>CM035131.1:121542357-122942357 GCA_020205605.1 Panax ginseng | reverse complement strand
TTAGTAATAGGAAAACATAATTTTGAGTGTCTACATATTCCCCTCTTTAACATATTCATGTAATTCAATGGAATTAACATGATAAAGATTACTAGACACTTGAAGTATGACAAGGTATATTTAATGATGCAAATAGTAATGTAATGAATGTTATGATGAATGATAAAATGCTTTTGCAAATCGCAGTTCACAAATTGCACATCGTATTTCGCATTTTACATTTCACTTTTGGCCAATCGCACTTTGCAACTCACACAACGCATTTTGAAAAAACGCAAATCTCACTTTGCACATCGCAAATCACTTTACCATTGCCGATTATTATTGATGCCTAGGCTGGTGTTGACTCCAACGGTTTAGGTTTTTGTTGGTGCTATCGATGCTTGTTTGATGAAGAGAAATTGAGATGTTTTCTACATATCTACTGGGGATGACATTCTGAAATCACCAAACCTTCTTGATGTATACACTGGTGGTTTATAACAATGCCTACCCTGCTGGTAGTTTGACAACGGTGCCTACCCTGCTAGTATTTTGACAACGGATCCTACCCTGCTGGTAGTTAACTACGCTGACATCAACAAATTGTTTGATTCCCACTCGAACGGTGGTATCACTAAAATGTTTTGATGTTACACTGGATTGATGCCAATGGTTTAGAATACCGGATCTTCTGATACCTTCGCTAAAGTTATATTCAACAGCTTACTTCACCAGACTCTGCCTAATGTTACACTGGATTAAGCTAACGACTTATAATACCAAATGATGTCTACGACAAATTTTTCTCTAATATAGGCATTTAATGTGCATGCATATTTAAATCTACTAGAGATACATGCTAAACCTTAATGGAGATGTACACTGATGTAGTGCATTTTCACATGTACAGATCATACATGATGTGATGATCTAGATTTATCCTTAGGAGTCTATTGTCCAAGGTTGATGCACATTTTAAATTATCTGGAGTTGAAACTTACCTCACCCTTTTTGAGGAGATTTGGAGTTTATTTTTGTTGTTAGGTTCTTGTGCCCCATTTCCTTATGCTTCTAATTCGTAACCCTGCTGAACTGATGACCTGAGTGCCGCTGACATCCCTGGAGGGTGCAGCCCATTCTTTCACTGCCCAAACTTGAACTTCAGTGTAGAGGCCTCGACTTGTGAGGACTTGATGCAGGTTGACACATTTGATGATGGGATTTCATTTGATAGACCTCTTATTGGTCATGCGTCTATTTTGATTTAAGGACTCTCTTGAGAATTTTCCCCTTCTTTTGATGAGAGGCTTTCTCATCTCAGGATGTAATTGTTGTTGATCGGGATGAGGCTCTAGATACCCCAGATGCTGGCAATACAGATAGTACTGCTCTTAGATCTCATATTACTAGCGTTGTTACAGAGATGAGTGCCTTCATACGTGAGCATGGTAGCACTATGCAGATGGCCGTAGATCTTCTGGATCGCATGGACTCCCTGGGGCAGGAGCTCATAGATTCACCTCCACTTTTTGAGAGGGATGTGATATTGGATTTGATGGCTCGCTTATCCACGGGTTTTTAGATTAGCTTTTATTTTCCTGCATAGACTATGTTAGCCATTTTTGTCATGTACATGACACATTGTATATATCAAACAGTATTATATGGTAAGGAAATATGTTTTGATTCACTTCCTTTTTAGACATGCCTTGTTACTTTCTTGATAGTTTCCTTTTCTCCAAGACTTGCGATCTCGATATATTCTGAACTCCTTCTTGGTGGATGGACATTAAGATATCTCAGGATCTTTCAGAATGGATCTTTGATCTTTGGGTAAACCCAGCTCTTTGGTGTTTTTGGGACTGGTTTTTGATTGTAATTGTGGTTTGAGGAGAGGATTTTGGCTTTCCTCTCTGAGGGTGACCGTACCATAGATGGTCGCCGGTTTTCTCCCATTGATGAGGGAGACCAGATAGTTCCATCTTTGTGGATTGGTGTTTCTCTTTGAGGATTCAACCGCAGTATAGATGGTCGCGGATTTTTCTCCCATTGGTGAGGGGAGACCAAGTAGTTCTATCTTTGTGGTCTGAGCCAATGACATGTGGTTTGACCGTACCACAACAGGTCACCAGTTTTTTTCCCATTATTGAGGGGAGACCAGGTAGTTCCTACTCTATGGTTTGGCCTGAAAGGTTGAAAATTGAATGGATGATTACAGAACCATTGAAAGGATTTTGTGATTGTGAAGGGGTGAGACCGTACCATAAATGGTTGTCTACGTACTCCCATTAATGAGGAGAGATCAGGTCTGCATAGTTCGAACCTGATGTAAAAAGGTTAGAAAGTTTGACAAAGTTGAAAGGGTTTGAATTTTTTTATTTGTGGTTAGACCACACCAAAGAGGGTTTCCTACGTACTCCCGTGTCTGGGGAGATCAGGTCTGCATAGTTTGAACCTGGCGTGAAAAGGTTCGAAAGTTATGTGGTGAAGGGTTTTTTGGATTGTCGTAGAGGTTAGACCGCACCATAAATGGCTTCCTACGCACTCCCATTAACGAGGGGAGATCAGGTCTTTGTAATTCCCACCTGAGTAAGAATTGATGCGGGTTTTGAAAACCTGAATTGATTGATGGATTGTTGATCCAGAACCAAGATGCTGGTTTGCAGGAAACTTCAGACATAATATATTTTCACGGTGTCTGAGTTGATAAGCTGGGGAAATTCTTCGCCGTCCATTTCTTGCAATATGAGGGCTCCTCCCATCAAAACCTCCTTGACAATGAAAGGGCCTTCCCAGTTTGGGGCGAACTTTCCTTTAGATTGATCTTAATTATCAAGGACCTTTTTCAAGACCAAGTCATTTTCTTTGAATTTTCGTAGCTGGACTTTTTTGTTGTAGGATCGAGCGATCCTCTGTTGATATAATTGACCATAGAAAATGGTTGTGGTCCTCCTCTCATCTATCAGATATAATTGGTCGTACCGATATTGCAACCATTGGTCTTCCTCTATTTGAGCATCTATCAACACTTTTAGGGATTCCAATTCTACCTCTATGGGGAGCACTGCTTCCATGCCATAGGTTAATAAGTAGGGGGTTGCCCTAGTAGAAGAGCGCATTGATGTTCTGTAGGCTAATAGAGTCAAAGGCAACAAGTCAGGCCATCATTTATGATTGGCGAACATCTTTTGCATGATCTTTTTGATGTTCTTATTAGCCACTTCAACAACACCATTCATCTTTGGACGATAGATGACGGAGTTGAGATGCTTGATGTGGAATTTGCTGCGTAATTCCTCCATCATCTGGTTGTTGAGGTTTTTGGCATTGTCTGATACGATCACCTCTGGTTGTTCATATCGACAAATAAAATTATTTCTGATGAAACCAATGATCACCTCTTTGGTAACTATGGGAAAAGAGGTCTCTTCTACCCACTTGGTGAAATAGTCGATCATGGTGAAGATAAACTGATGACCATTGCTGGCTTTAGGCTTAATTGGCCCGATCACGTCCACTCCCCACATTGAAAAGGGCCATGGTGAACTAATATTATGGAGTTCTCATGGAGGAGCGTGGATAACATTTCCATAGATTTGGCATTGATAACATCTCCTGACGTGATCATCACAATCAACTTTGAGAGAGATCCAGTAATGCCTTATTCTTAAGATCTTTTTGACAAGTATAGGACCGCTCATGTGACGCCCCCAAAATAGGTCCACACGACCCATTCTGAGTTGCCAGATATCACACTATAAAAATTATTTACAAACTTCATTTATACAACTGTTGAACTGTCATGTAGAATACGACCACAGTTAAACTGTGAGTTTTAATACAAATATATGTAACTCTCATGGTGCCTCGACCACAACCTTATAATGGTAATTTATATTAAAGTACAGTCAATAACTGTTTTAGAAATTAAAATCTTTGGGAAGTGCTCAAGGAAACCTTCGTACATGTGAGGCCATGCGTCTAGGTTATGATAGATATCATATGTCCATAGAATTATCCTTGGTTGACCCAATAGTCCCCAAAGAAAAACAAGAAGATTGATATCATCTTCTTTCCAATGGTTAGTCTTCTCTTGACATATAATTATCTCCATTGTCTCCAAGTGAGAATTATATTTCAAATAAAATCCAAGATTATATAGGTAGTGCTCGTAGATATACTCAGCAAGTGGATGTGCACAACCCCGTCTTATGATAACACGAGGTTGTATGTCATTAGACATCTTGTATGATAGTGGCAAAACACCATTCCAAAGTTGGGTTCACCTCACCCTATTCGGTTCACCAAAATTAAATATCAAATGACATATATAATACGGCACACTTATCTAAAGTTCTCAATAAAATTATTTCCATACTATTTAGGGAGAACCTCATGACTATAGACCTTATCGCTCTATTATCCTGTTACTCAGCTTCAAATGAGCTACACTTTTATTACCTGAAAGGAATTGTGAAGCAAAAAGGGTGAGCACAACTAGCCCAGTAGAGAATATCATGACTAAGGATAATTTACATCATCAATAGCTTTTATCAGTAATAAATCAGAGATTTAGAACATATGGTAGATGATAAAACTTTTCAACCATAGTTGTAGTGGAACGAGCAATCCATTAGAGAGTCAAATAGACCATCAGGTCTACTATCTTCTCCATGTTAAAATTCCACCAATAATGTTTTATCCCTGTAACATCAATCAACAATTCCAGTCCACAATCATATGAATAACTCATAATCATAATTGTGATTCTAAATTCCTCTTCGCACCTAGGACGAAGATAATTTTCATCACCTATCTTCACCTGAAACATCAAAAATCATGGTTATACCAAATCACAATTCCTACTCATAATCATACTAATAAATTCATCTTTGCACTACGGCCAAAGATATTCATTAACAATTCATCTTTGCACTACAGGCCAAAGACATACAACTGTATTATAGAAGAGTCAAGTAGAGCATGATATCTACTATCTTCTACGAATTAAAAGTGTATTATCAATATGTTATCGTTGAGACTCAACTTAATAAATAATTCACATCATTAAATCATCCATGCACTACAACCAAGGATATTCACTAGTATTACGACCACGAATTATCTATGCACTACGGGCCAAGGATATTCGTGTTTTCAACAATGGTTATGATTATACCGAATAATCCCTGGTTATAATCATACCAACAACTTTCCATCAATGCACGTAAGCCAAAGATATACAATTATAAAATCAATAACCAACAGTCCATCTTTGCACGTAAGCCAAAGATGACTTTCATCATAATATAAGCATGAGGATGATGACAATGATATAAGCATTAATCAAACGAAAACAAGAATAAATATTAAAGACTTTAAATTTATCCAAATATTATCAATCACTTAATAAACTCATAATCTAATATTATTAATATTATAACAATATTTTAATCACTTCTTAAACTTATAAATAATTTTTTTAATTGTTTACACTTTAACAAATAATGCATTTAATCATTTAAAAATGCCATACTCATAAGATTTCATCACCAATGATCAAATCCCTCATCAAAAATCTACATATACCTTATATAGGATTCCCAAGCCATAAAATCATATTTTCTAATTTTGTTACTTCACATAAATATTTAATTCATTTACTCATAACTAGTTCATTTTCATGAAAAATACCAAATCAGTCCCAAAAATATTTCTTTTCTGGGATTTAGTAGAATATAGTCCCATATTAAACATATATTTTTCTCGGAATTTTTAAAATTCATTTACTATTTTTCATATGGCCAAAACTGCCGAATATTTAGACATTTATCATAAATTGTACTTTTGTCCATAAATTCCAAAATTTACAGGGTATACTCCTGTTATATATGTACTCCCAATAAAATTTCACCAATTTTAGAGTTAACCACAAGGAGTTATAAGGGATTACTTTTAAAATAGTCTTTTCCCATAAAATTCATAACTCCTAATCTATACATCCAAAAATCGCCATTTTTGGACACAATCTAGAAAACTCATCAAATTATCATTTCAAATTTATCCAAAATTTTTGAGGGTCAGAAAAATTACGAAACTACAAATGGATTTTTGTCCGCCATGCGATAATCCATGTAGACAGATCATTTCCATAATTTAATAAGAAATGAATATGAAGGATCATTCACCATGCATATGGTAATCTACATCAAACGAGTTATTCCAATGAATAATAAAGAATGGAATAATGAAGAATTCACCATGCATGCGATAGATCGCATGCAGAAAAGTTATTCCCAACGCGAATAATAAAGAATGGAACCGGGTCATGCGTAATCCGCACAGCATGTGATATTCCAAATGTAATAATAAAGAATGGAACCAGTCATGCGTAATCCGCATACGCATGTGATATTCCAAATGAATAATAAAGAATGGAATCAGTCATGTGTAATCCGCACAAATAGGATATTCCAATGAATAATAAAGAATGGAATAACAACTGAAATCACCAGGCATGCGATAGACCGCACAAACAGGTTATTCCAATAGAATAATAAAGAATGGAACCAGGTCATGCGTGATCAGCATAGACAGGATAATCCAACAGAATAATAAAGAATGGAATAACAAAAGAATTTCACCATGTATGCGGTACTTCGCATAGATAGGTTATTCCAACATAATAATAAAGAATAGAATAACAACCCTTACGAGTATTGAAAGAAAATAACTCTCTTCATGAATACGAAAGAATAATACCCCTTACTATAATAACAATATCCCTTACCTTAGAAGAAAACTAGATACTGGAATAGTGAGGTAGCAGACTTCTCTTCTTCTTTCTCTTTATAATTTCTCTCTATAATAATTGCTCTATAGCTTTAGTGAATTGGTGAGAAATGAAGGAAGAATGATCTTCTATTTATAGGAAAATATAGTTTCGATAATTGCACGTTTTGGGGCTCAAAATATTACAGTATAATACCTTCCTCTTTTTCTTCATTTTTAATTTAATCGTGCAAGTATTATCAAACTTGCACCACCTCCCCTAATAATAAATAATGTGAATCAATAGTTATAATCATGTGAAAATACGAATTACAATATAGTACCTCCATCTTTAACTTAGTCATGCAAGTATTATCAATCTTGCACCAACTCCCCTAATAGTACATGAATGTGAATCAATAGTACACACATGTGAACAAATAGTTATAATCATGTGAATTAATGGCAATTAATTGCTCATTTATTCGATTAATTACCTGATTGGTCAATATAACCTCCAGACATCAATTATTATCGAAATAAATGTCGATTTCCGCTAACACTAACAATCCCAACACAATGGAAATATTTTTCTCAAAAATTTAATTTTTAAAATTTTGAAGTTTGACCTTTTCCAAAAAAGTCAATAGTTGACTTTTTTGACCAAAAAGTCAACTTTGACAAATTTTGTGTTTATATTCTATTTTTACTAATTTCATCGTTCTGGACTCAAATATCACGTCCGCGTCTCCAAATTCAACTACGAACTCAAATTCGATTTTTAATAACATTCGTCATTAATATTATAACTCACAATATTTAACAATCAGGTCGTTCTCAGGAAAGAGGGGGCTTTCTGATAAGGATTTCTCCTTATTAGCGCGCAATTAGGTGACCAAACCTCTCCTTGACATAACTTCTAGATATTGTCAATATTGCAAATAATAATATGAATAACTTTGTCGTCTCAATTATTGGTTTAATAATATATAAAATATTATGCAGATGATACTGTGACAATAATTGAATCAATAATATGAGAGATATGATGCAGCAATTATTATAGCAATAATTGAGTATAACTTAGTGACTTCTCACATAAGCATCAATAATCAATACCGTGTGCTACTATGCAACCACGCCAGAGCGTATTACTGTACTTTATCAATTTAACCATTTACTAAATAGAATAATAATTATAAAAATGGAATACTTTCATTTGGTAAAATTCGGGGTCTTACAGCTCATGTATGGGGCACATACTTCACCATGGATTTCATCCATAAGTCTCTAGGCTTGGTCTTTGTCTTGGTATCTTAGAAGGCCTAGTCTAGCATCCCTTTTATAGAGTGCGTCTCCACTTAGATAGAATTTCATGGTAATTATATGGATCTACTTTCTTTCAGCTTGATTTGCCCCAGCGGGCGTAGATCCATCTCGCAGATACTCTTTAATGGAATGGTACCAAAGGTGTTGTATGTGAGGTAGTTCATCCGATACTTCTTCGATGTAATTTCCATAGGTTGGTGTCTTTTGGCTTGCAAATTTGATATTTGGAATGCCTCCCCTTTTAGGTATATTGATCAATGAGGCCATGGTTGCTAACGCATCTGCAAAGTCATTAATGTCACGAGGAATGTGGAGGAAAGATAATTTTTCAAACTTCATAGCCATCTTGATAACTTGCCGATGGTAAGGCAATAAATGCAATTCTTTTGTGTGATTGACCCCTGTGGTTTGTTTGATTACTAGCTCAGAATCCCTAAAGAAAGTTAATCATTTGACACCCATAAATTGGGCTAGTTTTAACCCCATTACACAGCTTTCGTACTCAGCAGTGTTGTTGGTGCTAACAAACTGTAACTTGATAGCAATGGGATACTGCTCTCCCAAAGTAGATACCATAACTGCCTCTGCTCTGGCACCTTCCATGTTTATAGCTACATCAAAATACATCTTCCATGATCAGACTGTATCCTCCTAATGGATTTTTTGAATTGTCATCATCCCTTCATTGGGGAAATATGTTTCCAAGGGTTTGAAATCCCTTGATGGTGTTGTGGCCTGTTGATCGATTTCGCAATCAATGAATACGTGCAAGTATACACGGTCAACAAGTAATAAAGTGAAAGTAGAGTATCGTTCCCACGAGGAATTATTTAATAAAAATCACCAAGTACTAATTCTTAACCAAACTAATTTTATTTAAACAATCTCAAATCGTGTTTTTTCTAATTAAGAAAACTAAATTAACTAATTAAAATTAAGATTTTAACGAATGAATTCAAATAAATAAAGATTAAGACTTCAATATCCCCAATTATGAATTATAAATCAATTATCCAACTATCCCAATTATTATGCCTACTGAATTGTTAACAGGAACTCTCAAATGCCAAAAGCCCTTTTCCAAGTGATCAATTGCCTTCTATTTAATCCAGATTAATTTTGCTATATTCCTATGCAAAACAATTGAATTAAACTCGTTACAATCCCAATTCCTTATGTGTTACATGTGGCGAAAAGATATTTCCATTCTATTCACAAACCTAATTATTCACTGTGCAAATAACTAAGTCACATGATATCATGCCCAGTTCTAACCCTAGAATTCCTCTTCCAATTCCTTCTAGAGTAACAAAGTAATTATCGATCGGATAATTAATCAATAAGCATAAGGCAAGATAAACAACTCACTTTGACACAAATAATTGGAATATAATGAATAACTAATTCATAGCCATAAAAAGTTCAATTGAAATCTTAATAAAAGAGTTAGTTCATAATTAATGAATTAAAACCAAGAATCCACAACTGAATAGACATCAAAAGATAAAAGTAAAATGAGAGAAGAGAATAAAATCTATTGTCAAAGAAATCGATGCTCCCCTCTTGCTTCTTGCTCTCGATCTTCAATGGTCTCCAAGTTGCTTCAATCTCCAAAACTAATAAGAACTAGGGTTATTTTCTAATCTAAAGGAGTGTTTAATCTAGGCTAAGCTATGTAATCTCCAAGCTAAGCTATATAATCTCCCTTTATTTTATGCCTTACATCATGTATTTATAGGTTACAAGTCCAATTTTAGTTTAGGAACAAACCCAATCCTATTTGGAGTCAAAAGGTGTCAAAATTCGCCCAAACGCGCGTCCATGCTTTTTAAATCCTTCCCCCAGTTGGCAACACTGGGCACTGCACCAGTTGAGTTCGCTTCTACCGAAAACTTTTAGCCCGGGCCCCAAAATCCGACATTTTCTGCTCTGACGTCCTTTGGGAAAATGGTCATAACTTCTTCGTCCGAACTCCGATTTCGATGATTCAAGATGTTCCGGAAAGAGGAGAAGTAGATATACAACTTTCATTCTTGAAGTTTGTCGAAATAATGTCACGAGCTATAGTTAATATGGCTCTGAAGTGACTGCTGTGTAAATGACAAGCCGAAAACGCGAATCTAGCCACCCCAAACATCGATCCATGTAACTTTTGTCCCAATTCCTACAAAACAATATAAAACATGCATGAATAGACACAAACACATAAAAAAATCCTAAAAGACTTAAGAACAACAATAAATTAAGCCCGAATGTATCCAATTCATGGGTATAAAACTCACTCATCAAATACCCCCAAACTTAAATCTTTGTTTGTCCTCAAGCAAAAACACAAAAATGTTATGCAATGCAATGTAATGAAACTAATCTATATGCCTACGAATCCAACAGTAATGACAGAAACAAGTCTATTCAACCGGCCTTAGAGAAATCAAGTAAACATGATAATACATCATATTAAAACAAATCAGTAATTTCCCAATCAATCATCAAATCTTAGACTGTTATCACTGATATAGTGCATGTGTGCTCCACAACAATGTTAACTAATATAAAATCAAATTTAAGACATAATAGATATCTTTGAAGGCATCATACAGTGCAAATTCACAAAATTCACGAACAAGCTATATCCAACTAAAGTCAAACATCCACCAAGTTCAAGAGTCCAACTGGGATACTTATGCTTTACTTTTCATTACGGGGCTTTTTGCTCTTTTCCCGCTTTTTATTGTTTTTTTTTTTAACCATAATCGTGCAATGTCTCATTCCATTAGGCTAATAAATGTCACCCCTTAGCGAAGCCACCAACGACTCCCTGCACTATATAAGACCTTAGGGCACTAGGTTTTAAGATACCTTCTATGCATTTTTACTCAAGTAACAAAGGCCCCAAACAAAACTAGCCATGGTAAATTTTTTTTTTTTTTTTCTTTTTTTATAGATGGTTGGTGAGTGCGTTTTATGCTCCATCTCACGCTTGTGTTTATGGGGAGTGTTTCTCCTCAACCCACCACAAGACTCAACATTTTTTTTTTTTAAGCATATACCCCAAAATTTCCCCCAAACTTAAGTTTTATCAAAATTTAGCCATCTCCGCCTATTCATGTCTTTCATTCCTTCACACTAGTATTATACTTAAGAAATCCATTATGTATCAATTTAAACTTAATCGATTAACATAGTCACGTTATTAACGTCTTAACCTTGATTATACCAGTTTCAAACAGAAAAGATTCAATTCATAACAAGAAATCACATCAAAGCCCTAATATTCAATACTATACTTATCTACTTAACTCCGGTCTCATCATTGGCCAAAATAGACTTTTACTATCTAATGATTTGGAATCATGCAAATATAAACTAAGTGCAACAAACATAGTAAACTAACTACTATTTTTGCAATTTTTAAATTTTTTTTTTAAACAAAAAAAAAAAACGAATGCAACAACTAAATGTAAATAACCCGAAAACATAATGAACTACAATGTAAATAACTAACTATATGCAATACGACACTAAAATGCCCCCAAACTTAAACTAGACATTGTCCTCAATGACTGAAATAGAAAAAATTAAAGCAGAGGACTTCCCTGAAAATATAGCAATCTTCCTCCTTGCCCGCTAAGTTTGGAGAATAGGCTAAGCACATGGAACAAATTGGGCACCACACTTGAATTTGACTTGAATAACCTGTAAAACCATGATAGAAGCAATTTTATTAAATCCTAAATAAATGCAAATTCAAAACTACTAATATAAAACTTAATAAAAACTAAAAATAAAAATTAAACTTGGGTTGCCTCCCAATAAGCGCTTGTTTTATAGTCTCAAACCGACTTCTTCAATTCTCTATCCAATTCCCCCCACGAAGTTGAGGTACCCTCCATCCATCGAAATAATATAGCTTTTGGTAGGTTCCCATTTATAATAGCCATTGTATTAAAGTCACCTAGAATGCTTTCTTGAGATAAGATCACATTCAAGAACGTCCAAAGATCTAGGTGGTTTCTCCATAATGTCTGCGAATATATTACGGCATAGAGGCTTGTCGGACATAACAATTTCTTCTTCTATCTTCTCTAGCTCATCGCTTTCATGGTTTTTGAAGGTGTACTTGCTTTTACATCACACAGTATTGCTTAAGCGACATGACTACCAATCGGACAAGGTTTTGCAAATCTAACTTGGGACTCTTGAACTATGGAGGAGAAGGCACTTGAGGCCTATGCCTAAACGCCAAAAACTTGTTGATCGATTTTAATCAATCAATGAATACGCAAGTATACACGGTCAACAAGTAATAAAGTGAAAGTAGAGTATCGTTCCCACGAGGAATTATTTAATAAAAATCACCAAGTACTAATTCTTAACCAAACTAATTTTATTTAAACAATCTCAAATCGTGTTTTTTCTAATTAAGAAAACTAAATTAACTAATTAAAATTAAGATTTTAACGAATGAATTCAAATAAATAAAGATTAAGACTTCAATATCCCCAATTATGAATTATAAATCAATTATCCAATTATCCCAATTATTATGCCTACTGAATTGTTAACAGGAACTCTCAAATGCCAAAAGCCCTTTTCCAAGTGATCAATTGCCTTCTATTTAATCCAGATTAATTTTGCTATATTCCTATGCAAAACAATTGAATTAAACTCGTTACAATCCCAATTCCTTATGTGTTACATGTGGCGAAAAGATATTTCCATTCTATTCACAAACCTAATTATTCACTGTGCAAATAACTAAGTCACATGATATCATGCCCAGTTCTAACCTTAGAATTCCTCTTCCAATTCCTTCTAGAGTAACAAAGTAATTACTGATCAGATAATTAATCAATAAGCATAAGGCAAGATAAACAACTCACTTTGACACAAATAATTGGAATATAATGAATAACTAATTCATAGCCATAAAAAGTTCAATTGAAATCTTAATAAAAGAGTTAGTTCATAATTAATGAATTAAAACCAAGAATCCACAACTGAATAGACATCAAAAGATAAAAGTAAGATGAGAGAAGAGAATAGAATCTGTTGTCAGCAAATCTGATGCTCCCCTCTTGCTCTTGCTCTTGATCTTCAATGGTCTCCAAGTTGCTTCAATCTCCAAAACTAATAAGAACTAGGGTTATTTTCTAATCTAAAGGAGTGTTTAATCTAGGCTAAGCTATGTAATCTCCAAGCTAAGCTATATAATCTCCCTTTATTTTATGCCTTACATCATGTATTTATAGGTTACAAGTCCAATTTTTAGTTTAGGAACAAACCCAATCCTATTTGGAGTCAAAAAGGTGTCAAAATTCGCCCAAAACGTGTCCAGGCCGCACCAAATCCTTCCCCCAGCGCCGTCAATCATTGGGTAACGGCTTGAGTGCGCCCTTAGCTCCTGCGGGCGCTGGAAAAAGCACTAGAAGTAGCGCCCCGGCGCTGGCCCCAAAATCCGACATTTTCTACTCCGACGTCCTTTGGGAAAATGGCCATAACTTCTTCGTTCGAACTCCGATTTCGATGATTCAAGATGTTCCGGAAAGAGGAGAAGTAGATATACAACTTTCATTCTTGAAGTTTGTCGAAATAATGTCAGGAGCTATAGTCAAATTGGCTTTGAAGTGACTGCTGTGTAAATGACAAGCCGAAAACGCGAATCTAGCCACCCCAAACATCGATCCATGTAACTTTTGTCCCAATTCCTACAAAACAATATAAAACATGCATGAATAGACACAAACACATAAAAACATCCTAAAAGACTTAAGAACAACAATAAATTAAGCCCGAATGTATCCAATTCATGGGTATAAAACTCACTCATCATGGCCAGTTGATCCGAAATTCCTTGACCTTTGATAGACTTTTGGGTCACGTAGATGATGTCGAATTGTTGGAGGATCAACTGCCATTTTGACAGTCGGTAATTCAACATGGGTTTGCTGAATACATACTTCAGAGGATCCGTGCGATATATGAGATGGGTTGTGTGACCATGAAGATAATGTTGTAATCTCATGGAGGCCCATGTTAATGCATAACAAGTCTTTTCAATCAAGGTGTACTTCTGCTCGCTGCTATTGAATCTTTTGTTGAGGTAATAGATAGATCTTTCTTAGCCTCTATCTTCTTTTCGTCCCAGCATGAAGCACATGTCATTATCATTGATTGACAGGTACATAAACAGTGGAACGTCATCCCTTGTAGGTACCAAGATAGGAGCTTTGACCAATTTCTCTTTGATGGAAAGGAAAACTTTTTGACACTTTTCATTCCATTTCTTAGAGGAGTTTTACCTTAATAACTTGAAGATGGGCTCACAATTTGCTATGAGTTGGGAGATGAATCTATTGATAAAATTTATTCTCCCCAAAAATCCCCGTATTTCCCTTTCTGTCTGGGGCACGGGCATCTCAGTGATGTCTTATAATTTGGTAGGATCCAGCTCAATGCCTTTGTGGCTCACTAGAAATCCCAACAACTTGCTTGACTTGACACCGAAGTCACACTTGGTCTGATTCAGCTTCAAGTTGTATTTGCGCAACCGGTTGAAAAGTTTTTTGAGATGGTCTATGTGGTCCTCCTTCCTCCGGGATTTGACGATGATGTCTTCCACATAGACTTCTATTTCTTTGTGAATTAAATCATAGAAAAGATCCATCATGGCTCACTAATAGGTAACACTGGCATTGATGAGGCCGAATGATAATTGTCTGTAGCAAAAGGTTCCCTAGGGAGTGATGAATGCTTTCTTCTCCCAGTCCTCTTTGCAACCATGATCTGGTGGTACCCAGCAAAGCAGTCAACAAAATGGTACATGCCATACTGAGATGTATTGTCTATGAGCATGTGGATAAATGGTACCGGGAAATTATCTTTGAGACAAGCTTTGTTCAAATCATTATAATCCACGCGTACTTGACCTTCCCTCTAGTTTAGGTGCGAGAACTATGATAGATAGCCACTCAAGGTAGGTTGATACCATGAGGATGTCGGCTTTGAATTGTTTCCCAATTTTTTCCTTGACTTTTGAACTCCACTCAGGTTTCAATCACTTGAGCTTCTATTTGAATGGCTTGAATCCCTCTTTAATGGGCAGGCAATGAATGATAATATCAGTTGACAAACTGATCATGTCTTCATGAGACCATGCAAACACATCGTAGAAGTGGGTCAATAAAGAAATCATATCATTCCTTTGGCTTGGGGTAAGGTCCATGCCAATCTAGATTTGTTTGGGGTTTTCTGAGGTTCCAAGGTTAACGGAGGTAGTTTGATTAAGGTTTGGTTTGGGTTTATCTTTGACCCATTCTTTGATCTCCTCAGGCACCTCATAGTCCTGTTGCTCAATCTCCATCATGCTGAAGTCCAACTTTACATCAAAGTTGCAGTCATTATGAAGATTTGGCATTCCATTAGCAAGTTTAGACAAACCTAACTCTGGGGTCCTGAAAACAAAATTCTTTCACCCAATATATAAAACTATTTGATCATACAAAGTGTTAGCATAGCATGACAAAAGTAACTGCTAGTACTATGCAATAAAAGTAAGCAGTTAATGATATCTACAGAGTAGGGAAGAGGGATTTTCTGCCCTTTTTACCCTTTTCGACAAATGCAAAGAGTGTCACTCCAATTGCCTAGAGTCAAGTCCTGGTGGATAGCTGTGATAAAGGGGCAGTTATCTTCCTCATGCTCTTTGATGATGACCATGACTGAGTTCACATTAGGGTCAATGCTTTTCTTTGACCGGTTCTCCTTAGCCCTATTAATACGAAGGACCAGGATCTGATCTTCTGAGCAATCATCATCTTGGATATCCTTGTTTATACCCTCGGTATGTACCAGGAAATACATCTTTGATAACCATCTCTTCATGTCTTGTTTGCGTCTCTGATTACTTTCCTCAATGTCTGGGTGTGGAATTATGACTTCTTTCCCACTAATCGGTTTAGACTTAGGAAATAGCATACCCGCCATAGAAATAGGAATTTTCCTTAGAGGCCATGCAAAATTTGCATCTGTAGGGTTAAACAGCAAAACTATAGATGAAGGAATCGATGTATGCTTGTGTGAATTCCTATGACTTGATCGAGAGGAATAGCCTAATCTAGCCTTCTATATCTGGCTGGGAATTTGAAATGGACTTTTGATTCCTTGCTAATTTTTTCCTAACCTTTGTCCAGGTTGGAAACCCAAGGATATCATTTCTTGACTGGCTGACATTACTTCGGCAGAAACTCTGGGTTTCAAAGTTGGAGCTCCGATAGGTTGATAGTGAGTGTTGCTCACCTCAAGGGCTTAGAAGTTGATAGGCTCAACTCCTTCATTGAAACTTATTAGAGGTATATCACTTTGGACATGTACATGATGCTCTAGTTCAACAATGACAGTGACCAGATTACTGTTGATGATATACTTGACCTATTGATGGAGAGTGGATGGAACGGCTCCCGCCATATGAATCCAAGGTCTTCCCAATAGTAAATTATATCATGTAGTGATGTTGAGCACTTGAAAGGATATGTAGAAGGTATGTGGACCAATTTCCACTGGCAATTCAACATCTCCTACAACATTCCGTTGAGATCCATCAAAGGCTCTTATGACTATGTGGTTGCTTCAGATCCGGTTGGGATTGATCTTTATTCTTTCCAATGTGGCATAGGGGAAGATGTTCAGGGAAGATCATCTATCTATTAGCACACCTCCGACCACATATCCGGAAGACATCACTGCTATGTACAGTGGCTTGTAATGACCCGTCCCCTGGGAGAGGTATGTCATCATCAATGAAAGATATCATATTACTGTTGAAAATGTGATCTACCAGATGATGAAACTTTTCAACATCCACTATCTTTAGCAAGTGGGCTTCTTCCAGTATCTTTATTAAGACCTTCTGATGATCTTCATAAGAGAATACCAAGTACAAAATAGATATCTGTTGAGGAGCTTCTTTCAAGCTTCGCACCACCTTGGCTTCATTATGTCCCATCTTGCGGAGGAATTCTTCAATTTTCTCCTTAGGCACTTTCCCTTTAGATTTGATGACTGGCCTCATCACTTGTTGAGGGAGATATAATGGGACTTGCCACCGGCCCTACCACCTACCACCTACCTAAGGAGATCAAAATTTTCAAACGAGTTTGATTGAATCTTCTAAACAGGTATTTATCTTCATTCATTGTAATTTCTTGAATCGTGTTTGAAATTGTATATGAATTCTTTGGATTTGGCGATTGTGTGCATGAATACACCGTGTATTGGGTAATTCGTTTAGTCACCTATCAAATTGGGTAATTTGTTTTTATTTTAAAATAGGTTTTTGTCATCAAATCTGGTAACCCTAATCTAGGTATTGGGTAATTCATTTAGGTTTTTGTTGTAATTTGTTTTTAGTATCACAATTACTCCACACAAATAGAATTTGATTATTATTGCTTGCTTACCATTGTTGTGCTAGTGAACTATTATGGCAAAAGTCCACAGCAAAATTATCTCATTTAGAAAACAAAATGGAATGTAATAACTGAAATTTAAATATAGTCATATATATATATATATCTATATATACCTGTCAAACTTTTATATGTTAAATGTCACTAATAATGTGAAAAGATACACAATTATAGACATAATGATTCATAAATAAGTTATAACCTTAGACCACTAAATGGATTGAGATGAAGTTTGGGCATGCTTCCCCGTCGACTTTCCTTTTTCAAAATTGAAGGGACCTGCAGAGTGTAGTCAATAAGATTCTACAAGAAATTAGGCCAGTGAAAATGCCCTCCATTTCCTTTATTTATTTATTTCCAAGAACTTTTAGTGCTTTTAGCAAGATGAAAATGCAATGGAGTGGAGTACACCGCTTTTGTTTACTTGATTCAATTATATGAGCTTAAAACCTGATAATTTTAGATGTAAACAAGGAAAAACCCAAGACATGTACATATATAGCATTATGTAAGATGAGCCCTCGGATAATTATAAATTATGTAGGGATTCAAAAGTCAGGAAATTGATGTGAAAGAGAGAGAGAGAAGTGAAAAGCCATAATAATCAACAATGGTAAGCAATTGTTGATTATTATAATTGTTTACCATTGTTGATTACCATTATGGGTTCTCTACTTGACAATTGTTTTGCTAGTGAACTATTATTGCTTACCATTGTTGTGCTAGTGAACTATTATGTTGATTATTATCACAATTGCTTGCTTCCACACAAATAGAATTTGTTTTTTTTGAATTTGATCAAAAAAAACTGAACACATAGAAAGGTTTAAAGAAAAAGGAAGAAACCTGCAGATTTGGCTGAACACATAGAAAGGTTCAGTTTTTAAAAAAATTGAACACATAGAAAGGTTTAAAAAAAACTGAACACAACACAAATGTTATTCTTATTCACGTAACAAAGAATTTGATTTAATTTGCTGAATTTTTTACTGCTTTAATTTGCATTCAATCGTTATTGTTTTGGTCTTATTGTATTGGGAATTTGTATATTTCTCTTGGTTTGTGTCTTGGGTGCCTAGAAATGTCCATATATGCATGCCGTCGTGCATGTGGCTAGTCCATATTGTAGAGGAGACTCTGGCCAAATTTTCTTAAGTATTATAAGTATAAGTTTGTAGTTGAATTTTTTTTACCTCTTTTATTGTGAACAGTTTTAGGTTTAAAATATATAATAGCTTTTGGTTATCGGAAAGCTATGCCCATTATTGAAATAAAATGAGAAATTGAATTGTTTGAATATGTGAGTAGCTTAATTTTAGTAATTCTCAGTAAATTGGGTTCTGTTTATATAGATAGCCTGGGTGCTGCTTATCAATTGGATATAAATATATTGGTGATCCACTAGAGCCTATTAAGGGGCTGTTGGAGTTGATGGGTTGGGCTTGGGGCCGCGAGGCCACACGAGGCCACGCCAAGCTTAGCTAAGCCTCACGGGGCCAAGCCAAGCTTGGTTGTCAGCATGGTAAGCTATTGGGGGGCTGTTAAGCCAAAATAGGCAGTGCTAGGGAACTATTAGTGCAACAGAGGAGGTAACTAGACACACTTGGTCAATAAAGAGACTATTTTGGCTATAACAGAAAAACAAGGGTATTTAACACTTATGTATACAAGAATAAAGCTACAAAAATGTTATAGAAGCTATAAATTGCTCAACCAAGTTATGACTATCCCAAAACATAAAAGATTATAGAAAGGGACCGTGAGGGGTATAATCTTAAAACATGTTAGCCGAGGCCTTAGATGAACTCTTCAATTCTTGGCGTGAAGCCTTAGATGGTGGTAGTCTTCAATTCTTGGCGTGAAGCCTTGTACAAAATGAGATACTTTAAACTCGATATAAAGCTAGCATGAATGAAATACATTACGTATTCACTTATGATTAACAATAAAAACAAATTTAAAACAAATTAAAATAAAATAACATGATATAATATAACTATTAAACTAAGTAGTATTTACTTAGTTTTTTCATACTAAATAAAGTTTCACATTTAAAGTTTCATTTAAAGTTTCTCATACCTTACGTATTCATATGGTTACAAGTATGCTCAAGTCATATGCTTACAAGTATCTTTGAAATGTTAATCATATGCTTACAAGTATGCTCAAGTCATATGGTTACAAGTATGCTCAAGTCATATGATTAATAAGCTCATGTTGTCTCGTAGTAGGTGCTTAGTGGAATCATGGACCTTTATTCGAGACCAAGTAGTTGGATGGCACGATGAAAGTCAAGTGCCCGGATAGGTCTTCTGTTGAATTTAAATTTGGTTGCAAAGTGTTTTTGGAGTATGCGTATAGTCACCCGGAATGTATGAATGGTAAGTCGTCATGAGATATGATGTCCATGTTTGAAGTGTAAGAATGTAAATTATATGGATGAGAGACATGGTAAACTATCATTTACTTGTTTACGGGTTCATGAAAATTACTGAAGAATCTTTGGTGGGCACATGGGCGAGAGAAGAGATGGTGGCATCACGAGAAGTACACAATTGAGGCGAGTAGTACTTATCGTATGAATGAAATGGTTCATGATATTGCGGGGGCGATTTTGATTGGGAACAAGCGGAGAGAGCAACCTATGAATTACGATGCCAAAGACTTCTTTAAGTTGTTAGGCGAGGGTAGCGAGCCATTGTGGCATGGTTGCACCAAACACACTACATTGTCTGCGATGGCGACATTACTTAAACATCGAAAGTGATCACAACATGAGCCATGAGTGTTTTGAGTCGCTCTTGAAGGCCATTAAGAGTATGTTGCCTGACGGTGAGAAATTACCTGGTAACTATTACTTTTGTAAGAAAATGGTGAAGAAGTTGGGTCTTGGATACCAAAAGATCGATGCATGTCCCAACGATTGCATGTTATTTTATAAGGAAAATGAACAGATGACAAGGTGCACGTTTTGCAGTCATGATCGGTTTAGGCCTAATAAAGAGGGTGTGACTACAAAAAAATCAAGTATACCATTTAAGATTCTAAGGTATTTTCCAATAACACATCGGCTAAAAAGATTGTACATGTCTTCAAGAACAGCTGAACATATGAGTTGGCATGAAATCTCCGACTAAAGATGGAGAACTAAATCATCCATGAGATGGCGGGGCTTGGAAAGATTTCAACTTAGCACATCCTGGGTTTGCATTGGAACCTAGAAATGTGAGGCTTGGATTGTCCACCGATGGTTTCAATCCGTTTGGCCACTCAGCTGTTCCGTACTCATGTTGGCCTGTGATTGTTACTCCGTACAACTTGCCTCCTTGGATGTGTATGAAACAGCCATACTTGTTTCTTTCACTCGTGGTTCCTGGTCCTAAGAGTCCTGGAAAGAACTTAGATGTTTACTTGAGACCTCTTATAGACGAGTTGAAGGTATTGTGGGAGGATGGAGTACAGACTTGGGATGTTGCAATGAAAACAAATTTCAACCTTAGGGCAGCGGTTATGTGGACTATAAGTGACTTCCCAGCTTATGGTATGTTAGCTGGATGGAGTACACACGGGAAGTTGGCTTGTCCGTATTGTATGGAGCATACAAAGTCGTTTAATCTATCAAAAGGTCGAAAGCCTTGTTGGTTTGACTATCATCATCGGTTCTTACCGGTAGATCACCCGTTTCAAAGAAATAGAGAACACTTCAGGAAAGGGAAAGTAGACAATGATATGCCTGCACCGCGATTGTCGGGAACGGAGATGCGAGATCGTGTGATGAGATTGTCGGTTATCCCATTTGGTAAGATTGATGCCACAAACATAATCAATGGGTTTGGCGAATCTCATAACTGGGTTCGGAGAAGCATCTTTTGGGAACTGCCTTATTGGTCTACAAATTTGATTCGTCATAATCTAGATGTGATGCATATTGAGAAGAATGTGTTTGACAATGTGTTTAACACCGTGATGAATGTTATGGGGAAGACAAAAGATAACGATAAGGCACGTTTGGACATGAAAGATATTTATAAGCGTCCTGGATTAGAACTTTATGAATCTCTAATGGTAAAGATTGTCAAACCGCATTTAAAGGTACACATTGTCCAAAAAGCAAGTTGAAGATGTGTGCACATGGGTTAAGTCTCTGAAACTACCGGATGGATATGCGTCAAACATTGCAAGGTGTGTTACGGGTGGGAAATTGCAAGGGATGAAGAGTCATGGTATCATGTGTGTTCATGGAGAGACTTCATGCCTATAGCATTTTGGGATCGCTTGATAAACCAATATGGGATGCTTTGACGGATCTTAGTCGTTTCTTCAAAGACTTATGTTCAAAATCATTAAATGAGAAGGACATGTCTGTACTTGAGAAGAACATCATAGAGATCACGTGTAAACTGGAAAAAATATTCCCACCTGGTTTTTTTGACTCCATGGAGCATTTGCAAATCCATCTTCCCTATGAAGCTCGTGTTGGGGGTCCAATTCAATATAGATGGATGTAGCCTTTTTGAGAGGTGATGGGAAACCTTAAGAGGAAGGTGAAGAATAGAGCTTATGTCGAGGGGTCGATATGTGAGGCATCTGATTTCGATGAGATATCTACGTTTGTCTCAGACTATTTTTCGGACGAAGTCTTGACAAAGGCCAATCGAGTATCGAGACATGATGATGGGGGAAATGTTGAACTAAATGGTCGGCTCTCTGTATTTGGTCTATCGGGTCGTGCTTATGGAAAAGGGAAGCGCATATTCCTCTCTGAGCAAGAATTACATACTGCACATACTTACATTCTTCTCAATTGCGAGGAGATTGACGAATTTGTGAGGTACACATGTAAACTTGATAATTTATCTTTTAAGTTGAAAATTTATTCCAATATATATGTTAATGTTTATAACATGGTATAGATTATACGATGTGAGTTAAAAGTGAAGCATCCGGCATAAGCGATAAAGATATTCAAATCAATCGTGATAAAAATTTGCACTTTGGCTAAAGGACAAAGTAAGTTCAATTTTTTAAGCACGTATATATATATATATATATATATATATATATATATATATATATATATATATATATATATATACTCCATATTAACTATGACTTCATTTAATAAGATGGAGTTTTTGTGAAGCTTTTGTTGAGGATCAACGATTTTGGCTAATGTACAAGTCTAGCTATGGGACGAGACGAGGACCAAGTCAACCGCAATGGTTACAAAATAAATGGTTGTGAATTTCATACAAAGGCATATGGGTGCGGTAAAGAACAACGAACTATGGAGTGTGTGTCAAGGAGATTATTACAATGAGCTTAGTGTCGTGCCTTTTATGGGGAGTTGGAGGAAATCGTAGAGTTGTCGTACAAGGGCACATACGGGGGTCATATTAACTTGTTCAAGTGTCGTTGGTTTGATTCAGAAAAAGGGATACGTGTTGACAGACATGGAATCGTCGATATTGACCTCCATAGGTCGGTTTACTCCAACGAACCGTTTGTTTTACCAACTCAAGCAGTACAAGTATATACTACACTCCTAGTCTGTTAGGAAAAGGATAGACCGCCTTCTGATTGGCAAGTTGTAATTCATACTCCTGCGCGCAATCGTGTCCAAGTAATAGACGGGGATTTCTATCAAGAGGAGATGCTTCATAGACCTCTATAATAAATATAGAGGACAACAATGATGTAATCCGGTTAGAGGTGGAGATGAACACGATGAATTGGATCCGAGACGATTATTGTGTATGCGGATGATGGTGATCTTGAGGAAGAGTTATTGACTGACACTGACACAGAATCTGAAGAAGAAGATGGTTATGAATCTCCGACACTTGTACAAAATGATTCTGACTCAGACAACGATTTTCATTAAAATGTATGTTTAGTTTTAATTGTATTACAATGAATTACATATAGGAATGTTCTTTATATCCTTAACATGTTTATGTACCTTTCATTTATAGTTGTCGTAGTTAACTATTTCATACAATTAATTGTCATTATTGTCCTTTTATATAAAATGTATGTTTTAGTTTTAATTGTATTACATACAATTACATATGTACATATTCTCTATATCCTTGACACGTTTATGTATCTTTCATTTATAACTCATACTAACATCCTAAATTTTTATTTATAGATGTCTTACGAACTGCTGACACAAAAAGCCTTGGGTTGGGTGGGCCCCCTAATCATGTCTTAGAGGGCCTGGCTAATCCGGATGATCGCATTCTTATCTGATCCGTCCTCCTCCGGAAAGCACGTAAGTTAAACATCGTGTATATATATAAGGGTTTAATATTTCCATTGTTATAAATATATATATTTATAAATTATTGTATATTGTAGTGATTTTCAAGATAGTAAAATTGTGAAGTGCATTTCACAATTATGCTTCTGAAAGCCGGCCACGCCGGTGATTACATAAATGAGCACACCTCTCGCCCATAAGGATCTGATTTGAAATTTGAATTTCAGTATATTTTTTATCACTCGATAGATAATACATAGTTATATAATCAAATAATATTGTTTAGTAATGTTGGATTATGGTAATATAATATAATGATTTTAATATTATTATTGTTGTTTTATTTGCTTGAAGCGGTATAGATGGGATGGGACTGACGTACATCAGCATCGATTATTGACACATTATTACGGCGAAGTGCGTCGTCAGAACTAAAGATAATCCGAACAAGGAGCGACAAAAGCCACTGCACAATCTTTGAGATTGACCATCGAGGGGCGAGGGTGAAGCGGTATATGCATGAGCATAGTCCACGGTGGTGCGCACATCCCATATAGGTGCGAGATGTGTGACTAGTGGAGAAGCGAGAGAGCTGGGTCAAGAGACGCAATGAGCTGCCGCCTCGAGCAGATCCTCGGGTGTATCCCGAAGGCGAAAAGGCAAAAAGGCGCGTCAAAGGCGGCAATATATCACAATTTATGACATATTCTTTGCTAGAATGCGTATGTATAGCAAGCTTATTGGCTTAGTTATTTGTTTTTATGTTTACTGGTCATGTTTTGTAGCTAAAATATCATATGTTTACATATTAATATGAGAACATGAAGCTGTAGGAGTGCGAGTCTCAAGGTTGACCTATCAATTGGTTGGATGTGTATGTGGCCACCCGTGATGGTTTGCACGATCTTTATTGAGATAAGCGGTAATAAGTTAACTTTATACTAATATGTTGTTTATAAATTGTAGCGACCTTTTTAGCATTTTTTTATTTATTTTTAACTATTTAATTGTTGACCTTACGACGGGACACTTATAAGGGCTTAATGAGCGAAGCGCTATCACAAGAAGGCACCCGCGTCGTCGATTGATCAAGAATTGTGGGAGAGGCGTCCGTCGTGAAGAAAAACTATGTTAAAGGCCGAGGACAAAAAACGATGCTTTGACCATCGATTGCACGCAGCGACTCTGCTACCCGATCTACAGTCATCGGGTCATCCACCTATCATACTCTATTGATGTGTGTGAGAGCGATCTGCCGAGAATCGTGATCTTCTTCGTATCTTTGGTGGGCATCTGCATTCTCTTAGTCTGATGAGTTGGCGGAGGCGATGGTAAGCGGCAATGACATCACTGACATCGGGGTGGCGACCGGTATATATATCGATATTGTTTAGCTTTTAATTCCCAAGTCATGCATGATGTATCAACACATGTAACATATATGTTTTATTCTTTTTGTTAATTACTGAGGTACTAATTTGGATGATCCATGAAGAGCTAGACCGGTCATATATGTTAGATTTTTAAAGCTTTGCTTTAGACTTGTTTTTAGATTTTTAAAGCCTTGTACTCTTTTAGATTGATTCTTTGGACAATTGTATTGGTTTATGATTATATTATATGGATGTTTCTGATTGTATTGTGTTGGTTTTACGATGGATGTTTATCATATAGTAGTTATCATGGATGAATGTTTATCATATGGTAGTTATCATGGATGGATGCTTATATATCTTTGTTGTGTGTTGGGAAAGAAAGCGAGGTTAGGTACAGGAAAAATATTTATAAAAAAAAAAAGCGAGTTATTTTTGGGAAATCAATAAAAGCAGAAAAATATTTATAAAAAATGATAGACTTCATTTCCCATTCTATCATAAATCAGAATTTTGAATAATCCCATTTATTGGAATTATCCTTGCTGGTCTAGGGAGAACCACCCACGTATCTGAGGTAATTGGAACTTTCTCCACTCCCTTTGTTGATCGTGTTGACATCCTCTTCCTTGTGTTTAGGGGGAGGATTATCTTGAACATGTGGTTGTTCTGGCTTTGTCAACACGATCTCACCACTGTCTATCAAATCCTGGATTATACTCTTGAGGGCCCAACAATCTTGAGTGTCGTGACCAAAAGCTTTAGCATGGTAAGCACACTTCTTGTTTGTATTGAAATTCTTCCCACTTGGATTGGCTGGTGGAAGGAGATGAACAATTTTCTTCTGCGCTATCAAAAGCTTGAATATTTTTTGCAATGAGTCCCCTAAGGGTGTGAACACTCTTGGACGTCTAACTTCTCCACATTTTGGCAATGGAGGATTTGAGGATTGTTCTTGAAAAGAGGAATATAAGACCCCAACTTTTATGAATAAAGAATAATTTTCTCGAAATATATTTTTTTTGAATATTATGGTGTGGATTTGATATAATGTTATAGTTGTGGGTAATATTTATAAAGAAAATTTTGAAAAAGTAAGCAAGTGGTTATATAATATTTCGATTGGTAAGTAAGGAGATATATTCGTTTTAACGAGGGAATATTAAATGCTGACGTCACAATCATTGGTGGACCCCCACAGCGAAAGTATTGTCGTAGTTAGAAAAGCGACATAATTATCTTTTTATAAAAATAACGGCGGAAGTTTTCACGTTAAAGCTGTTGAACTACTACGGTAGTAAAAATACGATGTCTGGCGTGGTGGTTGCATAGTAGCACGGTATTGATTATTGATGCTTACGTGAGAAGTCACTCGGTTATACTCGATTATTGCTTTATAATTCTTTGCATCATATCTCTCATATTATTGATTCGATTATTGTCACGATTATCATCATGCATAATATGATATATTATTAAATCAATAATTGAGGCGACAAAGTTATTTATATTATTAAATTGCAATATTTACAATGTCTAGAAGTTACATCGAGGAGAGGTTTGGTCATCTAATTTTGCGCTTGATAAGGAGAAATCCTTATCGGAAAGCCCCTCTTTCACAGGAGCGACTTTGGTTGTTAAATATTGTGAGTTATAATATTAATGATGAATAAGTTCGTGTTGATTAAAGATGAATTTGATAGTTCCATTGTGTTGGGATTATTAGTGTTAGTGGAAATTGACATTTATTTCGATGATAATTGATGTCTGGGGGTTATATTGATAAATTGGGTAATTAATCGGATAAATGAGCAATTAATTGCTACTAATTCACATGCTTATATAACTATTTGTTCACATGTGTGTACTATTGAATCACATTCATGTACTATTAGGGGAGTTGGTGCAAGATTGATAATACTTGCATGACTAAGTTAAAAATGGAGGTATAGATGGAGAGTCTTATCTTTGTAATTCATATTTTCACATGATTATAACTATTGATTCACATGATTGAACTATTGATTCACATTATTTACTATTAGGGGAGGTGGTGCAAGTTTGATAATACTTGCGGGACTAAATTAAAATAAAAAGAAAAGTTGAAGGTATTGTCTTGTAATATTTTTGAGCCCCAAAATGTGCAATTATCGAAACTATATTTTCCTATAAATGAAGCTCATTCTTCCTTCATTTCTCACCAATTCACTAAAGCTATAGAGCAATTATTATAGAGAGAAAATTATAGAGAGAAAGAAGAAGAGAAAGTTTGCTACCTCTCTACTCAGTATCCGGTTTCTTTCTAAGGTAAGGGTATTATTTCTTTCGTATTCATGAAGAGAGCTTTTGTTATTCCATTCTTTATTATTATGTTGGAATAACTTTTCTCATCAAAATACCGCATACATGGTGAAATTCTTACATTATTCCATTCTTTATTATTATGTTGGAATAACTTTATACATGTAAAACCGCATCATGGTGAAATTCTTACATTATTCCATTCTTTATTATTATGTTGGAATAACTTTTATACATGTGAATCTACCGCATACATGGTGAAATTCTTACATTATTCCATTTCTTTATTATTGTTGGAATATCACATGCGTATGTGCGGATTACGCTTGACATTGGTTCCATTCTTTATTATTACATTGGAATAACACATGCATGCGATCTATCATGGTTGCATGGTGAATTCTTTGTTATTCCATTCTTTATTATTCTTTATTATTACATTGGAATATCACATGCATGCGGATTACGCTGACACTGGTTCCATTCTTTATTATTACATTGGAATAAACATGCATATGGTCTATCGTATGCATGGTGAATTCTTACATTATTCCATTCTTTTATTATTACATTTGGAATATATCACATGCATGCGGATTACGCATGACACAGTTCCATTCTTTATTATTACATTGGAATAACTTTATATCATGTGGATTATCACATGCATGGTGAATGATCGCCGTATTCATTCCTTATTAAATTGTGGAAATGATGCTGTCTGCGTGGATTACTGCATGGTGGGTGAAAATCCATTTGCGAGTTTCATATATTCTATGATACTCATTTGGTTAAAGTTTTGGCTTCTATACTCCATGAAATTAGTAGAATATCACGGATATTTATGCTTCATCGGTATCTTTTCATGGAAATATTCTTACGAGCATTCTTGAATTTTACTCCACAAAGTAGTATCATGTTGACAATTTGGGCGTAATTGATTTCAAGATAAATTAACTTATAAATCTTTTAAATTTATTCTTGAACTTGTTTTATTGAATTATTATGTCATTGTCATCATCCTCATTATGCTTATATTGTGATGAAAGTCATCTTTGGCTTACGTGCATAGATGGACTTGGTATGATTATGACGAGGATTATTCGGTATAATCATGACTGTAATGTTATAAATGATGTGGTAAAAGTCCTCGATGCTTTGTAGTGCATTGATGGGCGCGTTTTTGGTATGATTATGACCGAGGATTATTCGGTATAGTCATGACCATTGATGATTTAATGAATATCCTTGGCGTAGTGCGGGGATGATTCGATGATGTGGTTTATTTATTAAAATTTGAGTCTCGTGATAAAAATTGATGAAAACATTTTAAATCATAGAAGATAGTAGATATCATGCTCTACTTGACTCTTCTAATGGATTGCTTATTCAGCTATGATTAAACTTGATGTCTATTGTATTTTATCGGTTTAACATTGTTGAAGACTAATGATAATTTATTACGCATTATCTTAGTCGTAATATTTCTTCTTGGGCTAGTTGAGCTCACCCTTTCTTTCCTTTATTCTCTTGAGGAAATGAGAAGCGTGGCGGGACTAGTCGGGGAGCGGGTGATGGTCGGATGATAGCATTAGTAGTCCTCACTATTACATTAAATAGTGTGACAATAAATGTAATGAGGACTCCATTGAGTGTGGATATTGTCTAGATGACAATATTCTTATTAAAACTCTTAGATTATGTTTTTGTCGTATTTTACGATTGTTGTATAATTAAGTTGTATTTGAAATTTTGTACCATGTATTTGGCGACTCAAGATGGGTGATGTATACCTATTTTGGGGCGTCACGAGTTGGTATCAAAGCTTAGGGATATGATCCTGGTGAGATGTGAGACAAGAACTAGGAGGAGAGGCAGGAATTCCTTGCTAGTATGACCTACCTAAGTTTATTTGGTATTTAATTGGTCGGAATTCGAGTATAGGGATAATATGTGATATGTTAATTAACCCTTGTTTTGTGGCGATATTTGAAAATGGCATCAAGAAAATGTTGAGATAAACAATGAAGCACATGAGGCCAGTTGAGTCACCACAGATTAATGCCGAGGATAATGTGCAGCGAGAAGACAATAATCCTCATGTAAACAATAACTGCGATGAAATGGTGAGCGATGGGATGTTAGGAGGCTTTATGCAATTCATGCAACATCGGTGAGTAGCGGCTCATCCAAAATGCGGTGGAAACAACGACAACTCTCGGACGGTCACCCATTAAGCGATTCGAGGAGATGGGACCACAGGAGTTTTTGGAGAGCCAAAACCACTTAAAGGCGGAGGCGTGGATAAAGCGAGATCAACAAGATATTTGATGTCTTGGGATGCTCGAGGAGCAAAAGGTTCCTTTGCCACCTTCATGTTGCGGCGGTGATTCTTTGGTGGGAATACGTAAAGCGTACTCGACTGCCGCACTCAAAATGTCTTGGGAGAAGTTCAAGAAGCTGTTCAATGACAAGTACTTTCACGAAAGTATTCGTCACATGAAGGAGGAGGTAGAGTTCATCAAGCTTGAGCAAAACAATATGATGATGTGGCGCGATCTGAAGCTAAGTTTGTCGAGTTGTCTCGGTTTGCGTCCCACTTGGTTGATAATGAGGAGAGAATGGCGGATGTTTCTAAGAGGTTTGAAACAGAGATCGTCGATACCTAATTTCTCATAAGCTATGTTTGTATTGAGATGTTGTGAATAGGGCTCGAGTTATTGGGCGCGATAATGAGTCAACCCAACCAAGAGAAGAAGCAACCGACAAGTCGATAATACCGGTGGTAGCGATCATCGAGCGGTGACAACAAGCGTGGAGGAATCAACATGCGAAATGATAATCACTTGGTGGTAATCATGGCCATGACAATAAAGTGGACATTTCAAGAGAAGGAGATTCAACAAGGATGGAAAGGCGTCGGCACCGGCTTTTTGTTGTTAAGGAAGGAGAAGCGACCACCGGTCGTATATGTTACAAATGTGGAGGAAGGACACATAAGTCCAAAGCGCACGATGCGGTCAAAGCGTGTTATAATTGTGGAAAAAAGAAGGTCACCTAGCCCGATTTTGTCGTGCACCAAAGTCAAGTCAATTTGGGATGGAGGCATCAAAAGGGTGTCCCGAGACAAGACAAAGCCGGTAGTTCAAGGGGAGGCGTTTGTCGTAACCTCCCAAAAAAAGTGAGGAATCGAGCGAGGTGATCACGGGTAAGCTAATCATAAACTCTAGCGAAGTTTATACTTTATTTGATGGTTCTACCCATTCCTTTATTTCTCCTACTTGCGCTCAGCGTTTAAATTTGACTCAGGAGAAATTAGACTTTGACTTATCTGTTGAAACTCGTTGGGAGAAACCTTCATTACATCCACGGTTTATAAGTCTTGTTTGATTCAAATCGGTGCATACGCGTTACTATCGATCTTATTTCTTTGAAAATACTTGCATTTGATGTGATTTTTGGGATTGATTGGTTAACTACTCATCATGCTAAAATCGATTGTTTTTCGTAAGGTTGTTAGCTTTCATATTCCTAACCAACCTATTATATGAATTCAAACAACCAAACCACTAAAATCAAATCTTTGTCATATCAAGTCATAAAGCTATTCGTTTATTGAAAAATGGATGTCAAGCTTTCTTAGCCCATATCATGGATTTAAATAAAATATCGTCGATTTGAATGATATTTCTATTGTTAATAAATTTCTGGCGTATTCACTGAAGAACTTCTGGCCTACCCCAGGCGTGAAATTGAATTTTTTATATCGACCTTGAATCCGATACAAAACCCATTTTCAAAGCCCATATCGAATGGCTCTATTGAACTTGAGGAGTTAAAAACCCAACTATGAGAATTGTTGAACATCGGTTTCATTCGTCTAAATCGTCTCCTTGGGGTGCTCTCATTATTCTATAAGTGAAGAAGAAAGATGGAAGTATCGACTTTGTATTGATTATCGGGAGTTGAATCATGTCACCATCAAAAATAGGTACCCGTTGCCTCGCATTGATGACTGTTTGACGATTTGCAAGAGCCAAATTCTTTTCAAAGATTGATCTTCGTTTAGGATATCATCAGTTGAAGATTAAAAGCGATGACATTCAAAAAGCGCTTCGAGAACTTCGATGCGGGCATTATGAATTCCTAGTCATGTCTTTTGGATTGACTAATGCTCTCTTTGCCTTCATGGATATGATGAACCAAGTATTCAAGGAATATTTGGATCACTTTGTGGTCGTCTTTATTGATGACATCCTCATATACTCCAAAACCGTGAAGACCATGAGCAACACTTGAGGTGATACTTCAAAAGCTTCGTGAAAACAAGCTTTATGCCAAGTTGAAGAAATATGAGTTACGGCTTGAGGAAGTTGCATTCCTTGGGCACGTAATATCAAATCATGGAATATCTATTGACCGATAAAGATTGAAGCAATTCAAAATTTGGGAGCAACCTAAGTCGATGGCGAAAAAAATCGTAGCTTTCTCGGCTTATTTGGTTATTATCGGAGATTAAGTAGAAAGGTTTTCTCGAATCGCTACTCCATTAACTTCGGTGACTCGAAAAGATGTAAAAATTCGGTTGGAGGCGAGGAATGTGAAAAGAGTTTTCAAGAACTCGAGGAGACTCATTTGATTTTATTACGACAATACCATCGGCTCGGAGGATTTGTCATCTCTGATGATGCTTGAGGGCAAAGGGTTAGGATGTGTTCTCATGCAACATGGGAAAGTCATAGCCTATGCCTCTCGACGAACTCAAAGAATATGAGAGGAATTATCCTACTCATGATCTAGAGTTAGCGTGAGTCATTTTTGTGCTTAAGATTTGGAGGCATTACGTATGGAGAGAAGGTGGAGATCTATACGGATCATAAAAGCCTCAAATATTTCTTCACTCAAAAGGAACTCAACATGCGGCGAATGACGATGGCTTGAGTTGTTGAAAGATTATGATCATACCATCCAATACCATCTGGAAAAGCGAGCGTAGTAGTGGCGCATTGAGTAGAAGATCATATGCGAATGCGAGTGCGATATTGTCAATGCAAAGGCCCATTTTGTATGACTTGGAAAGGATGGAAATAGAGTTAAAGACTCCGGGGACCCATATGATGATGGCGAATATCTGAGTGGAGCAGAAACTTTAATCGATAAAGTTAAAGTTGCTCAAACTACGGACACGGAGGTGATCGTATAAGGAAGAAAGTGCAAGAAGGTGTTATTTAAAAGCAAGAATCGATGAAGAAGGAATACTTTGAGTCAACTCGGACTTTGTGTTCTAACGATTACGACTTGAAGTATAAAATCATGATGGGCGCACAACACACCGTTTGCAATCCATCTTGGGAGTACCAAAATGTATCGTGATCTTGACATACATTTTGGTGGAGCAATATGAGAGAGAGATAGCGGGGTTTATCTCAAGGTGTCTAACTTGTCAATGAGTCAAAGGGACATCAAGTGCCAAAAGGTCCATTGCAACCACTTGAAATTCTAGAATGGAAGTGGGAGCACATTACCATGGATTTTATTCTTTGGTCTTCCCAAGGTTTCTCAAGGCATAGATGCGATTTGGGTCATTGTTGATAGATTGACCAAAGTCTGCTCATTTCTTATCGAAATCTGAGAAACTTATATACTTGAGCGTCTTGCTAGTATGTATATATAAGCGAGATTGTAAGATTGCATGGTATGCCGGTATCCATAGTTTACGATCGAGACCCAAGATTCACTTCAAGATTTTGGGTTAGTTTGCAAAAAGCTATGGGGACGGATTTATGATTTAGTTTGGCATATCATCCTCAAACGGACGGGCAGTCGAAAAGGACTATTCAAACTCTTGAAGATTTATTAAGACTCTGTGTCCTTGACTTCAAGGGAAGTTGGGACAAGTTCTTACCATTGGTGGAGTTTTCCTACAACAACAGTTATCAAGAAAGTATTGGCATGGCTCTATTTGAGGCGTTGTATGAAAGAAAGTGTCGTTCTCTAGTATGCTGGGATGAGGTGGGTGAAGCAACGTTGTTGGGACGGGATTTGGTACGTATGACTACAGAAAAGATTCAAATGATCCGACAATGTATAAAAACCTCACAAGATCGACAAAAGAGTTATGTTGATCTTCATCGAAAGGACGTGGAATTCGATATTGGAGATCATGTGTTGTTACGTGTTGCTCCATGGAAAGGAGTTACAAGATTTGGAAAGAGAGGAAAGCTCAATCCTCGATTCATTGGCCCATTTTAATCCTCGATCGAGTAGGAAGCGTGGCCTATAGACTACGCGCTTACTGCTAAGTATGTCTCGTGTTCATAACGTTTTTCACATATCTATATTACGTAAATATGTGAAAGACCGAACCATATTATTGAATTAGAACGAGATGAGATAGAGGAAGATTTAACATATGAAGAGTTACTGTTAAAATCTTGGATAAGAAGGATCATATTCTACGCTCTAAAGTTATACCTCAAGTTAAAGTTTTGTGGAGAAACCACGATGTGGAGGAAATGACACAGGAGTTAGAATCGAGATGAAATCAAGGTATCCTCACCTCTTGACATACCAGTGCGCACCCTAATTTTGAGGATGAAATTTCATAAGAAGGGAGGTTGTAAGACCCCAACTTTTATGAATAAAGAATAATTTTCTCTCGAAATATATTTTTGAATATTATGGTGTGGATTTGATATAATGTTATAGTTGTGGGTAATATTTACAAATTTTGCAAAGTAAGCAAGTGGTTATATAATATTCGATTGGTGGGGAATATTCATTTTAACGAGGGAATATTAAATGCGACGACACAATCATTAGTGGACCCCTGACGAAAGTATTATCGTAGTTAGAAAAAGCGACGTAATTATCTTTTATAAAAATAACGGCGGAAGTTTTACCGTTAAAATGTTGAACTACCCGGTAGTAAAAAAATGCGATGTCTGGCGTGGTTGCATAGTAGCACTACGGTATTGATTATTGATGATCTCTACGTGAGAAGTCACTCGGTTATACTCAATTATTACTCTGATAATTGTTGCATCATATCTCATATTATTGATTCAATTATTGTCACGGTATCATCTGCATATAATATGTTATATTATTAAATCAATAATTGAGGCGACAAAGTTATTTATATTATTAAATTGCAATATTTATAATGTCTAGAAGTTACATCGAGGAGAGGTTTGGTCATCTAATGCTGCATGATAAGGAGAAATCCTTATCGGAAAAGCCCCTCTTTCACAGGAGGAGCGACTGGTTGTTAAATATTGTGAGTTATAATATTAATGATGAATAAGTTCGTGTTGATTAAAGATGAATTTGATAGTTCCATTGTGTTGGAATTATTAGTGTTAGTGGAAATCGACATTTATTCGATGATAATTGATGTGCGGGGGGTTATATTGATAAATCGGGTAATTAATCGGATAAATGAGCAATTAATTACTATTAATTCACATGATTATAACTATTTGTTCACATGTGTGTACTATTGAATCACATTCATGTACTATTAGGGGAGTTGGTGCAAGATTGATAATACTTGCATGACTAAGTTAAAAATGGAGGTATAGATGGAGGTCTTATCTATTTGTAATTTGTATTTTCACATGATTATAACTATTGATTCACATGATTGAACTATTGATTCACATTATTTACTATTAGGGGAGGTGGTGCAAGTTTGATAATACTTGCGAGGACTAAATTAAAAATGAAAGAAAAGTTGAAGGTATTATCTTGTAATATTTGATCCCCAAAGCGTGCAATTATCGAAACTATATTTTCCTATAAATAGAAGCTCATTCTTCCTTCATTTCTCACCAATTCACTAAAGCTTATAGAGCAATTATTATAGAGAAATTATAGAGAGAAAGAAGAAGAAAGTGCTACTACGGTATCATTCTTGGTGAAAGGTAAGGGGTATTATTTCTTTATTTTATTATTACTTATTTTTTGGAATATTCTGTTATCTGAAATTCTTTATTAATTGGATACATGGTGAAAATGCAATACCATTCTTTATATTGCATTTGTGAAGATGGTTCCATTCTTTATTATTATGTTGGAATAACATGTTTGTGTGGTCTATCGCATGGATGGTGAATTTTTGTTATTCCATTCTTTATTATTACATTGGAATAATCATATGCATGCGGATTACTGTATGACAGTTCCATTCTTTATTATTACATTGGAATAACACCATGCATGAATTCATGTTCCATTACATTATTCCATTACTTATTATTTTGTTGGAATATCCACACATGCATGCGGATTACACATGACTTATTCCATGGTTCCATTCTTAATTATTCTATTGGAATAACATGTCATGTGGATTATCACATGCATGGTGAATGATCCTTCGTATTCATTCCTTATTAAATTATAAAATGATCATCTACGTGGATTCTTTGCATGGCGGGTGAAAATCCATTTGCGATTTCATATATTCTATGATACTCATTTGGTTAAAGTTTTGGCTTCTATACTCCATGAAAATTAGTAGAATATCACGGATATTTGCGCTTCATCCGGTATCTTTTCATGGAAATATTCTTTTGAGCATTCTTGGATTTTACTCCATAAAGCAGTATCATGTTGACAATTTGGACGTAATTGATTTTAAGATAAATTAACTTATAAATCTTTAAAATTTATTCTTGAACTTGTTTTATTGAATTATTATGTCATTGTCATCATCCTCGTGCTTATATTGTGATGAAAGTCATCTTTGGCTTACGTGCGTAGATGGACTTGGTATGATTATGACGAGGATTATTCGGTATAATCATTGTAATGTTATAAATGATGTGGTAAAAGTCCTCGGTGGCTTTGTAGTGCATTGATGGGACAGTTTTTGGTATGATTATGACCAGGGATTATTCGGTATAGTCATGACCATTGATGATTTAATGAATATCCTTGGGCCCATAGTGAAGGGATGACTCGATGATGTGGTTTATTTATTAAGTTGAGTCTCAGCGATAAAAATTGATGAAAACATTTTAAATCGTAGAAGATAGTAGATATCATGCTCTACTTGACTCTTCTAATGGATTGCTTATTCCGCTGCAATTAAACTTGATGTCTATTATATTTTATCAATTTAACATTGTTGACGACTAATGATAATTTATTCTGCATTATCTTAGTCATAATATTTCTTACTGGGCTAGTTGAGCTCATCCTTTCTTTCTTTGTTCTCTTGAGGAAATGAGAGCGTGGCGGGACTAGTCTGGGGGAGCGGAGTGGCGGTCCGGATAATAGCATTAGTAGTCCTCCTTTATTACATTAAATAGTGTGATAATAAATGTAATGAGGACTCCATTGAGTGTGGATATTGTCTAGATGACAATATTCTTATTAAAACTCTTAGATTATGCATATATTTCTCAAAATTGGACTTCTCAGTTTGAGACTCAGGTATTGGGACTTCTTTGTCCGTACCCTAGATTTCTCCCTGTGCAGAGGATTCTATTTGAATGGGTATTTGTGAACCCTAAGTTTGTTTGTTTAGTTTTTTCAGAAGGATAGCCAATTTTGTTATCTGATTCCTTAATCCTTCAAACTCCTCTCGGGAAAAAAGAGTAGGATCAAGTTGGGCACTTGTAGCCATGTCTATAGGTGGGCTTAGTGCCTTTTTGGACTTTGAACGGGTAACGGGACCGATCGTTTCCCTACAAAAAGACTACGCAGTTTAGTCTAGGAAAACATGAAGAGGCTGCATGCCATGCAATGTGTTTGTTTTAAGAGTGTTTTAATGTTCTACAAAATAGATGTTAGTTGTTTTGATGGAAGAATAGCATGAAAGGTCTTGATAGGGAAAGGAATGCATATTTACATCTTCCTTTATATTTTCCATTACATTGAGATTTACATGGAATTGAATTTACATGTAATTGAAAGGGGAAGGTATGAAGAGACTTTCCTTTGCGTTTGGTTTATCAAAGGTTGACCTATCTTAGGTTATTCTCGCGATTTTTTGGCATGAAAGTCCCCAGATCATCGCAATTTATTGGATGGGAAGTTAATCTGATCTTTCAATTGGAGCGAATGTGAGTAGTGCCTTTCCTGAGCCTTGCGGGATTAGTCTCCCTTGAGTCCAGTAATCAAACACCAATGGGTTTGCCTCCTGGTGGAGGAATCACACAATATATATTCACATACATCGTGTCTTACCATATGGAAATGATGGCATGTGCGAATATCACAGGCAGATATGGTGTGAATCACTAAAGTGCAGTAAATAAAGAATTAGTACACATCCATTCAATGTAAATACAGTATTCACATAAGCAGATAAAAAAGGTTTTTAAAAAGGTTGAACAGTGGCTTAAGCCCTCTACTAGAGTCCCCAGCAGAGTCGGCACCTGTCAACGTCGAAAAAATTATGTCCCTTTATGTGCATGCCCTTTTGTGTTCTCATTTGGTTGAGTTTTGTCTGAAAAGGCGAGTTTGAAAAGGTCCGACTTGTGAATGTCGACTATTTGAAAATTAGAGTCGCCAGTTTGTAGATTTGAATTGGTTGTACCAACGCAACCAATTTTGAAAAGGTTTACACAAAAGCCCAATGATTGGACACTATTTAACTGGCCTTGGAAACCGAGATTCATTGAGTCGTGGGGCTTGATTAAGCGGGGGGAATGTGTTAGGCACCCCCGACTTCCGTGAAAATACGGCTACTGTAAATTTTCAATTACCCTAATTATCAGCATGTGTGTGTGTGTGTGTGTTTATTGGGCCTATGTGCAATTATCTGGAAGTAGTGTTATGCCTCGTTTGCACCTATAGACAAAGGGTTTGACTTGTATATCAAAGTTCAATTTTAACAAGATATAGCAGTGAAGTTTTGGAAAATAGGTTTTCAAACCCTTATGCTCAATAGTAATTGAGGCATTTGATACTTCTATTTTATCCTGTATTCAGCTTGATTAATTTTATTTTGGAGATGCGAAGTATCTTTAAGAAAATAAGATACATAGCAGTGTCGAACTACTTATGGGAATGAGAGCCATCCAAGGATATCCAGACACTGTAAATAATTTACAAGCTGGCTGCAGCTGAGAAAATGTCCATCGTGGGAGCCGGATCTAGATTCAAAGGCTAAATCTTCGATCTCATGGCTCCTAGGCTCACATGATAGATTAATATGTACCAAAGCAAGAAAAAAACTAGATTTAAATAAATCTAAATCATTCTAGCTTTAACGGTTCCAGTTTAGTGACTTTTGAACCAGTTAAAGTTAGAGATAACTAGATTTAGATAATTCTAGTCCACAGGCTAGAAGATTAAATATCTACATTGTGAAAGCAGTTAAAGCAGATATATACATATATATTAAACTATATATATATTTACATTTCTAGTTTGGCATGGAGTTTACTTAATGGCTTTTTACTACTTTTATACATACATATATATATATATATATATATATATTGACGTCGGGATTTTTATTTGTCCATTTCTGTTCTTGTCTTTTGGTGTTCTCATTTTAGATAAGTTTTGTTTGAAAAGGTCTGACATGTATATGTCGACGATTTGACTGTTAGACTCGCCAGTTGGTAATTTTTAAATGGTTGCACCAACTCAACCAAGAAAAGGTTTGCACAAAGACCCAATGGTTTGAAACTGTTTAACTGGTCTTGGAAACCGAGATTTATTAGGGTCTAGGGGCTTGATTAAATGGAGGGAAGGTGTTAGGCACCCCGACTTCCGAGATAACATGGATACCGCCACTTTTCATTAACTTTTATCTGTGAATGTGTGTGTGTTTATGTGTATGAATTAGGTCTATATACAACTGTCTGGAAGTAGTGTTATGCCTCATTTGCACCTATATACAAAGGGTTTGACTTTTATATAAAAGTTTAATTTTAACAGGATATAGCAGTGATATTTTGTAAAACAGGTTTTTCAAACCCTTATGCTCAATAATAATTGAGGCCTTGATACTTCCATTTTATTATGTGTTCCGCTTGATTGCTTTTATTTTAGAGATGAGAGGCATCTTCGAGAAAATAAGATATATAGTAGTGTCGAACTGCTTGTGGGCATAAGATCCATCTAATGGTATCCAGACACCGTATGTGATGCCCCCAAAATAGGTATACATCACCCATCTTGGGTAGCCAAATACATGGTACTGAATACAAATACAAACTTAAGTATACAACATGAGCTGAGAGTTTTTACACGAATATTATCTCATAGACAATATTCAAACTCAAAGTCAATCCTCATTACATTTATTATCACACTAAATAGTGAAGACTACTAAAACAACCATCTCAGATCATCACTCTGCTCCCCGACTAGTCCCGGCTACGTTCTCATTTCCTGAAGAGAACAATGAAAGCAAAAGGGTGTGCTCAACTAGCCCAGTAAAAATATTATGACTAAGATAATGCAGAATAAATTACCGTTATCCTTCAACAGTGTTAAACTGATAATAAATAATAAACATCAAGTTTAAATGCAGCGAAACAAGCAATCCATTAGAAGAGTCAAGTAGAGCATGATATCTACTATCTTCTATGATTTAAAAAGTTTATCATCAATTTTATCATTTGAGACTCTAAATTTTAATAAATAAACCACATCATCGAATCATCCCTGCACTACGGGCCAAGGATATTCATTAGTATCACGTCCACGAATTATCGATGCACTACGGGCCAAGGATATTCGTGCAATCACCAATGGTCATGATCATACCAACAACTGTTCATCAATGCACTATGGGCCAATGAAGACTTTTATCATTTGTAACATTACAGGTCATGATTATACCGAAAGATCCCTGGTCATAATTATACTAATCACTAGTCCATCTATGCACGTAAGCCAAAGATGACTTTCATCACAATATAAGCATGAGGATGATGACAATGATATAAGAATTCAGTTAAAAGAAAGTAAAGGATAAATTTTTAAAGATTTATAATTTAATTTATCCAAAATTCAATAATGTCCAAATTGTCAACATGATACTGCTTTGTGGAGTAAAATTCAAGAATAATATTGTATCAAAAATGATTTGGACAGAAAAGAAATCAATTTTTGTCATGAATAGTACACCGGGTGAATAGTACCCGAGTGAATAGTACCTCGTGAATAGTACTTCGTGAATAGTACTTCAGGAATAGTTCTATATGAATATTACCCCATGAATAGTACTTTATGAATAGTACCACATGAATAGTACTTTGTGAATAGTACCCCACGAATAGTATTTTGTGAATAGTATTTCGTGAACAGTACTCCGGCATGAAAAGTTTAAAATTTAACAAGAATGTTCAAAAAAATATCTTTATAAAACGATACTAGAAGAAGCGCAAATTTCAAGGATATTCTACTAATTTCACGGAGTATAGAAGCAATACTTTAACAAAATGAGTGTAGAATTAGGAATACGAAACGAAATAATATTACTCACATACTATAGAGTATGGAAGAAAATATTATTTCTTATGAATACTGAAAAATAATAATATCCCTTACCTTAGAAGAAGACTAGATACTAGAATAGTGACGTAGCAGAATACAATTCTTATTTCTCTCTATAGCTTCTCTTTCTATAATTTCTCTTTTGAGTCTTAGTGAATTGGTAACAATGAAAGAAGAATGAGCTTCTATTTATAGGAAAATATAGTTTCGATAATTGCACGTTTTGGGACTCGAATTATTACAGTATAGTACCTTCATCTTTTCCTCCATTTTTAATTTAGTCCTACAAGTATTATCAAACTTGCACCACCTCCCCTAATAGTACATGCATGTGAATCAATAGTTCCATTCATGTGAACAAACAGTTATATGCATGTGAACTAATAACAATTAAATGTTCATTTATACGATTAATTATTCGATTGGTCAATTTAACCTCCAGAAATCAATTATTATCGAAATAAATGTCGATTTCCACTAATACTAATAATCACAACACAATGGAAATATCAATTTCATCATTAATCAACGCGAACTTATTCATCATTAATATTATAACTCACAGTATTTAACAACCAGATCACTTACACGAAAGAGGAGGCTTTCCGATAAGGATTTCTCCCTATTGGCGCACAATTAGGTGACCAAACCCCTTTCCTTGACAGAACTTTTTAGACATCGTCAATTTTGTAAATAATAATATGAATAACTTTCTCGTCTCAATTATTGATTTAAAAGTTTAAAATATTATGCAGATGATACTATGACAATAATTGAATCAATAGTATGAGAGATATTATGCAGCAATTACTGTAGCAATAATTGAGTATAACTAAGTGATTTTTCACGTAGGCATCAATAATCAATACCGTGTGCTACTATGCAACCACACGTATTACTATACTTTTACCACCAGGTATTTAAACAGTTTAACGGTAAAACTTTCGTCGTCATTTTTATAAAAAGACATTTTTGTCGTTTTCTAACTCCGATAATACTTCCGTTGTGGGGTCCACCAATGATTTTGCCATCGTACGAATATTCTCTGTTAAAACGAATATTCCCCGACTAATCGAATATTTTATAACAGCTTGCTTACTTTCTTAAATATGTAAATATTACCCACAACTATAACATTATATCAAATCCACACCATAATATTCAAAAATATATTTCGAGAATAAAAAATAAAAGTTGGGGTCTTACATCGTAGATAATTTACAAGTTGGCTGGAGCTGGAACCGAATCTAGATTAAGAGGCTGAATATGTGATCACATGATTCCTAGGCTCACATGAATAAATAATATGTACAAAAGCTAGAAAAAAACTAGATTTGAGTAAATCTAACCCATTCTAGCTTCAACGGTCCAAGTTTTGAAACTTCTGAATCGGTCAAAGTAAGAAATAGCCAGATTTAGACAAATCTAGCCCGCAGGCTGAAAGATTAAATATCTACATTATGAAAGTAATTAAAGCAGATATTTATATAAAAGCGATATATATATATATAAGTATATATATATACACATATGTATATATATAAATATATATATATATATATATAAGCAGTAAAAGGCCACGAAGTAAACTCCAGGACAAAAAGAAATATAAATAAATATATAAGTGGTAAATGGCCACGAAGTAAACTCCAGGGCTGACAGAAATGTAAATATATATATATATATATATATGTTGAGTTATTAGATAGTGGATTCACTGGTATTCTCAGATCTTGGTGGGAAAAACATCTCAATGATGATACTAGATTATCAATCATTCAAGCTGTCTAGTTAGACGATGACGGCAATCCCATCTTTGATGAAGATATTGGTATTGGTCTGCCAGATGGTGTTAATACTTTAATTTTTACCATTATTAAACATTTTATTGGTACTCGGTAATATTCTTTGAGAGAATTCATGACCGATTAAGTAACCTCACTTGTCCCACCCTAAGTGATTTTAGGTGGTATAAAGATGTGTTTACCTCGAGTTATGATGCGAATCGATAGTAACAAACCATTACGGAAAGAAAAATTAAATCAATGGTTTACCTTCATTATTCATTATAAAGTTCGTGAAGAGTTAAGCAAAAATTTAGGATATATCGATTATGATAACCTAACTTATGGTGACATAATCGGTTATATCCAAAAATTGGATTAAAATGTGTATTGATTTTAAATTAGCCAAACAAGCTAGTAAAGATAAGAAAAAAGCTAAATACTGAGTTAGGCATCGTTACATGAACAATATGGTTTACCACCGATTGCTCCCTCTAGAAGGAAGCACACTGCGATAAACATATTGACCATCATAAAAGTAACAAACGTCATAAACAAAGACTTGATCATAGAAAAGATAAAAATCAAGAAGATTATTATAGTAAACCCAAACCCACAAATAAAAAATACAATAAAAAATCATCAAAGAAATTTGATAAAAGTAAAATTGTTTGCCACAATTGTGGGCAGAAGGGACACTACAAAAATGAGTGTAAAATTAAAAAGAAATTATCTCAATTAAATATTTTAAGTGAAGATACTGAGCAATTATTAGAATTAATGAGGATAGAGAACGACGTTAGTAATGATGAAGGTTCTGATATTCCTTATTCTTCTAATAGCGAGATTTAGTAACCATGAAGCAGAGATAGTGAGAATGACGAAGTCACTATTTGTGCTGACAATTGCAATGAGAAGTGTTGCAATAAAAGAGTTAGTGTAATTACCAAAGAAGATGAAGAAAGTTCTTTGTTAATTGAGTTAATTAGTAAAATTTCTGACCTAGAGTTAAAATCTCAATACACTAAGTAGTTAAAAGATTTATTAACCAAAGATAACAGAGTTAAAGATAAGATTATTAAAGCTAAAGAAAAACCATTCTTCATGTCCAAGATTCCTCCTCTAGTGATGAAGATCACGATGAGCCTGAGTCATCCGGTACTAAGGAAGAACCTGATCTTTTTGTTCAATGTCTTTCACTTAAAAGAATTAAAGATATTACCATTCAGAAATGGTATATCTCTATCAAACAGTTGTTGATAAAACCTTTTCAATCTGACTTCACCATACTAGTTGACACGGTAGCAGATTTGTATCCAAGAAGGCCTAATCCCAACCAAATATTATAAGAAAACTAATGAAAAATTAAATTCAGCCAACGGTAGTCAAATGAAAATAAAATATAAATTGCCTAAAGTTCATATCTGTCAAGATAATATGTGTTTTAAAACATCATTTGTTTTAATCTGCAATCTTACTGATAAGATCATCTTAGGGTTACCATTTATATATTTACTTTACCTTTTTACTACCGATGAATGAAGGATTAAGTTGTAAACATTTAGGAAAGAAAATAACATTTAGATTTCTTATTAAACCAAAAGAAAGAGATTTAAAATTTATTCAAGAAGAGTCTATTTCTAAATCACTAAATCTATTGAATTGTAAATCCACCCATTTGAATTTCTTAAAGGAAGAAATTAAGTACAAACATGTCGAAGAACAACTTCAGATTAAGGAAGTTCAAGAAAAAATTAATGAGTTAAAAACTTATTTAAAGGATAACCTTTGTTTTGATTCTCCTAATGCCTTTTGGCATCGGAAGAAACATGTTGTAAGGCTCCCTTATGCTAAGGAATTCAAAGAGCACACGATTCTACTAAGGCGGGGCCAATACAAATGAATCATGAACAAATGGAGTTATGTAAAAAGGAGATTAATAATCTTCTTAGTAAAGGATTAATCAAACATAGTAAATCCCCCTGGTCATGTCCCGCCTTTTATGTTAATAATGAAGCAGAAAAGGAGAGAGGTGTTCCCCGTCTAGTGATCAATTACAAGCCATTAAACAAAGTCTTAGAATGGATTAGGAACCCTTTACCTAATAAAGACGACCTCATTAACCGTTTAAGTAACTCCATTGTTTTGATAGAATTGACCTTAAATCGGTTTTCGCAAGATTTGCAATCCACCCGGATGATAGGTACAAAACCGCATTCACTACCCCATTCGGTCATTATGAATCGAATGTCCGAAGCCTTTGGCCTAAAAAAATGCTCGATGAATTTTAGAATATTCTCAATGATATTTTGAACCCTTTTAGTCATTTTATTGTAAATCGTCTACATCGATGATATTCTCATTTTTCCAATTAGTTGAAGAACACATTAAACACTTGAAATCGTTCTTTAAAAGCGATTAAGGATAACGGACTTGTTCTTTCACCTTCCAAATGCAGCTTGTTTCAAGCTAAAGTTAAGTTTCTTGGTCTAATTATTTATCGCGAACTCATACAGCCTATTGATCGAGCTATTCAATTTGCTGATAGATTCCCAGATAAAATTACCAATAAAACCCAACTGCAGAGATTTCTGGGCTCGCTCAATTATATTGGAAAGTTCTATAAAAATCTCAGGAAGATTTGCAAACCTCTCTTTCAGCGTTTGCAGGACAATCCTCCTCCATGGACTAACATTCATAGTTTTGTCGTCCAACAAGTTAAAAGATATGTCAAGACTTTTCCTTGGCATCTCCAACGATTCTGCTTTCAAAATCGTTGAGACTGATGCCTCTGACATCGGTTTCGGAGGTATTCTAAAGCAAAAGTTAACTCTTAACTCCCCAGAGCAAATTGTCCGTTTTCATTCTGGTGCATGGAATAATACACAATTAAATTACAGTACTATTAAAAAGGTAATACTTTCTTTAGTATTAGGTATTAATAAATTTCAAAGTGATCTATTGAATCAAAAAATTTTAGTTCGTATTGATTGCAAATCAGCAAAATATGTTTTAGAAAAAGATGTTGAAAACCTTGCCTCCAAACATTCTTTTGCTAGATGGAAAGCCCTATTAAGCATCTTTGATTTTGAGATTAAATATATCAAAGGCAGTAACAATTCAATTCCTGATTTTCTCACTCAGAGAATTTATCAATATGTGTACTATTCAGCCTAATATGAGTTTTAGAGGAGCATCTTCCAAGACGGAGATAGGAGTGGCCCTACAGGCCCAAGTAATCAACCCAGAGGAGCCTTGGTTCCTCATCCAGTAAACCCAATTTATCAAACCACTAACAAGTTTACCAATCTTGGTACGATTCCCAAGCCTTACATTTCGGCCTTAGCCAGTAACCCAATCCCAGTTGACCCTTTTACCAGCCAGTTAAAAGCCTCCAGTTCTAACCCCAGTCATCCTCCTGCTGAGTATATGCTCAAATGGACCACTCACCTATTTCATATTGAACCCCATATAAAACCTGTTGAAGACCCAAACAAATTAGTAACTCAGGCTCATCGTGATCTTCATCACTAGAGGAGGAATCTTGGACATGAAGATTGGATTTTTTGTCTTCAAAATCTTTTCTTAAATTAGAGACTTCTAATTTTAGGTTAGAAATTTCTTTTTTCAGTTTATTTACTTCTTGATTTAGTTCTGGAAGGGTAACTTCTTTTACCGGAGTTTTAAATCGCTCTAGAGTTTTATTAAGACTAAATACTGGTTTTTCTTTAGCTTTAATAATCTTATCTTTAACTCTGTTATCTTTGGTTAATAAATCTTTTAACTGCTTAATGTATTGAGATTTTAACTCTAGGTCAGAAATTTTACTAATTAACTCAATTAACAAAGAACTTTCTTCATCTTCTTTGGTAATTACACTAACTCTTTTATTGCAACACTTCTCATTGCAATTGTCAGTACAAATAGTGACTTTGTCATTCTCACTATCTGTTTCGTGGTTACTAGTACTGCTATTAGAAGAATAAGGAATATTAGAACCTTCATCATTACTGACGTCGTTCTCTATCCTCATTAATTCTAATAATTGCTCAGTATCTTCACTTGAAATATTTAATTGAGATAATTTCTTTTTAATTTTACACTCATTTTTGTAGTGTCCCTTCTACCCACAATTGTAGCAAACAATTTTACTTTTTATCAAATTTCTTTGATGATTTTTTATTGTATTTTTTATTTGTGGGTTTGGGTAATGTAATATCTTTCCAGAGGATGGTTCTCGGGATCTGAATATTAGCATCACTAGTTGAACTTTGAATTAAAACGGTTTGATCCTTAGGACTTTTATTGAGAGCATGAACGTTTAAATTCGTTTTCATGGTCTTATAATAAATCCTATAAATCATAGCTATGGGTTGAGAACCCTCCATCATATGAGTGATCTTACCAGACGTTTTAATGTTTAATGTTAAAGCTTTTAATAAATGTTGATCACTTAGACTTAAAGTGAAATCAGGAAAGCAATTAAAATGGATAGGTCCATTGTGTAGACTTGACTCCATAGCACCTATCATACTAGGATAGTAATTCAGGAATCTAGCATCTCTGAGACAGAGGTAGATGCTTGAATTAATTCCCTTAATGTTCAATGGTTTAACTGCAACTTGAACTAGACCGATGTGAATAAAATTGTAACCTTTCTTCCTATGTTTTTTAATGACATCAGGGGATAAAAGACTACAATTTTCATATTCTTTATTAATTGTATAAACCTTTTCTACAGTTTTAACATTATAATCATTTTTAAAATTATCAAAAAATGTTGACTGGTAAATTTCCTTAGGGGAAACCCTAGGTATGTTCTAATTGTGTATAGCTTGACTGATATTTTCATACCTGTGTGTTTCTTGGTTAACTATGTCCGGCAAAGGAGGCAAAGTCGACCGGTTACTAGTTGAAGAATTAGACCTGAATAATCTACTCATCTTTTACTATTTTCAAAATAATTTTTATTCATTATTCTTCCATTCATACCCTCTTACCTTAGATAAATTTCATACCTATGTTCTTTACTGCATAATCTTTTCACCCAAGAGACTTACAAAAGGTGAGACACGAACAAGGTGGATCAAGTAAGTTAGGTGACTTAGAACAGAATAAAGAGAAATTTTGAAATTAGTAAAATGGATGAACAAAATACTAGATCTTCTAAAGCAACTAGAACAGAACAACATGGCTCTGATACCATTTGGGGGCGGAAGCTTATAATCAAAAGAGAAGTATAAAGAACATAGTAGTGCATATTGATGGTTCACACAAATAGATTACTAAATAAAAACAATTTTATTGATAATTGAAGCTATATACAAGTAAACTAACAATTAATTTGACTTACAATTTAGAACATTTAAGAAGAAGAGAAGAGGGGGTTAAGTAGGCTAAACAGTGGTAGAAACCTAAGATTCGTCTGAGAAGGAACTCAGAGTCTTACTAAGTTTCGAAGTCTGCCTGACTAACTAAGTTCAGATTCCTTTTATAGAAAGTGCTACAGTGCTGCCTGACTAACTATTACAAAGTTACTATTACAAAAGTAAATGATCACAGACAACTTTTACTATTGATGAACAGTGCTACAGTGCTGACATTTTTACTGTTCATGGACGCTTTCGGCGACTTTTGAGGCCGACAACTTTTGACCCAACAGATGCTTTCGGTGAAAAAGAAAGAGCATCTTTTGACTTTAAAGGCTTTTGGGGCAGGTGAACATGAATGGAGCTGCTTTCGGTGGATAAGCATATTCTTTGACTGAATGGCTGCAGGGGCAGGCGCATGTGACTGGAAAGTTAGGCAAATGGGTCCTGAGCATCCAGTAAATTGATGGTGCCATATGGATCATAATCACCATCATCACCGTAAATGGTCCGACTAAATCACTCGAGAGGAAGAAAAATGAATGGAAGCTTCCTCATGTAAGGCTTCGTCAATTCTTTTGTTAAGTGCCTGGGCAATTATTATCAACTCTTTACTGGAGCAGTCTGTGAAATCTAAAATGCTACGGGAACACGTTGAACCAGTAGGACTGACATTGGATTTCTTTGACTTAGAATTTTTGGGTTTTGACTCTTTTAACTGATTGGAAGGTTCTTTGGATGAAACTGGAAGAACCTTGAGAGGAGTGGTGGGAAACTTTAACTGGGCTTGACTAACAATTCTATTAACATCAAATTTATCACACCATTTAATGAAGAACTGACGGGAGAGAAAGGGAAATTGCTCTAATGTATAAGTTACTAAGAACTGAGGATCTTTTAATTTAGTTGGGGGTACAATGTTATACTGCCATTTAAGAATCCAGGGAATCTTATACTTACTAACAAATTGAAGAACGATAGGGACACCATCGTTTTTAGGATTGTGTTTACTGTTAATGCAGAAATGGTTAAGTTGAACTTTCAGTGTTTCGGGAAGGAGGTCATAAGTGGATCCAAACCTTATCCACCAGTGAAAGAACCAATAGGGGAATTGACTCTTGAATTTATGGTCGAATTGAAAGAACCATGAATGACTGTGAGACTCATTTTGAAAAAGGAAAACTTTATACCATGCTTCTATATAATCATAATAACAATAAGAGTTATCCTGATTAGATAGCTGCATAAGATCTGAAGGATGTTTTCCCCAATCTGCAATCGTAATGAATTGTTTAATATACAAAGAATGATAAAGAACTTTGGTTTTATCATTATTGGCATAAATAGGTTTAATGAAGATTGACTCAGTTTCAAGTAAGATATCCTTATAATACACAAGGGACTTATAAAGAGCAAGCAAGGGGCTGGAAATGCCATCCAGAGGGAAAGAACTGGGTTACTAATTTGTTTGGGTCTTCAACAGGTTTCATATGGGGTTCAATATGAAACAGGTGAGTGGTCCATTTGAGCATATACTCAGCAGGAGGATGACCGGGTTTGAACCGGAGCTTTTAATCGGGTGGTAAAAGGGTCAATTGGGATTGGGTTACTGGCTAAGGCCGAACTGTAAGACTTGGTAATCATACCAAGACTGGTAAACTTGTTGGTGGTTTGATAAATTGGGTTTACTGGATGAGGAACCAAGGTTCCTCTGGGTTGATTACTTGGGCCCGTAGAGGCGACTCCTATTATCCGTCATGAGGAAGATGCTCCTCTAAAACTCATGCTGGCTGAATAGTACCTGTATTGATAAATTCCCGAGTGAGAAAATCAGGAATTGAATTGTTACTACCTTTGATATATTCAATCTCAAAATCAAAGATGCTTAATAATATAGCTTGCCATCTAGCAAAAGAATGTTTGGAGACAAGGTTTTCAACATCTTTTCTAAAACATATTTTCTTTCGATTTACAATCAATACGAACTAAATTTTTTTGATTTAATAGATCACTTTGAAATTATTAATACATAATACTAAAGAAAGTATTTCCTTTTTAATAGTACTGTAATTTAATTGTGTACCATGCACCGGAATGAAAATGGACAATTTGCTCTAGGGAGTTGAGAGTTAACTTTTTCTTTAGAATACCTCCGACTGATGTTAGAGGCATCGGTCTCAACGATTTTGAAAGCAGAATCGTTGGAGCTGCCAAGGAAAGGCAAAGTCTTGACATATCTTTTAACTTGTTGGATGACAGAAGTATGAATGTCAGTCCATGGAGGAGGATTGTCCTGCAAACACTGAAAGAGAGGTTTGTAAATCTTCCTGAGATTTTTATAGAACTTACTAATATAATTGAGCGAGCCCAAAAATCTCTGCAGTTGGGTTTTATTGGTAATTTTATCTGGGAATCTGTCAGTAAATTGAATAGCTTGATCAATAGGCTGTATGAGTCCGCGATAAATAATTAGACCAATAAACCGAACTTTAGTTTGAAACAAGCTGCATTTGGAAGGTGAAAGAACAAGTCCGTTATCCTTAACTGTTTTGAAGAACGATTTCAAGTGTTTAATGTGTTCTTCAATGGAATTGGAAAAAATAAGAATATCATCGATGTGGACAACAATAAAATGACTGAAAGGGTTCAAAATATCATTGAGAATATTCTGAAATTCACTTGGAGCATGTTTTAGGCCAAAGGCCTGGACATTCCATTCATAATGACCGAATGGGGTAGTGAATGCAGTTTTGTACCTATCATCTGGGTGGATTGCAACTTGCTAGAAACCAGATTTAAGGTCGAATTTACTGAAGACAGTGGAGTTACTTAAACGGTTAATGAGGTCGTCTTTATTAGGTAAAGGGTACCTAATCCATTCTAAGACTTTGCTTAATGGCTTGTAATTGATCACTAGACAGGGAACACCTCTCTCCTTTTCTGCTTCATTATGAACATAAAAGGCGGGACATGACCAGGGGGATTTACTATGTTTGATTAATCCTTTACTAAGCAGATCATTAATCTCCTTTTTACATAAATCCATTTGTTCATGATTCATTTGTATTGGCCTGGCCTTAGTAGGAATCAGGTGCTCTTTGAATTCCTTAGCATAAGGGAGCCTTACAACATGTTTCTTTCGATGCCAAAAGGCATTAGGAGAATCAGAACAAAGGTTGTCCTATAAATAAGTTTTTAACTCATCAATTTTTTCTTGAACTTCCTTAATCTGAAGTTTTTCTTCGACACATTTGTACTTAATTTCTTCCTTTAAGAAATTCAAATGGGTGGATTTAAAATTCAATAGATTTAATGATTTAGAAATAGACTCTTCTTGAATAAATTTTAAATCTCTTTCTTTTGGTTTAATAAGAAATCTAAATGTTATTTTCTTTCCTAAATGTTTACAACTTAATCCTTCATTACTGGTAGTAAATGGGTAAAGTAAATATATAAATAGTAACCCTAAGATGATCTTATCAGTAAGATTGCGGATTAAAACAAATGATGTTTTAAAACACATATTATCTTGACAGATATGAACTTTAGGCAATTTATATTTTATTTCCATTTGACTACCATTGGCTGAATTTAATTTTTCATTAGTTTTCTTATAATATTTGGTTAGGATTAGGCCTTCTTGGAACCAGTTTAAATCTGCGCCGGTGTCAACTAGGGTAGGAAGTTGTATTGAAAAGGTTTTATCAACAATCAAGTTGATAGAGATATACCATTTCTGAATAGTAATATCTTTAATTCTTTTAAGTGAAAGACCTTGAACAAAAAGATCAGTTTCTTCCTTAGTACTGGATGACTCAGGCTCATCGTGATCTTCATCACTAGAGGAGGAATCTTGGATATGAAGATTGGATTTTTTGTCTTCAAAATATTTTCTTAAATTAGAGACTTCTAATTTTAGGTTAGAAATTTCTTTTTTCAGTTTATTGACTTCTTGATTTAGTTCGGAAGGGTAACTTCTTTTCACCAAGTTTTAAATCGCTCTAGAGTTTTATTAAGACTAAATACTGGTTTTTCTTTAGCTTTAATAATCTTATCTTTAACTCTGTTATCTTTAGTTAATAAATCTTTTAACTGCTTAGTGTATTGAGATTTTAACTCTGGGTCAGAAATTTTACTAATTAACTCAATTACCAAAGAACTTTCTTCATCTTCTTTGGTAATTACACTAACTCTTTTATTGCAACACTTCTCATTGCAATTGTCAACACAAATAGTGACTTCATCATTCTCACTATCTGTTTCGTGGTTACTAGTACTGCTATTAGAAGAATAAGGAATATCAGAACCTTCATCATTACTGACGTCGTTCTCTATCCTCATTAATTCTAATAATTGCTCAGTATCTTCACTTGAAATATTTAATTGAGATAATTTCTTTTTAATTTTACACTCATTTTTGTAGTGTCCCTTCTGCCCACAATTGTGGCAAACAATTTTACTTTTATCAAAATTTTTTGATGATTTTTATGTATTTTTATTTGTGGGTTTGGGTTTACTATAATAATCTTCTTGATTTTTATCTTTTCTATGATCGCGCCTTTGTTTATGACGCTTGTTACTTTTATGATGATCAATATATTTACGCAGTGCTTCCTTCTAGAGGGAGCAACTCGGTGGTAAACCATATTGTTCATGTAACGCGCCTAACTCAGATTTAGCTTTTTTTCTTATCTTTACTAGCTTGTTTGGCTAATTTAAAATCAATACACATTTTTAATCCATTTTTTGGATATAACCGATTATGTCACCATAAGTTAGGTTATCATAATCGATATATCCTAAATTTTTGCTTAACTCTTCATTTAACTTTTATGTGCGAATAATGAAGGTAAACCATCGATGAATTTTTCTTTCCAGAATGGTTTGTTACTATCTGCCGCATCATAACTCTGGAGGTAAACACATCTTTATACCACCTAAAATCACTTAGGGTGGGATAAGTGAGGTTACTTAACTGGTCATGAATTCTCTCAATAATATTACTGGGAGTACCAACAAAATGTTTAATAATGGTAAAAATTAAAGTATTAACACCATCTGGCAGACCAATACCAATATCATCATCAAAGATGGGATTGCCGTCATCGTCTAACTGGACAACATGAATTATTGATAATCTAGTATCATCAGTGAGATGTTTTTCCCACCAAGATCTGTGAATACCAGTGAATCCACTAGCTAATAATAACTCAACAATATCTGGCTGAGATAGGTTTTTGAATTTAGTTATGTAGCTATTTGCTACCATAGACATGTGATTTAACTTGTTTAATATCTCTTGCTCACTAAATTCATCAATATTCCATTCATAAATCTTATTAGATGACACAGAAAACTGTTTATCTAGATTTCTCTCTTCAAACTGTAGGTCCGGAGGAGTAGGTATAGAATATCAGTTTTTGGTTATACTAGTATTCTTGACTATTAATTTATTTAACTGATCATTAAAGTCTGGTATTGAATCAGTATCATAACAATCTGACTGACTACTGGTTTCAATATTAGATTCAACTTGATCAATAGTAGCAATAGTGCCGCTTGAACTGGGTTCAGTTTTTAATTTTTTAAATAACTTATCAATTGAATTGGATAAGTTCGCTATCATCATTAAAGTGCACTCTAATTTACTTCTACTTTCCGTAATTTTATTAAAGGATGTTCAATTTTTGAATCGTGTTTTTAATAGTGGTTTCTTCAAATTTTTCTTCAATTCCATCTAAATTGCCTTTCCTACTTGCGGTTAGATATTGATTACTAAAATTTAATTGTTCAATAATTTTTTTATCATCTTTGTTACCATCCCAAATCTTAAAGGGACTAGCAACAAATGTATGTATTTTTAATCGAATTAAAGCACAGCTTTCTAATGGTGGGTGACTAGAAGAAATTTTTGACCTATCTTCTTTGTCCATCGAAGTTTTAGTAATAACACTACATTTACCTTGATATTGATCATACCAATCATAAAAGTTAATGTTTATTTTTTCATTGTTAATAAAATGTTTCCATCTATTAACTACTTTATCACGTTCTTTTTCAGAAGGGTGATTGGAACGAAGCAAATGTCTTTTTTCTTTATTAGATTTGGAATTAAAATCTTTTACAAGATTGTCCCAATATATAGATGAATTCCTTTTTAATAACTCTTAATTGATTATTATTAGAATTTCGAAATCTGACTGAGTTGGAAATTCAGAAGAAGTAGGAGAAGAGGATTCTTCTTCTACAGGGTCATTATTTGCATAGCAAGGATGACTAGTTTGACCTTGATTAAGGATTCCCTTTAATTTAATATCCCTAACTGAAGGATTACTGAGTACTTCAGTATCTCTTCGAGTGTGAATTGAAGGAGCTGAAGAACTAGTAAATTCTTCTATAATAATTGGTCTCCTAGTACGCTCAAAACTTATTTTGACCGTTCCATCAGAAAATTGTTTAACATTTTCAATATTTAACCGATTGTTAACTACAGGCTGTTGTGGTATTTCATTGGGTAAAGTCCATTGACTAGGTAATGTAATATCTTTCCAGAAGATGGTTCTCGGGATCTGAATATTAGCATCACTAGTTGAACTTTGAATTAAAACGGTTTGATCCTTAGGATTTTTATTAAGAGCATGAATGTTTAAATTCGTTTTCATGGTCTTATAATAAATCCTATAAATCAAAGCTATGGGTTGAGAACCCTCAATCATATGAGTGATCTCACCAGACGTTTTAATGTTTAATGTTAAAGCTTTTAATAAATGTTGATCACTTAGACTTAAAGTGAAATCAGGAAAGCAATTAAAATGGATAGGTCCATTTTGCAGACTTGACTCCATAGCACCTATCATACTAGGATAGTAATTCAGGAATCTAACATCTTTAAGACAGAGGTAGATGCTTGAATTAATTCCCTTAATGTTCAATGGTTTAACTGCAACTTGAACTAGACCGATGTGAATAAAATTGTAACCTTTCTTCCTATGTTTTTTAATGACATCAAGGGATAAAAGACTACAACTTTCATATTCTTTATTAATCAGATAAACCTTTTCTACGCTTTTAACATTATAATCGCTTTTGAAATTATCAAAAATGTTGATCGGTAAATTTCTTTTGGGGAAACCCTAGGTATGTTCCAATTGTGTAAAGCTTGACCGATATTTTCATAATCGTGGTTTTTCGTTAACTATGTCCTAATGTGAGGCAAAGTTTAATTTACATTAGTCAAGAATTAGACCTGAATATCTACTCATCTTTTACTATTTTCAAAATAATTTTTATTCATTATTCTTCCATTCATACCCTCTTACCTTAGATGTACTCAAACCTATGTTCTTTACTGCATTAATTACTTCACCCAAGAGACTTACAAAAGGTAGACACTTAACAAGGTGGATCAAGTAAGTTAGGTGACTTAGAATGTGAATAAAAGAGAAATTTTGAAATTAGTAAAATGGATGAACAAAATACTAGATCTTTCTCGTAACTAGAACATCACAACATGGCTCTGATACCATTTGAAAGGTAAGCATATAATCAAAAGAGAAGTATAAAGAACATAGTAGTGTATATTGATGGATCACACAAATAGATTACTAAATAAAAAACAATTTTATTGATAATTGAAGCTATATACAAGTAAACTAACAATTAATTTGACTTACAATTTAGAACATTTAAGAAGAAGAGAAGAGGGGGTTAAGTAGGCTAAACAGTGGTAGAAACCTAAGATTCGTCTGAGAAGGAACTCAGAGTCTTACTAAGTTTCAAGTCCGTCTCGACTAACTAAGTTCGTGATTCCTTTATAGAATAAGGAAAGAACTATTACAAAGTTACTATTACAAAAGTAAATGATTACGCATAACTTTTACTATTGATTAACAAAGGCTACTGATTGCTTACATTTTTACTATTCATGGACGCCGACAACTTTTAATTTAAGAGGTCGATAACTTTTGACTCAAAGAGATGCTTTGGTGGAAAAGAAAGAGCATCTTTGACTTTAAAGGCTGCCAAGGTGAACATGAATGGAGCCGCTTTGGTGGATAAGCATATTCTTTCGATCGAATGGTCGTAGGCAAAAGCGCGATGGACCGGAAAGTCGTGCAAATGGGTCCCGAAAGATCCAAAGAAATTGATGGTGCCATATGGATCATAATCACCATCATCATCAGAAACTAGTCGATCAATCGCCCGAGAGGAAGAAAAATGAACAGAAGCTTCCTCATGTAAGGCTTCATCAATTCTTTTGTTAAGTGCCTGGGCAATTATTATCAACTCTTTACTGGAGAAGTCTTTGAAATCTGAAATGCTACGGGAACATGTTGAACCAAGAGGATCGACATTCGATTTTTTCGACTTAGACTTTTGGGTTTTGACTTTTAACCGATGGAAGGTTATTTGGATAAAACCGAAGAACCTTGAGAGAGTGGTGGGAAACTCTAACTGGAGTTGACTAACAATTCTATTAACATCAAATTTATCCCACCATTTAACGAATAACTGACGGGAGAGAAGGGGAAATGGCTCTAATGTATAAGTTACTAAGAATTGAGGATCTTTTACTTTAGTTGGGGGTACAATGTTATACTGCCATTTAAGAATCCAGGGAATCTTATACTTACTAACAAATTGAAGAACGATAGGGACACCATCGTTTTTGGATTGTGTTTACTGTGAATGCAGAAATGGTTAAGATCTGAAGGATATTTTCCCCAATCTGCAATTGGAATGAATTATTTAATATATAAAGAATGATAAAGAACTTTGGTTTCGTCATTATTGGCATAAATAGGTTTAATGAAGAATTACTCAGTTTCAAGTAAGATATCCTTATAATACACAAGGGATTTATAAGGAGCTAGGGGCTAGAAATGCCATCCAGAGGGAAAGAACTGGGTTACTAATTTTTTTGGGTCTTCAACAGGTTTCATATGGGGTTCAATATAAAATAGGTGAGTGGTCCATTTGAGCATATACTACCAAGGGAGGATGACCGGGTTTGAACTGGAGGCTTTTAACCGGGTAAAAGGGTCTCATCGATCAAGTTATCGGGCTAAGGTCGAATCAGTAAGGTTTCGTAATCGCATCAAGACCGGTAAACTTGTTGGTGGTTTGATAAATTGGGTTTATCGGATGAGGAACCAAGGTTCCTTCCGGTTGATTACTTGGGCCCGTAGGGCTTAATCTCATCCGCAAGAGGAAGTTGCTCCTCTAAAACCTCATCTTTATAATAGTACTGTATTGATAAATTCCCGAGTGAGAAAATCAGGAATTGAATTGTTACTACCTTTGATATATTCAATCTCAAAATCAAAGATGCTTAATAGGGCTTGCCATCTAGCAAAAGAATGTTTGGAGACAAGGTTTTCAACATCTTTCTCTAAAACATATTTTGCTGATTTACAATCAATACGAACTAAATTTTTTTGATTTAATAGATCACTTTGAAATTATTAATACATAATACTAAAGAAAGTATTTCCTTTTTAATAGTAATCGTAATTTAATTGTGTATTATTCCATGCAATTTGGAATGAAAATGGACAATTTGCTCTGTGGAGTCGAGAGTTAACTTTGCTTTGTAATACCTCCGATCGATGTTAGAGGTATCTGCCTCAACGATTTTGAAAGCGTAATCGTTGGAGATGCCAAGGAAAGGCAAAGTCTTGACATATCTTTTAACTTGTTAGACGATAGAAGTATGAATGTCACCCATGGAGGAGGATTGTCCCGCAAACACCGAAAAGAGAGGTTTCAGAATCTTCCGAGATTTTTATAGAACTTGCCAATATAATCGAGCGAGCCTGTAAATCTCTCCGCAGCTTGGGTTTTATTGGTAATTTTATCCGGGAATCACAAGAAATTGAATAGCTCGATCAATAGGCTGTATGAGTCCGCGATAAATAATTAGACCAAGAAACCGAACTTTAGTTTGAAACAAGCTGCATTTGGAAGGTGAAAGAACAAGTCCGTTATCCTTAACTATTTTGAAGAATGATTTCAAGTGTTTAATGTGTTCTTCAACGGAATTGGAAAAAATGAGAATATCATCGATGTAGATGACAATAAAATGACTGAAAGGGTTCAAAATATCATTGAGAATATTCTGAAATTCACTGGGAGCATTTTTTAAGCCAAAGGCCTGGACATTCCATTCATAATGACCGAATGGGGTAGTGAATGCGATTTTGTACCTATCATCTGGGTGGATTGCAACTTGCTAGAAACCAGATTTAAGGGTCTAATTTCATCAAAAACAGTGGAGTTACTTAAAGCTGGGTTAATGAGGTCGCCTTTTATTAGGTAAAGGGTACCTAATCCATTCTAAGACTTTGTTTAATGGCTTGTAATTGATCACTAGACGGGGAACACCTCTCTCCTTTTCTGCTTCATTATTAACATAAAAGGCGGGACATGACCAGGGGGATTACTATGTTTGATTAATCCTTTACTAATCAGATCATTAATCTCCTTTTTACATAACTCCAATTGTTCATGATTCATTTGTATTGGTCTGGCCTTAGTAGGAATCAGGTGCTCTTTGAATTCCTTAGCATAAGGGAGCCTTACAACATGTTTCTTCCGATGCCAAAAGGCATTAGGAGAATCAGAACAAAGATTGTCCTATAAATAAGTTTTTAACTCATCAATTTTTTCTTAAACTTCTTTAATCTGAAGTTGTTCTTCGACACATTTGTACTTAATTTCTTCCTTTAAGAAATTCAAATGGGTGGATTTATAATTCAATAGATTTAGTGATTTAGAAATAGAATCTTCTTGAATAAATTTTAAATCTCTTTCTTTTGGTTTAATAAGAAATCAAAATCCTAAATGTTTACAACTTAATCCTTTTACTAAATGTTTACAACTTAATCCTTCATTACTAAAAAGTAAAGTCGATTAAAGCCTTCTTAGGTAAAAGTAAATATATAAATGGTAACCCTAAGGATGATCTTTATATAAGAAGCTAGGTTAGTGATTTCCGGAAGGGCAATCTTTTAGATGTTTTTTTAGCTTTAATAATCTTTATCTTTAACTCGGTTAATAAATTTTAACCGGCTAATCTAGATTTTAACTCCGGGTTATAAATTTACTAATTTTAAAGAACTTTCTTCATCTTCTTTGGTAATTACACTAACTCTTTAGTCAAAGACAAATATGATCACATTCCTACTATCTCTGCTTTTTGTTACTAAGATCGCTATTAGAAGAATAAGGAATGTAACCCCTCATCAATAATGTATCAGCCATTCTCATCCTCAATTAACCATTTTGTGTTGTCCCTTCCGCCCACAATCGCGTAAACAATTTTACTTTTATCAAAATTTTGAATTCTTTTATCAGATTTTTATTTAAAGATACGCATGAGCAATCGGGTGGTAAACCATATTGTTTACGTACGCCTAACTCAGATTTAGCTTTTTTTCACTTACTAGCTTGTTTGGCTAATTTAAAATCAATACAATATTTTAATCCAATTTTTTGGATATAACCGTATTATGTCACCATAAGATAGGGTTATCATAACTATATATCCTAAATTTTCTTAATCAATGTAACTTTATGTGCTAATAATTGTTGCAAACCATCATTTAATTTTTTTTATAGATCATAACTCGAGGTAAAATGATATCTTTATACCACCTAAAATCACTTTGCAGTTACTTACCATGAATTCTCTCAAGAATATTATCGGGAGACCAACAAAATGTTTAATAATGGTAAAATTAAAAGTATTATCACCTTAACCGCTGAATTAATACCAATACTCATCTAATCGGACAACTCGATAATCTATTATCATTAAGAGATGTTTTTCCACCAATAAAATAATTTATTTACTCATCGTATATGTTTTTTAATTTTTTAACCGCTATTGCTCACTAAAGATCACATATTCCATTCATAAATCTTACTTGTATTTAACTAAATCGCTTATCGATTTCTCTTCGTATTGCAGACCGAGAGAGTCATATCTTCGTTCATCTAATGTTTCATAATCACTATTAAAGTAAATATATCAAGTTAACTTACTACCGTTCTTTCATATTGTATTCAACTTTCAATAGTGCTAATAATTTTCGGGCTTTTTAATTTTTCATTATTTTCTAATTAAACTTATTAAGTCCTAATCATTAAAGTGCACTTTAATTTTTATCACTTGATGATAATTTTATTAAAGGATGTTCAATTTTAAATCGATTTTTTTTAATAGTGGTTTTATCAAATTTTTCTTCAATTCTATCTAGCTATCATTGCTAATTTTAGATATTGCTAATTAATAAAATTTTAAATTGCACTTTAATCATCAAAGAATTGTTTATCATCTCATCAGGATAACTATCCGAAATCGTTAAAGGACACAGCAACAATGTATCATATTTTTCAACCTAATTAGCATGCTTTCTAAATTTCACAAACATTGGGGAAGAAATTTTTTTGACCACAATCTTCTCGTTCATCGAAGTTTTAGTAACACTAACATTAGCCTTGGAGATATTGACTGGCTCAATCAAAAGTTAATGTTTATTTTTTCATCTCATATTAAACGCTTCCATCTATTAACTACTTTATCACGCTCTTTTTCGTATGGTGACTTCACGGTCAAGAAATGTCTTTTTTTCTTTATTAGATTGAGAATTAAAATCTTTTACAAGATTGTCCTAATATATAGATGAATTCCTTTTAATAACTCTTAATTCGATTATTAATAGGAATTTTTGCGTTCGAGTCAGTTAAATTGTAAGAAGAGAGAAGAGGATTCTTCTTCTAATGTGGTCATGCCAGTACAAAGAAGTGGTGACTACCTCGACCTCGGCTTAAGGATTCCTTTAATTTAATATCCCTAACCGAAGGATTACCGAGTACTTCAAAGACTTCTCGAGCGTGAATTCAAGGATCCAAGAACTAGTAAAACCTTTATAATAATTGGTCTTCCTAAGACGCTCAAAACTTATTTTCAATACGCTCCAAATGTAAAATTGTTTAACATTTTCAAAATTTAATCGATTGTTAATCCTCACAGTTGCCAGGTATTTCCATCGGTAAAGTCCATCGACTAGGTAATAATATCTTTCCGCGAGGATGGTTCTTTGGATCCGGTAAGATTCACTAGTTTAACTTTGAATTAAAACTGGCTTGATCCTTAGGATCTTTATTAAGAGCATGAACGCTTAAATTGCTTCACGGTCTTATAATAAACTTATAAATCGAAGCTATGGGTTGAGAACCTCAATCATATGAGTGATCTCACCGATCGCTTTAATGTTTAATGTTAAAGCTTTAATAAATGTTGATCACATGTAACTTAAAGTAAAATCGAAAGCAATTAAAATGGATAAAGTCCATTGTTCTTTTATCGACCTAGCAAAGCACCTATCATACTAGGATAGTAATTCGTGAATCTAGCATCTCCGAGACATGCAGGTAGATGCTTGAATTAATTCCTTAATGTACAAATGGTTTAACCGCAACTTGAACTAGATCATGTAGAATAAAATTGTAACCTTTCTTCCTATGTTTTTAATGACATCGTGGGATAAAAGACTACAATTTTCATATTCTTTATTAATCAGATAAACCTTTTCTACAGCGCTTTAACATTATAATCAGCTTTTAAAATTATCGAAAATGTTGATCTGTAAATTTCTAGGGGAAACCCTAGGTATGTTCCAATTATGTAAAGTGACCGATATTTTTATAATTGTGTGTTTTCGGGTTAATCTGGCGTCTTAATAGAGGCAAAGTCGATCGCTACTATTAGTTGAAGAATTAGACTTAATAATTCATCATCTTTTACTATTTTCAAAATAATTTTATTCATTATTTTTCCATTCATACCCTCTTACCTTAGACAGCATCATACCTATGTTCTTACTCGCAAACTACTCACCCAAGAGACTTACAAAAGGTAGACACGTAACAAAGGTGGATCAAGTAAGTTAGTGACTTAGTATGTGAATAAAAGAGAAATTTTGAAATTAGTAAAATGGATGAACAAAATACTAGATCTTTCGTTAAGAATGTAATAATATGGCTCGATATTATATGACATGGTTCTCGATCTTTTCCGCCCTTTCCCGCCGCTTCGTTAAATGGTGTGATAAATTTGATGTTAATTGCATCAGAGCCATGTTGTTCTGAGCCATAAAGAAGGATTACTGAGTACTTCATTAGTTCTTTATGGCTCAGAACAACATGGCTCTTATGCTATTAACATCAAATTTATCACACCATTTAACGAAGAACTGACGGGAAAGAAGGGCCAGAAAGATCAGAGCCATGTTATAGTATCAGAGCCATGTTGTTCGTTTCTATTTGCCGTAAAGATCTAGTATTTTGTTCATCCATTTTACTAATTTCAAAATTTCTTTATTCTGCTCCTAAGTCACCTAACTTACTTCACCCACCTTGTTCGTGGTTCACCTTTGTAAGTCTCTCGGGTGAGCAAAGGTTTCGCAAAAGAACATAGGTATGAGTCCTGCTTCTAAGGTAAAGAGGGTATGAATGGAAGAATAATGAATAAAATTATTTTGAAAATAGTAAAAGATTTAGTAGATTATTCGTGTCTAATTCTTCAACTAGTAAACCGGCCGATTTTGCCTCCCTGCTCCTACATAGTTAACCAAGAAACAAACAAGCTTATGAAAATATCACCAAGCTTTACACAATCGAACATACCTAGGGTTTCCCAAGGAAATTTACTACCAACATTTTTGATAATTTCAAACTCGATTATAATGTTAAAATCAGAGAAAAGGTTTATGCAATTAATAAAGAATATGAAAATTGTAGTCTTTATCCACCGATGTCATTAAAAACATAGAAGAAAGGTTACAATTTTATTCACATCTGCCTAGTTCAAGTTGCGCTTAAACTATTGAACATTAATGGAATTAATTCAAGCATCTACCGCCTCGTAGATGCTAGATTTCGAATTACTATCCTAAGATGATAAAGCTATGGAGTCAAGTCTACACAATGGACCTATCCATTTTAATTGCTTTCCGATTTCACCGTAAGTCTAAGTGTTCAACATTTATTAAAAGCTTTAACATTAAACATTAAAACGCTCCGTGAGATCACTCATATGATTGAGGGTTCTCAACCCATAGCTATGATTTATAGGATTTATTATAAGACCATGAAAACTAATTTAAACGCTCATGCTCTCAATAAAAGTCCCAAGGATCAAACCATTTTAATTCAAAGTTCAACTAGTGATGCTAATATTCGCATCCCGAGAACCATCCTCCGAAAGATATTACATTACCTAGTCAATGGACTTTACCCAAAGAAATACCACAACAAAATCAGTAGTTAATAATCATAAATATTGAAAATGTTAAACAATTTTCGATGGAACTGGCCAAAATAAGTTTTGAGCGCATTTTAGAGACCAATTATCATAGAAGATTTTACTAGTTCTTCACCATTCAATTCACATCAAGAGATAATCAAGTACTCAAGAATCCTTCAGCTAGGATATTAAATTAAAGGAATCCTTAATCAAGGTCGTTTTAGTCACCCTTCACATGACGACGACGACCTGTAGAAGAAGAATCCTCTTCTCCTACTTCTTCCGAATTTCCAACTAAGTCAGATTTCAAAATTCCTATTAATAATCAATTCAGAGTTATTAAAAAGGAATTCATCTTAGACTGGGACAATCTTGTAAAAGATTTTAATTCCAAATCTAATAAAGAAAAAAGACATTTGTTTCGTTCCAATCACCTTTCTGAAAAAGAACGTGATAAAGTAGTTAATAGATGGAAACATTTTATTATCAATGAAAAAATAAACATTAACTTTTACAATTGGTATGATCAATATCAAGGTAAATGTAGTGTTATTACTAAAACTCAATGGACAAGAGAAGATAGGTCAAAAATTTCTTCTAGTCACCCACCATTAGAAATTGTGTTAATTCTAGTTAAAAATACATTTGTTGTTGCTAGTCCCTTTAAGATTTCAGATGGTAACAAAGATGATAAAAAAATTATTGAACAATTAAATTTTAGTAATCAATATCTAGCAAACCGTAGGAAGACAAATGGATAATGAAGAAAATTTGAAGAAACCACTATTAAAAACCCGATTCCAAAAATTGAACATCCTTTAATAAAATTACCGTAAAGTAGAAGTAAATTAGGTCTCCGCTTAATGATGATAGCTTAACTTGTCTGCTCAATTGATAAGTTATTTAAAAATTAAAAATCAACCCAGCTCAAGTGGCACTATTGCTATTATCGATCAAGTTGAATCTAATATTGAAACCAAAGAATAATGATTGTTATGACATCGATTCAATACCGACTTTAATGATCAGTTAAATAAATTAATAGTCAAGAATACTAGTATAACCAAAAACTGATATTCTATACCTACTCCTCCGGACCTACAGTTTGAAGAGAGAAATCTAGATAAACAGTTTTCTGTATCATCTAATAAGATTTATGAATGGAATATTGATGAATTTAGTGAGCAAGAGATATTAAACAAGTTAAATCACATGTCTATGGTAGCAAATAGCTACATAACTAAATTCAAAAACCTATCTCAGCCAGATATTGTTGAGTTATTATTAGCTAGTGGATTCACCGGTATTCATGATCTTGGTGGGAAAACATCTCAACCGATGATACTAGATTATCAATAATTCATGTTGTCCGGCTAGACGATGACTTAATCCCATCTTTGATGATGATATTGGTATTGGTCTCCGCTGAGATGGTGTTAATACTTTAATTTTTACCATTATTAAACATTTTGTTGGTACTCCCAAAGAATATTATCGAGAGAATTCATTGACCAAGCTAAGAATCTCACTTATCCCACCCTAAGTGATTTTAGGTGGTATAAAGATGTGTTTACCTCAGAAGTTATGATGCATGAATCTGAAAGAATAAACCATTCGAAAGAAAAATTCGCCAATGGTTTACCTTCATTATTCGCACATAAAGTTCGTGAAGAGTTAAGCAAAAATTTAGGATATATCGATTATGATAACCCAACTTATGGTGATATAATCTGCTATATCCAAAAATTGATTAAAATGTTTATTGATTTTAAATTAGCCAAACAAGCTAGTAAAGATAAGAAAAAGCTAAATACGAAGTTAGCATCGCTCGTGAACAATATGGTTTACCACCGCTTGTTCCTCTAGAAGGAAGCACTGCCGCACAAACATATTGATCATCATAAAAGTAACAAATGTCATAAACAAAGATGCAGTAATAGAAAAGATAAAAATCAAGAAGATTATTATAGTAAACCCAAACCCACAAATAAAAAATACAATAAAAAATCATCAAAAAAATTTGATAAAAGTAAAATTGTTTGCCACAATTGTGGGCAGAAGGGACACTACAAAAATGAGTGTAAAATTAAAAAGAAATTATCTCAATTAAATATTTCAAGTGATGATACTAAGCAATTATTAGAATTAATGAGGATAGAGAATGACGTCAGTAATGATGAAGGTTCTGATATTCCTTATTCTTCTAATAGCAGTACTAGTAACCACAAAACAGATAGTGAGAATGACGAAGTCATTATTTGTGCTAACAATTGCAATGAGAAGTGTTGCAATAAAAGAGTTAGTGTAATTACCAAAGAAGATGAAGAAAGTTCTTTGTTAATTGAGTTAATTAGTAAAATTTCTGACCCATAGTTAAAATCTCAATACACCAAGCGCTTAAAGATTTATTAACCAAAGATAACAGAGTTAAAGATAAGATTATTAAAGCTAAAGAAAACCAAAGATTTAGTCTTAATAAAACTCTATAGCGATTTAAAACTCCTAGAAAAGAAGTTACCCTTCCGTAACTAAATCGAAGTCAATAAACCGAAAAAAAGAAATTTGTAACCTAAAATTAGAAATCTCTAATTTAAGAAAAGATTTTGAAGACAAAAAATCCAATCTTCATGTCCAAGATTCCTCCTCTAGTGATGAAGATCACGATGAGCCTGAGTCATCCTAAGACTAAGTGAAGAACCTGATCTTTTTGTTCAAGGTCTTTCACTTAAAAGAATTAAAGATATTACCATTCAGAAATGATATATCTCTATCAACTTGGTTGTTGATAAAACCTTTTCAATACAGCTTCATGCCCTAGTTGATACCGGCGCAGATTTAAACTGGTTCTAAGAAGGCCTAATACCAACCAAATATTATAAGAAAACTAATGAAAAATTAAATTCAGCCAACGGTAGTCAAATGGAAATAAAATATAAATTGCCACAAGTTCATATCTGTCAAGATAATATGTGTTTTAAAACATCATTTGTGCCAATACAAATGAATCATGAACAAATGGAGTTATGTAAAAAGGAGATTAATGATCTACTTAGTAAAGGATTAATCAAACATAGTAAATTCCCCTGGTCATGTCCCGCCTTTTATGTTAATAATGAAGAAGAAAAGGAGAGAGGTGTTCCCCGTCTAGTGATCAATTACAAGCCATTAAACAAAGTCTTAGAATGGATTAGGTACCCTTTACCTAATAAAGACGACCTCATTAACTGTTTAAGTAACTCCACTATCTTTAGTAAATTCGACCTTAAATCTGGTTTCTGGCAAGTTGCAATCCACCCAGATGATAGGTACAAAACCGTATTCACTACCCCATTCGTTCATTATGAATGGAATGTCCAGGCCTTTGGCCTAAAAAATGCTCCCAGTGAATTTCAGAATATTCTCAATGATATTTTGAACCCTTTCAGTCATTTTATTGTCGTCTACATCGATGATATTCTCATTTTTTCTAATTCCGTTGAAGAACACATTAAACACTTAAAATCGTTCTTCAAAATAGTTAAGGATAACGGACTTGTTCTTTCACCTTCCAAATGCAGCTTGTTTCAACCTAAAGTTCGGTTTTTTGGTCTAATTATTTATCGCGGACTCATACAGCCTATTGATCGAGCTATTCAATTTGCTGTCAGATTCCCAGATAAAATTACCAATAAAACCCAACTGCAGAGATTTCTGGGCTCGCTCAATTATATTGGCAAGTTCTATAAAAATCTTAGGAAGATTTGCAAACCTCTCTTTCAGTGTTTGCAGGACAATCCTCCTCCATGGACTGACATTCATACTTCTGTCATCCAACAAGTTAAAAGATATGTCAAGACTTTGCCTTGCCTTGGCATCTCCAATGATTCTGCTTTCAAAATTGTTGAGACTGATGCCTCTGACATCGATTTCGGAGGTATTCTAAAGCAAAAGTTAACTCTCAACTCCCTAGAGCAAATTGTCCGTTTTCATTCCGGTGAATGGAATAATACACAATTAAATTACAGTACTATTAAAAAAGGAAATACTTTCTTTAGTATTATGTTAATAAATTTCAAAGTGATCTATTAAATCAAAAATTTTTAGTTCGTATTGATTGTAAATCAGTAAAATATGTTTTAGAGAAAGATGTTGAAAACCTTGCCTCCAAACATTCTTTTGCTAGATGGAAAGCCCTATTAAGCATCTTTGATTTTGATATTGAATATATCAAAGACAGTAACAATTCAATTCCTGATTTTCTCACTCGGGAATTTATCAATACAGGTACTATTCACCAAAGATGAGTTTTAGAGGAGCATCTTCCTCATGACAGATCGGGGTCGCCCTACAGCCCAAGTAATCAACCCAAAGGAACCTTGGTTCCTCATCCAAGAAACCCAATTTATCAAACCACAACAAGTTTACGGTCTTGCACGCGATTCCCAAGCCTTCACGATTCGGCCTTAGCCGAGAATCCAATCCCGATTGACCTTTTACTAGCCATTAAAAGCCTCCGGTTCAAACCCCAATCATCCTCCCCGCCGAGTATATGCTCAAATGGAACACTCACCTATTTCATATTTAACCCCATATGAAACACATATTGAAGACCCAAACAAATTAGTAACCCAGCTTCTTTCCCTCCGGATGGCATTTCAAATTTCTTGCTCCTTATAAGTCCCTGTGTATTATAAGGATATCTTACTTGAAACCGAAAGTTAATCTTCATTAAACCTATTTATGCCAATAATGACAAAACCAAAGTTCTTTATCATTCTTTGTATATTAAATAATTCATTCCGATTGCAGATTGGGGAAAATAACCTTCAGATCTTATGCAGCTATCTAATCAGGATAACTCTTATTGTTATTATGATTATATAGAAGCATGGTATAAAGTTTTCCTTTTTCAAAATGAGTCTCACAGTCATTCATGGTTCTTTCAATTCGACCATAAATTCAAGAGTCAATTCCCTTACTAGTTCTTTCACTGGTGGATAAGGTTTGGATCCACTTATAACCTCCTTCCCAAAACATTGAAAGTTCAACTTAACCATTTCTGCATTCATAGTAAACACAATCCTAAAAATGATGGTGTCCCTATAATTCTTCAATTTGTTAGTAAGTATAAGATTCCCTGGATTCTTAAATGGCAGTATAACATTGTACCCCCAACTAAAGTAAAAGATCCTCAGTTCTTAGTAACTTCTACATTAGAGCCATTTCCCCTTCTCTCCCATCAGTTCTTCGTTAAATGGTGGGATAAATTTGATGTTAATAGAATTGTTAGTCAAGTCCAGTTAGAGTTTCCCACCACTCCTCTCAAAGTTCTTCCAGTTTCATCGAAAGAACCTTCCAATCAGTTAAAAGAGTCAAAACCCAAAAAGTCTAAGTCAAAGAAATCCAATGTCAGTCCTACTGGTTCAACGTGTTCCCGTAGCATTTTAGATTTCAAAGACTGCTCCAGTAAAGAGTTGATAATAATTGCCCAGGCACTTAACAAAAGAATTGGCGAAGCCTTACATGTGGAAACTTCTGTTCATTCTTCTTCCTCTCAGAGTGATTCAGTCAGCCAGTTTGCAGCTGATAATGGTGATTATGATCCATATGGCACCATCAATCTATAGGATGCTCATGACTTATTTGCCTGACTTTCCAGTCACATGTGCCTGCCCCTGCAGCCATTAAGTCAAAGAATCTTCAATAGTCAAAAGTAGCCCTATTCATGTTCACCTGCCCCAGCAGCCTTTAAAGTCAAATGATGCTCTTTCTTTTCCACCGAAAGCATCTCATTGAAGTCAAAGTTATCGGCCTCTTCGCCAAAAAGTTGTTAAAGTGTCCATGAATAGTAAAAAAGTCAAGATCAGAAAATTGTTCATCAATAGTAAAAGTTGTTTGTAATCATTTACTTTTGTAATAGTAACTTTGTAATAGTTCTTTCCTTATTCTATAAAAGGAATCAACTTAGTTAGTCAAAGTGAGACTTGAAACTTAGTAAGACTCGAAGTTCCTTCTCGCATTTAATCTTAGGTTTCTACCAATCGCTTAGCCTACTTAACCCCTCTCTTCTTCTTAAATATTGTAAATTGTAAGTCAAATTAATTGTTAGTTTACTTGTATATAGCTTCAATTATCAATAAAATTGTTTTTATTTAGTAATCAATTTCTGTGATCCATCAATATGCACTACTCTGTTCTTTAAACTTCTCTTTTGATTATATGCTTCCGCCCCCAATTTTACTATTGATGAAGCGATAAGCACAATCTGTTGAATTTTTACTATTCATGGATGCTTTCGGCAACTTTTTGTGAAGAGGCGAAAACTTTTTGACGAAAGATATTGTCGATAGAAAAGAAAGAGCATCTTTTGACTTTAAAGGCTGTTGGGGCATGTGAACATGAATGGAGCTGCTTTCGGTGGAAAAGCAGATTCTTTAACTGAATGGCTGTAGGGGCAGGCGCATATGACTGGAAAGTCAGGCAAATGGGTCCTGAGCATCCTATAGATTGATGGTGCCATATGGATCATAATCACCATCATCTGCTGCAAACTGGCTGACTGAATCACTCTGAGAGGAAGAAGAATGAACAGAAGCTTCCTCATGTAAGGCTTCGTCAATTCTTTTGTTAAGTGCCTGGACAATTATTATCAATGCTTTACTGGAGCAGTCTTTAAAATCTAAAATACTATGGGAACACGTTGAACCAGTAGGACTGACATTGGATTTCTTTGACTTAGACTTTTTGGGTTTTGACTCTTTTAACTGATTGGAAGGTTCTTTGGATGAAACTGGAAGAACCTTGAGAGGAGTGGTGGGAAACTCTAACTAGACTTTACTAACAATTCTATTAACATCAAATTTATCCCACCATTTAACGAGGAACTGACGGGAGAGAAGGGGAAATGGCTCTAATGTAGAAGTTACTAAGAACTGAGGATCTTTTACTTTAGTTGGGGGTACAATGTTATACTGCCATTTAAGAATCCAGGGAATCTTATACTTACTAACAAATTGAAGAACGATAGGGACACCATCATTTTTAGGATTGTGTTTACTGTGAATGCAGAAATGGTTAAGTTGAACTTTCAGTGTTTCGGGAAGGAGGTCATAAGTGGATCCAAACCTTATCCACCAGTGAAAGAACCAGTAGAGGAATTGACTCTTGAATTTATGGTTGAATTAAAACAACCATGAATGACTGTGAGACTCATTTTGAAAAAGGAAAACTTTATACCATGCTTCTATATAATCATAATAACAATAAGAGTTATCCTGATTAGATAGCTGCATAAGATCTGAAGGATGTTTTTCCTAATCTACAATCAGAATGAGTTGTTTAATATACAAAGAATGATAAAGAACTTTGGTTTTGTCATTATTGGCATAAATAGGTTTAATGATGATTGACTCAGTTTCAAGTAAGATATCCTTATAATACACAAGGGACATATAAGGAGCAAGGGGCTGGAAATGCCATCCAGAGGGAAAGAACTGGGTTACTAATTTGTTTGGGTCTTCAACAGGTTTTATATGGGGTTCAATATGAAATAGGTGAGTGGTCCATTTGAGCATATACTCAGCAGGAGGATGACTGGGGTTTGAACTGGAGGCTTTTAACTGGCTGGTAAAAGGGTCAACTGGGATTGGGTTACTGGCTAAGGCCGAACTGTAAGGCTTGGGAATCATACCAAGACTGGTAAACTTGTTGGTGGTTTGATAAATTGGGTTTACTGGATGAGGAACCAAGGTTCCTCTAGGTTGATTACTTGGGCCTGTAGGGCGACCGGTCCGTCAATGAGGAAGATGCTCCTCTAAAACTCACGTCATTTGAATAGTACTCAGATTGATAAATTCTTGAGTGAGAAAATCGGGAATTGAATTGTTACTTCTTTGATATATTCAATCTCAAAATTAAAGATGTTAATAGGGGCTTGCCATCTAGCAAAAGAATGTTTGGAGGCAAGGTTTTCAACATCTTTCTAAAACATATTTTTATTGATTTGCAATCAATCTGAACTAATTTTTTTTATTTAATAGATCACTTTGAAATTTATTAATACATAATACTAAAGAAAGTATTTTTTAATAATAATCTTGTAATTTAATTGTGTATTATTCCATGCATTAGGAATGAAAATGGACAATTTGCTCGGGAGTTAAGAGTTAACTTTGCTTTAGAATACCTCGAAATCAGATGTCGAGAGGCATCGGTCTCAACGATTTTGAAAGCGTAATCGTTGAGATGCCAAGGCAAGGTAAAGTCTTGCCATATCTTTTAACTTGTTGGACGACAGAAGTATGAATGTCAGTCCATGGAGGAGGATTGTCCTGCAAACATTGAAAGAGAGGTTTGCAAATCTTCCTGAGATTTTTATAGAACTTGCCAATATAATTGAACGGGCCCAGAAATCTCTGCAGTTGGGTTTTATTGGTAATTTTATCTGGGAATCTGTCAGTAAATTGAATAGCTCGATCAATAGGCTGTATGAGTCCGCGATAAATAATTAGACCAAGAAACCCAAATTTAGCTTGAAACAAGCTAAATTTGGAAAGTGAAAGAACAAGTCTGTTATCCTTAATTGTTTTGATGAACAATTTCAAGTGTTTAATGTGTTCTTCAATGGAATTGGAAAAAATGAGAATATCATCGATGTAGACGACAATAAAATGACTGAAAGGGTTCAAAATATCATTGAGAATATTCTGAAATTCACTTGGAGCATGTTTTAGGCCAAAGGCCTGGACATTCCATTCATAATGACCGAATGGGGTAGTGAATGCGGTTTTGTACCTATCATCTAGGTGGATTGCAACTTGCCAGAAACCAGATTTAAGGTCGAATTTACTGAAGACAGTGGAGTTACTTTAACAGTTAATGAGGTCGTCTTTATTAGGTAAAGGGTACCTAATCCATTCTAAGACTTTGTTTAATGGCTTGTAATTGATCACTAGACGGGGAACACCTCTCTCCTTTTCTGCTTCAGTATTAACATAAAAGGCGGGACATGACCAGGGGAATTTACTATGTTTGATTAATCCTTTACTAAGTAGATCATTAATCTCCTTTTTACATAACTCCATTTGTTCATGATTCATTTGTATTGACCTGGCCTTAGTAGGAATCAGGTGCTCTTCGAATTCCTTAGCATAAGGGAGCCTTACAACATGTTTATTCCGATGCCAAAAGGCATTAGGAGAATCAGAACAAAGGTTATCCTTTAAATAAGTTTTTAACTCATCAATTTTTTCTTGAACTTCCTTAATCTGAAGTTGTTCTTCGACACGTTTGTACTTAATTTCTTCCTTTAAGAAATTCAAATGGGTGGATTTACAATTCAATAGATTTAGTTATTTAGAAATAGACTCTTCTTGAATAAATTTTAAATCTCTTTCTTTTGGTTTAATAAGAAATCTAAATGTTATTTTCTTTCCAAAATGTTTACAACTTAATCCTTCATTACTGGTAGTAAAAGGGTAAAGTAAATATATAAATGGTAACCCTAAGATGATCTTATCAAGAAGATTGCATGATTAAAACAAATGATGTTTTAAAACACATATTATCTTGACAGATATGAACTTTAGGCAATTTATATTTTATTTCCATTTGACTACCGTTGGCTGAATTTAATTTTTCATTAGTTTTCTTATAATATTTGGTTAGGATTAGGCCTTCTTGGAACCCGGTTTAAATCTGTGGGGTTGTCAACTAGGGCGTGAAGTCAGATTGAAAAGGTTTTATCAACAACCAAGTTGATAGAGATATACAATTTCTGAATGGTAATATCGTTAATTCTTTTAAGTGAAAGACCTTGAACAAAAAGATCAGGTTCTTCCTTAGTACCGGATGACTCAGGCTCATCGTGATCTTCATCACTAGAGGTGGAATCTTGGACATGAAGATTGGATTTTTTGTCTTCAAAATCTTTTCTTAAATTAGAGACTTCTAATTTTAGGTTAGAAATTTCTTTTTTAGGTTTATCGACTTCTTGATTTAGTTTCGAAGGTAACTTTTTTACCTAGGAGTTTTAAATCGCTTCTGAGTTTTATTAAAACTAAATAATTGGTTTTTTCTTTAGCTTTAATAATCTTATCTTTAACTCGTTATCTTTGGTTAATAAATCTTTTAACCGCCAAATTGTATTGAGATTTTAACTCTGGGTCAGAAATTTTACTAATTAACTCAATTAACAAAGAACTTTCTTCATCTTCTTTGGTAATTACACTAACTCTTTTATTGCAACACTTCTCATTGCAATTGTCAATACAAATTGTGACTTCATCATTCTCACTATCTGTTTCGTGGTTACTAGTACTGCTATTAGAAGAATAAGGAATATCAGAACCTTCATCATTACTGACGTCATTCTCTATCCTCATTAATTCTAATAATTGCTCAGTATCTTCACTTGAAATATTTAATTGAGATAATTTCTTTTTAATTTTACACTCATTTTTGTAGTGTCCCTTCTGCCCACAATTGTGGCAAATAATTTTACTTTTATCAAATTTCTATGATGATTTTTTATTGTATTTTTTATTTGTGGGTTTGGGTTTACTATAATAATCTTCTTGATTTTTATCTTTTCTATGACTGCGTCTTTGTTTATGACGTTTGTTACTTTTATGATGATCAATATGTTTATGCAGGTGCTTCCTTCTAGAGGGAGCAACTGGTGGTAAACCATATTGTTCACAGAACGTGCCTAACTCGTATTTAGCTTTTTTCTTATCTTTACTAGTTTGTTTGGCTAATTTAAAATCAATACACATTTTTAATCTAATTTTTTGGATATAACTGATTATGTCACCATAAGTTAGGTTATCATAATCGATATATCCTAAAATTTTGCTTAACTCTTCACGAACTTGACTGAAGAACTGATGGGAGAGAAGGGCCAGAAAGATCAGAGCCATGTTATAGTATCAGAGCCATGTTGTTCTATTCTAGTTGCCAGAAAGATCTAGTATTTTGTTCATCCATTTTTACTAATTTCAAAATTTCTCTTTTATTCCTATTCCTAAGTCACCTAACTTACTTCAGTCCACCTTGTTCATGTCTACCTTTTGTAAGTCTCTTGGGTGAGCAGTGTCGGGTAAATTATATTGGCAAGTTCTATAAAAATCTCAGGAAGATTTGCAAACCTCTCTTTCAGCGTTTGCAGGACAATCCTCCTCCATGGACTGACATTCATACTTCTGTCATCCAACAAGTTAAAAGATATGTCAAGACTTTGCCTTGCCTTGGCATCTCCAACGATTTTTCTTTCAAAATTATTGAGACTGATGCCTCTGACATCGGTTTCAGAGGTATTCTAAAGCAAAAGTTAACTCTCAACTCCCTAGAGCAAATTGTCCGTTTTCATTCCGGTGCATGGAATAATACACAATTAAATTACAAAAGATTATTAAAAAAGGAAATACTTTCTTTAGTATTATGTATTAATAAATTTCCAAGTGATCTATTAAATCAAAAATTTTAGTTCAGTATTGATTGCAAATCAAAGAAAATATGTTTTAGAGAAAGATGTTGAAAACCTTGCCTCCAAACATTCTTTTGCTAGATGGCAAGCCCTATTAAGCATCTTTGATTTTGAGATTGAATATATCAAAGATGAGAATAATTCAATTCCCGATTTTCTCACTCGGAATTTATCAATACAGTCTTATTCAGCACCAAAGATGAGTTTTAGAGAGCATCTTCCTCGCACGGGATAAGGAGTCGCCTACAAGCCCAAGTAATCAACACAGAGGAACCTTGGTTCCTCATCCAGTAAACCCAATTTATCAAACCACCAACAAGTTTACTAGTCTTGGTACGATTCCCAAACCTTACAGATTCGGCCTTTAGCCAAGAACTCCAATCCGATTGACCCTTTTACCACCATTAAAAAAGCCTCGTTCAAACCCTGGTCATCCTCCTCCCACGAGTATATGCTCAAATGGACCACTCACCTATTTTATATTGAACCCTATATGAAACATGTTGAAGACCCAAACAAATTAGTAACCCAGTTCTTTCCCTCTGGATGGCATTTCTAGCCCCTAGCTCCTTATAAATCCCTTGTGTATTATAAGGATATCTTACTTGAAACTGAGTAATTCTTCATTAAACCTATTTATGCCAATAATGACGAAACCAAAGTTCTTTATCATTCTTTGTATATTAAATAATTCATTCCGATTGCAGATTGGGGAAAATATCCTTCAGATCTTATGCAGCTATCTAATCAGGATAACTCTTATTGTTATTATGATTATATAGAAGCATGGTATAAAGTTTTCCTTTTTCAAAATGAGTCTCACAGTCATTCATGGTTCTTTCAATTCGACCATAAATTCAAGAGTCAATTCCCCTACTAGTTCTTTCACTGGTGGATAAGGTTTGGATCCACTTATGACCTCCTTCCCGAAACACTGAAAGTTCAACTTAACCATTTCTACATTCACAGTAAACACAATCCTAAAAACGATGGTGTCCCTATCGTTCTTCAATTTGTTAGTAAGTATAAGATTCCCTGGATTCTTAAATGGCAGTATAACATTGTACCCTCAACTAAAGTAAAATATCCTCAGTTATTAGTAACTTCTACATTAGAGCCATTTCCCCTTCTCTCCCGTCAGTTCTTCGTTAAATGGTGGGATAAATTTGATGTTAATAGAATTGTTAGTCAAGTCCAGTTAGAGTTTCCCACCACTCCTCTCAAGGTTCTTCCGATTTCATCCAAAGAACCTTCCAATCGATTAAAAGAGTCAAAACCCAAAAAGTCTAAAGTCGAAGAAATCCAATGTCGATCCCCTTTGGTTCAACGTGTTCCCGTAGCATTTTAGATTTCAAAGACTGCTCCAGTAAAGAGTTGATAATAATTGCGCAGGCACTTAACAAAAGAATTGACGAAGCCTTACATGAGGAAGCTTCTGTTCATTCTCCTTCCCCGCAGAGTGATTCAGTCAGCCAGTTTGCAGCTGATGATGGTGATTATGATCCATATGGCACCATCAATCTATAGGATACTCAAGACACATTTGCCTGACTTTCCAGTCACATGCGCCTGCCCCTGCAGCCATTCATCAAAGAATCTACTTTTCCACCGAAAGCAGCTCTAATCATGTTCACCTGCCCCAGCAGCCTTTAAAGTCAAAAGATGCTCTTTCTTTTCCACCGAAATCATCTGCTGAGTCAAAAGTTGTCGGCCTCTTCGTCAAAAGTTGCCGAAAGTGTCCATGAATAGTAAAAAAGTCAGCACTGTAGCACTGTTCATCAATTGTAAAAATGTCAGCATGTATGCATATAGACATAAAATGCATTTAATGAGCTCCAAGTTAGAATTTACCACACCCTTTTTGAGGTGATTTGGAGACTTATGTCCAGATATATAGATCCAGACCAGCCGAGTAGCTCCCGTAGGACCTCTTCAGGTGTGAGGAGTAGAGCTTCTAATGTGCCTCGGCCTCTCCTATCCCGACAGCCTCGTCGGTTGATGGAGTTAGTGATTCGTCCTATCTGGGTTGAGAGACCGGATGCTGAGGATGAGGGGGAGGATGTATCGGTTACAGATCCTACTCCTTCTTCTTCTATTCCCCACAGGGAGCTTCTAGCTATAAATGTGATTATTCTAGAGCCTCTGGAGGATTTAAGTCGTCACCCCTCGATCTATTTGCATGCGAACGAGGTAAAAGCCGTGTTGATCTTCCTTTTCCCATTTATGGGGTCAAGGGTTCTGATGTTGATTGCATTATGATGTAGATTCCCGGCTTTACGTAGCCTCTAGGGAACTTGTTCAATATACATTCTCTGTACCAGACTCTTTATCCAGAGTACCGAGAGATTGTGCATGCTTGGGGCTTTGAGGCATTCTTCTCCATCCTCCCCTGTCGTTGTCCCTGGGGTTACCTCAGGGCGTTGTCTGAGTACTGGTTTCACCAGACTAAGTCCCTCCATTTGCTAGATTGTGAGGTGATGATGACACCGATGGATTGGCGGTTCATCACTGGGATGGAGTTTTTTGGGGCGCCAGTGCCTTGTGTAGATGTCGTGAGTGGGGCTTTGACTGAGCCATTGCCCGATGATCGAAAGGCTAGGGATCGCATCCTTCGGCGATTGTTCCTGATCATCATCAGGGGTTGTTTCCTGGCTGATAACTTTTCCATGGTGTCATTCTCTTTAGTCAGCGCCACACAAGAGGTGCACCGTATTGGAGAGTTTAATTGCGGCTCCTACAACTTTGCCTACTTCCTCAGGGGAATGCGCTTATGCTCGGACGACGTGATGAAGGCTTGGTTAGGGTTCTACCTATTCATGTTGGTGAGTATTTTCTCTTTTGATTTCCCTTGTTTGGGTTGAGAGTTTGACTAAACACAGATATTTTATGGTGTATTAGCAGTTTTGGGCCTACGAGAAGCTCTCATGTCTTTATCCCGTTAGCCTGCTAGGTTTAGACACCTATCCATGGGGACGACGATGACATCACTCCACTTTGACGGAGATTCTTGTAGCTGAGCGTTTCACCCATTCGCGCTTACAGTTGGAGCTATTGACAGTTGATGTCGTTATATGGGTTCCTTACTTTGAGGACCACTTGACAGTTGGCTTCGAGGGTGGTTTCCCGACTGGTGTCGAGTATGTGACGTCCACCTGTTGGATTCCTCTCTTTACAGATGGAAGTTGGGAGCTCTATTTAGGAGAACGTGTTATTAGGAGCACCACATGAGAGATTTGTTTTCTGCTCTGTCCTCTTGCCAGGCGTTGTTGGCCTTTGTTACAGCCGATCATTGATGTCCCATTGGTGGGTGTTGATGGCTTTACTTTGTTAGAGGGACCTCTCACTCAGAAGACTTTTTACCGTTGGTGGTTCCCTCGCAACATTCGAGCCCAGACCCGCGCCATATAATTTATGGGGGATATGGTTCCTAGCTCCATCATAATGTCAGATTGGATTTCATGCGTTTCAGAGCCTAATCATCTGACGTAGTTTGACCCAGTAGTTGGACCGAACACATTTTTTTATCTGGCATTTAGGCAGAGACCCTTCTGAGGCGAATACTTTTGATCCTTCTAATAAGTGGGTTTTATACCCGCGAATCAGTTTCTAATTCAAGCTTATTCGTTGTTAATTCCTTGTTTTTATGTTTATTTTTACTAGTTTATTGTTGTTTTATGTATAGGTTGGTTGGTGTGGCAAGTGATTAAAAAGGAGGCATTTGGGGAAAAGTTTTAGCAATTTTGAAGTTTAAGAATAGTTAGAAGAGCAGAATCCTATGTTTTGCGAGCGGGTCTTTTTAGTTTTTACCCCGCCGAGGTGGGGTCCCAAAATGTAAATTCCAAGGTTGATTCAAACACTGATGAATTGTGAGTTTTAGTATTTGGAAAGCTTTGGGACTCTAAATGGCATAGAAGTGAACTAAGATTATGTGTGTAAACACATATTAACGCTAAGAACAAGAATAACACAACACATAAGGCAATTAACAGATATTAAGGACAGATTTTCATATCAAGCATTGGAGTGAAGATTTTGAAGGAACTTTTATATCGATTGCAGATTAAGGCTAAAGTGAAGGGTGTTCTGAATTCTTTTTCTCTATTCTTATATTTGTAATTGAAAGGATGTTATCTTTAATTTATTTAGTTATTATTTCATTGATGATGAACTAATTTACTTTTTAGGCTTATGACGAATCTTTAAGTGAAACGATGATTATGTAACTTTGATTTTCAGTTTAATAAGTTATTATCCAGTTTATCTATATTAATTTGAGCTTAAATTTATGAATTGCCTGATCAACAGCTCTTTGTGTACTTGTATGAATTTGAGAGAGGAATTACACGTCTAGACTTAGTTAATATAGTATGTGTTCTTGAATTTTGTGAATGAATATAATCTTGATGAATGTTAGGGTAGAGATATGCTTGACATCGCATGTAATCGGATAAAGGACTTAAACTTCAACCTTCTTTAATTTTAATTCACATAGAGATATAATGAGTTAGTTGATTAAGGTGTTTAACTTGTTTCTATCTAAATTGTGGATTTAAGTTAATACGGTATTAGTACATCGAGAGGTGGCTAGTGCTACATACGTGTTCTTGATTAATAAACTAGGATAGTGAATTGAACTGGAATAAAGGTGTAAAAATCAGAGTGAAGCTTAGGGTGAAGTCGTAAGCCTAATTCTCCAATAATTGTTTAAAATTTCAGTTTTTAAGATTTGTGATTGTTTTGTGATCATTGTATTTTAATAATTTAGTTTTTTTACAATTTTAATCATTAATTTGGATAGTTTATAAAATTGGGATTAATAGGAAATTGGTAATTGTGAGGGTTAAATTCTTACTAAATTTCTCTGTGGGAACGATACTCTACTTACTATTATATTACTTGTTGACCACGTATACTTGCGTGTTGTGCGTAATTAAATTTTACTCATGCCTTATCAGATGGATTCTCCTTCTCCAAGAATTTGATTTGGAAATAAAAGATAGAAAGGGGACGGAGAATCAAGTTGAAGATCATTTATCAAGGCTGAAAAATCAGGGTAAACAGGAAGAGGACAGATGTGTAATTAATTAATCATTTTCGGATGAGCAGCTGTTTGGGATCAATACGAAATTCCCATGGTACGCGGACTTCATCAACTATCTAGTGAGCAATATACTTCCTCCTGATCTTACACGTCAACAAAAAAAGAAATTCCTACATGACGTCGAGTGGTACATGTGGGATGAGCCATACCTATTCAAACAGTGCACCGATAAGATGATTAGAAGGTGTGTGCCCTACAGCGAGGTGAATAGTATATTGTATGAATGTCATTCGTCTGCGTACGGGGGGACATTACGGAAGCGAGAGAATAGCAGCAAATGTTCTTCAAGTCGAGTTTTATTGGCCTATATTATTTAAGGACGCCCACCAGTTTATTAAAAGTTGTGATAGATGCCAAAGGGTGGGCAACATATCGAAAAGGAATGAGATGCCCCTACAAACAATCTTAGAAGTTGAGATTTTTGATGTGTGGGGCATGGATTTTATGGGGCCATTTCTATCATTTTCGGTAATCAGTATATTGGGCTTGCAATTGACTATGTATGAAAATGGGTTGAAGCCGCAGCACTCCCAACTAATGATGCCAAAGTGGTTCTCAAATTCTTGTAAAAGAATATATTTACAAGATTTGGAACGCCAAGAGCTATTATAAGTGATGAAGTTAGTCACTTCTGCAATAGAGCATTTATAGCTCTCTTTGCGAAGTATGGGGTCAACCATAAGGTGGCGACGGATTATCATCCCCAAACAAGTGGGAAAGATGAAGTTTCAAATAGGGAGGTGAAAAGAATCTTGGAAAAGGTGGTGAACCCGAATAGAAAGGACTAGTCACTCAGGTTTGATGATGGAATATGAGCCTACCGAACTGCGTACAAAACAACAATTGGTATGTCACCATATCAATTGGTCTATGGTAAAGCATGCCACCTGCCTGTGGAGTTATAACACAAAGCCTACTGGGCTATTGAGAAACTGAACCTCGATCAAGCAGCTGTGGGTGAAAAGAGACTACTTCAGTTAAACGAGCTCGACGAATTTCGATTGCAAGCTTACGAGAATTCAAAATTATACAAAGAAAAGGTTAAGAAATGGCACGACCAAAAAATCTTTTAAAGAACATTCGAGCTGGGGCAATCAGTCCTGTTGTTCAACTCACGATTGAGGTTGTTTCCAGGCAAGCTAAAATCAAGGTGGTCGGGTCCATTCACCATCAAAAGAGTTTTCTCACATAGCGCCATTGAACTCTACATTAGAAACCCATTGGAGACTTTCAAGGTCAATGGTCAACGGTTGAAGCATTATTGGGGTGGCGAATCCAACACGGATGTCATCGCAATCACATTATCCGACGTACCATAAATAGGGAGTAGTCAGGCTGAACGACTTAAAATCAAGCGCTAATTGGGAGGCAACCCAATCGTACTTTTATTTTTCATATTTTTATTCATAATCATCTAATTATAGTTTAGAATAGTTAGTAATATAGAATAAATCAATTATTAATTAGTTAAGCTCCATGTTCTTGATAATCTCTCCACCATGCTTAAAATGATCAAAATCTACTCACATTTATGTTTTATGGTTTGCAGGATCTTAAAATGATAATGGTTGGGAATATGAGGGAAGAAATAAGCAAAACAGATCAAGTTAGCAGGAGGAGCCTATTTACAGGCGGACCCCAAAGACAACACACCACCAATGTGGATCCTTAGTTCATTAAGAGGAGGTATGCTGGCCGAGGCGGGCTTAATAAGCCTAGTACCCCCCGCCGGGGCGGGGGTCATGAAGTTGAAGCACATATTTTGGCAATTACATATGGTGGCCCACTACAACTCCTTCCCTAACTACAATACTCCCACTCCCAACACATCTTCATCTTCATGAACTAACGTTTTGGCAAGTTACAATTTACCACCCCACTTCATTAACACACACCCACTACACTAACCCATTACCTCACACCACAACCTTGCACCATAACGCCATCTCTATAAATTCAATTCCTCATAACCCAATTTCATCACAAACTTTCAAATCCATCTCCAAAAGCTACGAACTAGGGTTCTCATTGAGGTAAGTGTATAGAAATTGACAAACTTGCACCTTGTCTTCTAATTCCTACCTTCCTAGCACCATAGTAGAGAAAAATCATCTAGTTTGGGGGGGTAAAACATTGTGCACACCAAGTGTTTGTCAGATTGTATGAGTGAAGTTCAGGGGGGATATTGTTGTTAAGGCTTCCTGAATTCAATGGCATCTAAACCCACATCAAAGAGGCAATGGGGAGAGAGTTCCGAAACAACACCACCATCACGAACCATCGACCGACGTAAATTCATAAGTGTCGTCGCCGCCAACCGTTACGACTACATGGCAACAAAAGCACTCACACCGGAGCGAGGGTTGGCACCGGACCATGTCAATGGTGAGATGATGCAACAAATATATCAGAAAGGCTGGAACAAGTTCACAGATGAACCCGAGGCCGCCGTTGTAAGTGTGGTTAAGGAGTTTTATGCTAACGCCGAGGATAAGGCCCCTTTCAACGCTTTTGTGCATGGAATATTAGTCCCTTTCAGTGTCGATGCCATCAACACATATTATCAGTTATAGGTGCCTCGACATTGCAATTATGCTCACTTACGTGACAATGATCCCGATTATGAGACCATTCTGAAGGAAATGATTAAACCGGGCACAAAATGGATCAAGGGTCGAAAAGGGGGCACAATTTTTCACAGCAAAGATCTTAGCAGATATGGAAAGATATGGTATGCATTTTTGTGTGCCAAATTATTTCCATCCACACACATCCGATGTGACCAAGGAAAAGGCGGTGCTCTATTATGCCATTGTACAAGATTTCATCATCGACGTCGGGGCAATAATCAATTTCTCAATCCGACGGTGCTTACAAGGACATTTCTCAAGCATCTTGCCACACCCTTCACTCATTTATGGGTTATGTAGGCAAGTGAAAGTTTGATGGTCCAATGATGAACCTACCCTGATGTCGCTTCAGACGCTAGATTCGAGAATGATTACGCGGTACTCAGTGTGGGAAGGCAGTGAATCACATCCGAGAGGATTAGGATTTGTATTTCCCTCAGCTTCAAAGGACGAGGCTGAAGCTGAAGATACTTTGGATGATGACGAGTTTCAAGAGAATACACCGATGGGAAAACAATTAGTAGAGGAGGTTCCACAGTCCGAGGAAATATCTAGCCCTCAGCACCTAAACTTTCAGCGACAAGTGGATGAGCAAAAAAAGTAAACAAGACGAGAGATGAGGCGACTCGCAGCTAAACAAGACCACATGTTCTAGGCTATGAACATATCATTCACATCATTGAACACGATGCTCCAAAGCTTCAATCCAAATGCTCAATTCACATATCAGCTGCCTGCCCCAATGCCACAATTTCCACCAAGACTCCGATGAAGAAGAACAACAACCAACACCCCAGGCATAAGATATTACAGATAATTCCTCATATTTTACTTGTTATATTTATACAATGAGGGCATTGTAATTTTCAAGTTTGGGAGAGTTACTTTCATGTTTGCATCTCATGTTTGCATATTTAAGTTCATTATCTAGGTTTGAATAGTAGTTTATTGTTTAGTTTAGGTTTATCAAATGTTGCATTCATGTAATCGTGTATTTGCATAGTAGCTTAGGAGCATAAATAGTTTTTATTTATTTAATAATTGTTGCATTCATGTTATGTTCACCATCCATTTATTTATATCTAAAAAAATAGTTAAATAATGTGTTAATTTTGCATATATCCAGTAGTTGTTGTAAGTTCATTTTATTTTAGCCGATGATGAGATTGAGATTAAGTCGACAATTACAGTACTGATTATTAGAACCCTGATGTAGTTTCTGTTATGAATTGGATCTTGTTCTTGTTTGAAACTGGTATAAAACGGGTAGCACATTAATAACATTTATGTCGACTGATTAGTTCAAATTGATACATAAAGAGTTTCTAAAGGATAATACTAGTGTAAATTAGAAAATGGCAAGGATAGGCAGTGGAGACGAAGAATTAGGCAAGAACCTAAGTTTGGGGGATAAAGTGGGGTATATAAGCTTCTAAACAAAAAAATATGATGAATAATTGAGTCTTATGGTGGGTTGAGTAGAATCATGAAAAGCACTCCCCATAAACACAAGTGTGAGATGGAGCGTAAAACGCACTCACTATCTATCTAAAAAAAGAAGAAGAATAAAACGGGAAATAAGAGAAAAAAGCCCCCGTGATTGAAAGAAAAAAGAAGAAGAAAGCATAACTACCTTATTTGGACCCTTAATATTGGTGATTGTTTAATTTTAGTTGGATTTCATCTCTTTAAAATTCTTAAGTTTGCTCTGTATGATTCCATATAAGAAATTGGTTATGTATTGAATTTAAATATGTATCAGTTAGCATGGATGTTGAACACACACACACTATACCAGCTATAATGGTTTAAGATTCGAGGATTAATAGGGAATTATCGATTGGTTTTGATATGAAGTGTTGAATTGTTTACTTGAATTCTCTAAGGCCGGCGGAATAATTTTGATTCTATGTCACTGCTGGATTCATAGGCATTTTAGATTAGATGCATTACACGTCATTGCATTTCATTGTTTAGTATGTTCGTTTTTTTTTGTGCTTGAGGACTAGCACGTTTTAAGTTTGGGGGATTTTGATAAGTGGTTTTATACCCGCGAATCGGTTTCTAATTTAAGCTTATTCATTGTTAATTCCTTATTTTTATGTTTATTTTTACTTATTTATTGTTGTTTTATGTGTAGGTTGGTTGGTGTGGCAAGTGATTAAAAAGGAGGCATTTGGGGCAAAGTTTTAACAATTTTGAAGTTTAAGCAAAGTCAGAAGACAGAACCTATGCCCATCGAGGCGGGCCTATTTTAGCCTTATACCCACACCGGGGTGGGGGGTCTTCAAGCCAGATAGCAGTAGCCTAGCCCGCCGGGGTGGGCGTTTTTCAAGCATATACCCCCGCAGAGGCGGGGGGGTCCCGAAACAGATATTCCAAGGTTGATTCAAACACTGATGAATTATGAGTTTTAGTACTTGGAAAGCTTTGGGACTCTAAATGGCATAAAAGTGAACTGAGACTATGTGCGTAAACACATATTAACGCCAATAACAAGATTAACACAACACTAAAGGCAATTAATACAGATTAAGGACAGATTTTCATATCAAGCATTGGAGTGAAGATTTTGAAGGAACTTTCATATCGATTGCGAATTAAGGCTAAAGTGAAGGGTGTTCTGAATTCTCTTTCTCTAGTCTTATATTTGTAATTGAAAGGATGTTATCTTTAATTTATTCAGTTATTATTTCATTGATGATGAACTAATTTACTTTTTAGGCTTATGACGGATCATTAAGTGAAACGATGACTATGTAACTTTGATTTTCAGTTTAATAAGCTATTATCCAGTTTATCTATATTAATTTAAGCTTGAATTTATGAATTTCCTGATCAACATTTCTTTGTGGACTTGTATGAATTCGAGAGAGGAAGTACGAGTCTAGACTTAGTTAATATAGCATGTGTTCTTGAATTTTGTGAATGAACAGAATCTTGATGAATGTTAGGGTAGAGATATGCTTGACATCACATGTAATCTGATAAAGGACTTAAACTTAAACATTCTTTAATTGTAATTCACATAGAGATATAGTGAGTTAGTTTATTAAGGTGTTTAATTTGTTTCTATCTAAATTGTGGATTTAAATTAATACGGTATTAGTACATCGAGAGGTGGCTAGTGCTACATACGTGTTCTTCATTAATAAACTGGGATAGTGAATTGAACTGGAATAAAGGTGTAAAAATCAGAGTGAATCTTAGGGTGAAGTCGTAAACCTAATTCTCCAATAATTGTTTAAAATTTTAGTTTTTAAGATTTGTGATTGTTTTGTGATCATAGTATTTTAATAATTTAGTTTTTTTTTTTTAAATTTTAGTCATTAATTTGGATAGTTTAATAAAATTGGGAATAATAGGAAATTGGTAATTATGAGTGTTAAATTCTTACTAAATTTCTATGTGGGAACAATACTTTACTTACTATTATATTACTTGTTGACCACGTATACTTGCGTGTTGTGCGTAATTAGATTTTACCCAACACCTTCCATCTTTGGGGATGGCTCTTTAGGTGTCCCATATTAAGATGGTTTTGCCGGTGTAGATCCTCCATTGTATAGGCCTTATATCCCTTCTGACAGAGATTTAGTGACTCAGGAGAAGTTATATCAGATGGATAGGTTGGATGATGTGGACATCAACACTATTAACTTCTTCTGATGCATTTCTTGCTATATCTTTTGATAGGTCTCTGTTAGATATTGGGCGGATGTGCCTCATTTCCCTGTATTTTTCCAACTATATACAGAGATGATGTATTTAGATGATGATGTACTTAGGAATATATGTATACTTTTTTCCATTATCTACATCATATTGTCATCTGTTGTTTATCATGCATGTATTATGTTATGCATATGCATTTCAAGAGATAAGTTTAGCATTTAGCCCTGGATGGTCTCATGCCACGGCCCTACAGATGTCTTCATCTACAGTTAGCCGGATTGAGCATATCCCACCAGTTGATCAGCTATTGCATCACTCTATGACCCTCTTAACATTCCAGGTTCAATCAGGTTTTGTAAAGGGCATGCTAGAGCATTGGGTACCAGACAGGTAGGTATTTAGATTTGCTACTCAGGAGTTGACTCCCACCTTGGAGGAGTATGAGCGTCTTACAAACTTGTCGTTGGATAGGCCTTGCAGTCAGATGGCTATCGGTGATATGAGCCAGCAATTTATGACCTTTATAGGCTTGAGGCTCAGAGTTTCCCTGGACGAGATTTCCTCGAGGCATAAAGTGTCCATGAATTTTCTAATTGATAGATTTGGGTTATTGGATAATTATATGTGATACTCCGGGGATTTCACCAATTCAGAGGATGATTGGTGTGTCGCCTGAGTAGATATACTCTTTATGTGTACAGTGGCTTATCTGTACATACCTTTGTACATGGACCACCTGGATATAGACTTGATCATGGTAGTCCGGGCTCTCCGGGATATACTATCTTACCGATTATTATGGAAGAGACCTTGAGGTCGACCACGTATTGCCATACCAATTCTGTGGGGGTGTTTACATGCAACTCGGTCTTATTTTACGTGTGGTTTATGACACACTTGAGACCAATTGGCACTTTTCGACACTATGGGTATTGTTTTTCCCATGAGATAGCCATGTCAGACTCCTTTTAGCCGGCAGAGTGTACAGATGCAACTTCTTGGTCGGCTTTCTTGTCAGGGATCGAGGAACCGTTTGATATTTTGTCGTGTTCAGGGCTTAGCTCTCCCTATATCTTTATCAATCATGCATCTGACATGGACTATCTTCCCCTGGCCGGTTTGAGGGGTGTGACCACTTATCATCCACGGGCTATTATGGCATAGTTTGACAAGTTTTAGGATGTTCATCCCTTTGGCGGGGCATTAGGTCAGCGTTTGTCATCTCGGCTTTTATCAGTAGAGGATTTGTCCAGGATTTATACCTGTTGGACCAAGCGTGAGAGAGCTGACTTTTTGACTAGCCATCCAGGTTGTTCTACAGAGTATTCTGCATGGTTGGAGGTAGAGATTACATCGGCTAGGGTTGTATCCTCAGAGCCAGGTATTGACTCTGATAGTGGGGAGTCTATGGAGTACCCTAATTCTCCCTTTGAGGATGAGCCATTCACTAGTTTATCAGTAGCTCAGGTTGATTCCCCTAGTGTCCCTGTCGCTGTGACTCCACATTATGCAGAGTATTTAGAGCAGAGTTTACATCCGATGATGTTTGAGAGGGATTAGCCTAGGGCCTTGATGTTGACAGCTCTTTCTGATAGAGATGCCGCTCTGATTGAGAGAGATGATGCTCTGGGTCATAGGGATACCGCTGTTGTTGAGATGGATGAGGCTCGATCATCTAGGGATGCAGCTGTTGTTGAGCGGGATGATACTCTAGCTACCCGAGATGCTGCCACTACAGATAGTATTGCATTGAGATCTCATACTGCTGACATTATTGCAGAGATGAGTGCATTCATTGATGAGCATGGTAGCACCATGTAGATGACCCTATATCTCCTGGCTTATACATTTACCTCCATCTTCTAAGAGAGATGTCATGTTAGACTTGATGGCTCACTTATCCACTGGTTTATAGATTACCTTTGATTTTCCTGTATAGACTAGGTTAGCCATTTTTGTCATGTACAAAATACATTGTATATATCAAACAGTATTATATAGCAAGGAAATATGTTTTGATTCACTTCCCTTTTAGCTATGTCTTGTTACTTACTTGATAGTGGCATATTTACCAGGGCTTGTGATATTGATCTATTATGAACTCCTCCTTGATGGATGGACATTGAGAAGTCTTGGGATCTTTCAGAATGGATCGTTGATCTTCCTCTACCCTTTGGTGTCTTGGGACAAGTTCCTGAATGTGGTTTTGGAAAGAATTTTCGCTTTCCTTTCTAAGGTTGACCGTCCCACAGATGGTGGCCGATACTCCCTTGTATGGAGGAGACCAGATAGTTCCATCTCTTATGGATTGGTGTTTCTCTTTGAGGATTCAACCGCAGCTTAGATGGTCGCCAGTTTTTCTCCCATTTGTGTGGGGAGACCAGGTAGTTCCATCCCTTTGGTCTAAGCCGATGAGGTGTGGTTTAACCGCCCCACAGATGGTCGCCGATGTGTTCCTATGTATTAGGGAGATCAGGTAGTTTCATCTCTTATGGTTTGGCTTGAAAGTTTGATGGATGATCCCAGTACTGTTGACATGGTTTAGTGTTTTTAGTAGGGGTGAGACCGCACCGTGAATGGTTGCCTACGTACTCCCATTGATGAGGGGGAGATCATGTATGCGTAGTTCCAAACTAGCATGAAAAGGTTGAAAGTTGTATGTGGTAAAGAGTGGAGAGATTTTTTTTGTGTTTTTGTAAAGGTTAGACCGGACCAAAAAAATAGCTGCTTACGTACTCCCATGTATTGGGGAGATCAGGTCTGCGTAGTTCGTCCTTGGTGGGACAAACTGAAGTTGTGAACAAGGTTGTATATAGTGAGAAAGGTTTTGAAAACCTGAGTTAAGTGATGGATCTGATGATCCAGAACCAGGATGTTGGTTTACAGGCAACTTCAGACATAGTACCGTTTCACGGTGTCTAAGTTGATGAGTAGAGGAAATTCCTCGTAATCCATCTCTTGTAATCTGAGGGCTCCTCCTGCCAATACCTCCTTGACAACAAACGGGCCTTCCCTGTTTGGGGCGAACTTTCCTTTAGATTGATTTTGGTTGTCAAGAACCTTTTTCAAGACCAAGTCATGTTCTTTTAATTGCAGTAGCCAAACTTTCTTGTTGTAGGATCGAGCGATCCTCTGTTGGTATAATTGACCATGGAAGATGGTTGTGGCCCTCCTTTCATCTATGAGAGACAAATGGTGGTACCGATCTTGTAACCATTGGTCTTTATCCAGCTGAGCATCTATCAACACTTCTTAGGGATTCCATTTCCACCTCTATGGGGACCACTGCTTCCATGCCATAGGTTAATTAGTAGGGGGTTGCCCCAGTGGAAGTATGCATTGATGTTCTGTAGGCTAATAGAGTCAAAGACAACAGGTCAAGCCATCCTTTGTGATTGGCAGACATCTTTTGCATAATCTTTTTGATATTATTATTAGCCGCTTCAACAACACCATTCATCTTTGGATGATAGATGACGGAGTTGGGATGCTTGATATGGAATTTACTGCATAACTCCTCCATCATTTGGTTGTTGAGGTTTTTGGCATTGTCTGACACAATCACCTTTTTAAAGACCGGGAATTTTTAGATAATTATATATTTTTACGAATAATTTTTTTTTATTTATTTATTATGAATATTGGTATCAGTAATAATATTTTGAAATATATGTGATATGGAGTAAGCAGGTTAGTCAATTTAATTTTTTAAGTTGGCTAAGGATGAAAGTGAAGTCGGATATTGTTCAAAACCGTAATTTTGGATTTTGAATAAGGAATTTGAATATTAATACCAAATTAATTGTATTTCAGTATTATAAGTATGCACTGTATGTGTGTAATGTTAATTGTTGATCAGATATAGCATAACATTAGAAAACCCTAATGTTAAATTATAAAATCCTAATTCAAAATTCAAATAGAAAATTAAGAATGATTAGTAACTACGTTTATGTGATTAAGGAGATATGTTATTGGTTATATACTTAATTAGGAAAACCTTAACGATTGGTTAGAAATCCTAATTGTTAAGTTAAAAACCCTAATTTCATTTCCAAAAAACCTTAAACCTTAATCGGTAATCCTAAACCCTAAATTTTAAACCCTAAGTGGTGATTAACAAACCCAAATGGTGATTATCAAACCCTAAGGATTAAAAGTTAAGGGAAGTATATGAATTGACCAAACTACCCTTAAAATTATGAGGGAAATGACCAAAATACCCTTTTGTATGTAAAATGACCAAAATACCCTTTACTTATATTTTAAAGTAAGAGATATTATATTTCTAGTGACTCACCATATTTGGATATCAACATGTGCTCTAAAATCAAACCAAATCTGATATTTTATTGCCACCTTGCAAGATTAGATACAATGAATCAAAGATAAGAAAAATTAAAGAGAGAGAGAAACGAAAAACTAAGCCCATTTGTATCCATACACTCAACCAAGTCTTTTTCTCTCCAAAGCCACGAATTTGATAAGTGAATCAGTCCCTAGTAAAGTCCTTAGCACCCCAAGAACAAATTAGGAAGCCAAGATCCAAGCTTGTTCAAAGAAAGGTATAAACCCTAACCTAAATTTAATCTTGTATGCTAAGTTAGATGTTGTGTTTTTGTGTTTAATCATGTGTTATAAGATGTTATTTAGTGGTCTATGATGTTATATCATAGATACATAATATCAAAGTACTCAAAAATCATGTTTTTAAAATTGTCAAGAACCCTAGATTTATGGCCTGACAACCGAATGTCAGAGGCCATAAATCTAGATCTGTTTATGATTTTACTTATTTGATGTATTAGAGTTGTAGTATGCTATGAGGAGAGTGATTTGGAAGTGGGATCATGGTTATATGATGTCCATATTCCAAGATATTAATGGTCAAAGTGGGTTGACCGGCCATGACTTTGAGTTTTTGGGTAACCTAAAAATTTCCCAGCAGTGTCTGACAACATATTCATGAGTTCAGATATTTCATGTGTTATGTGATTTGATTGTGTTAGTGTATCAAAGTTATACTCTAGTATATGGACTATAGAATCATGGCCTTAGATCACATAAATAACAAACAGAATCAAAGTAGTGGGCAGTCAAAGTAGGTTGACCGAGCACAATTTCTATTTTCTGGAATTTCGAAAACTTAAGAACACAATTTCTGACGAGGTTTGACCGGCTCAGATCTTGGGATTGTGATGTAGTTAAGCTACCTAAGTGTAGTGATGTTGTTCTTTGACATGAGGACTACAAGATTACATCATTTAAACACCATATCTATGACCAGAACTCGATTGAATGAAGGCATAAAGTAGCTATCAAGCACTGCCTGAGTTTATGGGTAACCCAAAAAACCCAGAAAGGGCCTGACAGCTTCTTTGAGCCTTTAGATCTTGCATATGTGTTATAGTATGACCTTAATAATTGTTGATACATGTAGTATTACATCAATACTACATGATTTGTACCTTTCTAAACCCAGAAATATCATGAGCAGTGAATTATGGTTAGTCAAACAAGGCACCAAGAGACTGACTTTGAGTATTCTTGAGGCTCAAGAGCACCTATAGTGGCAGTTTCTGTCGCTAAAGGCTTTAGCGACAGTTTTATTAAAATTAATTATATTAATTTTTAAAAATCATTAAAAATAAAAATTAATTTCTAAAAAGTTCAAAATGAGATTTAAAAATTATTTTAAGTTATAAAAATTAACTTTTGATAATTTGACATATTTTTCATTAATATTTTTATCTATTTGAATATTAATAATATTAAATTTATTTAATAAATGTATTAAAAAATTGGTTAAAATGATTTTCTTGTATTAAAAATTATTTTAAATGATAATAAAGTGTTTTAAAATATTTAAAGTTACAAAAGATGACTTTTAATATTTTGAGATAAATTTCATTAATAATTTAATATTAATGATATTAGATTTATTTAATAATTATATTAAATAAATGGTTTTAAAATGGTTTTTATGATTTAAATATCATTTGAAAATGATATAAATGATTTAAAAGTATTTTAAGTTATAATAAATGACTTTTAATATTTTGATGAAAAATACATTAATATTTGAATATTAATGGTAATTAGTTAAAATGATTTTAAATATTTTAAAAATCATTTAAGGGTAATATTAATATTTTAAAAATATTTTTAGTTATTATAAATAAATTTAATATGTTGGTAATGATTTCATTAATATTTTAATATTATTCAAATATTAATGATAATAGGATTATTCAGTATTTAAATCATTTAAAAATGATTTCAATGTTTGAAAAATCATGATAAATGATAATAATTATTTAAAAATTATTGTAAGCCACTGAAAAAAATAATATGACTGATATTTGAATTATCTAAATGAATATTGAAGCTTTTAAATAGTGTTTCATTAAAAATAAACTCGATAATTATCTGATAAAGCCGTCGGTACACCGAATTATTTTCAAAATTAATCCGAACCTACATAGTTTGACCTGATAAGTGGTTGCTTATGTTCTAATAACTGATATAAATATGTGACAATGTGCTTAGGTTATGTGATGACTACAAATAGCAGTATTATGTGTTATGATGTATTATTCTAATCAAAAAAATAATCTTATTAATGATAGGTCTTTGTATAAAAGATAGAACTAAGTTGTGTAGCCGTAAGCAACAAATCAGGCAAGTATCTTAACTATTTGCATTTACTTTATGCAATGAACATGTTTAAGTAAGTTACTTAATTATATTCTTGTTGTACAAGTTTCTTAACTCTACTTTCATTGATCAAGATATATCATGTTTGTTAATAGCTAAGCTTGGTTATGCAAGTGTCCTTACTTGCATAATTATTGTATTTGAACACTTGTTGATACATACTTATTGAATTCCGGTATGTATACGTTAATTAAGAGTCGTCTAAGCTATTTGACTTGGCTAGACATAGATTTAAATATATCGTTGAACATGATAAAACACTTTTGTCGTCCGACTGAATTGTTTTGGTTCAGATTCAGACTAAGTATGAACATCCCAAACATGGGAAACTTTTGTGCGCCCAAGGCGGATATGATGAGCAAAAATATCATTCTAACACGTAGTATTGATCAATACAGGGCATAACGGGTTGATCACCCTCCGTGCCCGTAAGTCATGACGGTTTACGAATGAATTTCTGTATAACCTTTTCAAAAATTGAAAAATAAAGTTCATAGTTTGTCGATCGCTTAGCATTCATAGTCAGTACGTAGTTTCAAAAATGTAAATTATTTGATATGTTGTTCAGTATTGCTTCAGTTTACTTCACAATTGTTGCCTCGTTGTAGAAGTTTGGTTCAAAGAAAACATTTATTCCCTTCAACTAATATTTATTAATTGATATTACTTGCTTGGCAATTAAATGCTCATTCTTGCTTTAAATTTAAATGTTTTCAGCTAAGCTAGCTCGACCTGAAGGTTCCAGCAAGGACAAAGGGAAGGGAAAGTTAAAGGACTAGGTTATATAATGATGTTTGTAATAATTGTATTTATGATAAGTTACTAATTATTATGTAATGAATTACTTAAAGGTTCTCGACTCTAGGGAGGTAGACTGTGAGACCCCGAATTTTATGAGATGAAAGTATTCAATTTTCTTATAATTATTCTATTTAGTAAATGGTTAAATTGATAAAAGGTTAAAGTTAAGGGTGATATGTGAAAAATTTTCAAAGTATGCAAGTTGTTATAAAATATTCTTTTTGTCGAGGAATATCCGTAGGACGACACAATCATTGGTGGACTCCACAACGGAAGTGTTGTCGTAGTAAGAAAATGACATAATTATCTTTTTATAAAAATAACAGCGAAAGGGTTACCGTTAAAACTATTAAACTACTCGGTAGTAAAAGTACAGTAATATGCATGGTCGCATAGTAACACACGGTATTGATTATTGATGCTTACGTGAGAAGTAACTCAGTTATACTCAATTATCGCTACAGTAATTGTTGCATCATATCTCTCATATTATTGATTCAATTATTATCACAGTATCATCTGCATAATATGTTATATTATTAAATCAATAATTAAGAAGGCAAAGTTATTCATATTATTATTTGCAATATCAATGATGTACAGAAGTTACATCCAATGAGAGGTTTGGTCACCTAATTGCGCGCCAATAAGGAGAAATCTTTATCGGAAAGTTGTAAGACCCCAACTTATTATAAATGAAATTAAAATTCCTCTATTTATTATTTTTAAATAGTAACGGTTGATTTGATTAATGTGGTTAGTTATGGGTAAAATGCGCAAATATTTGAAATAAGCAAGTGGTTATAAAATATTCATTGTTGTCGGGGAATATTCGTTTGGTTGTGGAATATTCTTATTATCGAGGAATATTCGTATGACGGCGCAGCCTTGTGTGGGCCCCATAACGAAAAGCGATTGGATGAAAAAAATGACGAATATAAGTTGTTTATAAATAATGGTAGTAGTTATTCAGATTAATATTGTTAAAATACCCGGTGGATTGGTTAAAACACAAGAAACATTACGGTATTACACAAATTATTGATTCTTACGTAAGAAGGCACTACTCAATAATTGCTACAGTAATTACTGTTCAATATTTTATTTTATTGATTCAATAATTGCTACGTTGATATTTTATATTATTGTTGTTTCAATAATTGTCACTACACAGTATTTTCATTATCAGATCAATAATTCATATTATTTGAATAATATTATTAGATAACATTATTGGCAATGTCTAGAAAATTACATCTAAGGAGAGGTTTGGTCACCTAATTACTTGCGCTTGTAAGGAGAAATCTTTATTGGAAAGCCCCTCTTTTCCGGGGAACGACACTGGTTGCCGATGATTGTGATTCTGTAATATTATTTGTAAATAATTAATTATAGATTTATATGATAGGGAAAATATTCATTTTATGTGGATATAGATGGAGAAAATTTTTAATGTGACAATTGTTGAAAATTGATATTTTATCTTTTCCGATAAAATAATTCATTTAAATATATTATTATATTTTAATTATATAATAATGGTGATATTTTTACAATGAATGTGGGATACATGAATAAATAAGGGGGAAGAGTATTTTTGTCACTAAAAAATGTTTAAAATATGTTAAACATGTTTGTGGGCCCCACTTTGTGACTGAAATTGGATTATAGCCCGTAAAATCTTCCGTTTGTGGATTTTGGTAAATTTCTATTTGGAATTTGGAAAACCTTAAACTTACAAAGTTGTAGAGAATGGAATTTCCTATGGAAACGACATAAGGTTCATATTTTTCTGATAAAAGGGCTATTTATTATGACTTATTGAAGCTCCGAAGTTCTGAAATAATTGATTTTTGGAAGTTTTAATTATTTTAGTTAACAAAAACATTTTTTTGTCATTTGGTGGGCTCCAATGGTGTTGTAAACATCTTTGAATTCGATTTGTCCAAAGAGGTGGGCTTGAATAATTTTTATAAATATATATTTTATTAAATTTTTTGCTTTGGTGTTCTAAGTATTTTCCTATAAATAGGGTGCTTAGGTTAAAGTTGAAAATCACACGTAAACTGATTTTTTCTCTCTTTCTCTCTATATTATCGAGCGTATTCTTGTGAGTATTTTGATACTTTGAGTGTTGCTATATCTGGTGCAAGTTCCTTCAAAGACTATATCCGATATTCAATCGGAAATCTTGTCTTTTTCGAGGTAAGGGAAATTATTTTTTTTAAAAATGATATTATTTCTTCCAATATCATTATGCCGTAATATTGATAGGATTTTTCTTGTGAAATTCTTGTCTTTTAGTGTCGGGGTTACTATTCACGTATACGGTACTATTCATGAATGAGACACTATTCACAGCAAAATTAAATTTTCGTTTTTTGTCCAAAATATCTATTATGGATACTAGCTTTGATTGTATCCATGTTTTGATCATTCTTGAATTTTGCTCCACTATGATTATTTATAAAGTATTTTTGAACTCGGATTGTTTAAAGTACGAATCCTTAATATTTGTTCTTTTGTTTCACTGGATTCATTTTCTTTAAAATATTTTTCATCATCATCAATCCTAAATGATGATTTTCTTTGAATATCTTTGGCTTTAGTGCAAAAGATTAATGATTTTCGATGAATATCTTTGGCGCGTAGTGCAAAAGATGAGCAGTGTTGAGATGAACATGACCGGTCGATGAATATCTTTTGCCTGTAGGGCAAAGATGAATATTTGATTCAAGATGAATATTGATTGATGTTACTGAGGATAAAATAATGATGATGGACTTTTAAATTCATAGATTATAGTAGATTTCATTCTCTACGTAACTCATCTATGAATTATTATTTTCATTGCGAATATTGATCTGAAACTTGTTGTCTATTGTATTTTATCAAATTTTTCCCTGTTGAAGACTAACGATAATTTGTTCTATATTATCTTAGTCATAATATTCTTTCTTTGGACTAGTTGAGCTCACCCTTTTCCTTTTTGTTCCATTTTTCTTCTCGAGGAGGCGAGAATGTAGCGAGAGTATTAGTCGGGGTATGGAATGAAGGTTTTAGAAAGTTGTTTTATTAGTCCTCACCATTTTTGTAAAATAATATATCAATAATTGTAATGAGGACTTATTTGAGTGTTGATATTGTCTAGAAGACAATATTTGTATTTAAACTCACAGTTTTTATGTCGTATTAATAAAGTTGTAGTTGTTTCTGTACCATGTTATTGACGACTCAGAATGGGTGTTGTAAACCTATTTTGAGGGCGTCACAGTTGGTATCAGAGCTTAGGATTATGATCTCTGGTGGAGATCGGGGAATAGAACTAAGAGGGGAGAGATGAGTAAATCCTTCGCTAGTGTGTCCTACCTAAGCTTATTTGTTGGTTGGTCAGAATATAGGTATATTATGTGATATGTTGATTTCTTTAATTAACCCTTGTTTTATGGCAGTATTTGAGAATGTCGACTGAGAATGTTAATAGTGGAGTAAATGAGACCGTGGAGACTCCTTTACTCACCAACAAGGAGAACGTACAACAGACTGGAAATGTTCCTCCTGTAAACAACACCATTGATCAGACGATGAACGACGGAATGTTTAGAAGCTTTTTATAGTTCATGCAAAATCAGACGAGGGAGACTCGTGCACAAAATACAAGTGGAAATGATAACAACGCATGGTTTGTCACAGCTAAGCAGTTCAAAGAGTTGGGACCACTAGAATTCTGGGGAAAGCCGAATCAGATTAAGGCAGAAACGTGGGTCAAACAAATTACCAAGATATTCGATGTCTTGGGATGCACGGAGGAACAGAAGGTTCCATTCGCCACCTTTATATTCCATAATGAGGCGAATCTTTGGTGAGAATCGTGATGCGTACTCCATCCACCGCTTTTCGGCATGTCTTGGGAGAGCGTTCAAAAGCTGTTCAATGACAAGTACTTTCCTGAAAGTATTTGTCATATGAAGGAAGTGGAGTTTATTAGATTGGAACAAAACAACATGACGGTGTCCCAGTACGAGGCGAAGTTTGCAGAGTTGTCTAGGTTTGCACCTCATTTGGTGGAGAATGAGAAACGTATGACGCAAATGTTTCTGAGAGGTTTGAAACCCGGCATACGTCAATATCTCATTTCTCATAAATTTTCTCTCTATTCAGATGTTGTCAACAGGGCTAAATTATTAGAGCGAGATAACGAATACATTAAATTGAGGGACCACAACCAAGATCATACCGGTGACAGCAATTATCAGAACAACGATAACCGACGAAGAAAGAAAAATACGAACAAAAATGGTAACCACTCTGGTGGTAATCATGGCCATGAAAATAGAAGAAGCAAGTCGGGGAGATTATAAAAGAGGAGATTCAACAATGACAATGCGAAGGCGTCCAAAGACCAACAACAAAGCTGGTTCTAGGGAGGAGAGCGACCCTTTGGTGTCGTATGCTATAAATCACGGGAAAGAGGACATATCACCAAAGCTGTCCCACAACAGTTCAAGGTATGTTATAATTGTCGAAAGGAAGGACATATATCGCTCGAGAAATTATGCGAAAGCGAAACCAAGTCCAAAGGCGATGGTGACTCAAAAAGTACATCTAGAAAAGTCAAAGTCAACGGTTCCTGGAAGAGCGTTTGTCGTGATGGGTCAAAATGCAAGGAACCTAAACGAGGTAATCACGGGTAAGCTAATCATAAATTCTTGCGAAGTATATACCTTACTAGATACCGGTGCTACCAATTCATTTATCTCTCCTGCTCGTTTAAACTTAACTCCGGAGAAATTAGACTTTGATTTATCTATGGATACTCCGTTAGGAGAAACTTTCATCACATTCACTGTTTATAAATCTTTTTTGATCCAAGTTGGCACCATCACATTACCTGTTGACCTTATCTCTTTAAGATACTTGCTTTTGATGTAATTTTAGGGATTGATTGGTTAACTACTCATCATGCCAAAATTGATTATTTTCGTAAGGTTGTTAGTTTTCATATTCCTAACCAACTTGTTGTACGAATTCAAGCAACTAAACCACTAAAATCAATCACTGTCATATCAAATCATAAAGCTATTCATTTATTGAAAAACGGATGTCAAGCTTTCTTAGCCCATGTTATGGATTTGAATAAAGACACGTCGGATTTGAATAATATTCTGTTGTTAGTAAATTTCGACATATTTCTGAAGAACTTCGGTCAACCCCGTAAGCGTGAAGTTGAATTCTTTATTGATCTTGAACACGGTACAAAGCCCATTTCTAAAACCCCATATCGAATGGCTCTATTGAACTTGAGGTTAAAAGTCCAACTCTGAGGAGTTGTTGGACATCGGTTTTCATTCGGCCCTAGTACATCTCCTTGAGGTGCTCTGTTTTATTTGTAAAGAAGAAAGAGCGGAAGTATGCGAATTTGTATTGACTATCGAGAATTAAACCATGTCACTATCAAGAATATGTATCCGCTACCTCGTATTGATGACCTGTTTGACCAGTTGCAAGGAGCACAATTTTTTTCAAAGATCGATCTTCATTCTGGATATCATCAGCTGAAGATTAGAACTGAAGATATTCCAAAGATTGCCTTTAGAACTCGGTACGGGCATTATGAATTCTTAGTCATGTCATTTGGATTGACTAATGCTCCTGCGACTTTCATGGATATGATGAACCGGATATTCAAGGAATATTTGGATCAGTTCGTTGTTATCTTTATTGATGACATCCTCATATATTCCAAAAGCCAAGAAGATCATGAGCACCATTTGAAGCTGGTACTCTAAAGGCTTCGTGAAAACAAACTTTATGCTAAGTTGAAGAAATGCGAGTACTGGCTTGAGGAAGTAGCATTCCATGAGCACGTGGCGTCAAAACATGGAGTATCTGTCGACCCGACGAAGATTGAAGCAATACAAAGTTGGGAGCAACCGAAGTCGGTGACAAAATTCGTATGGAGCGAGGAATGCGAGAAGAGTTTCCAAGAGCTTAAGAGGAGACTTATTTCGGCACCTGTTCTGACAATACCATCTGGTTCGGATGGATTTGTTATCTACAGCGATGCTTCGGGCAAAGGGTTTGGGTGTTTTCTCATACAACATGGGAAATTAATAGCCTATGCCTCGCGACAACTTAAAGAATATGAGAGGAATTATCTTACTCATGATCTAGAGTTGGCAGCAGTCGTTTTCGCGCTAAAGATCTGGAGGCACTATCTATATGGGGAGAAAGTGGAGATATATTCAGACCATAAAAGCCTCAAATATTTCTTCACCCTAAAGGAACTCAATATGCGGCAACGACGTTGACTCGAGTTGTTGAAAGATTATGACCACACCATTCAATACCATCCTGGAAAAGCAAACGTGGTAGTTGACGCGTTGAGTAGAAGATCATATGCCGGAACGAGTGCGATGATGTCAAGTATACGCATAGAACCAACTTTAATCGATAAAGTTAAAGTTTTTCAGGCCACAGACCCGGAGCTAATGCATTTGAAGAATAAAGTACAAGAAGGTGCTATTCCAGAAGCAAGAATCGATGAAGAAGGAATACTTCGAGTACACTCTAGACTTTGTGTTCCTAACAACTCTAACTTGAAGTACTAGATCATGATGGAAGCACACAATACACCGTTTGTAATCCATCCTGGAAGTACCAAAATGTATCGTGATCTTCGACATACATTTTGGTGGAACAATATGAAGAGAGAGATTGCAAAGTTTATCTCGAGGTGTTTAACTTGTCAACGTGTAAAGGCGGAGCATCAAGTACCTAAGGGTCCATTGCTACCACTTGAGATTTTGAAATGGAAGTGGGAACACATTACCATGGATTTCGTTATGGGTCTTCCCACGGTTTCTCAAGGCATAGATGCGATTTGGGTTATTGTTGATAGATTAACCAAGTCTGCACATTTCTTGCTTATATGTGAGACTTATTCCCTTGAACGTCTTGCTCATATGTATGTAAATGAGATTGTGAGATTGCATGATATGTCAGTATCCATAGTTTTGGATCGTGACCTAAGATTCACTTCACAATTTTGGGTTAGTTTGCAAAAAGCTATGGGCACGGATTTATGATTAAGTTCGTCATACCATCCTCAAATGGACGAACAATCAGAGAGGACTATTCAAACTCATGAAGATCTATTAAGACTCTGTGTCCTAGATTTCAAAGGGAGTTGGGATAAGTATTTACCATTGGTGGAATTCTCCTACAACAACAGTTATCAGGAAAGTATAAAGTGGCTCCCTTGAAGCATTGTATGGGCCGAAAGTGTCGCTCTCCAATATGTTGGGATGAGGTGGGTGAAGCAACATTGTTGGGACGAGAGTTGTAATGTACGTATGACTACGGAAAAGATCCAAATGATTTGATAACGTATACAAACAGCACAGGATCGACAAAAGAGTTATGCGGATCTTCATCGAAAGGACGTGGAATTTAGTATTGAGGATCATGTATTTTTTCATGTTTCTCCATGGAAGGGCGTTACAAGATTTGGGAAATGAGGAAAGCTCAATCCACGATTTATTGGTCCATTTTAGATTCTTGAGCGAGTAGGAAATGTAGCCTATAGACTCGCGTTACCTCCAAGTATGTCTCGTGTTCATAATGTTTTTCACATATATGTGTTACGTAAATATGTGAAAGACCCGAACCACGTTATTGAGTTAGAACCGGATGAGATAGCCGAAGACTTAACGTACGAGGTACCTGTCAAGATCTTGGATTGGAAGGAGCATGTCTTATGTACAAAGGTCATACCACAAGTCAAAGTTTTGTGGAGGAACCATGCTATTAAGGAAATGACCTGGGAGTTGGAAACTGAAATGAAAGCGAGGTATCCTCACCTTTTCGAAACACCAGGTACGTACGTCAATTTCGAGGATGAAATTTCATAAAGAGGGGAGGTTGTAAGACCTTAACTTATTATAAATGAAATTAAACTTCCTCTATTTATTATTTTGAAATAGTAAGGGTTGATTTGATTAATGTGGTTAGTTATAGGTAAAATGCGCAAATATTTCAAATAAGCAAGTGGTTATAAAATATTCATTGTTGTCGGGAAATATTCGTTTGGTCGTGGAATATTCTTCTTTGTCGGGGGAATATTTATAATGACGGTAGCAACCTTATGTGGGCCCCATAATGGAAAGTAATTGGATGAAAAAAAATGACAAATATAAGTTGTTTATAAATATGGCGTAGTTATTCACAGATTATCTTGTTAAAATACCGGTGGTTAAAACATAGTAGCACACGGTATTACACCAATTATTGATTCTTACGTAAGAAGGCACTACTCAATAATTGTTACAGTAATTACTATTCAATATTTTATTTTATTGATTCAATAATTGCTACGTTGATATTTTATATTATTGTTGTTTCAAATAATTGTATACTACACGATATATTTTTATTATCGATCAATAATTCATATTATTTGAATAATATTATTAGATAATATTATTGGCAATGTCTAGAAAGTTACATCTAAGGAGAGGTTTGGTCACTTAATTGCGGGCCAGTAAGGAGAAATCCTTATTGGAAAGCCCCCTCTTTCCTGGGAATAGCCTAGTTGCCAGTATTGTGATTCTGTAATATTATTTGTGAATAATTAATTATTGATTTATATGATAAGAAAAATATTAATTTTATATGGATATAGATGGAGAAAATTTTTAATGTGACAACTGTTAAAAATTGATATTTTATCTTTTCCGATAAAATAATTCATTTAAATATATTATTATATTTTAATAATATAATAATGGTGATATTTTTACACTAAATGTGGGATATATGAATAAATAAGGAGGAAGAGTATTCTTATCACTAAAAAATGTTTAAAATATGTTAAACATGTTTATGGGCCCCACTTTGTGACTGAAATTGGATTATAGCCCGTAAAATCGTCCGTTTGTGGATTTCGGTCAATTTCTATTTGGGATTTGAAAAAACTTAAACTTACAAAGTTGTAGAGAATGGAATTTCCTATGGAAAAGACATGAGGTTCAAATTTTTCTGATAAAAGGGCTATTTGTTATGAATTATTAAAGCTCTGAAGTTTCGAAATAATTGATTTTTGGAAGTTTTAATTGTTTTAGTTAACAAAAATGTTTTTTTGTCATTTGGTGGGCTCCAATGGTGTTGTAAGCATGCTGAATTCAGTTGTCAAAGAGGTGGGCTTGAATAATTTTTATAAATATATATTTTATTAAATTTTCTGCTTTGGTGTTCAAAGCATTTTCCTATAAATAGGGTGTTTAGGTTAGAATTGAAAATCACCGAAACCGAAGTTTTCTCTCTTCTCTCTCTATATTATCGAGTGTATTCTTGTGAGTATTTTAATACTTTGAGTGTTCTTTATCTGGTACAAGTTTCCTTGACATTATATCCAAAGTATTCTAGTTAGAAATCTTTGTTTTTCGAGTTAAGGGAAATTTTTTTTTAAAATGATATTATTTTTCCAATATCATTATGCGAGAATATTGATAGTATTTTTCTTGTGAAATTCTTGTCTTTTAGTGTCTGGGTTATTATTCACGACCTATATTCACGTATCATTCACTATACGAATGACCTTATTCACGAAATATCTATTATGGATAGTAGCTTTGATTGTATCCATGTTTTGATCATTTTTGAATTTTGCTGCACTATGATTATTTATGAAGTATTTTTGAACTCAGATCGTTTAAAGTACGAATCCTTAATATTTGTTCTTTTGTTTCACTGGATTCGTTTTCTTTAAAATATTTTTCATCATCCTCAGTCCTAAATGATGATTTTACTGAATATCTTTAGCCTGCAAAGATTAATGATTTTCTGATGAATATCTTTGGCCCGTAGTGCAAAGATGAACAGGTGTTGAGATAAACATGACCAACTGATGAATATCTTTGGCCTGTAGTGCAAAGATGAAAATTTGATTCAAGATGAATATTGATTGATGTTACAAGGATAAAATAATGATGATGGACTTTTAAATTCATAGATTATAGTAGATTTCATTCTCTACGTAACTCATCTATGAATTATTATTTTCGCTGTGAATATTGATCTGAAACTTGTTGTCTATTGTATTTTATCCGATTTTTCCCTGTTAAAGACTAAAGATAATTTTTTCTATATTATCTTAGTCATAATATTCTTTACTGGACTAGTTAAGCTCACCCTTTTCCTTTTTGTTCCATTTTTCTTCTCAGGAGGCGAGAATGTAGCGAGTACTAGTCGGGGTATGGAATAAAGGTTTTAAAAAGTTGTTTTAGTAGTCCTCACCATTTTTGTAAAATAATATATCAATAATTGTAATGAGGACTTATTTGAGTGTTGATATTGTCTAGAAGACAATATTTGTATTTACACTCACAGTTTTTATGTTGTATTAATAAAGTTGTAGTTGTTTCTGTACCATGTTATTGACGACTCAGAATGGGTGATGTACTCTTTCCTGGGAACGATCTAGTTGTTAAATATTGTGAGTTATAATATTAATGATGAATGTTATTAAAAATTGAATTTGAGTTCAGAGTTGAATTTGGAGACGCAGACGTGATATTTGAATCCGGAGCGATGAAATTAGTAAAAATAAACTATAAAAAAAAAATTTAGCGGGGTTAACTTTTTGGCCAAAAAGTCAACAGTTGACTTTTTTAGAAAAAGTCAAACTTCGAAATTTCAAAAATGAAGTTTTTGAGAAAAATATTTTCATTGTGTTGGGATTATTAGTGTTAGTGGAAATTAACATTTATTTCGATAGTAATTAATGTCTGGAGGTTATATTGACCAACCAGGTAATTAATCGGGTAAATGAGCAATTAATTCACATGATTATAACTATTTGTTCACATGTGTGTACTATTGATTCACATTCTTGTACTATTAGGGGAGTTGGTGCAAGATTGATAATACTTGCATGACTAAGTTAGAAATGGAGGTATAGATGGAGGTACTATACTGTAATTTGTATTTTCAAATGATTATAACTATTGATTCACATGATTGAACTATTAATTCACATTATTTACTATTAGGGGAGGTGGTGCAAGTTTGATAATACTTGCAGGACTAAATTAAAAATGAAAGAAAAGTTGAAGGTATTATACTGTAATAGTTCGAGCCCCAAAACGTGCAATTATCGAAACTATATTTTTCTATAAATAGAAGCTCATTCTTCCTTCATTTCTCACCAATTAACTAAAGCTATAGAGCAATTATTATATAGAGAAATTATAGAGATAAAGAAGAAGAGAAGTCTGCTACCTCACTATTCCAGTATCCAGTTTTTTTTAAGGTGAGGGATATTATTATTATAGTAAGGGGTATTATTTCTTTCGTATTCATGAAGAGAGCTATTGTTATTCAATTCATTATTATTCTGTTGGAATAACCTATATACGCGGACTACCGTATACATGGTGAAATTCTTCTATTATTCAATTCTTTATTATTATGTTGGAATAACCTGTCTATGTGAAGTACCGCATACATGGTGAAATTCTTCTGTTATTCCATTCTTTATTATTATGTTGGAATAACTGCCTATACTCGCAATCTTTGCATATATGATGAAATTCTTCTATTATTTCATTCTTCATTATTCTGTTGGAATATCACTGTCTGCATGTAATTACACATAACTTTGGTTCCGTTCTTTATTATTACATTGGAATATCACATGCATGCGTGATTCGCATGACTGGTTCCATTCTTTATTATTCTATTGGAATAACCTGTCTGTGCGGTTTATCGCATGCCTGGTGAATTCTGTTGTTATTCCATTCTTTATTATTCTGTTTAAATATCCTATATGTGCAGATTACGCAGGACCTGGTTCCATTCTTTATTATTTTGTTGGAATATCATGTCTGTGCGGATTACGCATGACCTGGTTCCATTCTTTATTATTCTGTTGGGAATAACCTGTCTGTGCGGTATATCACATGCGTGGTGAATTCTTCTATTATTCTATTCTTTATTATTCTGTTAGAATAACCTGTCTATGTGGATTACCACATGCATGGTGAATGAACTTTTGTATTCATTCCTTATTAAATTGTGTAAATGATCTGTCTACGTGGATTACCACATGGCGGGAGAAAATCCATTTGCAGTTTCGTAATTTTTCTGACCCTCAAAAATTCTGAAAAAATTTGAGATGATAGTTTGTTGAGTTTTCTAGATTGTGCCCAAAAATGGAGATTTTTGGATGTATAGATTAGGAGTTATAAATTTTATGAGAAAAGACTATTTTTAAAGTAAACCCTTATAACTTCTTGTGGTTAACTCCAAAATTGGTGAAATTTTTATTGGGAGTACATATATATAGCAGGAGTATACCCTATAAATTTTGAAATTTTTGGACAAAAGTATAATTTATGATAAATGTCTAAATATTCAAATAGGTTTTGGCCATATGAAAATAGTAAATGAATTTTAAAAATTAGAGAAAAATATATGTTCAATATGGGACTATATTCGCTAAATTCGAGAAAAGAAATATTTTGGGACTGATTTGGTATTTTCATGAAAATGAACTAGTTATGAGTAAATGAATTAAATATGTTATGTGAAGTAACAAAATTGAAAAATAGGATTTTATGGTTTGGAAATCCTATATAAGGTATATGCAGATTTTTGATGAGGGATTTGATCATTGGTGATGAAATCTTATGAGTATGGCATTTTTGAATGATTAAATGCATTATTTGGTAAAGTGTAAACAATTAAAATAAATTGTTTATAAGTTTAAGAAGTGATTAAAATATTGTTATAATATTAATAATATTAGATTATGAGTTTATTAAGTGATTGATAATATTTGGATAAATTTAAAGTCTTTAATATTTATCCTTATTTTTATTTGATTAATGCTTATATCATTGTCATCATCTTCATGCTTATATTGTGATGAAAGTCATCTTTGGCTTACGTGCAAAGATGGGCTGTTGATTATTGATTTTACAATTGTATATCTTTGGCTTATGTGCAAAGATGAACTATTGATTATTGGTTTATAGTTGTATATCTTTGGCTTACGTGCAAAGATGGACTGCTGATTATTGATTTTACAATTGTATATATTTGGCTTACGTGCAAAGATGGACTGTTGATTATTGGTTTTACAGTTGTATATCTTTGGCTTACGTGCAAGGATGGACTATTGATTATTGATTTTACAGTTGTATATCTTTGGCTTACGTGCAAGGATGAACTATTGATTGATGAGTATCTTTGGCTTATATGCATAGATGAACTGTTTATTGGTATGATTATGACTAGGGATTATTCGGTATAATCATGACCCGTAATGTTAAAGATGATATGGTAAAAGTCCTCATTGGCCTGTAGTGCATTGATGGACAGTTATTGGTATGATTATAACCAGGAATTATTTGGTATAATCATGACCATTGATGATTACATGAATATCCTTGGCTATAGTGCAGGGATGATTCGATGATGTGGATTATTTATTGTCGAAGTCTCAAAGAATAAAATATTGATTATACACTTTTAATTAAGTAAAGATAGTAGATATCATGCTCTACTTGACTCTTCTAAAATACAGTTGTATGTCTTTGGCCTATAGTGCAATGATGAATTGTTAATGAATATCTTTGGCCGTAGTGCAAAGATGAATTCATTAGTATGATTATGAGCAGTAATTTTGATTTGGTATAAGCATGATTTTTGATGTTTCAGGTGAAGATAGGTGATGAAAATTATCTTCGTCCTGGGTGCAAAGAGGAAGTTAGAATCACAATTATGATTATGAGTTATTCATATGATTGTGGACAAGAATTGTTAATTGATGTTACTGGGATAAAACATTATTGGTGGACTTTTAACATGGAGAAGATAATAGATCTGATGGTCTATTTGACTCTTTAATGGATTGCTCGTTCACCGCAACTATGGTTGAAAAGTTTTATCATCTACCATATGTTCTAAATCTACGATTTATTACTCGATGAAGGCTATTGATGATGTAAATTATCTTTAGTCATGATATTCTTTACTGGGCTAGTTGTGCTCACCATTTTTGCTTCACAATTCCTTTCAGGTAATAAGAGTATATCTGGGTCGAGCGGGGGTAACATGAGAATAGAACGGTGGTCTATAGCTGTTGAGGTTCTCCTTAAATAGTATGGAAATAATTTTATTGAGAACTTTAGATAAGTGTCTCGTATTGTATACGTCATTTGATATTTAATTTTGGTGAACCGAATAAGGTGAGGTGAACCCAACTTTGGAAGGGTGTTTTTCCACTATCATACAAGATGTCTAATGACATACAACCTCGTGTTATCATAAGACATGGTTATGCACATCCACTTGCTGAGTATATCTATGAGCACTACCTATATAATCTTGGAGTTTATTTGAAATATAATTCTCACTTGGAGAGAACGGAGATAATTATATGTCAAGAGAATACTCACCATTGGAAAGAAGATGATAGCAATCTTCTTGTTTTTCTTTGGGGACTATTAGGTCAACCAAGGATAATTCTGTAGACATATGATATCTATCATAACCTAGACGTATGGCCTCCTATGTACGAAGGTTTCCTTGAGCACTTCCCAAAGATTTTAATTTCTAAAACAGTTATGGACTGTACTTTTATGTAAGGTACCATTGTAAGGTTGTGGTCAAGGCACCATGAGAGTTACATACATTTGTATTAAAACTCACAGTTTAACTGTGGTCGTATTCTGCAAGACAGTTCAACCGTTGTATAAATGAAGTTTGTATTTGATTTTTATAGTATGATATCTGGCGACTCCAAATGGGTCGTGTGGACCTATTTTGGGGGCATCACATAGACAACTTTGATATAACACTTTTGCTTAATTAATACATTAAGTAGTTTGAATGTATATTATTGTGGAGCACCAAGTATGTATTTTAAGTACCCGAATTTGGGGGCATCACAACCTCTGGTTGTCCGTGTCGATAAATGACATTATTTCTGATGAAACAAATGATAACCTCTTTAGTAACCTTGGGGGAAGAGGCTGATCATAGTGAAGATAAACTGATGATAATTGTTGGCTTTGGGGTCAATGGGCCCGATCACATCCATTCCCCACATTGAGAAAGGTCGGGGAGAACTCATATTGTGGATCTCCCTTGGAGGGGCGTGGATAACATTCCTATAAATTTGGCATTAATAACATCTCTTGACGTGATCATCAGAGTCAGCCTTGAGAGAGATCCAGTAATGCCCTATTCTTAGGATTTTCTTCATAAGTAGAGGGCCGCTCATGTGTGGGCCGCATACTCCACCATGGATTTCATCCATGAGCCTCTGAGCTTGGTCTTTGTCTAGACATCTTAGAAGGCCTAGTGCTGCATCTCTTTTGTAAAGTGTGTCTCCGTTCAGATAGAATTTCATGGCCATTCGATGGATCCGCTTTCTTTCATCTTGACTTGCCTCATCGGGCATAGATCCATCTCACAGATACTCCTTGATAGACTGATACCAAGGGTGTTGGATGGGAGGCAGCTCATCTGATACATCTCCAATGTAATTCCCATAGGCTGGAGCCTTTTAGCGGGCAATTATGATATTTTGAATGATTCCCCTTTCTAGTATGTTGATCAAGGAGGCCAAAGTTGCTAGTGTGTCAGCTAAGTTATTACTATTTTGAGGAATGTGAAGGACGAATATTTCTTCAAACTCCAAAGCCATCTGGATAACTTGTCGATGGTAAGGCAGCAAAAGTAATTCCCTAGTCTGATAGACCCCAGTGGTTTGTCTGATTACCAGCTCAGAATCTCCAAAGACACTTAACAATTTGACTCCCATGGATTGGGCTAGCTTCAACCCCATTATATAGCCTTCATACAGCTATGTTGTTGGTGTTGACAAACTATAATTTAATGGAAATGGGATAATGCTCTCCCGAAATGGACACTAGAACTGCTCTAGCTCTAGTACCTTCCATGTTTACAGCTCCATCAAAATACATCCTCCATGATTGGGGTGTATTGTCCTGATGGTGTTTCTAAATTGTCATTATCCCTTCATCGGGAAAATATGTTTCCAAGGGTTTGAAATCCCTAGCTAGGGCGACAGTCAGTTGATCTGCAATTCCTTAACCTTTGATAGACTTTTGAGTCACGTAGATGATGTTAAATTGCTGGAGGATCAACTGCCATTTGGACAGTTGACAATTTAACATGGGTTTATTGAACACACACTTGAGAGGATCTATGCAGGATATGAGATGGGTTGTGTGACCATGGAAATAATGTTGTAATCTCATGGAGGCCCATGCTTAAGCACATCAAGTTTTCTCAATCAAGGTGTACTTATGCTCACTGATGTTGAATTTTTTGTTGAGGTAATAGATAGCTCTTTCTTGGCCTCTATCATATTTTTGTCCCAGAATGCAGCCTATGGAATTGTCATTAATTGACAGGTAAATAAATAGAGGAATGTCATCCCTAGGAGGTACCAATACAGGAGCTTTGACTAGTAGCTCTTTGATTGAAAGGAAGGCTTTTTGACACTATTCGTTCCATTTCTTGGAGTAGTTCTTCCTTAACAACTTGAAGATAGATTCACAGGTTGCTGTGAGTTGGGAAATGAATTGGCTGATGAAGTTGATCCTTCCCAAAAATCCCCGTATTTCCCTCTTTGTCTGGGGTATGGGCATTTCAGTAATGGCTTAAATTTTTGCAAGATCTAGATCAATGCCATTGTCGCTAACTAGGAATCCCAGCAACTTATCTGACTTAATGCCAAAGGCGCACTTGGCCAGATTTAGCTTCAAGTTGTACTTGCATAACCGGTTGAAGAGCTTTTTGAGATGGTTTATAGGTATTATTCCCTTCAGGATTTGACAATGATGTCATCCACATAGACTTCTATCTCTTTGTGCATTAGATCGTGGAAAAGAGCCATAATGGCTCGCTGATAGGTAGCTTTGGTATTAATGAGGCTGAATAAAAACCGTCTATAGCAAAAGGTTCCCCAAGGACTGATGAATGTTGTCTTCTCACGATCCTCTTCAGTAACCATGATTTGGTGATACCCAACAAAGCAGTCAACAAAGGAGTACATTCATATTGTGTTGTATTGTCAATGAGTATATCGATGAATGGTACAGAAAAGTTATCTTAGAGACAAGCTTTGTTCAGATCCCTGTAATCCATACATATTCGCACCTACCCTCTGGGTTTAGCTACGGGGACTATGTTGGATTACCACTCAGGGTATATTGATACCATGATGATACCAGTTTGAAATTGTTTCACAACGTCCTCCTTGACTTTCAAGCTCGACTCAGGTTTTAATTGCATGAGTTTCTATTTGACTGACTTGAATCCCTCTTTGATGGGTAGGCGATCAATGACGATGTTAGTTGACAAACCGATCATGTCTTCATGAGACCATGCTAACAAATCCTAGAATTGGATCAATAGAGTTACCATGTCATCCTCTGGCTACGAGTAAGGTTTGTGCTAATCTAGATTTGTTTTTATATATATATATATATATATATATATATATATATATATATAAAAGCAGGTAAACGCTCCAAATATAAAATCCAGGCTCAATCGAGGCATAACTCGATAATGTTAGTCCATATATAAATATATACATATATATAAGTATATATATACAGACAGAAATTCAAACCACGGACCAAAGTCCAGGCATACGCACACAACATGACTCTCAATGTGAAGAATAGTGTGTGCAAAGATGAAGAGAAAGGCTTTATAGAGTGTGAGAAGGCTTACGATGCTAGCACGCCAAAGGTGCTTCTATGACTCTAGATGGATAAACACTCAGCTCCCACTGGTAAAAATATAGCTATATGTGAGCTAACAAATGTTTGAAATGAGGAAACACTCAATATGGGGTGTGTACAGAGCAAATTGGACAGGGTTTCCTCGCCTTTTTTCTTTTGAATATGGCCACCCCAAGCCCTCTATTTATAGAGGGGGGGAGCCACAGTGTATCATGAGTCATGAGATGCATCATGGTCGCCCGGTGCCCTGCCCATGGTCCCGCCATCTCAAAGTACGCGCACTCGTGCACTGTGATGTCCGTTCGAACTTACAGAACTTCAATCCGAGCATCCGAATGAGGTGTACAAGACCATCTTCAGACTGCTTTTTTTGAGAGTTACGCAATGACATAGGATTAAAGGTTGTACGAAGTCAGGAAGAGGGGACCATGCCCATGGTCTTCAAGCTTCAAATTATATCCGGTGTGCTGCCACCTGTAATAGTCACTCAGGATTGGAACTCCTTGGCTCTTGTGGGACATTTTTGTATGTATGTATGACTAAAGTGTTGAGACGGTGTGCAGGTGTTGAGGTGGAAAGATGATAGTTTGACTCCTCACCAGGGTTATCTCCGGTTTGAGCTGATAGTAGACGTTGTTCAGGGTTACATCTGAGATTAAACTACTGCAAGTTTTTGAATTCCGCAAGGTCATCTGTAAGTGTGCATGTCTTCCCGGTATTAGCTCCGGGTCTTTGATATGAATGCCTCGGCAGGAGGTCTGAGATTGAAGCTGATTGCATGCATTTGAAACAAGCATTTTCGGAGTTATTACTGGAACTGCAACAACATTCCTTGGGGTTATCTCCAAGGAAGAAACTCGGGGTTATCTCCGAGGTTGAAATTGATACTCCTGGTGTGTGTTCCGGGGTTGAGATTGAACTTTCGGTAGTATCCGAAATGGATGTTAGCTGTCTTCTAGGGTTATCTCTGAAAGACGAATCTGCCCTCCTCCAATGTTAGTAACAGGTGTGTAGAAAATTTTGAGTGTCTACAGATGCCCCTCTTTATCATATTCATGCAATGCAAGGCATGGAAAGGATAAAGAATCCTAGACACTTGAAATGTAACAAGATGAACATGATGCTATGTGTAGCAACATAATGCAAATGTATGATGCATGTATGAATGATCGACGGTCCCTTTTAATCCTGCCGGGGATGACAATCAGTAATGTCTTGGACATGCAATCCAAGTCTTCAAGGATGTTCACGTTGGGGCTATCACCAAAGTCATGGATCCTTGATACAAACTTCTACTACATAGAGGTGCCTCTCGTATGCAAGAGATATGTGGGGATAAATGTTAATTGACATATCACAATTTGTCAACTTATCAAGTAAACAATTTCAGCTTAAGTAAGTCACACATAAGAAAATTGAATACTTTCATTTCATAAAATTCAGGGTCTCACAATAAAGCTTTGTCTGTTTTGAGGATGTGTATAACATATTCCATCATCGGTCCTCTCCGATGAGGATGGTCTTCTCTGGTTTGTGTTACCACTATATACCATGATCTTTGTTGAGTTATCGCATAACAATGGTGTAGTCGTGGTCACCGACCTTCACCGATGTGTGTAGATTAGCAGTGAATCAGCAGTGGACTCAGAGAGTCAGCATGAGTGGACTGCAGTAGTCATGATTGGACTCATGACTAACCGTGGGTATGTATTGCCTACGGGTTGCTTTTATAAGTCATTTTCAAGCTGCGCTGCAAAGGAAATCTAAGAGCTCTTCTTCGCACTGCTTGAGTTGGGCAACTTTCTGCGCACATTCCGCCACCGCATAAGTGTTCTTTTCATCATTCCGGTAATATATGCATGTATTTTTTCTAGTTTCTATTCGTTGAAAAATGACTTATCACATGAAATGCACTTAGACACATAGTAGTGAATATGCATGCTGATATGACTTTATAAAAAATATTCAACATAGTAAATGTTAGTATTAAACAATGTTGAACATAATGATGTGAAAAAAATTGACTTTTAAAACAGTCAAATTGGCACATTTTACTGTCATTTCTTATCCTATTTGAGGACAAATGAGTAAAGGTAGACAAGTAAAATAATCCTGGTAATAGACTACACTTATGGATTTTTTACTGTGATGTATTAATGCATGTAGGATGTATATGATTGTGGGTAGGTGCGCTACTGAATGGCCACCTAGCCATGCCTATGTGCATGTGGATAGTCCTATTTACAAAGGGGACTATGGCAAAATTTTTCCAAAACGTAGGCATTGGGTAGTCATGCATTTTTAACTCTACTGTAGAAGTATGTTAAAATAATGCATGCATGCATGTAGTCATAAAATGCATTTTGAAAAGCTCCAGATAAGAATTTACCACACCCTTTCTGAGGTGATTTGGAGATTTGTTGTCCAGATATTATGGATCCGGATCAGCTGATTAGTTCCCACAAGACCACTTCTGGTGTACGAAGGAGGGCTTCTGAAGTGCCTCGACCCCGTTCTATTAGACAGCCTCGTCGTTTGGTGGAGGCGGTGATACGTCCAGTCCGAGTTGATGTACCAGATATGGAGGACGAGGAGGATGATATTCCCATTGCGGACCCCGCTCTTGCTACACGTGTTCCCCATAGGGATTTGCCAGGTATTCAGGTGGCGAACCTAGAGCTTCTGGGTGATTTGAGTCAACACCCTTTAGTTTACCTGTGAAGCCCCCAAAATAGGTTTACAACACCCATTCTGAGTCGTCAATAACATGGTACAGAAACAACTACAACTTTATTAATACAACATAAAAACTGTGAGTTTAAATACAAATATTGTCTTCTAGACAATATCAACACTCAAATAAGTCCTCATTACAATTATTGATATATTACTTTACAAAAATGTCGAGGACAACTAAAACAACTTTCTAAAACCTTCATTCCATACCCCCGACTAGTACTCGCTACATTCTCGCCTCCCCGAGAAGAAAAATGGAACAAAAAAGGAAAAGGGTGAGCTCAACTAGCCCAAGAAAAATATTATGACTAAGATAATATAGAACAAATTATCGTTAGTCTTCAACAGGAAAAATCGATAAAATACAATAGACAACAAGTTTTCGATCAATATTCGCATGGAAATAATAATTCATAGATGAGTTACGTACAGAATGAAATCTACTATAATCTATTAATTTAAAAGTCCATTATCATTATTTTATCCCTGTAACATCAATTAATATTCATCTTGAATCAAATATTCATCTTTGCACTATAAGCCAAAGATATTCATCAGTTGGTCATGTTCATCTCAACACCTGTTCATCATTAATCTTTGCACTACAGGCCAAAGATATTCAGTAAAATCATCATTTAGGACTGAGGATGATGAAAAATATTTTAAAGACAACGAATCTAGTGAAACAAAAGAACAAATATTAAGGATTCGTACTTTAAACAATCCGAGTTCAAAAATACTTCATAAATAATCATAGTGGAGCAAAATTCAAGAATGATCAAAACATGGATACAATCAAAGCTAGTATCCATGATAGATATTTTGGACAAAAAACGAAAATTTAATTTTTCTGTGAATAGTGTCGTATTCGTGAATAGTACCATATACGTGAATAGTGCCGTATACGTGAATAGTAACCCCGACACTAAAATGCAAGAATTTCACAAGAAAAATACTATCAATATTCTGGCATAATGATATTGGAACAAATAATATCATTTTTTTAAAAAATATCCCTTACCTCAAAAAGACAATACTTATGACTGGAATACTGGATATAGTGATGAAGGGAACTTGCACCGTATAACAACACTCAAAGTATCAAAATACTCACAAGAATATGCTCGATATATAGAGAGAGAAAGAGAGAGAAAACTACAGTTTCTGGTGTGATTTTTAATTCTAACCTAAGCACCCTATTTATAGAAAAATGCTTAGAACACCAAAGCAGAAAATTTAATAAAATATATATTTATAAAAATTATTCAAGCCCACCTCTTTGACAACCGAATTCAAAGATGTTTACAACACCATTGAGCCCACCAAATGACAAAAAAATGTTTTTGTTAACTAAAACAATTAAAACTTCCAAAAATCAATTATTTCGGAACTTCGGAGCTTCAATAATTCATAACAAATAGCCCTTTTATCAGAAAAATTCGTACCTCATGTCTTCTCCATAGAAAATTCCATTCTCTACAACTTTGTAAGTTTAAGTTTTTCCAAATTCCAAACAGAAATTGACCTAAATCCACAAACGGACGATTTTACGGGCTATAATCCAATTTCAGTCACAAAGTGGGGCCCACAAACATGTTTAACATATTTTAAATATTTTTTAGTGACAAAAATACTCTTCCTCCTTATTTATTCATATATCCCACATTCATTGAAAAAATATCACCATTATTATATTATTAAAATATAATAATATATTTAAATGAATTATTTAATCAGAAAAGATAAAATATCAATTTTCAACAATTGTCACATTAAAAATTTTCTCCATCTATATCCACATAAAATGAATATTTTTCTTATCATATAAATCAATAATTAATTATTTATAAATAATATTATAGAATCACAATACTAGCAATCAGGCTGTTCCCAGGAAAGAGGGGGCTTTCCAATAAGGATTTCTCCTCATCGGCAGCAATTAATTAGGTGACCAAACCTCTTCTTGACGTAAATTTCTAGACATTGCCAATAATGTTACCTAATAATATTATTCAAATAATATGAAATATTGATCTGATAATGAAAATACTATGTAGTGACAATTATTGAAACAACAATAATATAAAATATCAATGTAACAATTATTGAATCAATAAAATAAAATATTGAACAAGTAATTCATCGTGAACAATTATTGAGTAGTGCCTTTCACGTAAGAATCAATAATTGGTGTAATACCGCAGCTACTATGTTTTAACCACCGCATTTTAACAAAGATAATCTCAGAATAACTACGCTTCGGATTTATAAACAACTTATATTTATCATTTTCTTCATCCAATCGCTTTCCGTTATGGGGCCACACAAGGCTGCGCCGTCATACGAATATTCCCCGACAGTAAGAATATTCCACGACCAAACGAATATTCTCCTACAACAATGAATATTTTATAACCACTTGCTTATTTAAAATATTTGCGCATTTTACCCATAACTAACCATATTAATCAAATCAACCCTTACTATTTCAAAATAATAAATAGAGGAAGTTTAATTTCATTTATAATAAGTTGGGGTCTTACAACCTCCCCTCTTTATGGAATTTCGTCCTCAAAATTGACGTACGTACCTGGTGTTTCGAAAAGGTGAGGATACCTCGCTTTCATTTCAGTTTCTAACTCCCAGGTCATTTCCTCAATAGCATGGTTCCTCCACAAAACTTTGACTTGTGGTATGACCTTTGTACGTAAGACATGCTCCTTCCTATCCAAGATCTTGACAGGTACCTCCTCGTACGTTAAGTCTTTGGCTATCTCATCTAGTTCTAACTCAATAACGTGGTTCGGGTCATTCACATATTTACGTAACACAGATATGTGAAAAACATTATGAACACAAGACATACATGGAGGTAACGCGAGTCTATAGGCTACATTTCCTACTCGGTCAAGAATCTGAAATGGACCAATAAATCGTGGATTGAGCTTTCCTCTTTTCCCAAATCTTGTAACTCCCTTCCATGGAGCAACACGCAACAATACATGATCCCCAATACTAAATTCCACGTCCTTTCGATGAAGATCCGCATAACTCTTTTGTCGATCTTGTGTTATTTGTATACGTTGTTGAATCATTTGGATCTTTTCCATAGTCATACGTACCAACTCGGGTCCCAACAATGTTGCTTCACCCACCTCATCCCAACATATTGGAGAACGACACTTTCATTCATACAATGCTTCGAATGGAGCCACACATATACTTTCCTGATAACTATTGTTGTAGGAGAATTCCACCAATGGTAAATACTTATCCCAACTCCCTTTGAAATCTAGGACACAGAGTCTTAATAGATCTTCAAGAGTTTAAATAGTCCTCTCTGATTGTTCATCCATTTGAGGATGGTATGCCGAACTGAAACGTAAATCCGTGCCCATAGCTTTTTCCAAACTAACCCAAAATCATGAAGTGAATCTTGGGTCACGATCCAAAACTATGGATACTGGCATGCCATGCAATCTCACAATCTCATTTACATACATATGAGCAAGACGTTCAAGGGAATAAGTCTCCCGTATCGGCAAGAAATGTGCAGACTTAGTTAATCTATCAACAATAACCCAAATCGTATCTATGCCTTGAGAAACCGTGGGAAGACCCATAACGAAATCCATGGTAATGTGTTCCCACTTACATTTCAGAATCTCAAGTGGTTGTAATGGACCCTTAGGTACTTGATGCTCCGCCTTTACACGTTGATAAGTTAAACACCTCCAGATAAACTTTGCAATCTCTCTCTTCATATTGTTCCACCAAAATGTATGTCGAAGATCACGATACATTTTGGTACTTCCAGGATGGATTGCAAATGGTGTATTGTGTGCTTCCATCATGATCTTGTACTTCAAGTCAAAGTCGTTAGGAACACAAAGTCTGGAGTGTACTCGAAATATTCCTTCTTCATCGATTCTTGCTTCTGGAATAGCACCTTCTTGTACTTTTTTCTTCAAACGCATTAGCTCCGGGTCTGTGGCTTGAGCAACTTTTACTTTATCGATTAAAGTTGGTTTTATGTGTATACTTGACATCATCACCCTCGTTCCTGCATATGATCTTCTACTCAACGCGTCAGCTACTGATGAGTGAGTTTTATACCCATGAATTGGATACATTCGGGCTTAATTTATTGTTGTTCTTAAGTCTTTTAGGATGTTTTTATGTGTTTGTGTCTATTCAAGCATGTTTTATATTGTTTTGTAGGATTTGGGACAAAAGTTACATGGATCGATGTTTGGGGTGGCTAGATTCGCGTTTTCGGCTTGCCATTTACACAGCAGTCACTTCAGAGCCAATTTGACTATATCTCCTAACATTATTTCGAAACACTCAAAGAATTAAAGTTGTAGATCTACTTCTCCTCTTTCCTGAACATCTTGAATCATCGAAATCGGAGTTCGGACGAAGAAGTTATGGCCATTTTCCCAAAGGACGCCGGAGCAGAAAATGTCGATTTTGGGTCGGCATTCGGCGCTACTCTTTAGTGCATTTTCCAAACACGGGCGCTAGGGGCGACTCATTGCCGTTGCCTTGTAACAATAACTGGGGAAGGGTTTGGTGCGCCTGGACGCTGCTTTTTTAATTTTGACACCTTTTGACTCCAAATAGGATTGGGTTTGTTCCTAAGCTAAAAATTGGACTTGTAACCTATAAATACATGATGTAAGGCATAAAATAAGAGAGATTACATAGCTTAGCCTAGATTAAACACTCCTTTAGATTAGAAAATAACCCTAGTTCTTATTAGTTTTGGAGATTGAAGCAACTTGGAGACCATTGAAGATCAAGAGCAAGAGCAAGAGGGGAGCATCGATTCGGTCGACAACAGATTCTATTCTCTTCTCTCATCTTACTTTTATCTTTTGATGTCTATTCGGGTTGTGGATTCTTGGTTTTAATTCATTAATTATGAACTAACTATTTTTGAGATTTCAATTGAACTTTTTTATGGCTATGAATTAGTTATTCATTATATTCTAATTATTTATGTTAAAGTGAGTTATTTATCTTGCTTTATGCTTATTGATTAATTATCCGATCAAGAATTACTTTGTTACTCTGTATGAATTGGAAGAGGAATTCTAGGGTTAGAATCGGGCATGATATCATGTGACTTAGTTATTTGCATGATGAATAATTAGGTTTGTGAATTGAATGGAAATATCTCGTCGCCGCGTGTAAATACATAAGGAATTGGGATTGGAAAAGAGTTTAATTCAATTGTTTTGCATAGGAATATAGCAAGATTAATCTGGATTAAATAGAAGGTAATGATCACTTGAAAAGGACTTTTGGCATTTGAGAATTCTGTTAACAATTCAAAGAGGGCATAATAATTGGGATAATTGGATAATTGATTTATAATTCATAATTGGGGATATTGAAGTCTTAATCTTTATTTATTTGAATTCATTCGTTAAAATCTTAGTTTTAATTAGTTAATTTAGTTTTCTTAATTAGAAAAACACGATTTGAGATTGTTTAAATAAAATTGATTTGGTTAAGAGTTAGTATTTGGTAATTTTATTAAATAATTCCTCGTGGGAACGATACTCTACTTTCACTTTATTACTTGTCAATCGTGTATACTGCACGTATTCATTGATCACGAAATCGATCAACAGCTACCACGCTTGCTTTTCGAGTGATGGTATTGAATGGTGTGGTCATAATCTTTCAATATTTCGAGCCAACGTCGTTCTTGCGCATGTTGAGTTCCTTTTGGGTGAAGAAATATTTGAGGCTTTTATGGTCTGAATATATCTCCACTTTCTCCCCATATAGATAGTGCCTCTAGATCTTTAGCGCGAAAATGACTGTTGCCAACTCTAGATCATGAGTAGGATAATTCCTCTCATATTCTTTAATTTGTCGCGAGGCATAGGCTATGACTTTCCCATGTTGCATGAGAACACACCGTAACCCTTTGCCCGAAGCATCGTTGTAGATTACAAATCCATCCGAACCAGATGGTATTGTCAGAACAGGTGCCAAAATAAGTCTCCTCTTAAGCTCTTGGAAACTCTTCTCGCATTCCTCGCTCCATACGAATTTTTTATCCTTTCGAGTTAGCTGAGTTAAAGGATTAGCGATTCGAGAAAATCCTTCCACGAATCTCCGATAATAACCACCATTTAAGCCCGTTAAAGCTACGATTTCTTCGATCATCGACTTCGGTTGCTCCCAACTTTGTATTGCTTCAATCTTCGCCGGGTCGACAGATACTCCATGTTTTGACACCACGTGCCCAAAAAATGCTACTTCCTCAAGCCAGAATTCGCATTTCTTCAACTTAACATAAAGCTTATTTTCACGAAGACTTTGGAGTACCAGCTTCAAATGGTACTCATGATCTTCACGGCTTTTGGAATATATGAGGATGTCATCAATAAAGACAACAACGAACTGATCCAAATATTCGTTGAATATCCGGTTCATCATATCCATGAAATCCGCAGGAGCATTAGTCAATCCAAAAGACATGACTAAGAATTCATAATACTCGTACCGAGTTCTAAAGGCAGTCTTTAGAATATCCTCAGTTTTAATGTTCAGCTGATGATATCCAGAATGAAGATCGATCTTTGAAAAAAATTGTGCTCCTTACAACTGGTCAAACAGGTCATCAATACGAGGTAGCGGATACATATTCTTGATAGTGACATGGTTTAATTCTTGATAGTCAATACAAAGTCGCATACTTGTCTTTTCTTCTTTACAAATAAAAACAGAGCACCCCAAGGAGATGTACTAGATTTAATGAAACCGATGTCCAACAACTCTCAGTAGTTGGACTTTTAACTCCTCGAAGTTCAATAGAGTCATTCGATATGGGGTTTTAGAAATGGGCTTTGTACCGGGTTCAAGATCAATAAAGAATTCAACTTCACGTTACGGGGTAGACCAGAAGTTCTTCGTGAAATATGTCAGAAATTTACTAACAATGTGAATATTATTCAAATCCGACGTGTCTTTATTCAAATCCATAACATGGGCTAAGAAAGCTTGACATCCGTTTTTCAATAAATGAATAGCTTTATGACTTGATATGACAGTGATTGATTTTAGTGGTTTAGTTGCTTGAATTAGTATAATAGGTTGGTTAGGAATATGAAAACTAACAACCTTATGAAAATAATCAATTTTGGCATGATGAGTAGTTAACCAATCAATCCCTAAAATCACATCAAAAGTAAGTATCTTTAAAGAGATAAGGTCAACAGGTAATGTGATGGTGCCAACTTGGATCAAACAAGATTTATAAACAGTGGATGTGAAGAAAGTTTCTCCTAACGGAGTCTCCACGGATAAATCAAAGTCTAATTTCTCCGGAGTTAAGTTTAAACGTTGAGCACAAGCAGGAGAGATAAATGAATTGGTAGCACCCCAGATCTAGTAAGGTATAAACTTCGCAAGAATTTATGATTAGCTTACCGTGATCACCTCGTTTGGGTTCCTCGATTTTGACCCATCACGACAAACGCTTCTTCCAGAACCGATTGACTTTGACTTTTCCGGGACAACCTTTTGAGTCACCATCATTCTTTGGACTTGATTTTGCTACATCGCATAATCTCGAGCGATATGTCCTTCCTTTCCACAATTATAACATACCTTGAATCATTGTGGATGGTTTGACCGATATGTCCTACTTTCCCACATTTATAAGATACTTCCACTCAAATGGTCGCCTCTCCTTAGAACCAGCTTGTTCTTTGGTCTTTGACGTCTTCGCATTGTCATTGTTGAATCTCCTCTTTTTATAATCTCCTCTGACTCGCTTCTTCTATTTTCATGGCCATGATTACCACCAGAGTGGTTACCATTTTTGTCCATATTTTTCTTTCTTCGCTGGTTATCATTGTTCTGGTGATTGCTGTCACCGGTATGATCCTGGTTGTGGTCTCTCGGTTGAACGTACTCGTTATCTCACTCTAATAATTGAGCCCTATTGACAACATCTGAATAAAGAGAAAATTTATGAGAAATGAGATATTGATGTATGTCGCGTTTCAAACCTCTCAGAAACATCCGCATCATACGTTCCTCATTCTCCACCAAATGATATGCAAACCTGGAAAACTATGCAAACTTCACCTCGTACTGGGACACCATCATGTTATTTTGTTCCAATCTAATAAACTCCACTTCCTTCATATGACGAATACTTTCAGGAAAGTACTTGTCATTGAACAGTTTCTGAAACGTCTCCCAAGACATGCTGAGTGCAGCTGGATGGGTACGCTTCACAGATTCCCACCAGCAATCTGCCTCATTACGGAACATAAAGGTGGCGAATGGAACCTTCTGTTCCACCATGCATCCCAAGACATCGAATATCTTTGTAATTTGTTTGACCCACGTTTACGCTTTAATCGGATCGGCTTTCCCTGTAACTCGTGGTCCCAACTCTTTGAACTGCTTGGCTGTGACAAACCGTGCGTTGTTATCATTTCTACCTGTATTTTGTGCACGAGTCTCCCTCATCTGATTTTGCATAAATTGCAAAAAGCTTCTAAACATTCCGTCTGTCATCGTCTGATTAATCGTGTTGTTTACAGGAGGAACATTGTCAGCCAGTTGCACGTTCTCCTCGTTGGTGACTAAAGGAGTCTCCACGGTCTCATTTACTACACTATTAACATTCTCAGTCGACAGTCTCAAATACTGCCATAAAACAAGGGTTAATTAAAGAAATAAACATATCACATAATATACCTATATTCTGACCAACCAACAAATAAGTTTAGGTCAGACACACTAGCGAAGGATTTACTCGTCTCTCCCCTCCTAGTTCTATTCCCCGATCTCTACCAGAGATCATATCCCTAAGCTCTGATACCAACTGTGACGCCCCCAAAATAGGTTTATAACACCCATTCTGAGTTGTCAATAACATGGTACAGAAACAACTACAACTTTATAAATACAACATAAAAACTATGAGTTTAAATACAAATATTGTCTTCTAGACAATATCAACACTCAAATAAGTCCTCATTACAATTATTGATATACTATTTTACAAAAATGGTGAGGACTACTAAAACAACTTTCTAAAACCTTCATTCCATACCCCAGTACTAAGTACTCGCCACATTCTCGCCTCCTAAGTAGAAAAATGGAACAAAAAGGAAAAAGGGTGAGCTCAACTAGCCCAAGAAGAATATTATGACTAAGATAATATGTAACAAATTATCGTTAGTCTTCAATAGGGAAAAATCTGATAAAATACAATAGACAACAAGTTTTAGATCAATATTCGCAGTGGAAATAATAATTCATAGATAAGTTACGTAGAGAATGAAATCTACTATAATATATGAATTTAAAAGTCCATCATCATTATTTTATCCGTATAACATCAATTAATATTCATCTTGAATCAAATATTCATCTTTGCACTACAGGCCAAAGATATTAATCAGTTGGTCATGTTCATCTCAACACCTATTTATCTTTGCACTACGGGCCAAAGATATTCATCAGAAAATCATTAATCTTTGCACTACAAGCCAAAGATATTCAGTAAAATCATCATTTAGGACTGAGGATGATGAAAAATATTTTAAAGAAAACGAATCTAGTGAAACAAAAGAACAAATATTAAGGATTCGTACTTTAAACAATCCGAGTTCAAAAATACTTCATAAATAATCATAGTGGAGCAAAATTCAAGAATGATCAAAACATGGATACAATCAAAGCTAGTATCCATAATATATATTTTGGACAAAAAACAAAAATTTAATTTTTTTGTGAATAGTGTCGTATTCGTGAATAGTACCGTAAACGTGAATAGTGCCGTATACGTGAATAGTAACCTTGACACTAAAAGACAAGAATTTCACAAGAAAAATACTATCAGTATTCCCGCATAATGATATTGGAAGAAATAATATCATTTTTAAAAAAAATAATATCCCTTACCTCGAAAAGACAGTACTTCTGACTGGAATACTGGATATAGTGCTGAAGGAAACTTGCACCGTATAGCAACACTCAAAGTATCAAAATACTCACAAGAATACGCACGATAATATAGAGAGAGAAAACTTCAATTTTTGGTGTGATTTTCAATTCTAACCTAAGCACCTTATTTATAGGAAAATGCTTAAAACACCAAAGTAGAAAATTTAATAAAATATATATTTATAAAAATTATTCAAGCCCACCTCTTTGACAACCGAATTCAGCATGTTTACAACACCATTGGAGCCCACCAAATGACAAAAAAACGTTTTTGTTAACTAAAACAATTAAAACTTCCAAAAATCAATTATTTCGGAACTTCGGAGCTTCAATAATTCATAAAAAATAGGCCTTTTATCAGACAAATTTGAACCTCATGTCTTCTCCATAGGAAATTTCATTCTCTACAACTTTGTAAGTTTAAGTTTTTCCAAATTCCAAATAGAAATTGACCGAAATCCACAAACGGACGATTTTACGGGCTATAATCCAATTTCAGTCACAAAGTGGGGCCCACAAACATGTTTAACATATTTTAAATATTTTTTAGTGACAAAAATACTCTTTCTCCTTATTTATTCATATATCCCACATTCATTGTAAAAGTATCACCATTATTATATTATTAAAATATAATAATATATTTAAATGAATTATTTTATCGAAAAAGATAAAATATCAATTTTCAACAATTGTCACATTAAAAATTTTCTCCATCTATATCTACATAAAATGAATATTTTCCTTATCATATAAATCAATAATTAATTATTCACAAATAATATTACGTAATCACAATATCGGGCACATCAGTCGTTCCTGTGAAAGAGGGGCTTTCCAATAAGAATTTCTCTTTCATCATGCGCGCAATTATGTGACCAAACCTCTCCTTAGACAAAACTTTCTAGACATTGCCAATAATGTTATCTAATAATATTATTCAAATAATATGAATTATTGATCTGATAATGAAAATATTGTGTAGTGACAATTATTGAAACAACAATAATATAAAATATCAACGTAGCAATTATTGAATCAATAAAATAAAATATTGAATAGTAATTACTGTAACAATTATTGAGTAGTGTCTTCTTACGTAAGAATTAATAATTGGTGTAATACCGTGTGCTACTGTGTTTTAACCACCGGGTATTTTAACAGTATTAACGGTAACAACTTATATTTGTTGTTTTCTTCATCTAATCGCTTTTCGTTATGGGACACAAGGCTGCGCTGCCGTAAGAATATTCCACTATCAAACGAATATTCCCCGACAACAATGAATATTTTATAACAATTTGCTTATTTGAAATATTTGCGCATTTTACCTATAACTAACCACATTAATCAAATCAACCCTTACTATTTCAAAATAATAAATAGAGGAAGTTTAATTTCATTTATCATAAGTTGGGGTCTTACATTACCTGGACGCAAACGAGGTATAAAGTTAGATCTTAATCTTCCTTGTTTCCTATTGATGAGGAGTAAAGGGTTCTGATGTTGATCTGCATTTGATGTAGGTTCCCGGCTTTACACAGCCTCGAGGGAATTAGTTCAGCATCCAGTCTATATATCAGGCTTTGCATGATGACTATAGAGTGATTGTACATAGCTGGGGATTCAGGATGTTCTTTTCCATTCTTCTCCGTCGTTGTCCCTAGGGTTACCTCAGGGCATTGTCTGAACGCTGGTTTCACTAGATTCAATCACTCCATTTGCTAGACTGTGAGGTGATGATGACGCCGATGGATTGGCAGTTTATCACAGGAATAGAGTTTGGAGGGGATCCAGTGCCTTGTACGGCGGATATCACCCTATTGCCGTCAGATCCTTGTTGGGAGTTCCGGCGGAGGCGCTCAAGGGCAAGACTTTACGCACAGGTCCTCTGAGCGTAGATGCTATGAGTGGCTATTAAGTGAGGCCATACTCGATGATGTGAGAGTCAGGGATCGCATTCTTCGGTGATTGTTCCTGATGATCATTAGGGGTTGCTTCATAGCAGATGACTCTTCTACGGTGTCCTTCACTTTGATCAGCGCCACTCGACACGTGGACCGTATAGGAGATTATGATTGTGGTTCCTACACTTTCGCCTACTTCCTCTGGGGAATGCACATGCGATCGCAGGGCTTGACCGAGGCTTGGTTAGGATTCTACCCGTTTATCATGGTGAGTGTTCTCTTGTCTTTTCCCATGTACAGGTTAAGAGTGTTGACTGATAGCAGATGTTTGCCTTTGTGTTGGCAATTTTAGGCCTATGAGAGGCTTCCATGTCTACATCATATGAGCGTGTTAGGTTTAGACACCTATCCATGAGGACGGAGATGACATCATTCCATACTCAAGTGAGGTCCCCCGTCACGAGGGTTTCACTCATTCACGCCACAAACCGAGTTATTAATAGCGGATGTAATCACATGGGTTCCCTACTCTGGGCAGCATTTGAGCATTGGATTTGAGGATGGGTATCCGACTGGTGTCGAGCACGTGATTTCCACCCGTAGGATTCCTCTCCACAGATGAAGGATGGGAGCTCTACTTAGGAGAGCCTGCTATCAGGAGCACTATAGGAGAGATTCGCATGCCGATCTTGCCTCCTGTCAGGCGTTATTGGCCTGTTTCGCAGTCACCCGTCATTGATGTCCCATTGTTGGGGATTGTTGGTTTCACATTATCAGAGGGTCCCTGCACTCAGGATATATTCTAGAATTGGTGGTTCCCTCGTACCATTGGAGCTCAGACCCGCGCCACTCAGTTTATGGGAGATATGGTTCCAGGATTCATGATGATGACGAATTGGCTAGCCTGTGTCAAAGATCTGACTCATGTGACACAGATTGATTTGCTGCAATTGACAGCTAAACAGATTCTGCACATTTCTTTATCCAAAGATTTGGGTGGAGATCCTTCAGAGGCGTGACACTTTTTATCCTTCCAGGCTCTGCTTTGGCCCCTCAGTGACCTATATGGCTTTTCACGTGCGAGATCCTCCTCAGTATAGGCCTGACATCCCTGTAGATAGAGATCTAGTAACTCAGGAGGAGTTACATCAGGTGGAAAGGATTGACGATGTAGAAATTGATACCATTGACTTCTTCTGATGTATATTCTCGTTATCTCTTTTGATAGGCCTCTGTTAGATATTGGGTAGCTTCACCTTCATTCTCGCTTATATCTTTGATAGGCCTCTATTAGTTGTAGAAGGCTTTTGCCCCATTTCCAGTATTTTAGAATGACAGAGATGTATTAGATGATGATATACTTAGGAATGTATTTACAATTTTCCATTCCCTATATTATATTACCATCTATTGTATCATGCATTATGTTATGCATATTTATGTATGTCTAGAGATATTCAAAGATTGACTGGATGGTCGTATGTATGACACAAGACGCATCTGAGATGTTTTCTTCGACAGTTAGCCGTATTGATCATACCCCACCATTTTTGGTGGCATCGGGTATGCGATCGTGGTATGATAGTATGTCACCATCAGACAGGGTTACTGTAGATTATTTGTTGCAGCATACTATGACCCTATTGATGTTTCAGGTTCCCACAGGATTAGTGGAGGGCATGTTGGAGCACTGGGTATCGGAGAGGCAGGTTTTCCGATTTGGGACCCAGGAGTTGACTCCTACTCTGGAGGAGTATGCACGTTTGACGATGCTGCCATTGGATAAACCTTGCATGCATATGGCGATCGAAGATATGAGTAGGCAGTTCATGACACTCACTGGCTTGAGGCGTAGAGTGGTGCAGGATGAGATCACATCTGGCCACGTTATATCCCAACGTTTTTTGTTTGATAGATTTGGCTCTGAGGATAGTTATGCACAACATTTCGGGGACTTCACCGCACCGGAGGATCATTGGCATCTGGCTAGAGTGGATGTACTGATACTGTGCGTACTGTCGTATTTTTACATGCCACGGTATATGGATGAGTTGGACATAGGCGTCATTATGGCAGTGAGAGCTCTCAGGGAGGGTCACACCATCATACCGATGATTATAGTAGAGACTCTGAGGTCAGCTACATAATGCTGCACTTATCTGACAGGAGTGTTTACAAGTAGTTCGGTCATGTTGTACGTGTGGTTTATGTCACACTTGAGACCGATTGGCACTTTTAGATGGCATGGATATTGTTTCACCCGTGATATAGCCATGTCATACTCCTTTCAACCTGTTGAGTGTACAGATGCTGCATCTTTGTCAGCTTTCCTAGCAGGGATTGGAGATCCATTTGCTATATTGCCATGTACAGAGCATAGCTCACCCTACAGCTTCATTACTCATGCTCTGGGCATGGATTATCTTCTTCTGGATGGTTTAAGAGGCATGATTACTTACCACCCACTGGCCGTGATGTGTCAGTTTGACATGTTCCAGGATTTTCATCTTTTTGAGGGGGCATCGAGTCAGCACTTCGCTTCTCGCCATTTATCAGCAGAGGACAGATCCCGGTTGTATGTCTGTTGGGATCAGTGAGAGCTAGCTTAGTTTTTTGTCAGTCATCCAGGTTGTTCTGCAGAGTATTCCACATGGATTGAGACAGAGACTGCAGTGGCTGCGGTAGTATCCACAGTACAGGAGACTGATTCTGATGATGAAGAGCCTATAGAGGAGGCTGATATACCCATTGAGAAGGATTTGACTGCTGGGTTGCTAGCATTTGTGATGGATTCTCCCACTACTAGTGCTACTGTCATTCAGCATTCAACACAGTATCTAGAGCAGAGTCTACATCTGATGACCTTTGAGAGAGATCAGGCCAAAGCCTCGATGTTGATAGCTCTTGATGGGAGAGACGAAGCTCTATTAGAGAGAGATGAGGATAGATCAGCCAGAGATGCATTGATTGTGGAGCGGGATGCTGCCCTATCTTCCTGGGATGTGGCCATTGCAGACAGTACTTCTGTGAGATCCCATACGACTGACATCTTTGCTAACATGAGTGCATATATTAATGAGCATCATGCCACCATGCAGTTAGCCTCAGATTTGCTAGCTCGTATAGATATCATTGGGCAGGAGCTTGCATCGTTACCTCCTTCTTCGAAGAGGGATACTATGTTAGATCTGATAATTCGCATACACACAGATCCGTAGATAGCTTTGTAGTTTCCTGCATAGACTAGCTTAGCCATTTTGTCATGTACAACACATATTGTATATCAAACAGTATTATATAGCAGAGAAATATATTTTGATTTATTTCCCTTTCAGTCATGCCTTGATACTTGCTTGATATTTGCCTATTTCTTCAGGGCTTTGTGATCTTGATGCGTTCTGACCAATGTTTGATCTGTGGACATTGAGCCATCGCAGGATCTCTCAGAACGGATCATTAATCTGTATGTATACCTACCATCTTTGGTGTCTTGGGACTGGTTTTTGTATGGAAATGTGCAGAGGAGTGTGGCTTTTCCTCTCTGAGATTGACCGCACCACAGATAGTCGCCAGTACTTCTATTTGTGAGAAGCCTAGTTAATTCCATCTCTTATGGATTGGTGTTGCTCTTTGAGGCACAACCGCAGCTTAGATGGTCACTGAATCTCCTATTTGGGGAGGAGAGGTTGGGTAATTCCATCCCTTTGGTCAGAAGCCAAAGAAATGTGGTGGGTTGAAGTTTGATCCCAGTATCTTGTGACAAGTATTTTTGTTCTAGTAGGGGGTTAGACCGAACCATAGATGGCTGCCTACGTACTCCTATTGAAAAGGAGATCAGGTCTGCGTAGTTCAAACCTGGTGTAAGAGATTCAATGTTGAATGTAAAAGGCAGATGGGTGTAGAAGCTTTATTGATGAAGAAGGGTGTAGAAGTGTTTTTGTGGTTTTTGTTTTTTGTAGAGAAAGGGTAAAAATATTTTTATTGTTTTTTTTATTGCTTATTGCGACCGGGCCATATAGAATATGGTTGCTAATAAGTGGGTTTTATACCTACTTAGTGGATATCAATTTACGCGAATTATGCCCATCTCAAGTACATTTTAGTCTGTTTTAGTTGCATTTCCTGTTATTTTGCATTGCATGTACTGAGAACTCCTTTTGGCATAAAAGTGCAGGAAATGGCGTACTTTGGTTGTGTTGGATGGCAAGAGGCTATTGGATGCATGGCTCAAGGCTAAAGGATGCACGACATGAGAATGTAGTGAAGCAAAGGGACTGGTAATGAAGGAAGGAAGGAAAAGAATGAACAAGTAGAAGTAGCAGCAGCATGACGAAACCAACATACACAAACTGCAAGCCGCGTGGCAGAATAGGCTTGAGGACGTGCGCCCGCGCGAGTACTCGGTTTGACAAAACAAGACACTGCAAGTCTCGCGCCCGCGCAAGAATTATACTGGGGGAGCGCGCGGCCACGCGCGATGGTTGCTGATGATGAGCTGTTTATTTTAATTTCCAATTTTAAAGGGTTGTAATTGATTAAAAAACGATATCTGACTGGTGTCAGAAGTATCTTTGATTACTTTTTATGTATTTTTCACAGTAGTAACTAAGGTTTACATATTGGGAGAGATTCCAACAAAAAACGTAGCCTAAACTCCATCTTTTCCAATTCTTCTTGGGATTTTCTATCATTATGGATTATCATCTTTATTTTGCTGGATTTATATGAGGATTTGAACGTTAACTTTGGTTTATAATCTGCAATTGGGTTTGATCGTTTCTATCCTTCATCTTTCAATTGTTTTCTTGTGAATCATGTTTAGCTTTGATCCCATAATGGCTTTTGGTTCAGTCATGAACTAAACTCCATTATGGGATTCTAACGGATTTTAATATGTAGTTTGGTTGCATGCTTGATTGTTGGGGCTGTTTTACATATCATATGGGATGTCTATCATGATTGTTTTGCATGTATGAATGCTTGATCACCATTTGTTTCAGTACTTGCATGCAATTGACAATGAACACGCGAGTATGGATTGTAATTATGATAGCGTACGTATATAGGGCTATTTTATATGGCTTATGTATTTTGTGAACCAGATAGACATATACTGTTTCACCGTATGAGTTAAAATAAGGGCTTGTGCTTAAATTCAGTATGATTGCAATTTCACATAGACATATAGTGATGTTGGTTATATTAATGATTACATGGAGTTAATCATTTTTGGATGCTGTGTAAGTAGGTCATAGTATATTGAAAAATGGCTATGACTCTATTAGTGCTCCTGGCTACTTTCCTGTGATATGTGAACAATTCTTGCATGATAGTGATAATTAGATGAAGTATTAAATGAAGTTAGGATCCCATTATTTCCAGACTTAGTTTATTCCATTATTATTCTTGTTTTAGTTTTTATATGCAATTAGAGTAATTCACCAATATAGTCACTAGTCTAAGCATATAAATATAGTGATTTAATTGATGCGTAGTAGTTTAAATTTGACAACTTTCTCTGTGGGATTGATACTCTACTTACTCTGTATTACTTGTAGACACATGTATACTTGCATGAGTTAGAGCTCTTTTATTAGAACTGAAAAAGAGGCAACAGTTGCCTACGTACTCCCGGGTATCAGGGAGATCAGGTCAACGTAGTTCACCCCTCGTGACCTAATTCAGTACCAAGAGAAGTATGAATCCCATGCAAAAGTTATATCATGGGGAGAAGAAAGTTTGATCCCGTGATGGGGACAAACTGTAGGTGTGGAAAAAGTTTGATCCCGTCTTTAGGACAAACTACAGGCGTAGAAAAGTTTAATCCCGTCTTCAGGATAAACTGCAGGTGTGAAAGGTTCAATCATGTCTTCAGGATAACCGAAATTGTATGGAAGGTTTGAAATGAGGTTAAATTAGGCTGCTGGTTTGAAGTGTATGTTTCCCTGAGGGGCTGAAGAGTATGTATAAAGGGTTAAAAAAACGGAATGACTGGTGATTTGATGATTCAAAACCAAGATATTTGCTTGATGGTAACTTCAGACATAGTACCATTTCACAGTGTCCGAGTTGATAAGCTGTAGAAATTCATCGCCATCCATTTCCTGTAGTTTGAGAGCGCCTCCTGTCAATACCTCCTCGACAACAAATGGGCCTTCCCAGTTAGGAGCAAATTTTCCCTTAGATTGATCTTGGTTGTCAATGATCTTCTTTAAAACCAAGTCATGTTGTTTGAACTGTCAGAATGGACTTTTTTCTATTGTAGGATCGTATGCATCCTTTGCTAATATAATCGACCATGGAAGATAGCCACGGCTTGCCTTTTTCGCTCATCGTAAACAATTGGTGATACCTGTCTTGTACCCATTGGTCTTCTTCCAACTGAGCATCCATCAACACTCTGAGAGATTCCATTTCCACCTCTATAGGGAGCACTGCTTCCATCCTATAGGCTAATGAGTAGGGGGTTACCCTAGTGGAAGTACGCATTGAAGTTCTATAGGCTAATAAAGTCAGAGGCAAGAGGTCAGGCCATCCTTTGTGATTGGTGGACATTTTCTGCAAGATCTTCTTGATTTTTTTATTAGCCGCTTCAACAGCACCATTCATCTTTGGACGGTAGATGACGGAGTTAAGGTGTTTGATGTGGAATTTAATGCATAACTCCTCCATCATTTTGTTGTTGAGGTTCTTAGCATTGTCTGGCACAATAAACTTTGGTTCTCCATATCGACAGACGATATTGTTTCTGATGAAAGCAATGATGACTTCTTTGGTAACCCTGGGGAAGGAGGCTGCTTCTACCCATTTGGTGAAGTAGTCGATCATGGTGAATATGAATCGATGTCCATTACTGGCTTTGGGCTCGATGGGCTCGATCACGTCCATTCCCCATATTGAGAAGGGCCATGGCGAACTCATATTGTGGAGTTCCCTTGGAGGGGCGTGGATAGAATTCCCATGAATCTGGCATTGATAGCACCTCTTGATGTGATCATCACAATCAGCTTTGAGCGTAAGCCAATAATACCTTGTTCCGAGGATCTTTTTAACAAGTAGGGGTCCGCTCATGTGTGGGCCACATACTCCACCATGGATCTCATTCATGAGCCTCTGAGCTTGGTCTTTGTCCAGACATCTGAGGAGACCTAATCCTGCATCTCTTTTGTAGAGTGTATCTCCGCTCAGGTAGAATTTCATAGCAAGTCGATGGATCCGCCTCTTTTCAGTCGGGCTCGCCTCGTCGGGTGTAGATCCATCTCGCAGATACTCCTTAATATGTTGATACCAAAGGTTTTGGATGGGAGGTAGCTCATCCGATACTTCTTCAACATAGTTCCCATAAGATGGGGCCTTTTCAGGGCAAATGTGATGCTTGGCATGTTTTCCTTGTCAGATATGTGAATCAAGGAGGCCAACATTGCTAGTGCATCTGCAAAATCATTCCTATTATGAGGAATGTGTAGAAAGGACATTTCTTCGAACTCCAAAGCCATCTGTAAAACTTATCGATGGTAAGGCAGCAAATGTAGTTCCTTGGTTTGATAGATTCATGTGGATTGTTTGATTTCTAATTTGGAATCCCCAAAGACATTTAACCACGTGATGCCCATTGAACTGGCAAGTTTTAGCCCCATGATACAGCCTTCATACTTAGCTATGTTGTTGGTGCTGACAAACTACAATTTGACGGCGACGGGATACTACTCCCCCGTACCGAATACTAGAACTGCTCCAGCTCCAGAACCTTCTGTGTTAACAGATCCATCAAAATACATTTTCCCTGTGTGGCATGCATTGTACTGATGGTGTTGCTGAACTGCCATTACCCATTCATCGAGAAAATATGTTTCCAAGGATTTGTAATCCCCTGCAGGTGCGGCGGCCAGTTGATCCGCAATTCCTTAACCTTTGATAGACTTTTGCGTCACGTAGACGATGTCAAAGTACTGTAGGATCAACTGTCATCTGGACAGGCTACAATTCAGTATGGGCTTACTGAACACATACTTGAGAGGATCCACGCGGGATGTAAGATGGGTTATGTGACCATGGAGGTAATGTTGTAACCTCATGGAAGCCCATGCTAAAGCATAAAAAGTCTTCTCAATAAGAGTGTACTTGTGTTCACTACTGCTGAATCTTTTGTTGAGGTAATTGATAGCTCATTCTTAGCCTATATCATCTTTTTACCCCAGCATACAGCCCATGGCAATGTCATTAATAGACAGGTACATGAATAGGGGAACATCATCCCTGGGTGGTACCAAAATAGGAGCGTTAACCAGCTACTCTTTAATGGTAAGGAAGGCTTTCTGACACTCATCGTTCCATTTCATGGAGGAGTTCTTCCTTAACAACTTGAAGATGGGCTCACAGGTTGCTGTAAGTTGATAAATGAACCTGCTAATGAAGTTGATTCTTCCCAAAAATCCTCGTATTTCCTTCTCTGTCTGAGGAATGGGCATTTCCTTGATGGCCTAGATTTTGGGTAGGGTCCATCTTAATCCCTTTGTGGCTGACTAAAAAGCCTAGCAACTTGCCTGATTTGACACCAAAGGAGCATTTGGTTGGATTCAACTTGAAGTTGTACTTACGCAACCTGTTGAATATCTTTTTGAGATGGTCTAAGTGGTCTTCCTCCTTTTGGGATTTGACAATGATGTCATCCACATAGATCTCTATCTCTTTTTGCATTAAATCGTGGAAAAGAGCCATCATAGCTCGTTGGTAGGTTGCCCCGAAATTTATGAGGCTGAATGACAACCGCTCAGAGTCAATGTTCCCCATGGTGTGATGATGAAAGCTTTTCTCACGGCCCTCCTCAACGACTATAATTTGATGGTACCTCGAAGCAATCAAAGAAAGGAGTACATGCCAGATATAAAAGATTGTCAATAAGAATGTGGATAAAGGGCACATGAAAGCTATCTTTAAGGCAAGCTTTGTTCAGATCCCGGTAATCCACGCAAAATCGAACCTTTACCCCTGGTTTAGGCACGAGAACAATGTTGGATATCAATTTCGGATATGTAGACACCATGATAATGCCAGCTTGAAATTGTTTCACAATTTCTTCTTTAACCTTTAAACTCCATTCAGGTTTCAATCGCATGAGCTTCTCCCTGACTGGCTTAAATCCTTCTTTAATGGGAAGGCGATGAAGGACAATGTCAGTGGACAATCCCACCATGTCTTCGTGAGACCATGTAAACACATCTTGGAATTGGGTTAATAGCGCAACCATGTCATTCTATTGGTTTGGGGTTAAGTCTGAACTAATCTGGATTAGCTTAGGGCTTTCTAAGGTTCCAATATTGAAAGAAGTGGTTTGATCAAGGTTGGGTTTAGGTTTGTCTGTGACCCATTCCTTAATCTCCTGAGGTGTCTCAATGTCCTCTTGTATTTCCATCAAGTTTGAGTCTAACTTTGCATCAAAGTTATAATCCTTGTGGAAAAAAGGAACCTCATCAGCAAGTACAGGCACATCTAAATTTAGGGTCCTGAAACAAAATATGCTTTCACTTAATATATGAAACTGTTTAATCATACGCAAGTGTTAGCATGCATCGATAAAATAAGCGCTAATCATCAGATAGAAAAGTAATCAATTAAAAAGTTATATATGAGGCGGAGGATTTTTACGCCTATTTTACACTCATCGACCAATGCATGGAGTGCTGCTCCAATTTTCGAGGGTAAAGTCCTGATGGACTGCAGTGATGGATGGGCTGTCATTGTCCTCCTTCTCCCGAATGATAACCATAACATCTGGGTAATCATCGTCTGGGGTGTATCTGTTTGTATGTTCATCATGGACAATGATGCGTATGCCTGACATCATCGTATGCGATATCATGTTTACGTTTTCTCTCCCTTTCTTCCACTTCGGATTAGGAATCAAAGACATCTTTTGCTTTAATGGTACTGGTTTGGGGAAACAACATAACCATAACATGGGCCGGCACCTTTATCGAGATCGACGTTTCATGAGGTGGATGGAGAAAATCGCTGTGTGGCAGAATCTTGAGGAACCTGCTTATGCTTATGAGGATTCCTGTGACTGGAACTTGTTAAATAGCCTAGTCCGGATGTCCTAGTTTGACTGGACACTTGAATAGGGTGCTTAATACCCTGCTGATTTTTATCAAGCCCTTGTCAGGCTGATGACACAATGACATCATTTTTTGAGTGGCCGACATAACCTCGGCAGAAATCTTGGGTATGGGAAGTGGCACTCCAATAGGATGGTATTGCGTATTACTCACTTCCAAAGTATGAAAATTGGCTGGCTCAACTTCTAAATTGAAGCTGATAATTGGTGGTCTCTTTATTCAAGACATTCCGGTTCAGCATTGACAGTGACTAGGCTATTATTGACAATATATTTGAGTTGTTGATGTAGTGTAGAAGGAATGGCTCCAGCTATGTGGATCCATGGTCTCCCCAATAGCAGGTTGTATCCTGAATCTATCTTGAGGACGTGGAAGGAAACATTGAGTGTATTTGGACCAATCTCAATTGGCAGCTCAATCTCTCCGATAGAATTTTGTTGGGATCCATCAAAATCTTTGATAACCATATGGCTGCTTCAGATCTGTTTGAGATTGATGTTCATCTTCACCAAGGTGGTATAAGGACAGATATTCAGAGATGAACCTCCATCTATCAAAACTCCAGCTAACATATATCCGGAGGATAAAATTGCGATGTGCAATGGCTTGCAATGACCGGTCCCTTCGGGAGGTATGTCATCATCAGTGAAGGATATCACATTGTTGTTGAAATTGTGATCAACCAGATGTTGAAATTTTTCCACATCCACTGATTTTGGCAAGTAGGCTTCTTCCAAAACCTTTAATAAAATCTTCCTGTGATCTTCGGAAGAGAAAACCAAGTCCAGTATTGAGATCTGATGTGGACCTTCTCTTAAGCCTAGAACCACCTTGGTTTCATTATGGCCCATAGTGCGGATGAAGTTTTCAATCTTCTCCATGGGAATCTTCCCTTTGCTTTGATGGCGGGCTTCATCACCCTCTGAGGAAGATACAATGGATTTTCCTTCGACACTGTAGCAGTAGTATGAGACGTGGATCCTTCAACTTCCCCATAATTCCATGGGACTTTGTGTATGCTGACAACAGGATATTGTGGTCTGAAGGGTAAAGAAATTAGCTCTGGTGCGGCCACTTTCAAAGGATTACCAGCTCCTTTGAGTTAAATTACTTGTATGGGAAATGCTTTGATAGTCCTATCATCCTCAGTGGATATAACTGCTACTGATCCCTTCCATTTTGTAGGATATGTATTCCCAATCTCGAGTAGCACAGTGTCATCATCGGCCAGTTGCAGGACACCGCTATCAATTAGATTCTGAATAAGGTGGCGGAGTGCCCATCATTCTTCTATGCTGTGTTCGCGAGAATGTGAATGATATTGACAAACTCCATCAAAGTTAAACCATCTTGAACGGGGATTGATTGGAGGTAGAAGGGAAGTAATTCTTCCTTTGTTGATTAGCATCTGGAATATCTCCTCCATTGGTTAGCCCAGGTATGTAAATTCCCTTTGATTGGAAAAATCTCGATGGGCTTTAGCATTTGCTCTCTTTGTAACCTTATCCTCCATAGCTTCACTTTCTGAAGGTGATGGTGGAGCATTCATAACAAAAGAAAGGAGATAAGCATGTTCCTGGCAGACTAACTGGTGTGTGACTTGATGCTGATGGGTCACTAGTTCTGCCAATTGTTCAATTTTCTTGCAAAGAGATTTCATTTTTCGTTCCATAGCGAATTAAAACTTTGTGTAATCCCATCTGTCAACACCATCTTTGATGGTCTAGGATGATTCACCGTTAAAATTGGAACTCTGTCTGGTGCTCTAACTAATCATGTTGACCTTTTCTTCTTTGTGTTGAGGAAGAGGGTTGTATTGCACATGAGGTTGATCTGGTTTGGTAACCGTGATCTCACCGTTGTCTATCAAATCTTGGATCTTGTGTTTCAAGGCCCAACAATCTTAAGTATCATGTCCAGGTGCTCCGGCATGATAGGCACACTTCTGAGTAGCATTAAAACCCCTCCCATTAGGGTTGGCTGGTGGAAGAAGATGCGTGATTTTCTTCTGAGTAGTCAAAAGAGCAAGAATATTCTCGAGCGAATCCCCTAAGGGTGTGAACGTTTGAGGGCACTTTGCATCTCCACATTTAGGGAATGGAGGATTTGAAGACTGTGCTTGGAAAGGGGAGTAGTTTCTCCTTTGTATAGGCATGTTCTGACTGCCTTTTTGACCGTGTAGTATCAAGGAAATATCCTCCTCTTTCTTTTTATGGACCCTCCGGGGGTTGTTTCCATAAGATCCAGACTAGATGTGCTCAGCAACTGCTTTAAGAGCGGCTAGGTCTTGAATCTTACCAGACTTCAATCCTATCTCAGCCATCTCTCCGTGCTTGATCATTTCAGAGAATGGTTTGCCAATACCAGCTAAGACTCTCTCATAGAAAGGAGCTTCATATATGTCCATGAAAGTCATGACCATTTCTTATTCCATCATAGAAGGAATAACTTGAGCAGCAAGGCGCCTCCACCTTTGAGCATACTATCTAAAACACTCATTAGACTGTTTCTTGACCTTGGTAACTGCACCAGGCCAGAGCCATCCGAGATTGAAAATCAGATTAAGTGAGGGAGGCATGAGCTAGCTCTTCCCAGCTATGGATCTTGGAGTTGTCTAATCTAGTATACCATGAACGGGCTTTTCCAGTCAGACTCTTTTGGAACAGTTGTATTCTGAGCTTCTCATTTTCCGCATAAGATCTAAGTTCTACAATGAACACTTTCAAATGTGTGTAAGGATCCCCTAATCCGTCATACTTTTTAAAGCCAGGGGTTTTGAATTTCTCTGGATAATGAACACCAGGGAATATGCAAAGGTCAGCATATAAAACACTTCCATATGTTCCAATCCCTTTGAGAGCACGGATAGTTTCCTCCATTTGAAGGACTTTCTTCCTGATATCACCAAAGGTCTCGGATCTCCTTTGAGATGGGTGTTTTCGTGGTCTTTGTTGGTCGTATCCAATCGAGGTTCCGGATTCATTTTATCCAAACCTTGTGTTCCTCCCTGTAGAGGGGTTACGTATGTAGGCATCTTTGTACCTTTGAGTAGATTGATGCAATTCTTTTTAGAAGAACAAAACCAAATCTGTAATTTGTTTACTCAATTCAGTCAAATTCTTCAAGAAAATGTGATTAAACTGGTTAGAAGAAGACATGATTGGCTGTAGGCTCGTGGCCTTTTTGGATTTTGAGCGGGTAACAGGCCCAATTGTTTCCCTGCAAAAGACTTGTGTAGTTTAGTCTTAGGGATAATGTAAATGCTATTATGTGTCCATTTTAGGAATATCATCCTGTAAAAATGGGCGTTAATTTGATAACATGTTATGTATGCACAAATATTCTTCATATTTTCCATTATATAAAGATGAACATGGAATAAAATTACGAGTAAATGCTTTTACAAGTAATAGAAAAATGGAAAGCATGAAGAGACTTTCCTTCGCGTTTGGTTTATCAGAGGCTGACCTATCTTAGGGTTATTCTCACGGATTTTAGGTATGAAGGTCCCCAGATCATCGCAATCTACTTGACGGGAAGTTAATCCGATCTTTTAACTGGAGCGAATCTGGGTGGTGCCTTTCCTGAGCCTCGTTGGAATTAGTCTCCCTAAGAGTCAAGTAATCAAACACCGACAGGATAGCCTCCTGGTGGAGGAACCACACAACATACATTCACATACAACGTGTCTCACCGTTTATGAAAATGATGACATGTGCGAAGCACTAATATCACAGATAGATAATTTGCAGTGCAGTAAGTAAATATATTCGTACACATTCATCATAAATGTAAATGCAACATTCACACACAAGCATATAATAGTTTTGAAAAGCTTGTAGTAGCGGCTTAAGCCCTCTTACTGGAGTCCCCGGCAAAGTCTCCACCTGTCGACGTCGGAATTTTTAGTTTGTCCCTTTTCATTACTTGTTCTTTGGTGTTCTCATGTTAGGTGAGATTTGTTTGAAAAAACAAGTGAAAAAGGTCCGACATGTGTAATGTCGACGATTTGACTTTAAGAGTCGCCAGTTGGTGTTTTTAACTGGTTACACCAACGTAACCGAGAAAAGATTTGCACATTGACCCAGTGATGTGACACAGCTAAACGGGTCTGTGAAACCGAGATTCATTTGGGTTCAAGGGCTTGATTATGCGGAGGGAAGGTATTAGGCACCCCCCGACATCCGTGTTACCACGGTGACCGCCATTTTTCAAGAAACTGTTATACGAATGTGTGTGTGTGTGTGTGCGTGCGCGTGGATCAATGTGCAATTATTTGGAAGTAGTGCGAGGCCTCGTTCGCACCTACATACAAAGGGTTTTAATTTATAGAAAAAATCAGTTTTAAACAGAATATAACAATGAAGTTTTGTAAAAGAGGTTTTTCAAACCATGTGCTTAATAGGAATTGAGACATTTTCATACTTCCATTTTATTATTAAATGTTCGGCTTGATTGCTTTTATTTTCGAGATGCGAGGCATCTTTGAGAAAATAATATACAAATGAGGTCGAACTCCTCATGGGCATGATGACCATCCAAGGAAATTCAGATCAGTAAATAATGTACAAGTCCGCCACAAGAGAAAATGTCCATCACGGAACTAGAATCTAGATTGAAGAGACCGAATCAGTGATCACATGATTCCTAGGCTCACATGATGCCGCAATTTATATGAAAAGTAGTAAGCGATTATATATATAAAAGCTATAAATATATATATACGAGACATGATCAACCACCACGAAGCACCTCCGTGGGGGATCAAAATGTAAATATATAAAGCGGTAAATATATATATATATATGGACATGATCAACCACCACGAAGCACCTCCATGGGGATCGAAATGTAAATAAAGTCAGAAAAGAAGATCAACGCCCACTTAAGTAAACTCAAAGGGACTAAATGTAAATAAAGCAGTAAAAGGCCTCAAAGTAAACTCAAGGCCTGACAGAAATGTAAATATATATATATAAAGCGGTAAACGCACCGAATATAAAACCCAGGCTCATTGGATATGTCTGACAATAGTATATATATATATATATATATATAAGCAATAAATGCTCCGGATGTAAAATACAGGCTCATCAGACAGAGTCTGACAACAGTTTATATATATAAGTATATATATATATAAGCAGGTAAACGCCCCGGATATAAAATCTAGGCTCAATCAAGGAATAACTCGATAATGTTAGTCTATATATAAATATATACATATATATAAGTATATATATACAGACAGAAATTAAATCATGGACCGAAGTCCAAGCATACGCACACAACACGACTCTCAATGTGAAGAATAGTGTGTGCAAAGATGAAGACAAAGGCTTTATAGAGTGTGAGAAGGCTTATAGTGGGCTGCCAAAGCAGACTTCTATGACTCTAGATGGATAAACACTCAACTCCCGCCGGTAAAAACATAGCTATATGTGAGCTAACAGATGTTTAAAATAAGGAAACACTCAATATGGGCTGTGTACAGAGCAAATTGGACAGGGCTTCCTCACCTTTTTTCTTTTGAATATGGCCACCCCAAGCCCTCTATTTATAAGGGGGGAGTCAGATGTACCGCAAAGTACTAAGAGATGCACTCAGTACGCCTGCAGGTGCCCCGGGCTCTGTGGGTCCCGCTGTCTCAAAGTACGTGCACTCGTGCACTTTGATGTCTGCTCGAACTTGCAGAACTTCAATTCGAGCATCCGAACGAGGTGTACAAGACCATCTTCGGACTGCTTTTGTCGAGAGTTATGAAATGACATGGGATTAGAGGTTGTACGAAGTCAGGAAGTGGGGACCATGCCCATGGTCTTCAAGCTTTAAATTCTATCTGGTGTGCTGCCACGCGTAATAGTCACTCGGGATTGGAACTCATTGGCTCTTGTGGGACATTGTTGTATGTATGTATGAATGAAGTGTTGAGATGGTGCACAGGTGTTGAGGTGGCAAGATGACAGTTTGACTCCTCACCGGGGTTATCTCCGGTTTGAGCTGATAGCAAACGTTGCTCAGGGTTACATCTGAGATTGGACTGCTACAAGTGTTTGAATTCCGCAAGGTCATCTGTAAGTGTGCCCATCTTCCCGGTGTTAGCTCCAGGTCTTTGTTATGAATGCCTCGGCAGGAAGTCTAAGATTGAAGCTGATTGCATGCATTTGAAACTAGCATTTCCGAAGTTATCGCCGAAACTGCAACAACATTCCTTGGGGTTATCTCCAAGGACGAAACTCAGGGTTATCTTCGAGGTTGGAATTGATACTCCCGGTGTGTGTTCCAGGGTTGAGATTGAACTTCTGGTAGTATGCAGAATGGATGTGAGTTATCTTCCAAGGTTATCTCTGAAAGACGAATCTGCCCTCCTGCAATGTTAGTAACAGGTGTGCAGAAAATTTTAAGTGTCTACACCAAGTCCATAATAGAGATCTGTTGAGGTGCTTCTTTCAAGCTTTGCACCACCTTGGCTTCATTGTGTCCCATCTAGCAGAGGAATTCTTCTATTTTCTCCTTAGGCACTTTCCCTTTAGATCTGATGACGGGCTTCATCACTCGTTGAGGGAAATACAGCGAATTTTCTTTAGATACCATAGTAGTGGTGTTAGATGTTGATCCTTCAACCTCTCCATAGTTCCATGGGACTTTCTTAAGGCCAATGACAGGATACTGTGGCCTGAATGGCAATATGAGTGGTGTTGGTGTAGCCACCTTCAAAAGGTTTTCAACTCCTTTAAGCTTTATTGGTTAAATTGCAAATGAGGTGGCAACCAAATGTCGCTCAGAGGATATAACTGCTATGATTTCCTTCTATCTTTGTGACATTTGAGGAAATTTATGTCCACTCTCATGTGATACAGTGTCATCATCTACCATTTTTAGGTCATCGTTGTCAATCATATTTTGTATAAGATGGTGGAGTGCCCATCATTCTTCAGTGATGTGACCGCGAGAATGGGAGTGGTATTGACAGACTCTAGTAGCATCAAATCTTTTTGGGCGTGGGTTGACTGGAGGTTGCAGTGTTGTGATTTTTCCATCATTGATCAACATCTGCAATATTTCTTCCATCAGTTGGCATAAATAGGTAAACTCCCTTTTTGGCAAAGTCCCGACAGGCTTGAGCTCTTGCTTTTCTTGCAAGTTTTACCTCCAAGGTTTCACTTTCTTGGCTGAGTGATGGAGACTTTGTGATAAGTGAGAGGAGGCTAGCATGCTTCTGACTGAACAATTGTCGTGTGACTTGGTGTTGATGTATCACCAGTTCTGCCAGTTGATTGACCTATTTGTCAAGAGACTTTAACTCCCGTTCCATTATGAACTAGAACTTTGAATAATCCCACTTTTCAAAATTATCTTTGCTGGTTTGGGGAGAACCACCCACATATTTGAGGTACTTGGAGCTCTCTCCACTGCCTCTATTGATCATGTTAACATCCTCTTCCTTATGTTAAGGGAGAAGGTTATCCTTAACGTGTGGTTAATGGGGTTTGGTCACCACGATTTCACCACTTTCTATTAAGTCCTAGATCATATGCTTGAGGGCCCAACAATCATGAGTGTCATGGCCTGGAGCTCTAAAATGGTAAGCACCTTTCTTGCTTATATTGAAACCCTTTCCACTTGGATTGGCTGGTGTAAGGAGATGAGTGATTTTCTTCTGAGCTGTCATAAGTTTGAAAATGTTTTCAAGTGAGTCCCGTAAGGGTGTGAACATTCTTGAGCATCTGACTTCTCCACTATTTGGTAAGGGAGGATTTGAAGATTGCTCTTGGAAAGGGGAGTAGTTTCTCATTTGAATAGGCAAGTTTTGACTGGCTTTTTATGTTTGCCCTTGCAGTATCAAGGAAACATCCTTTTCTTTCTTCTTATGAACCCTCCGGGGGTTGTTCCCATAACTTCTAGATTGGATATGCTCAGCTACGGCTTTTAAAGCAGCGAGGTTTTGAATCTTCCCAGACTTTAATCCCATTTCTGCCATTTCTCCGTGCTTGATCATTTCTGAGAATGGCTTTCCCATTCCAGCTAGGACCCTCTCATAAAATGGAGCTTTTTGAATATCTATGAAAGTCATCACCATCTCAGTCTCTATCATGGATGGGATAACTTGAGCAGCTAGACGCCTCCATCTTTGGGCATACTCTTTGAATGACCCATTGACTTGCTTCTTGAACTTGGTAATTTGATACCGGTCTGGAGCCATCTAAGTTTGAAAGCTATATTGACTGAGGAAAGCATGAGCTAATTCCTCCCAGCCGTGAATTTTGGAGTTATCCAATCTGGTGTACCATGCTTGGCTTCTCCAGTTAGACTTTTCTGAAATAGCTGCATTCTAAGCTTTTCATTCTTGGCATAGGATCTGAGCTCTCCAATGAACACTTCTAAGTGCATGTAAGGATCTCCCAATCCATCATATTTCTCGAAATCGGGAGCCTTAAATTTATCTAGATAATGGACCCCAAGGATGATACAAAGGTCTGAATAGGAAATACTTTTGTCTGTTCCAATCCCTTTAATGGACCGAATGGTCTCTTCTATTTGTAGATCTTTCTCCCAAATATCATCGATGTCTTGATCTTCTTTAAGATGGGTGATTTCAAGGGTTTTGTTGGACTTCTCAGTATGAGACTCAAGCATTAGGACTTCTCTGTCCAGACCCTGGATTCCTCCCTATGTAAAGGCTTCTGTTTGGATGGGTATTTGTGGACCCTAAGTTGATTTGTTTAGTTCTTTTAGGAGAATGACCAACTTTGTTATTTGATTTCTTAATCCTTTGAACTTCTTACGAGAGACAGGAGTAGGATTAGGCTGAGCACTTGTAGCCATATCTGACTGTGGGCTTAATGCCTTTTTGGACTTTGAACGGGTAATGTGCCCAATTGTTTCCCTACAAAAAGACTATGTAGTTTAGTCTAGGAAAATGGGAAAATGTTACATGCTATGTAATGTGTCCATTTTTTAGGAGTTTTTTCTTGAAAAACGGATGTCGGTTGTTTTGATGATAGGATCGCATGACATGTCTTGATATGAAAAAAAAGGAATGCATGTTCACATGTTCCTTTATATTTTTCATTACATTGAGATTGACATGGAAATAAAATTACAAGTAATTGAAATGGGAGGGTATGAAAAGACTTCCCTCCGTGTTTGGTTTATCAGAGGCTGACCTATCTTAGGCTATTCTCACGGCTTTTCGGCATGAAGATCCCCAGATCATCGCAATTTACTTGATGGGAAGTTAATTCGATCTTTCAACTAGAGCGAATCTGGGTGGTGCCTTTCCTGAGCCTCGTGGAATTAGTCTTCCGACGAGTCCAGTAATCAAACATCGACAGGATAGACTTCTGGTGAAGGGACCACACAACATACATTCACATACATCGCATCTCACCGTATGGAAATGATGACACGTGCGAAGCACTAATATCATAGGCAGATATGGTGCAAAGCACTAAAGTGCGGTAAACAAAGCATTAGTATACATCCGTTCAATTTAAATACATCATTCACATATAAGAAGATAAAAGTTTTAGAAAATTTTGAATAGCTGCTTAAGCCCTCTTACTAGAGTCCCCAGCAGAGTCGCCACCTATCGACGTCGGAATTTTTATTTGTCCCTTTCTGTTTTTGTCTTTTGGTGTTCTCATTTTAGGTGAGATTTGTTTTAAAAAAACAAGTTTAAAAAGGTCCAACATGTATATGTCGACGATTTGACTGTAAGAGTCGCCAGTTGATATTTTTAAATGGTTGCACCAAATCAACCGAGAAAAGGTTTGCACAAAGACCTAGTGATTTAGCACTGTTTAACTGGTCTGAGAAACTAAAATTTGTTAGGGTCTAGGGGATTGATTAAGCAGAGGAAAGGTGTTAGGCACCCCCGGACTTCCATGATAACACGGTTATTGCCACTTTTCATTAAACTTTTATCTGTGAATGTGTGTGTGTGTGTGTGTGTGTGAATTAGGTTTATTTGCAGTTGTTTTGAAGTAGTACTAGGCCTCGTTTGCACCTATATACAAAGGGTTTGACTTTTGTATTAAAGTTCAATTTTAACAAGATATAGCAGTGAAGTTTTGTAAAAATAGGTTTTCCAAACCCTTGTGCTCAATAGTAATTGAGGCCTTCGATACTTCCATTTTATTATATGCTCGGCTTGATTGCTTTTATTTTTGAGATGTGAGGCATCTTTGACTTCGAGAAAATAAGATACATAGCAGTGCCAAACTCCTTGTGGGCATAAGAACCATCTAAGGATATTCAGACACCGTAGATAATTTACAAGCTGGTTGCAGCTGCAAAATGTCCATCACGGGAACCAAATCTAGATTCAGAAGCTGAATCTGTGATCACATGATTCCTAGGCTCACATGAGAAAGCAATATATATAAAAGATAGAAAAAAATAGATTTGAGTAAATCAAAACCATTTTAGCTTCAACGGTTCCAGTTTAGTCACAATGAATCGGTTAAAACCAAAAATAGCCAGATTTAGGCAAATCTAGCCAGCAGACTGAAAGATTAAATATCTATATTATGAAAGCAGTAATGCAGATATTTATATAAAAGCGATAAAATATATATATATATATATATATATATATATATGTGTGTGTGTGTGTGTGTGTGTGTGTGTGTGTGTGTGTAAAAGCAGGAAAAGGCCACGAAGTGATCTCCAGGGCAGAACAGAATGAATATATATATATATATATATATATATATATATATAGAGAGAGAGAGAGAGAGAGAGAGAGAATTGAACAAGTCCGGACCTCCCGGACGGGAGAAAATCCTGACCCTTTTTTTTGGCTTTTTTTTTAAAAAAACAACTAAAAAAAATTAAAAATTATGGAACTTGAATTTTTACATAATACAGTGTTTTGGGTGTGATTTCGATACATACAACAAAACATGTATGTATGATTTCGATACATAATACAGTCTGTACAGACATGTTTTGATATATGTATCCAAATCACACCCAAAACACTGTATTATGTAAAAATTCAAGTTCCATAATTTTTTTTTGTTGTTTTAAAAAAAGCAAAAAAAAAGGTCCGGATTTTGTTATGGTCCGGGAGTCCGGACCTGATCCGGAATCTATATATATATATATATATATATATATAAGCAGTAAATGGCCACGAAGTAAACTCCAGGCCTGACAAAAATGTAAACATATAAATATATATATATATATATAGAGAGAGAGAGTTTGAGTTCGACAGTATATATATATATGCCACACAACGCGACTCTCAACGTTAGTAGATATAAATATATAGAACACTTCAGATAGCTTTTAACAAATGAAAACTCAATTTCCAACGGTTAAACTTCAGTATGTAATAAAACACGAGCTTACATGTGTTTAGAAAGAAGAATCACTCAGTTTAGAGCACTCTAACAGTGTTTATAGACTGAAATGGACAAATTTTTCTCTCCTTTTCTCTTTTTTTTCAAATGAGCTGCCAATAACTCATATTTAAAGACCCAATGGTCGCGGGTGTACCATGGCAACAAAAGAAGTCTACATGGGTCGCTTGATGCCCGGTGCCATGCGGGTCCGGCTGCGTCTCAAAGTGCGTGCTCTTTGGCTATGCATTGTCCGCTCAAACCTTTATAACTTTCAAACTGGGCATTCGATAAAGGTGTGATGTACCTTTTCAGAATACTGTTGTCTAGAGCTACACAATGACATGGGATTAGAGGTTGTAAGAAGCCAGGAAGATGGGTCCATGACCAGATCTTCAAGTCTTCAAATTATATTCAGTGTGCTATCTTGTGTAGTAGTCACTCTAGATTTGAGCTATGGTTCGTGTGGGACACCTTTGTGTACAGTGTTAATTAAAATGTGTTGAGACGACGTGAATGTAGCATTGAGGTGGAAAAAAGATGATTTTGCCCCCACCGGGGTTATCTCTGGCTTTTACGTAGATGTAGCAGTCATTACTCAGGGTTATCTCTGAGATTGGACTGTTGTGAATGTTGAATATCCTCAGGGTTATCTTTGAGGTGTCTTGTCCTCCTGGAGTTATCTCTAGGGTTGAACTGAGTGTCCCGGGGTTGTCAACGAAGTTGGAACTGACTTTTTCGGGGATATCTTTGAGGTTGGAACTGAATCTCCCGGGGTTATCTCCGGGATTGAAACTGAGTATCTCGGGGTTGTCTCTGAGATTGGAAACTAGATTTCCTGAGGTTATCTCTAGGGTTAGAACTTTTTTGAATTCCAAGGTTATCTCTAGAAGACGATTCTGCCCTCCTGCAGGGTTAGCAACAGGAATGTAAAATTTCGAGTGTCTACAGAATTCAATTTTGGTATAAATCTATATATATATAAGAAGTGAACGCACCGGATATTCTATCTAGGCTCATTCGAGTTTGAGTTTGATAATATATATATATATATATATATAGTTAGTAGAAAGATTAAAATCTGAAATATCTTATAGTGGGATGCCAAGAAGACTTCTGATACCTTTTGATGCTTGAAAACTCAGTTTCCACCTGTTAAACTTTAGTATGTTACAAAACACGAGCTTACAAGTGTTTAGAAAGAAGAATCGCTCAGTTTAGAGCACTCTAAATGGGGTTACAGGCTGAAATGGACAAAGTTTTCTCTCGTTTCTCCTTTTTTTAAAATGAGCTGCCAAGAACTCATATTTAAAGACTAAGGAGCCGCGGGTTAACCCCTAACTGCGACTGCCCGAGCTGCCCTGGGCATGACGGGTCCCATCATCTCAAAGTATGTGCACTTGGACTACATGTTGTCTACTCGAACCTTCATAAATTTCAATTCGAGCTTCTGATAAAGGAGTGTTAATGGAAAGCTATTGTCGAGAGCTACACAATGACATGGGATTAGAGGTTGTACAAAGCCGAAAAGATGGGTCCATGACCAGATCTCCAAGTCTTTAAAGTTTATCCGATGTACTGCCTTATGAAGTTATCACTCGGGATTTTGAGCTATGGTTCTTGTGGGACACCTTGGTACGCAGTGTGGATTGAATTGTGTTAAGACGATGTGAATGGGATGTTGAGGTGGCAAAATGACAATTTTTCCCCCACTGGGGTTATCATCGATTTTAGCGCAGATGTAGTAGTCGTTTCTCAGGGTTATCTCCAAGATTGGGTTGCTGTTGATAGGGAATGTCCTCAGGGTTATCTCTAAGGTGTGCTTGGCCTCCCAGGGTTATATTTGGGGTTAAACTGAGTATCCCGGGGTTATCTCCGAGGTTGAAATTAATTTTTCTGGGGTTATCTCCATAACTTGAATTGGATCCCTCGGGGTTATCTCTGAGGTTGGAACAGGATCTCTCGGGGTTATCTCCGGGGTTGAAACTGGACTTCCCAGGGTTGTCTCCGGGGTTGAAACTGATGTGACTTCCAAGGTTATCTTTGGAAGATGATTCTCCCTTCCTACAGGATTAGTAACAGGAATGCAAAATTTTGAGTGTCTATAGATGCCCCTGTTTATCATATTTATGCTATGAAATGGCATGGATAGGATAAAGACTACTAGACAGTTGAAATAAGACAATCTAAGCATGATGCAAATGTAATGTTGAGTGTTGTTTGTTGGAATGATTTCCAACAGGATGTGATAACTACCTGCTCCCTCCACTTCTTGTTGAGGGATTGAGTTATCAATGATGACCCTGCTGAATGATGTCTTCTCGACTGGTAGTTTCTAGAGCTTTCATTAAAGGAGTCTCCTGATGCCACGTTAGGGTAATTGCCAGTGGTTCGAAATGTCAATCAATGTTATTTGAGCCTGATTTGCCGACAAGTCATAGAGATGTCTTCAAGATCTATGGAATGCAGGATTCTCCATGATTGAGACTACAAGATGTTGACATTGGGGTTATCACCAAAGTCCTTAATCCTTTGCATAAGCTTTCCAGCAAAGATGTTATTCTCTTTTACGAGTGACTCTTAGGGATTGCGTTTGAATTATTGGGGATCTGTATAATAGATTCCATCATCGGTCCTCCCCGATGAGGATGGTTTTTTGTGGTTTGTATCATCAGGTTTTTCTAACGCTTCATTGGAATTACTGCCAACGGCTAGTAATATCAGGGTTGTCTGATCCTCGTTGAAGTAGTTTTCAATGGCTAGTATCATCGGATCACTTTTGATTCTTCGCTGGAGTTATTGCCAATGGCTGGTAATATCAAGGCTGCCTGATCCTCATTGAAATAGCTTTCAACAGCTTAGAATGTTTAAAATATCCACTGGGGATGTATTTCTGATAAGATGTATGCTTTTGATTGCAATTAACACCCCACGTTGATGGCATTGAACCTTTACGATGCACTAACAAGGGTAGATTTCAATAGCTTTGATCATTGATTTTGTGAACCCTATATCCGGGCGAATAACAATGATTCATATGTAAACCCGCAGTTTAGTCTTTAAAAATCAGGATTTCAGGGTTTTCCGCTTAATCGCGTAGCATCTTTTTTCCTAATTTGACTTTTTAGCTTATGGTACCTCCTTTGCAACTCAAATTTAATCCAACCAGAAGGGGTGGGGGCCACCCGTGGGTTATATCTCACTTGTCATCCCTTTCATAATTCATTTTTAAGTTGAAGTCGCACAATGAATTCGAGATTTCTTCATCACATCTACTGAGTTTGGGCTATTTTCTGCAAAATTCATCACCGTACAATCGTTTTGCACTATCCTGGTAACGTTTACATGTTTTCTTTCTAATTTTGACCCTTGGAAAGTGAGATATCATATAGAATTCTTTAAAACACATAGTAGTGAATATGCATGCTTATATGACTTGATAAAAATTATTCAATGCAGTAAATTTTAGTATTTTACCATGTTAAACGTATTGATGTGGAAAAAATTGAGTTCTGAAATAGTCAATTTGGCACTTTTTTATGCTATTTTTTCATCCTATTTGAGGACAAATGAGCAAAGGTTTTGAAGTAAAGTAATCCTGGTAATTAGGCTACCCTTATGGATATGACTTTTATATTTTTTTCTTTACATATAGGATGTTTATGACTTTGAGTTGGTGTGCTATTGAATGGCCACCTAGTCATGCCTACGTGCATGTGGATAGTCCTTTTTACAAAGGAGACTCTGGCAAAAAAAATTCACGAGTCTAGGCATTGAATGAACATACGTTTTTAACTCTACTATAAATGTATGTTAAAGTGATGCATGCATGCATATAGCTATGAACCACATTTAATAAGCTCCAGGTTAGAATTTACCACACCCTTTCTGAGGTGATTTGGAGACTTTTATCCAGATATATGGATCCAGACCAGTCGAGTAGCTCCCGTAGGACCTCTTCAGGTGTAAGAAGGAGAGCTTCAGATGTGCCTTGGCCTCGCCCATCCCGACAGCCTCGTCGATTGACAGAGTCAGTGATTCGTCATATTCGGGTTGAGAGACCGGATGTCGATGATGAGGAGGAGGATGTACCCGTTGCGGATCATGCTCCTTCTTCTTCCATTCCCTGTAGGGAGCTTCTAACTATAAATGTGACGATTCTAGAGCTTCTAGATGATTTTAGTCGTCACCCCTCGATCTATCTTAAAGCAAACGAGGTAAAAGCCATGTTGTTCTTCATTTTCCCATTTGTGGGGGCAAGGGTTTTGATGTTAATTTACATGATGATGCAGGTTCCCAACTTTACGCAGCATAGAGTGAACTGGTTTAGCATACATTCTCTGTACCAGACTCTTCATCCAGAGTACCGAGAGATGGTGCATGCCTAGGGCTTCGAGGCTTTATTTTCCATCCTCCCCCATCGTTGTCCCTAGGGTCATCTCAAGGCTTTATCTGAGCGCTGGTTTCACCAAACTCAGTCTCTCTATTTGCTGGATTGTGAGGTGATGATGACACCGATGGATTGGCGATTCATCACTGGGATGGAGTTTTTCGGGGAGCCAGTGCCTTTGGTGGTGGACATTTCCTTGACTGCCTTCAGATCCTTATTGGGAGTCCCGGCTACGGCGCTCAAGGGTACGACTATCTGTTCTGGTCCCTTGAGTGAAGATGCCATGAGTGGGGCTCTGACTGAGCCATTGCCCGATGATTGGAGGGTTAGAGATCGTATCCTTCGGCTATTATTTCTGATTATCCTCAAGGGTTGTTTTCTGGCTGATAAATCTTCGACGGTGTCTTTCTCTTTAGTTAATGCCACTCGGAAGGTGGACCATATTGGAGAGTTTGATTGGGGTTCCTATATTTTTTCCTACTTCCTCAGGGAAATGCGCCTATGCTCAAAGGGCGTGACGGAGGCTTAGTTAGGGTTCTACCCATTCCTGTTGGTGAGTATTTTCTCTTTTGATTTCCCTTGTTTGGGTTGCCAATTTGACTGACTGCAGATATTTGATCTTGTATTAGCAGTTTTGGGCCTATGAGAGGCTTCCATGTCTTCGTCCCGTTAGCTTGTTAGGTTTGGATACCTATCCATGGGGACGACGATGGCATTACTCCACTTTGACAAAGGTTTCTGTAGTTGAGGGTTTCACTCATTCGCGCCTACAGTTGGAGTTGTTGACTGCGAAGGTTATTACATGGGTTCCTTACTCTAAGGACCACTTGACAGTTGGATTCAAGGTTGGTTTCCCGAATGGTGTCGAGTATTTATTGTCCACCCGTCAGATTCTTCTCCTTACTGACGGAGGTTGGGAGCTCTATTTAGGAGAGCATACTATTAGGACCACTATAGGAGATATTCATATTCCGATCTTTCCTCCTGCCATGCGTCATTGGCCTTTGTCGCAGCCGGTCACTGAGATCCCATTGATGGGTGTGGATGGCTTTACTTTGTTAGAGGTACCTTTCAATCAAGAGGCTTTCTACCGCTGGTTGTTTATTCGCACCATTGGAGCTCAGACCCGCGACACACAGTTTATGAGGGATATGGTTCCAGGCTCTATCATAATGACAAATTTGATTGCTTGTGTTCAAGAGCCTACTCATTGGGCGCAGATTGATAATTTGACCCAATAGTTGGACTAGGCACATTTTTTTATCCGACATTTGGGTAGAGATTCATTAGAGGCAGATACTTTTGATCCTTCCAGCTCTGGGGTTGGCCCTTTAGGTGGCCCATATTTAGATGGTTTTTCCGGCGTAGATTCTTTGTTGTATCGGCCTGATATCCCTTCTAGTAGAGACTCAGTGACTTAGGAGGAGTTACATCAGATGGATAGGTTGGATGATGTAGACATCAACACCATTGACTTCTTTTGATGCATTTCTCACTATATATTTTGATAGGCCTCTGTTAGATATCAGACAGATGTGCCTCATTTCTCATTATATCTTTTGATAGGCCTCTGTTAAATGTTAGGCGGATGTGCCCCATTTCCCTGTATTTTTTAGTTGTATACAGAGCTGATGTATTTAGATGATGATGTACTTAGGAATGTATGCATAATGTTTTCTATTCCCTACATCATATTATCATCTGTCATTTATAATGCATATATTATGTCATGGATATGCATTTTCAAAGATGAGTTTAGCATTGACCCCTGGATGGTCTTATGATACGGCTCTACAGATGTCTTCATCATCTGTTAACCGGATTGAGCATACCCCACCTATGTTGGTGGCATCTTCTTTGAGATCGCGGTGTAACACTTTACTTTCCATAGATTAGGTGATAGTTGATCAGCTGCTGAGACACTCTATGACCCTCCTAACATTTTAGGTTCCACCGGGCTTTATAGAGGGCATTCTTGAGCATTGGGTACCAGATAGATAGGTATTCAGATTTGATACCCAGGAGTTGACTCTTATATTGGAGGATTATGAGCGTCTTATAGACTTTCCATTAGATCGACCTTCCGCTCGGATGGCTGTCGGTGACATGAGCCGGCAGTTTATGACCTTGACAGGCTTTAGTCGCAAAGTTACCCTGGATGAGATTTCCTCGGGGCATGTGGTGTCCATGAGTTTCTTGATTGAAAGATTTGGGTCATTAGATAGCTATTTGCAATACTCCGGGGACTTCACCATTTCTGAGGGTGATTGGCATATCACCCGTGTAGACATACTCTTGATGTGCATAGTGGCCTATCTGTACATGCCGTTGTACATGGACCACCTAGATATCAGCATGGTCATGGTAGTCCATGCTCTCCGGGGGGTCATATCATCTTACCAATGATTCTGGCAGAGACTTTGAGGTCGGCCACATTTTGCCATACCCATTCAGTGGGGGTTTTTATAGGCAATGCGGTCTTGTTGTACGTTTGGTTTATGACACACTTGAGACCGATTGGCACTTTCAGATGCCATGGCTAATGTTTTTCCAACAAGATAGCCATGTCATATTCCTTTCAGCCGGCTGAGTGTACAAACGCAACATCTTGGTTGGCTTTCTTGTCAAGGATCGATGACCCGTTTGATATTTTTCCATGTTCAGGGCTCAGCTCTCCCTATATCTTTATCACTTATGCAGTTGGCATGGACTATCTTCCCCTAGCCAGTTTGAGGGGGGGGGGGGTGACCACATATCATCCAGTGGCTGTTATGGCACAGTTTAACCAGTTTCAGGATATTCATCTCTTTGACAGGGTAGTGGGTTAGTGATTGTCATCTCAGCTTCTGTCAGTAGAGAATTTGTCCAGGATTTATGCCTGTTGGACTCGTCACGAGAGGGCTGACTTTTTAACTAGCCATCCAGGTCGTTCTCTAGAGTATTCTGCATGGTTAGAGGCAGAGATTACATTAGCTAGGGTTTCATGGAGTACCCTGATTCTCCCACTGAGGATGAGTTATTTATTGGTTTGTCAGTAGCTCTAGTTTATTCCCCCAATATTCCTACTGTTATGGCTCCATATTCTGTAAAGTATTTAGAGCAGAGTTTATATCTGATGATGTTTCAGAGGGATCAGGCTAGGGCCTTAGTGTTGACAGCTCTTTCTGATAGAGATAACGCTCTTGTTAAGAGAGATGATGCTCTAGCTCTAGCTCACAGAGATAACGCTGTTGTTGAGCGGGATGAGGCTCGATCATCTAGGGATGCAGCTGTTGCTAAGTGAGATGAGGCTCTAGCTACCCGAGATGTTGCCACTACAGATAGTACTACATTGAGATCTCATACTGTTAACATTGTTGCATAGATGAGTGCATTCATTGATGAGCATGGTAGCACCATGCAGATGGCAGTAGATTTTTTGGCTCATGTGGATACCCTAGGGCAGGAGCTCATAGATTTACCTCCATCTACTAAGAGAGATACCATGTTAGACTTGATGGCTCGCTTATCCATGGGTTTGTAGATTAGGTTTAATTTTCCTACGTAGACTAGGTTAGCCATTTTTGTCATGTACAAGACATATTATATATATCAAACAGTATTATATGGCAAGGAAATATGTTTTGATTCACTTCCCTTTTAGATATGCCTTGTTACTTGCTTTATAGTTGTCTGTTCTCCAGGACTTGCGATCTCGATGTATTCTGAACTCCTCCTTGATGGATGGACATTAAGATGTCTAAGGATCTTTTAGAATGGATCGTTAATCTTGTGTTCCCCAGATCTTTGGTGTCTTGGGACTAGTTTTTGAATGTGGTTGTGGAGAGGATTTTGGCTTTCCCCTCTGAGGTTGACCGTGCCATAGATGGTCGCTGGTACTCCCTTGTATAGAGAAGACCAAGTAGTTCCATCTCTTATGGATTGGTGTTTCTCTTTGAGGATTTAACCGCAACATAGATGGTCGCCGATTTTTCCCATTTGTGTGGGGAGACCAGGTAGTTCCATCCATGTGGTCTAAGCCGATGAAGTGTGGTTTAACCGTCGCACAGATGGTCATCGATGTATTCCCGTGTATTGGGGAGATCAAGTAGTTCCATCTCTTATGGTTTGGTTGGAAGGGTTGAAGATGATCCCAGTACCATTGACAGGATTTTGTGTTTTTGTAGGGGTGAGACCGCACCATGAATGGTTGCCTACGTACTCACATTAAGGAGGAGAGATCGGGTCTGCGTAGTTCCAACCTATTGTAAAAAGATTCAAAGTTGTATGTTATGAATGGTGTTGTTTTTTTGTTTTTGTAAAGGTTAGACCGGACCATAAATTGCTGCCTACGTACTCCCGTGTATAAGGGAGATCAAGTCTGCATAGTTCATCCCTGATGGGACAAATTGATGTGGTTAGGAAGGTTTTGAAAACCTAAATTGACTGGTGGATTTGATGATCCAGAACCAGGATACTGGTTTGCAGGTAACTTCACACATAATATCGTTTGACGGTGTTTGAGTTGATGAGTTCGGAAAATTTCATGCCATCCATTTCTTGCAATCTGAGGGCTCCTCCTATCAATACCTCCTTGACAATAAACGAGTCTTCCCAGTTTGGGCCAAATTTTCCTTTAGATTGATCTTGGTTATCAAGGACCTTCTTCAACACCAAGTCATTCTCTTTGAACTGCTGTAGCTGGACTTTCTTGTTGTAAGATTGAGAAATCCTTTGTTGGTATAATTGACCAAGGAAGATGGTTGTGGCCCACCTTTCATCTATCAGAGATAATTGGTGGTACCAATCTTGTAACCATTGGTCCTCTTCCATCTGAGCATCTATCAATACTCTCATGGATTCCATTTCCATTTCTATGGGGAGCACTGCATCCATGCCTTATGTTAATGAGTAGGGGGTTGCCCCAGTGGAAGTGTGCATTAACGTTCTGTAGGCTAATAGAGTCAGAAACAACAAGTCAGGCCATCCTTTGTGATTAGCAGACATCTTTTGCATGATCTTTTTGATACTCTTATTAGTCGCTTCAACAACACCATTCATCTTTGGAAGATAGATGATGGAGTTGAGATGATTGATGTGGAATTTGCTGCATAATTCCTCCATTATTTCGTTGTTGAGGTTTTTGGCATTGTCTGATACAATCACCTCTAGTTGTCCATATCGACAAATGACATTATTTCTAATGAAACTAATGAACACCTCTTTTGTAACTATTGGAGAAGAGGCTGCTTCTACCCAGTTAGTGAAGTAGTCAATCATGGTAACAATAAACTGATGGTTGTTGCTGGCTTTGGGCTCGATTGGCCCGATCACGTCCATTCCCCACATTGAGAAGTGCCAGGGTAAACTCATATTATGGAGCTATCTTGGAGGGGCGTGGATAGCATTCCTATGAATTTAACATTGATAACATCTCTTGATGTGATCATCACAGTTAGCTTTGAGAGAGAAATAGTAATGCCATGTTCTTAAGATTTTCTTGACAAATAGAGGGCCGCTCATGTGTGGGCCACATACTCCTTCATGGATTTTATCCATGAGTCTCTGAGCTTGGTCTTTGTCTAGACATCTTAGAAGGCCTAGTCCCGCATCTCTTTTGTTGAATGCGTCTCTGCTCAGATAGAATTTTATGGCCATTCTATGGATCCGCTTTCTTTCAGCTTGCTTCGCCCCAATGGGCGTAGATCGATCTCGCAGATACTCCTCGATGGACTGGTACCAAGGGTGTTTGATGAGAGGTAGCTCATCTGATACTTTTTCAATGTAATTCCCATAGGTTGGGGCCTTTTGGCTGGTAAAAGTGATATTTGGCATGTTTTCTGTGAGACCCCAGATTTTATAAATAAAGATTTAAATTTCTCGAAATATTTTTTTATATTATGGTGTGGATTTGAGAAAGTGTTATAGTTATGGGTAGTATTTGAAAATTTTGCAAAGTATGCAAGTTGTTATAAATATTCGTTTGGTCTGGGAATATTCTTTTTGTCGGGAATATCCGTACGATGGCACAATCATTGGTGGACCCCACAACAGAAGTACTGTCGTAGTTAGAAAATGACAAAAATATTTTATGGAAATAACGGCGGAGGTTTTACCATTAATACTGTTGAACTACCCGGTAGTAAAAATACAGTAATACGCGTGGTTGCATAGTAGCACACGGTATTGATTATTGATGCTTACGTAAGAAGTCACTCAGTTATACTGCATTATTGCTACAGTAATTGCTGCATCATATCTCTCATATTATTGATCCAATTATTATCACAGTATCATGTGCATAATATGTTATATTATTAAATTAATAATTGAGACGACAAAGTTATTCATATTATTAAATTGTAATATTTACAATGTCTAGAAGTTCTGTCAAGGAGAGGTTTGGTCACCTAATTGCGCTACCAATAAGGAGAAATCCTTATTCGAAAGCCCTCTTTCTGAGGAGCGACACGGGTTGTTAAATATTGTGAGTTATGATATTAATGATGGATAAGTTCGTGTTGATTAAAGATGAATTTGATAGTTCCATTGTGTTAAAATTATTTGTGTTAGTGAAAATTGACATTTATTTCGATAATAATTGATGTCTGGAGGTTATATTGTTCAATCGGGTATTTGGGGAACTTTTCGTGTTAGAGTTACTATTCACGAGTTACTATTCATGAGTTACTATTCATGACTTTTAATAGTAACTTGACCCTTCAGCTTTCCAAGAGTTATTTGCCTCTTCGGTGTTCCAAGAGTTAATTACCCCTTCGCAAATAGTAGTTGCCTCTTCAATATTACCAAAAGTTATTTTGATCCTTCGATAAGACCAAGAGCCACTCTTAGTTTTTCTATAAATAGAAGCTCATTCCTTCATTATTTCTTACGAATTCATTGAAACTCTAGAGAGAGAAATTATAGAGAGAAGCTATAGAGAGAAAATTATGGAGAAAAAGAAGAAGAGTATTCTGCTACTTCACTACTTCTATATCCAGTTTCTTTTACGGTAAGGGGTGTTATTCTTTCTTATTCATGAAGAGAACTTCTGTTATTACATTCTTTATTATTATGTTGGAATAACTTGTAAAAGTGGCATACCCTATACATAACTTGTAAACGCGGTATATCCTATACTTGGTGAAATCCTTATGTTATTCCATTCTTATTTATTCTGTTGGAATAACCTGTATACGTGGAATCCCCTATACTTGGTGATCTTCTTCTGTTATTCCATTCTTTATTATTCTATTAGAATATCTTGTCTGTGTGTTTTACACCGGACCTGGTTCCATTGTTTATTATTCCGCATTTATTATTCTATTGGAATATCACATGCGTGTGTTTTACACGGACACAGTTCTATTGTTTATTATTCGCATTTATTATTACATTGGAACATCCCGCTTGGTGTGAATTCCACCTAACTTTGGTTCCGTTATTATTATTCGTTGGAATAACCTATCTATGCCAAGCAACCTTATGCATAGTGATTTCATTGTTATTCCATTCCTTATTATTCATTGGAACATCACCGCTGGTGTGAATTTCACGACCGGTTCCGTTATTATTATTCGTTGAATAACCTGTCATCGAAGTACCGCATGCATGGTGATATCTTTTGTTATTCCATTCGGTATTATACTCAGTTGATTAAAATTTTGACTTCTATACTCCATGAAATTAGTGGAAAATCCTTGATATTTACGCTTCATTCAGTATCTTTTCATGGAAATATTCTTTTGAGCATTCTTGAATTTTACTCTACAAAGAAGTATCATGTTGACAATTTGGACGTTATTGGTTCTTGGATAAATTAATTCTTGAACTTGTTTTATTGAATTATTATGTCATTGTCATCATCCTCATGTTATATTATGTTGAAAGTCATCTTTGGCTTACGTGCATAGATGGACTTAGTATGATTATGACCAGGGATCATTCGGTATAATCATGACTGTTATAAATAATGCGATAAAAGTCCTCAAAGTGGCTGTGAATGCATTGATGAATAGTTTTTGGTATGATTATGACCGGGGTTTATTAAAGTATAGTCATGACCATTGATGATTTAATGAAAATTCTTGGACCGTGGTACAGGATGATTAGATGTGGTGGTTTATTTATTGTCGAGTCTCAAATGATAAAATTGATGAAAACCTTTTAAAACCTAAAAGATAGTAGACTTTATTCTCTACTTGACTCTTTTAATGGATTGCATATTCCGCTGCAGTTAAACTTGATGTCTATTGTATATTATCAGTTTAACATTGTTGAAGACTAATGATAATTTATTCTGTATTATCTTAGTCATAATATTTCTTACTGGGCTAGTTGAGCTCACCCTTTCCTTCACTGTTCTCTTCAGGAAATGAGAATATAGCTGGGACGAGTCGAGGAACAGAGTGACGGTCCAGATGATAGCATTAGTAGTCCTCGCTATTCTATTAAATAGTGTGACAATAAATGTAACGAGGACTAAATTTGAGTTTGTATACTGTCTATGAGGACTCCATTGAGAATGGATGTTGTCTAGAAGGCAGTATTCTTGTTTAAACTCTCAGTTTATATTTGTCGTATTTTACACGACAGCTGTATAGTTAAATTTGTATTTGTATTGTGTACCATGTATTTGGCTACTCAAGATGGGTGATTAATACTTAATTTTGGGGGCGTCACATTTTTCTTGTCAGATATGTTGATCAAGGAGGCCAAAGTTGCTAATGCATCCGCAAAGTCATTCCTATTACGAGAAATGTGGAGGAAGGATATTTCTTCAAACTCCGAAGCCATCTGGATAACTTGTCGATGGTAAGACAGCAAATGTAATTCCTTGGTGTGATAGACCCCAGTGGTTTATTTGATTACCAGTTCGGAATCTCCAAAGACAGATAACCGTTTAATGCCCATGGATTGGGCTAGTTTCAACCCCATTATACAGCCTTCATACTTAGCTATGTTGTTGGTGCTGATAAACTATAATTTGATGGCAACGGGATAATGCTCTCCTAAAATAGACACCAGAATTGCTCCAGCTCCGGCACCTTCTATGTTTAAATCTCTATCAAAATACATCCTCCATGACTGGACTGTATCCTCCTGATGGTGTTACTGAATTATCATTACCCCTTCAATGGGGAAATATGTTTCCAAGGGTTTGAAGTACCCTGATGGTGTTGCGGTCAGTTGATCCGCAATTTATTGACCTTTAATAGACTTTTGAGTCACGTAAATGATGTCAAATTGCTGGAGAATCAACTGCCATTTGGACAGTCGACAATTCAACATTGGTTTACTGAATACATACTTGGGAGGATCCATGCGAGATATGAGATGGGTTGTGTGACCATGGAGATAATGTTGTAATCTCATGGCAGCCCATGCTAATGCACAACAAGTCTTTTTAATTAAGGTATAATTATGCTCATTGATACTAAATCTTTTGCTAAGGTAATAGATAGCTCTTTCTTGGCCTCTATCATCTTTTTGTCCCAACATGCAGCCCATGGCATTGTCATTGATTGACAGGTACATAAATAAGGGAACGTGATCTTTGAGAGGTACCAAGATAGGAGCTTTGACCAATTAATCTTTGATGGAAAGGAAGGCTTCTTGACACTCTTCTTTCCATTTTTTGGAGGAATTCTTCCTTAACAACTTGAAAATGGGCTCATAGGTTTATGTGAGTTGGGAGATGAATCGGCTGATGAAGTTGATTCTTCCCATAAATCCCTGTATTTCCCTCTCTGTCTAGGGTATAGGCATCTCAGTAAAGGATTGAATTTTGGCAGGATCCAGCTCAATGACTTTGTGGCTCAATAGGAATCCCAGTAACTTGCCTGACTTGACGCTGAAGGTGCACTTAGCCGGATTTAGCTTTAAGTTGTACTTGCGCAACCGGTTGAAGAGATTTTTGAGATGGTCTATATGGTCTTTTTCCCTTCGAGACATAACAATGATGTCATCCACGTAGACTTCTATCTCTTTGTGCATTAAGTCATGCAAAAGAGCCATCATGGCTCGCTGATAGGTAACTCCGACATTGATGAGGCAGAATTACAACCTTCTGTACCAAAAGGTTCCCAAGGAGTGATCAACGTTTTCTTCTCTCGGTCCTCTTCAGCAACCATAATTTGGTGATACCCAGCAAAGCAGTCAAAAAAGGAGTACATGTCATACTGAGCTGTATTGTCAATGAGTATATGGATAAATGGTACCAGGAAGTTGTCTTTGAGACAAGCTTTGTTTAAATCCTTGTAATCCACCCATACTCGCACCTTCCTTCTAAGTTTAGGTATGGGAACTATGTTTGATAGCCACTCAGGGTATGTTGATACCATGATGATGTCGTCTTGAAATTGTTTCATAATTTCTTCCTTGACTTTCAAACTCCACTCAGGTTTCAATCACCTAAGTTTCTGTTTAACTGGCTTGAATCCCACTTTAATGGGTAGGCGATGAATGATGATTTCAGTTGACAAACCGATCATGTCTTCATGAGTCCATGAAAACACATCCTGGAATTGTTTTAATAAAGTAACCATATCATTCCTTTGGCTTGGGGTAAGGTCCAGGCCAATCTGGATTTGTTTGGGGTTTTTTGTGGTTCCAAGGTTCAAAGAGGTAGTATGATCAAGGTTTGGCTTGGGTTTGTCTTTGACCCATTCTTTGATTTCCTCTGGCACCTCAAAGTCCTCTTGCTCAATCTCCATCAAGTCAGAGTTCAACTTTTCATCAAAGTTGTAGTCATGTGAAGAATTGGCATTCCATCAGCAAGTTTAGAAAAATCTAACTTTGGAGTCCTGAAACAAAATGATTTCACTTAATATGAAATTATTTGATCATACAGAGTGGCATGACAAAAACAACTGCTAATATTATGCAACAAAAGTAAGAAGTTATTGTTATCTACAGGGTAGAGGGATTTTTTACCCTTTTTACCCTTTTTGGAAAATTCAAGGAGTGTTGCTCCAATTGCAGAGGGTCAAGTCCTGATGGACAGCTGCGATGAAGGGGCGGTTATCATCCTCCTCCTCTTGAATAATGGCCATGACACTTGGGCAGTCATCATCTGAGATATCCTTGTTCATACCCTCGGTATGCACAAGGACATACATCTTTGATAATCGTCTCTTTATATCTTGTTTGCGCCTTTAATTCCTTTCCTCAATGTCTGGGTCTGGAATTAGGACTTCTTTCCCGTTAACTGGTCTAGGCTTAGGAAACAGCATACCCGCCATGAAGACAAGAATTTTCCTTAAAGGTTGTACAGAATTTGCATCTGTAGGTTTAGGCAATAGCATTGTAGATGAAGGAATCGGTGTATGCTTTTGCGGGTTCTTGTGACATGACCTAGAGGAGTAGTCTAGTCCGGCCTTCTTTGTCTGCCTGGGAATTTGAATTGGACATTTGATTCCTTGCTGGTTCTTTCTTAACCGTTGTCCTGGCTGGAAACCCAAGGATATCATCTCTTGACTGGCCGATATTACCTCGGTGGAAACTCTGGGTTTTAGAGCTGGGGCCCCGATGGGTTGATAATGAGTGTTGCTCACCTCAAGGGCTTAGAAGCTGGCAAGCTCAACTTCTTCATTAAAACTTATTAGAGGCATATCACTTTGGACAGGATACTCTGGTTCAGCATTGACAATGACTAGATTACTATTGATGATATACTTGAGTTATTGATGAAGAGTGGATGGGATGGCTCCTGCCATATGGATTCAAGGTCTTCCCAACAGTAATTTATATCCTATAGTGATTTTGAGCACTTGAAAGGATATGTAGAATGTTTGTGGACCGATTTCCACGGGTAACTCAATCTCTCCCACAGCATTTCGTCGCGATCCATCAAAGGCTTTGATGACTGTGTGTCTACTTCGTATCCGGTTGAGATTGATCTTCATCTTTTCCAATGTGGCATAGGGGCAGATTTTTAGGGATGATCCACCATCTATTAGCACACCTCCAACCACATATCTGAAAGAAATCACGGCTATGTCCATTGGCTTACAATGACCCGTCCCTTCGGGAGGTATGTCATCATCAGTGAAAGATATCACATTGTTGTTGAAGATGTGATCTACCAGATGATGAAACTTTTCAACATCCACTGTCTTTGGCAAGTGGGGTTCTTCTAATATCTTCATTAAGATCTTCTGATGATCTTTCGAAAAGAATACTAAGTCCATAATAGATATATGTTGAGGTGCTTCTTCCAAGATTTGCACCACTTTGGCTTCATTATGTCCCATCTTGAGGAGTAATTCTTCGATTTTATCCTTGGCCACTTTCCCCTTAGATTTGATGACCGGCTTCATCACTCGTTGAGGGAGATATAGCGGATTTTCCTTGGATACCGCAACAGTTGTGTTTGATGTTGATCCTTCAACCTCTCCATAGTTCTAGGGGACTTTCTTAAGGTTGATGATAGGAAGTTGCAGTCTAAATGGAAATATGAGTGGTTGTGGTGCAGCCACTTTCAAAGGGTTTTCAACTCCTTTGAGCTTGATTGGTTGAATTATAAAGGGTGTTACAGCCAGGTCTCCCTCAGAGGATATGACTGCTATGATTTCCCTACATCTCTGTGTTCCTGGAGGAAATATATGTCCACTCACAAGTGATACGGTGTCATCGTTTGCCATTTGCAGGTCACCGCTGTCAATCATATTTTGGATAAGGTAACGGAGTGCCCAGCATCCTTCAGTGTTGTGACCACGAGAATGGGAGTGGTATTGACAAACTCCAGTAGCATCAAATCTTTTTTAGCGTGAATTGACTGGAGGTAGCAGTGGTGTGATTTTTCCATCATTGATCAGCATCTGCAATATTTCTTCCATCGGTTGACCTAAATGGGTGAACTCCCTTTTGTTGGAAAAGTCCCGACGGGCTTGGGCTTTTGCTTTTCTTGCAAGCTTTTCCTTCAAGGTTTCAGTCTCTTAGGTCTGTAGTGGAGTCTTTGTGATAAGGGAGAGGAGACTTGCATGCTCCTGACTAAACAACTATCGTGTGACTTGGTTCTGATGTATCACCAGTTCTGCTAGTTGATTGACATGTTCATCAATAGACTTTAACTCCCATTCCATCATGAACTGGAACTCCGAATAATCCCACTTGTCAGAATTATCTTTGCTAGTTTGGGTAGAACCACCCACGTATTTGAGGTATTTCGAACTCTCTCCGCTGCCTTTGTTGATCATTTTAACATCCTCTTCCTTGTGTTGAAGGAGAGGGTTATCCTGAACGTGTGGTTGTTCGGGCTTTGTCACCACAATCTCACCACTGTCTATTAAGTCCTGGATCTTATGCTTGAGGGCCCAACAATCTTGGGTGTCGTGGCCTGGAGCTCCAGAATGGTAAGCACACTTTTTATTTGTGTTGAAGCCCTTTCCACATGGATTGGCTGGTGGAAGGAGATGAGTGATTTTCTTCTGAGCTGTCAGAAGTTTGAAAATGTTTTCGAGTCCCCTAAGGGTGTGAACACTCTGGAACGTCTAACTTCTCCGCTCTTTGGTAAGGGAGGATTTAAAAATTGCACTTGGAAAGGGGAGTAGTTTCTCCTTTGAATAGGCAAGTTTTGACTGCCTTTTTGTGTTTACCCTTGCAATATCAAGGAAACATCCTCTTCTTTCTTCTTATGAACCTTCCGAGGGTTGTTCCCATAACTTCCAGATTGGATATACTCAGCTATGGCTTTTAAAGTGACGAGGTCTTGAATCTTCCCAGATTTTAACCCCATGTCTGCCATTTCTACGTGTTTAATCATTTTTGAGAATAGTTTTCCTATTCCAGCTAGGACCCTCTCATAAAATGGAGCTTCTTGAATATCTATGAAGGTCATCACCATCTCAGTCTCTGTTATGGATGGGATTACTTGAGCAGCCAGACGCCTCCATCTTTGGGCATACTCTATGAATAACTCATTGAAATGCTTCTTAACTTTGGTAATTTGATACATGTCTGCAGCCATCTAAGTTTGGAAGCTATATTAACTGAGGAAAGCATGGGCTAACCCCTCCCAGCTGTGAATTTTGGAGTTATCCAATTTGGTGTACCATGCTTTGGCTTCTCCAATCAAACTCTTCTAAAATAGCTGCATTCTCATCTTTTCATTCTTAGCGTATAACCCGAGCTCTCCAATGAACACTTTTAAGTGAGTGTAGGAATCTCCCAATTCGTCATATTTCTTGAAATTGGGAGTCTTGAATTTCTTCGGGTAATGGACCTCGGGGAAGATGCAAAGGTCTGAATAGGAAACACTTTCATGCGTTCCAATCCTTTGATAGACTGAATGGTCTCTTCCGTTTGCAAAACCTTTTTCTGAATATCATTGGTGTCATGATATTCTTTAAGATGGGTGATTTCAGGGTTTTTGTTGGACTTCTCAGTTTGAGACTCAGGTACTGGGACTTCTCTATCTGGACCATGGATTCCTCCCTGTGCAGAGGATTCTGTTTGGATGGGTATTTATGGACCCTGAGTTGATTTGTTTAGTTCTTAGATAAGAACAGCCAACTTTGTTTTTTGATTCCTCAATCTTCGAACTCCTCACGAGAGACAGGAGTGGGATCAGACTGGGCATTTGTAGCCATGTCTGACGGTGGGCTTAGTGCCTTTTTAGACTTTGAACGGGTAATGGGACCAATCGTTTCCCTACAAAAAGACTATGTAGTTTAGTCTGGGAAAATGTAGAAATATTACACACTATGCAATATGTCCATTTTTTAGGAGTGTTTTAATGTTCTCCTGCAAAATAGATGTCAATCGTTTTAATGACAAGATAGCATGATAGTTCTTGATATAAAATAGGAATGTACATATTCCTTTATATTTTCCATTACATTGAGATTGATATGGAAATAAAATTACAAGTAATTAAAAAAAGGAAGGTATGAAGAGACTTTCCTCTGCATTTGGTTTATCCGAGGCTGACCTATCTTAGGCTACTTTCGTGGCTTTTCGGCTTGAAGGTCCCCAAATCATCGTAATTTACTAGATGGGTAGTTAATCTGATCTTTCAACTGGAGTGAATCTGGGTGATGCTTTTCCTGAGGCTCGCGGAATTAGTCTTCCTTGAGTCCAGTAATCAAACTCTGACAACATACATTCACATATCGCGTCTCACCATATGGAAATGATGACATGTGTGAAGCACTAATATCACAGGCAGTTATGGTGCAAAGCACTAAAGTGCAGTAAATAAAGCATTAGTATACATCCATTCAATGTAAATGCAGTATTCACACATAAGCAAGTAAAAGTTTTGAAAAGCTTGAGTAGCAGCTTAAGCCCTCTTACTAGAATCCCCAGCAGAGTCGTCGCCTGTCGACGTCAGGTTTTTTATTTGTCTCTTTCTGTTCTTGTCTTTTGGTGTTCCCATTTTAGATGAGTTTTGTTTGAAAAGTTCCGACATGTATATGTCCATGATTTGACTGTTAGAGTCGCCAGTTAATAATTTTTAAATTGTTGCACCAACTCAACCAAGAAAAGGTTTGCACAAAGACCCAATGGTTTGACACTGTTTAACTGGTCTTGCAAACCGAGATTCGTTAGGGTCCAGGGGCTTGATTAAGCGGAGGGAAGGTGTTAGGCACCCCCCGACTTCCGTGATAACACGGTTACCGCCACTTTTCATTAACTTTTATCTGCGAATGTGTGTGTGTGAATTAGGTCCATGTGCAATTGTCTAGAACTAGTGATATGCCTCGTTTACACCTATATACAAAGGGTTTGACTTTTGTATAAAAGTTCAATTTTAACAAGATATAGCAGTGATGTTTTGTAAAACAGGTTTTTCAAACCCTTATGCTCAATAGTAATTGAGGCCTTTGATACTTCCATTTTATTATGTTTTCGACTTGATTGCTTTTATTTTCGAGATGCGAGGCATCTTCGAGAAGATAGGATATATATATATATATATATATATATATATATATATAGTAGTGCCGAACTCCTTGTGGGCATGAGACCCATCTAAGAATATCCAGACACCGTAGATAATTTATAAGCTGGCTGCAGTTGTAAAATATCCATCACGGGAACCGAATCTAGATTCAGAGGCAGAATCTATGATCACATGATTCCTAGGCTCACATAAAAAAGCAATATCTACAAAAGCTTGAAAAAGAACTAGATTTGAGTAAATCTAAACCATTCTTCAACGGTCCAAATTTAGAAACTTCTGAACTGGTCAAAGTTAGAAATAACCAAATTTTGGCAAATCTAGCCCGCATGCTGAAAGATTAAATATCTACATTATGAAAGTAATTAAAGTAGATATATATATATATATATATATATAAGTAGTAAAAATCTTAAAAATCTAAAAAATCTTACAATGGGCTGCCAAGAAGACTTCAGATAGCTTTTGATGCCTGAAAACTCGGTTTCCACCAGTTAAACTTCAGTATGTTATAAAACACGAGCTTACAAGAGTTTAGAAAGAAGAATCACTCAGTTTAAAGCACTCTAGCAGCGGTTACAAGCTGAAATGGACAGAGTTTTCTCTCAATTCTCCTTTTTTTTCAAATGAGCTGCCAAGAGCTCATATTTAAAGACCAAGGAGCCGCGGGTCTACCTGCGGCTACCCGGGATGCCCCGGGCTTAGCGGGTCGTGTCGTCTCAAAGTACGTGCATTTGGGGTACGCGTTGTCCGCTCAAACCTTTATAACTTTTAATTAGGGCTTCCGATAAAGGAGTGTTGTGAGACCCCGAATTTTATGAATAAAGATTTAAATTTCTCGAAATATTTTTTTGAATATTATGGAATGAATTTGATATAATGTTATAGTTGTGGGTAATATTTATAAATTTTGAAATGTATGCAAGTTATTATATAATATTCGATTGGTCGGAGAATATTCTTTTGTTGAGAATATTCAGATGATTTCAATTACAATCATTAGTGGACTATTAACGAAATTATCATTCGGATTAAGAAAAGCGACAAAAATATTTTTATGAAAATAACGGCGGAAGTTTTACCGTTAAAACCGTTGAACAACTTCGGTAGTAAAAAGTAAAGATGTCTGGCGTGGTTGCATAGTAGCATTACCAGTATTGATTATTGATGCTTACATGAGAAGTCACTCGGTTTTGTTCAATTATTGCTTGATAAATGTTTCATTAGTATCTCACGTTATTTGATTCAATTATTGTCGATATTTTATATATTATTAAATCAATAATTGAGATGACAGAGTTATTAATATTATTATTTGCAATATTAACGATGTCTAGAAGTTCTGTCAAGGAGAGGTTTGGTCACCTAATTGTGTGTCAATAGGGAGAAATCCTTATTGGAAAGCCCCCTCTTTCCTGGGAACGACCTGGTCGATTAATATTGTGAATTATAATAATGATGATAAATATTGTTAAATATATTGAGGTGTCTTTTTATGAAGTCACGGAAGTTTATATATATATATATATATATATATATATATATATAAATTTTGTTTTATTAGTATTATTAATGTAATAAAAGCAGGTAAAAAACTTTTATATAAAATGTAATACTTTTATAAAGTTATTTATTTTATTAGACAATAATTAGAATATAATATATTTTATTATGCATAGTGTTTTGCATAGTAAAATCTTTTTATATAAAAGCAGAATACTTTTATAAAGTTATTTGTTTTATTAGACAATAATTAGAATATATTATATTTTATTATGCATAGTGTTTTGCATATTATTTGCATAGTGTTTTGCATAGTATAATCTTTTATATAAAATGAATACTTTTATAAAGTTATTTGTTTTATTAGACAATAATTAGAATATATTATATTTTATTATGCATAGTGTTTACATAGTGCACGCATAGTGTTTTGCATAGTAAAATTTTTTATATAAAAGTAATATTTTTATAAAGTTATTTATTTTATTAGACTATAAATAGAATATATTATATTTTATTTAAAAGATTTTGATTTATTAGAATAATTTATTAATACTGCATAGTAAATCTATATGGACCGTCTGTTCAAAAGTAAATCAATCTGGACCGTTCAAGAATTAGTTACTATTCAGTCCATTCTCCTATAAATAGAAGCTCATTCCTTCATTATTTCTTACGAATTCACTGAAACTCTAGAGAGAGAAACTATAAAGAGAAAGAAGAAAAGTATTCTGCTACTTCACTACTCCTATATCCAGTTGTTCTAAGGTAAGGGATATTATTTGTTGTACCCGTAAGGGGTATTATTCTTTCGTATTCATGAAGAGAATTATTTTCTTTCAATACTCGTAAGAGCTGTTATTCCATTCTTCATTATTATGTTGGAATAACATGTTTATGCGAAGTACCACATACATGGTGAAATTCTTCTATTATTCCATTCTTTATTATTATGATGGAATAACCTGTCTATGCGAAGTACCGCATACATGGTGAAATTCTTCTGTTATTCCATTATTTATTATTCTGTTGGAATAACCTGTCTGTGCGGTCTATCGCATGCCTGGTGAAGTCTTTTGTTATTCCATTCTTTATTATTCTGTTGGAACATCCTGTCGGTGCATTTACGCATGACCTGGTTCCGTTATTTATTATTCTGTTGGAATATCCTGTCTGTGCGTTTACGCATGACCTTGTTCCATTCTTTATTATTCTGTTGGAATAACCTGTATGTGCGGTCTATCGCATGCATGGTGATTTCTTCTGTTATTCCATTCTTTATTATTCTGTTGGAATAACCTGTCTATGTGGATTATCACATGCATGGTGAATGATCCTTTGTATTCATTTCTTATTAAATTGTGGAAATGATCGGTCTAAGTGGATTATCGCATGGCGGCGAAAAATTCATTTGTAGTTTCATATATTCTATTATACTCAGTTGGTTAAAGTTTTAGCTTCTATACTCCATGAAATTAGTGGAATATCCTTGATATTTGTGCTTCATCCAGTATCTTTTCATGAAAATATTCTTCTGAGCATTCTTGAAATGAGAACGTAGCCGGGACTAGTCAGGGAACAGAGTGACGGTCCAGATGATAGTATTAGTAGTCCTCACTATTCTGTTAAATAGTGTGACAATAAATGTATTGAGGACTCCTTTGAGTGTGGATATTGTCTAGATGACAATATTCTTATTAAAACTCTCAATTTATGTTTTGTCGTATTTTACACGACAGTTGTATAATTAGTTTGTATTTGCATTTTTGTACCATGTATCTGGCGACTCAAGATGGGTGATGTATACCTATTTTGGGGGCATCACAGTTGGTATCAAAGCTTAGGGATATGATCCCTGGCTGAGATGTGAGGCAAGAACTAGGAGGGGAGAGACGGGGAATTCCTTCGCTAGTATGACCTACCTAAGTTTATTTGGTATTTAATTGGTCGGTCAGAGTATAGGGATAATATATGATATGTCAATTAACCCTTGTTTTATGACAGTGTTTGAAAATGACATCTGAAAATGTTGAGATAAGCAATGGAGCAAAATAATATGACCGTATCGCAGTACGGGGCTAAGTTTGCGGAGTTATCCCGGTTTGCATCCCATTTGGTCGATAATGAGGAGTGAATGACGCGAATGTTTCTAAGAGGTTTGAAACCAAATATACGTCAATACCTCATTTCTCATAAACTTTGTTTATATTCAGATGTTGTGAATAGGGCTCAGTTATTGGAGCGCGATAATGAGTTAGCATAACCAAAAGGTAACGACCAACAACACGATAATAATCGTACCGGTAGCAACGGCCATCGGAACAATGATGACCATCAAGGGGGAATCAACATGCCAAAAATGGTAACCACCTCGGTGAGAATCATGGCCAAAATAATAAGAATGGAAATTTCAAGAAGAGGAGATTCAACAATGATGGAAAGATGTCAGCACCAGCACTCGTTGTTAAGGAAAGAGAACGACCACTTATCATATGCTTCAAATGCGAAGGGGAGGGACACATCAGTCCAAACTGCGCGATGCCGTCCAAAGCATGATATAATTGTGGAAGAGAAGGTCACCTAGCTCGATTTTTTCGTTCAGGGAAGTCAAGTCCAACTGCGACGGTGGCACCAAAGGCGGATACGGACAAAACAAAGTCGATGGTTTCAGGGAGAGCGTTTTCGTGACTTCTCAAAAAGTTAGTAACCCGAACGAAGTTAGCACGGGTTAGTTAATTATAAATTCTTGCAAAGTCTATACCTTATTAGATACCGATTCTACCCATTCTTTTATCTCTCTTGCTTGCGCTTAACGTTTAAATTTGACCCTAGAGAAGTTAGACTTTGACTTATTGGTTAAAACTTCATTAGTAAAAACCTTCGTTACCTCCACTGTTTATAAATCTTGTTGATTCAAATCAACACTTTCACGTTACCTGTCGATCTTATCTCTTTGAAAATACTTGCCTTTGATGTGATTTGACGAATCGATTGGTTAACTACTCATCATGCTAAAATTGATTATTTTCGTAAGGTTGTTAACTTTTATATTCCTAACCAACCTGTTATATGAATTCAAGCAACCAAACCACTAAAGTCAATCATTGTCATATCAAGCCATAAGTAAAGAGCCCCAAACCTTTCGCTGGTGACTTCCAAGTCTTGGAATACACTGAAGCCAGAATATTCGTAGGGGACGTCGTGAATAACAGTGGCAAGTTGATAGGTATCAATGTGACGTGTTATCCAAGTCTTGGATGAGAGTCACAGTTTTGAATGACATTTCTATTATTAATAAATTTCCTGACGTATTCTCTGAAGTCTTCCTAGCCTACCCCTAGAGCGTGAAATTGAATTTTGTATTGACCTCAGTACAAAATCCATTTCTTAAACCCTCAAATATTTCTTCAACCAAAATGAACGTAACATGCACCAAAGACGTTGGCTCGAGCTGTTGAAGATTACGATCATAACATTCAATATCATCGTGGAAGAGCAAACGTGGTAGCTGACGCGTTGGGTAGAAGATCGTATGCGTTTATGAGTGCGATGTTGTTAACACAAAAACCCATTTCATATAACTTACAAATGATGAAGATAGAGTTAAAGACTCTAGGGACCCACGTGAAGATAACGAATATACGAGTATAATCGACTTTAATCGATAAAGTTAAAGTCGCTCAAGCTACATACTCAGAGCTGATGAATGTGAAGAAGAAGGTTCAAGAGGGCATTATTCTAGAAGTAAGAATCGATGAAGAGAGGAAATCTCAACCCTTGATTTTATTGGCCCATTTGAAATCCTCGATCGAGTAGGAACTATGGCCTATAGACTCATTTTACCAACAAGTATGTCGCGTGTTCATAACGTTTTTCACGTATCGATGTTACGTAAATATGTGGACGACACAAACCACATTATTGATTTAGAACCGAACGAGATAGCGGAAGACTTAACGTATGAGGAAATACGTGTTAAAATCTTGAATATGAAGGATCGTATTCAACACTCAAAGGTTATACCTCAAGAGTTAGAATCTGAAATGAAGTCAAGGTATCCTCATCTCATTCGGCATACTGTAGTGCGCACGTAAATTTCGAGGGCAAAATTTCATAAGGAGGGAGATTCGAGACCCGAATTTTATGAATAAAGATTTAAATTTCTGAAATATTTTTTGAATATTATGGAATGAATTTGATATAATGTTATAGTTGTAGGTAATATTTATAAATTTTGAAATGTATGCAAGTTGTTATATAATATTCGATTGGTGGGGAATATTCTTTTTGTTGGGAATATCCGTGCGACGCGGTACAATCATTAGTGGACCCCTAATACAAATTATTGTCGGATTAAGAAAACGATAAAAATATTTTTATAAAAATAACGGCGGAAGTTTTACCGTTAAAAGCTGTTGAACTACTCTAAGAGTAAAGTAAAAATACGATGTCTGGCGTGGTTGCATAGTAGTATACCGGTATTGATTATTGATGCTTACATGAGAAGTCACTTTCAGCTTTTGTTTAATTATTGCTTGAAGAATCGTTGCATAGTATCTCACGTTATTTGATTCAATTATTGTCAATATTTTATATATTATTAAATCAATAATTGAGATGACAGAGTTATTAATATTATTATTTGCAATATTAACGATGTCTAGAAGTTACGCCAAGGAGAGGTTTGGTCACCTAATTGGCCAATAGGAGAAATCCTTATTGAAAGCCCCTTCTCGGGAAGGAGCGAATTGGTTGATTAATATTGTGAATTATAATAATGATGATAAATGTTATTAAATATATTGATGTGTCTTTTTATGAAGTCACTAAGTTTATATATATATATATATATATATATATATATATATATATAAATTTTGTTTTATTAGTATTATTAATGTAATAAAAATGAAAAACTTTTTATATAAAAGCAGAATACTTTTATAAAGTTATTTGTTTTATTAGACAATAATTAGAATATAATATATTTTATTATGCATATGTTTTGCATAGTAAAATCTTTTTATATAAAATGTAATACTTTTATAAAGTTATTTGTTTTATTAGATAATAATTAGAATATATTATATTTTATTATGCATAGTATTTGCATAGTGTCTGCATAGTGTCTTGCATAGTAAAATCTTTTTATATAAAATAGAATACTTTTATAAAGTTATTTGTTTTATTAGACAATAATTAGAATATATTATACTTTATTATGCATAGTATTTGCATAGTGTCTGCATAGTGTCTTGCATAGTAAAATCTTTTTATATAAAACAGAATACTTTTATAAAGTTATTTGTTTTATTAGACAATAATTAGAATATATTATATTTTATTATGCATAGTGTGTGCATAGTGCTTGCATGTATTTGCATAGTAAAATCTTTTTATATAAAATAGAATACTTTTATAAAGTTATTTATTTTATTAGACTATAAATAGAATATATTATATTTTATTTAAAAGATTTTGATTTATTAGAATAATTTATTATTACTGCATAGTAAATCTATATGGACCGTCCGTTTAAAAGTAAATCAATCTGGACCGTTCCGGAATTAGTTACTATTCAGTCCATTCTCCTATAAATAGAAGCTCATTCCTTCATTATTTCTTACAAATTCATTGAAACTCTAGAAAGAGAAACTATAGAGAGAAAGAAGAAAAGTATTCTGCTACTTCACTACTCCTATATCCAGTTATTCTAAGGTAAGGGATATTATTTGTTGTACCCGTAAGGGGTATTATTCTTTCGTATTCATGAAGAGAATTATTTTCTTTCAATATTCGTAAGAGTTATTATTCCATTCTTCATTATTATGTTGGAATAACCTGTTTATGCAAAGTACCGCATACATGGTGAAATTCTTCTATTATTCCATTCTTTATTATTATGATGGAATAACTTTGTCACATAAAAGTAATCGCATACATGGTGAAATTAAATCATTATTCAATTCTTTATTATTTATTTGGAATATCTCCGCTTGGTGCGTATTATGCCCGATCCGGTTCTATTATTTATTATTCGTAGGAATAACTCCGTCTGTCATGGTCTATCGCATGCCCGGTGAAGTCTTTTGTTATTCCATTCTTTATTATTCATTGGAACATCACAGTAGATGCGCGTTTACGCATGACCGGTTCCGTTATTTATTATTCGTTGGAATATCTTGTTCGTGCGTTAACGCATTTGATTCTGGTTCCATTCTATATTATTACATTGGAATAACTTTGTATGTGCTTGCCTATCGCATGCATGGTGATTTCTTCTATTATTCCATTCTTTATTATTCTGTTGGAATAACCTATCTATGTGGATTATCACATGCATGGTGAATGATCCTTTGTATTCATTCCTTATTAAATTGTGAAAATGATCGGTCTAAGTGGATTACCGCATGGCGGCGAAAATCCATTTGCAGTTTCATATATTCTATTATACTCAGTTGGTTAAAGTTTTAGCTTCTATACTCCATGAAATTAGTGGAATATCCTTAATATTTGCGCTTCATCCAGTATCTTTTCATGGAAATATTCTTCTGAGCATTCTTGAATTTTACTCTACAAAGAAGTATCATGTTGATAATTTGGGCGTTATTGGTTCCTGGATAAATTAATTCTTGAACTTGTTTTATTGAATTATTTTGTCATTGTCATCATCCTCATGTTTATATTATGTTGAAAGTCATCTGTGGCCTGTGGTGCATAGTTGGACTTGATATGATTATGACCAGGAATTATTCGGTATAATCATGACCGTAATATTACAAATGATGTGGAAAAAGTCCTCATTGGCCCGTAATGCATTGATGGACAGTTTTTGGTATGATTATGGCTATGGATTCTCTTCGGTCAAGGGTGAAAAGATGAATTTTTTATGGCATGATCATGACCATTGATGAATACACGAATATCCTTAGCCCGTAGTGTATGGATAATTGTGGTTGTGATACTAATGAATATCCTTGGCCGTAGTGCAGGGATGATGTGGATTATTTATTAAGCTGAGTCTCAGCGATAAAAGTGATGAAAAACCTTTTTAAATCATAAAAGATAGTAGATTTTATTCTCTACTTGACTATTTTAATGGATTGCTTGTTCCGCTGCACTTAAACTTGATGTTTGTTATATTTTATCAGTTTAACATTGTTGAAGACTAATGATAATTTATTCTACATTATCTTAGTCATAATATTTCTTACTAGGCTAGTTGAGCTCACCCTTTCTTTCATTGTTCTCTTCAAGAAATGAGAACGTAGCCGGGACTAGTCAGGGAACAGAGTGACAGTCCAGATGATAGTATTAGTAGTCCTCACTATTCTGTTAAATAGTGTGACAATAAATGTATTGAGGACTCCTTTGAGTGTGGATATTGTCTAGATGACAATATTCTTATTAAAACTCTCAATTTATGTTTTGTCATATTTTACACGACAGTTGTATAATTAGTTTGTATTTGTATTTTTGTACCATGTATCTGGAGACTCAAGATGGGTGATGTATACCTATTTTAGGGGCGTCACAAGTGTTATACCTTTTCGGAAAGCTGTCGTCGAGAGCTACACAATGACATGGGATTAGAGGTTGTACGAAGCCGGGAAGATGGGTCCATGACCAGATCTCCAAGTCTTCAAAGTCTATCCGTTATACTGTCTTATGCAGTTGTCACTCAGGATTTTGAGTTATGGTTCTTGTGGCACACCTTGGTACGCAATGAGGATTGAATTGTGTTAAGACGATTTGAATATGATGTTGAGGTGGCAATATGATGTTCAAATTCTTAAGCTTTCTACTGCTTGACCTCCCGGGTTTATATCTGGGGTTGAACTGAGTATCCCGGGGTTGTCTCCGGTGTTAAAATTGACTTTTTCAGGGTTATCTCCGGAACTTGAACTGGATCCCTCGGGGTTATCTTTGGAAGATGATTCTGCCCTCCTGCAGGGTTAGTAAAAGAAATGCAAAATTTTGAGTGTCTAATATATATATATATATATATAAAGCATTTGAAAGCTTAAAAATCTAAAAAATCTTACAATGGGCTACCAAGAAGACTTCAGATAGTTTTTGGGGCCTGAAAACTCAGTTTCCACTAGTTAAATTTCAATATGTTATAGAACACGAGCTTACAAGTGTTTAGAAAGAAGAATCACGAAGTTTGGAGCACTCTAGAAAAGGTTAAGGGCTGAAATGGATAGAGTTTTCTCTCTTTTCTTCTTTTTTTTCTTTTTTCAAATGAGCTGATAGGGGCTCATATTTATAGACCAGGATGGTTCATGGGTTAACCCACAGCAGCCTCATGGTATACTGTGATCGCCCGGTTTTTGGGTTGCCCCGAGATTTGCGGGTCCCGTTGACGAGAGTTACACAATGACATGGGATTAGACATTGTCTGAAGCTAGGAAGATGGGTCCATTACCAGATCTCCAAGTCTTCGTTGTCTATCCGTTAAGCTGTCTTGTGCAGTTGTCACTCGGGATTTGAGCTATGATTCTTGTGGGACATCTTTGGAAGTAGTTTGAGTTGAACTGTGTTGAGACGAGGTTGAGATGGAAAGATGACCATTTTGCCCCTCCCGGGGTTATCTCCGGCTTTGGCACAGTTGTAGCAGTCTTTTCTTAGGGTTCTCTCTGAGATTGGCCTGCTGTTAACTCTAACTGTCCTCAGGGTTGTCTCTGAGGTTAGTTTGACCTCCCGGGGTTGACTACGGGCTTTGAACTTGATCCCCCGGGGTTATCTCCGGGGTTGGAACTGACTTTCCCAAGGTTATCTCCAGGGTTGAAAACTAAATCTTACGGGGTTATCTTCGGGGCTGGAACTGGATCTCCCGGGGTTATCTCTGGGATTGGAAATTAAATCTCCCGGGGTTATCTCCGGGGCTGGAAATTAAATCTCTTGGGGTTATCTCCGGGGCTAGAACTGAATCTCCCTAGGTTATCTCCGGGATTGGAAACTGAGTCTCCCAGGGTTATCTCCGGGGTTGGATTTGATGTTGTGGTCTTCCAGGGTTATCTCTGGAGTGTGAAAAAGATGTTTTTTCCCTCTTGCATAGTTAGTAACAGGAAAACGAAATTTCGCGCGTCTACAAGTGTTTATAAGAAACAGGGTCTGTATAGTTGTACAGACCCTGTTTCTTGAATGTATCTAAATTATACTTAAAACACTATTTTCTGTAACAAATCTGTTTGGAATAAATATTATACATTTTTTAAAAAGTATTAAAAAAAAATAAAAATGTCGCTAGAATGTCAGTACAATAATGTCGCCCTAGAAGGACTTTATATATATATAGGATAAGGGCTGGGTCTCATCGAGATCAGGGTCCCATTATAGAGATGGAGAAAAATTGCAAACCCTAATTTTTACCTTAATAACTAGATTGCTGTTTTGTGATTATAAAAGTTAATAAGAAAGGGTTAATCTACTCGACTACTCCAGTCTCATCCCCCCACTTAGATAATAACGAGCAAGCATAGGTTTGCTTAAGCATTGTTTATGTCAAAGACCGAAAGATTGTTACTACTAGTCTTAAAAAACTATGAAACCAATTGTTTTTATCTAACAAATGCCAAATAAAAAGAAATAAGATGAACAAGTATGGATATACCATTTTTATGAATTCATCAAACAAAAAATCCCATTTTAAAAAATCAAGAATTAGAAGAAATATGATGAAGCAAAGGAGGAACTTTGATCAGTTTCTGAGGGTACTAATGTGCGTTGCAGCTTTTGCTCTATTTATCGGGGCTTCCATTGGTGGTAAGTTATCCGAATCTGAAAGCTTAATCAGTTTCATTGAAGCTATAGATCCCAAAAATGTACTAAATTTTGATAGAAAAAATGGGTTGGTGACAAATTTATGCTTACATAATTGGAAGGGTGTTAAATGCAACTTAGGTGCCACCACCATATCAGAAATATGGCTTCATAATATGAATCTTAGTGGCATTATTGATGCTGATTCCCTTTGTAATCTTCCAAATTTGCGAGTTCTTAATCTAGCAAAAAATAAAATCCATGGAAAAATCCCCGACTCAATCTCGCGATGCACGAGGCTGACATATATAAATCTAAGCAACAACCTGTTGAATGGGAGTGTACCTATTGCTGCTTTTGTTAAGCTGAAGAATCTAAGGATATTTGATATCTCGAGAAATCGTTATAGTTATGAAAATGTTCTGCGTTTGAACCAGAAGTTCAAAATACAAAAGAATTATTTTGTGGGATCGAGTGCATTATTGCAAGAAAATGGAATCAAAGAGGCAACAAAAGTAACTATGGACGCGTTATCACCAAGTAGCAGGTACGGTGCAGAACTTCACAAAAAATCTAACAAATGGACATTTCCTACATGGATACCATTAGTTTTAGGCATTACTTTCTTCTTTCTTTTTGCATATTTTGTCAACAAGGTGGCTGTTAAGTCCGCGAAAGATAGGGAGATTTTAAAGTTCTTGGCAGAATCCCCAGGTCCTAAAAACTTTCCCCCGGCCAAGGATTTAGAAGAAGGGAAGCCACTAGAGGAAAAAAGCCCGGATCTTTTTTTCTTTGTTGAAGAGAAGGAAAGGTTTAAAATGGCAGATTTACTTGAAGCAGAAGCTGACTTGAAAGGCCAGGGGTTTTGCAGCAGCCTTTACAAGGTAAGGCTCAAGAACAATGCCATTTTTGCTGTCAAGAGATTGAAGCAATCACCGGTCTCATTTGAGGAATTCAGCCTGATAATGAGAAAGATAGGGAACATGAAGCATCGAAACATTCTTCCTCTTGTTTGTTATGGTTCTAACAGCAGTGACACAAAACTTCTCATTTACAAGTTTCAGAAAAATGGAAGCCTTCTTTCCGTTCTAGAGAGTAAGTCCATTTATTAAAGTTTGATACTTTGTTTGGTTACTAGCATTTGCAGCTTTTGTAGTGACAACATTTGGTATTTGAGTGTCAAACGTTGTGTTTGTGAGGTTAACACAAACAAGATTTTAAATTGCGTTTGAACTGTTAAAACTCACCAAATGCCCTTTAACCAAATAAGCACTTAGCATAATCTCTTATTTATGCCAGCCAAAATTTAGCAATTTTCAGGCTGATTTTTTCTTCTTTTTTCTATGCAGAATATTCTGAGGGAAAGAGGGATTTTCCATGGAAAACTCGCCTTTCCATAGCTATAGGAATCGCCAGGGGTTTGGAATTCATTTATCAAAGGTCAGAAGATCATGAAATCATCCCTCATGGTAACATCAAGCTCTCAAATATTTTGCTAAACGAAAACGAGACGCCACTAATAAGTGAATATGGTTACTCAAAATTTTTGGACCCGAAAAAAGCTTGCCTTATTAATTCCATTGGCTATACAGCACCGGAGAAAACTTTATCAGAACAAGGCGATGTTTTCAGCTTTGGGGTGATTTTGTTGGAGTTATTAACCGGAAAAATTGTGGAAAAAAGTGGATTAGACCTTCCAAAATGGGTAAGAGCCATGGTAAGGGAAGAATGGACAGGAGAGGTATTTGACAAGGAAATTGCCAAAGTTGGAAAGTATGCTTTTCCTTTGTTGAATATTTCTCTAAAATGTGTAGCTCATTCCCCTGAAGATAGGCCATCCATTGCTGAAGTTCTGGAGAGGATTGAAGAGGTTGCCAATGTGCAAGAAGATCTTTCGCCTTTGTCAATAACTTCAATTGAATCAACCCCACAATGTTTACTTCACTCTGTTGTGCCTGAGGATTGGGACACCCCTGGATCAACCAAGTGAAGAGTTACATTTTCATTTGCATACTTTTTCTTGTAACTTTCATAGAACTTGTAACTTTTTTCGAGTAGGAATTATGAACAACTTGAATGATCAAGTATAATGAATAAATTTTGTGGCTTCGTAGCCTTTATCAAGTTTAGATGTATAGTAATCAGGGAACTCTTATTGCCTTGTGTTCTGTGTATGGGATATTATAGTTATAAAGTGTGGTACGAGAACTAAATGGTTTATGCATTCTACTACAGATAACGTTTCTCATACACGTTTTCATTTCCTTACCCAGTCAATCAGTATTCTTGGTAACCATTATAAAACAACGTATTATTCTTCAATCGAGAGAATTAAATAAAACTTAGATTTTTAATGAACAGAAAGAAAATAATTGTATTGTCATTTTTTTTTTTTGTACATAAAATAGAGGTAGGTAAAGTATCTCAAACTCTCGGTGGGACACATTGCACCTACAACAACCACAACATATGAAGGAATCCCGACCGCACTTATGTCGGCCGAAATCAGACTCTTTAATATAGACTAGTTACTGACCATCCGTCGTTGGTAAAAATCGAATATAAGTTTTGGGCGAGGACAAGCCACTTGCCACTTGCCACTAATCCAATGGTTGGTAATTGCATTGTCATTACAAGATATTAGTGATCATCATCAGTACACTTCTGAGTCACTAGCTTGAATTCAGCACATAGCCATGGGTCACTTAAAAGTTTTTTTTTCTATAAATTTAACATGACAACTGAGGTAAAAACTAATTACCCAAGTTGTTCTTTATAAATTTAGTTAGGCATAAATTCAGAAATACACTTTGAAGTAAAGCCACAAAAGAAATAAAGGGTGAAATATCATAATGTATTTAATCACTTTAATATAGGTAAGTTGTCAATCTTGACACAAGGTTTAGGGGGACCTCTCTGAAAAATGTCTGCATCAAGAAATCATATCACAGACACAGAGTGATGTTTATATCTGTCCCATACTATTTATTATTCCAGGCTGAATCAAAGTAAGTCTTTAAGTTATTCTTCTTTGTGGATCAGTTGCATCTTAAATGCAACTTAAATTGAATGACGTGAAACTTAAATTGTATCGTCTCACCTCATCTCTCATCCCATGTTATATCTCGTCTCATTTTATGTAGTATTTGTTGTTATGTAATTTACTTACTTATTTACAATTAACTTTTTAACCTTTTAAATAGATAAGGTTGTATTTGATAAATCTGAGAATTAAGATCTGAATGATTATGATGTCTTAATAAATTAGATCATCCGAATGGTTATGAGATCTGAATCTAAAAAATTATTTGATAACTAAAAAGTAAGTTATCTTTTAATGACACTATTTTAAAGTGTAAAATTTTATTTAATAATTTTAAATATTCAATTTAATAAAAATGAGTGCTTAATATTGTTGAATATATTTATATAAAAAAAATATCAAAAAAAATTCATTAAGAAGTACCTCTTAATTATTAAGATTTCATTTTCTGTCTTACCGATTAAGAGGCATTCAGAAGTAACAAAAAAAAAAAACAAACAGCATCATGCCTCTTAGCGAATAAGAGACAATCCATTAAGAGGCAATCAGATGTAAACAAATAGCACCTAAGTATTACGCGACACCAATATATGAATGAGACATAAAAATAATAGTAATTTTGAATTTAAATTATATATTCTTATGTGAATAATTACATCAAAGTAGACAATTAAATTGAATGAAGTGAAAATATTATTGAAAATATATATTCATAACAAAAGTTGGATGGGAGACTCATTCATTCAACGCAGATCCCACCATTTATTTATGTAATCCAAAAATTAGAATTATTCCCATCTACATAATTATTTCTCATCCGCACAATTATTATGCAGATGAGATAAATCTTAACTCGTTTGATCTTTTTCTAAACGGTTATAGATGAGTTGGATATAAAGTACTACTCTCTCTCTCTCTCTCTCTCTCTCTATATATATATATATATATATATATATATATATATGGAGAGGATCGAAGCTAGACTCTCGCTTAAATAACTCATAGTAAATAGCACTCTTTTATCAAAACACGTAGTTTTGGAGGGAATAGTGGTATTTTTGTAAATACAATGCCACCGCGTATTTACAAAAAAAAATAACACTGCCCTTCCAAAACTACGTCGTTTTGATAAAAGAGTGCTATTTACAATGAGTGCTATTTAAGGAGAGTGTTTTGATCATTCATATATATATATATATATATATATATATATATATATATATATATATATATATATATATATATATATATGAAATTGTATGTATGCACACTTTTGTAGGAGGTGAATATGTGTTTATAATGAAAGTGATCACAATGACAATTTTATATTTATCTGTCATTTGAAAGCTATAAAGACAAATTATCGCCTGTTTGCTTAAGAATATTAATCTGAAACGCAGAACCTTGATATGCAAAACTTCTTGAATTGAGAAGTGCATAATATAACTTGTGGTTGAGTGCAGCATTTAAACAATACACGCAAGATAAACAGTATATAAGAAAACCAAGATTTTTTACGTGGTTGGGCTTTTAACCTCTAATGGCTTAATCCACGTCCAATACCAATTGATATTGGAGACTGTGACACCCCCAAATCCGGGTAAATCATTCTCACAGAATTCGGTGTTCACTATCCAAAACCATTACATCTAACTACCCATAATCAAAGGATAAAGACATAATTTAAATAACTTAACAATAATCTTTCCCATTAAAGGGTTACATCATCTCAAAAATAATCCCAGGTAATCTAACCTTAAATTTATTACATCAGTTTGCGGAATACATCATAAAAAATAAGTCTGGTAACATAAAACATTTAAATAAATTTCTCATAAGTCTTCAACACTTGGACATTTTGCCCTTTCCTTTGCTAGTAGATGGCTCATCAACTTTTTCCACTTTAGCTGCAGTGTTAATTGCAAGAGTGAGCAAACAGTTGCTCACTGATATAGATAGTAGTAATGATAACAACATGAGAATGAACAACGAGTGTTGAACAATAATGAATTTGTTCTACGAATCAAAAATAGAAAACAAGTTCGAATTTTAATATCTGAGGGTCTTAAGACCACGAACTATGTCTCCGGTACTTAGGTATTATTACCCCAATCTTAACAGACATTTAAACTATACAGACCCTTCTTAACGTACTTAGGGGGATCAGCCCCTTGTACCATGTATTGTGCACAAACATCTAAACGTTACACATACAAAATCCCCTATGTTAGGGTTGTTCGTCTCAGTTTGGATTTAGAATTTTCGCACTAAAGAAAGTTTAGCTCGTAACTAACTTATCAGTGGTTCTAGAATTTTAGAACACTATTCTATAATAGACTAGTTCAATCAATAAGAGTTTACTTACTACTTAAAGGCTTAATACAACAATATAGAATTGAACAACAACATTATATACTTGAATAGACATGGTATACGTGCAAGATACCATATTTAATAGAATTAGAACAACTTTAATTGAATCAATGTATTAGAACAACATATGTTTTGAATAACAATAACAAGAAATAGGAATACGAAACTCGTTCAATGTAACGAATTAGGTTACAAGAGCTTATTTAACCATACATAAGTATAGAATCAATAGGCTTGCTCAATAAAAGTTTAGAAAACTTGTAAGACCCCAACTTATTATAAATAAAATTGAATTTTTCTCTATTCATTATTCTAAATTAATAAGGTGTTAATTTGATATAATGCTTTGGTTATGGGTGAAACGTGAAAATTTTACAAAATAAGCAAGTGGTTATAAAATATTCATTGTTGTCGGAGAATATTCGTTTGGTCGTAGAATATTCTTGTTGTCGGGGAATATTTGTACGACGGCGCAACCATTTGTGGGCCCCATAACAGAATAACTGTTGGATGAAGAAATTGACAAGTTTGAGTTTTTATAAATATGAGCGTAGTTATTCATCGCTAACACTTGTTGGAATACCGGTGGTTAAAATACGATGTCTGGCGTGGTTGCACAAATAGCTACTCAGATTGCTTGCAAAGATTGTTGAATTATTGATTCTTACGTGAAAGGCCACTACTCAATAATTGTTACAGAGTTATTGGTCAATATTTTATTTTATTGATTCAATAATTGTTGCGTTGATAGTTTATATTATTGTTGTTTCAATAATTGTCATTGCATGTGATATTTCCCATTATCGGATCAATAATTCATATTATTTGAATAATATTATTAGATAGCATTATTGGTAATGTCTAGAAAGTTCATCAAGGAGAGGTTTAGTCACCTAATTGCTTGGCCAAAGAAGGAGAAATCCTTATCTGAAAGCCCTTCTTTCTGGGAACTACACCGAATGTTATTATTGTGATTACGTAATATTATTTGTGAATAATTAATTATTGATTTATATGATAAAAAATATTTATTTGATGTGGATATAAATGATGGATTTATTTATGTGGTTATAAATGAAGGAATTAATGTTGAGGTATTTTATCAGTATTTTAACGGATTGGAGGTATTAAAAGATCAAATCTATTCTTAAAGCTCTATATGCGTGAGTTATAATTTTAATCGACCAGTTGGATCGTTGTGATTTTTGGATATATTATACATATATAAGTTGAGTATATATACACAAATTTTGAACCGATTAAAAATTAACGTATGATTTGTTATGAATTTTAAGAGGTGTTGAAAATCATCCGTTTGTGCATTTTGGATATTTTCATCTAGAATTTGGAAAATCTTAAAGCTACAAAGTTATAGAGAATTCAATTTCGTGTAGAATGGACATAAAATTCAGTATTTTTACGATAAAGCGGGCTATTTTCTATGAATTACTAAAGTTTCGGAAAATAAAATAATTTTTATTAAAATTGGGTGGGACCCACTTTTGTTTTTGAAAACATGTGGGCTGCTAAAATCTTCCAAGATGGCTGCTCAATTAATTCAATTGAAGCATGTGTAGAATTTGTATAAATAATATTAATATTTTATTATTTTAGTCTTCTATGGCGTTCTAGTATTTTCCTATAAATAGGCGCTTAGGTTAGAATTGAAAATCACACCAGAAATAAGTTTTCTTTCTCTCTATATTGTCGAGCGTATTTTTGTGAGTATTTAGATACTTTGAGAGTTGCTTTTCAGTGCAAGTTCCCTTCAGCTTTATATTCGATATTCTGAACAGAAGTACTATCATTTTGAGGTAAGGGATGTTATTTTTTTCGTAAATAATATTATTTTCTTCAATATCATTATGCCAAAATATTGATATGAATTTTATTGTGGAATTTCTACCTTTTTGTGTCGGAGTTACTATTCACGTATACGGCACTATTCACGAATACGACATTATTCACCAAAAAATAAAATTTTTCTCTTTTGTCCAAGATGTCTATTATGGTTACCATATTTGATTGTATCCATGTTTTGATCTTTATTTTTGAATTCTGCTTCATAATTGGTTATTATGAAGTATTATTGATCTTGGATAAACTGTAATACGAATCCCTAATATTTGTCCTTCCGCTTCAATTTGGATTCGCTTTTCTTTAAAATATTTTTCATCATCATCGGTCTTAAATGATGATATTATTGAATATCTTTGGCCCGTAGTAAAAAAGATGAATGATTAACTGATGAATATCTTTGGCCCGTAGTGCAAAGGTGAACATGTGTTGAGATGAACATGACCAACTGGTGATACAAATGAATATCTTTGGCCTGTAGTGCAAAAATGAATATTTGATTCAAGATGTATATTGATTGATGTTACAGGGATAAAATATTGATGATGGACTTTTAAATCTTAGAAGATAGTAGAATTCATTCTCTACGTGACTCTTCTAATGGATTGTTGTTTCCGCTACATTTGTTGATCTAAAACTTGTTGTCTATTATATTCTATCATATTTTTCCCTGTTGAAGACTAATGATAATTTGTTGTATATTATCTTAGTCATAATATTCTTTACTGAGCTAGTTGAGGTCACCCTTTTCCTTTTTGTTCCATTTTTCTTCTCAGTAGGTGAGAACATACCAGGATCTAGTCGGGGTATGGAGTGATGGTTCTAGAAAGATGTTTTAGCAGTCCTCATTATTTCTATAAAATAGTGTACTAATAATTGTAATGAGGACTTATTTGAGTGTGGATATTGTCTAGAAGACAATATTTGTATTTAAACTCACAGTATGTGTTGTCGTATTTTGCACGACAATTGTATTATTGAAGTTTTAGTTTTCTTTCTGTACCATGTATTTGGCGACTCAGAATGGGTGTTGTATACCTATTTTGGGGGCGTCACAGTTGGTATCAAAGCCATAGAAAAGAGCCCCGAGCCTTTTGCTGGTGACTTCCAAGTCTTGGGATGCACCGAAGCCAGACTTTCCGTAGGGGACGCCGTTCTGCGGTGGGAAGTTGATAGGTATCATTGTGAGGTACTATCCAGGTTAAGGGATAGAAGTTACAGTTGGTATCAGAGCTTAGGGATATGATCCCTGGCTGAGATGTGAGACTAGAACTAGGAGGGGAGAGACTGGTAAATCCTTCGCTAGTGTGTCCTACCTAAACTTATTTGTTGGTCGGTCATAATATAGGGATATTATGTAATATGTTAATTTATTTAATTAACCCTTGTTTTATGGCAGTATTTAAGAATGGCTGCTGAGAATGTTAACAATAGAGTGTATAAGACTGTGGATCAACCTTTAGTCACAAACCAGGAGAACGTGAAACATGAAGGCAATATTCCTCCTGTAAACAACACTACCGAGCAAACGATGAATGATGGAATGTTTAGGAGCTTTTTACAGTTCATGCAAAATCAAACGAGGGAAACTCATGTACAAAATACGGGTGGAAATGATAGCAACGCACGATTTGTCACAGCCAAGCAGTTCAAGGAGTTGGGACCACCAGATTTCTGGGGAAAGCCGGATTCGATTAAGGCGGAAACATGGGTCAAAAAAATTACCAAGATATTCGATGTCTTGGGATGCACGGAGGAACAGAAGGTTCCATTCGCCACCTTTATGTTTCGTGGTGAGGAAGATTACTGGTGAGAATCTGTGAAGCGTACCCAGCCAGCGCACTTAACATGTCTTGGGAAGATTTCAGAAACTGTTCAATGACAAGTACTTTTCTGAAAGTATTCGTCATATGAAGGAGGTAGAGTTTATTAGACTAGAACAGAACAACATGACGATGTCTCAGTACGAGGCGAAGTTCACGGAGTTATCCAGGTTTGCACCTCATTTGGTAGAGAATGAGGAACGTATAACGCGAATGTTTCTGAGAGGTCTAAAGCCCGAGATTCGTCAATACCTTATCTCTCATAAATTTTCTCTGTATTCAGATGTTGTCAACAGGGCTCGATTATTAGAGTGAGATAATGAGTATGTTCAATCGAGGGACCACAATCAGGGTCATACCGGTGATAGCAGTCATCAGAGCGATGATAACCAGCGAGGAAGGGAAAATGTGGACAAAAGCGGTAACCACTCTGGTGGTAATCGTGGCCAGGATAATAGGAGAGGTGAGTCAAGTGGAAATTTCAAAAAGATGAGATTCAAAAATGGCGGGAAGACATCAGCAAAGAACAACCAACAACAAATTCTAGGGAGGAGAACGACCATAGTTAGATGTTACAAATGCGGAAAGAGGGACATATCATTAAAATCGCCGCGATAATCCAAGGTATGTTATAACTGTGGAAAGGAAGGTCATATAGCTCGGGATTGTTCTGTAGCAAAACCAAGTTCAGCGGGGATGGTGACTCCAAAGGCTGTCCCGGATAAGTCAAAATCAGCGGTTCCTGGAAGAGCGTTTATCGTGACTGGCCAAAATGCGAGAAACCCAAACGAGGTGATCATGGGTAAGCTAATATTGAATTCTTGCGAAGTTTATACCTTACTAGATACTGGTTCTACCCATTCTTTTATCTCTCCTGCTTGTGCTCAATGTTTAAACTTGACTCTGGAGAAATTTAACTTTGATTTATCAGTGGAGACTCCGTTAGGAGAAACTTTCGTTACATCCACTGTTTATAAATCTTGCTCAATCCAAGTTGGCACTATCACATTACCTGTTGATCTTATCTCTTTAAAGATAATTGCTTTTGATGTAATTTTAGGGATTGATTGGTTAACCACTCGTCATGCCAAAATTGATTATTTTCGTAAGGTTGTTAGTTTTCATATTCCTAACCAACCTGTTATGCGAATTCAAGCAACTAAACCACTAAAATCAGTCGCTGTCATATCAAGCCATAAAGCTATTCGTTTATTGAAAAACGGATGTCAAGCTTTCTTAGCCCATGTTATGCATTTGAACAAAGACAAGTCAGATTTGAATAATATTTTTGTTGTTAGAGAATTTCCTGATGTATTTCCTGAAGAACTTCCCGGTCTACCCCAGAACGTGAAGTTGAATTCTTTATTGACCTTGAACCGGGTACAAAGCCCATTTCTAAAACCCCATATCGAATGGCTCCTATTGAAATTCAGGAGTTAAAAGTCCAACTACTGGGAGTTATTAGACATCGGTTTCATTAGGTCCTAAGTACATCTCCTTGGGGTGCTCTGTTTTTATTAAGTAAAGAAGAAGGGCGGGAGTATGCGACTTTGTATTGACTACCGAGAATTAAACCATGTCACCATCAAGAATAGGTATCCGTTACCTTGCATTGATGACCTGTTTGACTAGTTGTAAGGAGCACAATTCTTTTCAAAGATCGATCTTCGTTCTGGATATCATCAGCTGAAGATTAAAACTGAGGATATTCCAAAGTCTGCCTTCAGAACTCGGTACGGGCATTATGAATTCTTAGTCATGTCTTTTGGATTGACTAATGCTTCCGCTACTTTCATGGATATGATGAACCGAGTATTCAAGGAATATTTGGATCAGTTCGTTGTTGTCTTTATTGATGACATCCTCATCTATTCCAAAAGCCTTGAAGATCATGAGCACCATTTGAAGTTGATACTTGAAAGGCTTCGTGAAAACAAGCTATATGTCAAGCTGAAGAAATGTGAGTTCTGGCTTGAGGAAGTAGCATTCCTTAGCCACGTGGTGTCAAAACATGGAGTATCTGTTGACCCGGCGAAGATTGAAGCAATACAAAGTTGGGAGCAGCCGAAGTCGGTGACCGAAGTGCGTAGCTTTCTGGGCTTAGCTAGTTATTATCGGAGATTCGTAGAAGGATTTTCTCGAATCACTACTCCGTTAACTCAGCTGACTCAAAAAGATACAAAATTCGTATGGAGCGAGGAATGCGAGAAGAGTTTCTAAGAGCTCAAGAGGAGACTCATTTCGCAGACTGTTTCGCAATACCATCTGGTTCGGATGGATTTGTTATCTACAGCGATGCTTCAGGCAAAGGGTTAGGATGTGTTCTCATGCAACAAGGGAAAGTCATAGCCTATGCCTCCCGAAAACTCAAAGAATATGAGAGAAATTATCCTACTCATGATCTGGAGTTGGCAACAGTCGTTTTCGCGTTGAAGATATGGAGACACTACTTGTATGGGGAGAAAGTGGACATTTATACGGACCATAAAAGCCTTAAATATTTCTTCACCCAAAAAGAACTCAACATGAAGCAATGATGTTGGCTTGAGCTGTTGAAAGATTACGATCACACTATTCAATATCATCCTGGAAAAGCGAACGTAGTAGCTGACGCATTGAGTAGAAGATCATATGCGAGTACGAGTGCGATATTGTCAATGCAAAGGCCCATTTTGTATGACTTGCAAAGGATGGAAGTAGAATTAAAGACTCCAGGGACCCACGTGATGATGGCAAATATACGAGTAGAACCGACTTTAATCGATAAAGTTAAAGCTACTCAAGCTACGAACCTGGGGCTGATGTGTATGAAGAAAAAAGTGCAAGAAGGTGCTATTCGAGAAGCAAAAATCGATGAAGAAGGAATACTTTGAGTCAACTCCAGACTTTGCATTCCTAACGACTCTGACTTGAAGCATAGAATCATGATGGAAGCACACAATACACCATTTGCAATCCATCCTGGTAGTACCAAAATGTATCATGATCTTCGACATACATTTTGGTGGAACAATATGAAGAAAGAGATCGTGAAGTTTATCTAGAGGTGTTTAACTTGTCAACATATAAAGGCGGAGCATCAAGTGCCAAAGGGTCCATTGCAACCACTTGAGATTTCGGAATGGAAGTGGGAACACATTACTTTGGATTTCGTTACAGGTCTTCCGAAGGTTTCTCAAGGCATAGATGCGATTTGGGTTATTGTTGATAGATTAACCAAGTCTGCTCATTTCTTACCTATACGAGAAACTTATTCCCTTAAACGTCTTGCTCGTATGTACGTGAATGAGATTGTGAGATTGCATGGCATGCCAGTATCCATAGTTACAGATCGTGACCGAAGATTCACTTCACAATTTTGGGTTAGCTTGCAGAAAGCTATGGGCACGGATTTACGATTCAGTTCGGCATACCATCCTCAAACGGACGGACAATCAGAGAGGACTATTCAAACTTTTGAAGATCTATTAAGACTCTATGTCCTAGACTTCAAAGGGAGTTGGGATAAATATTTACCATTGGTGGAATTCTCCTACAACAACAGTTATCAAGTAAGTATATGCATGGCTCCATTTGAGGCGTTGTATGGATGAAAGTGTCGTTCTGCAGTATGTTGGGACGAGGTGCGTGAAGCAACTTTGTTAGGACCGGAATTGGTACGCATGACTACAGAAAAGATCCAAATGATTCTACAACGTATTCAAACCTCGCAGGATCGACAAAAGACTTATGCTGATCTTCATCGAAAGGACGTGGAATTTAATATTGGGGATCATGTATTGTTACGTGTTGCTCCATGGAAGGGAGTTACAAGATTCGGGAAGAGAGGAAAGCTCAATCCACGATTCATTGGTTCATTTCAGATTCTTGACCGAGTAGGAAATGTGGCATATAGACTCGCGTTACCTCCAAACATGTCACGTGTTCATAATGTTTTTCACATATCTATGCTTCGTAAATATGTGAAAGACCCGAACCACATTATTGAGTTAGAACCAGACGAGATAGCCGAAGATTTAACGTACGAGGAGGTACCTGTTAAGATCTTGGATAAGAAAGAACATGTCCTACGCACCAAGATTATACCATAAGTTAAAGTTTTGTGGAGGAACCATGCTATTGAGGAAATGACCTGCGAGTTGGAATCGGAAATGCAAGCGAGGTACTCTCACCTGTTCAAAACACCAGGTACGTACGTCAATTTCGATGATAAAATTTTATAAGGAGGGGAGGTTGTAAAACCCCAACTTATTATAAATAAAATTGAATTTTCCTCTATTCATTATTCTAAATTAATAAGGTGTTAATTTGATATAATGCTTTGGTTATGGGTGAAATATGCAAATTTTACAAAATAAGCAAGTGGTTATAAAATATTCATTGTTGTCTGGGAATATTCGTTTGATCGAGGAATATTCTTGTTGTCGGGGAATATTCGTACGACGGCGCAACCATTTGTGGGCCCCATAACAGAATAACTGTCGGATGAAGAAAATGATAAGTTTGAGTTTTTATAAATAATGGCGTAGTTGTTACCGTTAACATTGTTGGAATACCCGGTGGTTAAAATACAATAATACGCGTGGTTGCATAGTAGCACGCGGTATTGCAAAGTACTTTTGAATTATTGATTCTTACGTAAGAAGGCTTTACTCGATAATTGTTACATGAGTTATTATTCAATATTTTATTTTATTGATTCAATAACTCCTGCGTTGATAGTTTATATTATTGTTGTTTGATAATTGTCATTGCACAAGATATTTTCCATTATCGGATCAATAATTCATATTATTTGAATAATATTATTAGATAGCATTATTGGAAATGTCTAGAAAGTTCTCATCGAGGAGAGGTTTGGTCACCTAATTGCGGCTACCAAGAAGAAGAAGAAATCCTTATCGAAAAGCCCCCTCTTTCCGAGAAGCTTTGGTTGTCATTATTGTGATTCTGTAATATTATTTGTGAATAACTAATTATTGATTTATATGTTAAGGAAATATTTATTTAATGTGGATATAAATGATGGATTTATTTATGTGGTTATAAATGAAGGAATTAATTTTGAGGTGTTTTACCAGTATTTTGTCGAAATGGAGGTATTAAAAGATCAAATCGGTGTTCTTAAAGCTCTATTGCGTGAGTTATAATTTTAATCCGACCGTTGGATCGTTGTAATTTTTGGATATGTTACACATATATAAGTTGAGTAGATATCCACAAATTTTGAACCGTTAAAAATTAACGTATGATTTGTTATGAATTTTAAGAGGTGTTGAAAATCATCCGTTTGTGCATTTCGGATATTTTCTGTCTAGAATTTGGAAAATCTTAAAGCTAAAAAGTTATAGAGAATTCAATTTCGTGTAGAATGGACATAAAATTCGTATTTTTCTGATAAACGGGCTATTTTCTATGAATTACTAAAGTTTCGGAAAATAAAATAATTTTTATTAAAATTGGGTGGGACCCACTTTTGTTTTTGAAAACATGTGGGCTGCTAAAATCTTCCAAGATGGCTGCTCAATTAATTCAATTGAAGCATGCGTAGAATTTGTATAAATAATAATAATATTTTATTATTTTAGTCTCCTATGGCGTTCTAGCATTTTCCTATAAATAGACGCTTAGGTTAGAATTGAAAATCACACCAAAAATAAGTTTTCTTTCTCTCTATATTGTTGAGCGTATTTTTGTGAGTATTTAGATACTTTGAGAGTTGCTTTTCAGTGCAAGTTCCCTTCAGCTTTATATCTGATATTCCGAACAGAAGTACTATCATTTTGAGATAAGGGATGTTATTTTTTTCGTAAATGATATTATTTTCTTCAATATCATTATGCCAAAATATTGATATGAATTTTATTGTGGAATTTCTATCTTTTTGTGTCGGAGTTACTATTCACGTATACGATACTATTCACGAATACGACACTATTCACCAAAAAATGAAAATTTTCTTTTTTGTCCAAGATGTCTATTATGGTTACTATCTTTGATTGTATCTATGTTTTGATCTTTTTTTTTGAATTCTGCTTCACAATTGGTTATTATGAAGTATTATTGATCTTGGATAAACTGTAATATGAATCCCTAATATTTGTCCTTTTGTCTCACTGGATTCGTTTTCTTTAAAATATTTTTCATCATCCTCAGTCTTAAATGATGATATTCTTGAATATCTTTGGCACAGTAGTGCAAAGATGAATGATTAATCGATGAATATCTTTGGGCCAGTAGTGCAAAAGATGAGCAGTGTTGAGATGAACATGACCAACTGGTGATATACAAATGAATATCTTTGGCCTGTAGTGCAAAGATGAATATTTGATTCAAGATGTATATTGATTGATGTTACACGGATAAAATATTGATGATGTACTTTTAAATCATAGAAGATAGTAGAATTCATTCTCTACGCGACTCTTCTAATGGATTGTTGTTTCCGCTGCATTTGTTGATCTAAAACTTGTTGTCTATTATATTCTATCAGATTTTTCCCTGTTGAAGACTAATGATAATTTATTGTATATTATCTTAGTCATAACATTCTTTACTGGGCTAGTTGAGCTCACCCTTTTCCTTATTGTTCCATTTTTCTTTTCAGGAGGTGAGAACATAGCAGGATCTAGTCAGGGTATGGAGTGATGGTTATAGAAAGATGTTTTATCAGTCCTCACTATTTCTGTAAAATAGTGTATGAATAATTATAATGAGGACTTATTTGAGTGTGGATATTGTCTAGAAGACAATATTTGTATTTAAACTCACAGTATGTGTTGTTGTATTTTGCACGACAATTATATTATTGAAGTTGTAGTTTGCTTTTTGTACCATGTATTTGGTGACTCAGAATGGGTGTTGTATACCTATTTTAGGGGCGTCACAAAACTTGCATTCAATACGAAGAGAATGAAGTTAGAAAACTTGCATAAGTATAACATAACAATGAAAGAAAAACCTTGCTGAATAACAAAGTAGCATAGGTTAGGGAACTTGCCTTGTATGTAAACTACACAAGTATAATAATGTTCGCCAATTACCCTACACATATCATTGAAATCGTAATAACAATTAGTCGTACTAATATTAGCTTTAGGGGTTTAAACCACCATTTAGGTCATAAACTTAAACTAACATCTAACCATGTTGGTTAACACCTTAATGAATCTGAAATCACACTATAAACTAACATAAACCCAATCATTTATCTTTAATTTTCATAAACATCATGTTTGATTCCTTACATAACTTAATTAACAATCACTTCAAAATCTTCACAATTTGTATTACAACATATTACAATCTGTTGTTGTAGTCTACGTTATGTCTTAACATCATTAACATGCATGCCAAACTAGATTAAGTCCATTACTCATGACCTACAAATATGCAGAAGTCATTGCCTAGGCTCAGGGCACCTGCACAGGTGTGCAGTCAAGACCGTCCCAAGCCTTAGCACCCCAAGTAAGAAGGCTTCTTGCATTCGTAGAAGAGAAGGTTTGATGACGCATTTCAAGGCTTTTGCTTGGTGGTAGACCAACACAAGTGTACACACCTGCATGTAAACTGCAGCATTCTTAGAAGACAATGATCACCCAAAACTCTCCCAATTTCCACAAAAATTCATGAAACCTAACAACTAAACTTTGTAATAACATAGTTACACATGATATTCATCATTCTATATACAAAAAAAATTACATATACACAAATTTAAGGAACCAAAATCACCATTTTCCAAATTTCTTCATTTTTTACACTTTTAGCGAATTCGATCGCCACAAATTCGTTTCTTAATCAATTAACACGATTTAAACTATGTCATTTTCATTTCTTAACATATTAACATAATTCAATATCAATTCGCCGATTATAACAAGTATTGACCATGAAATTTTGTACTTTCAAAGCCATATCCTATAACATAAACACTGTTATTTGAAATCTTCTACTACAACCCAATTTCATGCATTTAATCATCAAATAGCACTCAGATATATTGATTAACAGATTATAAACCACATACATACATGTATCAATCCAACGTGATTAATTAATTTACAAAAGACGATCATAGAAACTCAAAACATAACATTAGAAGTAATATACCTTCAAACCCTAGTTGTATGCTAGCAGGAAATAGTGAATCTCTCCTTCCCCTTGGCAAAATCACAGAGACTTAATTTCTCAATTTCTCACTGTGTTTTTCTCTTTTCTTCCAAGCTCCCTCTATACTCTGCTCTTAAGCCTTAGAAGAATAAGATGCGTGAAAATATAAACTGATATGGCCTCACATCCCACACACTCTTTCAGTTAAAAAAACAAAAAGGCGTCAGTTAAATAAGCCAAAGGCCACAAGGCCTTGTTTGGCTACCACATATTCCCCCATACTAGATTATTTAATAATATTATATTATATAGTTTCACTTGTCACACTTATTTTAGTTAATTTAAATGACTTTAGTTTAGTTAATTTAAATAACTTATAATAGTAATTATGATAATTGTAATTTCATTATAATTATACTTTATATTTGATAAATCGTTATATATCTAATTTAATTAATAAATTAGACTAGGACATCACTTTATTTATTTTCTTTAATAATAAACAATTCATTTAATTTAATTACTTCATTATATTAAATCCTTCAAATAAAAATTACCATTATTCAATTTAATTAACATTAATTAATTTAGATACTAAATTCTTGCACCACAATTCATCAATTATTTATTTTTCTCAATAAATAAATTTAATAAAATATTTATTTAATTCAATAAATATTTAAATTAATTACAAAAATTTCTCGATCGTTATATCCTTCCCTCCTTAAAAGGATTCTGTCCCCAGAATCACAACTCGAAAAAAATTATTCGTTACATTCTTCCCTCCTTAACAAGATTCTGTCCCCAAAATCGCTATACAAGATCAAGCAAATAACTGAGGATAATTCTTCATCATAACGCTCTCACGTTCCCACGTAGCTTCTTCAGCATTGTGGTTTCTCCAGACTACCTTTACAGAAGGTATGACCTTATTCCTCAGTACTTGCTCTTTTTTGTCAACAATTTAAACAAGGACTTCTTCATATGACAAATCTTTCTCAAACTGTAAGGGCTTATATTCTATAACATGTTTATAGTCAGGCTTATATGGCCTCAACACTGATATATGGAAAATGTTATAAATATGCTCCAACTCCGGTGGTAAAGCTACCTCGTATGCCACTTCACCAACTCGTCGAAGCACTTTAAAAGGTCCTATAAAACTAGGGCACAATTTCCCCTTCTTGCCAAACCGAATTTTCCCCTTCCAGGGAGACACTTTCAAGAAAACAAACTACCGACATCGAATTCCCGATTTTGTCGATGTTGATCGGCATATTTCTTATGTCTATCCTGTGCAGCTATCAATCTCGCTCGAATAACCTTGATGATCTCGACAGTCTATTGTACTAATTCTGGACCCAATAGCTGACGTTCACCTACCTCATCCCAACATAACGAAGTTCTGTATTTTCTATCGTATAACGCTTCGTAAGGTGGCATGCCAATACTCGCGTGATAGCTATTATTATAAGAAAATTCAGCCAATGGTAAATGATCGTCCCAATTTCCCTTAAAATTCATGATACATGCTCTGAGCATATCCTCTAGTGTTTGGATGGTTCTCTCACTCTATCGGTCGATTTGAGGATGGTACGATGTGCTCATTCTCAGCTGTGTTCCCAAACACTCTTGTAGTCGTTTCTAAAAATTAGATGTGAAACGTGGATCTCTGTTTGATACAATGGACACAGGTACACTGTGTCTCGACACAATTTCCTTCACGTACAGTTTTGCTAACCGATCTAGGGTAAACCTAATCTTGATTGGCAAAAAGTGTGCCGACTTCGTCAGTCAATCGACAATCACCCAAATGGCATCATAACCTTGCTGGGTCGTTGGAAGACCTACCACAAAATCCATTGTGATATGCTCCCATTTCCATTCTGGTATCTCTAACGGTTGTAATAATCCGCTTGGCCTTTGATGTTCAGCTTTGACTTTCTGACACGTTAAGCATTTTGCCACACACTCAACCACATCTTTTTCATATTCGGCCACCAAAAATGATGTCTAAGATCTTGGTACATTTTTGTACTTTCAAGGTGAATCGAATATCTTGAGCTGTGAGCTTCACTCAGAATTTCCTCTTTAACCTCTGGTACTGGCGGAACCCAAATTCTCCCTTCGAATCGAAGTAATCCTTCTGAATCGATTTTGAATTTGTTTTCCTCACCTTCAGATACTCTTTGTTTTATCTTTTCGCAATCTTCATCCTAAAGTTGTGCATTCTTCACCTTATCTACCAACGTTGAACCGTTACCTATCTAGAACAATTTTTCATCGAATTCTGTCGGATATCTAATTTCTAACTCCATCTTAGCCATTTCCGACACTAGCTTCTCATGAGCAGTCAACAACATTAACTTCTCTTGTTCCTTCCTACTTAAAGCATCAGCAATAACATTCGCTTTTCTGGGATGATAAAAAATCTCGCAGTCATAGTCTTTGATCAGCTCTAACCATCTTCTTTGTCTCATATTTAAATCTTTTTGTGTAAAGATATACTTCAGACTTTTATGGTCAGTATATATCTCGCACCTCTCTCCATAAAGATAATGTCTCCAAATTTTTAGGGCAAACACCACCGCAGCTAACTCTAAGTCATGAGTCGGATACCCTTTTCTCGTAATCTTTCAACTGACGTGATGCATACGCAATAACTATGTCGTTCTGCATAAGTACACAGCCTAGTCCTTTATGCGATGCGTCACTATACACCACAAATTTCCTGTATCATCAGGCAACGACAACACAGGTACTGAACTCAACCTCTTCTTTAATTCTTGAAAACTTTCCTCACACTTCTCTTTCCAAACAAACTTAACCGCTTTCCTAGTTAAATTCGTCAACAGAGTTGCGATCTTAGAAAAGTCTTGAATAAAACGCCTATAGTAACCTGCCAATCCTAAGAAACTCCTTACTTCTAACGGTGTCTTCGGCTAATCCCAGTTTATTACAGCTTCAACCTTTGATGGATCTACTAAAATTCTGCTCTTATTAATAACGTGTCCAAAAAATTGTACACGTTCCAACCAAAATTCATATTTTGAGAACTTAGAGTACAACTTCTCTTTTCTCAATATCTCCAACGTCACCTTTAAGTGTTCCACATGTTCCTCCTTGGTCTTGGAATATATCAATATATCATCAATAAATACCACCACAAATTTGTCTAAGAATTGTTTAAACACCCTATTTATCAAATCCATGAACGCTGCAGGTGTGTTGGTTAAACCAAAAGACATAACCAGAAGCTTGTAATGACCATACCGAGTTCTAAACGTTGTTTTTGGTACATCCTCCGGCCTCACCTTTAGCTGATGATAACCACTTCTCAAATCTATCTTTGAGAAATACCTCGCTCCCTTCAATTGATCGAATAGGTCATCAATTCTCGGTATTGCATACTTATTTTTAATCGTAACTTTTTTCAGGTCTCGATAGTCAATGTAGAGCCGCATCGATCCATCTTTCTTCTTAACAAACAACACTGGTGCTCCCCATGGCGAAACACTCTGCTGAATATACTTCTTGTCAAGCAATTCCTGCAACTGCACCATCAACTCTTTCATCTCTACCGGGGCCATTCTGTATGGTGCCTTAGATATCAGGGTCGTTCCTAGTAGCAAGTCAATCACGAACTCGATTTGTCGATCCGGCGGAAGACCCGACAAATCATCTGGAAATACGTCTGTAAAATCTCTTATGATCGGTATCTCTTCTAACTTCGCACTCTTCTTCTGTGTATCGACTATGTAGGCTAAGTATCCTACACATCATTGTCTCAACAACTTTTTGGCTTGCATCACCATCAGACAATTTTCTTGTCGAGGTGACTTGCTGCCATAGAACACAACCTTTGACGGAGTCATAAGGTTAACACACTTCTTTTGGCAATCAATTACTGCTCCGTAATTGAATAACCAATCCATTCCCAGTATAACATCAAACTCACCAAGCCTAATTGGTATCAAATTTACCATCATCTCGTGACCTTTTATAACCACCCTACAATTCCTATATATGAATCTAACAGGAATCACTTCCCTATTCGCAATCTCTATGCTTAAGGGAAATTCTAATTCTTCTTGAGGCAAATCTAAATTCTGAGCAAATTCATCGGATATAAATGAACAAGTAGCACTCGAATCAAATAACACAAAAGCATTAATACCATTAATCGGAATGATACCTAACATCACATCCTTAGACTGTACAGAATCTTGCACGATCATATTGAAGGTCCTCGCAGTAGGTCGGCTTAACTGTGCCGGTCCAGTGATAGTCAATGCACCACCACCATTGTTGTTTCCTTTTCCACCACTCGCACTTCCCTCTGGCTTCTTAGGGCAATCACAAGCCATGTGATCTTTTGAACCGTAGGTAAAACATGCTCCTTTCTTTGGACTAAAAAGGTTCGGTGCAATGTGTCCCTCTTGTCCACAGTTGAAACACACCCGCTTTCCCTTCAAACATACTCCAGTATGGTTCTTTCCGCACGTCGCACAAGCTTCAAATTTCTTCTTTGGTTGACTTCCATGTTGTCCTCCCACAGTCGAAATCTATCTCCACTTCCTCTTCTGATTGTTCTTTCCAACGTTACTTCCACCAGCCTTATTTTTATTCTCATTCTTCTTCTTCTTCTGTTCTTGATTGTACTTGGTCAAAGCATCGCTTCCACCTTCCGCGATAATTGCCTTTTCCAGTACAGCCGCAAATGTATTTAACTGGAACATTGAAACCTTGCTATACAGCCAGGGTTTCGATCCTTATTCGAACCTTCTTGCTTTACACTCGTCGGTTTGACTTGATATGTGGCAAACCTTGCCAACTCGTTAAACTTCGCAGCATATTCTGGCACCATCATAGTTCCTTGTTTCAGCTTCAAAAATTGCACCTCCAACTGATTTCAAGAACTCACTGGAAAGTACATTTCGAAAAACATCTCCTTAAATCTATCCCACGCTATCACTCCTTGTCCCCCACGAACCTTATTTGCTTTCCACCAGTAGCTAGCTTCATACTTCAACATGAACATTGCAAATGCAGTCTTCTGATCCTCGTTAACTCTAGCAACATCGAACACCTTCTCCATTTCCATGATCCAGGTTTGGGCTTCCACTTGATTCATAGACCCTTAAAACTCTGGCGGTCCAACCGCATTAAATTCCATAAAGGTCGTGACTTGAGCTTGCGGTTGATTCGCAAATGCACCCGTCAACAGAGCTACCAACTGCTGAACCGGATTAGCGTTGGCCTCGTTATTATTATTAGTAGACCCCTCAAGAGGTGGTTGTTGACGTGGTTGTCTTCTTCTAGGAGGCATTTTCTGTTAAAATATACGCTTATTAGTTCATTACTCAACTTCTTGAGTATTTATAGTTTAACTTAAACATTCTAAGATTAAAGCTATATCACATAACATTTCAAATAAACTTTGATATTTTATTCATTCATAACGTTTTAAAACACATTAAAGATAGCATATCCGCTATTAACATTCACTTTCCTGAATTAGACAAGTTTCAGGATTACATACCCATACTATCCCTTTATTCGTCTCAAAATAAGGGATTCACATTTTATTTACTCACTTACTTAACCACACATTATTATTATTATTATTATTATTCTCTCTATCTAGACATATTAAGACGTCGTAAGGCTTCTCGACGCTCTTCCTCCATGATACGATATGACGTTCTACGATCCATCACGAACCACGACGAATTCTCAAACTGAGGTGGGTAATAAAAGACTCGATCCTGAGCCCTATCAATTGCAGAATTAAAGGCGTAATCCATCTCGTTTGTGACGCCCCCAAAACAGGTATACATCACCCATTCTGAGTCGCCAAATACATGGTACATAAATCAAATATAAACTTAATTATACAACATGAGCTGTGAGTTTTAATACAAATATTGTCTTCTAGACGTATTCAAACTCAAAATATGTCCTCATTTATTATCACATTATTTTACAGAATAGTGAGGACTACTAATGCAAACATCTGGACCGTCACTCCATTCTCCGACTCGTCCCAGCTATATTCTTATTTCCTGAAGAGAACAGTGAAAGAAAAGGGTGAGCTCAACTAGCCTAGTAAGAAATATTATGACTAAGATAATGCAAAATAAATTATCATTAGCCTTCAACAGTATAACAACTGATAGAACACAATAGACAACAAGTTTTAGATCAACAATTGCAGCGGAATAAACAATCCATTAGAAGAGTCAAGTAGAGCATGATATCTACTATTTTCTATGATTTAAAAAGTTTTTCATCAACTTTATCGCTGAGACTCAGCTTAATAAATAAACCACATCATCAAATCATCCCTACACTACGGGCCAAGGATATTCATGTAATCATGAATGGTCATGATTATACCGAATAATCCCTGGTCATAATCATACCAACAACTGTCCATCAATGCACTACCGGCCAATGAGAATTTTTACCACATCATTTGTAACATTACGGGTCATGATTATACCGAATGATCCCTGGTCATAATCATACCAATCAATAGTCCATCTATGCACGTAAGCCAAAGATGACTTTCATCACAATATAAGCATGAGGATGATGACAATGATATAAGCATTAATCAAACGAAATCAAGGATAAATATTAAAGACTTTAAATTTATCCAGAGTTTAAAAATATCCAAATTGTCAACATGATACTGCTTTGTGGAGTAAAATTCAAGAATGATATTGTATCAAAAATGATTTGGACCGAAAAGAAATCAATTTTTGTCATGAATAGTACTCTTGGTGAATAGTACCCAGGTGAATAGTATCCCGTGAATAGTACTTTGGGAATAGTATCTCGTGAATAGTACTTTATGAATAGTACTCATGAATAGTACTTCGTGAATAGTACTTTGTGAATAGTACCCGTATTCGTAAATAGTATCGTATACATGAATAAGGTCAGTATCGTGAATAGTACCCATGAAAAGAAAATACAAAAGAAAATGATATTCCATGCATTTAGTACAAAAGAAAGAATATCTCATACTGAGTATAATAGAATATCTAAAGCGTAAATGGATTTTCATCCGCAATGCGATAATCCACGTAGATAGATCATTTCCATAATTTAATAAAGAATGAATACGAAGGGTCATTCACCGTGCATGCTGTGAGTCCGTGAGATAGGTTATTCCAATAGAATAATAAAGAATGGAATAACGTAAAATTTCACCATGCATCTGATAGTCGCGTGAGGCAAAGTTATTCCAAATGAATAATAAAGAATGGAATAACGAGAAGAATTTCACCATGCATGCGGTAGTTCAGCGTGAGACAAAGGTTATTCAATGTAATAATAAAGAATGGAATAACAAAAGAATTTTACCATGCATGCGGTAGTCAGCGTGATGCAAGTTATTCTAACAGAATAATAAAGAATGGAATAACAACCCTTACGAGTATTGAAAGAAATAACTCTCTTTATGAATATGAAAAAATAATACCCCTTACGACTGTTGAACGAAAATAATATTCCTATGAATATTGAATAAAGATGATATTCCTTACGAATATTGAACGAAAATAATATTCATACGAATACGAAAAATAATATCTCTTCAGAATATGAAATAAATAATACCCCTTACGATTGTTGAGCGAAAATAATATTCCTACGAATATTGAAACGAAAATGAATTTCCCTTACGAATATTGAACGAAAATAATATTCATACGAATACGAAAAATAATATCTCTTGAATATGAAATAAATAATACCCCTTACAACCTGTTGAACGAAAATAATATTTCTCATTTAATATTGAATGAAGATGATATTCCTTACAAATATTGAAGCTAATATAATATTCATACGAATCGAAAAATAATATCTCTTGAATATGAAATAAATAGTACCCCTTACCTCGTAAGAAGGCGAATCTTTGGAATAGTGAAGTAATAGACTACTCTTCTTCTTTCTCTCTATAGCTTCTCTCTATAATTGCTCTTGTGAGTCTTAGTGAATTGGTGAGAATGAAGGAAGAATGAACTTCTATTTATAGGAAAATATAGTTTCGATAATCAGACGCGTTTAGGGCTCGAAATATTACAGTATAATACCTTCATCTTTTCTTTCATTTTTAATTTAATCCTGCAAGTATTATCAAACTTGCACCACCTCCCCTAATAGTACATCATGTGAATTAATAGTACAATCATGTGACTCAATAGTTCTATACATGTGAAAAAAATAATTACAGTATATTACCTTCATCTATACCTCCATTTTTAATTTAGTCATGCAAGTATTATCAATCTTGCACCACCTCCCCTAATACTACATGCATGTGAATCAATAGTACACACATGTGAATAAATAGTTATAAGCATGTGAATTAATAGCAATTAATTGCTCATTTATCCGATTATTTACCCGATTGGTCAATTTAACCTCCAAAAATCAATTATTATCGAAATAATTGTCCATTTCCACCAACACTAAGAATCCCAACACAATGAAAATATTTTTATCAACAATTTAATTTTTGAATTTTTGAAGTTTGACTTTTTCCAAAAAAGTCAGCTATTGACTTTTTGACCAAAAAGTTAACCCCGATAAATTTTGTGTTTATAGTCTATTTTTACTAATTTCATCGTTTCGGACTCAAAAATCATGTTCGCGTCTCCAAATTCAACTCCGAGCTTAAATTCAATTTTTAATAACATTCATCATTAATATTATATCTCACAATATTAACAACCAGATCGTTCCAAGGAAAGAGGGGGCTTTCCGATAAGGATTTCTTCTTATTGGCGCGCAATTAAATAACCTAACCCCTTTCCTCGACAGAACTTTCTAGACATTGTCAATAACGTAAATAATAATAGGAACAACTTGTCATCTCAATTATTGATTTAATAATATAAAATATTATGACAATAATTGAATAAAACTGAGTGACTTCTCACGTAAGCATCAATAATCAATACCGTGTGCTATTATGCAACCACGCGTATTACTGTACTTTTACTACCGGGTAGTTCAACAGTTTAATGGTAAAACTTTGGCCGTTATTTTTATAAAAAGATATTTTTATCGTTTTCTAACTACGACAATACTTCCGTTGTGGGGTCCACCAATGATTATGCCGTAGTACGAATATTCCCTGTTAAAACGAATATTCCCCGACACAACGAATATTTTATATCAACTTGCTTACTTTGCAAAATTTTCAAATATCACCCTTAACTTTACCCTTTATCAATTTAACCATTTACTAAATAACATAATAATTATAGGAAAATTGATTACTTTTATTTCATAAAATTTGGGATCTCACATCGTTCATCTTGGCTTTCTTCACTTGGACCTTAGCCTCAAAGACGATGCAGACGTTGAGTCGCCTCATCCAAGCATCCTCTCGCTCTTGCGCAAGTTGATTCCTCTTTCAAGTCATCTTTTAATTTCTCCATGTCAGTCTTCATCTTCTCGTTTACTGCCAATAGATCTTCATGCTAACCCTTTGTATAGACTAGATCCCACTTCGTGTTTCCAAGGCGTGAGTCGAGTTCCTGAATCTTCGCATCCTTCTGCTCCATCGAAGCATGATGCATCTCAACCAACTCCTTTAGCTCCTCAACCTTGTCTTGTATTCTATGTTGCGATCGTACAGAGCGTCATACATCTCAGCTGATATAGAGTTTGGTGGAAACTCCACAGGATCCTCTTCCTCATCTTCGTCCTCTATCTCTTGAGCTATCAAAATAGGTATACATCACCCATCTTGGGATCGCCAAATACATAACAATCCCGGGTAATCTAATAAATACAAATACAAACTTAATTATACAACATGAGCCGAGAGTTTTACACTAATATTGTCATCTAGACAATATCCAAACTCAAATAGAGTCCTCATTACATTTATTGGCACACTATTTTATGTAGAATAGTGAGGACTACTATAACACCATCTCGGCCATCACTCCGCTCCTCGACTAGTTCCGCCACGCTCTCATTTCCTCAAGAGAATAATGGAAGTAAAAGGGTGAGCTCAACTAGCCCAAAGAAAAAATATTATGACTAAGATAATAATGAGTAGAATAAGTTATCATTAGCCTTCAACAATGTTAAACTGATAGAATATAATAGACAACAAGTTTAACTGCAATGGAACAAGCAATCCATTAGAAGAGTCAAGTAGAGCATGATATCTACTATCTTCTATGATTTAAAAAGTTTATCATTAACTTTATTACTGGGACTCAGCTTAATAAATAGATCACATCATCGAATCATCCCTGCACTACGGGCCAAGGATATTCATTAGTATCACATCCACAAATTATTCTTGCACTACGGGCCAAGAATTATTCGTGTAATCATCAATGGTCATGACTATACCGAATTATCCCTGGTCATAATCATACCAATCAACAGTCCATCTATGCACGTAAGCCAAAGATGACTTTCATCACAATATAAGCATGAGGATGATGACAATGATATAAGAATTCAATTAAAAGAAAGTAAAGGATAAATTTTTAAAGATTTATAATTTAATTTATCCAAAATTCAATAATGTCCAAATTTTCAACATGATACTGCTTTGTAGAGTAAAATTCAAGAATAATATCCATGTATCAAAAATAATTTGGACATAAAGAAATAATTTTTTTTGGTGAATAAGACCCATGAATAGTACCATGTGAATAGTACTTTGAAGAATAGTACCGTGAATAGTAACTCGACATGAAAAGTGCCCCAAATACCCGAGTGAACAATATTTGAGTGAATAGTAATCGAAGTGAATAGTAACCTCATGAATAGTAACTCGTGAATAGTACTTCAAACATGAAAAGTGCCCTGAATACCCGAGTGAATAATATTATAGTGAATAAGAATCGGGTGAATAGTAACTCCATGAATAGTAACTCGTGAATAGTATTTTGGGTGAAAATATTGATATTTAATAAGAAAGTTCATATCAATATTCCAATAAAATGATATGGATGAAGCTTTAAAACTCACTTGATATTCCACTAATTTCAAGGATTATAAAAGCAATACTTACCATAGTAAGTTTAGATTTAAGAATATGAAAAGAATTAACATACTTAAAATCGCAAATGGATTTTTTTCACCATCATACTAAGACATAATCCGCGTAGAGATGGTTATTCGATATACTAAAGGATGAATACAAAAAATAGTATTCCTTATGAATACGAAAGAAATAATACCCCTTACCTTAGTAGAAAGCTGGATACTGCAAAAGTGAAGTAGCAGAAATACTCTTCTTCGCTCTCTATAGTTTCTCTCTCTATAGTGTCTCTTGTGAATCTCAGTGAATTGGTGAGAATGAAAGAAGAATTAAGCTTCTATTTATAGGAGAATGGACTAAATAGTAACTAATTCATGAACGGTCCAGATTGATTCACTATTAGAACGGACGGTCCATATTGATTACTATTAAAACCACAACCCAATCATCCAGATTGATTTACTTTTAAAAAACCGCGGTCACCACCACCATCCAGATTGATTTACTTTTAAAATCACCATCAATGGTCCAGATTGATTTACTATTAAAACCACCATCAATTGTCCAGATTGATTTACTATTAAAACCACCATCAATGGTCTAGATTGATTCAACTTATTATTACACTTTAGTACCCCTAAAGTTTTCTAAGTTTGCATTATTCCCTCTAACTTTTGTAATTCACTTATCTTCAATAAACACATTCTTAATACTTCAACAATTATTCATCATTAATATTATAACTCACAATATTTAACAACCAGATCATTCCTGTGAAAGAGGGGCTTCCAATAAGGATTTCTCCTATATGGCGCGCAATTAGGTGACCAAACCTCTCCTCGATGTAACTTTCTAGATATTATCAATATTGCAAATAATAATATGAATAACTTTGTTGTCTCAATTATTGATTTAATAATATAAAATATTATAAATGATAATGTGACAATAATTGAATCAAATAACGTGAGATACTATGCAACAACCATCGAGTAATAATTGAGTATAACCGAGTGACTTTCACGTAAGCATCAATAATCAATACCGTGTGCTACTATGCAACCAACGCCAGTATTATCGCATTTTTTTACCACGGTAGTTCAATAATTTAACAAAGAAAACTTTCCGCCATTATTTTTATAAAAGATATTTCGTCATTTTTAACTACTTATAATACTTCCATTGTGGGGTCCACCAATGATTGTGTCGTCGCATTTAATATTCCTCGTTAAAATGAATATTCCCCACCAATCTAATATTCACTAACACAACGAATATTTTATATCAACTTGCTTACTTTGCAAAATTTTCCAAATATTACCCACAACTATAACATTATATCATATCCACACCATAATATTCAAAATATATTTCGAGAAAAATTATTCTTTATTCAAAAAGTTGGGGTCTTACAACCTCCCTTCTTATGAAATTTTATCTCTAAATTAGGGTACGCATACTGATATGTCAAGAGGTGAGGATACCTTGATTTCATTTCGATTCTAACTCCCGTGTCATTTCCTCCACATCGTGGTTTCTCCATAAAAATTTGACTCGAGGTATAACCTTGGAGCGTAGAATATGATCCTTCTTATCCAAGATTTTAACAACTACCTCTTCATACGCTAAATCTTCCGCTATCTCATCCGGTTCTAATTCAATAATGTGGTTCATGTCTTTCACATATTTACGTAATATAGATATGTGAAAAACATTATGAACACGAGACATACTACGTGGTAAGGTAAGTAGTCTATAGGCCACAATTCCTACTCGATCAAGGATTACAAATGGGCCAATGAATCGAGGATTGAGTTTTTCTCTCTTTCCAAATCTCGTAACTCCTTTCCATGGAGCAACACGTAACAACACATGATCTCCAATATTCAATTCCACGCCCTTTCAATGAAGATCAAGATAACTCTTTTGTCGATCTTGTGAGGTTTTTATACGTTGTTTGATCGTTTGAATCTTTTTCCGTAGTCATACGCATCAACTCCGGCCCCAACAATGTTGCTTCACCTACCTCATCCCAAAGATATCGAGAACGACACTTTCTTCCATACAACGCCTCAAATGGAGCCATGCCAATACTTGATTGATAATCGTTGTTGTAGAAAACTCCACCAATGGTAAGAACTTGTCCCAACTTCCTTTGAAGTCAAGGACACAGTAGTCTTAATAAATTCCTCAAGAGTTTGAATAGTCCTCTCGATTGTCCATCCGCTTTGAGGATGATACGTCGAACTAAATCGTAAATTGCGCCCATAGCTTTTTGCAAACTAACCCAAAATCTTGAAGTGAATCTTGGGTCTCGATCGTAAACTATGGATACCGGCATACCATGCAATCTTACAATCTCGTTTATGTACATACGAGCAAGACGTTCAAGTGTATAAGTTTCTCAGATCGCAGTAAGAAATGAGCAGACTTGGTCAATCTATCAACAATGACCCAAATTGCATCTATGCCTTGAGAAACCTTGGGAAGACCAAAGAACGAAATCCATGGTAATGTGCTCCAACTTCCATTCGGAATTTCAAGTGGTTGAAATGGACCTTTTGGCACTTGATTCTCCGCCTTGACTCATTGACAAGTTTAGACACCTTGAGATAAACCCCGCTATATCTCTCTCTTCATATTGCTCCACCAAAATGTATGTCAAGATCACGATACATTTTGGTACTCCTGTGATGGATTACAAACTGGTGTGTTGTACGCCCATCATAATTTTATACTTCAAGTCAAAATCGTTAGAACACAAAGTCCGGAGTTGACTCAAGTATTCCTTCTTCATCGATTTTGCTTCCTAATAGCACCTTCTTGACTTTCTTCTTCATACGCATTAGCTCCGTGTCCAGTAGCTTGAGCATCTTTAACTTTATCGATTAAAGTCTGTTCTACTCAGATATATTCGCCATCATCACATGGGTTCCTCGGAGTCTTTAACTCTATCTCCATCCTTTGTAAGTCATACAAAATGGGCCTTCAGATTGATAATATCGCACTGCATCCAAGATATGATCTTCTACTCAATGCATCACCACTACGCTCGCTTTTTTCAGGATGGTATTGAATGGTATGATCATAATCTTTCCACAAATTTCAAGCCATCGCCTTTTGCCGTGATATTGAGTTCCTTTTGAGTGAAGAAATATTTGAGGCTTTTTATGATCCGTGATAAATCTCCACCTTCTCTCCATATAGTAATGCCTCCAAATCTTAAGTGCAAAACAATAGCCGCCAACTCTAGATCATGAGTAGGATAATTTCTCTCATATTCTTTGAGTTGTCGTGAGGCATAGGCTATAACTTTCCCATGTTGTATGAGAACACATCCTAAACCTTTGCCTAAAGCATCATCAGAGATGACAAATCCCTCCGAACCAGATGGTATTGTCGTAACAAAAATAAATGAGTCTCCTCTTGAGTTCTTGAAAACTCTTCTCACATTCTTCGCCCAACCAAAATTTTGTATCTTTTCGAGTCACCGAAGTTAATGGAGTAGCGATTCGAGAAAATCCTTCCATTTAATCTCCGATAATAACCACCTAAGTCAAGAAAGCTACGATTTCTATCATCGACTTAGGTTGCTCCCAACTTTGAATTGCTTCAATCTTTTGTCGGGTCAACAGATATTCCATGATTTGATATCACGGTCCAAGGAATGCTACTTCCTCAAGCCAAAACTCGCACTTCTTCAACTTGGCATAAAGCTTGTTTGTTGAAGCTTTTGGAGTATCACCTCAAGTGTTGTTTTCATGATCTTCACGGCTTTTAGAATATATGAGGATGTCATCAATAAAGACGACTACAAAATGATCCAAATATTCCTTAAATACTCGGTTCATCATATCCATGAAAGCAAGAGGAGCATTAGTCAATCCAAAAGACATAACTAGGAATTCATAATGCCCGCATCGAAGTTTCGAAAGCGCTTTGGGATGTCATCCATTTTAATCTTTAATCGATGATATCCTAACAAAGATCAATCTTTGAAAAGAATTTGGTGCCTTGCAACGGGTCAAACAGTCATCAATGCATGGGTAACGGGTACCTATTTTTGATGGTGACATGATTCAACTCCGATAATCAATATAAAGTCGATACTTCCATCTTTCTTCTTTACTTAAGAGAACAGAGCACCCCAAGGAGATGTACTAGGACAAATGAAACCGATGTTCAACAATTCATATAGTTGAGTCTTTAACTCCTAAAGTTCAATAGAGCCATTCGATATGGGGCTTTGGAAATGGGTTTTGTACCGGATTCAAGGTCGATATAAAAATTCAATTTCACGCCTCGGGGTAGGCCAGAAGTTCTTCAGTGGAATACGCCAGAAATTTATTAACAATAGAAATATCATTCAAGATCGATTTATTTTTGTTTAAATCATGATATGAGCTAAGAAAGCTTGACATCCGCTTTTCAATAAACGAATAGCTTTATGACTTGAGATGACAAAGTGATTAACTTTAATGGTTTGGTTGTTTGAATTTGCATAATAGGTTGGTTAGGAATATGAAAGCTAACAACTTTATTTAAAATAATCAATTTTAGCATGATGAGTAGTCAACCAATCAATTCCTAAAATCACATTGAATGCAAGTATTTTTAAAGAAATAAGATCGACAGTAACGTATGCGGTTACCGATTTGAATCAAACAAGACTTATAAAGAAAGTGGATGTTATGAAGGTTTCTCCAAATGGAGTTTCAATAGATAAATCAAAGTCTAATTTCTCCCGAGTCAAATTTAAACATTGAGCTAAGTAGGAGAAATAAAAGAATGGGTAGAACCAAAGATCAAATAAGGTATAAGCTTCGCAAGAGTTTATGATTAGCTTACCCGTGATCACCTCGCTCGATTCCTCACTTTTTGGGAGGTTACGACAAATGCCTTCCTTGAACTATCGATTTTGTCTTATCTGGGACAAATTTTTGATGCTCCATCCCAATTTGGACTTGACTTTTGGTGCATGACAAAATCAAAGCTAGGTGACCTTTCTTCCACAATTATAACATGCTTTGGACTCGGGTGCATACAGCTTTGATCGATGTATCCTCTCCTCCGCATTTGTAACATACGACCGGTGGTCGTTCTCCTTCCTTAACAACAAAAAAATGTGGTCGACGCCTTTCCATCATTATTGAATCTCCTCTTCTTGAAATTTCCACTTTTATTATCTTCGCCATGATTACCACCAAGTGGTTACCATTTTCGCATGTTGATTCCTCCACGCTTGTTGTCACCGCTTCGATGACCGCTACCATCGGTATTATCGACTTGCTTGTTGCTCTCTTGGTTGGGTTGACTCATTATCGCGCTCCAATAACTGAGCCGTATTTACAACAACTGAATACAAACAAAATTTATGAGAAATGAGGTATTGACGTATTTCGTGTCTCAAACCTCGTAGAAACATTCGCGTCATTCTCTCCTCATTATCAACTAAATGGAATGCGAACCGGGACAACTTGGAAAACTTAGCCTCGTACTGTGACACGGTCATATTATTTTTCTCTAACTTGATAAACTCCACCTCCTTCATGTGACGAATAATTTTGGGAAAGTACTTGTCATTGAATAGCACTTGGAACTTCTCCCAAGACATTTTGAGTGCGGCAGGCTGGGTACGCTTTACTGATTCCCACCAGTAATCATCTTCTCCTCTCAACATGAAGGTGGCAAAGGGAACCTTTTGCACCCCGGAGCATCCCAAGACATCAAATATCTTGGTGATCTACTTTATCCACGTCTTCGCCTTAAGTGGTTTTGGCTCTCCCCAAAACTCCGATGGTCCCAGCTCCTTGAATTGTTTAGCGGTGACCATCTGTGAGTTGCCAGTGTGTCCACCTACATTTTGAACAGGAGCCATTCTCGCCTGATGTTACATGAATTGCATGAAGCCTCTAAACATCCATCGTTCATCATTTGAAAGGTGTTGTTGTTTACCTGAGAATTATTATCTTCCTGTTGCACATTATCCTGGATATTGATCGTTGGTGACTCAACGGTCTCATGTGCTTCATTGCTTGTCTCGACATTTTCAGATGCCATTTTTAAATACTACCACAAAACAAGGGTTAATTGACATGCCACATATTATTCCTATACTCTGACCGACCAATTAAATATCAAATAAACTTAGGTAGGTCATACTAGCAAGGAATTCCCTGCCTCTCCCTTCTAGTTCTTGTCTCACATCTCATCTTAGGGATCATATCCTCAAGCTTTGATATAATCGTGACGCCCAAAAAATAGGTATACATCACCCATCTTGGGTCGCCAAATACATGGTACATAATACAAATACAAACTTAATTATACAACATGAGTCGAGAGTTTTTACATGAATATTGTCATCTAGACAATATTCAAACTCAAATAGAGTCCTCATTACATTTATTGGCACATTATTTTATATAGAATAGTGAGGACTACTATAACACCATCTCTTGCCATCACTCCGCTCCTCGACTAGTTCCGCCACGCTCTCATTTCCTCGAAGAGAACAATGGAAGTAAAAGGGTGAGCTCAACTAGCCCAAGAAGAAATATTATGACTAAGATAATGTAGAATAAGTTATCATTAGCCTTCAACAATGTTAAACCGATAGAATATAATAGACAACAAGTTTAATCAAGAAAAGGAACAAGCAATCCATTAGAAGAGTCAAGTAGAGCATGATATCTACTATCTTCTATGATTTAAAAGTTTATCATTAACTTTATCATTGGGACTCAACTTAATAAATAGATCACATCATCGAATCATCCTCGCACTACAACCAAGGATATTCATTAGTATCACGTCCACAAATTATTCTTACACTACGAGCCAAGAATTATTTGTGTAATCATCAATGGTCATGACTATACCGAATTATCCTCGGTCATAATCATACCAATCAATAGTCCATCTATGCACATAAGCCAAAGATAACTTTCATCACAATATAAGCATGAGGATGATGACAATGATATAAGAATTCAATTAAAACATTTTAAAGGATAAATTTTAAAGATTTATAATTTAATTTATCCATAAATCAATAATGTCCAAATTTTCAACATGATATTGCTTTGTAGAGTAAAATTCAAGAATAATATCCATGTATCAAAAAATAATTTGGACATGAAAAGAAATAAATTTTTTGGTGAATAGTACCGTGAATAGTATCCTTATGAATAGTACTTTCGAGAATAGTATCCCGTGAATAGTAAACCCGACATGAAAAGTGTTCCAAATAATACCGAGTGAATAGTAATTATAGTGAATATTAAAATCGGGGTGAATAGTAACTCGTGAATAGTACCCTAACATGAAAAGTGCCCTAATACCCGAGTGAATAATATTATATAAATAGAATGGGTGACTAGTAGGGTGAATAGTAACTCATGAATAGTACTTCGGGTGAAAATATTGATATTTAATAAGAAATTTTATATCAATATTCCAATAAAATGATACTGGATGAAGCACAAAACTCACGGATATTCCACTAATTTCAAGGATTATAGAAGCAATACTTACCATAATAAGTTTAGATTTAAGAATATGAAAAGAATTAACATACGAAAAACTGCAAATGGATTTTCACCTGTCATACGGTACGTAATCCGCGTAGACAGGTTATTCCGACATACTAAAGGATGAATATGAAAAATAGTATTCCTTATGAATACGAAAGAAATAATACCCCTTACCTTAGTAGAAAGCTGGATACTGCAAAAGTGAAGTAGCAGAATACTCTTCTTCTTGCTCTTTATAATGTCTCTTGTGAATCTCAGTGAATTGGTAAGAATGAAAGAAGAATTAAGCTTCTATTTATATGAGAATGGACTAAATAGTAACTGATTCATGAACGGTCTAGATTGATTTACTATTAGAACAGACGGTCCATATTGATTACTATTAAAACCACAACCGATCATTCCAAATTGATTTACTTTTAAAACCACCACCACCGATCATTCTGCATTGATTTACTTTTTAAAACCACCAACCACTTCATTCAGATTGATTTACTATTAAAACCACCATCAATGGTCCAGGTTGATTTAACTTATTATTACACTTTAGTACCCCTAAAGTTTTCCAAGTTTATATTATTCACCTCTAACTTTTGTAATTCACATATCTTCAATAAACACATTCTTAATACTTCAACAATTATTCTTCATTAATATTATAACTCAAAATATTTAACAACCATGATCGCTCCTGTGAAAGAGGGGCTTTTCAATAAGGATTTCTCCTATTACGCCAAGCAATTAGGTGACCAAACCTCTCCTCGATGTAACTTTCTAGACATTGTCAATATTGTAAATAATAATATGAATAACTTTATTGTCTCAATTATTGATTTAATAATATAAAATATTAAATGATAATGTGACAATAATTGAATCAAATAACGCGAGATACTATGCAACAACCATCGTAGAAATAATTGAGTATAACTAAGTGACTTTCACGTTAAGCATCAATAATCAATACTGTGTGCTACTATGCAACCACGCCAGACATCGTACTTTTATCACCGGTAGTTCAATAGTTTAACGGTAAAACTTTCGCCGTTATTTTTATAAAAGATATTTCGTCATTTTCTAACTACGATAATACTTTTACGGTGGGGTCCACCAATGATTGTGCCATCGCATTTAATATTCCCCCGTTAAAACAAATATTCCCTAACAATCAAATATTCACTAACGATGTAACTAATATTTTATATCAACTTGCTTACTTTGCAAAATTTTCCAAATATTATCCACACTACAAAACTTGCTTTCCCGTCATCATGGGCAACGAAAGTTTTTTTGTTGCTAAAAATGGGGCTTTAGCAACACTTTTTCAGGCAACGACTTATAAAGTCGTTGCTAAAAGTGTATGTTTAGCAACCAAACTTGTCCTTCGTTGCAGATTGTGTCAGCCTTTCACTTTTTGCAACAAAATTCATAAGTAGTTGCAAAATTTGGAAACAAAATTCATTAGAAATTCATTACAAAATTTCTAACCACTTGATTTCTCCTCATCGTGGGCAACGAAAGTTCTTTTGTTGCTATATTTCGTTGCCTAATATGGACCACATTCATTTGCAACAATTTTTATTTTCGTTGTATATTTTATTCAACTTTTGCATCGATTATTATAATGTTGCCTTAAATTAAGATAATAATAATAATAATAATAATAATAATAATAATAATAATTTTAATAATAGTACTAATAATAATAATAATAACAACAATAGTAATAATAATAATAATAAAAATAATAGAAATAATAATAATAATAATAATAATAATAATAATAATACAATAATAATAATAATAATAATAATAATAATAATAATAATAGTAGTTCTAATAATAATAATAATAATAGTACTACTACTAATAATAATAACAATAAAAGTAGTAGTAATAATAATAATAATAATAATAATATTAATAATAATAATAATAATAATAGTAGTACAAATAATAATAATAATTATAATAATAATAATCATAATAATAATAGTACTAATAATAATAATAACAACAACAACAACAACAACAACAACAACAACAACAATAATAATAATAATAATAATAGTACTAAAAAAACAATAATAATAATAATAATAATAATAATTTTTTATTTTATTTTACACGTGGACGGACTGACGTGGTGAATATTAAACTATATCCCAAAAAATATGTTGATGCACAGATTCAAACCCAAGACTTCCAGTTTGGAATATTGATCCAATGACCACCCAAGCACATGGGCCTAGTTACTATTATTTTGCAAGGATTAGTATTTATAACTGAACAAATTATTTTCCCCAAATTAAAATAAATCCTTTTCCTTAGATTTATTACGTACATACATAAATGTACATAACTAATTTAAGGTGGTAATAACAAATATAATAATAATAGTACAATAATAGTAACAATAATAATAATAATAATAATAATAGTACTAATAATAATAATAATAATAATAATAATAATAATAATAATAATAATAATAATAATAATAATAATATTATTATTATTATTATTATTATTATTATTATTATTATTATTATTATAACATACGTTTGGATAAACCTGTTAAGTTAAACACAATTAAAATTCCAAATAAATTGCAACTCACACATGACTTAACATCGGAAAATTGAAGCCTTAGAAACCAAGGAATTCTATAATGGTGGAACCATTCATCTTACATCAGACATTATAGAAAAGTCAACGGTGTTTCATAGTAACGAAGGCAAATATGCGGGCTTAAAATAATAATAATAATAATTAAAATTTTAAATAATAATTATTATAATAATAATAATAATTAAAATAATAATAATTATTGTAATAATAATAAAATAATAATTACAATTATAATTAATATTATTCTCCTTCGGAATTAATTAAAATGCTGAATATGTAGATATAGATAATCTCTAACAATTATATATACGGAAGATGTAGCGAAGGAAATTTTGTGAAGGAATTTTTTCCTTCACATGAGGAGTTGTTTAGCGAAGGAACAGTGAAGGAAAAAAGTATAGTGACAATATAGTTATTAGCGAAAGAAACATCCTTCACAATTTATATTTTTTTCCTCGCAACGAAATTGTACCTTTAGCAATATAATTGTACCTTCACTGTGACGCCCCCAAATCCAGGTTCTCTAACCTCAGATTCAGTGCTCACGATCCTATCATCATCATAAGCATTCTATAACTATTTCAAAATAATAAACATACATTGTTCATTATACAAAAGTCTCAAAACATGGTCCCAAGGTCTCTCTAACCTTAACTTTAAATACACCATTTATAATACAAATAGTTTACTCAAGAAATTCCATTAGATAATAACTAATTTAACATTCATTCTAAAATTACTCCTGGATCTTGCCCTTGCCCTTGTCCTTCGCATTAGATCCTTATGGCTTAACTGAAAATAGAGGTCATGATATAGCAAGAGTAAGCAACTAATTTGCTTCACAAGTTTATAAAGACAAATGATATATATCATGACTTAGAAAGAAATATTGCCTTCAATGTTCAACAATAATATAAGATTGTGAAGGAACATGAATTAATAATCAACAATTGAATATTCGATAATTGAATAACATGAATCGAGTGGTTTTGAATAACCATGAACATTTGCAAGGTGCTCAAAGTGATTTAAAGCTGGACCTTTTAAAAAGTTTTGGTATTCAAAGGATCGACCTTTTCATACCCCGTGATTTATGCATAAACACTTAATAATCGACATTGATATCATGCCTTGATCAAATTTGTTCATTTCTCAAATCAAGAGTTCTTACCATATCAATTAATAAGAACGATTATTTAAAATCCATTTGATTTAACAAATTTAGACATACTTGATCCGGGCCGATACAATTAGCATAGATCTATCCCATAAGCAGTTCATAAATGAAGAACTTTAATTTAATTCACGATTCGAACGACAAGAGAATCGAATTCAATTGCACAAAGTGCTAATTTCAATAATCGATAAAGACGTGAATAATCATCAATAATTATTCACTAATATGCTTTGAAAATAATAACTCAAGTTGAGTTAGGAAACTTGCCTCGATCGGAGGTTACTGACTCTGAAATAAATTTCTATCCACTATGTAGTTAAATTATCTTCCTTTGAGAGACCTATAATTAGTCTTTCAATTAGTCAATGCATAACATCAGATTATGTAATCACATAGATATCATACATTACAATAAGTTCTTATAAACATTATCATGCCTAGATAGTATTATTATTAATTAACGACTACCTTTAATTCACATAATATTATTAACTTAGATAATATTAATTCACCTTCTAGTATATTGGTTCACTAATAATACTTTAAATCATTTACCAACATTTTATTCACTTACTAATATTATTAATCATGTAATAATATTTTATCCTTTACTAATATTATTAATCATTTAATAATATTTTATTCACTTACTAATATTATTAATCATTTAATAATATTTTATTCCTTTACTAATATTATTAATCATTTAATAATATTTTATTCACTTACTAATATTATTAATCATTTAATAATATTTTATTCACTTACTAATATTATTAATCATTTAATAATATTTTATTCACTTACTAATATTATTAATCATTTAATAATATTTTATTTAATCTCGAATATTATTATTTAATAATAATACTCTAATCTAATATTTTTATTTACATAACAACATCATATTATAATATTATTAGTATTATAATAATATTCCAATGATTTATTAAATTAATAAACAATTTATTCTAATTGTTCATCCTTTAATAACCTCTTATTTAATATCCATAAAAGGTCATAAGTAATATTTATTATTATAAATTACCAAAATGCCCTAAGATAGTCATGATATAATATATTATGAGCATTCAAGCATAAAAATCATATTTTTCTCATTAAAGGCATCATTTAACTATTTATTTCCTTTTATTCATAACCTAATCATTTTTAGGAAAAATAGCAAACAGATTTCAAAAATTCTCAGCTTCTGGATTTTAACAGAATATGAACCAAAAATGATCCTCTAATTTTTCTAGAATTTTAGAAAATGATTTACTATTTTTAGAGTGTCCAAAACACTCGGATCTTACTCTATTTTTCATAAATTGAGTTTTACTCAGAAACATCTGAAATTTTCAGGGTATGCTCTCTTAACATATATGAAGCTACTGTAAAAAGTTTGGAATTTTCCAGTGTATACACAGTGAGATATTCGTAGGATAATATTTATGGAGTCCTTTACGGAAATAGTCATTACGCACAATATATAACTCGAAACGTGTCCGTTCTTTTTCCTACGCGTAGATAACTTCATAAGGTACCTCTGTAATATTTTTCCAGATTTTTACAAGACAAGGAACTGACCGAAAAAGCCTCATGAAAAACAAGTCAGTAGCTGATTTAGAGTTTCAAAGCTTTAGCATATAAAGTGGACTGTTTTGGGAAAAATAATCTTAAAGGTTTCAAAACTTACTAGATTTGTGATCTACCACTTGGGTTTACTAGATAACTCATGTATCTAGCACCCCCCTTCGACGGATCATAATTCCAAGTTGTAGAACTTGAGTTACACAAGATTTCGTGGAAGAAAAACAAGAGTTTTCACCCTTGGAGAACACATGCTCATTTTCTTCCTCTAAGCCTTAGATCCAACACTCAAGATACTTAGTTCCATGCATGATGGTATGTATAACTAGTGTATCTTGAGTAGTTGTACATAACCCCATCAAAACTCAAGCTATCAAAACAAGGTAAGAGAAGAAGATGAAGGTACATTATACCTTGACTTAGTGGCCACCTTCCTTGATTTTTCCAAAGTAACTAATAAACTTAGGGGCATAAACAACTAGCACTCCTATATTTTTTCTTTATATGGATGAAATTCTCTCTTTCTTTTCTCTCTTTGAAGTTGGCTAGCTTGGGAGCAAGAGATAGAAGAAGAAGATGAAGAAGAGAGAGAAAATGAAATGTTGGAATACTGAATGAAGTGTTGGAAGAATGAGATGTGCATTCAAAATGTAATGGGCAATTCATTATTAATTCTCCCACAATCATTTTGTTTCCCATTAGGTAAAACACTTTGTATTATTACTTACCTTAGGTTAAACATGATTAAATGTGCATAATGGATTTGGCAACCAATGGGAGCCTCACAACATTAATCTTATGTTTAATCATGTCTACTAATGGACAAGCTAGATTAATTAATCCACTTAGGATCCTCATAATATCCACCATTTAGCTTTTATTTTAAATGCCCAATTTTGATTAATCAAATGTCTAGAATACCCCCAATCAAGTGGGCTAAGTATTGGATTACATTTTATTTTCCTTGGGCTTTTCTTTTAATTGATTTGGGCTAGATAAAACATAGTCCAACAATTTTAATAATGTTACCCAATTTGATAATTTAGGGCTTTCATCTCCAATCATATGAAGTTTAATTACTTATACATATGATTTTATCTCATAACCTAATTAGATTTACAAGAATTAGGTTTAAAATTATTAGTCACTTGAAATACTAAGTTTACCCACTTAAGTTAGTATACATATAAAATACTAACTTTTTCGTGTTACCATAACCCTTAGGTTATTTAATATCCTTACCTAATGTATAATTAGGTCACAAGACTTTCATTTTTAATGAAATCCATAAATGTATGTATCCATATATAACACAAAGTAAAAAAAAAAATGTACATACATACATGGTGACTTAAAATTCACGGTTATTACATCCTCCCCCTTATAAGAATTCCGTCCCCGGAATTACATATAAGGTTACTCAAAAAGGTGTGGGTAATTTTCTCTTATCCTTTCTTCAAGTTCCCACGTAGCTTCTTTGAAGATTGTGGTTCCTCCAAAGAACTTTTTACGGAATGTATAACCTTATTTCGCAATTTCATTCCTTTCTATCTAAAACTTCGATTGGAATTTCCTCGTGACGATAAATCTTTTTACGACCGAATTGGCTCAGACGATATCACATGCTTGTAATCGAAGCTTATATGGTCAGAAGAATCGACACACGAAACACATTATGAATATGTTCCGATTCAGGAGGTAGAGCTACCTCATGACGCCACTTCGCCTATCTTCTTCAAGATCTCAAAAGGTCCAATAAATCTCGGACTCAAACCTTACCTTTCTTTCCAAACCTTATCTTTCCTTTCCAAGGAGATACTTTCAAAATGCATGGCTTCCACCTCAAAATCTCACTTACGGCGATGTAAGTCTGCAGATACTTCTTCAGCGATCTTGAAATGCTGCTACCGGTCGGGTTCTAATCACCTTAATGGTCTCTACGGTCTGCTGCACCAATTCTGGTCCCAACAGTTGACGTTCACCTACTTCATCCCAAAGATACGGGGCGTTCTACATTTCCTCCCATACGAAGGCTTCAGAATGCGGCGGCATTCCGATGTTGGCGTGGTAGCTATTGTTGTATGCGAACTCTACCAATGGAAGATGATCCTCCCAACTACCCTTGAAGTCCATCACACAAGCTCTGAGCATGTCTTCAAGTGTTTGAATCATTATCTCACTTTGCCCATCGATTCACTGCGGATGATACGCGGTGCTCATCCGTAGTCTGCGGCCCCATTCTTTCTTGAAGACTCTTCCGGAAGTTTGACGTGAAATGCGGATCCCTATCCCAGGCCACAATAGATACCGTACGCCATGTCTCGATATAATTTCTTTGATGTATAGTTTGGCTAATTTGGTCCGGACTATACCGATCTTGATCGGCAAAAGTGAGCCGACTTCAGAAGGCGATCTACGATCACCCATATGGCATCGTGTCCCTTTTGCGTTCTTTGGAAGTCCCACCACAAAATACATCGTGATGTGCTCCCATTTCCACTCTGGAATCTCTAAAGGTCAGTAATAGTCCACTCGATTGCGTTGATGTTCGCCTTGACTCTCCGGCAAGTTAGACATTTTCTTGACACATTCTCGCAACATCTCTTCATGTTTGGCCACCAAAAGTGTTGACGTAAGTCTTGATACATTTTTGTGCTTCCGGTGTATCGAGTACCTCGTGTTATGTGCTTCTTGCAGTAATCTCTTCTCTTAGTTCGTATTAATCGGTACCCAAATTCGTCCTTCAAATCTTAGCGGTCAAGGTGCCATCAATCTTGTATTTCAATTCATCCCTTCAAATAACCGCTTCTTGATCTTTCGTGTGATCTTCGCCCTTCTCTTGAGCCTCTTTAACCTTATCTAATAAAGTAGGGCTCACGCCACGATAAATAATTTCTCATTGACCTCTCGTCGGCATTACTTAACCTCTAAGTCAAGTCGTTCAAATCCTTCACCAATTCCTCTTGAATGGTTAACTTCAATAACTTCTCTCTCGCTTTTTTCGCTTGGGGCATCACCACTACATTTGCTTTGCTCGGATGGTGCGAGTAATCTCACAATCATAATCCTTGATCAATTCTAGCCATCTACACGCCTCATATTTAGCTCCTTACGGGTGAAGATATACTTTAGACTCTTATGATCCGTATATATCTCACACTTCTCTCCATACAAATAGTGCCTCCAAATTTTCAAGGCAAAAACTCTGCCGCTAACTCCGTGTCATGAGTGGGATAACCCTTCTCATAGTCCTTTAGGCGACGTGAAGCGTCACGTAATGACCTTGCCATCTGTCGCATCAAGACACAGCCCAAGACCCTTGTGTGGACGATCACTATACACTACAAATCCTCCCGTGTTGTCCCTAAGAAAGCCAACACGGTGCTTGACCGAGCCTCTTCTTCAATTCCATGAAACTCTGTTCACATTTTTCCGCCCAAACGAACTTCACCGCCTTTCTAGTAAGGTTGGTCAATGGCGATGCTACCTTTGAAAAATCTTGGATGAATCTTCGATAGTATCCCGCTAATCCCAAGAAACTCCTAATTTCGCTTCGGTGTCTTTGGTCGTTCCCGATTGATAACCGCTTCTACTTTTCTTCGGATCTACCCGAAACACCATCTTTGTCGATAACGTGACCCAAAAATTGCACTCTCCGCAAACTAAAATTCACACTTGGAGAACTTTGCATACAACTTCTCCCTCCTTAACGCCTCCAACACTTTGCTTAGATGTTCAGCGTGATCTTCTCTCTCTGTCTCGGATATACTGTAATGTCGCCGATGAACACGACAACAAACTTATCCAAATAATCGCTTAAACACTGCATTCATCAAATCCATGAATGTCTTTGGTGCATTAGTTAACCCAAAAGACATTACCGTAAACTCAAAGTGTTCATATGCGAGTTCTCAATGCAAAATCTTTTGGAACATCCTCATGTCTCACCTTGAGTTGGTTATAACCGGTCCTCAAGTCAATTTTTGAAAAGTATTTTGCCCCTTCAATCGATCAAACAAATCGTCGATCCCGGCAATGGGTATTTATTCTTAATGGTGACCTTGTTTAACTCTCAGTAGTCAATACAAAGTCTTAATGACCCATCCTTCTTTTACTGAATAAGACCGGTGCTCCCCATGGTGATACGCTTGGTCGAATGTATCCTTATCTAACAACTCTTGTAGTTGAACCATCAGTTCCTTCATTTCTACAAGAGCCATACGACACGACGCTTTGATACCGGTGATGTCCCTGGTGCCAAATCGATAACAAACTCTATCTCTCTATCTGGTGGCAATCCCGGAATTTCATCTGGGAAAACGTTAACGAATTCCCTTATAATAGGTATTTGACCCAGTTCACCCTCGATTCTGCGGGTATCCACAACGTGAGCCAAATAACTTATACAACCTTTCCTAAGCAACTTCCTTGCTTGCATCATCGTCGACAACAAGATTGTCTTGGCGATTTATCGCCATAAAATACCACCTTTGACTTATTGAGTCTTTAGTGTACGCACTTTTCTTACAAATAATCGATAGCCGCTCCATGACTTGATAACCAATCCATCCCAAGGATTACATCAAACTCTCCAAGATGAATCGGTATCAAATCCACGTTAAGCTTAAAACCTCTTACATTAGCACAACAGCAGTTCCTATAGATGTAGTCTCTGAGGATAATTTCTTTGTTTGCTACTTCTACATTCATTGGGTGTTCTAATAGTTCATGAGGTAAACTTAATCTTTGAGCAAATTCATCGGATTAAAAGAACATGAAGCTCCGAATCGAATAACACATAGGCATTTATATCATTGATCGGAATTATACCTGACACCACCTCCCTGGATGCCACAACATCTTGCACTGTCATATTGAAGGTCCGTGCTGTTGGCCTGTTTGGCTGGGCGGGTCCTCCACTGGTTGTCTTTGTGTTATTACCCCTGTTGCCATTTCCGCCATCCATGCTTTTCTTCTTCGGGCAATCCTTGATCCGATGTCCCACTTCACCACAATTAAACAACCTCCTTTCTTCACCTTAGTACAATTGGGTGAGGTATGCCCTTCTTGCCCACATGTATAACATATCATTTTTCCTTTCAAGCACTCCCCGAGTGACCCTTTCCACAGCTTCTCCCACACAAACTTCTTTTGTTGCACGCGACGCTTCTTGTCAGATCTCCGATTACTACCCCCATCGCTCCATTTCCGCTTCTTATTGTTGCTACTACCCTTCACGACATTTTGATTCCCACCTTACGCTTTCTTCTTGTTCTTCTCCCGATCAGATCTTGAGACCGCTTCGCTTCCTCCTTCGCTATAAGAGCTTTTTCCAACAGAGTTGGGAATGATGTGATTTGTAAAACCGCTACCTTACTATAAATCCACGGCTTTAGTCCATTTTCAAACCTTCTCGCTTTCCCGCCTCTGTTCCAATTGATGTGGAGCGAATCGCCAATTCATTGAATTTCGCAAAGATACTACGACATCGACATATTCTCCTATTTCAGCCCAAGAACTTGATCTCCATTCTTGCTTGAACACTCTCGTGGAAGTAGTTCTCAAAGAACAACTTCTTGAATGCTTCCCAAGTCACGATTCCATTCCGGCTTTGTTCTGGTTGGCATCCCACCAATAGCTAGCCTCCCCCTTCATTAAGTAGGTAGCAAAAATTGTCTTCTGTTCTTCTGCTACTCTAGCAATAACGAAGGCCTTCTCAATCTCCTTTACCCACATTTGGGCTTCTATCAGGTCTGTTGTTCCTCTGAACTCTGGCGGTCCTACTGCCTTGAAGTCCTTAAAGTTTACTATTTGGGTGCCTGCCTGATTTCCTGCAGGTTGAGCTTGATTCCTCATGGCTTCAACCATCATGTTAATAAAATCTTGCATTGGGTTTTGTTGAGATCCCATTTGCATTATTAATCGACTCTTCAATATCTTGGTTCCACGAGTCCACGTCAGGCCATTATCTAGTGAAACAAAATTCTAACACGTTACTCGGATTTATTATCATATGATTACTTAGTATGTAATACGCTATTTATTTAAACAATCGGATGATCATTATGTGAGAGTTTTAAGTTACAGAGATTTGGAAGTCTTTCTCCTCGCTAGTGGGTTAAGTTTGTTTTAAAGAACATTTTCCAAATCGCCATCTTGAATTCACATAACATTAAATAGAAAATTTACTATTTAAAATTTTCTAACACATATCATAATAATAATTGCATTTATATTCATACACCAATCTTCAGTGACTTACACGATTAATACAGGTATATTTTATAAATGCTACTATCCCATTTTAACACAAAAGATGGGATTAACTCATAATGATACCTCCCTACAAACACAATTAGGGAAAGTACCTAACCATTTACTACCTCACACCATTGAGGTTTACATCAACATAAAACCTTATTACACAACAAGAAAGGTACTAATGCATCTATTTACAACTGGCCATCACATCATCACCACTGGTGGCCCTGCCAGGTCACCTGCACAGGCTCCTAGGGAAGCAACTACTCCAGAACTCTCACGTCGAATCGGATCGACTAGACTCTCCTATCTCAGAGTGGACCCTCCTAGCCCCATCAAGCGCTTAGCCCTCATACGCAGCTGTGCCTAATGCCGATCCTAAAGTCTCCACTCGACCTTCATGGCATCCAATTGCCATCTCTAATAGGTCCACCACTGTTTGGCCGACTTATGAAATGCTTCTTCCACCCGTATCTTGTTCGCAATCTCTACGCCAAACTCACTCTCAGACGCTGGATGCTCTACTCTCAATGTCGCGAACTTTGCCTTCTCCTCGCTTCTAATTGGACTCGTATCTCTGCTAGCTCCATCTGCATGCTCGATAAGCAAAGATCCTTATCTCCGCCTCCGTGTGTTGATAGTTCATATTCTCCGCCTCCAACTGCAAAAAATCTTTTGCTCGAAAGCATGGTTTTTTCTAACAGTTACTAATCATCACATCCTTCGAGGTGTCCGACACCTCCTCCGGGACGACCTCCTCCTCGGTCTCTGAATGGCTCCCCGACTATCACTGGCATCATATAAAACAAGGATACAACATCAATTTACAATAAAATATATCCATTGATGAAATGAAATAATATTTTATTAAGTAATACAACACATACTCGATGAATTTCCACAATCCATCTCCTAACATACTCGTGAAGAGTTTTCTACTAAGGTTATAACCTAGGTTTCGCATTCCTAATGTTTATAACCTCTGACTTTGATACCAACCTGTGGACGCCCCCAAATCCGGGTTCTCTAACTCTCGATTCAAGGCTCACGATCCTATCATCATCATAAGCATTCTATAACTATTTGAAATAATAAACATACATTGTTCATTATACAAAAGTCTCAAACATGGTCCCAAGGTCTCTAACCTTAACTTTAAATACACCATTTATAATACAAATAGTTTACTCAAAAAATTCCATTAGATAATAACTAATTTAACATTCATTCTAAAATTACTCCTAGATCTTGCCCTTGCCCTTGTCCTTCTTCAGATTAGATCCTTCAAGCTTAATCGAAAATAGAGGTCATGATATAGCAAGAGTAAGCAACTAATTTGCTTCACAAGTTTATAAAGACAAAGGATATATATCATGACTTAGAAAGAAATATTGCCTTCAATGTTCAACAATAATATAAGATTGTGAAGGAACATGAATTAATAATCAACAATTGAATATTCGATAATTGAATAACATGAATCGAGTGGTTTTGAATAACCATGAACATTTGCCAAGGTGCTCGATGATTTAAACTGGACCTTTTAAAAGTTTTGGTATTCAAGGGGATCACCTTTCATACCCCGTGATTTATGCATAAACACTTAATAATCGACATTGATATCATGCCTTAATCAAATTTGTTCATTTCTCTACCAAGAGTTCTTACCATATCAATTAATAAAATGATTTATTTAAAATCCATTTGATTTAACAAATTTAGACATGCTTGATCTAATTACGTCTAATTAGCATAGATCTATCCCATAAACAGATTCATAAATGAAGAACTTTAATTTAATTCACACTTCAATGGCAAGTAGAATCGGAATTCAATTGCACAAAGTGCAATTTCAATAATCAATAAAGACGTGAATAATCATCAATAATTATTCACTAATATGCTTTGAAAATAATAACTCAAGTTGAAGTTAGGAAACTTGCCTCGATCGGAGGTTACAAATTTACAAAATAAATTTCTATCCACTATGTAGTTAAATTATCTTCCTTTGAGAGACCTATAATTAGTCTTTCAATTAGTCAATGCATAACATCAGATTATGTAATCACATAGATATCATACATTACAATAAGTTCTTATAAACATTATCATGCCTAGATAGTGTTATTATTAATTAACGACTACCTTTAATTCACATAATATTATTAACTTAGATAATATTAATTCACCTTCTAGTATTATTGGTTCACTAATAATACTTTAAATCATTTACCAACATTTTATTCACTTACTAATATTATTAATCATTTAATAATATTTTATCCCTTTACTAATATTATTAATCATTTAATAATATTTTATTCACTTACTAATATTATTAATCATTTAATAATATTTTATTCCTTTACTAATATTATTAATCATTTAATAATATTTTATTCACTTACTAATATTATTAATCATTTAATAATATTTTATTCACTTACTAATATTATTAATCATTTAATAATATTTTATTTAATCTCTAATATTATTATTTAATAATAATACTCTAATCTAATATTTTTATTTACATAACAACATCATATTATAATATTATTAGTATTATAATAATATTCCAATGATTTATTAAATTAATAAACAATTTATTCTAATTGTTCATCCTTTAATAACCTCTTATTTAATATCCATAAAAGGTCATAAGTAATATTTATTATTATAAATTACCAAAATGCCCTAAGATAGTCATGATATAATATATTATGAGCATTCAAGCATAAAAATCATATTTTTCTCATTAAAGGCATCATTTAACTATTTATTTTCTTTTATTCATAACTCTAATCATTTTTAGGAAAAATAGCAAACTGATTTCAAAATTTCTCACTTACGGATTTTAACAGAATATGAACCAAAAATGATCCTCTAATTTTCTAGAATTTTAGAAAATGATTTACTATTTTTAGAGTGTCCAAAACACTCGGATCTTACTCTATTTTTCATAAATTGAGTTTTACTCGTAAACATCTGAAATTTTCAGGGTATGCTCTCTTAACATATATGAAGCTACCGTAAAAAGTTTGGAATTTTCCAAAGTGTACACAAAGTGAGATATTCGTAGGATAATATTTATGGAGTCCTTTACGGAAATAGTCATTACGCACAATATATAACTCAAACGTGTCCGTTCTTTTTCCTACAGCGTAGATAACTTCATAAGGTACCTCGTAATATTTTTCCAGATTTTTACAAGACAAGGAACTGACCGAAAAAGCCTCATGAAAAACAAGTCAGTATTTTTCCAGGTTTCAAAACTTACTAGATTTGTGATCTACCACTTGGGTTTACTAGATAACTCATGTATCTAGCACCCCCCCCCCCTTCGACGGATCATAATTCCAAGTTGTAGAACTTGAGTTACACAAGATTTCGTGGAAGAAAAACAAGAGTTTTCACCCTTGGAGAACATATGCTCATTTTCTTCCTCTAAGCCTTAGATCCAACACTCAAGATACTTAGTTCCATGCATGATGGATGTATAACTAGTGTATCTTGAGTAGTTGTACATAATCCCATCAAAACTCAAGCTATCAAAACAAGGTAAGAGAAGAAGATGAAGGTACATTATACCTTGACTTAGTGGCTACCTTCCTTGATTTTCCAAAGTAACTAATAAACTTAGGGGGCATAAACAACTAGCACTCCTATATTTTTTTCTTTCTATGGATGAAATTCTCACTTTCTTTTCTCTCTTTGAAGTTGGCTAGCTTGGGAGCAAGAGATAGAAGAAGAAGATGAAGAAGATGGAGAGAAAATAAAATGTTGGAATACGAATGAAGTGTTGGAAGAATGAGATGTGCATTCAAAATGTAATGGGCAATTCATTATTAATTCTCCCACAATCATTTTGTTGCCCATTAGGTAAAACACTTTGTATTATTACTTACCTTAGGTTAAACATGATTAAATGTGCATAATGGAGTGGCAACCAATGGGAGCCTCACAACATTGTCCTTATGTTTAATCATGTCTACTAATGGACAAGCTAGATTAATTAATCCACTTAGGATCCTCATAATATCCACCATTTAGCTTTTATTTTAAATGCACATTTTTGATTAATCAAATGTCTAGAATACCCCCAATCAAGTGGGCTAAGTATTGGATTACATTTTATTTTTCTTGGGCTTTTCTTTTAATTGATTTGGGCTAGATAAAAACATAGTCCAACAATTTTAATAATGTTACCCAATTTGATAATTTAGGGCTTTCATCTCCAATCATATGAAGTTTAATTACTTATACATATGATTTTATCTCATAACCTAATTAGATTTACAAGAATTAGGTTTAAAATTATTAGTCACTTGAAATACTAAGTTTACCCACTTAAGTTAGTATACATATAAAATACTAACTTTTTCGTGTTACCATAACCCTTAGGTTATTTAATATCCTTACCTAATGTATAATTAGGTCACAAGGCTTTCATTTTTAATGAAATCCATAAATGTATGTATCCATATATAACACAAAGTAAAAAAAATGTACATACATACATGGTGACTTAAAATTCACGGTTATTACATTCACAATATAGTCGTTGCTCGGGTGGTCATTGGATTAATATTCCAAATTGGAGGTCTTGGGTTCGAATTTTTGCATCAACATATTTTTTGAGATCAATGTACGTATGTGTGTACATATATACACATATTTATTTTGTACATATATACACATATATACATCAATATTTCAAATTGGATCAATGTATATATATATATATATATATATATATATACACACACACACACACATACATATTCTTTTCAAAATTTCTTATCAAACTAAATAAAATACTAAACAAATCTCAACATTAAACTAAATATATATAAAGTAACTATATATGAATATTTTTATATATAAATATATATGTAAACAAATATTCATATAAATATTTATAAATTTATCTCTAAATATTCATATAAATATTTATAACAAATATTCATATCTAAATTTTATAAATTTTAGATGAAATATTTAAAAATTTATAAATAAATATTTGTTTATAAATTTTAAAGATAAATTTATATGAATATTTATTTATAAATATTTATATGAATATTTAGAGATAAATTTATAAATATATATATCCTCAATTCGAGAATGAAAGTGATGATTAATTTTATGCGAATTTAAAAAAATATCAAATGATAAAATTATTCATACTTAAATTCTCATCTAATTGTATATTTTTCTATACATGACTAGTGATATTATATAAATATTTATAAATAATAAAAATATGACATTTTATACTAAGGATACATTTAAGTATCGCGTGAAGGCATTCATTAAGCTCGTCAACTATAATGGATATATTCTTTCTTATGCAGCTCTGCGTTTCAAGTTCTTGTTGAGAAAATGGGACTTCGACGATAGCACTGGTTCAAATTCATCCTCCTTTGGTGGTGACGTTCAACAATAAAAAGAAAAATCATTAAAATTATAAATTTTATTCAAAACATTGATACCTATGTGACTAGTATAAAAAAAAAACAAAATAAATTTTGTTTCAAAGAGTTAAAAAACTTTGAATGTAATTTTATATTTAGGTATTTAATTTGTAACTCCTTTATATTATTTTAGGTATTTTAATTATTATTATTATTTTAAGTATTTAAATTTTATTATTATTAATACAATAATAATTATTACATTATTATTATTATTATTATTATTATTATTATTATTATTATTATTATTATTATTATTATTACAATTCCTAGTAAAGTGGCCAAAAAGTGTATTACCGAATAAGAGGTACCTCTTAATTATTAAGATTTCATTTTCTGTCTTACCGATTAAGAGGCATTTAAAGGTAACAAAAAAAATAACAAACAGTATCATACCTCTTAGCGAATAAGAGGCAGTCCATTAAGTGACAATCAGATGTAAACAAACAACACCTAAGTGTGCAAGGGTTTGCGTATTTGGATGAGTTTCTACCAAAAGAAAAGAATCACACACCACACAAGAAAACAACTTTTGTTATCTCTATTAAAGCATCAACTTCTGTGATGGCGAAGAAGCTGGTTGTGGTGGCAAAAACGACTGGGATTATTGGTTCCAAACTAGTGATCGACCTTAAGTTCTCCCATGGATCTCGTCGGCTGGATCTCGTCGTGGTGGATCTGTTGACCGGCTGGATCTCGCCGTGGTGGCAGTGGATCTGTTGATGGCGTGATTTTGAGAGGCGGCGGTGCATAGTGGTGGATTTTTGAGGTTTTTTTCGATTCTCCTCGATTTTGGGTTTCTCTTCTGCAGGATCTTAATTTTTGATATTTGTGTACTACTTTTAATGAGCCATTGATTTCTGATATTTCGCGCTAACAGAAATGCATAGTGTGAACCAGCAGGAAAACTGACTAAAAGGGCTTAGGTTCATGGTACTGGTTCTGTTTGCCTTCCCTCTTAACATCGTTTAGATTAATAAATCACACATTTAACCAATTGATGGGAGATAACGACAAGGGATATGTCAAAACATAACTGAAGATGCATTCACCATCTAAGAAATTGGTTCAAATTTCTTTTCCTTTTTCAGGCCCCTTCCTTTCCCTTCAACTCTTTCTGAGTCCAATTAAAAACTTTTAACAAGACTCACAAGGCATAATACTGTAAGAGATAAAAGTATAAAATTAGTGGAGTAATAAAGAAGATAAAGCAATATAAAATTAGTGGAGTAATAAAGAAGATAAAGCAATACCTTTGCCTCAGCTAGAGCCACAACCAATTCCTCTGGTTTTTCCTTCCTAATACTTTTCTCATCTATGTCTGCAGTCTAAACCATAAACCCACACAAATAACCTTATAATGGGTAACCATGTAGAAAGTAAAATAATACTTTCACATTGTTAAGAAGGTACCAGAATTGTGAATTCATAACCCATCTCCCCAAGAATTTTCCGTCAAGCCATTGAAGAAGAGCCCAAGATTATCTTTCATCAAATTAACATCACAACAAATATGTTAAGAATCTTCAAGGAGTAATGAACAATGTATTATTACACATACATAAATACCTTAAATGAAGAGGTCTCAGATGTAGCCATCATCTTTATCTTTCTCTCAACAATTTTGTTGAGCTTAGGAGATAAGAAGACTGCAAGGGAACGCTACAAGTGACTGTAATGGGTGGACCAACAGGAAGCAACCAAAAGCGTGGTAATTGGGAATTGTCTTTTCATTTTCTTTAATTTACTAGTACTACTCCAAGAGGGTTAAGATTATTTCCCTTTTATTCTACCGCAAGTGATCGTGTTCGTGTAGTAGAATAAAGGGAATATACATTTCATTTTTAATTTTGTTATAAATTTTAAAGCTTAACTTGGTTCCACGTGTTATAATAAATAATTCTTATAAAAATAATAACATTAATTATAATAACCAATATATGCTACGCATTTATATATTATGTATGTGTTAATAACTAACCTATCACAAGTTCTTTTTTAAATCATCTACACAAATATCAGGTAGTACATTATTATCAAAAAACAGAGTTATTTCGTGGTGGTAATTTTTGATTCTTGTTAATTAATTTTACACCCTGACAGTGTAGATGACACAAGTTATTTTGTATCCCGGTATGGTCAAAGTTTCACGGGAGTGCCTGATGATCAGATCTCTAGTGATTCAGCCTCTCACACTACGGACATGATCTCAAATTCTGGTGGACTTGAGGTAAATTTCTCCTACTGATATTGAAATGAAAATTTCTAACCAACATGTTCATCATCATTATCAATATCACTGTTCTATTCGGACAAGTATAATTATATTATCAAAAGTCAATAATCAATTTTAATCTTCCTTGAATGTCGTACAATATATTGAAGCTATAGATTTCTTGTTGATATTATTAATTTTGGAATTCTTTTCTTATAAATGTAGTTTATCCGACTTAATTAATGCTAATGTTGAGCCTCGCTTGATGGGTAATGGTTGAAAAATACTTTTGTCTTTCGAACATGTCTCAAATATTTTTCTAATTTAAATACTAATAAACTTGGAAAATGAGAAGTCCCATACATGGAGTTTGAAGTGAAATCTCATCCAAATTATGTTTGTCCTTTTTTTCCCCGTAAGATGGATGACCTGTGGTGATCTTCTTTGAGTTTGATTCTTCTCCTCTTGATCTTTCCTTGATGAATTTTTCTTTCAAGGTAAACCTACTTTACCCCATCAGAATGCAAATTAGATTCTTTCACCAAAATTAAGGGGTAACCCAAAGAGTTGGTAATCGGTTTATGTGATGTTAGACTTGATCTACAAGATTGGCACAGTGATCACTTTGAGTTTTTCTAGACATTGAAAATCTATTATTAACCTATTCTCGATTTATTTGACACGCAAAGTTATCTTTGGGTGATGTTTTGATTAATCGTGTGTTATCTTAATAATATAACGTTTGGATTGAAGAAATGGAATGAGGGAAGGAATTAAATGAACACAAGCAACCAAACTATGAAGATATATGTACATCAATCAAAGAATGAAGGTAGTTACTTCAAATGAATGAACAAGGGTAACAATTTGTGAAGATAGTAAAAAGCGACAAAACACAAAATTCAACTTGCCTTGCAATTTTATTTCATTAATAACTTAAAAAAAAATCATCATGCGGTAATAAATTTACTATCACAAGAAGAAAATTAAGGCAAATAAGTAATTTTACGTATTTCGGATGCTCGATTAACATGATTTTTTCAATTCGAGATAGAATCAACAGTAAACTCTATATTTAGTATGCACACTCAAAGGAGCGCATGTAGTTAGGATATCGCCCACTAAAAAGTTGGCAAATAAATTTTTGGAATTCACATATGAGTAAATCTCTATTGAAATCGATTCAGAGATCAAGGTCAATCCCTTAGAAACATAGTGCCATTTTGTTTTAAACCAAAGAAAGAAAATCAGACTAAACCCACAAAATTTGATCATGAAATACTACGACTAAAACTAGACAACACCTATTGTGCTAAAGTGAAAGCCAATCGTTAAAAACTTGACAACTTTACACCAAGACATTTGGTTCTTAAAGCAAACTAGTGTCGGACTATAGATCCGCTTGGAAAGCCACACTAACCCTTCAAATTCTTCACCCTCCGCCCCTGAGCCACCACTTTTGATCTTTGCACCAAATTTTCTCCATTCCTTCTATCTATAAATATGTTACCTTTTACCTTTTAAAAGGAAATTACATTATTTTTGTCCCTTTGTCCTTTATCTCTATCAGGATGCTTAACTCATAAGTATTTAGTAATTGCATTCTTTATTGATACCATTTTTTTAATATTTTTGTTTTGGATTTGTGTATACAGGATACTTGAGGATGATATTGTTGCTCAAGTTCTAAAGATTTGAAAGTATTATATCAGCATTTTCGCTACCAAAAGGGTTAGGTAGTATATTGGTTTTCTTTTAATACAATTAGAGTACATGGAAGTATTTAGGAACAGATTTATGTTACTGGATTGATTGCAAATACTTGAGACTATTAACATTTGATGAAGATACATAAGAATGTACCATTTGTTTTCATGGACGGATAAACAAATTTGCGTGGACTATAAGCAGGATGGTCATATCTTTCTATGTCGAGCTGAACTTGGATTTTTGTTATGTTTAAACTGATCTTATTCAACATTGTAATTAATTAGTAGTAGTTTTCTAGTAAATTTCTCATTATTCCTACTTCTTATGAAGTGTTGTCGGTTTATTTGGCTGCTCCTGAGTGGCAGAAACATCATGCTACACTCGTTGCACTTGCTCAAATTACTGAGGGTTGCTCCAAGGTATCAATTTTGTGCTTTTGTTGTTAATATTTTGTTCTTAAGTTCACTTGTTCACACCATTAAACAGAAATTAGAATTAGTTTCTACTTTATGTTCGGTTTGATTATAAGATTATGCGCCTTTACTTGTTGATTATATAGTTAAGTGTTTTTACTTGCGTGATGTTGAATTTTTATTTGATGGGCTAGAATGAATATAATGTTTCATTATGTTCGGATATTATTGTTTTTTAAAATGTAGTTTTCTCTCTCTTGATCCATACAGGTAATGAGTAAAATACATTATGTCAAAAATGTGTATTTATATATAAAATACACATTATGTCGAAAAATGTGTATTTTATATATAGATGATTTTATAGGAATGAGCTATTCATCGCCAACCAATATTGATTATGAAACTAATGCTTTTATATTGTAGTGCGGCGTGTGTAAAAACTCAATTTTTGTGATGGGTGATAATCGCAACAACAGCTATGATTCGCATATATGGTATGTAGTCTCAATCTTCAGCTCATAAATGCTTTTCACAAGATATCATGTTTCAAGTATTTTTGCATGCTTTTTGAAGATAACACATCCCCTTATTAAATTTAATGCAATGATGGGAAATATTTTTGGCAATGGAAAGTGGAGTACTTGTTCTAACTTGTGCTATAACCAGGTTGAAGAGTGATTATGCATTGATGTGCCAACCATATTTATTGTTTAGTCACTCAAATTGAACAAGAAATTGGTGGTTTTCTAAAGTATTATGAAATAGGAGCCAAGCCTTGACATTGTACCACTTAGCAACTCTATTGTCCTTGTGTATTGATTTTGGCACTAAATGCCTCTGGTGACCTATTTGCTTCATTTTCCTGACTTGTTATTATTTTTAAATGTGCAGGAAGACTACTTCTACGACCTGCCTTAAAATACTAGGTACCAAATTTTCGTGCTACGTTTTCGAAAGACAAGTGACGAAATTATGAAGTGTACTCTCTCTATATATGTAGATATATACTTTGATTGAAGAACTGTGGTAGCTTTAGATGGTTAATTGTAAAGATAATGAATGATTATGTAGTGGATGATTTTATTAAGTTAATAATGTTTTAGTTTTTTTGTATTTTTGCCATTATTTGCTATAGGGACATTGAGCCAGCTAGGTACACAAAAAGAATGTCAAATTTTGATTTGGCAACAATATAATTCGTTACCAAAGCATTGAACAAGTTTTAATATAGCAACAATTTTTTATACATTTAGCAACAAATTTTTGTTGCTAATGACATTAAAAACATAATATTTGGCAACGAAAAATTAACCTAATAACAACGGAGAGGATATTGTTGTTAATATTAAAATAAAAGGCAACATATTTTATCGTTGCAAATCATATCAACTTTTATTGCACATATATAAAGAAACGACAACATATAATGTCGTTGCTAATCGACGACTTTTGTTTCTATTGAAAAATAACCAGCAACAAACATTTTCGATGCTGATTCAGCATAATGTCGTTGCCAAATAATATAATCAGCAACGAAAATCGTTGCTAAAAAGTTTACATTCTGCAACGAAAGCAAGCTTAGGCAACAATTTTCATAATTTACTGCAACGAAAAATGTCGTTGCAAAATGGTGTCAATTGCAACGAAAATGCATGGTTGTTGCAAAAAAAAAAAAGAGTTCATTTTGTTACCAATTAGCAGGCTTTTGCAACGAAATGAGATTTTAGCAACGACATTTTAATTATTCGCAACAATACATTTTGTTGCTAAATGATCGATGTCTCGCATTCAAAGCCAAATTTTGTTGCAAAATGTATTACTTTTGGCAAAAAAAATACGTTCGTCAATGGAATAATTAGCAACACTCATCATAAGAACGAAAAGACGAACGACAAAGAAAGTCGTTGCCAAAACCCTTTAGCAACAAAATTTAGCACCTTTAGCAACGAAAATCGGTTGTTGCTGAAGCCCCATTTTTTTGTAGTGCCACAACTATAACATTATATCATATCCACACCATAATATTCAAAAATATATTTCGAGAAAAAATATTCTTTATTCAAAAAATTTGGGGTCTTACATTATTACCCCAACCTTAATAGTCATTTAGACTATACAGACCCTTCTTAACGTGCTTAGGGGGATCAACCCTTTGTACCGTGTATTGTGCATAAACATTTAAACGTTACACGTACAAAATCCCCTATGTTAGGGTTGTTCGTCTCAATTTGGATTTAGAATTTCCGCACTAAAGAAAGTTTAGCTCGGAACTAACTTTTTAGTGGTTCTAGAATTTTAGAACACTATTCCATAATAGACTAGTTCAATCAATAAGAGTTTGTTTACTACTTGAAGGCTTAATATAACAATATAGAATTGATCAACAACATTATATACTTGAATACACATGGTATACGTTCAAGATACCATATTCAAAAGAATTAGAATAATTTTAATTGAATCAATGTATTAGAACAACATATGCTTTGAATAACAATAACAAGACGTAGGAATATGAAACTCGTTCAATGTAACAAATTAGGTTACAAGAGCTTATTTAACCATACATAAGTATAGAATCAATAGGTTTGCTCAATAAAAGTTTAGGAAACTTGCATTCGATACGAAGAGAATGAAGTTAGAAAACTTGCATAAGTATAACATAACAACGAAAGAAAAACCTTGCTGAATAACAAAGTAGTATAGGTTAGGGAACTTTCCTTGTATGTAAGCTACACAAGTATAATAATGTTCGCCAATTACCCTACATATATCATTGAAATCGCAATAACAATTAGTCGTACTAATATTAGCTTTAGGGGTTTAAACCACCATTTAGGTCATAACCTTAAACTAACATCTAACCATGTTGGTTAACACCTTAAAGAATCTGAAATCACACTATAAACTAACATAAACCCTATCATTTATATATCTTTAACTTTCATAAACATCACGTTTGATTCCTTACATAACTTAATTAACAATCACTTAAAAATCTTCACATTTTGTATTACAACACATTACAATTTATTGTTGTTGTCTACGTTATGTCTTAACATCATTAACATGCATGCCAAACTAGATTAAGTCCATTACTCATGACCTACAAATATGCAGAAGTCACCGCTTAGGTTTCAGGCACTCAAGTAGCCATACTGTCCCCAAGCTCTCGCACCGATGTAATCAAATGCAACAAGAATTTGCAAAGGTTTTTACAACTGCCATGCTTTTTATTGCTATTGTAATTAGCAAATATACGCCCACACCCACACGTAAACTCCAGCAGACTCTATTTAGCACAAAGAGGTCAATTAAAACTCTCCCAATTTCCATAGAAATTCATGAAACCTAGCAACTAAACTTTGTAATAACATAGTTACACATGTTATTCATCGTTCTATATACAAAAACATCACATATACACAAATTTAAGGAATCAAAATCACCATTTTCCAAATTTCTTCATTTTTTACACTTTTAGCGAATTCGATCGCCATGAATTCATTTCTTAATCAATTGACACGATTTCAACTACGCCTCTTTCGTTTCTTAATATATTAACATAATCCAACATCAATTCGCAGATTATAACAAGTATTTACCATGAAATTTTGTACTTTCTAAGCCATATCCTAAAACATAAACACTGTTAATTATTTGAATTCTTCTACTACAACGCAATTTCATGCATTTAGTCATCAAATAGCACTCACATATGTTGATTAACAAATTATAAACCACATACATACATGTATCAATCCAACGTGATTAAGTAATTTACAAAAGATGATCATAGAAACTCAAAACATAACATTAGAAGTAATATACCTTCAAACCCTAGTTGTATGCTAGCAAGAGATAATGAATCTCTCCTTCCCCTTGGCAAAATCACAAAGACTTAATTTCTCAATTTCTCACTATGTTTTTCTCTTTTCTTCCAAGCTCTCTCTATACTCTGCTCTTAAGCCTTAGAAGAATAAGACACGTGAAAATATAAACTGATATGGCCTCACCTCCCACACACTCTTTCAATTAAAAAAAACAAAAAGGCGTCAGTTAAATAAGCCAAAGGCCACAAGGTCTTGTTTGGCTACCACCTATTTTCACATACTAGATTATTTTAATAATATTATATTATATAATTTCACTTGTCATACTTATTTTAGTAAATTTAAATGACTTTAGTTTAGTTAATTTAAATAACTTATAATAGTGATTATAATAATTGTAATTTCATTATAATTATACTTTATATTTGATAAATCATTATATATCTAATTTAATTAATAAATTAGACTAGGACATCTGTGACGCCCCCAAAATAGGTATACAACACCCATTCTGAGTAGCCAAATACATGGTACCAAAAGCAAACTACAACTTTATTATTACAATTGTCGTGCAAAATACGACAACACATACTGTGAGTTTAAATACAAATATTGTCTTCTAGACAATATCAACACTCAAATAAGTCCTCATTACAATTATTCAAATACTATTTTACAGAAATAGTAAGGACTGCTAAAACATCTTTCAAGAACCATCACTCCATACCCCGACTAGATCCTGCTATGTTCTCACCTCCTGAGAAGAAAAATGGAACAAAAAGGAAAAGGGTGAGCTCAACTAGCCCAGTAAAGAATATTATGATTTAGATAATATACAACAAATTATCATTAGTCTTCAACATGAAAAAATCTGATAAAACATAATAGACAACAAGTTTTAGATCAAAACTGCAGCGGAAACAACAATCCATTAGAAGAGTCACGTAGAGAATGAATTCTACTATCTTTTAAGATTTAAAAGTCCATCATCAATATTTTATCCCTGTAACATCAATCAATATACATCTTTAATCAAATATTTATCTTTGAACTACAGGACAAAGATATTCATTTATATCACCAGTCGGTCATGTTCATCTCAACACCCGTTCATCTTTGCACTACGGGCCAAAGATATTCATCAGTTAATCATTCATCTTTACACTATAGGCCAAAGATATTCAGTAATATCATCATTTAATACTGAGGATGATGAAAAATATTTTAAAGAAAACGAATCCAGTGAGATAGAAGGAAAAATATTAGAATTGTGATAATAACGCTTTATCCAAGATCAATAATACTTCATAATAACCAATTGTGAAGCGTAATTCAAAAATAAAGATCAAAACATGGATACAATCAAAGATAGTAGCCAAAATAGACATCTTGGACAAAAGAAAAATTTTTATTTTTCTATGAATAGTTCCAGATTCGTGAAAGCCATAACGTGAATAGTAACCCGACACAAAAAGTTCCAAATTTGATTAAAAGTTCACCAATATTTTTGGAATATAATGATATCAAGAAAATAATATCATTTAAGAAGAAAATAACATCCCTTACCTCAAAATAACTAGATTTGATCGAATATCTGATATAAAGTCAAGGAAGCTTGTACCAACAACAACTCTCAAAGTATATAAATACTCACAAAAATACGCTCGATAATCTAGAGAAAAAGAAAACTTATTTCTGGTGTGATTTTCAATTCTAACCTAAACGCCTATTTATAGGAAAATGTTAGAACGCCAAAGGAGACTAAAATAATAGAATATTATTATTTCTTATTCTTTCTTCTACGCAAGCAAGCTAGCCACCAATTCTAAAAATTTTCAATCAAATTTGATCATGCATTCAACACCAACCAAAAAGTGGGTCCCACCCATAATTTAATAAAATTATTTTATTTTTCAAACTTCAATAATTCATAGAAAATAGCCCGCTTATCGTAAAAAATATGAATTTTATGTCCATTCCACACTAAATCGAATTCTCTACAACTTTGTAGCTTTGAGTTTTTCTAAATTCCAAATGTAAAAATATCCAAATCCACAAACGGATGATTTTTAATTCCTCCATTCGACAAAAAATATCGATAAAATACCTCAAAGATTAATTCCTTCATTTATAACCACATAAATAAATCCATCATTTATATCCACATCAAATAAATATTTTCTTATCATATAAATCAATAATTAATTATTCATAAATAATATTATGTAATCACAATTATGACAACAGGACCATTCCTGTGAGAGAAAGGGGCTTTCCAATAAGGATTTCTCCATCTGGCGCCATTAATTAGGTGACCAAACCTCTCCTCGATGTAACTTTCTAGACATTGCCAATAATGCTATCTAATAATATTATTCAAATAATATGAATTATTGATCCGATAATGGGAAATATCGTGCGTTGACAATTATTGAAACAACAATAATATTAAATATCAACGCAATAATTATTGAATCAATAAAATAAAATATTGAATAAAGAATTCATCGTAACAATTATCGAGTAGTGCCTTCACGCATTTAATCAATAATTCAATAATACTGCAATAATACCGTGCATCGCAGGCAACCACGCCAGACATCAGATTTTAACCACCGTGTATTCTAACAAAGTTGTTAATTCAGAATAACTACGCCTGTTATTTATAAAAACTTATACTTTTTTTTTTCTTCATCCGACGCTTATTCTTATGAGCCCCCTTAAATGGTCATGCCATTGCATACAAATATTTCCCGACAAAAAGAATATTCCACGACCAAAAGAATATTCCCAGACAAAAATGAATATTTTATAACCACTTGCTTATTTTGTAAAATTTTCATATTTCACCCATAACCAAATCATTATATCAAATTAACACCTTATTAATTTAGGATAATGAATAGAGAAAATTCAATTTTATTTATAATAAGTTGGGGTCTTACAACCTCCCCTCCTTATAAAATTTCGGTCCTCGAAATTGATTTTACGCACTGTGTGTTTCAATAGGTGAGGGTACCTTGCTTTCATTTCTGATTCCAACTCCCAGGTCATTTCTTCGATAGCATGGTTCCTCCACAAAATCTTAACTTTTGGTATAACCTTGGTGCGTAGGACATGCTTTTTCCTATCCAAGATCTTAACAGGTACCTCATCGTACGTTAAATCTTCGGCTATCTCGTCTGGTTCTAAGTCAATAATGTGGTTCGGGTCTTTCACATATTTACGAAGCATAGATATGTGAAAAATATTATGAACACGGGACATGTTTGGAGGTAATGCGAGTCTATAGGCCACATTTCCTATTCGTTCAAGTATCTCAAATGGACCAACAAATCTTGGATTGAGCTTTCCTCTCTTTCCAAATCTTGTAACTCCCTTCCATAGAGCAACACGTAACAATACATAATCCCCAATATTAAATTCCACGTCCTTTCGATGAAGATCTGCATAACTCTTTTGTCGATCCTGTGAGGTTTGAATACGTTGTCAAATCATTTGGATCTTTTCTGTAGTCATGCGTACTAATTCTGGTCCCAACAACGTTGCTTCTCCCACCTCGTCCCATCATACTGGAGAACGACACTTTCGTCCACACAACGCCTCAAATGGAGCCATGCCTATACTTTCTTGTTAACTGTTGTTATAGGAGAATTCTACCAATGGTAAATACTTATCCCAACTCCCTTTGAAGTCTAGAACAAAGAGTCTTAATAGATCTTCAAGAGTTTGAATAGTCCTCTCTGATTGTCCGTCCGTTTGAGGATGGTATGCCAAAATGAATTGTAAATCCATGCCCATAGCTTTCTGCAAGCTAACCCAAAATCGTGAAGTGAATCTTGGGTCACGATCCGAAACTATGGATACTGGCATGCCATGGAATCACACAATCTCATTTACGTACATACGAGCAAGACGTTCAAGGGAATAAGTCTCCCGTATCGGCAAGAAATGAGCAGACTTGGTTAATCTATCAATAATAACCCAAATAACATTTATGCCTTGAGAAACCGTGGGAAGACTCGTAACGAAATCCATGGTAATATGTTCCCACTTCCATTTCGGAATCTCAAGTGGTTGTAATGGACCCTTAGGCACTTGATGCTCCGCCTTTACACGTTGACAAGTTAAACACCTTGAGATAAACTTGACAATCTCTCTCTTCATATTGTTCCACCAAAATGTATGTCAAAGATCACGATACATTTTGGTACTTCCAGGATGAATTACAAACAGTGTATTATGTGCCTCCATCATGATCTTGTATTTTAAATCAGAGTCGTTAGGAACATAAAGTCTGGAGTGGACTCGAAGTATTCCTTCTTCATCGATTCTTGCTTCTGGAATAGCACCTTCTTGTACTTTTTTCTTCATACGCATAAGCTCCGGGTCTGTGGCTTGAGCAACTTTAACTTTTTTGATTAAAGTTGGTTCTATACGTATACTTGACATCATTGCATGGGTCCCCGGAGTCTTGAATTCTATCTTCATCTTTTGTAAATCACACAAAATGGGCCTTTGTGTTGAAAACATCGCACTCGTTCCCGCGTATGATCTTCTACTCAATGCGTCGGCTACCACATTCGCTTTTCTAGGATGGTATTGAATGGTATGGTCATAGTCTTTCAACAGCTCGAGCCAACGTCGTTGCCGCATGTTGAGTTCTTTTTGGGTGAAGAAATATTTGAGGCTTTTATGGTCCGTATAAATCTCCACTTTCTCCCCATACTGTGTAGTGTCTCCAGATTTTCAACGTGAAAATGATCACGCTAACTCTAGATCATGAGTAGGATAATTCCTCTCATATTCTTTTGAGTTGTCATGAGGCATAGGCTATGACTTTCCCATGTTGTATGAGAACACATCCTAACCCTTTGCCCTGAAGAAGCATCATTCAGAGATAACAAATCCATCCGACCCAGATGGTATTGCTAGAACAGTGCCAAATGAGTCTCCTCTGAGCTCTTGGAAACTCTTCGCTTCTTCCTCACTCCATACAAATTTTGTATCTTTCCGAGTCATTTGAGTTAATCTGAGTAGCGATTCGAGAAAATCCTTCCATAAATCTCCAATAATAACCATTAAGCCCGTAAAGTCACAGATTTTTGGCCACCGACTTTGGTTGTTCTAACTTTGTATTGCTTCAATCTCCTCCCGTCAACAGATACTCCATGTTTTGACACCACGTGCCCAAGGAATGCTACTTCCTCGCCGTAACTCGTGATTTCTTCACTTGGCATATAGTTTGTTTTCACGAAGCCTTTCAAGTATCTGCTTCAAATGGTGTTCATGATCTTCACGACTTTTGGAATAGATGAGGATGTCATCAATAAAGACAACAACGAACTGATCCAAATATTCCTTGAATACTCGGTTCATCATATCCATGAAAGCAGTAGGAGCATTAGTCAATCCAAAAGACATGACTAAAAATTCATAATGCCTATACCGAGTTCTGAAGGCAGTCTTTGGAATATCCTCAGTTTTAATCTTCAGCTGATGGTATCCAGAACGAAGGTCGATCTTTGAAAAGAATTATGCTCCTTGTAACTGGTCAAACAGGTCATCAATGTGAGGTAGCGGATACCTATTCTTGATGGTGACATGGTTTAATTCTCGGTAGTTAATACAAATTCGCATACTCCCGTCTTTCTTCTTTACGAATAAAACAGGAGCACCCCAAGGAGATGTACTAGGACTAATGAAACCGATGTCTAATAATTCCTGTAGTTGGATGTTTAACTCCTGAAGTTCAATAGGAGCCATTCAATATGGGGTTTTAGAAATGGGTTTTGTACCCGGTTCAAGGTCAATAAAGAATTCAACATCACGTTCTTGGGGTAGACCGGGAAGTTCTTCAGGAAATACATTAGGAAATTTTCTAACAACAGAAATATTATCCAAATCTGACTTGTCTTTATTCATATCCATAACATGGGCTAAGAAAGCTTAACATCCGTCTTTCAATAAATGAATAGCTTTGTGGCTTGATATGATAGTGACTAATTTTAGTAGTTTAGTTGCTTGAATTCGCATAATAGGTTAGTTAGGAATATGAAAATTAACAACCTTACGAAAGCAATCAATTTTGGCATGATGAGTGGTTAACCAATCAATTCCTAAAATCACATCAAAAGCAAGTATCTTTAAAGAGATAAGATCAATAGGTAATGTGATAGTGCCAATTTGGATCATGCAAGATTTATAAACTGTAGATGTAACGAAGGTTTCACCCAACGGAGTTTCAACAGATAAGTCAAAGTCCAATTTCTCTGGAGTCAAGTTTAAATGTTGAGCACAAGCAAGAGAGATAAAAGAATGGGTAGAACCGGTATCTAGTAAGGTATAAACTTCGCAAGAGTTCAAAATTAGCTTACCCGTGATCACCTCATTTGGGTTTCTCACGTTTTGGCCAGTCACGACAAACTCTCTTCCAGGAACCGCTGATTTTGACTTATCCGGTGCAGCCCTTAGAGTCACCATCCCCGCTGAACTTGGTTTTGCTATAGTACAATCTCGAGCGATATGTCCTTCCTTTCCATAATTATAACATACCTTGGATTGTTGTGGGCAATACCTAATGATATGTCCCCTTTTCCCGTGATTTGTAACATCTAATCTGGGGCGGTCGTTCTCCTCCCTAGAATTTGTTGTTGGTCTTTGGTGTTGTTCACGATGTCTTCCCGTCGTTGTTGAATCTCCTCTTTCTGAAATTTTCACTTGACTCACCTCTCCTATTATCATGGCCACGATTACCACCCGAGTGGTTACCGCCTTTGTCCGTATTTTTCCCTCCTCGCTGGTTATCATCGTTCTGATGACTGCTGTCACCGGTATGACCCTGGTTGTGGTCCCTCAGTTGAGTATACTCATTATCTCTCTCTAATAATTGAGCCATGTTGACAACATCTGAATACAGAGAAAATTTATGAGAGATAAGGTATTGACGAATCTCGGGTTTTAGACCTCTCGTAAAACATCCCGCCATAACGCTCCTCATTCTCTACCAAATGAGGTGCAAACCTGGATAACTCCGCTAACTTCGCCTCGTACTGAGACACCATCATGTTGTTCTGTTCCAGTCTAATAAACTCTACCTCCTTCATATGACGAATACTTTCAGGAAAGTACTTGTCATTGAACAGTTTCTAAAATCTTTCCAAAGACATGTTAAGTGCCGGGTTTGGTACGCTTCACGATTCCCACCAAGAATCGCCTCTCCAAGGAACATAAAGGTGGTAATGGAACCTTTGCATTCCTCCGTGCATCCCAAGACATCGAATATCTTGGTAATTTGCTTGACCCATGTTTCCGCCTTTAATCGGATCGGGCTTTCCCCAAAAATCTGGTGGTCCCAACTCCTTGAACTACTTGGTTTGTGATGCATTGCAGCGTTGCCATCATTTCCACCAAAGATTTTGTACACGAAGTCTCCTCGTTTGATTTTGCATGAACTGCAAAAAGCTCCTAAACATTCCATCATTCATCGTTTGCTCGGTAGTGTTATTTACAGGAGGAATATTGTCATCCTGTTGCACGTTCTCCTGGTTTGTGACTAAAGGTTGTTACACAGTCTCATACACTCAATTGTTAACGTTCTCAGTAGCCATTCTTAAATACTGCCATAAAACAAGGGTTAATTAAATAAATTAACATATCACATAATATCCCTATATTATGACCGACCAACAAATAGGCTTAGATAGGACACACTAGCGAAGGATTTACTCATCTCTCCCCTCCTAGTTCTATTCCCCGATCTCCGCCAGAGACCATATCCCTAATCTTTGATACCAACTGTGACGCCCCCAAAATAGGTATACAACACCCATTCTGAGTCGCCAAATACATGGTACAGAAAACAAACTACAACTTTATTATTACAATTGTCGTGCAAAATACGGCAGCACATATCGTGAGTTTAAATACAAATATTATCTTCTAGACAATATCAACACTCAAATAAGTCCTCATTACAATTATTCAAACACTATTTTACAAAAATAGTGAGGACTGCTAAAACATCTTTCTAGAACCATCACTCCATACCCCGACTAGATCCTGCTATGTTCTCACCTCCTAAGAAGAAAAATAGAACAAAAAGGAAAAGGGTGAGCTCAACTAGCCCAGTAAAGAATATTATGACTAAGATAATATACAACAAATTATCATTAGTCTTCAACATGGAAAAATCTGATAAAACATAATAGACAACAAGTTTTAGATCAAAACTGCAGCGAAAACAGCAATCCATTAAAAGAGTCACGTAGAGAATGAATTCTACTATCTTCTAAGATTTAAAAGTCCATCATCAATATTTTATTCCTGTAACATCAATCAATAAACATCTTTAATCAAATATTCATCTTTGCACTACAGGCCAAAGATATTCATTTATATCACCAGTCGGTCATGTTCATCTCAACACATGTTCATCTTTGCACTATGGGCCAAAGATATTCATCAGTTAATCATTCATCTTTGCACTACATGCCAAAGATATTCAGTAATATCATCATTTAAGACTGAGGATGATGAAAATATTTTAAAGAAAACGAATACAGTGAGACAGAAGGACAAATATTGGAGATTCGTATAACAGTTTATCCAAGATCAATAATACTTCATAATAACCAATTGTGAAGCAAAATTCAAAAATAACGATCAAAACATGGATACAATCAAAGATAGTAGCCAAAATAGACATCTTGGACAAAAAAGAAAATTTTTATTTTTCGGTGAATAGTGTCGTATTCGTGAATAGTGTCGTATACGTGAATAGTGCCGTATACGTGAATAGTAACTCCGACACAAAAAGTTCTAAATTTGGTTAAAAAGTTCACCAATATTTCAGCATAATGATATTGAAGAAAATAATATCATTTAAGAAGAAAATAACATCCCTTACCTCAAAATAACGGTACTTCTGATCGGAATATCGGATATAAAGCCGAAGGAAGCTTGTACCAAACAGCAACTCTCAAAGTATATAAATACTCACAAAAATACGCTCGATAATCTAGAGAGAAAGAAAACTTGTTTCTGGTGTGATTTTCAATTCTAACCTAAGCGCCTATTTATAGGAAAATGTTAGAGCATAAAGGAGACTAAAATAATAAAATATTATTATTTCTTATTCTTTCTTCTACGCAAGCAAGCTAGCCACCAATTCTGAAAATTTTCAGCAGCCCATGTACATTCAACTCTAACCAAAAAGTGGGTCCCACCCATAATTTAATAAAAATTATTTTATTTTCTGAAACTTTAATAATTCATAGAAAATAGCCCGTTTATCAGAAAAATATGAATTGTATGTCCATTCCACACGAAATCGAATTCTCTACAACTTTGTAGCTTTGAGTTTTTCCAAATTCCAAATAGAAAATATCCGAAATCCACAAACGGATAATTTTTAATTCCTCCATTTCGACAAAATATCGATAAAAAACACCTCAAAGATTAATTCCTTTATTTATAACCACATAAATAAATCCATCATTTATATCCACATCAAATAAATATTTTCTTATCATATAAATCAATAATTAATTATTCACAAATAATATTATGTAATCACAATTATGACAACCAAAAGCCGCTCCTAGAAAGAGGGGCTTTCCAATAAGGATTTCTCCTTACTGGCGCGCAATTAGGTGACCAAATCTCTCCTTGATAGAACTTTCTAGGCATTGCCAATAATGCTATCTAATAATATTATTCAAACAATATGAATTATTGATCCGATAATGAAAAAATCGTATAAGTGACAATTATTGAAACAACAATAATATTAAATATCAACACAAACAATTATTGAATCAATAAAATAAAATATTGAACAAGAACTTCATCGTAACAATTATTGAGTAGTGCCTTCTTATGTATTTAATCAATAATTCAATAATCTCGCAGGTAATACCGCAGTGCCATCTTGTGCAACCACACGCATACATCGTATTTTAACCACCGTGTATTCCAACAAGTTGTTAATTCAGTAATAACTACGCCGTTATTTATAAAAACTCATACTTTGTCGCTTTTCTTCATCCAAGCTTAGGTATACTCTCGTTATGAGCCCCACGAATGGTCAATATTCCCATAAAAAAGAATATTCCCCAACAAGAAGAATATTTCCCGACAAAAATGAATATTTTATAACCACTTGCTTATTTTGTAAAATTTGCACATTTCACCCATAACCAAAGCATTATATCAAATTAACACCTTATTAATTTAGGATAATGAAAGAAAATTTAATTTTATTAATAATAAGTTGGGGTCTTACAACATCACTTTATTTAATTTATTTATTTTCTTTAATACTAAACAATTCATTTAATTTAATTACTTCATCAAATTAAATCCTTCAAATAAAAATTACTATTATTCAATTTAATTAATATTAATTAATTTAGTTACTAAATTCTTGCACCACAATTCATCAATTATTTATTTTTCTCAATAAATAAATTTAATAAAATATTTATTTAATTTAATAAATATTTAAATTAATTACAAAAATTTCTCGATCGTTATAGACTCTTTTATTAACTTTAGAATTTAAGCAATTACAAAGTTAACTCCCTATACAAAAAGCTCTGAACTTAATGGACACCACTACCCCCTTTGCACTACTACAACTTTTTGCACCTCTACAATTGCTTGCACCACTGCAACCTTAGAGCTTCTTTTGTACAAGCATATTCACCACTGGATCACACAAACCAAACTCAGCTTATATACAAATTTTTAATATGAATGAATATGATTACAATATATCTATGAATTTCTAACACAATAAATTAAGAACAAGGCACAATCAGTTTGCTAGAACTTTTTCAATGGAAGCACTGATAAGTATATTCTCTCAATTAGTTGTCTGCATAAGCTTTAACCAAGAAGATGATATATATAGAGTAAAATTAATGGCCTTAAAAGTTGTGTATACCTCTATTTTAGTTTTTCTTTTAACAGAAGGATATATATATAGATAATGACCAAAGGCAAATAAAACTAATAACCCAATTTCAACAAACCCAATGGGAGGAAATAACAAGTTGTGAAAGAATATTTGAATTTGAAAATAAAATCAACTTGAATCAAAGGATAAGATTTCGAAAAATTATCAACTTTAATTAAGGGATATAATCCCACCAAGATAACCGAATTGAACACAAGGAATCATCCCAATCTTCTTTATGGAAGAATCTTGATATTGATATAGCTATGGAAAACAAATTTGTACTTTGGAAATCATGACTAAATATACTCTCAATTTATTTGGTTTCCAAAAATATCTTCTCTAGAGTATTTGAATTATAAGCTCATGAAACCTTTTAAAAATTATTTCCAACAAAATAAAATTTTCTTGAAATTAATTAAATGAGCTAAAAATTCTTACATTTAATTTCCTAGGTGAGATCATATGGACCTAACCATGTGTTGGCTCTAAACAACAATTCTTCTTGAAGACCCATTTGAAATCTTGATACATATTGGTTCATAACCTGAAAATCACAAAACATCTCCATACAAAATATATGTTATCATCATTAAAATAAAAACTCATAAATCAACATTCTCCCCTTTTTGATGATGATAATATATAACTCTACAAAGCAACTTGTCATCATTAAAACCAATAACATATAAACCAACATTCTCCCCCTATTTGATGATGACAACCTACAATATATAACTCCCCCTAAATATATGGCTCCCCTTAAAACCATGCATATAATCATTAAGCACAAGTTGATTGATTTATTTAACCCTTCATGAATTATAACATATGCATATCAATTTAGATATCTCTCTCCCCCTTTGTCATCAACAAAAATAATTCATATCAATTTAGATATTTAGTTTTCTCTCCCTCTTTGGCATCATTACAAAGTAAGTGCAAGGATAAAGATAAAGAAAGAAACTAGAGCAAGCTAATAACAATATCAAATATAGCAACTAAACAAAATGATCATACCTTTGTATTTTGTTACCTGTGTATCAACATTTTTATCAGTAGTAAGCTTGGCAGTTGTGCTCTTTAGTGTAGCTTTGGATTTTGTATTTTCATAACCAATCCTCTTCAAAATGTTATCTTGTGGTCCTCCCAATGTTAAGATCTTTAATGCTCAGGTTAAGATGATGATTCTTCACTATTTGGGTTGTTCATGGAAGCCTAACTTTAGTCATTTATTCATCTGGTTCGTGTTTATGAATGTCTATTCTGACTTTTGAAGCATACGTATGGATATATCAATTTTTGCTTCTGCAAGAACGTCTGATTTGTCTTCTAAAATAGACATGTTATCAGCCTGTCTGGATGGTGCTATCTTGTCTGATCTTTTTCCTTCTGAAACAAACGAGTGATCAGGTTATCCGAATGTTGTGGTTTTATCTGAAGTAGATGGGTGGTCAGGCTGTCTGAATATGGTTGGCTGAATTCTGACCTTCTGCATCAACTTATATGTCATAGGCTAGATTAATCATAAACATCAGCTAAGCAGACGTTTGCATCTTGATGTTCAAAGCAGATTGTATATATATTTCATTCTCTGTTAGCTTAGATTCGACCAAATGATTTATAGGCAGCTTACTTTCTCAAACTAAACTACTCTCCATCTTCTTTTTGAACTTGAGACATCTACAAAATAAATAAATAGTCTCTATCCTTTTGGTACCAAAATATTCTTGGTTCCTTTTGGGTTAGTAGCATATAAATCACATTTCTTTACCCAAATTTGTTTTATTTTAACTTTATTACAATTAGATTCAAAATGACCTTTAAAACCACATTTTTTGCAAGTAACAAATGGTGAATAATAAAGTGGTTTATATATTGGTTTCCTATTAATCATTCTCATATTATTTTTATTTCTATTTTCCACATTTTTAATAGGATTATATCCAATCCTTTGTTTATCAAGACTAGACTTTTGTGCCCCTAACATAACATTTAGGTTTTTTTTTCTCCTTGCACAAATTTAGTAAGATCACTTTTTAAAGATGCTATTTCAGCATTTGTTACATTGTCATCATGTTGCACAATCATTATTTTTCCAACATTAAAAACATCTATGCATGCATCTCTCATATTCAAATTTTCTTTTAAAACTTCATTTTCATTTTTAAGATATTCATTTTCTTTTCTCTCTTCAATAAGTGACTCAACTTCATTCATTAGCTCATTTACACAATTCTTTATATAAGCAGCTTTTTTTTTAAGATGTTGATTTTTATTTTTTTTAAACAAGATAATTAGAAATTGTAAGTTCAAGGGTTTCATTGTTTACCTCGGATGTTTCTTGGTTATCTAATCCCATGAAGCAGAGTTGGAAAATTTCTTATTCTTGTTGTGTTTTGGACTTATTCATTGGAGTTGAGATACCTTTTTTTTATTTTTCTTTTGTTTCTTCCTTTGGAGTAGTCACTCAAGTTTTCTTGACAACATTTCAATTTCTTCATTGAATTCTTCGTATTGATCATTCTGATTGCTCTCAACTTGGAGTGCCAATGTCTTCTTTATTGGTGCCTCCTCTTCTTCATCATATCTCCTGAGCTGGTTCTCAAACTCTTCAAGCTCTCCAAATAATGTAAGTGTCTCTATGGTACTGATTGTTGATGAGTCTCGGATGATGGTGACTTTTGGAGTGAACCGTTTTGGCATGACTTATAGTAGCTTCTATTGATTTCTCTTTGATCAATTTTCCTCCCAAGCATGCTAAGAGAATTCATTATAGTGAGGAACCTCCCTTGAGCTTCATAGATTGTTTCATCTTTCTCTAATTTGTGCAACTTGTACTCTTGCATCAACATGCTAAGTTTCACTTCTTTCACCTTGGACGTCCCTTCATGGCTCATAATGATAGTATCTCATATTTCTTTCGTTGTACTGCAATCGGAGAATTTGTCGATTTCTGATTATACCATTTCACTTAGCAAGGTATTCATGACTTTTGAATTGTAGGACATCATGTACGCCTCATTTGAATCCATCTCCATGATCATTTTAGGTATGTCATCATCATGCCTAGGAATGACTGGTCCATTGTCAACAACCCACCATTCCCATGGATTTCTGTTAAGATATACCATCATCCTGAACTTCCAGAAATTGAAGTTCTCACTGCCTAGCAAGAATGGAGGTCGGTTAGTGGACTGCCCCTCTTGAAAATTAAGAGGTGTCATTAGAATCTTACCCTACGATCTGCAAAGACACACATTAGTAGAGCCAAAGCTCTATTAACAAATGAAATTCGGTAATGTATGCACACCTAGAGAGGGTTGAATAGGTGCTTATGATGAAAGTAATCTACAATGACAATTTTATATTTATCTGCTAACTGAAGTATATAGACAGGTTATCGACTATATGCTTAAGTATATTAATCTGAAACGCAGAACCTTGATATGCAAAACTTCCTAAATTGAGAAGTGCATAATATAACTTGTAGTTGAGTACAGAATTTAAACATTGCAAGCTAGTAAGATAAATAGTATATAAGAACACCAAGATTTTTTACGTGGTTGGGCCTTTAACCTCTAATGGCTTAATCCTCGTTCAATATCAATTGATATTGGAGACTCTTTTATTAATTTTAAAATTTAAGCAATTACAAAGTTAACTCCTTGTACAAATAGCTCTGAACCCGATGGACACCACTGCCCCCTTTGCAAAATTGCAACATTTTGCACCTCTGCAACTACTTGCACCACTGCAACCACACAGGCCTATCCACCACTGGATCACACAAACCAAACTCGGCTTGTATACAAGTTTTAATATGAACAAATATGAATACAATATATCTATGAATTTCTAGCACAATAAATTAAGAACAAAGCACAATCAGTTTGCTAGAACTTTTTCAATGGAAGCACTGATAAGTATATTCTCTCAATTCTTTGTCTGCATAAGCTTTAGCCAAGAGAATGATATATATAGAGTAAAAGTAACTTGACCTTAAAAGTCGAGTATACCTCTATCTTAGTTTTTCTTTTAACAAAAGGATATATATATATATATATATATATATATATATATATATATATATATATATATAGAGAGAGAGTCCAGGATCTTAAGCTCACCCTTTATTCAACTCACACCGTGCTCACCTCCCTTTAGCTTGCATGACTTCTACGACGGTTCTCATTATACAACCGTCGCCTATACTTTTTAATGACGCTATATATTATCCGTCGTTAAAAGTATGAGCGACGGTTGTAGAAGATGAATCGCTGGAAATCTCGCTGCTAAAGTGGGGGGTGAGCTTCGAGTGAGTTGATATATATATATGAGTCCGGATCTTAAGCTCACCCCTTATCCAACTCACCCGAGCTCACCCCCACTTTAGCGGATTTTAATTTGAATGATTTATTCTGGCCATACAACCGTCGTTACTTTATACGGTTCATGGTACTTTTAGCGATGACGGTTGTAATGTATTATATATATATATATACGGTCCAGATCTTAAGCTCACCCCTTATCTAACTCATCCGAACTCGCCCCTCTTTTAGCAACGGACCCGGCGACGGTTTGGTCATACAACCGTCGTCTATACTTTTAGCGACGCTATATGTTGTCTGTCGCTAAAAGTATAGACGGTGATTGTATGACCGAACCGTCGTCGGGTCTGTCGCTAAAGAGGGTGAGCTCGGGTGAGTTAAATAAGGGATGAACTTAAGATCTGGACTCTCTCTCTATATATATATAGTTTGGTTAAGTCACCTGTTTAACATAATTGCCTTCCTAACGTGGGAGGAAGCCACCTCTTGTTTTTGTTAAGCAGGTGACTTCGTCATACTATTTTATTTAATTTAGTTTCTAAGTTTAACAAATTTTGTTTTTTAATTTTAACGTTAATAGCACAATATGAATTACACATGCATTACGTGTGGACAAACCCCTAGTTTAGATAATCCATGTCTATTGAGTTCCAAAACTACGTGATTTTGTAACAGATGTTTCCATGAATATGAAGATTTTTATACAAGGGAATATATATATATATATATATATATATATATATATATATATATATATATATATATACAGCAACTCCATATACAATAATGGTAGTATTTTTTTTATTTATGAACAGACCATAAACGATTACTACAATGGCAGTACGGCTCAATTACTACTTGACTAAAATACTATCAACACAATAATGGAGTGAGTTTATTGACTTGGGATTTATATTTGGTCATTCTGAATTAAAAAGTCTAGTATGGGTTTGCTGATTTTGATGTGTTGGAAAAATGCATTTGTGCGTTTTTTAAATCCCAAATGCACTACACTAAAAAATTAAAAATGATGCGGTAGGTTTAAAATTTAAAAGTTGCGTTTATGAGTTAAAAAAATATGCATTTAAATAAGCTGAGGTAGACGAACAAGATCCGAAAGCCTCAAAAACTCCAAAAGCCCTAAACCAAACATGCACTATATTAACTAATTGTATGAGGATAAAGTTGTAATTTTGGCAGAAGGATGTGGATTAGCTACTTAACATCCCCTACATATGTCTCTTGCCTATTGTGTGCGTTCAGTTAAAGTATAGTTAGTGTAACCCTCTAATCTAGCTTGACTACCCTAAAGCATATCGTAGCCCATAATTCAGTCAGGTGGCCCATATATACAGCTAAGATTGGTGATTAAAAAACACATTATCAAGAAATAAAGCAAATTGTTTTTTTAAACAAAAGAATTCAAGGAACAAGTAATCTTGCTTAATAAGGTAGTTTTGTTGTTTATTGTTTGAGCATTTGAAGAAGGTGGTATGTCACCTCACTTATGTTTAGTATTTGAACACTTAAAAAATGTCCTGATTTCTATGTAATATTCATTGAAAGTGGTATTCTTTTTTTGAACCTGAGAGAGTATTAATCATATAAAAAATTAAAATTGTTTGCACTATATCAATGGCAGGAATGTATAAAAAATTACACTATTTTTTTTTATTTTGGAAATTATTATTTTATTTTATTTTTGAATGCCTCATTTTAAAGGGATGTTTGTATGATTAATTTATAAATATTATTATGATCTGGATTAATACTCTGAACTTTTAATTATTTTTTTTTCATTTTTAAGATTGTCTTCTCAATTTTTTCAATTAGGGGATTAAACTTTTAATTTTTTTCACTTTGTGGATTGGTCTTCTCAATTTTTTCAATTAAAAGATTAAACTTTTACTTTTTTTTATTACGTCTAGTTGATAGTGTCACGTCAGAAAATTGATGACATGACAACAACACGTGACTAAAAAATAGTTATGTATAATATTGAGTCTCATTTTAATATTTATTCAATTAATTATTTTTTTATCAAAAAAGATAAATATAAGACCATTATTAATTTTTGAAAGTAAATTTAATGACAAATTTATCCTTTTTGGTATAAAAAATTAATTATATTGATTATTAATGATGATGAAATAAAATTAAATTATTGAAAAATAATATATCTTGAATTTTTGTATGTTGTCTTTTTTAGGAAACTAATATTTTCATGTGTTTTTAATATTTTCACATAATCCTTTTTTCACATGAGAAGTGAATCTCATTTTCATGTGAGGGGACCATGTGAAAATATTAAAAATTTATTAAGAAATAACATTTCTTTTTTTTTTATTGTGAGTTACATGAATAACGACTTAATGACAACAAAAATCCTTGAGCTTGTTTTTTTTTCAATTTAACCCACGAACTGTTTTTTCTTCAAAAAAACCTATGAACTCTAATAATTGAGCAAAACATACCCTTAAAATCAATTAGAGTTGAATCATGGTTAACCAATAATGAGTTGGCACATATGCCATGTATAAAATATGGAAAACCATGAATTGGCATCATATACGGATGGGACATATAAAATTTTAAAAAAATATTTATTTTTTGAAAAAAAAACTACAATATTAAACTAAAATTTGAGTCATTTTATGCGGATATGATAATTGAACATGAAAATTAGGCATCAGTGATATACAATTTCATCTATTTGTATTTTTACCTCTCTTTTGGCTCAATATACAAATAAGTGAAAGTGTAAATCACTCATATCTAATTTTTATGTCCAATTATTATTCCCCATAGAGTTTTTCCTAAAATTGATATTGCTGAAAGGTCTTATATAATATTTACCGTATAAATAGTATTAATTAATATTGGGAGCTATCGTTTACACTCCTAAATTAACCTCACTTTCACTTTACAAATTCAAAGAATTAGCACCGTAGTAAGTAACGATCGATCCCACAAAGAGTGATTTATTTTATATTTATCCTATGATTTCTAATGAAAAATGGATTTTAAATTGATTAACTAAATTAACAAAAATAAACTAATAAGAATTAACAATGAATAAAAAGCTTCAGTTCTTCAGTTCAGTATCACCTTTTTACAACAATAGATTAATCAAGTGTAACATTATTTACCCTGCAATGAAACTAATAGCCCTAGGTAACAACAAGCTTTGATACCCAAAACTCCCCTTAGATTCTCACTCAATGAAACAAGCTCTTCACAAGATTCTAACCATTATATAACCTAGAACAAGCTCTATAGATTTAATATAACAACAACATTAAGAACTAGAGAATTAGACAATTCTAAACAACAAATACATAAGCTTGGATTGTTTAACTTGTCTTCTGATAATCATAGCAATACTCAAAAGCTTGTCCACAATCAGGTATTACTAATTACTACTTGTGATTAGGAACAATATCAATTACACATAATATTATTCCTTAATCTAGCATATGACATTCGTTAACCCATTCAATCCTGCAGAAATCAAATCAGTTAAGCCAAATAGCATTCAGAAATTAAATCAGATTATCAAGAATGAATTTCATGTGAGAAGGAATAAATAATGAATACTCAATTAACTATTAATTATAAATAAGGTTCAACATCCCTTAGAACTAAATAAAGAAAACTAGCCTGACATGCTTCCAAGTCTGCACTCCAATAGTGTAGATGAGAGAATGTAGTAGATGATTTAATGAATAAAATTCTAACTATCATCCTCTATTTATAGTGCTAGACAAAGATCTAAATCCTATGGGAACTAGAAATCCAAATCCTAAAAGATTTTACAAATTACAACTAGTTTACATAAATAAATAGAATCAAATTTGAAAATAAATCTCAGTCTAAAAATAGCCTAAATTTAATAAAATATCAATCCCATTCCATGTTGAAATCTGCCAAACTCTACTTTTAGAAACTTTCTAAAAATTTAAGATTTCCCAATTTTCCCGCTCAAATTCGCTGGGCGAATTTCTATTTTCTACTACGACATCCTTTGATAAAACGACCATAACTTTTGATCCAAAAGGAGTTACAGAGCCTGCTACCTATCAAATCGAAGCTCTCAACGAGATCTACAACTTTAATGTTTTGAGAATTGACAGATTCTGGTTGAATCAAGGTCGAAATTAGGCTCCAAATGACTTTTATGTAAATTGCAACTCCAAACTTTGAGGTTCAACGTTTGTTTGGTAAAAAGATCATAACTTTTTCATATGAACTCCAATTTGAATGATTCAAGATGTTCTAGAAAGCTAAAGATTTTCTCTACAATAAAATCCAAGTCCCAAATCAAGACCATACATCCATCTTAGCATTCAAAATCCTGCGATCTTTCATTTTTCCTCATTTCAGCTCCAATTCTTCCTAAAATCATTAAAAACCTTAATAAGCTCATATACACATGAAACATGCAATAAAACTAAACATAAAAGAATAAAAAAAAATGAATAATATGCACTCATCAAATTCCCCCACACTTAGACTTTACACATCCTCGTGTAAACCAGAAGTTTGAATTCCAGAAAAATTCTATTCAATCATTATGTCAAAAGATTTGAAGATACAAATCATAACTTTCAATACTAAACTCACAGAAATCTAATCAATGCCTCATCAGTTAACTCACAATAAACAACATTATCGTTTCACCAACGAACTTTATTAAACCTACTTGTAACCACATAAGAAACTTTTCTACAATCCGTTATTATGAAACAAAAACCTTGCACACTGATTTACAACCGATAAAAAATTTTCCTTGATTTTTAATGTTTTTTTACAATCCATATATTTTTTTCTTTTCTTGACATGTGCAATGTCTCCTTTTCTTATGCTTTTCAGAGTTATGCATGTAGCGAACTTTCCACCAACGATTTCCAAACCATATGGTCTTAGGGCGCTAGGTGTAGAGACACCCCTTGGGCTTACTTATTCGAGTAACAAAGACCACAAAAGTCGACTAGTCAAGCTGTTTTTATCCATCACACTTTTCAGCGTGAATATCGATGCTTCCCAAGGCTTGGATACCCAGTTAATTCGTATAATGGACATTGAAGCAAATTTTCAATCATCATTTTCTTTTCTCGTTTCTCTTTTTTTTTCATTCATCATTTTTTTTCAACTTTCTCCACACGGTTATGCAACAATATAAGCAGGTTAAACAGTTCTAAGTTATGAAATCAGTGCACATAGACAACTCCATAAATAACTTAGCCAAATAAGCATGCTTCTCATATTTAAGTCCTCATGTGTCACAAATTCAATTTAAATAAGTTATTATGGATAATGGCTTAGTCTTCATCATTTGTTAACCAATTAAGCATCAAACAGATTATGGAATTTAGCATTACTTTTTAATCTTTGACTTTAACCTTTTAAACATGTAGTCAAATATAATCCTGGAACCAAAGCCAAAAGTTTTCAGAAATTTTTCAAAGGCATCATTTTTTAACTACCCATCAAAATTGGATCAATTTCCCTAAATAAATAAACTAAAACCTAAATCTCCCCCTCCCCCACACTCAAACCTTTCATTATCCCCAATGTAAGAAAATTATGAAAAGAAGAAAGAACTACATGCAATTAAAAAAACTAATACGTAAAGGGATAGAAAAATCAAATCTGAGATCTTGGGTTGCCTCCCAAGCAGCTGCCCTTGTTTATTGTCATTGGCTTGACATCATCCTTCTCATTCTATGTAATCGGTCTTGTGAATTTTAAGTGGACTGGTAACAATTTCAATTCATTAGGAGCATCCTTCATATCATGATTTTGCTCCATTCCAGCTCTCAAATCTTTCTTGTATATTTGCTCAAGGTATTCCTGCACTATAGAGTCCACAACATCAGTAGCAAAAACAAAATTAATATTACCAAGATACCTTTTTGTCTCATATATGCTGAACTGAATATTCCATGGTAAAGGTACCATGGTGTGTATCATGTAGTGTGTTTTTGTTGTTTGCACAGATGTATCATCAATATCCTCTTTGTATGGATCTATAGAACTTATCAAATTATTCTCCTCTTCCTCTTGTTCCTCATCTTCACATCCCACGGTAAATACACTTACATTCTCAATAGTTTGAGAGGGTGACCTCCCTAAGCCTTAAGATTCCAACCTTCCTACCGTGGCTGTAATCTGACACACTTGGTTCCTCAATTCTTGAACAAAAGTTTTTGTCTCCTGCTAGAACTTCATGTGTCTGTTTTATGAACTGTTGTGTCTGACTCATGAATACTTTGAACATATCCTCCATAGATGTTCCAAAATTGGCAGGTGCTTCATAGCTTAGTCGTGATAACCTCTCCATTTGGGATTGTGAGTTTTTGCCCAAGGATCATATTGATGTGGATGTTGTCCTAAGAATGTCCCCACTGCATTGACTTGTTTCATAGTTTCATCATCATGTAATATTTGACAAGTATCACTAGTATGCCCTGACATTGAGTAAATTCCACACTCCTTTGCAACTTGCATATTCCCTGTAGTCATTTGTCGAACCAAAGCAGTTAATTCAGAAATATGTTGCTTAAGATTATTAATGCTTACCCCATTTACCCTTGTAAGTGTATGATCCATCCTAGTTCCATACTGTTGTGAGCTGGCTGCCATGGTTGCAATTAAGTCCTTCGCAACTTAATTTTGGTATCTTATCTACCAGTGCTCCTCCACTTGCTGCATCAATCACACTTCTATCCATTGGTAGCAACCCCTCATAAAAGTACTGGATCAAGTGATGGTCATCAATTCCGTGAGGTGGACAGCTGGAGCACAACTTATTGAACCTTTCCCAATACTCATAAAGATTCTCTCCATTGAACTGCCTGATTCCACATATCTCCTTTGTGAGACCCCTAATTTTATGAAATGAAAGTATTCAATTTTCTTATAGCTGTTATTTTATTTAGTAAATAGTTAAATTGATAAAAGGTTAAAGTTAAGGGTGATATGTGAAATTTTTTGCAAAGTAAGCAAGTTGTTATAAAATATTCGATTGGCCGGGGAATATTCTTTTTGTCGACGGCACAATCATTGGTGTACCCCACAATAGAAGTATTGTTGTAGTTAGAAATCGACAGAATTATCATTTTATAAAAATAACGGCGAAAGTGTTACCGTTAAAATTGTTGAACTACCCGGTAGTAAAAGTAAAGTAATATGCGTGGTTGCATAGTAGCACACGGTATTGATTATTGATGCTTACATAATAAGTCACTCAGTTATACTTAATTATTACTCACGATAATTCACGCATCATATCTCTCATATTATTGATTCAATTGTTGTCACAGTATCATCTGCATAATATGTTATATTATTAAATTAATAATTGAGATGACAAAGTTATTCATATTATTATTTGCAATATTGACAATGTCTAGAAGTTCTATCAAGGAGAGGTTTGGTCACCTAATTTACGCTACCAATAAGGAGAAATCCTTATCGGAAAGCTCCCTCTTTCCAGGAACGACACGGTTGTTAAATATTGTGAATTATAATATTAATGATGAATAAGTTCATGTTGATTAAAGATGAAAAAGATAGTTCCATTGTGTTGGGATTATTAGTGTTAGTGGAAATCAACATCTATTTTGATAATAATTGACGTCTGGAGGTTATATTGACCAATCGGGTAATTAAGCGGATAAATGAATAATTAATTGCTATTAATTCACATGCTTATAACTATGTGTTCACATGTGTGTACTATTGATTCACATGATTTACTATTAGGGGAGTTGATGCAAGATTGATAATACTTGCATGACTAAATTAAAAATAGAGGTATAGATGAAGGTACTATACTGTAATTAATTTTTTCACATGTTTAGAACTATTGAGTCACATGATTTACTATTGATTCACATGATTTACTATTAGGGGAGGTGGTGCAAGTTTGATAATACTTGGATGACTAAATTAAAAATGAAGGAAAAGATGAAGGTATTATACTGTAATATTTTGAGCCCCAAAATGTGCAATTATTGAAACTATATTTTCCTATAAATAGAAGCTCATTCCTTCATTATTTTTTACCAATTCACTAAAGCTATAGAGCAATTATTATAGAGAGAAATTATAAAGAGAAAGAAGAAGAGAAGTCTACTACCTTACTATTCCAGTATCTAGTCTTCTTCTGATGTAAGGGATATCATTATTGTGACGCCCCCAAAATAGGTCCACACGACCCATTCTGAGTCACCAGATATCATACTATAAAAATCAAATACAAACTTCATTTATACAACTCGTTGAAGCGTAAATATAAGAATCGACCACGCTTAAAGCTGTGAGTTTTAATACAAATGTATGTAACTCTCATGGTGCCTTAACCACAACCTTACAATGATACTTTACATAAAAGTACAGTCAAAAACTATTTTAGAAATTAAAATCTTTGGAAAGTGCCCAAGGAAACCTTCGTACATGGGAGGCCATGCGTCTAGGTTATGATAGATATCATATGTCCACAGAATTATCCTTGGTTGACCCAATAGACCCCAAAGAAAAATGAGAAGATTACTATCATCTTCTTTCCAATGGTGAGTCTTCTCTTGACATATAATTATCTCTGTTGTCTCCAAATGAAAATTATATTTCAAATAAACTCCAAGATTATATATGTAGTGCTCGTAGATATACTCAGCAAGTGGATGTGCACAACCCTATCTTATGATAACACGAGGTTGTATGTCATTAGACATCTTGTATGATAGTGGCAAAACACCCTTCCAAAGTTGGGTTCACCTCACCCTATTCGGTTCACCAAAATTAAATATCAAATGGCGTATACAATACGACACACTTATCTAAAGTTCTCAATAAAATTATTTCCATACTATTTAGGGAGAACCTCAACAGCTATAGACCACCGTTCTATTCCCCTATTATCCCCGCTCGACTCGCCAACACTCTTATTACCTGAAAGGAATTGTGAAGCAAAAGGGTGAGCACAACTAGCGCAGTAAAGAATATCATGACTAAAGATAATTTACATCATCAATAGCCTTCATCAGTAATAAATCAGAGATTTAGAACATATGGTAGATGATAAAACTTTTCAACCATAGTTGCAGCAGAACGAACAATCCATTAGAAGAGTCAAATAGACCATCAGGTCTATTATCTTGTCCATATTAAAAGTCCACCAATAATGTTTTATCCCTGTAACATCAATTAACAATTCCTGTCCACAATCATATGAATAACTCATAATCATAATTGTGATTCTAAATTCCTCTTCGCACCCAGGACGAAGATAATTTTCATCACCTATCCTCACCTGAAACATCAAAAATCATTGTTATACCAAATCAAAATTCCTGCTCAATCATACTAATAAATTCATCTTTGCACTACGGTCAAAGATATTCATTAACAATTCATCTTTGCACTACAGGCCAAAGACATACAACTGTATTTTAGAAGAGTCAAGTAGAGCATGATATCTACTATCTTTTAAGAATTAAAAGTGTATAATCCATATTTTATCGCTGAGACTCAACTTAATAAATAATCCACATCATCGAATCATCCCTGCACTATGGCCAAGGATATTCATGTAATCATCAATGGTCAGGATTATACCGAATAATCCCTGGTTATAATCATACCAATAACTGTCCATCAATGCACCACGGACAATGAGGACTTTTACCACATCATCTATAACATTACGGGTCATGATTATACCGAATGATCCTCGGTCATAATCATACTTACCAATAAGCAGTTCATATATGCACATAAGCCAAAGATACTCATCAATCAATAGTTCATCTTTGCACGTAAGCCAACGTAAGCCAAAGATATACAAATATCGTAAAACTAATAATCAACAGTCCATCTTTACACGTAAGCCAAAGATATATAATATAAGAATAATGACAATAATCATTAATCAAAAGCGAAATCTGCACGTAAATTTCGAAAGACTTTGACTTTCATCATAATATAAATGTTGAGGATGATGACAATGATATAAGATATTAATCAAATTTAAATCAAGGATAAATTTTAAAGACTTTAAATTTACCAGAATAATGCATTTAATCATTCAAAATGTCGTACTCATAATTTCATCAATAATCCCTCATCAAAACACAATATATCTTATATAGGATATTAAAAATCCTATTTACCAATTTTCAACTTCACATAACATATTAAGCTATTTACTTAAGACTAAACAATTTTCTCATGAAAAACTTATATAATATATAGGATCTAAAAATTATTCTTTTAATACATATTTAGCGAATATTGTCAAAAATTGAACATATATTTTTTCTTAGAAATTTAAAATTCATTTTATTATTTTTAAAATATTTTTCAAAAACTTTGAATTTTTAGATATTTATCATAAATTGTACTTTTGTCCAAAAATTCCGAAATTTATAGGGTATACTCATGTTATATACATGTATTCCCAATAAAAATTTCACCAATTTTGGAGTTAACCACAAGGAGTTATAAGGGTTTACTTTTAAAATAGTCTTTTCCCATAAAATTCATAACTCCTAATCTATACATTCAAAAATCGCCATTTTTGGACACCATCTAGAAAACTCAACAAATTATCATAAAAGATAGTAACTCGTAAAAGAAAAATACCAAAAAAATGATATTTCATGACGAGTACAAAAGAAATGATATCTCATACGAGTATAATTTATTGAAATGATGATTTGTTGAGTTTTCTAGATGGTGTCGAAAAATGGCGATTTTTGGATGTATAGATTAGGAGTTACGAATTTTATGGGAATAGACTATTTTAAAAGTAAACCCTTATAACTCCTTGTGGTTAACTCCAAAATTGGTAAAATATTTATTGGGAGTACATGTATATAACAGGAGTATACCCTATAAATTTAGGAATTTTTGGACAAAAGTACAATTTATGATAAATATCTAAATATTCAGCAGTTTTGTCCATATGAAAAATAGTAAATGAATTTTAAAAATTCCGAGAAAAATATAAGTTCAATATGGGACTATATTCTGCTAAATTCCAGAAAAGAATAATTTTTGGGACTGATTTGGTATTTTTCATGAAAATAGTTTAGTTACGAACATATGAATTAAAAATGTTATGTGAAGTTGAAAATCTTATATAAGGTATATGCAGATTTTTGATAAGGGATTTGATCATTGGTGATGAAATCTTATGAGTATGGTATTTTTGAATGATTAAATGTATTATTTGGTAAAGTGTAAATAATTAAAATAAATATTTATAAGTTTAAGAAATGATTAAAATATTGTGGTAATATTAATAATATTAGATTATGAGATTATTAAGTGATTTACAACATTTGATTTAAGGTGTTATAAATATTGATATGGATTTTATTGTGAAACTTTATCTTTTTATGCCAGAGTTACTATTCACGTATACGACACTATTCACGTATATGACACTATTCATGTATGTGACACTATTTGCGTATATGACAATATTTATGTATACGGTACTATGTACGAATACCGAGTACTATTTACGAGATATTATTCATAGGTTACTATTCATGGGGTACTATTCACGGGGTACTATTTACCCAAAAAATATATTTCTTTTTGTCCAAATTATATTTGATACATGAATATTATTCTTGAATTTTACTCCACAAAGCAGTATCATGTTGACAATTTGGATATTTTTAAACTCTGGATAAATTTAAAGTCTTTAATATTTATCCTTGATTTCGTTTGATTAATGCTTATATCATTGTCATCATCCTCGTGCTTATATAGTGATGAAAGTCATCTTTGGCTTACGCGTATAGATGAATTTGTTGATTATTGGTCTTCTGGGTTGTATATTTTTGGCTTACGTGCAAAGATGGACTGTTGATTATTGATTTTATAGTTGTATATCTTTGCCTTACGTGCAAAGATGGACAAGTGTTTGACATGATCATAACCACTGGTGATAATAACGAATATCATTGGCTCGTAGTGCATGGATAATTCGATGATGTGATTGGAAAGATCATGGCCATTAGTTAATAGTTGAATGTCTTTGGCCGTAGTGCACTGCCAGACAATTGATTGGTATGATCATGACCATTGGTTTTATAGTTGAATATCTTTGGCCCGTAGTGAAACGGTAAACAACTGATTGGTATGATCATTGTTATTACATTTGAATATCTTTAGCCTTTGGGGTAAGGATATTGAGTAAATGTTCTAATAAGCCTTTGTGGCAAGCAGAAATTGTTGATTCACATTATTATAAACATGAATTATAAATTTAACTAACATCTTTGGTGGTTCAGGTGAAGACAGGTGATGAAAGTTCTATTTGTCTTGGGTATAATAAAGAACTGTTGATGGGTATTACAAGGATAAAATTGATGATAAACTTTTAAATCATAGAAGATAGTAGACATCATGCTCTACTTGACTCTTCTAATGGATTGCTTATTCTGCTGCAGTTGTTGATCTAAAACTTGTTGTCTATTATATTCTATCAGTTGTTATACTGTTGAAGGCTAAGGATAACTTATTCTGCATTATCTTAGTCATAATATTTCTTACTGGGCTAGTTGAGCTCACCCTTTTCTTTCACTATTCTCTTCAGGAAATGAGAATATAGCTGGAACGAGTCGGGGAACGGAGTGATGATCCAGATGTTAGCGTTAGTAGTCCTCACTATTTTTATAAAATAGTGTGATAATAATTGTAATGAGGACTCCATTGAGTGTGGATACTGTCTAGAAGGCAATATTCGTGTTTAAACTCTCAGCTATGTTTTGTCGCATATATTACACGACAGTTGCATAAAAGAAGTTTGTATTTGATTTATGTAGTGTGTATCTGGTGACTTAAGATGGGTGATGTATACCTATTTTGGGGGAGTTATAATTGGTATCAAAGCTTAGGGATATGATCCCTGGCTAAGATGTGAGACTAGAACTAGGAGGGGGGAGATGGGTAATTCCTTCGCTAGTATGACCTACCTAAGTTATTTGGTATTTAATTGGTCGGTTAGAGTATAGGGATAATATGTGACATGTCAATTAACCCTTATTTTGAAACTATATTCTAGAATGATATCTGAAATATAGGAGGTGAGAAATGGGAAAATCATGATAGTGAGGAAATAACCGGGAAGGTACAATCCAAAAAGAAAGCAAGGTATTCTCATCTCTTCGAACTACCAGGTACGTAAATTTCGAGGGAGAAATTTCATAAGGAGGGGAGATTGTGAGACCCCAAATTTTATGAAATGAAAGTATTCAATTTTTTTATAATTATTCTATTTAGTAAATGGTTAAATTGATAAAAGTTTAAAGTTAAGGTTGATATTTGAAATTTTTTTCAAAGTAAGCAAGTTGTCATAAAATACCTGGTAGTAAAAAAGTGCGATGTCTGGCATTGGTTGCATAGTAGCACACGGTATTGATTATTGATGCTTACGTAAGAAGTCACTCAGTTATACTCAATTATTTCTACAGTAATTGCTGCATCATATCTCTCATATTATTGTCACAGTATCATTTGTATAATATGTTATATTATTAAATCAATAATTGAGACGACAAAATTATTCATATTATTATTTGCAATATTGACAATGTCTAGAAGTTCCGTCAAGGAGAGGTTTGGTCACCTAATTGCGCGCCAATAAGGAGAAATCCTTATCGGAAAGCCCCCTCTTTCCTAGGAACGACCTAGTTGTTAAATATTGTGAATTATAATAATAATGATGAATAAGTTCATGTTGATTAAAGATGAAATTGATAGTTCCATTGTGTTGGGATTATTAGTGTTAGTGGAAATCAACATCTATTTTGATAATAATTGACGTCTGGAGGTTATATTGACCAATCGGGTAATTAAGCGGATAAATGAATAATTAATTGCTATTAATTCACATGCTTATAACTATGTGTTCACATGTGTGTACTATTGATTCACATTCATTTACTATTAGGGGAGTTGGTGCAAGATTGATAAAACTTGCATGACTAAGTTAAAAATGGAGGTATAGATGGAGGTACTATACTGTAATTCGTATTTTCACATGATTATAACTATTGATTCACATGATTGAACTATAGATTCACATTATTTACTATTAGGGGAGGTGGTGCAAGTTTAATAATACTTACAGGACTAAATTAAAAATGAAGGGAAAGGTGTAATAATAACTCGTGAATTGCACATTTTCCTATTAGGGGAGGTGGTGCAAGTTTAATAATACTTACAGGACTGTAATATTTCGAGCCCCAAAATGTGCAATTATCAAAAATATATTTTCCTATAAATAGAAGCTCATTCTTCCTTCATTTCTCACCAATTCACTAAAGCTATAGAGCAATTATTATAGAGAGAAATAAAAAGAGAAGTCTGCTACCTCTCAACTCCAGTATCTAGTTTCTTTCTAAGGTAAGGTGTATTATTTCTTTCGTATTCATGAAGAGAATTATTTTCTTTCAATACTCGTAAGAGCTGTTATTCGATTCTTTATTATTCTGTTGGAATTTCATGCATGCGATTACGCATGACTGGTTCCCTTCTTTATTATTACATTAGAATATCACATGCTGTGCGGATTCTGCATGAATTCGGTTCCATTAATTATTATTCGTTGGAATAACACATGCGCATGTGGTCTAACGCATACCGGTGAATTCTTCTATTATTCAATTCTTTATTATTACATTGGAATATCACATGCATGCGGATTCTGTTTAGCATGACTCAGTTCCATTCTTTATTATTCTATTGGAATAACATGTCTACGCGGACTACCGCATGAATGGTGAATTCTTCTGTTATTCCATTCTTTATTATTCTGTTGGAATAACCTGTCTATGTGGATTACCACATGCATGGTGAATGATCTTTCGTATTCATTCCTTATTAAATTGTGGAAATGATCTATCTACATGGATTACCGCATGGCGGGCGAAAATCCATTTCATAGGTTTCAGTAAATTTTTTGACCCTCAAAAATTTTAGAAAAATTTGAAATGACCTTTTGTTGAGTTTTCTAGATGGTGTCCAAAATGGCGATTTTGGATGTATAGATTAGGAGTTATGAATTTTATGGGAAAAGACTATTTTAAAAGTAAACCCTTATAACTCCTTGTGGTTAACTCCAAAATTGGTGAAATTTTTATTGGGAGTACATGTATATAACGGGAGGATATACCACTGTAAATTTGAAATTTTTGGACAAAAGTACAATTTATGATAAATGTCTAAATATTTGGCGCTTTTGGCCATATAAAAATAGTAAATGAATTTTAAAAATTCAGAGAAAAATATATGTTCAATATGGGACTATATTCTGCTAAATTCCAGAAAAAGAATAATTTTTGGAACTGATTTGATATTTTTTATGAAAATAGTTTAGTTACGAACATATGAATTAAATATGTTATGTAAAGTTAAAAAATTGGTAAATAGGATTTTATGGCTCAGAAATTCTATATAAGGTATATGCAGATTTTTGATGAGGGATTTGATCATTGGTGATTAAATCTTATGAGTATGGCATTTTTGAATGATTAAATGCATTATTTGGTAAAGTGTAAATAATTAAAATAAATTATTTATAAGTTTAAGAAATGATTAAAATAATGTGGTAATATTAATAATATTAGATTATGAGATTACTAAGTGATTTATAACATTTGGATTAAGGTGTTATAAATATTGATATGAATTTTATTGTGAAACTTTATCTTTTTGTGTCAGGGTTACTATTCACGATACTAATAATTTATTCATATATCGACTTATTATTATTCATGTATATGACACTATTTGTGTATATGATATTATTTATGTATACGGTACTATGTACGAATACAGAGTACTATATACGAGATACTATTCATGAGGTACTATTCACGAGTTACTATTCATGAGGTACTATTCATGAGTTACTATTCAAGAATTACTATTCACGAGTTACTATTCACGGGGTACTATTTACCCAAAAATATATTTCTTTTTTGTCCAAATTATTTTTGATACATGAATATTATTCTTGAATTTTACTTCACAAAGCAGTATCATGTTGACAATTTGGATATTTTTAAACTCTGGATAAATTTAAAGTCTTTAATATTTATCCTTGATTTCGTTTGATTAATGCTTATATCATTGTCATCATCCTCATGTTTATATTGTGATGAAAGTCATCTTTGGCTTACGATGCATAGATGTATATTGATTGATTATTGGTCTTCTGATTTGTATATTTTTGGCTTACGTGCAAAGATGGACTGTTGATTATTGGTTTTATAGTTTTATATCTTTGGCTTATGTGCAAAGATGGACAGGTGTATTCTATGATCATAACCACTGGTGATAATAACGAATATCCTTGGTTCGTAGTGCATGGATAATTCGATGATGTGATTGGCAGGATCATGACCATATGTTAACAGTTGAATGTCTTTGGTAGTAGTGCAATTTGATGCATAATTGATTGGTATGATCATGACCATTGGTTTTATAGTTGAATATCTTTGGCCCGTAGTGCAAAGGTAAACAACTGATTTATATGATCATTGTTATTACATTTGAATATCTTTAGCCTTTGGGGTAAGGATATTGAGTAAATGTTCTATTAAGCCTTTGTGGCAAGGAGAAATTGTTGATTCACATTATTATAAACATGAATTATAAATTTAACTAACATCTTTGGTGGTTCAGGTGAAGACAGGTGATGAAAATTCTATTTGTCTTGGGTATAATAAAGAAATGTTGATGGGTATTACAAGGATAAAATTGATGACAAACTTTTAAATTATAGTAGATAGTAGATATCATGCTCTACTTGACTCTTCTAATGGATTGCTTATTCCGCTGCAGTTGTTGATCTAAAACTTGTTGTCTATTATATTATATCAGTTGTTATACTGTTGAAGGCTAAGGATAACTTATTCTGCATTATCTTAGTCATAATATTTTTTATTGGGGTAGTTGAGCTCACCCTTTTCTTTCACTATTCTCTTTAGAAAATGAGAATATAGCTGGGACGAGTCGGGGAACGGAGTGATGATCCAGATGCTGGCTTTAGTAGTCCTCACTATTTTTATAAAATAGCATGATAATAATTGTAATGAGGACTCCATTGAGTGTGGATCTTTGCCTGAAGGCAATATTCGTGTTTAAACTCTCAGCTATGTTTTGTCGTATATATTACACGACATTTGCATAAAAGAAGTTTGTATTTGATTTATGTAGTGTGTATTTGGCGACTACAGATGTGTCATGTATACCTATTTTGGGGGCGTCACAGTTACTATTAACTCTAGTATTATTCACGCGGGTATTCGGGGCACTTTTTATGCCAGAGTACTATTCACGAGTTACTATTCACGAGTTACTATTCACCCAATTACTATTCACCTGAATATTATTCACTCGGGTATTTGGGGTACTTTTTATGTCGGGGTACTATTCACGAGGTACTATTCCCAAAGTACTATTCACGGGGTACTATTTACCCGAAAAATATATTTCTTTTCTGTCCAAATTATTTTTGGTACATGAATATTATTCTTGAATTTTACTCTACAAAGAAGTATCATGTTGACAATTTGGATATTTTTAAACTCTGGATAAATTTAAAGTCTTTAATATTTATCCTTGATTTCGTTTGATTATTTCTTATATCATTGACATCATCCTCATGCTTATATTGCGATGAAAGTCATCTTTGGCTTACGTGCATAGATGGACTTGGTATGATTATGACCAGGGATTATTCGGTATAATCATGACCGTAATGTAACGAATGATGTGATAAAAGTCTTCATTGGCCTGTAGTTCATTGATGGACAGTTGTTTGTATGATTATAACCATGGATTATTCGGTATAATCATGACCATTGTTGAAAACACGAATATCCTTGGCCCGTAGTGCATGGATAATTCGTGGTCATAATACTAATGAATATCCTTGGCCGTAGTGCAGGGATGATTCGATGATGTGAATTATTTATTAAACTGAGTCTCAACGATAAATATTGATTATACACTTTTAATTCGTAAAAGATAGTAGATATCATGCTCTACTTGACTCTTCTAAAATACAGTTATATGTCTTTGGCCTATAGTGCAAAGATGAATTATTAATGAATATCTTTGGCCATAGTGCAAAGATGAATTTATTAGTATGATTATGAGCAAGAATTGTGATTTGGTATAACCATGATTTTTGATATTTCAGGTAAAGATAGGTGATGAAAATTATCTTCGTCCTAGGTGCGAAGAGGAATTTAGAATCACAATTATGTTTAAGAGTTATTCACATGATTGTGGACAAGAATTGTTGATTAATGTTACAGGGATAAAACATTATTGGTGGACTTTTAATACGGAGAAGATAATAGACCTAATGGTCTATTTGACTCTTCTAATGGATTGCTCGTTCCGCTGCAATTATGGTTGAAAAGTTTTATCATCTACCATATGTTCTAAATCTCTGATTTTTTTTACTGATGAAGGCTATTGATAATTTAATTATCTTTAGTAATGATATTCTTTACTGGGCTAGTTGTGCTCACCCTTTTTGCTTCACAATTCCTTTCGTGTAATAAGTGTGTAATTTGGGTTGAATCAGGGGTAATGTGAGGGATTAGAGCGGTGGTTTATATAGTATTGAGGTTTCCCCAAAAGCAGTATGTAAATAATTTTATTGAGAATTTCAGATAAGTGTGTTATATTTTATACGTCATTTTAATCGTTAATTTTGGTGAACCAAATAGGGTGAGGTGAACCCAACTTTGGAAGGGCGTTTTTGCCACTATCATACAAGATGTCTAATGACAGACGACTTCGTGTTATTATAAGATAGGGTTGTGCACATCCACTTGCTGAGTATATCTATGAGTACTACCTATATAATCTTGGAGTTTGTTTGAAATATAATTCTCAATTGGAGAAAATGGAGATAATTATATGTCAGGAGAAGACTCACCATTGGAAAGAAGATGATAGCAATCTTCTTATTTTTCTTTGGGGACTATTGGGTCAACCAAGGATAATTCTGTGGACATATGATATATATCATAACCTAGACGCATGGCCTCCCATGTACGAAGGTTTCCTTGAGTATTTTCTAAAGATTTTAATTTCTAAAACAGTTATTGACTGTACCTTTATGTAAGGTACCATTGTAAGGTCTTGTGGTCAAGGCACCCCGAGAGTTATATATATTTGTATTAAAACTCACAGTTTAACTGTGGTCATTTTTACACGACAGTTGTATAAAAGAAGTTTGTAGTTATATTCTGTACCATGTATTTGGTGACTCAAGATTGGTGATGTATACCTATTTTGGGGGCATCACATCCTTTCTTATATTAGCAACTCTTAATGTAGGAAAATACCTCTCCAAGAATAATCTTTGCATATCAGTCAATGATCGTATTAATCCTGAAGGTAGATAATATAACCAGTCTTTAGCCAAATCTGCTAAGGAGAATGGAAAAAGTCTAAGCTTGATCTACTCCTCTGTCACTCCTTGTGATTTCATCGTGGAACACACCATATGGAACTCCTTTAGATGTTTATATGGATCTTCACCTATAAGACCACGAAAAGTAGGCAAAAGATGAATTAGTCCTTAGTTCAGTTCAAAAGAAATATCTAAAGTAGGATATTTAATTCACAATGATGATTGATCAAGATCGAGATTAGCTAGTTCTTTTAAAGTCATATTGTTGTTTGGCAGCGTCATCTTTTCCTCCTCAAGTGATGGAACAAGAGCTTCTTCTGTATCTATAATTTTCTTTATCTCTTGATGAAAATTTAGGTCAATAGAGTGAAAGGATTGAGTCATAAAACAAAAAGAAAAAGAAAATAAGAAAAAATAAAAACAAAGAATAAACAAAATTTGGGAGCTATCATTTACACTCCTAAATTAACCTCACTTTCACTTTATAAATTCAAAGAATTCGCACAGTAGTAAGTAAGGATCGATCCCAAAGAGAGTAATTTGTTTTATATTTATCCTATGATTTCTAATGAAAAAGGAGATTTTGAATTGATTAACTAAATTAACAAAAATAAACTAATAAGAATTAACAATGAATAAAAAGCTTCAGTTCTTCAGTTTAGTATCACCTTTTTACAACAATAATTTAATCAAGTGTAACATTATTTATCCTTCAATGAAACTAATAGACCTAGGTAATAACAAACTACGATACAGAAACTCCCTTAGATTCTCACCAATGAAACACCCAAATCCAGTACTTGCAACCCGAACTCGCTTCTCCATGATACCATTTCTTTAAGTCAATAATAATACTAAAAATAATAATACATTCGAACTTAATTTACATACATCAAAGTTTACTTCCCTGTGCACGTGACCTTCAAATACATTCCTTACAATACCGATAATAGATTCCATTGTCTTACTAACTATAACCATTAACTCATACTAAATCTCATTCAATATTTTTTTCTTTTCCTTGTTCGCGCTCTCGAGCCTTCGTGTCGATCGAGACGAATCGAAAACATTTAATTTAAGCAAGGATGAGCATTTGAGTGCCCAAATAAGTAATAACAATTATATATATGTTTAAAGAATATAAGTATTCTCTTTACATAACACTTCTACAACGAATCAAAAGTTGTGAAGTAATCAGATCGATAAAAGATTCACATAACAACTCTCTTTCAATTTCTTGAAATTAGGCTCCACCCATGAATAGGGTTTAAGAAACATACTATGAACATTGTTTTTCATTTTCAAAAGGTTTAGCAGTAAATTCATCCAAGAAACCATCATCATAACTTACGGCACGGAGGGTGATCAAATTTCACAGTACCTCAGATTGATCAATACTACATAACTTGAACGAAATTCATCGTCTCACCCTTTGTCCGCCAAGTGCATAAAAATTTTCCCATTATCTGGATGTTCATACATGCTCGGGTTCCAAACCCAAGGTTTTAATCTTGCTCAACAATAATATGTAATTCAACATATATATATGTATACGGTAATTGACAAAGGTGTATCAACATGTGAATAAATGCCATGATTATCCAAGTGGGGACACTTGTATAACCATTTAGAAATCAACTTAATGTAATATATATCCGAGCTAACATGTTGATAATCAAAGCGCACATAACTGTACACAAATAGAATAATTCAAACTTTACTCATGTCCATTGCATAAAGGAAATGCAAAGGTAAGATACTTGCACCGATTTGTTCGATTACAAATCTCAACTTAGGTTTTATCTCTTTATCACAACCTATCAATAATCGATCATTCGCTCGATTAGAACAATATATCATAACACATAGTAATCGCCTTATTACAACAAGACATAGTCTAATCACGCCATCACATAATCGCAGTGATCATACTTTTAGTTCATATTCTATACTTGAAATATTTTATACATTTTTCAAATATCTCATCCATGCTCTTGTAAGTCTTTTTTTCTATTATTATAGGTTCTCGATATTTGTTTTGCTGCATCGACAATTTTTTTATTTGTAAATATCGAGTCTAAGACTCTTATCCTATACCTCAACATCTCAGAATATCAAACATTTTATTTTTAATCATTTTCGAAATTTCCGTAAATTGAAAATTTAAAATAATTCAAATCAGTAACTAAAGGGCTTATAGTGATATAATGTTACTATGGGTGCTCTTCATCAAACTCGACTTCATAACCTGGTTCTCAAGTCACCTAGTTTCGATTTGGGATATCACTTTCAAACATCTAATCATAATTAAATGATTTAAACATTAAACAATTCCATTATCATTAATAATTAATTTATATTAAACTATTAATGAAACCATTGCCAAAATATAAAAGTTATTTATAATAACTCAAACTATTTTAAAACATTTATATTACCCTTTAAATGATTTTTAAAACAATTAAAATCATTTTAAATAATCACCATTAATATATAAATATTAATGTACTATTCATCCAAATATTAAAAGTCATTAATTATAACTTAAAATATTTTTAAATCCTTAATATCCTCTTTAAATGATTTTTAAATAAATAAAACCATTTTTAAACTATTTATTTAATAATAATTATTAAATAAACTAAATATCACTAATATTATCTTAATATCATTAATATTAAATTATTAATGAAATTATCCTTTAAATATTAAAAGTTATATTTTATAACTTAAAATATTTTTAAATACTTTAATTTCATTTAAAATGATTTTTATAATATTAAAATCATTTTTAAACTAAATTATTTAATATAATCATTAAATAACTTTAATATCATTAATATATAATTAATTAATGAAATTCATCACAAAATATTAAAAGTCATGGAAAATAACTTAAAATATTTTCTTATACCATAAATATTTTTCATGATTTTTCATGAATTAAAACTATTTTTAAATCATTTATTTAATATTATAATTAAATAAATAAATACCTTTTTTATATTCCAAAAATATTAAATATTTATGAAATATACTCAAAATAATTAAAAACTATTTTTCAGACTTTAAAATAATTTTTCATAATTTATTTGGTATTTTTAATAATTAAAATCTAATTTTTCTAATTTTTAAATCATTTTTCGGAAAATCGTAAATTAAAATAATTAAAACTGTTGCTAAAGGCCCCTATAGTGATGTAATGTCGCTATAGGTGTTCTTGAGCCTACCAGATCTTCATAAGGCGTAACGAAAGTGGCCTACTTTGACCGTGAATAACTCTCTCATCTTAACGAATTTGGACAATCTATAAATTGGGTCTTGTAGAGGAAATACAAGACTACAAGATCCAACAATCATAACCTCTAAACAAACATCGATCTGGGATAAATCACCATCAAAGTAGCTACCAAAGTCGTTTTCATTTCACGAAGAACATAGTTCGAGGTGCCTACTTTGGACCTCTATAACTTGATGATCGTAACGTTTATGTGATCTATCAATTTCAAAGCAGTGTAGACAACATGTAGGACTACAACTCTAACACTTAACATCATCATAAAAACAAGAAATCAAGCATCTAAAGTATGGTCAAACCTTGTCGGAAAAATTAACACTTAGAAAATTTCGGGTCATTGCCTAATTTTTTCGGTCAATGCCGGTCAACCCACTTTGACCTTAAATAACTCTTAATCCGTAATATATATGGACCTGATTATTTTTGGAGGTTAAATACCACATAATAAGCGACACATATCAACCTTTATAACACAAAACACATTAAATCTGACCGAGATATAAGGCCTGACATTTGCCAAAAAAATATTTCTGGACACTTAGAATATTTTTCTGGTTTGAAAAACAAATGGCCAATGCTTTAATCAACCCACTTTGACCGCTTATAAATCCCGATATACAATAGATATAGACTGATTCCTTTTGGAGTTTAAAGACCACATATCAAAGCTACCTATAACAACTTTTAAACAACAAAACTCGAGATCTAACAAAGAGTTATAGCCTCCGACATTTGGTGAAAAATAATGTAATTGCTTTTCCAACTTGTTTTAAATCTTCAAATTGCAGGCACTTTGATGTTATGGGTCCGTGTTTTTACAACCTGAACATTAATAGACTCCCTATTACACTACTTTAAACAATCAATTGCATCAATTAACATCGAATCAAGGATTTCAAAATTAGGAATTTACCACTTTTGGAGTTTTGATTCTTGGATTTTCGATTTTGATCTTGTGTTTTTGATGCTTGTGATCGTAATGTACTTAGGAGTGTATGGGCAAGTGTTTTGGGAGCTAAGAGGTTGAGAGAGCATAGCTAGAAGAGTTGGGGCAATTTTAGTGTACAAAAATGCTAACTCTCTCCAATCTATGTATGTAATAATTCAAATGCCTTGGATGCTAGATTGGTTGATTGAATCTGAGCATAATTGAGTCTTGGATGCTCAATTGGTAGGGTAGTGATGTTGGCCATGATTTGTTGCTAGATTCCTCCAATAATACACTAATAATACACTAAATGGACAAAAAGGCATTTTAGTCATTTCCACACTAATAATTGGTTTCTTCCTTTAATAATGCACAAGGGTAGTTTAGACTTCTCATGTCTACCATGAAGGGCATTATAGACATTATCCATAACCATTAGGGTTTATCACTTTAGATTTTAAAATTCCATAAATAATATAACTAATAATACACTAAAAGGGTATTTTGGTAATTTCACATATAATTTCATGGGCATTTTTGTACATAGCAATTAAATGTAGTATTTAATCACTAGATGGTAATTTTATCATTTACCAATTACTTTCTATCCTTTGGTAAATTAAAACATTTATACAATAACATCGTAATTAAACCCAATAATTTTAAATTAGGTTTTGATTGAAAAATTAGGGTTTTCTAATTAGGGTTTTTAACGCCATCAATTAGGGTTTCTAATTGACCATTAGGATTCTCTAATTATCTGTGTATGTTCTAACACAACTCATTACGATCTCTAACTTCAACCGATTAGGTTGTAATAATTGTGGTTTGTCCTAATTATCGACAAAAACAAAAAGAATTAGGGTTTTTTCTAATTACCGACATCTTATACACAAGAACCTTCATATACATAGTAAACTTCATATATACATAATACTACTCACCATTTCTCATAACTAAGTTTAATAATTAGGGTTTCACAAAGACGGTAATATGCTATGACCTAATTGACCGCTCATCATCGCTTCAATATTATCTCGTTCACATACACACAAAGACATAATTATTGTAATCAGAAAATCATTATAACAATAATATAATATTATTATTCTCATCTCTTGATCACAATCCCAATTCGTGGTTTCGATCTCATATCCGATTTCTTTCGAATATATCAAGTTAAAATACTTGATTTAAATATTCTCAACAATTCATATAATAAAATATATATTATATAAATTCTAATTATCACTTCATATATTATTTCCAATCATGTTATCATGGAAAATAATTAATAAAAACATTTCGCTTACGTAAATTAATTACCATAAAAATATAATTTGTAGTAATTAATAATTCCAAAATTATTTCTAATTTTTCAAGTAATAAATATATTCATATTTATCGCTCACATTACTAGACACTTATTCTCGCTATTAAATAAAAAAAAAAATTATACGCAAAATTTCTTATTTATTTTATATAGAAAATCTCAAGTTATTACATTCACCTCCCTTATAAGGATTCCGCCCCTAATCACCGCTTTAAAACTCATACACGTAAGAGTACATAACACATATAATCCTTGCATATAGACCTCGATCAATACTTGATCGAATCGTTTTTTAACTATTCTCCATAACGCATGTCTTTTTCGATAAATGTAATTTTGATTAAGAGAACCAAAATTCCTCCTTCAAAATTTCTTTATGAAATAATTTACTATCTATATAGCTATATTTTATACAGAAAATCATATAAAATATTTAAGTTATTCGAATAGAACTCGGAGTTCCATTTCCAAATGCCACAAAGATCCTCAATCGCTATTTATATCTTGAACGACCATAATGAAGACACTTACGGTTTATTTCGTTGTCGCCTATATCTTTCTTTGTCATTTCTCGATTCACATTCCTTATCTCACTTCTCCTTCTTGAAAAATCTTTCACCTTATAATCCATTGATTCACAAATAAAACATTCGCTATACATTCTTGAATTGAGACAATTGGAAGAGATATGTCTCTTCCGCCCACAAACTTTTTCTTTATCTCATTTCCTTTTATCGTATAAGTGATAAAAGTTATCTTTTGCCCTTTCCGTTATCCTAACTATCATAAACGCTTCTATCGAGTCACTTAATCCTTTATACCCTAGCAACAAGATTGCTTTTAAAGTCTTTCATGCTCGTTGTTCGATTATCCGTTGATCTTCCACTACCGGTTTTCGTTTTCGTCTTGGTGACATAATCGTAAATTATTCTTAATTTCCTTACATTTTAAGCCTCATCGATACGCTCGATATATAACACAAAATTTTCTACTAAATAATCATGTATTCCAAAATATTAAATTTTGAAACTTGGTTTACTATATTAACCAATATTCAGATAAATATCTCGCTACTTTTATAACAACTTACTTCATTAATCCAACTTGTGACACTCATGGTACTTCCAACCATAAGCACCTCACATTAATAGAACTTAACATACCATAACACATATTGCTTTAAACATCGCCTATCCCTTTGTGACTCAAAAGTCTGGATTTATAAACTTGATCAACACAAAGGTTGAAATATAGTTCATACACAAACATACTTATCACACACATTACATAAACACAACATAACCCATACTACTATTTACTAAGCCTTCTTTTTTGGACAACTTTTTCGCCGATGATCTTTCCTTTCCACAAACAAAACATGAACACGGTTCTAAATAAGGACAATAACGAGAGAGGTATGTCCTCACGTACCGCAAAAATAACATATCTTCTTCCTTTCTTCTTATCGTGTTTTCCTAAGTCGGTCTTCTATCTTTCTTTTTCCTTTACCTCCTGAGTCGCATTACACCGAGTGTTGCTTGAGGCTCCCATCTAATCAATTTGGATCTTAAGCTTATCATGCTCTTCCATTGTTTCTTTTAATGCTTTTCGCAGTTGAATATTAAGCAACTTTTCTATCTCCCACAACCTTTCTAGTGAAGAAACCTTGTTCTCCAGATCCTGCACCTCTGTTGATGCTTGAGCAGCTTCAACTTTAGTGTCCGAATCACTATCTGTCAAATCCACCATTTCTGGATCTGATACTACGTTTTCCACTATAGCCACCTCGTCCGATTTGGGTTCCTGGTAAGCTTCTATTTCAAATTGCTGGCCTCGATATTAGCTTGGGGTATGGATCTGATCCTTCTTATTCCACATATCTTTTCCACCAGACATCTACATACATAAGTTACCCTGATTAGCATGTAGTATATATACACAGCAATCAAGAGTTCTATATACGTTGTCTCTTATTTTGTTTGACGATGAATTTATTCAATCCATCTCTATAAACACATCAACGCCTATCTTTCTCTCGCCGAAAGGCAGCTCCATCCACTCAGCATCGAATCGCATAAAGGCGATGTCTAAAGCCTGCTCCAAGGTATATATCCCGTGTCTTTGGCTTCTATCTCAACCTTCAACCGCCCTATCTCAGATCCTCTCTGCTCCAACCTCCCTCGTAACTCTCGCTAACTCCATCTATGTTTCGGTGAGCAACGCCCTTGTATCATTGTTCCAAAACTGAGAGTACGATTCAGCTCCTCCGCTTTCGCCTCTAACCTTTAAGTCGCCGCTCCTAACTATCAAATCTCTTATCATCTCACCGTCTCAGGTACTCTCTAGCTAGAGTCCATCGCCTCGGGTCAAGGAATTACTTTTTTGACTTTCGCCATCCATCCTATGACCACAATAAACGAGACAACATTAAGATCGAAATAAAATATATTCATCGATAAAATGAAGGAATATTTTATTTAGTACAACTAAAACTCGATGAATCTCTTTAACTCATCATATCCTATAACTTCTCACCGTAGTACTTCGCCTCATGGTTCATCGAATATTTATCTTAACTTTCGTCCTCCATTCTACTAAGGTTATATCCTAGGTTTCGTGATTCCTAACGTTTATAACCTCACAACCTTTGATACCAACTCATAACGCACCCCAAATCCGGTACTTAAACCCTAACTCTGCTTCTCCACGATACCATTTCTTTGTCAATAATACTAAATAATAATACATTCGAACTTAATTTACATACATCAAAGTTTACTTCCCTGTGCACGTGACCTTCAAATACATTCCTCATACAATACCGATAATAGATTCCATTGTCTTACTAACTATAACCATTAACTCATACTAAATCTCATTCAATAGCTTTTCTTTTCCTTGTTCGTGCTCCTCGAGCCTTCGTGTCGATCGTGACGAATCGAAAACATTTAATTTAAGCAAGGATGAGCATTTGAGTGCCCAAAGAAGTAATAACAATTATATATATGTTTTAAAAGAATATAAGTATTCTCTTTACATAACACTTCTACAACTAATCAAAAGTTGTGAAGTAATCTGATCGATAAAAGATTCACATAACAACTCTCTTTCAATTTCTTGAAATTAGGCTCCACCCATGAATAGGGTTTAAGAAACATACTATGAACATTGTTTTTCATTTTCAAAAGGTTTAGCGTAAATTCATCCGCAAACCGTCATAACTTACTTACGCACTGAGGGTGATCATTTCATTGTATTCTCAGATTGATCAATACTACATAACTTGAATCTAAATTCATCGCTTCACCCTTTGTCCGCCAAGCGCATAAAAATTTTCCCATTATCTGGATGTTCATACATGCCCGGTTCCAAACCCAAGGTTTTAATCTTGCTCAACAATAATATGTAATTCAAATATATATATATACGGTAATTGACAAAGGTGTATCAACATGTGAATAAATGCCATGATTATCCAAGTGGGGACATTTGTATAACCATTTAGAAATCAACTTAATGTAATATATATCCGAGCTAACATGTTGATAATCAAAGCGCATATAACTGCATGTGAATAGAATAATTTCAAACTTCTTACTCATGTCCATTGCATAAAGGAAATGCAAAGGTAAGATACTTTACCGATTCTTGATTACAAATCTCAACTTAGGTTTTATCTCTTTATCACAACCTATCAATAATCGATCATTCGCTCGATTAGAACAATATATCATAACACATAGTATCGCTTCTATTATTACAACAAAGACATAGTCTAATCACGCCATCACATAATCGCAGTTGATCATACTTTTAGTTCATATTCTATACTTGAAATATTTTATACATTTTTCAAATATCTCATCCATGCTCTTACGTAAGTCTTTTCTTTCTATTATAGGTTCTCGACATTTGTTTGCGCATCAATGACTTTTATCGGGTAAATATCGAGTCAAGACTTTTATCCTATACCTCAACATCTGTAGAATATCAAACATTTTATTTTTAATCATTTTGAATTTTCCGTAAATTGAAAAATTTAAAATAATTCAAATCAGAACTAAAGGGCTTATAGTGATATAACTGTTACTATGGGTGCTCTTCATCAAACTCGGACTTCATAATTCCGGTTCTCAAGTCACTAGTTCATTGGGATATCACTTTCAAACATCTAATCATAATTAAATGATTTAAACATTAAATAATTCCATTATCATTAATAATTAATTTATATTAAACTATTAATGAAACCATTGCCAAAATATAAAAGTTATTTATAATAACTCAAACTATTTTAAAACATTTATATTACCCTTAAATGATTTTTAAAACAATTAAAATCATTTTTTAAATAATCACCATTAATATATAAATATTAATGTACTATTCATCCAAATATTAAAAGTCATTAATTATAACTTAAAATATTTTTAAATCCTTAATATCCTCTTTAAATGATTTTTAAATAAATAAAACCATTTTTAAACTATTTATTTAATAATAATTATTAAATAAACTAAATATCACTAATATTATCTTAATATCATTAATATTAAATTATTAATGAAATTATCCTTTAAATATTAAAAGTTATATTTTATAACTTAAAATATTTTTAAATACTTTAATTTCATTTAAAATGATTTTTATAATATTAAAATCATTTTTAAACTAAATTATTTAATATAATCATTAAATAACTTTAATATCATTAATATATAATTAATTAATGAAATTCATCACAAAATATTAAAAGTCATGGGAAATAACTTAAAATATTTTCTTATACCATAATATAATTTTTCATGATTTTTCATGAATTAAAACTATTTTTAAATCATTTATTTAATATTATAATTAAATAAATAAATACCTTTTATATTCCAAAAATATTAAATATTTATGAAATATACTCAAAATAATTAAAAACTATTTTTAGACTTTAAAATAATTTTTCATAATTTATTTGGTATTTTTAATAATTAAAATCTAATTTTTCTAATTTTTAAATCATTTTAGGAAAATCGTAAATTAAAATAATTAAAACTGTCGCTAAAGGCCCCTATAGTGATGTAACTGTCGCTATAGGTGTTCTTGAGCCTACCAGATCATCTTCATAAGGCGTAACCGAGTGGCCTACTTTGGACCGTGAATAACTCTCTCATCTTAACGAATTTAGACAATCTATAAATTGGGTCTTGTAGAGGAAATACAAGACTACAAGATCCAACAATCATAACCTCTAAACAAACATTAGATGGGATAAATCACCATCAAAGTAGCTACCAAAGTGTTTCTTCACGAAGAACAGTTCGAGGTGCCTACTTTGGACCTCTATAATTTGATGATCGTGTAACTTTTATGTGATCTATCAATTCCAGTGTGTAGACAACATGTAGGACTACAACTCTAACACTTAACATCATCATAAAAACAAGAAATCAAGCATCTAAAGTATGGTCAAACCTTGTCATAAAAATTAACACTTAGAAAATTTCGGTCGCCTGTAATTTTCGGTCGTCAATGCCACAACCCACTTTGACCTTAAATAACTCTTAATCCGTAATATATATGGACTGATTCGTTTTGGAGGTTAAATACCACATAACAAGCTACACATAACAACCTTTAAAACACAAAACACATTAAATATGACCGAGATATAAGGCCCGACATTTGCCAAAAAAAATTTTCGGACACTTAGAATATTTTTCGGTTTGAAAAGCAAAATGGTCAATGCCGGCCAACCCACTTTGACCGCGCTTATAAATCCCGATATACAATAGATATAGACCTGATTCCTTTTGGAGTTTAAAGACCACATATCAAAGCTACCTATAACAACTTTTAAACAACAAAACTCGAGATCTAACAAAGAGTTATAGCCTCGACATTTGGTGAAAAATAATGTAATTTGCTTTTTCCAACTTGTTTTAAATCTTCAAATTGCACTTTGATGTTATGGGTCTGTGTTTTTACAACCCGTAACATTAATAGACTCCTATTACACTACTTTAAACAATCAATTGCATCAATTAACATCGAATCGAAGGATTTCAAAATTAGGAATTTACCACTTTTTGGAGCTTTGATTCTTGGATTTTTCGACTTTGATCTTGTGTTTTTGATGCTTGTGATCGTGGGGCTGTATTTAGGAGTGTATGGGCAAGTGTTTTTGGAGCTAAGAGGTTGAGAGAGCATAGCTAGAAGAGTTGGGGCAATTTTAGTGTACAAAAATGTTAACTCTCTCCAATCTATGTATAGTAATAATTCAAATGCCTTGGATGCTAGATTGGTTGATTGAATCGAGCATAATTGAGTCTTGGATGCTCAATTGGTAGGGTAGTGATGTTGGCCATGATTTGTTGCTAGATTCCTCCAATAATACACTAATAATACACTAAATGGACAAAAGGGCATTTTAGTCATTTCCACACTAATAATTGGTTTCTTCCTTTAATAATGCACAAGGGTAGTTTAGACTTCTCATGTCTACCATGAAGGGAATTATAGACATTATCCATAACCATTAGGGTTTATCACTTTAGATTTTAAAATTCCATAAATAATATAACTAATAATACACTAAAAGGGTATTTTGGTAATTTCACATATAATTTCATGGGTATTTTTGTACATAGCAATTAAATGTAGTATTTAATCACTAGATGGTAATTCTTATCATTTACCAATTACTTTCTATCCTTTGGTAAATTAAAACATTTATACAATAACATCGTAATTAAACCCAATAATTTTAAATTAGGGTTTTGATTGAAAAAAATTAGGGTTTTCTAATTAGGGTTTCTTAACGCCATCAATTAGGGTTTCTAATGACCATTAGGATTCTCTAATATCTCGTGTATGTTCTAACACGTCATTACGATCTCTAACTTCAACCGATTAGGGTTGTAATAATTAGGGTTTGTCCTAATTATCGACAAAAACAAAGTAATTAGGGTTTTCTTCTAATTACCGACATCTTATATACATAAAGAAACCTTCATATACACAGTAAACTTCATATACACAAATACTACTCACCATTTCTCATAACTAAGTTTAATAATTAGGGTTTCACAAAGACGGTAATATGCTATGACCTAATCAACCGTTATCGCTTCAATATTATCTCTGTCATCACATACACAAAGACATAATTATTGTAATCAGAAAATCATTATAACAATAATATAATATTATTATTCTCATCTCTTGATCACAATCCCAATTCAGGTTTGGATCTCATATCCGACTTCTCTTTCGCATATCAAGTTAAAATATTTGATTTAAATATTCGAACAATTCATATAATAAAATATATATTATATAAATTCTAATTATCACTTCATATATTATTTCCAATCATGTTATCATGGAAAATAATTAATAAAAACATTTCTGAAATTAATTACCATAAAAATATAATTAATTATAATCCAAAATATAATTTGTAGTAATTAATAATTCCAAAATTAGACACTTAATTTTTAAATAAATAAAAAAAAAAAATACATAAAATTTCTTATTTATTTTATATAGAAAATCTCGGGTTATTCAATGATAATAATACAAAAGCATCCAATCGGTTACTAATTACTACTTATGATTAGGAACAATATCAATTACACATAATATTATTCCTTAATCTAGCATATGATATTCGTTAACCCATTCAATCCTGTAGAAATCAAATCAGTTAAGCCAAATAGCATTCAGAAATTAAATTAGATTATCAAGAATGAATTTCATGTGAGAAGGAATAAATAATGAATACTCAATTAACTATTAATTATAAATAAGGTTCAACATCCATTAGAACTGAATAAAGAAAACTAGCCTGACATGCTTCCAAGTCTGCACTCTAATAGTGTGGATGAGAGAATGTAGTAGATGATTTAATGAATAAAATTCTAACTATCATCCTCTATTTATAATGCTAGAAAAAGATCTAAATCCTATGGGAACTAGATATCCAAATCCTAAAAGGATTTACAAATTACAACTAGTTTCCAAAAATAAATAGAATCCAATTTGGAAATAAATCTCAGTATAAAAATAGCCTAAATTTAATAAAAATATCAATCCCATTCCATGTTGAAATTTGCCATAATCTACTTTTAGAAACTTTTGAATTCAAGATTTCCCAATTTTCCCGCTCAAATTCGCTGTGGCGAATTTCCATTTTTTGCTACGACATCCTTTGGTAAAACGACCATAACTTTTGATTTGGAAGGAGTTACGGAGCCTGCTACCTATCAAATCGAAACTCTCGACAAGATCTACAACTTTAATTCTTTGAGAATTGAAATATTTGAGCTGGATCAAGGTCAAAATTGGGTTCCAAGTGACTAATATGTAAATTATAACTCCAAACTTTGAGGTTCAACATTCGTTTGGTAAAAAGATCATAAATTTTTCATATGAACTCCAATTGAGACGATTCAAGATATTCCATAAAGCTAAAGAATTGCTCTATAATAAAATCCAAGTCCCAAGCCAAGACCATGCATCCATCTTAGCATTCAAAACCCTACGATCTTCCTTTTTTCCTCATTTTAGCTCCAATTCTTCCTGAAATCATTAAACACCTTAATAAGCTCATATACATATGAAACATGCAATAAAACTAAACATAAAGGAATCAAAATAAATGAATAATATGCACTCATCAAATATTAATAAAGATATAGAGATAAAGAACCTAGATTCAATTAGAATCCCATATTAAATTTGTTTAGCCTCCAAGAAGTTTCTATAATCGGCAAAAAGCTTGGTCGTGATCAATTTGGTACTACCCATCTATATACTAATTTTTAGTTACATTTTTGATTTAGTATTGTTTCTCCTATCCCAATCCCTAGGTTTGTCCTGGGTACGTCCGGCTTCAAACTTTTCATAGCTTCCTCAATAGAATTAATGTTGTATGCCTCTAACAAGTCTTTCAGAGGGTTTAAAATTATATCTTTCATTAACTTTTTAAACTTCACCACATCCAACCCAATAGTGAAGAATTAGAGGGCTTGCGGACCATCGAGTTCAGTCATAGTGCCAACTACCTCCGTGAACCTCTTGACATACTGACTGAGGCTTTCATTCAACTGTTGTTTAATTTATATAAGCAAATTTATCACCTTTCCCATTCTTTTATTGCTCCCGAACCGATCATGGAACTTATCACACAGTTCTTTCCACGACCCGATAGAACTTGATAATGATGTGAACCAGAGTGAGCCACCTTTCTTCAATGTTGTGATAAACATCTAGCATTTGGCGGCATCAAAGTGATCATAATAACACATCAAATGACCATACACGTGCATATAATCATAAGGGTCACCGGTTGTGTCATAAATCTCTATGGGTGGCATCTTCTTCATTTTCAGCCCAAACTTGGTTGATCACTGGATTAAAGGGTGATGTTGGATCAATTGGTAACTCTTTTTCCTAACTAAAAACTGCTAACTTCAATTCTAATTTTGCTACTTTCTGCGCGAAATGGTCTAATTTTTCCTTTCTAGGGACTAACTTGTGTGGATCCCTTACGTGTTCCAGAGAAGCCACCCGTTGTCTTTGTCCAGATCTCCCCTGATCTTCAATGTTTCCCTCCATGGAACAGTTTTGTTTCCTGCTCCTATCTTTCTGAGAGCCTTCTGAACGATGTGTTCTGGATCGACTCTACCGTGTGGTCACCCGATGGCAGTGCCGACTCAAGGAAACCTCTTCTTTGCCCACCAACTTAGCCAGTTGGGCGTCTAACTTCTTTTTCTGAATGCACAGGGCCTCCATAACATCCTTATTTTGGTGCATTTTTCATGCCAAAATCATTTTGTACTTTTCTTGACCGCTCAGCTCCCAATCTTACTCCCTATGCATGTGCATCCGGGACTGAATATCCGCAATGCAACTGTGGGAGTTAGGGGTCCTTTGATTTGCTGAAAATACTTGGCGCTGGGTTGAAGCCGGCCGAGCATTTGTTGGACCCCCACAGAGTGATTGTCAGGTCCAAGCCTATCCACGACATGCTTTACGAGTGTCATGGGATTGACCGAAGATCTCTCCTGGTTTGAAACTGTATTCGCCTTACTCTCCATAGCTTATACTAAATTTGTGGGTGATTGAAAAATCAGGTAGCACTAAAGTAGGTCTCTTTCTAGCATCAATGTTAACGCCAAGATCCGTCTGCTCGTCCAATCACCAAATAACGAGCCAAATCATGCACAGAAAAGGAAGAAATACACTGAGGAGCCTAACGGTCGAGGTCACCGGGGGATAGTTCCGGTGTGAGAATATGTACATGCTGGAGAACAAGTTAATAATGGATGTTTAATGATTCAGTGTTCAATGAGATGTTACCTGTGAATTAGGTTATAGCCATGTATTTATAACTGATTGTAGACACTCAAAATTTCGCATTCTTGTTACTAAACATGTAGGAGGGAAAAAAAGTCTTTTATCTTTCGGAGACAACCTCGGGAAATCATCAAACTAGACCCCCGGAGATAGCCCCATGAAATCATCAAACCAAACCACGAAGACAGCCCTGAGAAATCATCAAATCAACCTCAGAGACACCCCTGAGGATAGATAGAAGTCAACAGCAGTCAAACCCCGGATGATAACCAGGAAGAAAGACAGTTGTAGAAAATTAAGCCCAGAAACCAACCCGAAAGGGAAAAAGGGTATTTTTTCCAACTCAACATCAATTCGGATTAAACTACTATGAATAATGTAATACGAAACCATCACAGCAATCCCGAGTGAAAACTGCGCCAAATAACTTAACGGATTAACTGCGAAGACTTGAAGATATGGTCATGGACCCATCTTCTCGGATTCAGAAAAGGTCAAGCCCAATGTCATTGCGTAGCTCTTGGAAAGAGATTTCTGGAAATGTATGGCACGCCTCCATCGAATTCCTGAATTATAAGTTATGAAGGTTGAAGCACCGCTGCTGGCGTTGGTGGTGCGTGTGAGACAATGAGGCCCACCGGGCAAAGCTGCGAGTAGAACCATTTCGCTGGTAGGCCCGTGGAAGATCATGTCTATAAATACCCCCTCCCCTAGCTCATTTAAAAAAATGAAAAAGAAAGAGAGAGAAAAAAAGGTCCGGGAGAGAGAAATTAGGCCATTTAAGAGCGAAAGGCAGTTTTTCGTCCGTTCAATCTTTGTAAATCTCTTATACAAACACTCTTGTACATATATATAGTAACATATCAAGTTTTAAATAGTGGAAAATGAGTTTTGAGGCACTTAAAGTTGTTAGATAGCCATTCTCATGCTTAACAGTAAGATCCCTTCAGATCTGCTGCTTTTTCTTACTTTATACTATATATAAGTACTATATATGTAAATCTGCCTCTGTATGTCCTAGATATGGTTTTTTAACCATTCATTTCTTTTAAATAGTCAATATTTAAGCTTAATTGACTAGATCTGTACTGGATCTAGCAAGATCTAGCTTTTAACCGGTTCAAAAGTTGTAACACTTGAACCTGGAAGCTAGAATGGCTAAGATCTGTATAGATCTAGTTTTCTTCTAGTTTTGTAAGTATTTAGCAACCACATGGCCCTAGATCTATATCTAGAGGATGCTAGAAGCTTTGTCTATGCGCATGCAAGGATTTAACTGATGAATCCTTTGCTTTGCGACTTTAGAGTAAATATATATTTTATTTTTGTATATTCGTTATGCAGGCTGTTTGTGTGATATCCTATGAGCCTAGGAACGACATGATCTACGATTTAATCAATGGATTTAGATCTGATTCCCACGATGGACACTTTTCAGCTGTACAACTAGCCTACCAATTTTGTACTTGTAAATCCATGGCCTTAAAACGGTTATACGGATTGAAGGCCCCAAAATAATGAAAATCATGCATGTGGTGTTCGGGCTTACTTTGATGGCTTTCATGCCCAGAAGAAGTCTGACACTTATGTATATATATATATGTATTTATTTATATATATTGTCAAAGATGCTTTGCATCTTGAATAAAATCAAATCAAGCCGAATATGGAATAAAATGGAAGTATCAAAGACCTCAATTCCTATTTGAGCATAAGGGTTTGAAAATCTATTTTCAAAACATCACTTTTATATTTTTTTTCTTAAAATTAAACTTTTAAATAAGTCAAACCCTTTGTATATAGGTGCAGAAGAGGCATAGTACTACTTTCAAATAACTCACTTCGAGCACATTTATATGTATAACACACACACACATACACACACTTCAATGCATAAGGAATGAAAAGACGCGGTAACCGTGTTTCATGAAAGTCCAGGGGTGCCTAACACCTTCCCCTCGCTTAAGAAAGCCCCCGAACTCTATGAATTTTGGTTTTCAAGACCAATTAAACGAAGTCACATATTGGGCCATATTGTAAAACCTTTCAAAATTCGGTTGAGTTGGTACAACCATTTAACTTATACCAACTGGAAACTCCGTCTAATTCGGCCCAATCATTAAAATAAAACTTTTTAAATCATCGACATTGTATGTCGGTCTTTCCAAAAATCTCACATTTAAGGAAGATCAAAACAAACCTAGAACACATAAAGGGTAGAGAACACAAATAAGAAAAATCCCGACGTCGACAAGTGGCGACTCCACTGGGGACAATAAAGGGCTTAAGTCGCATTTCAAACTTTTTAAATTCGCTTTTTATCTGCATGTGTGTAAATGTTATCTTTAGATTGAATGGAAGTGAATGAAAGTCTGTTTATGGTACTTTATTTTAGTGTTTCGCAGACGCGATGAATATATGTTATGTGGTCCCTCTATTAGGAGGCAATCCCGTCGGTTGTTGATTACTTGAATCAAAAGGAGACTAATCCCGCGAGGCTCAAGAAAAGCACTACTCAGATCCACTCCAATTGAAAGATCGGATTAACTTCCCATCAAGTAAATTGCGAAGATCTGGGAACCAATTTCAACAGCTCGTGAGAGTAAACATAAGATAGGCCAGCCTCTAATAAACCAAATGCGAAGGGAAATCTCTGCATGCCTTCCCTCTTTCAATACATGTCCTATGTAAATCTTGTCAAATATTAAATGTTTTAAATGTTGTAAAGTATTAAATATCGTAAATATTAATTTTTTTTTCTCAAATTCATTATCAAATATCAAATCTTGTCACATTGCATAAGCATGCATACTATTCGAGTATGCATAATATTCATAAGCATGCATACTTTCAGGTTTATCAAGACTAAACTACCTACTTTTATTGTAGGCAAGATTGGTTCCATTACCAGATCCAAATCTAAGATGGCGCAAAGCCTATCCACTAATATGGAGGAAAGTACCCAATCGGGGCTAGGTTTCGTGTCTCGAGAAGACTTTGAGGGACTCAGAAGTCAGACAGCAGAACTATTGTCTTCCTAAAAAAGCAGAGTGAAAGTACTTAGGGTCAACAAATACCCACTAAGCCAGAGTCCTCTACACAAGGTGGCAACTAGGGTACTGAAAAGAAAAAGGAAGCACAGATACCCGGACCTCAATCCATTGAGAACACCAACAAAACCCCTAAAATTACCAATCTCAAGGAAGATCGGGAAACTGGTGATATCAAAAGGAAAGTCCAACAAATGGAAGAAACCATCTAGTCTATCAGAAGGACTAGAGCATACGGGAGTGTTAACTACTCAGACATCTGCATCTTTCCAGGGGGCTATTATCTAGAAAAGTTCCAGATTTCGGAGTTTAAAAAATACGATGGATTGGGAGATCTTTACACTCATTTGAAAGTATTCATTGGAGAACTTGGATCCTATGCAGAGGATGAAAAGCTGAGAATGCAGTTATTTTAGAAAACTCTGACCGGAGAGGCCAGAGCCTGGTACGCTTGACTAGATAATTCCAAAATTCATAGCTGGGAAGAGCTAGCCCACTCCTTCCTAAATCAATATAAATTCCGATCACAAATGGCTCTAGACAGATATCAAATTACTAAAGTTAAAAAGCAGAATAATGAATCTTTTCGTGAATATTCCCAAAGATGGAGACGTCTGGCAGCTCAAGTCATTTCATTAATGACAGAAACTGAGATGGTAATGACATTCATTGATATATAGGAAGCTCCATTCTATGAAAGATTCCTAGCAGGCATAGGAAAACCATTCTAAGAAATGATCAAGCATAGAGAAATGGTCGAGATGGGATTAAAGTCTGGAAAGATTAAAGACCTCACTACTTTGGAAGCCGTGGCCGATCATATTCAGGCTAGAAATTATGGGAATAATCCTCGGAGAGTTCACAAGAAGAAGGAAGAAGATGTATCCTTGACACTCCAAGGTCAAACTCAAAGAGGAAATCAAAACCTGCCTATTCAGAGGAAAAATTATTCCCCTTTCCAGACATCTGTATAACCTTTAAATCCCCAGTTCTAAAAAGCCGGAGAGTTTAGACGTCGAAGAACATTTACACCCTTAGGAGACTCACTTGAAAATATAATAAAGCTTTTGACAGCACAAAAGAAAATTTCTCAGCTCCTTCCTCCAGCTAATCCAAGTGAGAAGAATTTTGGCCTAATCAAGAAATGCACTTACCATTATGGGGTTCCTAGCCATGATTCCCAAGAATGTTGATCTCTAAAGCATAAGATCCAAGATATGATAGATATTGGTGAGATTGTGGTAAAAAAACCAGAGCAACCACATGTTCAAGATAACCCTCTGCCTAAGCACAATGAGGATGGAATAAACATGATCGGTATTGGAGGGGGACAAATTTCCAAATACCTTCAATACATTGGAGAAACATCACAAGCAAATGAAGGTATCCTTATGGAGTTGGGTTATTTCGAAGGATGGTCTTCAATAAAGCATGAAATTAAGTCTATCAAAGAACAGATGGGTCATCTGGAAAAACTAATGGTATATCAGCACCAAGTAACTCAACAGCTAATCAGTTAGGGACAAATAAATCTCCTTGCCATTGTAACAAGGGATCAACAACGATTCCAAGAAAATGAAAGGTGGGAAGAAAAACTGGCAACGAAAGTTAGATCCCAGGCTTGTCGAGATTATGCAGATAAAAGAAAGTTCACTCCTTTGGGTCAACCGATGGACGAGATCCTACATATGTTGATTAATAAAAGGAAGATCATAGAACTGTCACCCCCAATTAATCCTCATCCCAAGAGGTTTGATGCTACTGGGATATGCCAATACCACTCCAACACTCCTGGACATGACACAGAAAATTGTTGGGCACTTCATCACCTGATCCAGAATATGATTGACAGCGATGACCTGCAAATGGTAAATAGTGGTAATATCTTGCCTGAAGAAGAGGAGATATTTCCTCTTGAAACACAAAGATGGAGGGAAGAAATAGCAGTCATATCCTCTGAAGGAGACCTTCCTGCAACACCTCTAGTAATTCAGGGAATGGGGGATAAAAGAGAAAAAAAACCCTATAAAGATAGCTGCAACCAAACCACTAATGTTGCCATATCTACCCCAATATCAAGTCACAAGCCTGAAGAAAGTCCCATGAAATTTTAGGAAAAACGAGGGATCAACCTCAGACTGCACTACTATCCTGCCTAAGGATAACTCATTATTCCTACCTCAGAGAATAATAAAACCTTTTACTAAAATCAAGGGTAGAGTGCCCGAGGAGAAAATTGAAGAATTCCTCAGCAAAATGGGGCATAATCAAGCCAAGGTAGTGCGAAGATTAAAAGAGGCACCCCAACAGATATCCATTTTGTATTTGGTATTATCCTCAGAATATCATCAAAAAATCTTAATGCAAGTACTGGAAGAAGCGCATTTGTCGAAGGCAGTGGATACAGAAAAGTTCCATCACTTGATAGATCACATTTTCAACAGCAATGTGATATCTTTCACTGATGATGATATACCAGCAGAAAGGACTGGTCATTACAAGTTATTGCATATAGCAGTGATATCCTCTGAATATATGATAAAAGGTGTGTTGATAGATGAAGGATCTTCCCTAAACATCTGCCCCCTAACACCTTGGAAAGAATGAAGATCAATCCAAATTAAATCTGGAGAAGTTATATAGTCATAAGAGCCTTCGATGGGTCTCGACGAGATGTTGTAGGAGAAATAAAATTCCAGTGGAGATTGGTCCACATACTTTCTGCATATCCTTCCAAGTGCTGAACATCATCACGGGATACAATTTACTATTGGGAAGACCGTGGATCCATATTATAGGTGCAGTTCCATCCACTCTTCATTAGTAGGTCAAGTACATAATCAATGGCAATCTGGTAACTATTAAAGTCGAGCCAGAATATCTTGTCTATGTACAAAGGGATATGCCTTTGATTAGCCTCAATGAGGGAGTTGAGCCTGTAAGTTTTTAAGCCTTCGAAGTGAGCAACACTCACTATCGACCTATTGGGGTCCCAGCCTTAAAGCCAATAATTTCTTCCAACGTAATGTCTCTCGGTTAAGAAATGATATCCTTGGGTTTCTATCCCAACGAAGAGCTAGGGAAAAGTCAACAAGGAATTAGAAATCTAGTTTAGATACTTAGTCAGACAGGAAAGGCTGGATTAGGCTATACTTACAGATCAAATCATAAGAACCCGCACAAGCATCAGCCGGTTCATGTATCCACCATTATGCTACCAGATCTCACGGATGCCGAATTCGTGAAACCAATGAGGAAAGTCCCTACTTTTGTGTTAGGTATGCTAATTCCTAAGGTTAAGCTGGTCAGTGAGGAAGAAATCCAGATTCTCGTTAAGGAAAACAAAGAAAGAATGAAAGGTTCATACAAGAAGTGCAAGACCGATTTGCAAAAATATTTTTTCTGGCATATGTTGAGGGTATGAAGGATGATACCCCAGATGATGATTATTCAAAAGATCAATCCATGATCCCTCGCATAAACAAGGCTAAGGAAAATGTTCCAAAGAAAAGCACAGACCCTGATGCAAATTTAGTTCTGGTCATCATGAAAGATGAGGTGGATAGCAACAACCACTTTATCACAGTCGCCAACAAAGACCTGACTTTGGACAACTGGAGCAACACTCCTTGCAGCAGTTATAAAGGGTAAAAGGGCAGAAAGTCCATCTGCCCCGTGTAGATGTTATTTACTACTTTTGTTGCGTAGTGATATCAGTTACTTTTGTCATTGTAAAACCCCAACTTTTATGAATAAAAATTAATTTTTCTTGAAATATATTTTTTAATATTATGGTGTGGATTTGATATAATGTTATAGTTGTGGGTAATATTTATAAATTTTTCAAAGTAAGCAAGTTGTTATAAAATATTCGATTGGTCGGAGAATATTCGTTTTAACAGAAAATATTTGTAAGATGATACAATCATTGGTGGACCCTCATGAAATTCTTGTCGGAGTTAAAAGCGACATAAATAACTTTTATAAAAATAACGGCGAAAGTTTTTCACAGATTAAGCTGTTGAAATACCCGGTAATAAAAGTACAGTAATACGCATGGTTGCATAGTAGCACATGGTATTGGTTATTGACGCTTACGTGAGAAGTCACGCATACTCAATTATTGCTACAGTAATTGCTACATAGTATATTACATTATTGATTCAATTATTGTCACAATATTTTATATTATTAATTCAATAATTGAGATGACAAAGTTATTCATATTATTATTTGCATTATTGACGATGTCTGGAAAGTTCTGTCGAGGAAAGGGGTTTGGTCACCTAATTGTGCTCCAATAGGGAGAAATCCTTATCGAAAAGCCCCCTCTTTCCTCGGAATGATCTGGTTGTTAATATTGCAAGTTATAATATTAATGATGAATATTATTAAAAATGTGTTTTGAGAAGCCAAGTGAATTGAGATATATAAAGGGGTTTTTATGAAGTATTTGTTGTAAATTTTACTTATTATATGGACCCCTACTTACTCATTTTTCAAAACTGTCGGTAGAAAGTTATCTCAGTTTTGTTTTATTACTTGTATATATATATATATATATATATATATATATATATATATATATATGTGAGTGGGTGGGTGTGGGATTTGGTGTGTGTGGTGGTAGTTCACAGTTGTATATATATATATATATATATATATATATATATATATATATATATATATATATATATATTGTATAAGGCATGGTATGTATGTATGTATGTGTATATATATATATATATTATGTTTTGTTTTATATATAAAATAGAATATATTATATTTTATTATGCATAGTGTTTGCATAGTGTTTGCATAGTGTCTGCATTGTGTTTGCATAGTAAATTAGAAAAAATTGATAGGTCGGTCAGATCACGTAAAAGTGATATTGACCTTTGTCTTGATCGGTGATTTTTCCTAAATAGTATCCTTCCATTCTCCTATAAATAGGATGCTTAATTTAGAATTGAAAATCACAGCAGAATCAGAGAATTCTTCTTCTGTAATATTGAGCGTATTTCTTTCGAGTTTTAGGAAGCTTTGAGTGTAGAAAACAGTACAAATTTTCTTCAAGAATATCCCCGCCCTATCAATCAGAAATACTCTCCTTTTAAGGTAAGGGATATTTTTTTTTCACTATTTGTATGAAATAATATTTTCTTCCATACTCTGTAGTATGTAAGTAATATTATTTCATTTCAGATTCTGAATTCTACACTCATTTTGTTAAAGTATTGCTTCTATAATCTGTGAAATTAGTAGAATATCCTTAAAATTTGAGCATCATCTAGTATCTTTTCATGAAAATATTATTCTGAACATTCTTGATAAGTTTTAACCTTTTCATGTCGGAGTACTATTCACGGGGTACTACTCCCGAAGTATTATTCATGGGGTAATATTCACTTGGGTACTATTCACCCGGAGTACTATTCATGACAACAAAATTGATTTTTTTTGTCCAAATCATTTTTGATACAATATTATTCTTGAATTTTATCCCACAAAGCAGTATCATGCTGACAATTTGGACATTATTGAATTTTGGATAAATTAAATTATAAATCTTTAAAATTTAACCTTGCTCTCATTTAATTGAATTCTTATATTATTGTCATCATCCTCATGCTTATATTGAGATGAAAGTCATCTTTGGCCCGTAGTGCATAGATGGACTGTTGATTGGTATGATTATGACCAGGGATTATTCGGTATAATCATGACCTGTAATGTTAAAAATGATGTGGTAAAAGTCCTTATTGGCCCGTAGTGCATTGATGGACAATTGTTGGCATGATCATGACCATTGGTGATAACACAAATATCCTTGGCCCATAGTGCATGGATAATTCGTGGATGTGATACTAATGAATATCCTTGGCCCGTAGTTCATGGATAATTCAGTGATGTGGATTATTTATTGAGCTGAGTCTCAGAGATAAAATTGATGATAAACTTTTTAAATCATAGAAGATAGTAGATATCATGCTCTACTTGACTCTTCTAATGGATTCCTTATTCCGCTGCAATTAAACTTGTTGTTTATTATATTCTATCAGTTTAACACTGTTGAAGGCTAACGATAATTTATTCTGCATTATCTTAGTCATAATATTTCTTACTGGGCTAGTTGAGCTCACCCTTTTACTTTAATTGTTCTCTTGAGGAAATGAGAACATAGCCGGGACTAGTCAGGGAATGGAGTGACGGTCCGTGATGGTGGCTGTAGTAGTCCTCACCATTTTATAAAATAGTATGATAATAATTGTTATGAGGACTCCATTTGAGTTTGGATATTGTCTAGAAGACAATATTCGTGTTAAAACTCTCAGCTCATGTTGTATTATTAAGTTTGTATTTGTATTATGTACCATGTATTTGGCGACCCAAGATGGGTGATGTATACCTATTTTGGGGGTGTCGCAGGCATGCTTTTACTAATGCTTTGTATGATTAAACAGTTTCATATATTAAGTGAAAGCATTTTCTTTTCAGAACTCCAAGTTTGGATTTGTTTAGCCTTGCTGATGAACTGCCCAGTCTCAACAGTGACTATAACTTTGATGTAGAGCTGGACTTTAACTTGATGGGGATTGATCAAAGGAGATAAATGACTATGAGGTGCCTGAGGAGGTCAAAGAATGGGTCAAAAACAAACCCAAACCAAACCTCGATCAAACCACCATTGTCAATATCAAAATCTCAAAAAATCCTAAAGAAATCCAAATAGGCAATGACCTCACCACAAACCAAATAAAAGTCCTGATTGATCTTATGACTTAGTTCAAAAATGTGTTTGCATGGTCAAATGAAGACATGATTGGCTTGTCTACTAATATTGTCATTCATCGACTGCCCATAAAGGAAGGGTTCAAACCAGTCAAATAAAAACTCAGGAGACTGAAACTTGAGTGGAGCCTGAAGGTTAAATAAGAGATTATCTAGAAATTAAAAGCATGAATTATCATGGTATCAACCTACCCTGAATCGTTGTCCAATATAGTTCTCGTGCCTAAGCCGGAAGGGAAGGTACGACTATGTGTGGACTTCTGGGATTTAAACAAAGCATGTCTCAAGGATGACTTCCCAGTACCTTTCATCCACATATTAATAGACAACACGACACAATATGGTATGTACTCATTTGTCAACTACTTCATCGGATATCATCAAATCATGGTTGCCTAAGTGGATAGGGAGAAAAAAAAGCCTTTATCACCCCCATGGGGAACCTTTTGCTATAGGCGATCTTCTTTTGGCCTTATCAACGTTGGTGCCACATATCTGCGAGCCATGATGGCCCTTTTTCATGATATGATGCACAAAGAGATAGAGGTATGCGTGGATGATATCATTGTCAAATCCAAAAAAGGAAGATGACTACACCAACTGAGATGCCCCCAAAATAGGTATACACAACCCATTCTGAGTCGCTAAATACATGGTACAAAATTCAAATACAAACTTAATTATATAACTGTCGTGTAAAATATGACAAAACATAAGCTGAGAGTTTTAACACGAATATTGTCTCGTAGACAATATCTAAACTCAAATGGAGTACTCATTACAATTATTATCACACTATTTTATGAAATAGTGAGGACTACTACAGCCACCATCTCGGACCGTCACTCCATTCCCCGATTAGTCCCGGGCATGTTCTCATTTCCTGAAGAGAACAATGAAAGAAAAAGGTGAGCTCAACTAGCCCAGTAAAGAATATTATGACTAAGATAATGCAGAATAAATTATCCTTAGCCTTCAACAGTGTAAAACTGATAGAATACAATAGACAACAAAATTAACTACAACGGAACAAGAAATCCATTAGAAGAGTTAAGTAGAGCATGATATCTACTATCTTCTATGATTTAAAGGTTCATCATCAATATTTTATCGCTGTAACACAAATCAATAAATAATCCACATCACCGAATTATCCATGCACTACGGGCCAAGGATATTCGTTAGTATCATATCCATGAATTATCCATGAACTACGGGCCAACGATATTTATTATTTTCACCAGTGGTCATGATAATGCCAACAACTGTCCATCAATGCACTACGGGCTAATGAGGACTTTTACCACATCATTTGTAACATTACAGGTCATGATTATACCGATACATGGTCATAATCATACCAATCAATAGTTCATCTATGCACTACGGGCCAAAGATGACTTTCATCACAATATAAGCATGAGGATAATGACAATGATATAAGTATCAATCAAACGAAATCAATGATAAATATTTAAGATTTTTAATTTATCCAGAGTTTTCAAATGTCCAAATTGTCAACATGATAACTGCTTTGTGGAATAAAATTCAATAATAATATTCATGTATCAAAAATAATTTGGACATAAAAGAAATTATTTTTGTCATGAATAGTACCTCGGGTGAATAGTACCCGAGTAAATAGTACCCCATGAATAGTACTTTGTGAATAGTATCCCGTGAATAGTACCCCGGCATGAAAAAATCAAAATTTAACAAGAATGTTCAGAAAAATATTCTTGTGAAATGATACTAGATGAAGCGCAAATTTCAAGGATATTCTACTAATTTCAAGGAGTATAGAAGCAATACTTATCAAAATGAGTGTAGAATTAGGATTATGAAATGAAATAATATTACTTACATACTACAGAGTATGAAATAAAATATTATTTCTTACGAATACTGAACAAAATAATATCCCTTACAACTATTGAACAAAAATAATATTCCTTACGAATATTGAACGAAGATAATATTCCTTACGAATATTGAACGAAAATAATATTCCTTACGAAAATAAAATTTCTTACGAATACAAAAAATAATATCGTAAGAGAATATGAAATAAATAATACCCCTTATCTAAAAAAAAAGTACTTCTGACTGGTATAGCGGATATATTCTTGAAGAAAAACTTGTACTATTTACCAAAGAAAGTTTCCTTAACTCAAAAGAAATACGCTCAATATTATAGAAGAATTTTTTTTTTGATTCTGGTATGATTTTCATTTCTAAACTGAGCATCCTATTTTTAGGAGAATGGTAGGATACTATTTAGAAAATAAAATCACGGATTGTATAGTAAAAATTTCGAAGAAAATCACGGGAAGGATTCTGAATTTTTTTTTATTTTACTATGCAACACTATGTTACACTATATAGTACTATGCATATAATAAAATATAATATACTCTATTTTATATAAAAAATAAAACTTATAATATATAATAATAATAATAATAATAATAATAATAATAATAATAATAATAATAATAATAATAATAATAATAATAATAATAATAATAATAATACACCCCCCATGACTATATATATATATATATATAAAAACAAAATTAAGATAACTTTCTATCGATAATTTTAAAAAATGAGTAAGTGGGGGTCCATGTAATAAGCCAAACTTACAACAAATACTTCATAAAAAAACCCTTCTATTTATCTCAATTCACTTGGCTTCACTAAACACATTTTTAATAATATTTATTCATCATTAAGATTACAACTCATAATATTAACAATAAGATCATTCCCAGGAAAGAGTGGGCTTTTCGATAAGGACTTCTCCTTATTGGCGCGCAATTAGGTGACCAAACTCCTTTCCTCGACAGAACTTTCTAGACATTATCAATAATGCAAATAATAATATGAATAACTTTGTCCTCTAAATTATTGATTTAATAATATAAAATATTTTGCAGATGATACTATGACAATAATTGAATCAATAATATGAGATATTATGCATCAACTACTATTGCAATAATTGAGTAAAGCTGAGTGACTTCTCACGTAAGTATCAATAATCAAAGATACTATACAATATCGTGTGTTACTATGCAACCACGCGTATTACTGTACTTTTATCACCGAGTATTTCAACAGTTAACGGTAAAAGTTTTGCCGTTCTTTTTATAAAAAGTTTTGTTTTCTAACACTGACAGTAATTTCGTTGTGGGGTCCACCAATGATTGTGCCGTCGTACGAATATTCCCTGATAAAATGAATATTCCCTGACCAAACGAATATTTTATGGCAACTTGCTTACTTTGCAAAATTTATAAATATTACCCACAAATACAACATAATCTCAAATCCACACCTTATTATTCAAAATAATATTTAGAGAAAATTAAATATTTATTCATAAAAAGTTGGGGTCTTACACCAACCATCTCAGAAAGCTCTTTAACCAGCTCCGCAAATACAACTTGAAGCTGAACCCAACCAAGTGTGCTTTCGAGGTCAAATTCGGCAAATTATTGAGATTTTTGGTAAGCAACAGAGGCATTGAGCTGGATCCCACCAAGATTAAAGCCATCACTGAGATGCATGTATCCCAAACAAAAAAGGAAATACTGGAATTTCTAAGGAGAATCAATTTCACAAGCAGATTCATCTCTCAACTCACAGCAACTTATGAGCCTATCTTTAAGATGTTTAAGAAAAATTCCTCCAAAATATGGAATGAAAAATGTCAAAAAGCCTTCCTCTCTATCAAGAAGCAGTTGATTGAAGCTCCTGTCTTGATACCTCCAAGGGACAAAGTTCCCCTGTTCATGTACATATCAGTAAATCAGAATACTATAGGTTGTATGTTGGGGGCAGAAAGACGATAGAGGCAAGGAAACAACTATCTATTAACTCAGCAAAAGATTCAGCAGTAGTGAGCAGAAATACACTTCGATTAAAAAGACATGTTGTTCTTTAGCATGGGCCGCCATGAGGTTACAACATTATCTCCATGGTCACACAACTTATCTCATATCTCGCATGGACCCTCTGAAGTACATATTTAGCAAGCCCATGTTAAATTACTGATTGTCCAAATGGCAATTAATCCTCCAGCAATTCGACATCATCTATGTGACTCAAAAGTCCATCAAAGTTCAAGGAATTACGGATCAATTGGCCGAAACACCATCAGGGAATTTTGAACCCTTGGAAACTTATTTTCCCAAATGATGGGATAATTATAATTCAGCAAAACCATCGAGAAGACATAGGGAAAATTCTAGAAACTGTATTTCGATGGGGCTATAAACCTGGAAGGTGTAGGAGTAGGGGCAGTTCTTATATCTATTATGGGAGAACAGTTTCCCATAGCCGTCAAGCTACAGTTTGTCAACACCAACAACACAGCCGAGTATGAAGATTGTATAATGGGATTAAAACTGGCCCAATCCATGGGTATCAAACGGTTAGCAGTATTTGGATATTTTAAATTGGTCATCAAACAAGCCTCCAGAGCGTATCATGAAAGAAGTATGCACACAAGCCAATCATGTTTGATGATAAAGCATATACTTTGTAACAATCTTATTCATTTATTAATAAAAAGTATTAATTTATTTAAGGCTTTTAATTATCTACATGATGTTGTTTTATAATATGTGATAAACCCATAATTTAAGCAATGTTTTTAGAATAATGATGATGATTATTCTAATGAGATCTAAATTCTTAGAAAGCTTAAAACTAAAATAGTTCCCAATTGTTGGATTACTAAATTGGGGATTAGTGAATCCGAATAGATTGGTACATATGTTGCTTGCTCATTGGATGAGGATGATTGATCTCATGATCATTTGTGTGGAGACACTTAAAAAAGTATGTAGGTGCTTATTAGAGAATAAGTTCACTGAACATGGCTCGATAAGGAATACCTAATGGAGTTTTACTTGCCTGTCAATAGGAATTCCTATAGTGATAGTAGTATAAGTGATCCTTGGACTTGAGATCATCATATTATCTTGTGTATGATAAATTATACTTTGACTTATTCCTTAAGACCCTTAGGGTATATCAAAGGGTATGCTTGGGTATAATAAGTCGTATGTAGACACTCGAAATTTTTTGCACGCCTATGCACGACATTACAGAGAGGCGATTCGTCTTCGAGAGATAACCTACGGAAGGCGGCTTACATCCATTCCAGATACTACCGGATGTCAATCCCAACCCCGGAGCATACCCCGGGAATATCATTTCCAACCCCAGAACACACACCGGAAGGATCATTTCCAACCTCAGAGATAACCCCGAGTTTCGTCCTTGGCGATAACCTCAAGGAGTGTTGTTGCAGTTCTGGCGATAACTCCGGAAATGCTTATTTCAAATGCATGCTATCAGCTTCAAGCTCAAACCTCCTGCCGAGGCACTCATACCTCAGACCCGGAGCTAACACCGGGCAGACATGCACTCTCACAAGATGACCTTGCGGCATTCAAACACTTGCAGCAGTCCAATCTCAGATGTAACCCGGAGCAACGTCTGCTTTCAACTCAAATCGGCGATAACCCCGACGAAGAGTCAAAACGTCATCTTTCCCCTTCAACACCTGTGCGTCGTCTCAACACTTCATACATACATACATCCAACGATGTCCCACAAGAACCGAGGAGTTACAATCCCGAGTGACTATTACGCGTGGCAGTACCTTGGATAGAATTTGAAGCTTGAAGACCATGGGCATGAACCCCTCTTCCTGACTTCGTACAACCTCTAATCCATGTCATTGCGTAACTCTTGACATAAGCGGTCCGAAGAAGGTCACATATACCTCGTTCGGATGCTCAGATTGAAGTTTTGCAAGTTCAAACGGACATTATAGTGCATAAGTGCGCGTCTTGAGACAACGGGACATGCTTGAGGCGGATGCTACGACCAACCCGAGGTATAATCGCTTGTTGCCATAGGTGTACTGCTGACCATCAGTCTATAAATATAGACCTTGGGGTCAGCCATTTGAGAGAGGAAGGAGAGAAAAAAGGCGTGGAAGCCCTGTCCAATTTACTCTATATACACCCATATTGAGTGTTTCCTTAGTTTAAACACCTGTTAGCTCACATATAGCTATACTTTTATTCGGCAGGAGCTGAGTGTTTATCCACATAGAGTCATAGAAGTGATCTACTTTGGCAGCCCACTGTAAGCCTTCTTACATTCTATAAAGCCTTCTTTCCATATTAGCACACACTATTATACACATTGAGAGTCGTGTTATGTGCGTTTGCCCAGACTTTGGTCCGTGGTTTTCATTTTTGTCTGTATATATATACTTATATATATGTATATATTTTATATATAGACTAACATTATCGAGTTATGCCTCGATTGAGACTAGACTTATGTCTGGAGCGTTTATTTGCTTTTATATACTTATATATATATATATAATTGTTGTTAGACATATCTGATGAGCCTGGATTTTATATCCGGAGCATTTACTTGCTTTTATATATATATACTCATATATATAATTGATGTCGGACATATCCGATGAGCCTGGATTTACATCAAATTGCATTTATCGCTTTTATATATAAGTACATATATATATATATATATATATATTTACATTAAAATCTCGCTGGAGTTTACTTCGTGGAAGTTAATCTCTTTTCTGACTTTATTTACATTACATCTGCTGGAGTTTACTTACGTGGCGATTGATCGCTTTTTTCTGACTTTATTTACATTTCGTCCCACTGGAGTTTACTTGTGGTGGTTGATCATGTCATCCATATATATATATATATATATTTACCGCTTTTATATATTTACATTTCCGATCCCCATGGAGTTGCTTCGTGGTGGTTGATCAAGTCTGTATATATATATTCTGACTTTTATATATATAAATGCTTATCGCTTCCATACAAAGCGGCGTTATCATGTGAGCCTAGGAATCATGTGATCATGATTAGGTTCTTTGAATCTAGATTCTTGGTTCCATGATGGAAATTTTTTTTTGTTGTGAGCGACTTGTACATTATTTTAAAGTGTCTGAATTTCCTTGGATGGCTGTCATGCCCATGAGGAGTTCGACACTGCTGTATATTATTTTCTCGAAGATGCTTCGCATCTCAAAAATAAAAGCAAACAAGTCGAACATTTAATAATAAAAATGGAAGTATCAAAGGCCTCAATTACTATTGAGCACAGGGTTTGAAAAACCTCTTTTTACAAAACTTCATTGCTATATCCTGTTTAAAACTGAATTTTTGATAAATTCAAACCCTATGTATATAGGTGCGAACGAGGTACATCACTACTTCCAAATAATTGCACATTGATCCACACACACACACACACACACATTATTATAACAGTTTCTTTGAAAAGTGGTGGTCACCATGACAACACGGATGTCGGGGGGTGCCTAACACCTTCCCTTCGCATAATCAAGCCCCCGGACCCAAATGAATCTTGGTTTCACAGACCCGTTTAGCAGTGTCGTATCACTGGGTCAATGTGCAAACCTTTTCGGTTGTGTTGGTGCAACCAGTTAAATACACCAACTGGCGACTCATAAAGTCAAATCGTCGACATTATATATGTCGGACCTTTTTCACTTATTTTTTCAAACAAATCTCAAATTAACATGAGAACACCAAAGAACAAGTAAAGAAAAGGGACACTAAAAATTCCCGACGTTGACAGGTGGCGACTCTGCTGGGGATTCCAGTAAGAGGGCTTAAGCCGCTATTACAAGCTTTTCAAAACTGTTATATGCTTGTGAGTGAATGTTGCATTTACATTTATGATGAATGTGTACGAGTGCATTTTTACTTACTGCACTATACTATATCTATCTGTGATATTAGTGCTTCACACATGTCATCATTTTGCATAAATGGTGTGACACGTTGTATGTGAATGTATGTTATGTGGTTCCTCCATCAGGAGGCTATCCTGTCGGTGTTTGATTACTGGACTCGTAGGAAGAATAATTCTAACGGGGCTCAGGAAAGGCACCTCCCAGATTCGCTCCAGTTAAAAGACCGAATTAACCTCCCATCAAGTAGATTGCGATGATCTGGGAACCTTCATGCCGAAAAGCCGCGAGAGAAACCCTAAGATAGGTCAACCTCTGATAAACCAAACGCGGAGGAAAGTCTCTTCATGCTTTCCATTTTTAATTACTTGTAAAAACATTTACTTGTAATGTTATTCCATATTCATCTTTATGTAATGGAAAATATGAAGATTATCTGTGCACGCATGTTATCAATTAACACCCGATTTTGCAGGACAATATTCCTAAAATGGACATGTTATGATAACATTTACATTACCCTAAGACTAAACTACATAAGTTTTTTATAGGGAAATCATTGGGCCTGTTACCCGCTCAAAATCCAAAAAAGGCCACGAGCCTACAACCAATCATGTCTTCGTCTGAGCAGTCTAATCCTGTTTCTCGTGAAGAATTTGATGGATTAAGTCAGCAAATCACAAATTTGGTTGTCTTGCTTAAAGAATTGCATCAGTCCACTCAGGGTACAAAGATGCCTCCACATACAGAATCTTCTACACAAGGAGGAACACAAGGTCTAGATAAAACAAATCTAGAACCTCCCTTGGATACGACCAACAAAGACCTTGAAAACACCCATCTCAAAGGAGATCCAGACACCGGTGATATCAGGAAGAAAGTACTCCAAATGGAGGAAACTATCCGTGTTCTAAAAGGGATTGGAACACATAGAAGTGTTTCATATGCTGACCATTGGATCTTCCCTGGTGTTCATTATCCAAAAAAATTCAGAACCCCTGATTTTGAAAAGTATAATGGATTAGGGGATCCTTATACACATTTGAAAGTGTTCATTGGAGAACTTAGGTCTTACGCAGAAAATGAAAAGCTCAAAATGCAGCTGTTTCAGAAAAGTCTGACTGGAGAAGCCCGTTCATGGTATACCAGATTAGACAACTCAAAGATCCATAGTTGGGAAGAGCTGGCTCACGCCTTCCTCACTCAATACAGTTTTCAATCTTAGATGGCTCCTGACCGGTACCAAATTACCAAGGTCAAGAAACAGTCTAATGAATCCTTCAGAGAGTATGCTCAAAGGTGGAGGCGACTTGCTGGTCAAGTTATTCCTTCCATAACAGAATCAGAAATGGTCATCACATTCATAGATATACAGGAAACTCCTTTCTATGAGAGAGTCTTAGCTGGTATTGGCAAACCATTCTTTGAAATGATCAAACACGGAGAGATGGCTGAAATGGGATTGAAGTCTGGAAAAATTCAAGACCTAGCCACTCTTAAAGCTGTTGCTGAGCACATCCAGTCCGGATCTTATGGAAACAACCCCCGGAGGGTCCATAAAAAGAAAGAGGAGGATGTTTCCTTGATACTACAAGGTCAAAAAGGCAATTAAAGTGTGCCTATACAGAGGAGAAACTACTCCCCTCTTCAAGAACAACCTTCAAACCCTCCATTGCCTAAAGGTGGAGAAGTAAAGCATCCTCGAATGTTCACACCCTTAGGGGACTCGCTCTAGAATATTCTTGCTCTTCTGACTACTCAGAAGAAAATTACACATCTTCTTCCGCCAGCCAACCCTAATGGGAGGGGTTTTAATGCTACGCGGAAGTGTGCTTATCATGCCGAAGCACCTGGACATGATACTCAAGATTGTTGGGCCTTGAAACATTAGATCCAAGATTTAATAGACAACTGTGAGATCGTGGTCACCAAACCAGATCAACCTCACGTGCAAGACAACCCTCTTCCTCAACACAAAGAAGAAGAGGTCAACATGAGCAGTTGGAGCACTGGACAGAGTTCCAATTCTAATGGTAAATCATCCCAAACCCTCAAAGACGGTGTTGATAGATGGGATTATGCAAAGTTCCAGTTCACTATGGAACAAAAGATGAAAGCTCTTTGCAAATAAATTGAGCAATGGGCAAAACTGGTGACCCACCAGCATCAAGTCACACATCAATTAATCAGGCAGGAGCATGCCTATCTCCTTCCATTCATTATGAATGCTCCATCACCACCTTCAGAAAGCGAAGCTATGGAGGATAAGGTTACAAAGAGAGCCAATGCTAAAGCCCGTCGGGATTTTGCCAATCAAAGGGAATTTACCTGTCTTGGCCAATCTATGGAGGAGATATTACAAATGTTGATCAATGAAGGAAGAATTACCTTCCTTTTGCCTCCAATCAATCCCCGCTCAGGACGGTTAAATTCTGATGAAGTGTGTCAATATCATTCACATTCTCACGGTCACAGCACAGAAGAATGCTGGGCACTCTGCCATCTCATTCAGAATTTTATTGATAGCGGTGTCCTATAAATAGCAGATGATTACACTGTGCAACTCAAGGGTGGGAATGCATGCCCTACCAAATGCAAGGGATAAGTAGCAGTTATATCCGAAGTGGATGATGAGACTGTCAAAGTATTTCCCATACAACCAATTCAACTCAAAGGAGCTGATAATCCTTTGAAAGTGGCCGCACCAGAGCCAATTTCTTTACCTTTCAAACCATAACATCCTGTTGTCAGCTTACACAAAGTTCCATGGAATTATGGAGAAGCTGAAGGATCCACGTCTCATATCTACACTATGGTGTTGAGGAAAATCGCGTATCTTCCTCAACGGGTTATGAAACCTACTTGCGAAGCAAAGCGTAAGGTTCCCATGGAGAAGATTGAAAAATTCCTCCGCACTATGGGCCACAATGAAGCCAAGGTGGTTTTAAGCTTGCGAGAAGCTCCACACCAGATATCTATACTGGACTTGGTTTTCTCTTCCGAGGATCATCAGAAGATTTTACTGAAGGTTTTGGAAGAAGCCTATTTACCAAAATCAGTGGATGTGGAAACATTTCAACATTTAGTTGATCAGATTTTCAACAACAATGTGATATCCTTCACTGATGACGATATACAGCCCGAAGGGACCGGTCATTGCAATCCATTGCACATTGCAGTTTTGTCTTCTGGGTACATGCTAGCTGGAGTTTTGATAGATGGAGGCTCATCTCTAAATATATGTCCTTATGCCACCTTGGTGAAGATGAATGTCAATCTCAAGCGGATCCAAAGCAGCCATACGGTTATCAAAGCTTTTGATGGATCCCAACAAAATTCTGTCAAAAAGATTGAGTTGCCAATTGAGATTGGTCCAAATACATTCAATGTATCCTTCCACATCTTCAAGATAGATTCAAGATACAACCTGATATTAGGGAGACCATGGATACACATGGCTGGAGCCGTTCCCTCCACGCTACATCAACAACTCAAATACATTGTCAATAATGATTCTAGTCATTTATCATCGCCGAGCACGAATGTCACGAACAAGGAACTCTACCAATCATCAGCTTCAATTCAGAAGTTGAACCGGCCAATTTTTATACTCTGGAAGTGAGTACCACGCAATACCATTCTATTGTAGCGCCACTTCCCATACCCAAGATTTCTACCGAGGTTATGTCGGCCACTCAAGAAATGATGTCATTGGGTTATCAACCTAGACAAGGGCTTGGTAAAGATAAGCAGGGTATTAAGCACCCTATCCAAGTGTCCAGCCAAATTGGAACAGCCGGACTAGGCTATTCTGCTAGTTCCAGTCACAGGAATCCTCATAAGCACAAGCATATTCCTCAAGCTTCCACCGTACGACGATTTTCTATACCTTTACCCCATGAGCTAATACAGTCTCCAATAAAGGTGCCAGCCCATATTGTGGCCATGCTGTTTACTAAACTAGTGCCAATCAAAGCTAAAGAGGTGCTGATTCTTGATCCTAAAGTGGAAGAAAAGGAACGAAAACATAAACATGACATTACCTTGATGATGGCAGGCATACGCGTCATTGTTCATGATGAACATACAAACAGATACACCCTAAACGATGATTTCCCAGATGTCATGGTTATCATTCGGGAGAAGGAGGACAATGACGATCCTTCCATCACTCGCGATCCATCGGGGACTTTGCCCTCGACAATTAGAGCAGCATGCCATGCATTGGTCGACGAGGGTAAAATGGGCAGAAAAATCCCTCTGCCCTGTAGATAACTTTAATTGCTTGCTTTTCTTTACAATACTAGCAGTTATTTTATCAAGTACATGCTAACACTTTTGTATGATCGAATAGTTGCATATATTAAGTGAAAGCATATTCGCATTTGAGGGACTCGAATTTAGATGTGCCTGCAGACTTTTGCGATGAGGTGCCTTCTCTCCGCAAGGGCTGTAACTTTAATGCAAAGTTGGACTCAGACTTGATGGACATCCAAGAGGACATTGAGACACTTCAGGAGATTAAGGAATGGGTCGCAGACAAACCCAAACCCAATCTTGATCAAACCACTTCTTTCAATCTTGGAACCTTAGACAATCCTAAGCTTATCCAAATTGGTTCAGACCTTACCACAAATCAACGGAATGACATGGTTGCATTATTAACCCAATTCTAGGATGTGTTTGCATGGTCTCATGAAGATATGGTGGGTTTGTCCACTGACATTGTTCTTCATCGCCTTCCCATTAAAGAAGGATTCAAGCCAGTTAGGCAAAAACTCAGGTGATTGAAACCTGAGTGGAGTTTAAAGGTTAAAGAAGAAATTGTGAAACAATTTCAAGCTGGCATCATCATGGTGTCTATATATCAGGAGTGGATATCCAACATTGTTCTCGTTCCTAAACCAGGAGGAAAGGTGCGAGTCTGCGTGGATTACTGGGATTTGAACAAAGTTTGCCTTAAAGATAGCTTTCCCGCGCCATTTATCAACATTCTTATTGACAATAGTGCTCAATACGACATGTACTCCTTTACTGATTGCTTTACGGGGTACCATCAAATTATGGTCGCTGAGGAGGACCGTGAGAAAACTGCTTTCATCACGCCTTAGGGAACCTTTTGCTATAGACGGTTTTCATTCGGCCTCATCAATGCCGGGGCAACCTATCAGCGAGCTATGATGGCTCTTTTCCACGATTTAATGCACAAAAAGATAGAGAACTACGTGGATAACATCATTGTCAAATCCTGAAAGGAGGTTGACCACTTAGACCATCTCAGAAAACTTTTCAACAGGTTGCGTAAGTACAACTTGAAGTTGAATCTAGCCAAGTGCGCCTTTGGTGTTAAGTCAGGCAAGTTGCTAGGGTTTCTAATCACCACAAAGGATTGAGCTGGATCCTACCAAAATCCAAGCCATCAAGGAAATGCCCATTCCTCGAGCAGAGGAAGAAAACGGGGATTTTTGGGAAGAATCAACTTCATTAGCAGGTTCATTTCTCAACTCACAGCAACTTGTGAGCCAATCTTCAAGCTGTTAAGGAAGAACTGCTCCATGAAATGGAACGATGAGTGTCAGAAAGCCTTCCTCACAATCAAAGAGCAACTAATTAATGCTCCTGTTTTGGTACCTCCCAGGGATGATGTTCCCCTATTCATATACCTGTCCATAAATGATAATGCCATGGGCTGTATGCTGGGGCAAAAAGATGATAGAGGCCAAGAACGAGCTATCTATTACCTCAGCAAAAGATTTAGCATTAGTGAACACAAGTACACTCTGATTGAGAAGACTTGTTGTGCTTTAGCATGGGCTTCCATGAGGTTACAACATTACCTCCATGGTCACACAACCCATCTCATATCCCGCGTGGATCCTCTCAAGTATGTGTTCAGTAAGCCCATACTGAATTATCAACTATTCAGATGGCAGTTGATCCTACAACAATTTGACATCGTCTATGTGACGTAAAAGTCTGTCAAAGGTCAAGGAATTGCGGATCAACTGGCCGTCGCACCTGTAGGGGACTACAAACCCTTGGAAACATACTTTCCCGATGAAGGGGTAATGACAGTTCAGCAACAACATCAGTACGATACATGCCATACGTGGAAAATGTATTTTCATGGAGCTATTAACATAAAAGGTTCTGGAGCTGGAGCAGTTCTAGTATACTTGATACGGGAGAATATCCGTCGCCGTTAAATTGCGATTTGTCAAACACCAACAACATAGTGTACCGAGTATGAAGGTCATCACGAGGTTAAAACTTGCCCGTTCAATGGGCATTAGGCGGTTAACTGTCTTTGGGGATTCCGAATTGGTAATCAGACAATCCACAAGAATCTATCAAACCAAAGAATTACATTTACTGTCTTACCATCGGCAAGTTCTACAGATGGCTTTGGAGTTCGAAGAAATCTCCTTTCTACACATTCCTCGTAATAGGATTGATTTTGCGGATGCATTAGCAACGTTGGCCTCCTTGGTTCACATACCTGACAAGGAAAACATGCCAAGCATCACGTTTGCTCTGCAAAAAGCCCCAGTTTATGGGAACTATGTTGGAGAAGTATCAGATGAGCTACCTCCCATCCACAACCCTTGGTATCAGCACATCAAGGAGTATCTGCGAGATGGATCTACACTCGCTGAGGCGAGCCTAACTGAGAAGAGGTGGATTCATCGACCTGCTATGAAATTCTACCTGAGCGGAGATGCACTCTATAAAAGGGATGAAGGATTAGGTCTCCTCAGATGTCTGGATAAAGACCAAGCTCAGAGACTCATGGATGAGATCCATGGTGGAGTCTATGGCCCTCACATGAGCGGACCCCTACTTGTCAAGAAGATCCTCAAAACAGGGCATTATTGGGTTACACTCAAAGCTGATTGTGATGATCACGTCAAGAGGTGCTATCAATGCCAGATTAATGGGAATGCTATCCACGCCCCTCCAAGGGAACTCCACAATATGAGTTTGCCATGACCCTTCTCAATGTGGGGAATGGATGTGATCGGGCCCATCGAGCCCAAAGCCAGTAATGGACATCGATTCATATTCACCATGATCGACTACTTCACCAAATAGGTAGAAGCAGAATCCTTCCCCAGGGTTACCAAAGAAATCATCATTGCTTTCATAGAAATAATGTTGTCTATCGATATGGACAACCAGAGGTCATTGTGTCAGACAATGCTAAGAACCTCAACAACAAAATGATGGACGAGTTATGCAGAAAATTCCACATCAAACACCTTAACTCTATCATCTACCGTCCAAAGATGAATGGCGCTGTTGAAGCGGCTAATAAAAACATCAAAAAGATCATGCAAAAAATGTTAGCCAATCCCAAAGGATGGCCTGACCTCTTACCCCTGACTTTATTAGCCTACAGAACTTCTATGCGTACTTCCACTGGGGCAACCCCCTACTCATTAGCCTATGGGATGGAAGCAGTGCTCCCCATAGAGGTGGAAATGGAATCCCTCTGAGTGTTGATGGATGCTTAGTTTGATGAAGACCAATGGGTACAAGACATGTATCACCAATTGTCTCTAATAGACGAAAGGCGAACTGCGACTATCTTCCATGGTCAGTTATATCAGCAAAGGATCACATGATCCTATAACAAAAAGGTCCGACTACGACAGTTCAAACAATATGACTTGGTTTTAAAGAAGATCATTGATAACCAAGATCAATCTAAGGAAAAATTCACTCCTAACTGGGAAGGCCCATTTGTTGTCAAGGAGGTGCTCTCAGATTGCTGGAAATGGATGGCGATGAATTTCCACAGCTTATCAACTCGGACACCGTGAAACGGTACTATGTCTGAGGTTACATTTTGATCATCAAATCACCAATCATTCCGGTTTTGAACCCTTTCCTTTCTACATAGTCTTCTGCCCCTCAGGGAAACATACACTTCAAACCAGCAGTCTAGTTTCACCTCATTTCAAATCTTTCATACAATTTCGGTTATCCTGAAGACGAGATTGAACCTTTCACACTTGTAGTTTATCCTGAAGACGGGATTAAACATTTCTACACTTGCAGTTTGTCTTGAAGACGGGATCAAACTTTTTCCACACCTGCAGTTTATCCCCATTATGGGATCAAACTTTCTTCTCCCCGCAGTATAGCCTGCACATGGGATTTACACTTCTCTTTGGTCGCTATTCGGTCCGAGGGTTTAACTACATCGACCGATCTCCCCGATACACCGGGTACGTAGGCAACCATATTCTATATGGCCGGTCGTAATAAAAAAACAACAAAAACATTTACGCTTACTACATGATAAACAAAACAACCAAAATCATTTCTACACCTATCTGCCTTTCACATTCAGCATTGAACCTCTTACACCAGGTTCGAACTACGCATACTTGATCTCCTCTTTAATAGGAGTACGTGGCAAGACCCCAACTTTTATGAATAAAGATGATTTTTCTATAATTATCATTTTTGAATATTATGGAATGAATTTGTTATAATGTTGTTACGAGAGATCTTGTGGGTCAAGTATTTATAAATTCGCAAAGTATGCAAGTTGTTATATTATATTTGATTGGAATGGGAATATTCGCTTTAGCAAGTTGTTGGAATATTCGGGAATATTAACCACAAGTTTAATCATTGGTGGACCCCACAATGTAATTATCATTTTGATCGAGAAAATGACAAAAATATTTTTATGAAAATAACGACGGAAGTTTTACTGTTAACATACCGTTGAACTACTCTAGTAGTAAAAGTACAAAGAATACGCTGTGGTTGCATAGTAGCTCATACCAGATTGATTATTGATGCTTACGTGAGAAGTCACTCGCTTATACTCAATTATTGCTATAAGAATTGTTGCATCATATCTCTCATATTATCGATTCGATTATTGTCACACAAGATCATCTCGCATTATATGATATATTATTAAATCAATAATTGAGACGACAAAGTTATTCATATTATTAAATTGCAATATTTACAATGTCTAGTAAGTTCGCCAAGGAGAGGTTTGGTCACCTAATCAAGGCTACCAATAGGAGAAATCCTTATGGAAAGCCCCTCTTTCCGGGAACGACTCGTTGTTAAATATTGTGAGTTATAATATTAATGATGAATAAGTTCGTGTTGATTAAAGATGAATTTGATAGTTCCATTATGTTGGGATTATTAGTGTTAGTGGAAATCGACATCTATTCCGGATGATAATTGATGTCTCGAGGGTTATATTGATAAATCGGGGAATTTATCGGATAAATGAGCAATTAATTGCTACTAATTCACATGCTTATATAACTATTTGTTCACATGTGTGTACTATTGAATCACATTCTTATACTATTAGGGGAGTTGGTGCAAGATTGATAATACTTGCATGATTAAATTAAAGATGGAGGTATGATGGAGGTACTATACCGTAATTTGTATTTTCACATGATTATAACTATTGATTCACATGATTGAACTATTGATTCACATTATTTACTATTAGGGGAGGTGGTGCAAGTTTGATAATACTTGCAGGACTAAATTAAAAATGAAAGAAAAGTTGGAGGTATCAGATCGTAATTTTTGAGCCCCAAAACGTGCAATTATCGAAACTATATTTTTCTATAAATAAGCTCATTCTTCCTTCATTTCTCACCAATTCACTAAAGCTATAGAGCAATTATTATAGAGAGAAATTATAGAGAGAAGCTATAGAGAGAAAATCTAAGAAGAGAGGTCTCGCTCACACCTCACTATTCCAAAGATCCAGCTTTTTCTAAGGTAAGGGGTATTATTTCTTTTGTATTCATGAAGAGAACTTCGTTATTCCATTCTTTATTATTCTCGTTGAATAACTCAGATACGCTGCTACCCTATACTTGGTGAAATTCTTTCGTTATTCCATTCTTTATTATTCTCGTTGAATATCCTCGCTCATGTATGTTTTACTATACGTAAAACCGGTTCCATTTTTATTATTCTCGTTGAATATCCTCGTCTCATGCATTTTACGCCGGACCGGTTCCGCTTTTTATTATTTCGTTGGAATATCCTCGTCAAGGCATTTTACTCGGTTCCATATTTATTATTTATTGAATTTGTCTCCGACCTGGTTCCGTCTTTATTATTATTGTTTGAATATCGTTGAATATCCTCGTATTTTATTTACGACCGACCGGTTCTATTATTTATTATTCTATTGAATAACTCGTCTATGGCCTATCGCATGCATGGTGATTTCTTTTTGTTATTCCATTCTTTATTATACTCTAGTTGGTTAAAGTTTTGACTTCTATACTCCATGAAATTAGTGGAATATCCTCGATATTTGCGCTTCATCCAAAGATCTTTTCATGGAAATATTCTTCCGAGCATTCTTGAATTTTACTCTACAAAGAAGTATCATGTCGACAATTTGGACGTTATTAGTTCTCGAATAAATTAATTTTGAACTTGTTTTATTGAATTTTTATATCATTGTCATCATCCTCATGTTTATATTTTTTGAAAGTCATCGTGTATTCAGAAAGTGCATGGATGGACTTGGTATGATTATGACCTGGATTATTCTTGGTGTAATCATGACCGTAATGTTACAAATGATGTGGTAAAAGTCCTCATTGGCCCGTAGTGCATCGATGGACGCTTGTTGGCATGATCATGACCATTGATGAATACACGAATATCCTCGCCCGTAGTGTATGGATAATTTGTGGTCGTGACCCTAATGAATATCCTTGGTCAGAAAAGGTGGATGATGTGGATTATTTATTGTCGAGTCTCGCCGATAAAAAGTGATGAAAACCTTTTTAAATCATAAAAGATAGTAGATTTTATTCTCTACTTGACTCTTTTAATGGATTGCTTTGTTCACCGCAGCTTAAACTTGATGTCTATTGTATTTTATCGCTTAATATTGTTGAAGGCTAATGATAATTTATTCGCATTATCTTAGTCATAATATTTTTATCGGGCTAGTTGAGCTCACCCTTTCTTTCTTTCATTGTTCTTCTGTGAAATGAGAATATAATTGGACTAGCTCTGGGAAACTGGAGTGACTATCCGAGATGATAGTATTAGTAGTCCCTCACTATTTCGTGAAAATAGTGTGATAATAAATGTATTGAGGACTTATTTGAGAGTTTGATATTGTCTAGAAGACAATGATTGTATTAAAACTCATGTACTCATGTTGTATATTTAAGTTTGTATTCAATTTTGTACCATGTATTTGACGACTCAAATAGGTGATGTATACCATTTTTGGGGGGCGCCACAATTGGTATCAAAGCTTAGGATATGATCCCCGCTAAGATGTGAGACAAGAACTAGGAGGGGAGAGACGGGAATTCTTCGCTAGTATGACCTACCTAAGTTTATTTGGTATTTAATTGGCTGGTCACGTAGTATAGGATAATATGTGATATGTTAATTAACCCTTGTTTTGTGGCAAGATTTGAAAATGGCATCCGAGAATGTTGAGAACATCAATGGAGCACAAGAGACCGCTGAGTCTCCACAGATCAATAATCAGGATAATGTGCATCGAAGGCGCATAATCCTCATGCAAACAACAACACCGACCAAATGATGAACGATGGAATGTTCCGAGGCTTCATGCAATTCATGCAACATCAAAAGAGAGCGCCTCCGCCCAAAATGCAGTGGAAACATCGGCAACTCTCTGACGGCCACCGCCAAACAGCTTCAAGGAGTCGGGACCACCGAGTTTTTGGAGAGCCAAAACCACTTAAGCGAGAGACATGGATAAAAAGCAGATCAACAAGATATTTGATGTCTGGGATGCTCCGAGGAGCAAAAGGTTCCTTTGCCACCTTCTTCATGTCAGGCAGAGGCAGACATCGTGGGAATCAGAAAGCGACTCAACCCGCCAGATCAAGATGTCTTGGGAGAAGTTCCAAGAACTATTCAACGACAAGTACTTTCCCAAAAGTATTCATCACATGAAAGAGGTAGAGTTCATTAAACCGAGCAAAACAACATGACCGTGTCGCAAAGACGGGCCAAGTTTGCCGAAAGTTGTCCCTGGCCATGCCCCATTTGGTTGATAATGAGGAGAGAATGACGCTAATGTTTCTAAGAGGTTTGAAACCCGAGATACGCCAATATCTTATCTCTCATAAACCGTGTTTGTATTCAGATGTTGTTAATAGGGCTCGCTTATTGGAGCGCGATAATGAGTCAACCCAACCAAAAAGAGAGCAAACCGAAAAAATGATAATACCAAAGGAAAAATACCATCAAGCTATGACAATAAGCGTGGAGGGAATCAACATGCCGTAAATGGTAACCACTTTGGTGGTAATCATGGCCAAAAACAATAAGAATGGACATTTCAAGAAGAGGAGATTCAACAATGATGGAAAGACGCCAAGATCAAGACCGTCGTTAAGGAAGGAGAACCACCACCTATCATATGCTTCAAATGTGGAGGGGAGGACACATCACCCAAATTGCGCGATGCCCTCCAAAGCATGTTATAATTGTGGAAGAGAAGGTCACCGCCCGATTTTTTGTCGTGCATCAAGACAAGTCCACTGGGATGGAGGCATCAAAGGTCATTCCCTGCATAAGACAAACCCAGTAGTTCAAGGGAGAGCGTTTGTCGTGACCTCCCAAAAAGCAAGGAACCCAAACGAGGTCATCACGTGTAAGCTTATCATAAACTCTAAATAAGTATATACCTTATTTGACGGTTCTACCCATTCTTTTTATTTCTCCTACTTGCGCCAACGCTTAAATTTGACTCCTGAGAAATTGACTTTCGACTTATCTCGTTGAAACTCCATTGGGAGAAACCTTCATTACATCCATCGCTTATAAGTCTTGTTTAGTTCAAATTGCACCTCACATTACCTCGTCGATCTTATTTCATTGAAAATACTTGCATTTGACGTAATTCTAGTGGATTGATTGGTTAACTACTCATCATGCAAAAATTGATTATTTTCGTAAGGTTGTTAGCTTTCATATTCCTAACCAACCTATTATGCGAATTCAAGCAACCAAACCATTAAAATCAATCACTATCATCTCAAGCCATAAAGCTATTCGCTTATTGAAAAATGGATGTCAAGCTTTTTAGCTCATGTGTCATGGATCTAAATAAAAAATACGCCGCTTTTGAATGATATTTCTATTGTTAATGAATTTCCTGACGTATTCCCTGAAGAACTTCCTCGCCTACCCCCAGAGCGTGAAATTGAATTTTGTATCGACCTTGAACCCAGTACAAAACCTATTTCCAAAGCCCCATATCGAATGGCTCCTATTGAACTTCAGGAGTTAAAGACCCAATCGCAGGAATTGTTAGACATCGCTTCATTCGGCCCTAAGTACTTCTCCTGGGGGGTGCTCCTGCTCTATTCGTGAAAAAGAAAGATGGGAGTATGCGATTTTGTATTGATTATCTGGAGTCGAACCATGTCACCATCAAAAATAGTAGTACCCATTGCCACGTATTGATGACCTATTCTTTGACCAGCCATAAGGAGCCAAATTTTTTCAAAGATCGATCTTCGTCTTCTGATATCACCAATTGAAGATTAGAACCGATGACATTCCAAAGACGCTTTCGTAACTCCCCAGACGGCATTATGAATTCCTAGTCATGTCTTTTGATCGACTAATGCTCCCCCGCCGCTTTCATGGATATGATGAACCGAGTATTCAAGGAATATTTGGATCACTTTGTGGTCGCCTTTATTGATGACATCCTTATTTATTCCAAAAGCCGTGAAGATCATGAGCAACACTTGAGGTCGACACTCCAAAAGCTTCGTGAATATAAGCTTTATGCCAAGTCAAGAAATGCGAAGTTCGCTCGAGGAAGTAGCATTCCTTGGGCACGTGAGTATCAAGTCATGGAATATCCGCTGACCCAAAGAAAGATCAAGTTATTCAAAGTCGGGAGCAACCCAAATCAATGATCAAGTACGTAGCTTTTCTTGCTTAGCCCGGTTATTATCTGAGATTCGTGGAAGGATTTTTCTAATCGCTACTCCATTAACTCACCGACTTTTAAAGATACAAAATTTATTGAGCGAGGAATGTGAGAAGAGTTTTCAAGAACTCAAGAGAGACTCATTTCAAAGACTGCTCTCGACAATACCATCCGCCTTGAGGGATTTGTCATCTACAAAGTGATGCTTCAGCAAAGGGTTAGGTTGTGTTCTCATGCAACATGGGAAAGTCATAGTTTATGCCTCACGATAACTCAAAGAATATGAGAGGAATTATCCTACTCTGATCTAGAGTCAGCAAAGCAATAGCATTTTTGCACTAAAGATTTGGAGGCATTACTTGTATGGGGAGAAAGTGGAGATCTTTACTGGATCATAAAAGCCTCAAATATTTTTCTTCACTCAAAAGGAACTCAACATGCGACAAACGACGTTGGCTTGAAATCTGTTGAAAGATTATGATCATACCATCCAATACCATCCTCGAAAAGTTTAAACGGTAGCCGACGATTGAGTAGTAAGATCATACGCGTACACGAAAAGCGATATTGTCAACGCAAAGGCCCATTTTGTATGACTTGCAAAGGATGGAGATAGAGATAAAGACTCCAGTGGACCCACGTGATGATGGAATAATATACGAGTAGTAGAACCGATTTTAATCGATAAAGTTAAAGTCGCTCAAATTACGCACTGGAGTCGATGCGATGATGAGGAAAAAAGTGCAAGAAGGTGCTATGCCGTAAGCAAGAATGATGAAGAAGGAATACTTCGAGTCAACTCCCAGACTTTGTGTTCCTAACGACTCGATTTAAAGTATAAAATCATGATGGAGGCGCACAACACACCGCTTGTAATCCATCTCGGGAGTACTAAAATGTATCATGATCTTTCGACATACATTTTGGTGGGGCAATATGAAGAGAGAGATAGCGCTTATTTATCTCAAGGTGTCTAACTTGTCAACGAGTCAAGGCAGAGCATCAAGTACCAAAAGGTCCATGCAACCACTTGAAATTCCAGAATGGAAGTGGGAGCACATTACCATGGATTTCACATCGGTCTTCCCAAGGTTTTCAAGGTATAGATGCAATTTGGGTCATTGTTGATAGATCGACCAAGTCCGCTTCATTTTTTACCTATACAAGAAACTTATACACTTGAACGCCTTGCTCAGATGTACATAAACGAGATTGTAAGATTGCATGGTATGCCAAGATCCATAGTTTCGATCGAGACCCAAGATTCACTTCAAGATTTTGGGTTAGTTTGCAAAAAGCTATGGGCACGGATTTACGATTTAGTTTAATATATCATCCTCAAACGGACGGACAATCGAGAGGACTATTCAAACTCTTGAAGATTTATTAAGACTCGTGGTCCTCGACTTCAAGGGAAGTGGGACAAGTTCTTACCATGGTGGAGTTTTTTCATACAACAATGCTTATCGCAAGTATCGCATGGCTCCATTCAAAGCGCCAGTATGGAAGAAAGTGTCGCTTTCAAAGATGTCGGGATGAGGTGGGTGAAGCAACGTTGTTGGGACCAGAGTTGGTACGTATGACTACTTTTAAAAGATTCAAACGATCCCAAGAACGATATAAAAACCTCACAAGATCGATAAAAGAGTTATGCCGATCTTCATCGAAAAAGACGGAATTTGATATCGAGATCATGTGTTGTTACGTGTTGCTTCCATGGAAAGGAGTTACTTAGATTTGGAAAGAGAGGAAAGCTCAATCCTCGATTCATCGCCCATTTTTAATCCTCGATCGAGTAGAACTGCGGGCGATATAGCCTCGCTTTTACCGCCAAGTATGTCTCGTGTTCATAACGCTTTTCACATATCCATGTTACGTAAATATGTGGAAGACCCGAACCACATTATCGAAGTTAGAACCGGATGAAATAATGGAAGATTTAACGATGAAGAGGTTCCTATTCAAATCTTGATAAGAAGGAACATATTCTACGCCCAAGGTTATACCTCAAGTCAAAGTTTTGTGGAGAAACCACGATGTCGAGGAAATGACCGGGAGTTAGAATCAAATGAAATCAAGGTATCCTTACCTCTTCGACATACTGTGTACGCATTCTAATTTCGAGGGTTAAATTTCATAAGAAGGGAGGTTGTAAGACCCCAACTTTTATGAATAAAAGATGATTTTTCTATAATTATCATTTTTGAATATTATGGAATGAATTTGTTATAATGTTATAGTTGTGGGTAGTATTTATAAATTTTCGCAAAGTATGCAAGTTGTTATATTATATTCGATTGGCCTGGGAATATTCATTTTAGCAGGAATATTCATAACCAACAACAATCATTGGTGGACCCCACAATGTAATTATTCATTTGATCGAGAAAACGACAAAAATATTTTTTATGAAAATAACTACGGAAGTTTTACCGTTAATACCGCTGAACTACTCAGTAGTAAAAGTACAAGAATAATACGCGTGGTTGCATAAGAAGACACCTGTATTGATTATCGATGCTTACGTGAGAAGTCACCGCTTATACTCAATTATTGCTATAAGAATTGTTGCATCATATCTCTCATATTATCGATTCGATTATTGTCACACAAGATCATCTCGCATTATATGATATATTATTAAATCAATAATTGAGACGACAAAGTTATTCATATTATTAAATTGCAATATTTACAATGTCTGTAAGTTTCGCCAAGGAGAGGTTTGGTCACCTAATCGCGCCAATCAGGAGAAATCCTTATCGAAAAGCCCCCTTTCCCGGGAACGACTCGGTGTTAAATATTGTGAGTTATAATATTAATGATGAATAAGTTCGTGTTGATTAAAGATGAATTTGATAGTTCCATTTGTGTTGGGATTATTAGTGTTAGTGGAAATCACATCTATTCCGATGATAATTGATGTCTGAGGGTTATATTGATAAATCGGGAATTTATCTGGATAAATGAGCAATTAATTGCTACTAATTCACATGCTTATATAACTATTTGTTCACATGTGTGTACTATTGAATCACATTCACTTACTATTAGGGAGTTGGTGCAAGATTGATAATACTTGCATGATTAAATTAAAGATGGAGGTATATATGGAGGTACTATACCGTAATTGTGATTTCACATGATTATAACTATTGATTCACATGATTGAACTATTGATTCACATTATTTACTATTGGGGAGGTGGTGCAAGTTTGATAATACTTGCAGGACTAAATTAAAATGAAAGAAAAGTTGGAGGTATCAGATCGTAATTTTTCGAGCCCCAAACGTGCAATTATCGAAACTATATTTTTCTATAAATAGAAGCTCATTCTTCCTTCATTTCTCACCAATTCACTAAAGCTATATAGAGCAATTATTATAGAGAGAAATTATAGAGAAGCTATAGAGAGAAAAATCTATAAGAAGAGAAGTCTCGCTACCTCACTATTCCAAAGATCCACTTTTCTTCTAAGGTAAGGGTATTATTTCTTTTGTATTCATGAAGAGAACTTCGTTATTCCATTCTTTATTATTCTCGTTGAATAACTCAGATACGCTGGCTACCCTATACTTGGTGAAATTCTTTCGTTATTCCATTCTTTATTATTTCGTTGAATATCCTCGCTCATCATGCATTTTACTACTTAACCGGGTTCCGCCTTTTTATTATTCGTTGGAATATCCTCGCTCATGCATTTTTAATTCGACATGGTTCCTTTTTATTTTATTATTCTCGTTGGAATATCCCGTTCATTTTTATTATTTTTATTGGTTTGTAATTCGGTTCTTTATTATTCTCGTTGAATATCCCGTTCTGCAAGTAATTTCGCCCGACCCGTTCCTATTATTTATTATTCTCGTTGAATAACTCTCTCATGCGGGCCTATCGCATGCATCGGTGATTTCTTTTTTGTTATTCCATTCTTTATTATACTCAATTGGTTAAAGTTTTGACTTCTATACTCCATGAAATTAGTGGAATATCCTCGATATTTGCGCTTCATCCAAAGATCTTTTCATGGAAATATTCTTCCGAGCATTCTTGAATTTTACTCTACAAAGAAGTATCATGTCGACAATTTGGACGTTATTAGTTCTCGTTAAATTAATTCTTGAACTTGTTTTATTGAATTCTTATATCATTGTCATCATCCTCATGTTTATATTTTTTTGAAAGTCATCTCGTGGCCTCAGAAAGTGCATGGATGGACTTGGTATGATTATGACCAGGATTATTTTGTAGTAATCATGACCGTAATGTTACAAATGATGTGGTAAAAGTCCTCATCGCCCGTAGTGCATCGATGGACGCTTGTTGGCATGATCATGACCATTGATGAATACACTAATATCTCTTGGCCCGTAGTGTATGGATAATTTGTGGTCGTGACCCTAATGAATATCCTCGTCAGAAAAGGTGGATGATGTGGATTATTTATTGTCGAGTCTCGCCGATAAAAAGTGATGAAAACCTTTTAAATCATAAAAGATAGTAGATTTTATTCTCTACTTGACTTTTTAATGGATTGCTTTGTTCACCGCAGCTTAAACTTGATGTCTATTGTATTTTATCGCTTAACATTGTTCAAGGCTAATGATAATTTATCCTCGCATTATCTTAGTCATAATATTTCTTATCGGGCTAGTTGAGCTCACCCTTTCTTTCACCGTTTCTCTTCGTGAAATGAGAATATAGTTGGAACTAGTTCTGGAAACGGAGTGATGGTCCCGATGATAGTATTAGTAGTCCTCACTATTCTCGTGAAATAGTGTGATAATAAATGTATTGAGGACTTATTTTGAGTTTGTATACTGCCTAGAAGATAATGATTGTATTAAAAGAAGACAATGATTGTATTAAAAAACTCGGAATAGGTGATGTATACCTATTATCATGTTGTATATTTAAGTTTGTATCTAAAGGGAAGTGAATCAAAATAATTTTACATACCATGTATTGACAATGCGGTCTCTGTCTCCATCCATGCGGAATACTCTGCAGAACAACCCAGATGACTGACAGAAAACCCAGCCAGCTCTCGCTGATCTCAATAGGCATACAACCTGGATCTGTCCTCCACTGATAAATGATGTGAAGCGAAGCGCTGACTCGCTGCCCCCTCAAAAGGATGAAAATCCTGAAACTAGTTAAACTGACACATAACGGCCAATGGGTGGTAAGTAATCATGCCCCTCAATCCAGCCAAAAGGTTATAATCCATGCCCGGAGCATGAGTAATGAAGTTGTAAGGTGAGCTAAGCCCTGAACACGGCAATATAGCAAATGGATCTCTAATCCCGGCTAGGAAAGCTGACCACGATGCAACATCTTTACACTCCGCAGGCTAAAAGGAGTACGACATAGCTATATCATGGGTGAAATAAAACCCCTTCCGTCTGAGTGTGCCAATCAGTCTCAAGTGTGACATAAACCACACATACAACATGACCGAGCTACCTGTGAACACTCCTACCGGATAAGTGCAGCAGTATGTAGGTGACCTCAGAGTCTCTGCAATGATCATCGGTACAATGGTATGAACCTCCCTGAGAGCTCTCATTGCCATAATGACGCTGATATCCAACTCATCCATGTACCGCGACATGAAGACATATGACAATACACACAAAAGCAGTACATCCACCCTGGCTAAACGCCAATGATCCTTCGGTGTGGTGAAATCCCCGGAATGCCATGCATAACAATCCTCAGAGCCAAATTTGTCAAACTGAAAACGCTGAGATATCACGTGGCTGGATGCAATCTCGTCCTGTACCACTCTATGTCTCAATCCGGTGAGGGTCATGAACTGTCTGCTCATGTCTCCGATAGCCATATGCACGCAAGGTCTGTCCAGCGGCAGCATCGTCAACCGTGAATACTCCTCAAAAGTAGGAGTTAACTCCTGGGTCCCAAATCAGAAAACCTGCCTCTCCGATACCCAGTGCTCTAGCATACCCTCTACAAATCCTGTGGGAACTTGAAACATCAATGAGGTCATAGATATCTTGCTTGCGAAATCATCTACGATCACCGTATCGATGGTGATATACTATCATACCATGAGCGCATACCAGATACCACCAAAAATGATGGGGTATGATCAATATGGCTAACTGTCGAAGAAGACATCTGTATGGGCCATGTCATAAGACCATCCAGGGGTCAATGCTGAATATCTCTGGACATACATACATATGCATAACATAATAACATGCATGATACAATAGATGGCAATATGATATAGGGAATGGAAAACTGTGCATACATTCCTAAGTATATAATCATTTAATACATCTCTGTACAGCTAAAATATAGGGAAATGGGGCTAAGCTACCCAACATCTAACAGAGGCCTATCAAAAGATATATCGAGAATGGGGCAAAGCTACCCAGCAACTAACAGAGGCCTATCAAAAGAAGTAACGAGAAATATACATCAGGAAAAGTCAATGGTGTCAATGTCTACATCATCGATACTGTCCATTTGATCTAACTCCTCCTGAGTCACTGGATCTCTATCTATAGGGATGTCAGGCCGAAACAAGGGAGGACCTTCATCGATAAGACCATATGGGTCACCTGAGGGGCCAGCGCCAGAGCTGGAAGGATCAAAAGTATCTACCTCTGAAGGATCTCTGCCCAAATGCCAAATGAAAAGATGTGTCCGGTCCAGCTGCCGGGTCAATCTGTCAATCTGTGTCACATGAGTCAGATCTTTGACACAGGCTAGCCAATCTGTCATCATCACGGATCCTGGAACCGTATCCCCAATAAACTGTGTGGCGCGGGTCTGAGCTCCAATAGTACGAGGGATCCACCAATGCTGGAACATCTCCTGAGACCAGGGGCCCTCTAACAATGTAAAACCGTCAATCCCCATCAATGGGATGTCAATGATGGGTGACTGTGAAACAGGCCAATAACGCTTGACAGGAGACAAGATCGGTATACGGATCTCTCTTGTAGTGCTCCTGATAGCACACTCTCCTAAATAGAGCTCCCATCCTCCACCTGTAAAGAGAGGAATCCTGCGGGTGGAAATGATGTACTCAACTCCAGTTGGGTACCCATCCTCAAATTCAACTCCCAAATGCTCTCCAGAGTAGGGAATCCATGTGATGACATCAGCTGTCAACAACTCCAGCTGTAGGCGACAATGAGTGAAACCCTCAGCAACAGGGACCTCCGCCAGTATGGAATGATGCCATCTCCGTCCTCGTGGATAGGTGTCTAAACCTAGCACGCTCACAGGACGCAAATAGGGAAGCCTCTCATAGGCTCAAAACTGCCAACACAAAGGCAACATCTGCTGTAAGTCAACACTCTTAACCTATACATGGGAAAAGAAAAGAGAAACACTCACCAGCAGAAACGGGTAGAATCCTAATCACGCCTCGATTAAGCCCTGCGATCGCATGTGCATTCCCCTGAGGAAGTAGGCAAAGGTATAGGAATCCCAATCATACTCTCCTATACGGTCCACGTGTCGAGTGGCGTTGATCAAAGCGAAGGACACCGTAGAGGAATTATCTGCTATGAAGCAGCCCCTAATGATCATCAGGAACAATCGCCGAAGAATGCAATCCTCGACTCTCACATCATTGGGTATGGGCTCACCAATAGCCCGGCCACAAAGATCTATGCTCAAAGGACCCAGACGACATCCCCCGCCTTGAGTGCCTCCATCGAAACTCCCAACAAGGATCTGACGGCAGTAGGGGTAATATCCGTTGTGCAAGGCACTAGATCCCCTCCAAACTCTATACCTATGATAAACTGCCAATCCATCGGCGTCATCATCACCTCACAGTCCAGCAAATGGAGTGACTGAGTCTGGTGAAACCACCGCTCAGATAATGCCCTGAGGTAACCTCAGGAACAGTGACGGGGAAGAATGGAGAAGAACATCCCAAATCCCCAGCCATGTACAATCGCTATGTAGTCATCATGCAAAGCCTGATACATAGAGTGGATGCTGAACCAGTTCCCTCGAGGCTGTGTGAAGCCGGGAACCTACATCAAATGCAGATCAACATCAGAATCCTTGACTCCTCACCAATAGGAAATAAGGAAGATTAAAGATCTAACTTCATACCTTGTTTGCATGTAAGTATACTGAAGGATGCCTACTCAAGTCACCTAGAAGATCTGGATTCGCCACTTGAATACCTGGAAATTCCCTACGGGGAATACGTATAGCAAGAGCAGGAACCTCGATCGGTACATCCTCCTCTTCGTCCTCGACATTCGGCACTTCAACTCGAATGGGACGTATTACCGCCTCCACCAAACGATGAGGCTGTCTGACAGACCGGCGTTGAGGCTCTTTAGAAGCCTCCTCCGTACACCAGAAGTAGTCCTACGGGAAGTACTCGGCTGATCCGGATCCATAATATCTGGACAACAAGTCTCCAAATCACCTCAGAAAGGGTGTGGTAAATTCTTACCTGAAGCTTTTCAAAATGCATTTTATGATTACTTGCATGCATGCATTGTTTTAACATACATCTACAGTAGAGTTAAAAATGCATAACTACTCAATGCCTACATTTTGGGAAAATTTTGCCATAGCCCCCTTTGTAAATGGGACTATCCACAAGCACATAGGCATGACTAGGTGGCCATTCAGTAGCACACCTATACACAGTCATATACATCCTACATGCATTATCACATCACAGTAAAAAATCCATAAGTGTAGTCTAATTACCAGGATTGTTTTGCTTTTCTACCTTTAGTCATTTGTCCTCAAATAGGATAAGAAATGACAGTAAAAGGTGCTAATTTGACTGTTTCAAAAGTCAAAATTTTTCACATCATTATGTTCAGCATGGTTTAATACTAACATTTGCTATGTTGAATATTTTTTATCAAGTCATATCAGCATGCTTATTCACTACTATGTGTCTAAATGCATTTCATGTGATAAGTCATTTTCCAACGGATAGAAATTGGAAAAAAAAATACATGCATATGTTACCAGGATAGTGAAGAACGCTTATGCGGTGGCGAGGATATGCGAGAAAGTTGCTAGAACTCAAAGAGATCTGAAGAAGAGCTCTCGATTTCCTTCGCAGTCTGACTTTGAAAATAACTTATGAAAGCAACCTTTGGGCTTTACATAGTCACGGTTGGCCATAGGTCCACCTGCGACTGCTGCAGGGGTACCTATGGCACTCCTACGTGGGTCCCACACCTCCGGCTCACTCTAGTTAGAGTTGCAAAGGGGGTCTCACAAGCAGAAAAGGCCAAATAAGGAATAAAAATGCTACGCGATTAAGCGGAATAGCCTGAAATCCTGGTTTTGTACGGTTTAGAATTAAACTCCCGCCATCTCATTGGTATTCGCCTGAATGCAGGTTATACTACACTAATGAGCTCAACTTTCACAGATCATGCCCGCCAATACCTCACAAAGGTCCGATGCCATCATTGCAGGGTCACAACCCTAAACCTCCCCGGCGGGGGTTACAACGCAAAACCACAAAATGATAAACCTCCCCGACGGGGGTTACAACGCCAAAGTTATCAACTGATGAAGTATCCCCGGTGGGGGTTAAAGCGCATTCTCAACCATTGATACACACATCAATGAAGGTCAAGCAACCTTGACGTCATGTTAGCCGATGGCAAGTAAACCCATCGAAGTAACTTATACAAGTATCCCCCGGCGGGGGTTACAACTCAATGCGACAATTGACACATACATCAATGAAGGTCAAGTAACCTTGATAATGCCCCCAGCAGGATCTATCCGGTGATACACACATCAATGAAGGTCAGGAAACCCTAACGATGACAGACTGTTGGCAATAACTCCGACAGAATGAGGGAATATGTTATACACATCCTCAAACAAACAAAGCTTTATCACAACAGATATCTTATACACAAGAGGTACCTCAATGGAATATAAGCCAGTGTCTAGGATTTAAGACTTTGGTGATAGCCCCAATGTCAACATCCTTGAAGACTTGGATCTCATGTCCAAGCCATCACTGATTGTCATCCCAACAGGATTACCTGACAATCACGTATCGTACATTTGCATCATGTTGCTGCATATAGCATCATGTTTACCTTACTTGCATTTCAAGTGTCTAAGATTCTTTATCCTATCCATGCCTTGCATTGCATGAATATGATAAAGAGGGGCATCTACAGACACTAGAAATTTTCTTCACGCCTATTACTGATATTGCAGGAGGGCAGATTCGTCTTTCGAAGATAATCCTGGAAGACAGCTTACATCCATTCTGAATACTACCGGAAGTCAATCCCAACCCCAGAGCATACCCCGGGAACATCATTTCTAACCCCGGAACATACACCGGAAGGATCATTTCCAACCTCGGAGATAACCCCGAGTTTTGACCTTGGCGATAACCCCAAGGAGTCGTCATTGGCCCGCGATAACTCAAAAAAATGCTTATTTCAAATGCATGCTATCAGCTTCAAGCTTAGACCTCCTGTCGAGGCACTCATACCTCAGACCCGGAGCTAACACCAGGCAGACAGGCACTCTCACAAGATGACCTTACGACATTCAAACACTTACAGCAGTCCAATCTCAGATGTAACCCTGAGCAACGTCTACTTTCAACTCAAACCGGTAATAACCCCAGTGAAGAGTCAAAACATCATCTTTCCCCTTAAACACCTGCACGTCATCTCAACACTTCATACATACATATATCCAATGATGTCCCACAAGAACCGAGGAGTTACAATCCCAAGTGACTATTACGCGTGGCAGTACCTTGGATAGAATATGAAGCTTGAAGACCATGGGCATGGACCCCTCTTCCTGACTTTGTACAACCTCTAATCCATGTCATTGCGTAACTCTTGACACAAGCGGTCCGAAGAAGGTCACATATACCTCGTTTGGATGCTCGGATTAAAGTTCTTCAAGTTTAAGTGGACATTACAGTGCACGAGTGCACATAATTCGAGACGATGGGACCCGCAAGGCCCGGAAGCACCACGACCAGCCGCAGGTATAACCACGGCTGTCGCAAGTGTACCTGCGGCCATCAGTCTATAAATATAAACCTTGAGGTTAGCCATTTGAGAGAGGAAGGGGAGAAAAAAGGCGAGGAAGCCCTGTCTAATTTACTCTGTATACACCCATATTGAGTGTTTCCTCAGTTTAAACACCTGTTAGCTCGCATATAGCTATACTTTTATCCGACGGGAGCTGAGTGTTTATCCACATAGAGTCATAGAAGTCTACTTTGGCAGCCCACTGTAAGCCTTCTTACATTCTATTAAGCCTTCTTTCCATATTAGCACACACTGTTATACACATTGAGAGTCGTGTTGTGTGCGTTTTCCCGGACTTCGGTTTGTGTTTTTCATTTTTGTCTGTATATATATATATACTTATATATATGTATATATTTTATATATGGACTAACATTATCGAGTTATGCCTCGAGTGAGCCTAGACTTATTTGCTTATATATAATTGTTGTCAGACATATCTGATGAGCCTGGATTTTATATCCGGAGCATTTACCTGCTTTTATATATATATATACTCATATATATAATTGGTGTCGGACATATTCGATGAGCCTGGATTTACATCCGGTGCGTTTACTGCTTTTATATATATGTATACACACACACACATAGATATATATATATATATAGGGTGGTGTTCCTATAAGGGCTCCCTTACTTTGTTAAAATGCGCTTTTTTTTTTGGTTTTTTTTGCTTTTTTTTAAAACAACTAAAAAAAAAGTTTAATATTTTATGGAACTAAAATTTTTTCATAATATAGTGTTTTGGATGTGATTTGGATATGTATAACAAAATAGAGTCCATACGATGCATGCAGATATGCATACATTTTTGGTATAGGTATCCAAATCACGCTAAATATTGTATTATGGAAAATTCGATTCCATAAAAATTTAAATTTTTTTTAGTTGTTTAAAAAAAAGTGCGCATTTTAACAAAGTAAGGAGCCCTCACCGATTCAGATTCGTATATATATATATATATATATATATATATATATATATATATATATACATTCCAGTCCGCTCGGAGTTTACTTACGTGGCGAGTTGATCGCTTCTGACTTTTAATTATATTCCGTCTTGCTCAGAGTTTACTTATTGGCAATTGATCGCTTCTGTACTTTTATTTACATTTCGTCCCACCTAGAGTTTCTTCGTGGTGGTTGATCAAGTCTGTATATATATATTTACAGCTTTTATATATATAACTACTTACTACTTTCCATACAAACTGCAGTATCATGTAAGCCTAGGAATTATGTGATCATAGATTCAGTTTGCTGAATCTAGATTCAGTTCCCGATGGATCTTTTTTCAGCTGTGAACAGCTTCTACATTATTTTACAGTGTCTGAATTTCCTTGGATGGCTGTCATGCCCATGAGGAGTTCGGCACTGCTGTATATTATTTTCTCGTAGATGCTTTGCATCTCGAAAATAAAAGCAAACAAGCCGAACATTTAATAATAAAAATGGAAGTATCAAAGGCCTCAATTACTATTGAGTACAGGGTTTGAAAAACCTCTTTTTACAAAACTTCATTGCTATATCCTGTTTAAAACTGAATTTTTTATAAATTCAAACCTTATGTATATAGGTGCGAACTAGATACAACATTACTTCCAAATAATTGCACATTGATCCACACACACACACACACACACATATATTCATATAACAGTTTCTTTGAAAAGTGGCGGTCACCGTGGCAACACGGATGTTGGAAGTGCCTAACACCTTTCCTCCGCATAATCAAGCCCCGAACCCAAATGAATCTCGGTTTCGCGAGACCCATCCATTTAGTAAGTGTCATTTGGGTAAATGTGCAAACCTTTTTAGTTGCGTTAGTGTAACCAGTTAAATACACCAACTGGTGACTCTTAAAGTCAAATCATCGACATTATACATGTCAGACCTTTTTCACTTGTTTTTTCAAATAAATCTCACATTAACATGAGAACACCAAAGACCAAGTAACGAAAAGGCACACTAAAAATTACCGACGTCAACATTGTATATGGAGATAATGTATGATCAATAAAGAATCTACTACTTCTAGTAAAAGAAGAAAAATATCTTATGTGATTCGATAAATGACAATCCAGTAGTCCTTGGCCAAGACAAAATGAAAGTAGAAATGAGTTTCTAATTTGCATTATTTAGAGTTGTGCATTTAAGAGTCAACATACATATAATTAAATAAAATAAGACTTGACAGTAATTCCATGTCTTATATTTAATTGGGACATTGTATAGTGGAAGGATTGAATTGTACGGTAACTATTTACTCAAAGGTTCTTTTATAATTAATGTTGAAATCTATATTATACGAGAAAAGTCGTTTAATCGCTAGGGAGGCTTATCCTATTGTAGAATAAATATTATTTATTTAAATAAATTAATAGTTTAATTTATTTATTTAAATAAGATTAGAATTGTTCTAATTGATTTATTCACAACCGATTTAATATGGAAAACCTAAAGGGTCACACTATAAAAGGAAGAATAATTATTTAAGAAGTTAATGGCATAATCGTAATAATAAGTTAAGTATACTTAATTTAATCTATGGTGATAGAAGAAATTAAATAGCTTAATATTCATTATTTAATATTTTGGAAATATTAAATATAAATTAATAAGAGGAGTCTTATTATTATTATTATTTAATTTCTAAAAGAGTTTGGAAATTAATTAATAAAATTACTCTCATATATTCCTAATAAGATTAGGAGGTTAAATTAATTAAAAGAGTTTAATTAATTATCCCTAATAAGATTAGGGAGCTTAATTAATTAAAAGAATTTAATTAATCAAATAATACCTTATTTTCTAATTAGATTAGAAGGGTTAATTGATATCTTTCTAAGAAGACTCTTATATCAGATATCCATATATACGTGATTCCAATTGTCAGAGAGTACACTTTTTTTCTATGAGAGATAGAAAAACTAGGGTTTTTCCAAATATCAATCTTCTTAAATTTTTCTTCTTCCTTGGTGAATCACCTCTAGAGGCCAAACATTTGGGTTGCTAACATTGATCAAAGGAATGAACCAAACCCGGTGGATTCAAGTTGAACGCGAAAGGATTTGGACGTGAACTTGTACCTGAGGAAGCTCGAATCTTCAAGGGTATGATTCTTGTTCTTTATCTTTTTTTTTTATTAATAATTGTGCATAAAGGATGATCCGGGTATATGGTTTGTAGAATTTTAAAACTCTAATTTTCCATGCTTCCGCTTATTTTGTGCAATTTGATTGCGTTCATGAATCTTACAAACATAACAGTGGCATCATAGCCAAACATTTATGCGAATTATTAATTGTTTGATTTAATATGTATATTGATATATGTTTAGAACAATTTAATTATGCATAATTTTGTTGTATAACTTTTTTTAAAAAAAAACTATTCGCGAAACCTTTTTATGAAAATCCGTATTTCGCTAAGTCACATCCTCGAATTCGCTGATCCTTATTTTTGGTTGGTTTAATTTTTTTCAAATGTTAATCTTCTGTGGAATCCTATACATGCAGATATATATATATATATATACGGTTCGGATCAAGTGCATACCCCTTATCTTACTCACCCAATTTTCACAATTTTTTAGCGACGGGCGTGACGATTCTATCATATAATCAGTCGCTCATACTTTTAGCGACGCTATATATGTTGTTCATCGCTAAAAGTATAAACGATGGTTAAAGATCAAGCCGTCGCCGTGTTAAATTCGCTAAAGGGAGTGAGCAATTGTGAGTAAGATAAGGGTAAGCACTTGATCTTGTTATATATATATATATATATATATATATATATATATATATAGTTTACCTATTTACCGATTTCTAAATTGGTGGTACATGATTCCATATAGTTTACTTGTTTATTAATTACTAAATTGGTGTACGTGATTCTCACCTTGCAGTTATTATTATATATATATATATATATATATATATATATATATATATATATATATATATATATATATATTATTAATTGTTTTATAATTAAAATAAAAAATTATTTAAATCTTAAAATTGGATTTCATTCTAACTAATTAGAGTTGGAATTGGATTCCATGATAACTAATTGGAGTTGAAATTGGATTTCATATTTCCTTAAATAAAGGAGTTTATTTTGATATGAAATAAGATTTCATATTATTCAAAATAAATGAGTTTATTTGTGAATAGGAAAGCGAATCCATATTTCCTTAAATAAAGGATTTTATTTAGATATGGAATAAGATTTCATATTATTCAAAATAAAGGAGTTTATTTGTGAATAGGAAAGAGAATCCGTGTTTCCTTTAATGAAGGAGTTTTTTTACTTGGAATTGGATTCCATAATTAATTAAAATAAAAGAAGTTTATTTTGATTAAATATTTTGATTAAAATAAAATAGTTTATTTTATTCAAAATTGGATAAATTAAAATAAAAGAGGTTTATTTTGATTTAAATTTGGATTAAAATAAAGGAGTTTATTTTGATTCAAAATTAGATTTTATACTAACTAAATTTGCCCATTAAATGATATCAATATACGTTAAATGTTTATTATTCATGAAATAAATGTTATTTATTGATGCATATGATGATGTGTATGATAATAAATGAGATTGATTATGGACTATTGACCAATGTGATTGGATTTTATTTTAGTTGGATGCATGAATGTATGAGTTTTATTAAATGGGGTCTGCGTACCTCGTCTTCTCTATTTTTCCTTAATGTAAATTCTATCTCCCTCCTATGTACTTCCCCTTTACTGCTGATCAAGGTTTCTATTTATTTTAAATAGTTTTGTAATAGGAATAGTTAGAATTAATTTTGAAGAATTAGAGATCAAGAAACAAGGAGCGCTTGAAGACTTGTTTGTAATGGAGCCCGGGTTTAAATGTAATAGTTATATTTAAATATTAATTCTTGCACCCCTAGGGTTTGACCTTTTGGTTCACTTGGTGGCTCTAGTGAACCAAACTAGAATAAAAGTCCATAATCAATCCGGGTAGAATATAGTATTCTATATGTGCATGTTGATACTATATATATATATATATATATGTATATATATATATATATATATATATTATACAAACATGCTTTGCATGTTCATTAATATGACGCGTATTTTATATATATATGTGCATGCTCACTAAACAAGATGAGACAAATTAATAACAAATCCCTCAAAGATTTTATATTAAGTCCTAAGCGTTCAAAGATATTTGGAATATCGAACGTCGCCTTCTAGCATGATAAAAAATAATAGAGTATTAATTAATTATTATAAGTTTGTTGTGTCACCACAAGACTTATCTTAATTCTTTGAGATGCTAAGTTTATCACATTTGATGCTTATAAAGAAAATTGAAAAATGTTGTTTTGTTGTGTCACCACAAGGACAATATTTTTCTTTTTTGAATATATGGAGTGCTCGGTTGGACTTAACTTGGATAATTTTGATTCGGATGTGCCACCACTTAATCAAAATAATCTAAGAGGCAAAATACAAGGAGTTACATAGTTGATGTAATTGACAAGAGTTGTCTACCTATTTATTTATATATAGTTTGTTGTGTCACCACAAGGCTATATACATTTGAAATGGGATCCTTATTCTCACTAGCAAATCTTTAATTAGATTTTGCCGAACTATATAAGTGAGGGTAATATAGTTTGATGAAAATAATGGGAGATACCAATTTAAAACAAGACCTAATTTATTTTAGTAATTAATAAAAGTATGTATGCTAAAATGTTGTTAATTACAAATTCATTTACAGAATTTGACAATGTCTAAATTACTATCATTGCGAAACATATTTGATGTTAATTAATCGGACCGAATTAAACGGATTGGTTAACGAAATTAAGAATAGTTCTCACGGCTGAAAAGCTACCTTATGTCCTTAATACGCCTATCGCTGCAATGGTTGCAGACAATGCCTCTGAGGAAGAGATTGCTACTTTTAGAAAGTGGCAAGATGATGCACAGTTGGCTCAATGCATCATGCTCGTATCCATGAGTAACAAGCTTCAGCGTCAGCATGAAACTGTGGATGCTCCTATTATATTCCTACACATCAAGTAGTTGATGGTGAGGAAAGTAGGACTAATAGATATCAAATATCTAAGGAGCTCTTCCTATCTAGAATGGCCAACGACACTACAGTACAAACACATGTTCTAAACATGATCAATTTGATTGAATAATTAGGACAACATGTTTTATCATAGATGGAGAGTTGAGCCAAGATTTGATCTAGCAGTTACTCTCGGACTCCTTCTCAAAATTGTTGTGAAATTTTCATATGAACAAGTTAGATATCAGCTTCACTGATTTGCTTAACATGTTGAAAAATAGCTGAGTCACTTTCCAACCAAGAAAGACCAAGTCTTACTGGTAGGGGCTAAAGGATCTTCTAAAAGGAAGAACGATTCTAAGAAGGTAAATAGAAAAGGTAAAAACAAAGGATAATAAGAACAAAACTGATACAGATAGCAAAGGAGTTTGTTTCCACTGTAATAAGCCTGGACACTGGAAAGAAACTGAAAGAATCATCTTGCAGAGGCTAACCAGAAGAAGTTTTGTGAAGCTTCGATTACAAATACAATTTTGTTCATGATTGAAATAAATTTTTCTTTAAGTCAAGGTTCTACTTGGGTATAGGATTCCGACTTTGGTTATCATAAATATAGATTTATGAAGGGACCAAGCAGAAGTCAGAAGCTAAACAAAGATAAGTAATCCTATGTGTGAGAAATGAAGCAAAGGTTGCTACATTAGCCATAGGAACTTATAGTTTACCACAGCCTATGAGTAAATCTATTAAGTCAATAAGTTGTTATTGTATTTCAATTCTTGTTAGAAACATTATTTCATTTTATTATTGGACAATGAAATCTTTGGTATTATATTTAAGAACAATTATTGTTCTATTTATAATAATAATATTTTGTATAGAATTGGAATATTACTTAATGGATTTTGTATACTTGACTTACGTAAAAATATATTTTGCAAATTGAACAAACTAGTATAAAAAAAGGAGATGATCATTCAAAGAGTTGAATGTGTGTATTTATTGAAATACAAGTGTGAATTATTTGAAAGGTTCAAAGAATTCAGAAGTGAAACAAATTGACAAAGTATTAAGATTCTTTGATTAGATCAGGGAATAAATATTTGTGCAATAAGTTTCTAGATCATCTCAAATGGTTTTCTCACAATGGATGCCTCCTGATACGCAATAATTGATTGATGTATCTGAAATGAAAAATCGTACCTTGTTGGACATGGTGCGGTCTATAATGATTTTATCGACATTCCAGTATCCTTCTGGGATAATGTCCTAGAAATGACTGCATATCTATGAAAATGGTAACCTCTAAATCCGGCACCAAGACTCTATAAAAGTTATGGATAGGGAGGATTCCTAATTTTAAGTATGTTAAGATAAGGGGGTTGTCCAACTTATGTGAAAAGGTTTCAAAGGGATAAGTTTGGGACAAGATTTGACATATACAAATTTGTAGGACATCCTAAAGTAAGTTTAGGGTATATGTTCTATAATCCTACTTAGCAAAAGGTGTTTGTTGCGAAACATGCTTCCTTCTAAGATAAAAACTTTATCATTAAAGGGGCTAGTGGGAGGATAATAGATCTTGAAGAGTTCAAGAACCACAAATTACTATAAGTCAAATAAGAGGAACCTGTAGATAGAACTATTGTACCACAACTGAATTATAAATCTGGAATAGTACCAAAGATACCTAGGAGGTATGGATTCATCATAGATGATGATGATGAGGTACACATCATAGATGATGATGATCCAGTTACATACGATGAGGTAAGAGTTGTAGACACTCAGAGAAATGGATTGAAATAAGCTTCTCAAATATGGAACATTCATTTTTATGAGACAATCAAAAGAGTTTGATTTTATCAAAATACAGAATGAACCTAGTGTGTACAAAAGGGTTAGTGGGAGCGTCGTGACATTTCTAGTATTATATGTTGATATATTATGGATAAAGAATGACATACTAATGCTACAATCAGTAAAGATAAAGTTGTCTAAGCATTCCTCCATGAATGATTTGGAAAGAGTATCTTAATTGGGGATACAAATCTAAATAGATAGATTCAAGAGGATGCTCGACTTAACCCAAGGAACGCATATTCATTTGATGCTAAAGTCATTTAGCATGGCAGCTAAAGTCGTTTAGCATGGAAAACTCCAAGAGTTGTCTCATGTTGATGAGCCATGTAGTGTATCTCTCTTAATAGTCCCCATAGACTCATAAAAGAGAGATCGCATGAGTAACTATCATGTATGCAATGAAATGTACGAGACCTGATGTTAGTCAGTCATATTCTGGAGAAGTTCACTATGAGTCTGTGAAAAATATCTTAAAGTACTTAACTGGCACTAAGGATGTGATCATATTCATGGTGGGTCTAAATTAAAACTGGAGGGCTTATCAGACTCAAGTTTTTCAGACTAACCAAGACGACAGAAAATCCACTTTAAGGTAAAGCATTACCTTGAACGGTGGTGTAATGAATTGAAAAGGTTTCAAACAACAAAGAGTTGCTAGTTTAGTGATAAAGACAAAGTATATAGCTATAAATGAAGCTACAAGTTGATTGTTTGGATGAAAAGTTCATTACAGAACTAGGAATAGTTCCTAAGTCTCATCTTGGATCTAAACATGTGTTGTGGCACTTTCATTTGATTATAGGAATCATTAAAAGATGGAAAATCACTATAGAGATAGTGGATTCTCAAGAAAAACATTACATATCCATTAATTAAAGCTTATCTAACAGCAGGATAATCGTCACTTAAAGAAGAAGGGTTTGAGATACCATGGCGATTGGCTTTAGTGCAAGTGGGAGATTGAAAGTAGTATGCACACAAGCCAATCATGTTTGAAGATAAAGGATATAATTTGTAACAATCTTATTCATTTATTAATAAAAAGTATTAATTTATTAAAGGCTTTTAATTATCTACATGATGCTATTTTATAATATGTGATAAACCCATAGTTTTAAGCAATGCTTTTAGAATAATGATGATGATCATTTTAATGAAATCTAAATTCTTAGAAAGCTTAAAACTAAAATAGTTCCCAATTGTTGGATTACTAAATTGGGGATTAGTGAATCCGGATAGATTGGTACGTACGTTGTTTGCTCATTGGATGAGGATGATTGATCTCATGATCATTTGTGAGGAGACACTAAAACAAGTATGTAGGTGCTTATTAGAGGATAAGTTCACTGAACGTGGCTCGCTAAGGAATACCGAATGGAGTTTTACTTGCCTGCCAATAGGAATTCCTATAGTGATAGTAGTACAAGTGATCCTTGGACTTAAGATCATCATAGTATCTTGTGTATGATGAATTATACTTTGACTTATTCCTTAAGACCCTTAGGGTATATCAAAGGGTATGCTTGGGTATAATAAGTTGTACATGGAGATAATGTATGATCAATAAAGAATCTACTACTTCTAGTAAAAGAAGAGAAATGTCCTATGTGATTCGATAAATGACAACCCAATAGTCCTTGGCCGAGGCAAAATAAAATTAGAAAGGAGTTTCTAATTTGCATTATTTGGAGTTGTGCATTTAAGAGTCAACATACATATAATTAAATAAAATAACACTTGACAGTAATTCTATGTCTTATATTTAATTGGGACATTGTATGGTGGAATGATTAAATTGTACAGTAACTATTTACTCAAAGGTTCTTTTATGATTAATGTTGAAATCTATATTATCTGAAAAGTCGTTAATCACTAGGGAGACTTATCCTATCAGAGAATAAATATTATTTATTTAAATAAATTAATAATTTAATTTATTTATTTAAATAAGATTAGAATTGTTCTAATTGATTTATTCACAACCAATTTAATATGGAGAACCTAAAGGGTCACATCATAAAAGGAAGAATAATTATTTAAGAAGTTAATGGCATAATCGTAATAATAAGTTAAGTATATTTAATTTAATCTATGGTGATAGAATAAATTAAATAGCTTAATATTTATTATTTAATATTTTGGAAATATTAAATATAAATTAATAAGAGGAGTCTTATTATTATTATTATTATTATTATTATTTAAATCCTAAAGGAGTTTGAGAATTAATTAATAAAAGTACTCTCATATATTCCTAATAAGATTAGGAGGTTAAATTAATTAAAAGAGATTAATTAATTATCCCTAATAAGATTAAGGAGCGTAATTAATTAAAGGAATTTAATTAATCAAATAATACCTTATTTTCTAATTTGATTAGAAGGGTTAACTGATATCTTTATAAGAGGAGTCTTATATCAGATATCAATATATACGTGGTTCTAATTGTTTGAGAGTATGCTCTTTTTTTATGAGAGATAGAAAAACTAGGGTTTTTCCAAATACCCATCTTCTTGATGCAATAAATAAAGAGCATTATACATACATTTCTAAATACATCATTGGATAAAGATTAAATACATCATCTTTGTCCATAACTAAAAATAAAAAGTACAGGGAAATGGGGCACATCCGCCTAATAACTAACAGAGGCCTATCAAAAGAGATAGCGATAGCTTATCAACGATCAACCTGCTGTAACTCCTCTTGAGTCACCGTATCTCTGCCAAAGGGAATATCAAGTCGATATAGAGGGGGATCTGCTCTAGTGAAACTGTCAGAATATGGGCCACCTGAGGGACCAGTTCCAGAGCTGGATGGATCAAAAGAATCTACCTCTGATGGATCTCGACCCAGATGCCTAATGAAAAAAATGCGCCCGGTCCAACCTCTGGGTCAAGCTAGAAATCTGCTCTAAATAAGTAGGCTGTCTAACACAGGAAATCCAGTCTATCATCATCACGGACCCGTGAACCATATCCGCTAGGAACTGAGTGGCGCAGGTCTGAGCCCCAATGGTGCGAGGAGTCAACTAGTGATAGAAAGCATCCTGAATAAGAGGACCCTCTGATAAGTAAAGCCATCTAAACCCATTAAGGGAATCTCTGTGACTAACTGAGATAAAGACCAATGGCGTCTAGTAGGAGGAAGATATGGAATACGAATCTCCCCTGTGGTGCTTTTGATAGCATGCTCTCCCAAGTAGAGCTCCCAGCCTCCCTTAGTTAAGAAGGGAATCCGACGAGTGGATATGCATACTCTGCCCCGATCGAAAAAATGTCCTCAAAACCAACTGTCAGATGATCCGGGGTGTAAGGAACCCATGTTATGACGTCGGCAGTCAACAACTCCAACTGTAAATGAGAATGATTAAACCCCTCCGCCACAAGGACCTCTGCTAAGGTGGAATAATGTCATTGTTGTCCCTGTGGATAGGTCTCCAGACCTAAAGTTGTAATTAGGCGTAGGCAAGGGAGCCTCTCATATGCCTAAAACTAAAAATGCAAAGATTAAATGTCATCAGTTATGAAGAGTGTCAACCCGAGCGGGGGGAATTACTCACCAACAAAAATGGGTAAAAGCCTAGCCAAGCCTTTGTCACGCCATCTGAACATAGGCTCATCCCTCGAAGGAAATATTCAAAGGTGAATGAACCCCAGTCAAAGTCTCTTATGTGATCTACATCACGAGTAGCGCTAACAAGAGCAAAAGATACCATCGAGGAGTTGTCCGCCAGGAAGCAACCCCTAATGATGATTAAGAACAATCGCCGAAGAATGCGATCTCTATCCCTCTGATCAGCAGGTAGTCTAATAAATGGAGAGACTGAGTCTGGTGAAACCAGTGCTCAAACAAAGCCCTCAAATAACCCTAGGGACAGAAATAAGGAGGAATAGAAAAGAAAGCCTGAAAGCCCCATGAGTGGACAATCTCCTGATACTCTGGATAAAGGGTCCAGTATAAAGAATCAATGTTAAACCAGTTCCCCCTAGGTTGAGTGAAGATGGGAACCAGCATCAATTTCAAATCAAGATTAAACCATACGCGCATACATATTTGATACATTGTGTTTAAATCTATACTGCATGAAATCTAACATTTTAGCGGTCAAAACTTGAAAAGAAAGGATGTAAATGTTACCAGAGTTGTGAAGAACGATTGTATGATGATGGATTTCGTGAAAAGTAACCCGAACTGAGCAGATCTAAGAGAGAAATTTTGGATTTTTCAGTAGGTTCAAGATGAAAATGACTTTTGAAAGGCCAGGGGAGGTTTAAATCAACCCGCGGTCTGTCGTGAATCTACCTACGACAACTGAAGGTAGACCTGTGGCAACCCAGGCAGGGTCCTACCCCTTCTGGCTCGATCAAATTTGAGTTACAATAGAGTTCCCTGAAGAAAAAAAGTTAAATCAAGAAAAAAGTTCTACACGATTGAGCAAAAAGGGCCTAAAATCTTGAAACGGGACGTCAAACTTCGGAAGTCTTAGAATCCTCTGTAAACCATTGGTGACAGCTCCAACGTAGTATCGGGGTAGGGTCCAATTATGTAAGCCATTGAAAACTACTTTAGCAAAGATCAGAGTATCTAATACTGTAAACCGTTGGTGACAGCTCTAGCGTAGCATCGGGGAAGGGACCGGTGATGTAAGTCATTGAAAACTACTTTAACGAAGATCAGAGTATCTGATACTGCTAACCATTGGCAAAAGATCCAACGTAGCATCGGGGAAGGATCTGGTGATATAAGCCATTGAAAACTAATTTAGTAAAGATCAGAGTATCTGATACTGTAAACCATTGGTGACAGCTCCAGCGTAGCATCGGGGAAGGGTCTGGTGATGCAAGTCGTTAGAAACTACTTTAGGGAAGATCAGAGTATCTGATATTGCTAACCATTGGCGACAGATCTAATGTAGCATCGGGGAAGGGTCTAGTGATATAAGCCATTGAAAAATGTTTCAACGAAGGCCATAGAATCCGGTACTCCAAACCGTTGGCAACAACTCCAACGTAGCATTAGGGAAACCTGGTGAAGACAACTATGGAAAACTGTCTTCATCAGGAAGGACCGATGATGTAATATGTTATAAGAAAAATCTCCAATTGAAGCGACAAGAAAGATCGGTGATGTTGAGACCTTTATAACCTACCGTTTGAGTAGGCACCGAGAAGGTTCGATGATGGTAAACCTTTGAAAACTACCATTTGAGTAGACACCGAGAAGCTTTGGTGATGATCAACCGCTATAAACTACCGTTTGAGTAGGCATTAAGAAAGTTTGGTGATCAACCTTTGCAAACTACCGTTAAAGTAGGAATTGAGAAAGTTCGATGATGGTCAACCTTTGTAAACTATCATTCGAGTAGGCATCGAGAAAGTTCGATGATGGTCAACCTTTGGAAACTACCATTCAAGTAGGCATCAGGAGGATTCTGTGATAATTGATCATGGAAAGCTCTACCCTCAGTAGAAATATTGGTATCAACTGGATATAATTCCAAATCGTTGGTGACTATCCCAGCAGAGGTAAAACAAGAATGTGTGTCTGGAAAAGAGAGCGTTGGTAACAACTTCAATGTGAACGTCGGGTAAGTCCGATGGTATTAGCAATGAATGTTATCCCCAGCAGTGAGTAGGGAATGGTCATTGATACAACTTGTGGAAACTAACCCCACAGAGGCATATAACATTCATAGCATGCTATACCACACATTGCATTACATTTGCATTTATCATATTTTCAGTTTCTAGCAATCATTATCTTGTTCATTCCATTGTATTGCATAAACATGATAAAGAGGGGCATCTGTAGACACTCGAAATTTTGCATTCCTGTTACTAACCATGCAAGAGGGCAAAATCATCTTTTATCTTTCGGAGACAGTCATAGGAAATAATCAAACCAGACCCCCAGAGAAAGCCACATGAAATCATCAAATTAACCTCAGAGACAACCCTGATGACAGACAGAAGTCAACAACAGTCAATCCCCAAAGATAACCCTGAGGAAAGACAATTGCAGCACATCAAGCCCAGAAACCAACTCTGAAGGGAAAAAGGGTAATTTTACCAACTCAATATCAATTCAGATTAAACTACTGCGAATAATGTAATACAGAACCATCACAGCAATCCCGAGTGAAAACTGCGCCAGACAGCTTAATGGACTGACTGCGAAGACTTGAAGATCTGCTCATGGACCCATCTTCCCGGATTCAGAAAAGGTCAAGCCCCATGTCATTTTGTAACTCTTGGAAAGAGCTTTCTGGTAGGATATGGCATACCTCCATCGGATTCCCGTATTACAAGTTATGAAGGTTTAAGCAGACTTCACGTTGGTTGGAGTGCACGTACTTCGAGACATCGGGACCCACCAGGCCCAACCGCAGGTAGACCCACGATAGATCGGGTCTATAAATACCCCCTCCCCCAACTCATTTTAAAAAAAGAGAGAAAGAGAGAAAAAAGGTCTGGGAGAGAGAAATTAGGCCATTTGAGAGCGAAAGGCAACTTTTCTTCCATTCAATCTTTGTAAATCTCTTATACAAACACTCTTATACATATATATGGCAACATATCAAGTTTTTACCCGTGTAAAATGAGTTTTGAGGCAGTTAAAGCTATTTGATAGCCATTCTCATGCTTAACAGTAAGATCCCATCAGATCTACTGCTTTTCTTACTTTATACTATATATAAGTACAATATATTTGTCTGGCATAGATCTAATTTTTTAACCGTTCATTTCTTGTAAATAGTTAACATTTAAGATTTATTGACTAGATATGTACTGGATCTAGCCAGATCTAGCTTTTAACCGGTTCAAAAGTTGTAAAACTTGAACCTAGAAGCTAGAATGACTAAGATCTGTACAGATCTAGTTTTCTTTCTAGTTTTGTAAGTATTTAGCAAACACGTGGCCCTAGATCTATATCTAGAGGACACTGGAAGCTTTGGCTATGCGCATGCAAGGATTTAACTGATGAATCCTTTGTTTTGTGGTGTTTAGAGTAAATATATGTATTATTTTTGTATATTCGTTATGGAGGCTGTTTATGTGATATCTTATGAGCCTATGAACTACAGGATCTACAATTCAATCAGTTGTACAGCTAGCCTGCCAATTTTGTACTTGTAAATCCAGGGCCTTAAAATGTTTATACGGATTTAAAGCCCCAAAATAATGAAAATCATACATGTGGTGTTCGGGCGTACTTTGATCGCTTTCATGTCCATAAGAAGTCTGACACTTATATATATATATATATATATATATATATACTGTCAAAGATTCTTCGCATCTTTAATAAAATCAAATCAAATCGAATACGGAATAAAATAGAAGTATTAAAGGCCTCAATTCCTATTTGAGCATAAGGGTTTGAAAACTTGTTTTCAAAACATCACTTTTATATTTCTTGCTTAAAATTGAAATTTTCAATAAGTCAAACACTTAGTATATAGGTGCAAAAGAGGCATATCACTACGTTTAAATAACTCACTTCGAGCACATTTATATGCATCACACACACACACACACACACACACTTCAATGCATAGGGAATGAAAAGATGCGGTAATCGTGTTTCATAGAAGTCAGGGGATGCCTAACACCTTCCCCTCGCTTAAGCAAGCCTCCGAACTCTCTGAATTTTGGTTTCCAAGACCAATTAAACAGAAGCCATATATTGGGCCATATTGTAAAACCTTTCAAAAATTGGTTGAGTTGGTACAACCATTTAACTCATACTAACTGGCGACTCTGTCTAATTTGGTCCAATAATTAAATTCAAACTTTTCAAATCGTCGTCGATATTGTATGTCAGTCTTTCCAAAAATCTCACTTTTAAGAAAAATCAAATCAAATCAAGAACACATAAAGGGTAGAACACAAACAGGAAAATCAAATCGAATCAAATCACACATTCTTATTGCTCTGCCCCGAGTTAGAATAGGTCTCCTTATTATAGTAGTTACCATACTTAGATAGAAGTCAATCTCCATTAAAATGGAAAGTCGAAGTCAATGTAAACGGTTCCTATAAAAATATAAAATCAACCAAAAATAAAATTATAGATTCTTTAAAGATCAAGTCTCCTAATAAGTATGAATATCCACGTGGAAAAGTTTCATTATGTAAGACCCCAACTTTTATGAATAAAGATTTAAATTTCTCGAAATATATTTTTTAATATTATGGTGTGGATTTGATATAATGTTATAGTTATGGGTAATATTTATAAATTGTGCAAAGTAAGCAAGTTGTTATAAAATATTCGATTGGTCGGGGAATATTCGTTTTATCAGGGAATATTCATACGACGACACAATAATTAGTGGACCCTACAACGGAATTACTGTCGGAGTTAGAAAATGACAGAAATATCTTTTTATAAAAATAACGGCGAAAATTTTACCGTTAACTGTTGAAATACCCGGTGATAAAAGTACAGTAATATGCGTGGTTGCATACTAGGACACGGTATTGATTATTGATGCTTACGTGAGAAGTCACTCAGTAATACTCAATTATTGCTACAATAATTGCTGTATAGTATCTCACGTTATTGATTTAATTATTGTCATAATAGGTTATATTATTAAATCAATAATTGAGATGACAATGTTATTCATATTATTATTTGCATTATTGATAATGTCTAGAAAGTTCTGTCGAGGAAAGGAGTTTAGTCACCTAATTGCGCGCCAATTGGGAGCCCCCTCTTTCCTGAGAATGATCTGGTTGTTAATATTGCAAGTTATAATATTAAGGATGAATGTTATTAAAAATGTATTTTGTGAAGCCAAGTGAATTGAGATAAATAGAGGGAATTTTTTTATGAAGTTTTTGTTGTAAATTTTACTTATTATATGGACCCCCACTTACTCATTTTCAAAATCATCGGTAGAAAATTATCTCAGTTTTGTTATATATATATATATTATAATAAGTTTTATTTTTTTTTATGAAAAATAGAATATATTATATTTTATTATGTATAATGTTTGCATAGTAAAATCAAAAAAAATTCAGCCGATCGGTGCGCGCCCGTGATTGTCCTCCTGTGTAGTCCGTGATTTTATTTTCTAAATAGTATCCTTCCATTTTTCTATAAATAAAATGCTTAGTTTAGAATTGAAAATCATACCGGAATCAGAGAATTCTTCTTCTATAATATTGAGCGTATTTTTTTAGAGTTTAAAGAAGCTTTGAGTGTAGAAAATAGTGCAAGTTTTCTACAAGAATATCCCCGCTATACCAGTCAGAATACTCTTCTTTTTAAGGTAAGGGGTATTATTTATTTCATACTCGTTTACGATATTATTTTTCATAATTGAAAGGAATTTTATTTTCGTTCAATATTTGTAAGGAATATTATTTTCGTTCAATATTCGTAGGGAATATTATCTTCGTTCAATATTCGTAGGAATATTATTTTTATTCAATAGTTTTAAGGGATATTATTTTTGTTCAATATTCGAAAGAAATAATATTTTCTTCCATACTCTATAGTATGTAAGTAATATTATTTCATTTCAGATTCTAAATTCTACACTCTGTAGACACTCGAATTTTGCATTCATGTTACTAACATTGTAGGAGGGTAGAATCGTCTTCCAGAGATAACCCTGGAGGTCAAATCAACTCAATCCCGGAGACGACCCCGGGATACTCAGTTTTTCCATCTTAGAGACAACCCCGAGATACTCAGTTCTAGTCCCGGAGACAACCCCAGGAGTTTCAGTTTCAACCTCGGAGTCAACCCCGAGGATGGCAATTCCAGTTCCGGAGATAACACCGGAGAAATCAGCCCCATCTCAGAGACAACCCCGAGATACTCAGTTTTAGTCCCGGAGACAACACCGGGAGATTCAGTTCCAACCTCGGAGACAACCCCGAGGAATGCAGTTGTAGTTCTAGAGATAACCCTAGAAAAGCTTGTTTCAACCCCCAGAAGTCACTTTTAACCTCAGAGATAACCCCAAGGCGCTCAGTTCCAACCTCGAAGATAACCCCGGGAGGTCAGGCACACCTCAAAGACAACCCTGAGGACATTCAGTACCTACAGCAGCCCAATCTCAGAGATAACCTTGAGCAACGACTGCTAAATCAGCCCAGAACCAGAGATAACCCCGGTGAGGGAAAAAATCATCATTTTTCCACATCGATCCCACATTCATGCTATCTCAACAACATTTCATCCCACATTCTACACAGAAGTATCCCACAAGAACCATAGCTCAAATCCAGAGTGACAACTATGCAAGATAGCACACCGGATAGAATTTGAAGACCTGAAGATCTAGGCATGGACCTATCTTCCCGACTTCGTACAACCTTTTATCCCATGTCATTATGTAGCTCTAAACAACAACATTTTGAAAAGTTATTATACGCCTCAATCGGATGCCCGAATTGAAACTTATGAAGGTTAGAGCGGACAAAGCATTGCATGCGGTATCGCGTTTTCAGATAGCAGGAGGCCCATTAGAGTTCGGGCAGGCCCGGGTAGCCGTAGTGGACTGCGGCTCCCCCTCTATAAATAGAGGGCTTGGGGTGGCCATTTTGAAGAGAGAAAAGGTGAGGAAGCCTTGTCCATTTTGCTTTGTACACAGTATAAACTGAGTGCTTTCTCTTTCTAAACACTTGTGAGCTTGTGCTTTGCTATATTTTATCGGTAAAAACTGAGTGCTCATTCATTTAAAGCTATTTGAAGTCTTTTTGACAGCCTACTGTAAGACTTCTCACATTTCTTAAAGCCTTTCTCCACTTTCGTTCACACACAGTTATTCACGTTAAGAGTCGTGTTGTGTACAGTATGCACTGACAAATCGGTCAGTGGCTTTTTTACGCTTTGCTATATATATATATATATATATATATATATATATATATATATATATATATAAGCAATAAATGGCCACGAAGTGATCTCTAGGTCTGACAGAAATATATATATATATTTAAAGCTGGGGACATCTCGTAAGAGGGCTTAAGTCGCTATTTAAAGCTTTTCAAAACTTTTATCTACTTTTGTGTGGATGTTGCATTTATATTTGAATAAATGTGTACTAATGCATTTACTTACTGCACTTAGTGCTTAGCACTATATCTGCATGTGATATTAGTGCTTCTCACATGTCATCATTTCCATACGGTGAGACGCGATGTATGTGAATGTATGTTGTGTGGTCCATCCAACAGGAGGCTATCCTATCGGTGTTTGATTACTGGACTCGTAGGGAGACTAATTCCAATGAGGCTCAGGAAAGGCACCACCCAGATTCGCTCCAGTTGAAAGACCGGATAAACTTCTCGTCGAGTAAATTGTGATGATATAGGAACCTTCATGCCAAAAAGCCGCGAGAGTAGCCTAAGATAGGTCAGCCTCTGATAAACCAAACGCGAAGGGAAGTCTCTTCATACTTTCCTATTTCAATTACTTGTAATTTCATTTCCATGTCAATATCAGTGTAATGGAAAATATGAAGGAATATGTGTACATGCATTCCCTTTTATATTAAAACCTGACATGTTATCTTATTATACAAATAGCTAACATCCGTTTTGCAGGATAATACTCCTAAAAATGGACACATCACATAGCATGTAACATTTCTACATTCCCTAAGACTAAACTACATAAGTCTTTTTGTAGGGAATCAATTGGTCATGTTACCCGTTCCAAATCCAAAAAGGAAAAAAGGCTAGAGCAAAGCATGGCTACATCTGGCCAGTCTAATCCTACTCCAGTTTCTCGTGAGGAGTTTGAAGGATTAAGTAGCCAAATTATAGAGTTGGTTGTTCTACTCAAAGAACTACACAAGTCCACTTAGGGTCCACAAATATCCATACATACAGAATCCTCTGTACATTGAGGAACTCAAGGTCCGGACAAAGAAATTCTAGTACCTGAGTCTCAGTTAGATAAAACCAACAAAACCCCTAAAATAACCCATCTCAAAGAAGATCCAGACACCAATGATATCAGGAAGAAAGTCCTACAAATGGAAGAAACCATTTGATCTATTAAAGGGATTGGAGCAAACGGGAGTGTTTCATATTCAGACCTTTGCATCTTCCCTGGGGTTCATTATCCAACAAAATTCAAGACTCCTGATTTTGAAAAGTATGATGGATTGGGAGATCCTTACATACATTTGAAAGTATTCATTGGAGAGCTTAGATCTTCTGTCAAAATGAAAAGCTCGGAATGCAGCTGTTTCAGAAAAGTCTGACTGGAGAAGCCAGAGCGTGGTAAACTAGATTAGACAACTCCATGATTTATAGCTGGGAGGAGCTAGCCCATGCTTTCCTCAGTCAGTATAGTTTTCAAACTCAGATGGCTCCAGACCGGTACCAAATACCAAAGTCAAGAAATAAGCCAATGAGTCTTTTAGAGAGTATGCCAAAAGATGGAGGCATCTGGATGCTCAAGTTATTCCCTCTGTGACTGAGTCTGAAATGGTGATGACCTTCATAGACATTCAAGAAGCTCCCTTTTATGAGAGAGTCTTAGCTGGCATAGGCAAGTCATTCTCTGAAATGATCAAGCATAGAGAAATGGCTGAGATGGGATTGAAATCAGGAAAGATTCAAGACCTTGCTGGCTCTGAAAAGTCAGAATGAAAGCACATCCAAATCTGGAAGTTATGGAAACAACCCTCGGAGGGTCCATAAGAAGAAAGAGGAGGATGTTTCCTTGATACTACAAGGACAAAAAGGCACTCAAAACATGCCTATTTAGAGGAAAAACTACTCCCCTTTCCAAGCACATTCCTCCAATCCTCCATTGCCAAAAAGTGGAGAAGTCAGACGCACTCGAGTGTTCACACCCTTAGGGGACTCACTCGAGTGTGCTTATCATGTTGGAGCTCCAGGCCATGACACTCAGGATTGCTGGGCCTTGAAGCATAAGATCCAAGATTTAATTGATGATGGTGAGATCGTGGTAACTAAAGCCGACCAACCCCATGTGCAAGACAACCCTCTTCCTCAACACAAAGAAGAGGAGGTTAACATAATTAATTGGAGTAGTGGACAGACTTCCCATTGCGGCGGTGGATCCTCCCAAACCAGCAAGGATAGTGCTGACAAATGGGATTATGCACAGTTCCAATTTATGATGGAATGGAAAATGAGCAAAAGCCAAAGCTCGTCGGGATTTAGCCAACAAAAGGGAATTCACCTATTTGGGCCAACTGATGGAAGAGATATTGCATATACTGATCAATGAAGGAAGAATCATAGCTCTACTACCTCCTATTAGCCCACGCTCAAGACAGTTTAATTTTAATTGATTATGTCAGTACCACTCCCACTCTCGCCTGATAACAAAGATCAAGAATCTTTGGGCACTCCGCCATCTTATTCGTAACTCGATTGACAAAGTGGTGTCCTACAGATGATGACAATGACGTCAGACACTTGAGAGTGGGGACACATTTCCTAAAAAATGGAAGGAAATCGTAGCAATTATATCCTCTAAGGGAGATTTGGCTACCACACCACTTACAATACAACCAGTTCAGCTCAAACGTGTTGAAAATCCTTTGAAAGTGGTTGCGCCAAAGCTAATCATATTTCCATTCAGGCCACAATATCCTGTTATCAGCCTACAGAAAGTACCATGGAATTATAGAGAAGATGAAGGATCTACATCCCATATAACTGCTGCAGTGTTGAAGGAAAATCCACTGTATCTTCCACAATGGGTGATGAAGGCCACCATCAGGTCAAAAGGGAAAGTTCCCATGGAGAAGATTGACGAATTCCTCCGTACTATGGGCCACAATAAAGCTAAGGTGGTTTTAAGCTTGAAAGAAGCTCCATAATAGATTTCTGTACTGGACTTGGTTTTCTCTTTAGAAGATCATAGGAAGGTCTTACTAAGAGTTTTAGAAGACACCTACTTGCTAAGATCAATGGATGTTGAAAGTTCCATCATCTGGTTGATCATATTTTCAATAGTAATGTGATCTCATTCACTGATGATGACATACCTCCCGAAGGGACTGGTTATTGTAAACTGTTTCATATAACGGTCATGTCCTCTAGATATATGGTGGGAGGAGTACTGATAGATGGAGGATCATCTTTGAACATCTGCCCTTATACCACCTTGGAGAAGATGAACATAAATCTCAACAGGATCCGAAGCAGCCATACAATTATCAAAGACCGTGCTGTCAGAGAGATTGAACTACCTGTGGAGATTGGTCCACACACATTCTATGTATCCTTTCATGTGCTCAAAATAGCTACAGGATACAACCTGCTTTTGGGAAGACCGTGGATTCATATGGCTGGAGTCGTCCCTTCCACCCTTCATCAGCAGCTCAAATACATTATTAATAGTAATCTGATCACTGTTAATGCTGAGCCAGAATGTCCTGAACAAGGTGACATATCACTCATCAATTTCAATGCAAAAGTTGAGCCTATCAACTTCTAGGCCTTAGAGGTGAGCAACACTAACTATCATCCCATTGGGACGCCACCTCTGATACCCAAAATTTCTGTCGAGGTAATGTCGGCAAGTTAACAAATGATATCCTTGGGCTACCAACCTAGAAAAGGGTTAGGAAAGGATCATTAGGGTATTAAGTGCCCAATTCAATTTCTCAGTCAAATAGGGACATCCGTACTAGGCTATTATTCTATCTCCACTCAAAGGAATCCTCACAAACACAAACAAGTTCCTTCATCTCCAGTCACGTGGCTATTTCTTAAACCTACAGAGGCTAAGCCTATATGGCCTCTATTAAAGGTTCTTGCCCATGTGGTGGCTATATTGTTTCCTAAGCTGATACTGGTCAAAGGAAAGGAAGTCTTGATGCTAGATCCCGAGGCGGAGGAAAGGGATCGGAAACATAAACAAGACATTGCAAGACGGTTATCAAACATGCGCATCATAGTCCATACTGAGGGTATGAACAGAGACATCCCAGACTATGATTATCCAGACATCATGGTCATCATTTGGGAAAATTAGGATGATAACAGCCCCTTCATCACTTCTATCCACCAAGACTTCACCCTTGACAATTGGAGCATCACTCCTTGCATTTGTTGACAAAGGTAGAAAGGGCAGAAACTCTCTCTGCCTTGTAGATAGCAATAACTGCTAACTTTTTCTGTACAGTATTAGCAGTTATTTTGTCATTACATGCTAACACTTTGTATGATTTAATAGTTTCATATATTAAGTGAAAGCATTTTGTTTCAGGACTCTAAAGTTAGATGTGCCTATACTTGCTGATGAGGTGCCTATTCTCCACAAAGACTGTAACTTTGATGTAAAGTTGGACTCAGACTTGATGGAAATATAAGATGACTATGAGATACCTCAGGAGATCAAAGAATGGGTCGAAGACAAACCCAAGCCAAATCTTGATTAAATCATCTTTTTTAACCTCAGAACCTCAGAAAACCCCAAACTAATCCAGATTGGTATGAACCTTACTCCAAACCAAAGGAATGACATGGTTACTCTATTGACCCAATTCCAGGATGTGTTTGCATGGACTTATGAAGACATGGTTGGTCTATCCACTGACATTTTCATTCATCGCCTTCCCATTAAAGAGGGATTCAAGCCAGTCAGGCCGAAGCTCAGGCGATTAAAACCTGAGTGGAGTTTAAAGGTTAAAGAAGAAATTGTGAAACAATTTCAAGCCGTCATCATCATGGTGTCAACATACTCTGAGTGGCTATCCAACATAGTCCCCGTGCCTAAACCCAGAGGAAAGGTGCGAGCTTGCGTAGATTACAGGGATCTGAATAAAGCTTGTCTCAAAGATAGCTTTCCCGTGCCATTCATCCACATACTCATTGACAATATAGCTCAATATGACATGTACTCCTTTACTGACTATTTTGCAGGGTACCATCAAATCATGGTTGTTGAAAAGGATCGTGAGAAAACTGCATTCATCACTCTTTGGGGAACCTTTTGCTATAGACGGTTATCATTCGGCCTCATCAAAGCCGGAGTTACCTATCAGCGAGCTATGATGGCTCTTTTCCACGACTTAATGAATAAAGAGATAGAGATCTATGTGGATGACATCATTATCAAGTCCTGAAGGGAGGAAGACCACTTGGACCATCTCAGAAAACTCTTCAATAGGTTGTATAAGTATAGCTTAAAGTTGAATCCATCCAAGTGCACCTTCGATGTTAAATCAGGCAAGTTAATAGGATTCCTAGTCAGCCACGAAGGGATTAAGCTGGATCCCACAAAAATCCAAGCCATCACGAAAATGTCCATTCCTCTGACAAAGAAGGAAATACGGGAATTTTTGGGAAGAATCAACTTCATCAGCATATTCATCTCCCAACTCACAGCAACCTGTGACCCTGTCTTCAAGTTGTTAAGGAAGAACTCCTCCACGAAATGGAATGATGAGTGTCAGAAAGCCTTCCTTACAATCAAAGAGAAACTAGTCAAAGCTCATGTTTTGGTATCTCCTAGGGATGGTGTTCCCTTGTTCGTGTACCTGCCCATCAATGACAATGCCATGGGCTGCATGCTGGGACAAAAAGATGATAGAGGCCATGTAACGCTCGAGAAAATTGGATTTATATGAGAATTAAATTTTTATTTGATTATGTGAATTAAATGAATTTAATTGATTATTTATGTGAGTAAGCTATGTGAAGGTCATTTTATGACCTAGAATGTTCGGACGTGGTTAGTATTTTGGCTATGTGCTAGAATTAATTGTTTTGAATTTCCAAGATGAAAATAAAAATTTTCCGAGAAATTACCGTAAAAATACTATTCATCCGTTTCTGCTCGGGGATTAAGTTTGCAATTCCGAGAAATGCGTAATGATAGAATATGAAGACTAGATGGATATTTAATAATATTTCATTTATGGCAAACGAAGTTTTCACCTGCGGACTTAAAACCTAAGGGTTGGGAAAAATGATTTTCGAGAAGGAAATGAGATACGTATAATGAATTACGATGATTATGCGTACAAGTGTAATACTATTTAGTATACAAGAATAGTATGGAGATTTAATACAATGTATAATACGAATATTGTACGAGTACTATACAAAGAGAATATGTGAATTATACGTGTAGAATACGATTGGGGTTATGGATTTAGAGTTTAAGGACTTAATATGATCCCAGTGGATTTGGATTATATCAAGCCCAAGTAATTAAGTAATCAAGCCCAAGTTAATGCCCAACGTTAAGTTTAATTAAGCCTGATCCAAGAAACCGAACCGTGGATCGAACCGATGGGTCACCGAATAGGTAAAACCCATGGGGCAACCCATGGGGATGACCCACAAGACCATGTGGGCTGGCCACTTGGTGGGCAAGTAAAGTGTCCTACTTGATCACCAAGTAAATTACTTGGTGAGAAAGAAGTGAATAGTAAGGAGGTTACCTTTTGACCATAATGCCCTCTATTTGAATTGGCTATAAATAGAAGGCTTAAGTTGGCCATTTGTGATTTTCCAAGAGTTGTCCAACTTATATTGAGAGAGAGAAAAAGCTAGAATCAAGCAATCATCTTACTTTGAAGCTTTTCATTAGAGGTTTTAGCAAGAACGTAAAGAACGGAAAGGTAATATTCCATTAATATTAATTTTCCATCCTTTTTGATTTCTTTGATTATAAAGAATCATAGATTAGTGGAGCATGCCTCTTATGGAGGAATAAAGATGGCTTGTAATAAGTAAAACATTTATAAGTCATGTGTGATGCCCCCAAAATAGGTATACATCACCCATCTTGAGTCGCCAAATACATGGTACAAAATTTAAATATAACTTAATAATACAACTGTCGTGTAAAATACGACAACACATAAACTGGGAGTTTTAATACGAATATTATCTTCTAGACAGTATTCAACTCAAATGGAGTCCTCAATACATTTATTATCACACTATTTCATAGAATAGTGAGGACTAATAATGCTATCATCTGGACCGTCACTCCGTTCCCCGACTAGTCCCAGCTACGTTCTCATTTCCTGAAGAGAACAATGAAAGCAAAAGGGTGAGCTCAACTAGCCCAGTAAGAAATATTATGACTAAGATAATGCAGAATAATTTATCGTTAGCCTTCAACAGTGTTAAACTGATCAAATATAATAAACATCAAGTTTAACTATAGCGGAATAAATAATCCATTAGAAGAGTCAAGTAGAGTATAAAATCTACTATCTTCTCTGATTTAAAAAGGTTTTTCATCACTTTTATCGTTGAGACTCAGCTTAATAAATAATCCACATCATCGAATCACCCTTGCACTACGCCAAGGATATTCTTTAGTATCACAACCACAAATTATCTATGCACTATGGTCCAAGGATATTCGTGTATTCATCAATGGTCGTGATCATGCCAACAACTGTCCATCAATGCACTACGGGCCAATGAGAACTTTTACCACATCATTTGTAACATTATGGTCATGATTATACCGAATAATCCCTGGTCATAATCATACAAAGTCCATCTATGCACTACAGGCCACAGATGACTTTCAACATAATATAAACATGAGGGTGATGACAATGATCTAAGAATTTAATAAAACAAGTTCAAGGATAAATTTTTAAAGATTTATAATGTAATTTATCAAGAAATCAATAACGTCCAAATTGTCAACATGATACTTCTTTGTGGAGTAAAATTCAAGAATAATATTGTACCAAAAATAATTTGGACCGAAAACGAATCAATTTTTATCATGAATAGTACCTCAGGTGAATAGTACTCGAGTGAATAGTACCCCGTGAATAGTACTTTGGGAGTAGTAACCCCGTGAATAGTACTTCGGCATGAAAAAGGTAAAACTTATTAAGAATGCTCAGAATAATATTTCCATGAAAAGATACTAGATGAAGTGCAAATATCAAGGATATTCTACTAATTTCATGGAGTTTAGAAGCCAAAACTTTAACATAACGAGTATAGAATTCGAAATCTAAAATGAAATAATATTACTTACATACTACAGAGTATGAAAGAAAATATTATTTTAAGCGAATATTGAACAAAAATAACATCCCTTACCTTGAAAAGAAGAGTATTCCAACTGGTATAGCAGGGATATTCTTGAAGAAAACTTTCACTATTTCCTACGCTCAAAGCTTTCTAAAACTCTAAAGAAATACGCTCAAGATTATAGAAGAAGAATTCTCTTATTTTGGTGTGATTTTCAATTCTAATTAAGCATCCTATTTATAGGAGAATAGCAGGGGCACTGTTAAGGAAATTTTCATAGATGCCACAGTTTTATAACTCACGGACGTCTTATGCAATATTCGGGCGTCTGAATTTCAAAGCCATCATCAAATAAAACAAAAAAATTCAATATATATATATATAACACATGTTGTTTTGATAAACTTCCCACAATAACCCACCCACCAATTTCTATATGAAACACACACACCCACCTTCCCTTATCTCCAAGGCATCTTCCCCCACCCCCCTTTCTTCCTACCACACACACACACACACTCACACACTAAATTCCACAACCATGTCACTCTCACCCATATCACAATCATATATATATATATATATATATATATATATATATATATATATATATACACACACACACATCACATACCTATATATATAAATTCCTCCTTTACGTGTAACTCCTCCCACCCCCATTTCAAAAATCAGTTTTTCAACACATATGGGCCCCACCTTTAAATAATTTTCTACCGATTATTTTGAAAAATGGGTAAATGGGGGTGCATATAATAAGCCGATTTATAACAAATACCTCATAAAAATTTCCTCAATATTTTTAACAACATTTATCATCATTATTATAATTCGTAATATTTAACAACCATGTCGTTCCCAGGAAAGAGGGGGCTTTCCAATAAGGATTTCTCCCTATTGGCGCGCAATTAGGTGACCAAACCTCTCCTTGACAGAATTTCTAGACATTGTCAATATTGCAAATAATAATATTAATAACTCTGTCATCTCAATTATTGATTTAATAATATATAAAATATCGACAATAATTGAATCAAATAAATATGAGATACTATGCAAAAAATTATTGTAGCAATAATTGAACAAAACCGAAAGTGACTTCTCACATAAGCATCAATAATCAATACAAGTGTGCTACTATGCAACCAACGCCAGACATTCATTTCTTTTAACACCGGGTGTTTCAACAATTAATTCAGTAAAACATTTCAATTATTTTTATAAAAAGATATTTTTGTCGTTTTCTCAATCCGATAATAATTCCGTTGTGGGGTCCACCAATGATTGTGCCGTCGTATGAATATTCCCGGTTAAAATGAATATTCCCTGACCAATTGAATATAATATAACAACTTGCGTACTATGCAAAATTTATAAATATTACCCACAACTATAACATTATATCAAATTCACTCCATAATAAAAAAAAATGATATTTATAGAAAATTCATCTTTATTCATAAAAGTTGGGGTCTTACATCATGAGTAAATAGAAATCGTAAGGGTTTACGTAAGTTTAAATCATAGAGAATATTGAATAATGAACATGGTTGTTGATGGACAAATTAAAAACTATCGCTATAAGGATATGTGCATCTTGCTTGGTTAAGATGTAGATATGAAATCAATGGAGTGTTCCATTTGATTTGGCATGTAGAACACTAGTAACGAAGTTATCGCGAATTTTACGAAAAATAGACGTTAAACGTCAAAAATGTAGAAATTCCGGATTAGTAGTCAAAAGTTTTCGTGTGACTTGCAAACATTGGATTTTAATGTCAACATGTGAGATAGGGTATTTAAGAGTCGTGGACTCAAGAATTGTCGGATTCCGACTTAAAACGAAGAAAATGAGTATTGAACGCTCAATAACGTTTAACGAACGCTTAATAATGAACTTAGAAGTGAATTTCAAGTTAACGGATTTGTAAAGGTAAAATTCTTATATGAACGCGTAGAACATGTAAAATGGGAGTTGTGGACTTTTGAACAGACCAAATCGAACTTATAACGAAGAAGTTATGAAGCCGAGAAGTTCACTAAAATTGTTAACTGTCATTTTTTTTTGAGTCTGAGGTCTGGCGCCGCAGCGCCAGACAAAGCTATTCATGTCGCACTGCAGCGTCATGTACAGTGTAATGAGTTACTGAAGGGTGGCGCCACAGCGCCATTCACAGGTATAAGTTTGGCGTACGGGGGACCGGCTTAGGTATCAGTAAATCTGTAATGGCAAATGGCCTTGTGTTATGTATAGAGAGCCATGTGTGCATGGCGCCAAGACAGGGGAGTTGTTAGATAAGTTAGGTTTAAACTCCAATGTTTCAAGACCTGTATAAGTTAAGTTTATATACTTAATGAACATACTAAAACCATTCGTATATTACATGGTGATGAACTTAGGAATTGAATGTGAGTTGTTAGTATAGTAATGAAGAACACAAAGTGATAATGAGTAAACCATAAATGGCAATCAACATTGGTACTTCACCAATGATGATTGAATTCGGTTAGTAACATAAAAATGTTAATATAATTGATTGTTTGGTAACTAATTATAGTGTGCTATTTGAATATATCATGTAGATTCTATAAAGACTGTGAACTGTTGAATAAATTATTTGAAGACGCTTGAAGGCAAGTTTTCTTAACGCTTGTCTAACCTTCGTGTTAGTCGAGTTTTCTATGATTCATGATAATGAGTTGTATGAATGATTTTAAAGAAAGGGTCAATGCCCGTTTTAACTCGGCTAGACTATTCGTAAGAGGTAGATTGATTTGTATACATGTCTTTTTATATAGAAATGATAACGCTATCTTATGCCAAGTATTTGGTACGGATTCAAAGGTAAGTTTGTCTATGAACAAACAAAAGTATTTTTCATCGTTTATTCGATGGGCACGCGAGTTTGCCAAATATTAACTGTAAATACGTTTAATGGATGAATGCTGATCAACATAGAGTACTATAGGCTGATCACCTAGAAGTGCTCGTAAGAAATGTTGGATGTACAACCTTAGTGCTGTGATGCCTTTTTCAAGTATGAAAATAGAAAGATACTGTTCATGGTCTTTCGACAGGTTCAGAATTCCTAATCTATTATATACTTTGAGAATTGAGATTATGAATTGTTAAGTATTAATGTTTCGTAATACTTCATGACTACTTGTTCAGCTATGGAAGATTGTCATATAATTCACGAATGTGGTATAGATATTATTCTTTGTTAAACTTGTTGAGCTTGTTATGCTCACTTCTTGCGTGAATTATATGATTGCAGTTAAAGCCGAGCGTACTGAGAATTCTAAGAGAGATAAAGGCAAGGCTAAGATGGATACTTAAACATCTTGTAATAGATTAGTATGATTATATGTATTATACTTACGAACAGGGAATGATGTAATCAGTTTATGAACCTGGGAAAGGGATTTTACTATGATTATAACAAAAGATAGTTAATACATTCATTGTGTTATGTTTTCAATGGAATGATTGTATAATTATGAGTATCGTGTAGCACCATATGTCAGGTTGGAAGATACCCGAATTTGGGGGCGTCACAGGTTGGTATCAAAGCATTAGGTTATAAAACTTAAGTGGGGGAAAAACCTTAGGCTAATAACCTCGTAAGGAAGGTAAATGTAACGACCCCAAAATAGGTCCATTCAATCCAACCCATTCTGAGTCGCCAAATACATGGTACAGAATACAACTACAACTTTATTACAACAATTGTCATGCAAAATACAACAACACATATACTGTGAGTTTGGATACAAATATATACCAAATGTGACACATGTCCCAACCGTGGACAACACCTCACAGTGACACCTTACATAAAGGTATAGTCAAAGACTGTTTTAGAAACTAAAATCTTTGGGAAGTGCTCAAGGAAACCTTAGTACATGGGAGACCATACGTCTAGGTTATGATAGATATCATATGTCCACAGAATTATCCTTGGTTGATCCAATAGACCCCAAAGAAAAATGAGAAGATTACTATCATGTTCTTTCTAATGTTGAGTCTTCTCTTGACATATAACTATCTCCACCATACTGCAATTGAAAATTATATTTCAACCAAACTTCAAGATCATAGGTGTAGTGCTCGTAGATATACTCAAAGAAGAGGATGTACACAAACCTCGCTCTTATGATAACACGAGGTTGTATATCATTAGACATCTTGTATGATAGTGACAAAACACCCTTCCAAAGTTGGGTTCACTCGACCTATTTGATTCACCAAATATAACTATTAAATGACGTATAAAATACAACACACTTATCTAAAGTCCTCAATAAAATCATTTCTATACTCTTTAGGAGAACCTCAACAACTATAGACCACCGATTTCTATTCCCTGTTATCCCCACTCGACCCAAATACCTACACTTTTTATTACACGAAAGGAATTGTGAAGCAAAAGGGTGAGCACAACTAGCTCAAGAAAAGAATATTATGACTAAAGATAAATAAATTATATATAGTCTTCATCAGTAATAAATCAGAGATTTAGAACATATGGTAGATGATAAAACTTTTCAACCATAGTTGCAGCCGAATGAGCAATCCATTAGAAGAGTCAAATAGACTATAAAGTCTATTATCTTCCTCATGTTAAAAGTCCACCAACAATGTTTTATTCTGCAACATCAATCAACAATTCCTGTCCACAATCACATGTATAACTCATAATTGTAATTGTTGTTCTAAATTCCTTTTCTCATCCAGACAAAGATAATTTTCATCACACGAAACATCAAAGATCATGGTTATACCAAATCACGATTCATGTTCATAATCAAACTAATAAATTCATCTTTGCACCACGTACAAAGATATTCATCAACAGTTCATCTTTGCACCACAGCCAAAGATATTCATCAATGATTCATCTTTGCACTACATGCCAAAGATATTCAACAACAAGTCATCTTTGCATTACGGGCCAAATATATTAATATCTCAAAGAAATATATAATCATTTCGAATTTATATAAACAATAATTATAACCATGTTGATCAATTCACCTTGCACTTAAGCTAAAGATATTCAATTATAAATTCAATGGTCATGATCATACCAAATACAATTCAACTTTTCACTCATTGGCCAAAGAGAACCCTAGTCATGATTATACCAATAATCTATCCATCTTTACACTCCGGTGAAAGAGAATTTCAATATCGTGGTTATAAAATGTTATATATGATAATAAAATCAATATAATCAATATATAGTTTTAATCTCCAGAGTAATATTCATAAATCAACTATAATTTGGTTAGAAAAAAGAAACCAATTTTGTCATGAATAGTAACTCATGAATAGTAACTTCGTGAATAGTAACTCATGAATAGTAACTCGTGAATAGTATCTCATGAATAGTAAACCCGACTCAAAAAAGGTAGAAATTCCACAATAAAATCCATACCAATATTTTTAAGTATAATGATATTGAAAGAATAATATTTTTTTTAAGCTTATAAACAATTTATTTTAATTGTTTACACTTTACTAAATAATGCATTTAATCATTCTAAAATGCCAAACTCATAAGATTTCATCACCAATAACCAAAACCCTCATCAAAAATCTGATATACCTCATATAGGATTCTCAAGCCATAAAATCTTATTTTCCAATTTTCTTACTTCACACGACATATATTTAATTCATTTACTCATAACTAGTCCATTTTCATGAAAAATACCAAATCAGTTCCAAAAATATTTCTTTTCGAGATTTAGCAGAATATAGTCTCATATTGAACATATATTTTTCTCAGAATTTTTAAAATTCATTTACTATTTTCATATGGCCAAAACCATGAATATTAAAACATTTATCATAAATTATACTTTTATCCAAAAATTTGAAATTTATAAAATATACCCATGTTATATATATGTACTCCCAATAAAATTTCATCAATTTTGGAGTTAACCACAAGGAGTTATAAGTGGTTACTTTTAAAATAGTCTTTTCAAAGTAAATTCATAACTCATAATCTATACATCCAAAAATCGCCATTTTGGACACAATCAATAAAACTCATCAAATTATCATTTCAAATTTTTCCATAATTTTTAAAGGTCTGAAAAGTTACAAAACATGAAAAATATCACAACCCTTAAAATCCCTTACCTCAAAAGAGTAGTATTTCGATCGAATAATGCCGAACGAACTTGCACCAGATATAGAAACACTCAAGATACAAGAATACACTTGATAATATAGAGAGATAAAAGAGAGAAAACTTGATTTACGGTGTGATTTTCAATTCTAACTTAAGCTTCTATTTATAGGAAAATACTAGAACATAAAGGAGACTAAAATAATAAAATATTATTTTTCTTTTCTACACACCAACCATCCAAGACCAGCCATCCAAGCATGCCAATTCAAAAAAATATAGCAAATTACATGTTATTAACACCAACCAAAGTTGGTCCCACCATATAATTTAATAAAAATTATTTTATTTTCTGAAACTTCAATAATTCATAGAAAATAGCTCGTTTATCAGAAAAATTCGAAACTCGCAACTTTCCATGGGAAATTCCATTCTCTACAACTTTGCAGAAGAAAATATTTACAAATTCCAAATGAAATTGACCGAAATAAACAAACGCGAAGCGATTTTACGCCTATAATCAATTTTAAATTAAGAATTGTGTCCACCGACACCCAAAAAACATATGTTAAATATTTAATGCCACAAAATACTCTTCCTCCTCATATACTCATATATCCTACATTCATTGTAAAAATATTACCGTTAATATATTATTAAAATAATATATTTAAATGAATTATTTTATCAGAAAAAGATAAAATATTAATTTTCAATAGTTGTCACATTAAAAATTTCTCCATCTATATCCACAATAAATATTTTTTTTTATCATAATAATCAATAATTAATTATTCACAAATAATATTACAGGACTCACAAAGATCTTAAACCGTGCGCCTCAGGATAGAGGGGCTTTCAATAAGGATTTCTCCTCGCTGCAGTGCGCAATTAGGTGACCAAACCTCTCCTTGATGTAACTTTCTAGACATTGCCAATAATGTTATCGATAATATTATTCAAATAATTTGAATTATTGATCCGATAATAGAAAATACTATGCGTTGACAATTATTGAAATAATAATAATATATAATATCAACGCAAAGAATTATTGAATCAATAAAATAAAATATTGAGCGATAAGAATTATTGTAACAATTATTGAGTAAGTGCCTTCTTACGTAAGAATCAATAATTCAAAAATCATCGTAATACCATGTGCTAATCGTGCAACAACGCGTATTATTGTATTTTAACCACCGTGTATTCCAATGTGTTAACGGTGAAAACTTAAACTTGTCGTTTCTTCATAAACGCTTATTCCAAGTTATGGGGCCCACAAATGACTACATTGCATGCGGATATTCCGAAAAAAGAATATTCCACGATCAAACTAATATTCTCCGACAACAATGAATATTTTATAACCACTTGCGTATTTTGAAAATTTTCATATATCATCCTTAACTTTAACTTTTATCAATTTAACCATTTACTGAATTGTAATTATAAGAAAAATTGAATACTTTTATTTCATAAAATTCGGGGTCTTACAGTATAGTCCGAAGAAAGTAAATTCGAGTCGAATGAGTTAATAAGGTATTGAGAAAACTCAGTACCGACAGATTTAAAAGATTAAAATTAATCCTAAATAAATTAAATGTGATTTGTGATTATACTATTGTGTGTTATGTACTAATCAATATGTTATGTGTTATTGTAGATGTCAAATGATAGCTTGATGTATAGCGACATTCACATGGTGAGTGAAGAGTCGGTGAACCGAGTGGAGATAGTACCTATGCCGGTGGTGGAGGTACCATTAGTGGTTCTGGAGGATTCGGATCCAGAGGAGTACATTTCTGAGGGGGATTACTTCGAGGAAATAATGGGAATATCATCATACCTGAATATGATGATAGATGTGGATGAGGAGATGGAGGTAACATCGATTAATACGGTGGTACCTACTCAGGAGTCAACACCTACAGATGCAATGAGATCATTGTACTGGCAAAGGCTTGATAGGAATGCATCTCACCTGACCGTGGGTGCGTATACGTAACAAGGAGATTACCGCCCCATATGAGGTGAAGGAGTCGGCAGAGGCAGATTTTGAGTTAGAGCACGATGAGAAAGTGATGATGACAGATAAGGCTAGGGATTATAAGGAAGAGGTCGTAGAGAGCTTCGAAAAGAAACCGGTTGAAAAATACTGAAGAAGATATACGGATGTCCTACATCCATGATCGTGTTTCATGAGGATTTCAAGTTGAAAATTGCTTGTTATTCTATTGAAGTCGTAAGGCACTCGACATACGATTAGTCGAGATATTGTTTTGATTTTAGCAAATCAGAAACATGAGAATGCCATCAGGCAGTGTTAGTAGATCATTAGATCTTTTTGGTATATGTGTAGTGACATAAAACCCTCTTTTGTATAAGTAAAGGGTAGTCCTTTTGTAAATCCCAATTCTTGTAGAAGTCAATCGCGGGATAGTAATGTAATAGCTTTTGCCTATGGAAGTGAAGTGTAAATAGTTTTGACTATGAAAGCATATTAATATAATGAAGTTTTTATTTAATGTGTTTGTTATGGTATGAATTGTTATTTGGGAATGATAACTAAGTAATTAAATAGATAATAACAAAACTTTATTTATTTAACCAGCATAATGCCGCCAAGAAGGAGACGACGTAATCAAGAGGCTGAGTCACATAATGAAAATAGGGGGGGGTCCTAATAACCCTATGCAAGAGTTCGTTAATTTATTAATGACAGCATTTAACCAAGTTGGGGGAGGAATTCTCGTAGCACCTAGGGTAGCTAGAACAACTACCTTTAAAGAATTCAAAAGTGTGGGTCCTCCGGAGTTCAGAGAAACGACGGACCCATTAGAGGCCCAGACATGGGTAAAAGAGATAGAGAAGGCATTTGTTATTACAAATGTGGGTGAGGCGCAAAAGACTTCTTTTGCGACTTACATGATGAAAGGAGAGGCCAACTACTGGTGGGAGGCTCACCAGGGTGGGGCTAGAATGGAGGCAGTTACATGGGAACAGTTCAAGAAAGTATTTTTCGAGAACTACTTCCCTACCAGCATGCAAGGTCGAATGGAGATTAAGTTCTTGGAACTTAAACAAGGGGACATGATAGTGTCCTAATACGCAGCCAAATTCAATGATTTGGCAATATTTGCTCTACATCAAGTGGACACAGAAGATAAGAAGACTCGTAGGTTTAAGTAGGGCCTGAAACCCTGGCTCTATAGTAGGATTTTGGTATTCTAGAGTGCTTCCTATGAGACCATTCTAGAAAAAGCGATTATAGCTGAAGGTGGGAATGAGGCATTGACTCAGTACCATAAGGAAAGAAAGAATAAAAATAAAGGAGATGGAGAAAATAAGGCAGAGGTTGCCAGCGGTAGTGGCAGTATGCCAAAGAGGAAAAGCTTTAACCCTGGGAATACTGGGGTGAAACAAGGAGATCCTAAACGTAGGATGGAGGCATGCAAGACATACGGAAAGACTCATCTGGGAGTCTGTTTAAAGGGAAAATTAGTTTGCTACAACTGTGGGCAGGAGGGACATTTATCACCCAACTGTCCTAACCCTAAAAAAAATCATGGGTGTTTTGTTTGTGGATCGTTGGAGCACATGGCAAGAAATTTCCCGAAGAAAGGGTTAGAGGGAAATAAGGGTTCTGGTAGTGGTAAGTTAGCCATTACTAGACCAGCCCGTACTTTTAATATGACTGTCCAAGATGCGGTTGCATCATTGGGTGTAGTAGCATGTATCATTCCAGTCAATGAAATAAATGCTTATGTGTTATTTGACTCAGGTGCTACTTGTTCTTTTATAGCATGTGGATTTGCTAAGCAATTAGGTTTAATCCCAGAAAAGTTAGCAATACCTTTAGACGGTAAGGTAGCAAACAAAGAGATAATCTCCATTGAAGATATTCATAAGGATTGCTGCGTAAATATTAGAGGTAATAAGTTATCGGTAGATTTGGTACCGATAAGTTTAAAAGAATTCGATGTAATTCTTGGTATGGATTGGTTGGTTAACCATAAGGCTATAATAGATTGCCATAGGAAAAGTGTGAACCTTCGGCTTTCTAAGAAAACCAAGGTAGTGTTCTTCGGTAGTAAATCACCGAGACGCTCTTGTTGTCTAGCGATGACATAAGGTAGGAAGATGATGAGAAAGGGGTGTGTAGGTTATCTGTGCCATGTTATGGATACCCAAAGAGTGGGAGCATCCTTGGACCAGATATCTATAGTTCAAGAGTTCGCGGATATATTTCCGGAGGAATTACCGGGTATTCCACTTGATAGGGAAGTCGAATTTGTGATTGATATGTTACTGGGTACGGTACCAGTTTCAAGGGCACCATATAGGATGACACCAGTTAAGATGAAGGACTTAATGGTTCAATTACAAGAACTATTAGACAGGAAGTACATTCAACCGAGTGTGTCTCCTTGGGGAGCACCGATATTGTTTCTAAAGAAAAAGGATGGGTCGTTACGACTTTGTATCGACTATCGAGAGTTGAACAAGTTAACCATTAAGAATAAATACATGTTGCCCAGGATTGATCTATTTGATCAGTTGAAGGGGGAAAAGTATTTTTCTAAAATAGATTTGCGTACGGGGTATCATCAGTTAAAATTGAGAAATGAGGATATACCTAAGACAGCGTTCAGAACTCGTTATGGTCATTACGAGTTCCTGGTTATGTCGTTTGGGTTTACCAATGCGCCAACCGCATTTATGGATATGATGAACAAAGTGTTCAAACAGTATTTTGACAAGTTCATCGTAGTGTTCATTGATGATATTCTAGTCTATTCCAAGACACCAGAATATCATGCTGAACATTTAAGGATAGTGTTGGAAACACTACGGAAGGAAAAGTTGTATGCAAAATTCACAAGTGTGAATTTTGGCTTGAACGAGTGCAGTTTTTAGGACATGTTATTGATAAAGATGGCATTTCTGTGGATCCAGCAAAGGTAGAAGCAGTTAATGAGTGGGAGCAACCAAAAACGCCAACTGAGGTTCAGAGTTTTCTGGGGTTAGTGGGATACTATAGAAGGTTCATCCAGGACTTTTCTAAAATAGCTACTCCGTTAACAAATTTGACGAGGAAGTCGGTGAAGTATGTGTGGACTGAAAAGTGTGAGAATAGTTTTCAAGAACTAAAGAAGAGGTTAAGTGAGGCACCTGTATTGTTCTTACCAGATGGTACAGGGAATTTTGTAGTGTATAGCGATGCTTCACATAGAGGACTGGGTTGCGTGCTCATGCAGCATGGCTAGGTTATTACGTATGCGTCACGTCAATTACAGGATTATGAGAAGGCCTATCTTACTCATGACCTAGAATTGGCAGCTGTAGTTTTTGCCTTAAAAATATGGAGGCATTATTTATACGGTGAGAAGTGTGAGATATACACGGACCATAAAAGTCTGAAATATATCTTCACACAGAAGGAGTTGAATATGAGGCAGAGAAGATGGTTGGAACTAATAAAATATTATGATTGTGATATCTTATATCATCTGGGGAAATCAAATGTAGTAGCCGATGCGCTAAGTAGGAAGGGTAGAGAGAAACTGTCAATGTTAACGACTCAGAATGAGTTATTAATAGCGATGGCGAGAATGGAATTAGAAGTCAAATTACCGGATGAAGCAGAGGAGATGTTATTTTCCATGGAGACTCAACCGACCATAGTGGAATGTGTTAAGGAAGTGCAAGTGAGCAACAAGGAATGCGAGCATATGAAGAAGAGGATAGAAGATGAAGAAAAGACTAAGTATAATCTCGATACGGAGGGATTACTTCGTTTTGAAGGAAGAATTTGGGTTCCAAATAATTTTGAATTAAAAGAGGAGATAATGAGTGAGGCCCATAGTTCGAGGTACTCGATACATCCCGGTAGTACGAAGATGTATCAAGACCTTCGCCAGAACTTTTGGTGGCCAAACATGATAAGGGAGATAGCAGAATACATTAGTAGGTGCTTAACTTGTCAGAAGGTTAAGGCTGAACACCAACGACCTAGTGGGTTGTTGCAATCATTAGAAATTCCATAATGGAAATGGGAGCACATCACAATGGATTATGTGGTGCGACTTCCAACAACAAGGAAAGGATACAATGCTATTTGGGTGATAGTGGATCGATTGACAAAATTGGCTCATTATCTACCAATAGGAGTTAGGTATAACCTAGAACAATTAGCTAAGCTTTATGTAAAAGAAATTATTTCAAGACATGGAGTACCTGTTTCGATTATGTCAGATCGTGATCCACGATTCACATCAAACTTTTGGAGGGGTTTGCAAGAGCAAATGGGAACACAGTTGAGATTGAGTACGGTGTATCATCCTCAGATGGATGGACAAAGTGAACGAACAATTCAAACGCTGGAAGATATGTTAAGATCTTGTGTTATAGATTTCAAAGGGAGTTGGGATGATCATCTACCATTGGTAGAATTTGCATACAACAATAGTTTTCACGCTAGTATAGGCATGTCGCCTTACGAAGCATTGTATGGAAGGAAGTGTCGGACTCCATTGTGTTGGGATGAAGTAGGTGAACGTCGAATGTTGGGACCTGAGTTGGTATAACAAACGACGGACATAGTAAAGCTAATACGTACTCGATTGGTAGCAGCTCAAGATAGGCAAAAGAAGTATGCAGATCTTCATAGAGAAAAGAGAGAATTTGATGTAGGGTTTTATATTTTTCTGAAAGTATCGCCTTGGAAAGGGAAGATACGTTTTGGGAAGAAAGGGAAGTTAAGTCCAAGGTTTATAGGACCTTTTAAAATTTTAAGAAGGGTGGGAGAGGTAGCTTATGAAGTAGCCTTACCTCCAGAAATGGAATGTATTCACAATGTGTTTCACGTGTCTGTGTTGCGTCCCTATAAGCCAGACTATAAACACGTAATAGAGTATGAATCTATTCAGATAGAAAAAGATCTATCATATGAAGAACTTCCAATTCAAATTGTTGATAGGAAGGAACAAGTTTTGAGGAATAAGTTAATACCTTAAGTAAAAGTTATTTGGAAAAACCACAATGCTGAAGAAGCAACGTGGGAACTGGAAAGTAAAATGAAGGAAAATTTTCCTCATTTGTTTATGTAATTATAAGTGAGATTCTGGGGACAGAATCCTTATAAGGGGGGGGAGAATGTAACGCTTGAGAAAATCGAATTTATATGAGAATTAAATTTTTATTTGATTATGTGAATTAAATGAATTTAATTGATTATTTATGTGAGTAAGCTATGTGAATGTCATTCTATGACCTAGAATGTTCAGACGCGGTTAGTATTCTAGCTATGTGCTAGAATTAATTGTTTTGAATTTTCAAGAAGAAAATAAAAGTTTTTCGAGAAATTCCCGTAAAAACATTATTCATCCATTTCTGCTCGAGGATTAAGTTTGAAATTCTGAAAAACGCGTAATAATAGAATATAAAGACGAGATGGAATATTTAATAATATTTCATTTATGGCAAACGAAGTTTTCGCCTGCGGACTTAAAACCTAAGTGTGACGCCCCCAAAATAGGTATACATCACCCATCTTGAGTCGCCAAATACATGGTACAAAATTTAAATATAACTTAATTATACAACAGTCGTGTAAAATACAACAAAACATAATCTAAGAGTTTTAATAAGAATATTGTCATCTAGACAATATCCACACTCAATGGAGTCCTCATTACATTTATTGTCACATTATTTTATAGAATAGTGAGGACTACTAAAACGACCATCTGGACCGTTAATTCGTTCCTCGACTCGTCCTAGCTATATTCTCATTTCCTGAAGAGAACAGTGAAAGAAAGGGTGAGCTCAACTAGCCCAGTAAGAAATATTATGACTAAGATAATGCAGAATAAATTATCCTTAGCCTTCAACAGTATAACAATTGATAGAATATAAAAGACAACAAGTTTTAGATCAACAACTGTAGCGGAATAAGCAATCCATTAGAAGAGTCAAGTAGAGCATAAAATCTATTATCTTCTATGATTTAAAAAGTTTTTCAACAATTTTATCGTTGAGACTCAACTTAATAAATAAAATTGAATCATCCCTGCATCACGGCCAAGGATATTCATGTAATCATCAACGGTCATGATTATACCGAATAATCCCTGGTCATAATCATACCAACAATTGTACATCAATGAACTACAGGCCAATCAGGACTTTAACCTCATCATTCGTCACATTACGGTCATGATTATACCGAATAATCCCTGGTCATAATCATACCAAGTCCATCTATGCACGTAAGCCAAAGATGACTTTCATCACAATATAAGCATGAGGATGATGACAATGACATAATAATTCAATAAAACAAGTTCAAGGATAAATTTTAAAGATTTATAATTTAATTTATCCAGAAATCAATAACGTCCAAATTGTCAACGTGATACTGCTTTGTGGAGTAAAATTCAAGAATGCTCAGAAGAATATTTCCATGAAAAGATAATGGATGAAGTGCAAATATCCAGGATATTCTTTTAATTTCATGGAGTATAGAAGCCAAAACTTTAACCAAATGAGTATACTAGAATATATGAAACTGCAAATGGATTTTCACCCGCCATGCGGTAATCCACGTAGATAGATCATTTCCACAATTTAATAAGGAATGAATACGAAGGATCATTCACCATGCATGCGGTAGTCCACACAGACGGGTTATTCAAACAAATTAATAAAAAATGGAATAACAGAAGAATTCACCATGCATTCGGTAGTCCGCGTAGACAGGTTATTCCAACAGGTTATTGCAATAGAATAATAAAGAATGGAATAATAGAAGAATTCACCATGCATGAGGTAGTCGCACAGAGACAAGGTTATTCAAATGAATAATAAAGAATGGAATAATGTAAGAATTCACCGGGCATGCCAGGTAGTCCACATAGGACAAAGTTAATCCAATAGAATAATAAAGAATGGAATAATGTAAGAATTCACCGGGCATGTGGTAGTCCGCATGCAGAAAAGTTATTCAAATGTAATAATAAAGAATGGAATAACAACCCTTATTTAGTATTGAAAGAAATAACTCTCTTCATGAATACGAAAGAAATAATACCCCTTACCTTAGAAGAAACTAGATCTTTGGAATAGTGAGGTAGTGAGACTTTCTTCTTCTTTCTCTCTATAATTTCTCTCTATAATAATTGCTCTTGTGAGACTTAATGAATTGGTGAGAATGAAAGAAGAATGAGCTTCTATTTATAGGAAAATATAGTTTCGATAATTGAATATTTTGGGGCTCAAAATATTACAGTATAATACCTTCCTCTTTTTATTCATTTTTAATTTAGTCCTGCAAGTATTATTAAACTTACACCACCTCCCCTAATAGTAAATCATGTGAATTAATAGTTCATTCATGAGTCTTAATAGTATAATCATGTGAAAAACCTACCTTCATCTATACCTTTATTTTTAATTTAGTCATACAAGTATTATCAATCTTGCACCAACTCCCCTAATAGTAAACCATGTGAATCAATAGTACACACATTTGAACACATAGTTATAAGCATGTGAATTAATAGTAATTAATTACTCATTTATCCGGTGAATTACCCGATTGGTCAATATATCCTCCATACATCAATTATTATTGAAATAAATGTCGATTTCCACTAACACTAATAATTCCCACACAATGGAACTATCAATTTCATCTTTAATCAACACGAACTTATTCATCATTAATATTATAATTCACAATATTTAACAACCAGGTCATTCCCAGGAAAGAGGGGGCTTTCCGATAAGGAGTTCTACTTATTGGCGCGCAATTAGGTGACCAAACCTCTCCTTGACATAACTTCTAGACATTGTTAATATTGAAAATAATAATATGAATAACTTTGCCATCTCAATTCTTGATTTAATAGTATAACATATTATGCAGATGATACTGTAACAATAATTCAATCAATAATATGAGAGATATGATGCAGCAATTATTATAGCAATAATTGAGTATAACTGAGTGACTTCTCACATAAGCATCAATAATCAATACCGTGTGCTACTATGAAACCACGCGTAGACATCGTACTTTTACTACTGTGTAGTTCAACAGTTTTAATTCAGTAACACTTTCGTCGTTATTTTTATAAAAAGATAATTTTGTCATTTTCTAACTACGACAATACTTCCGTTGTGGGCTCCACCAATAATTATGCCGCCGTACAAATATTCCCTATTAAAACGAATATTCCCCGCCCAATCGAATATTATATAACCACTTGCTTACTTTACAAAATTTATAAATATTACCCACAACTATAACATTATATCAATCCACACCATAATATTTAAAAATATATTTCGAAAAAATTATTCTTTATTCATAAAAGTTGGGGTCTTACAACCTCCCCTTCTTATAAAATTTTATCCTCGAAATTAGGGTACGTACCTGGAATATCGAAGAGGTGAGGATATCTTGACTTCATCTCAAATGCTAACTCCCAGGTCATTTCTTCCACATCATGGTTTCTCCACAAAACTTTGACTTGAGGTATAACCTTGTAGCGTAGAATATGATCCTTCTTATCCAAGATTTTAATAGGTAACTTTTCATATGTTAAATCTTCCTCTATCTCATCTGGTTCTAATTCAATAATGTGGTTCGGGTCTTTCACATATTTACGTAACATAGATATGTGAAAAACGTTATGAACACGAGACATACTTGACGGTAAAGCGAGTCTATAGGCCACAGTTCCTACTCGATCGAGGATTATAAATGGGCCAATGAATCGAGGATTGAGCTTTACTCTCTTTCCAAATCTCGTAACTCCTTTCCATGGAGCAATACGTAACAACACATGATCTCCAATATTGAATTCAACGTCCTTTCGATGAATATAAGCATAACTCTTTTGTCGATCTTGTGAGGTTTTTATACGTTGTCGGATCGTTTGAATCTTTTCTGTAGTCATACGTACCAACTCTGGTCCCAACAACATTGCTTCACCCACCTCATCCCGGCATACTAGAGAACGATACTTTATTCCATACAACGCCTCAAATGGAGCCATACCAATACTTGCTTGATAACTATTATTGTAGGAAAACTCCACCAATGGGAAGAACTTGTCCCAACTTCCCTTGAAGTCAAGGACACAAAGTCTTAATAAATCTTCAAGAGTTTGAATAGTCCTTTCTGATTGCCCGTCTGTTTAAGGATGATATGCCGAACTAAATCATAAATCCGTGCCCATAGATTTTTTCAAACTAACCCAAAATCTTGAAGTAAATCTTGGGTCTCGATTAAAAACTATGGATACTGGCATACCATGCAATCTTACAATCTCGTTTATGTACATACTAGCAAGACGTTCAAGGGTATAAGTTTCTCGTATCGGTAAGAAATGAGCATACTTGGTCAATCTATCAACAATGACCCAAATCGCATCTATGCCTTGAGAAACCTTGGGAAGACCAGTAACGAAATCCATGGTAATGTGCTCCCACTTCCATTCTAGAATTTCAAGTGGTTGCAATGGACCTTTTGGCACTTGATGCTCCGCCTTGACTCGTTGACAAGTTAGACACCTTGAGATAAACCCCGCTATCTCTCTCGTCATATTGCTCCACCAAAATGTATGTCGAAGATCACGATACATTTTGGTACTCCTTGGATGGATTGAAAACGGTGTGTTGTGCGCCTCCATCATGATTTTATACTTCAAGTGAGAATTGTTAGGAACACAAAGTCTGGAATTGACTCGAAGTATTCCTTCTTCATCGATTCTTGCTTCCAGAATAGTACCTTCTTTCACTTTCTTCCTCATACGATCGAACTCCGTGTGTCAGTAGCTTGAGCAGCTTTAACTTTATCGATTAAAGTCGGTTCTACTCGTATATTCGCCGTCATCACATGGGTCCCTGGAGTCTTTAACTCTATCTCATTCCTTCGTAAGTCATACAAAATGGGTCTTTGCATTGACAATATTTCATTAGTACCCGCATATGATCTTCTACTCAATGCGTCATCTACTACATTTGCTTTTCCAGGATGGTATTGGATGGTATGATCATAATCTTTCAACAACTCAAGCCATCGTTGTTACCGCATGTTGAGTTCCTTTGGAGTGAAGAAATATTTGAGGCTTTTATGATCCGTATAGATCTCCACATTCTCTTCATATAGGTAATGCCTTCAAATCTTAAGCGCAAAAACGACTGATGCCAACTCTTGATCATGAGTAGGATAATTCCTCTGATATTCTTTGAGTTGTCATGAGGCATAGGCTATGAATTTCCCATGTTGCATGAGAACACATCCTAATCCTTTGCCTGAAGCATCACTGTAGATGACAAATCCCTCCGAGCCAGATGGTATTGTCAGAACAGGTGCTGAAATGAGTCTTCTCTTGAGTTCTTGAAAACTCTTCTCACATTCCTCGCTCCAACCGAACTTTGTATCTTTTCGAGTCAGCTGAGTTAATGGAGTTCGAGAAAATCCTTCCACGAATCTCCGATAATAACAAGCTAAGCCGAGAAAGCTACGTACTTCAGTCATTAACTTTGGTTGCTCCCAGCTTTGAATTGCTTCAATCTTCGCTGGGTCAACTGATATTCCATGATTTGATATCACGTGCCCAAGGAATGCAACTTCCTCAAGCCAGAACTCACATTTCTTCAACTTGGCATAAAGCTTGTTTTCACGAAGCTTTTGAAGTATCAGCCTCAAGTGTTGCTCATGGTCTTCACGACTTTTGGAGTATATGAGGATGTCATCAATAAAGACGACCACAAAGTGATCCAAATATTCCTTGAATACTTGGTTCATCATGTCCATAAAGGCAGCAGGAGCATTAGTCAATCCAAAAGACATGGCTAGGAATTCATAATGCCCATACCAAGTTCTGAAAGCAGTCTTTGGAATATCATCAGTTTTAATCTTCAACTGATGATATCCGGAATGAAGATCAATCTTTGAAAAGAATTTGGCTCCTTGCAACTGGTCAAACAAGTCATCAATGCGAGGCAACGGGTACCAATTTTTGATGGTGACATGATTCAACTCCCGATAATCAATACAAAGTCGCATACTTCCATCTTTCTTCTTCACGAACGTAATGAAGCACCCCAAGGAGACGTACTAGGGACGAATGAAACCAATGTCTAACATTTCACGTAGTTGGGTTTTAACTCTCAAGTTCAATAGGAGCCATTCGATATGGGGCTTTGGAAATGGGTTTTGTACCGGATTCAAGGTCGATACAAAATTCAATTTCACGCTCTGGGGGTAGGCCAGGAAGTTCTTCGGGGAATACGTCAGGAAATTTATTACCAATAGAAATAGCATTCAAATCTGACGTATTTTTATTTAAATCCGTGACATGGGCTAAGAAAGCTTGACATCCATTTTTCAATAAACGAATAGCTTTATGACTTGATATGACAGTGATTGATTTTAGTGGTTTGGTTGCTTGAATTTGCATAATAGGTTGGTTAGGAATATTAAAGCTAACAACCTTACGAAAATAATCGATTTTAGCATGATGAGTAGTTAACCAATCAATCCCAAAAATCACATCAAATGCAAGTATTTTCAAAGAAATAAGATCGACAGGTAACGTGCAGTTATCGATTTGAATCAAACAAGACTTATAACAATGGATGTAATGAAGGTTTCTCCCAACGGAGTTTCAACCGATAAGTCAAAGTCTAATTTCTCTAGAGTCAAATTTAAACGTTGAGCGCAAGTAGGAGAAATAAAAGAATGGGTAGAACCGGTATCAAATAAGGTATATACTTCGCTAGAGTTTATGATTAGCTTACCCATGATCACCTCGTTCGGATTCCTCGCTTTTTGGGAGGTTACGACAAATGCTCTCCCTTGAACTACCAGTTTTGTCTTGTTTGGGATGACATTTAATGCCTCCATCCCAGCTGGACTTGACTTTGGTGCACAACAAAATCACGCAGTTTGGACTGATATGTCCCTCCCCTCCGCATTTGTAAGATACGATCGGCGATCGTTCTCTTTCCTTAACAACAGGTGCTGGTGTTGACGTCTTTTCATCATTGTTGAATCTCCTCTTCTTGAAATGTCCACTCTTATTGTCATGGCCATGATTACCACCGAAGTGATTACCATTTCTGGCATGTTGATTCCCTCCACGCTTGTTGTCATCGCTTCGATGACTGCTACCACTGGTATTATCGACTTGTCCGCTGCTCTCTCTTGGTTGGGTTGACTCATTATCGCGTTCTAATAACTGAGCCTTATTCACCACATCTGAATATAAACATAGTTTGTGAGAAATTAGGTATTGACGTATCTCGCGTCATTCTCTCCTCATTATCAACCAAATGGGACGCAAACCGGGACAACTCGGCAAACTTAGCTTCGTACTGTGACATTGTCATATTGTTTTGCTCCAGCTTGATAAACTCTACCTCCTTCATGTGACGAATACTTTCGGGAAAGTACTTGTCATTGAACAGCTCTTAGAACTTCTCCCAAGACATTTTCAGTGCGGTAGGTTGAGTACGCTTTACAGATTCCCACCAGTAATCTGCATTTGCTCACAACATAAAGGTGGCAAAGGGAACCTTTTGGTCCTCGGAGCATCCCAAGACATCAAATATCTTGGTTATCTAATGTATCCACTTCTCCGTCTTAAGTGGTTTTGGCTCTCCAAAAAACTCCGATGGTCCCAGCTCCTTGAACTGTTTAGCGGTGACAGACCGAGAGTTGCCAGTGTTTCCACCTACATTTTGAACAGGAGCCGCCTCGCCTGATGTTACATCAATCCCATCGTTCACCATTTCATCTGTATTATTGTTTACCTGAGGATTATTGTCTTCCTGTTGCACATTATTGTTTACCTGAGGATTATTGTCTTCCTGTTACACATTATTCAGGGATCATATCCATAAGCTGTGATACCAACTGTGACGCCCCCAAAATAGGTATACATCACCCATCTTGAGTCGCCAAATACATGGTACAAAATTCAAATATAACTTAATTATACAACAGTCGTGTAAAATATAACAAAACATAATCTAAGAGTTTTAATAAGAATATTGTCATCCAGACAATATCCACACTCAATGGAGTCCTCATTACATTTATTGTCACATTATTTTATAGAATAGTGAGGACTACTAAAACAACCATCTGGACCGTCAATTCGTTCCCCGACTTGTCCTAGCTATATTCTCATTTCCTGAAGAGAACAGTGAAAGAAAGGGTGAGCTCAACTAGCCCAGTAAGAAATATTATGACTAAGATAATGCAGAATAAATTATCCTTAGCCTTCAACAGTATAACAACTGATAGAATATAAAAGACAACAGGTTTTAGATCAACAACTGCAGCGGAATAAGCAATCCATTAGAAGAGTCAAGTAGAACATAAAATCTACTATCTTCTATGATTTAAAAAGTTTTTCAACAATTTTATCGTTGAGACTCAAATTAATAAATAAAATCGAATATCCCTGCATCACGGCCAAGGATATTCATGTAATCATCAACGGTCATGATTATACCAAATAATCCCTGGTCATAATCATACCAACAATTGTACATCAATGAACTACATGCCAATGAGGACTTTCACCTCATCATTCGTCACATTACGGTCATGATTATACCGAATAATCCCTGGTCATAATAATACCAAGTCCATCTATGCACGTAAGCCAAAGATGACTTTCATCACAATATAAGCATGAGGATGATGACAATGACATAATAATACAATAAAACAAGTTCAAGGATAAATTTTAAAGATTTATAATCTAATTTATCCAGAAATTAATAACGTCCAAATTATCAACATGATACTGCTTTGTGGAGTAAAATTTAAGAATGCTCAGAAGAATATTTCCATTAAAAGATAATGGATGAAGCGCAAATATCCAGGATATTCTACTAATTTCATGGAGTATAGAAGCCAAAACTTTAACCAAATGAGTATACTAGAATATATGAAACTGCAAATGGATTTTCACCCGTCATGCGGTAATCCACGTAGATAGATCATTTCCAAAATTTAATAAGGAATGAATCGAAGGATCATTCACCATGCATGCGGTTAGTCCACAGACACAAAAGTTATTCCAATAAAATAATAAAAATGGAATAAAGAAGAATTCACCATGCATGCAGTAGTCCGCGTGAGATGAGTTATTCCAAAAGAATAATAAAGAATGGAATAATGGAAGAATTCACCATGCATGCGAGTCCACAGTAGTGAAAAGTTATTCTAACGTAATAATAAAGAATGGAATAATGTAAGAATTCACCGTGCATGCCAGAGTCAACGCATGCAGAAAGTTATTCCAATAGAATAATAAAGAATAGAATAACAACCCCTACGAGTATTGAAAGAAATAACTCTCTTCATGAATACGAAAGAAATAATACCCCTTACCTTAGAAGAAACTGGATACTGGAATACTGAGATAGCAGACTTCTCTTCTTCTTTCTCTCTATAATTTCTCTCTATAATAATTGCTCTTATGAGACTTAGTGAATTGGTGAGAATGAAAGAAGAATGAGCTTCTACTTATAGGAAAATATAGTTTCAATAATTGCAAGTTTTGGGACTCAAAATATTACAGTATAATACCTTCCTCTTTTTCTTCATTTTTAATTTAGTCCTGCAAGTATTATCAAACTTGCACCACCTCCCCTAATAGTAAATCATGTGAATTAATATTTCATTCATGTGACTTAATAGTATAATCATGTGAGAAAACTAATTACAGTATAGTACATTCATCTATACCTTCATTTTTAATTTAGTCATGCAAGTATTATCAATCTTGCACCAACTCTCCTAATAGTAAATCATGTGAATCAATAGTACACACATGTGAACACATAATTATAAGCATGGGAATTAATAGCAATTAATTGCTCATTTATCCGGTGAATTACCCGATTAGTCAATATAACCTCCAGACATCAATTATTATCGAAATAAATGCCGATTTCCACTAACACTAATAATTCCCACACAATGGAACTATCAATTTCATCTTTAATCAACACGAACTTATTCATCATTAATATTATAATTCACAATATTTAACAACCAGGTCGTTCCCAGGAAAGAGGGGGCTTTCCGAGAAGGATTTCTCCTTATTAGCGCACAATTAGGTGACCAAACCTCTCCTTTATAGAACTTCTAGACATTGTCAATATTGCGAATAATAATATGAATAACTTTGCCATCTCAATTATTGATTTAATAATATAACATATTATGCGAGATGATAATCGTGACAATAATTGAATTAATAATATGAGAAATATGATAAAGAATTATCGTGAAAGCAATAATCGAGTATAACCGAGTGACTTCTCACGTAAAGCATCAATAATCAATACCATGTGCTACTATACAATCACGCCAGACATATTCGTACTTTTACTACCGGGTAGTTTAACAGTTTTAAACAGTAACACTTTCATCGTATTTTTATAAAAGATAATTTCGCTGCGTTTTAACTACGACAATACTTCATTGTGGGGTCCACCAATGATTGTGTGAGTCGTGCATTTAATATTCCCCGTTAAAACGAATATTCCCTAACTAATCGAATATTATATAACAACTTGCTTACTTTGAAAAATTTATAAATATTACCCACAACTATAACATTATATCAATCCACGCCATAATATTCAAAAATATATTTCGAGAAAATTATTCTTTATTCAAAAAAGTTGGGGTCTTACATAAGGGTTGGGAAAAATAATTTCCAAGAAGGAAATGAGATACGTATAATGAATTACGATGATTATGCGTACGAGTGTAATACTATTTAGTATACAAGTATAGTATGGAGATTTAATACGACGTATAATACGAATATTGTACGAGTACTAGACGAAGAGAATATGTGAATTATACGTGTAGAATACGATTGGGGTTATGGATTTAGATTTTAAGGACTTAATATGATCCAAGTGGATTTGGATTATATCAAGCTCAAGTTAATACCCAACGTTAAGTTTAATTAAGCCCAATCCAAGAAACCGAACCGTGGATCAAATCGATGGGTAACCGAATGGGTAAAACCCATGGGGATAACCCACAAGACCATGTGGGCCGGCCACTTGGTGGGCAAGTAAAGTGTCCTACTTAGTCACCAAGTAAATTACTTGGTGAGAAAGAAGTGAATAGTAAAGAGGTTACATTTTGACCATAATTCCCTCCATTTGAATTGGCTATAAATAGAAGGCTTAAGTTGGCCATTTGTGATTTTCTGAGAGTTGTCTAACTTATATTGAGAGAGAGAAAAAGCTAGAATCAAGCAATCATCTTACTTTGAAGCTTTTCATTAGAGGTTTTAGCAAGAACGTAAAGAACGGAAAGGTAATATTCCATTAATATTAATTTTCCATCCTTTTTGATTTCTTTGATTATAAAGAATCATAGATTTGTGGAGCATGCCTCTTATGGAGGAATAAGGATGGCTTGTAATAAGTAAAACATTTATAAGTCATGTGTAAATAGAAATCGTAAGGGTTTATGTGACGCCCCCAAAATAGGTCCACACGACCCATTCTGAGTCGCCAGATATCACACTACACAAATCAAATACAAACTTCATTTATACAACTGTTGAACTGTCATGCAAAATATGACAACACATAAGCTGTGAGTTTTAATACAAATATATGTAACTATAATGGTGCCTCGACCACAATACCTTACAATGATACCTTACATAAAGGTACAGTCAATAATTGTTTTAAAAATTAAAATCTTTGGAAAATGCTCAAGGAAACCTTCGTACATGGGAGTCCATGCGTCTAGGTTATGATAGATATCATATGTCCATAGAATTATCCTTTGTTGACCCAATAGTACCCAAAGAAAAACGAGAAGATTGCTATCATGTTCTTTCCAATGGTGAGTCTTCTCTTGACATATAATTATCTCCATTGTCTCCACTTTAGAATTATATTTCAAACCAAACTCCAAGGTTATATAGGTAGTGCTCATAGATATACTCAGCAAGTGGATGTGCACAACCCTGTTTTATGATAACACGATGTTATATGTCATTAGACATCTTGTATGATAGTGGCAAAACACCCTTCAAAAGTTGGGTTTGCCTCACCCTATTATTGTTCACCACAATTAAATATTAAATGACGTATAAAATACAACACACTTATCTAAAGTTCTCAATAAAATTATTTTAATACTGTTTAGGGAGAACCTCAACAACTATAGACCACCGTTCTATTCCCCTGTTATCCCCGTTTGACCCAGCTACACTCTTATTACCTGAAAGGAATTGTGAAGCAAAATGGTGAGCACAACTAGCCCAGTCAAGAATATCATGACTAAAGATAAATAATTTATCAATAGCCTTCCTCAGTAATAAATAAGTGATTTAGAACATATGGTAGATGATAAAACTTTTCAACCATAGTTGCAGCGGAACGAATAATCCATTAGAAGAGTCAAATAGACTATAAAGTCTATTATCTTCTCCATGTTAAAAGTCCACCAACAATGTTTTATTCCTGTAATATCAATCAATAGTTCCTGTCCACAATCATATGAATAACTCATAATTATAATTGTGGTTCTAAATTCCTCTTCGCACCCATGACGAAAATAATTTTCATCATTGCCTTACCCGAAACATCAAAGATCATGGTTATACCAAATCACGTTCCTCGCTCATAATCATATTAATAAATTCATCTTTGTACCACGGGCCAAAGATATTCATTAACAGTTCATCTTTGCACTACAGGCCAAAGACATGCAACTGTATTTTTAAAAGAGTCAAGTAGAGCATGATATCTACTATCTTCTATGAATTAAAAGTATATTATCAATATTTTATCGCTGAGACTTAGCTCAATAAATAAATCACATCACCGAATCATCCATGCACTACGACCAAAGATATTCGTTAGTATCACATCCATGAATTATCCATGCACTACGGGAAAAGGATATTTCATTATTATCACATTCATGAATTAATATTTCATCGCTGAGACTCAGCTTAATAATTAATCCACATCACTGAATTATCCATGCACTACGGCTTAGGATATTCATTAGTATCATGACCACGAATTATCCATGTACTACGGGCCAAGGATATTCGTGTTTTCACCAATGGTCATGATTATACCGAATAATTCCTGGTCATAATCATACCAACAACTGTCCATCAATGCACTACGGCCAATGAGGACTTTTACCACATCATTTGTAACATTACGGGTCATGATTATACCGAATGATCCCTAATCATAATCATACCAATCAACAGTCCATATATGCATGTAAGCCAAAGATGACTTTCATCACAATATAAACATGAGGATGATGACAATGATATAAGAATTTAATCAAACGAGATCAAGGATAAATATTTAAGACTTTAACAATTTAATTTATCCAAAATTTAAAAATGTCCAAATTATCAACACGATACTGCTTTGTGGAGTAAAACAAGAATAATATCCATGTATCAAAAATAATTTGTACAGAAAAGAAATAAATTTTTTAGTGAATAGTACCCCATGAATAGTACTTCAGGAATAGTACCCCATGAATAGTACCCCGGCATAAAAAGTGCCCCAAATACCTGAGTGAATAATACTAGAGTGAATAGTAATCAGGTGAATAATAACCTATGAATAGTAACTCATGAATAGTACCCCAGTATGAAAAGTGCCCCAAATACCCGAGTGAATAATACTAGAGTGAATAGTAATCAGGTGAATAGTAACCCAGGAATAGTAACTCATGAATAGTAACCCGACATGAAAAGTGCCCCGAATACCCGAGTGAATAATATTATAGTGAATAGTAACCCGTGAATAATACCCCAGGTGAAAATATTGATATTTAATAAGAAAGTTTAGATCAATATTCTAATAAAACGACACTGGATGAAGCACAAAACTCAAGGATATTCCATTAATTTCAGGTATTATAGAAGCAATACTTACCATAGTAAGTTTAGATTTAAGAATATGAAAGGAAATAACATATGAAACTGCAAATACGTAATCCGTGTAGACAGGTTATTCCGACATATTAAAGGATGAATACGAAAAATAGTATTCCTTATGAATACGAAAGAAATAATAACCCTTACGAATATAATAAATAATATCTCTTACGAATATAAAAGAAATAATGTCCCTTACCTTAGTAGAAGACCGGATACTGCAATAATGAAGTAGCAGAATACTCTTCTTCTTTCTCTCTATAGGTTCTCTCTCTATAGCTTCTCTTGTGAATCTCATTGAATTGGTGAGAATGAAAGAAGAATTAAGCTTCTATTTATAGGAGAATGGACTAAAGAGTAACTAATTCATGAATGATCCAGATTGATTTACTATTAGAATGGACGGTCCATATTGATTACTATTAAAACCACAACTGACAGTCCAGATCGATTTACTTTTAAAACCACCACCGACGGTCCAGATTGATTACTTTTAAAACCACTATCAACGGTCCAGATTGATTTACTATTAAAACCACCATCAACGATCCAAATTGATTTACTATTAAAACCACAATCGACGGTCCAGATTTATTTAACTTATTACACTTTGATACCCCTAAAGTTTTCCAAGTTTACATTATTCCCCTCTAACTTTTGCAATTCACTTATCTTCAATAAACACATTCTTAATACTTCAACAATTATTCATCATTAATATTATAATTCACAATATTTAACAACCAGGTCGTTCCCAGGAAAGAGGGGCTTTTCGATAAGGATTTCTCCATATTGGCGCGCAATTAGGTGATTAAACCTCTCCTTGACAGAACTTCTAGACATTTTCAATATTGCAAATAATAATATGAATAACTTTGTCGTCTTAATTATTGATTTAATAATATAACATATTATGCAGATGATACTATGACAATAATTGTATCAAATAACGTGAGATACAATGCATCAATTACTATAGCAATAATTGAGTAAATTGAGTGGCTTCTTACGTAAGCATCAATAATCAACACTGTGTGCTACTATGCAACCACGCGTATTACTGTATTTTTACCACCGGGTATCTCAACAGTTTAACGGTAAAACTTTCGCTATTATTTTTATAAAAAGATTATTATGTCATTTTCTAACTACGACAATACCTCCATTGTGGGGTCCACCAATGATTGTGTCATCGTACGAATATTCCCTGTTAAAACGAATATTCCCTGACCAATCGAATATTTCCCGACACAACGAATATTTTATATCAACTTGATTACTTTGCAAAATTTGTAAATATCACCCTTACTTTAACCTTTTATCAATTTAACTATTTACTAAATAGAATAATAATTATAAGAAAATTGAATACTTTTATTTCATAAAATTTGGGGTCTTACAGTTTACGTAAGTTTAAACTGTAGAGAATATTGAATAATGAACATGGTTGTTGATGGACAAATTAAAAACCATCGCTATAAGGATATGTGCATCTTTCTTGGTTAGGATGTAGATATGAAATCAATGGAGTGTTCCATTTGATTGGGCATATAGAACACTAGTAACGAAGTTATGGCGAATTTTACAGAAATAGACGTTAAACGTCGAAAACGTAAAAATTCCGGATTAGTAGTTAAAAGTTGTCGTGTGACTTAGAAACATTGGTTTTCAATGTCAACAAGTGAGATAGGGTATTTAAGAGTCGTGGACTCAAGAATCGTTGGATTTCGACTTAAAACGAAGAAAACGAGTATTGAACGCTCAATAACGTTTAACGAATGCTTAATAATGAACTTAGAAGTGAATTTCGAGTTAACAGATTCAGAAAGGTAAAATTCTTATATGAACGTGTAGAACATGTAAAATGGGAGTTGTGGGCTTTTGAACAGACCAAATCGGACTTATAACGAAGAAGTTATGAAGCCGAGAAGTTCACTAAAATTGTTAACTGTCATTTTTTTCTGAGTCTGAGGTCTGGCGCCGCAGCGCTAGACAAAGCTAGTCATGTCACGCCGCAGTGCCATGTACAGTGTAATGAGCTATTGAAGAGTGGTGTCGTAGTGCCATTCACAGGTATACATTTCGTGCCACAACGCCGGGACCGGGGCTTAGGTACTGTAAACTTGCGTCGCAGCGCCAATGTTATGTATAGAGGCCACGCCGCGACGCCAAGACAGGGGAGTTATTAGACAAGTTAGGTTTAAACTCCAATGTTTCAAGACCTGTATAAGTTAAGTTTATATACTTAATGAACATACTAAAACCATTCCTATGCTACATGGTGATGAACTTAGGAATTGAACGCGAGTTGTTAGTATGGTAACGAAGAACACAAAGTTATAATGAGTAAACTGTAAACGGTAATCAACATTGGTACTTCACCAATGATGATTGAATTCGGTTAGTAACATAAGAACATTAACAAGCCGTGATGAAGGGTAGTAAGTCGAATTGACCGTATTAATGAAATAAAGTCAATGAAAACATAGAAGAGAAAGAAGTTGGTAGGAACAATATGATTGATTGTTTGGTAACTAATTATAGTGTGCTATTTGAATATATCATGTAGATTCTGTAAAGACTGTGAACTGTTGAATAAATTATTTGAAGACGCTTGAAGGCAAATTTTCTTAACTCTTGCCTAACCTTCGTGTTAGTCGAGTTTTCTATGATTCATGATAATGAGTTGTATGAATGATTTTAAAGAAAGGGTCAATGCCAGTTTTAACTCGGCTAGACTATTCGTAAGAGGTAGATTGATTTGTATACATGTCTTTCTATATAGAAATGATAACGCTATCCTATGCCAAGTATTTGGTACGGATTCAAAGGTAAGTTTGTCTATGAACAAACAAAAGTATTTTTCATTGTTTATTCGATGGGCACGCGAGTTTGCCAAATATTAAACGTAAATACGTTTAACGGGTGAATGTTGATCAACACAGAGTACTATAGGTTGATCACCTAGAAGTGCTCGTAAGAAATGTCGGATGTACAGCCTTAGTGTTGTGATGTCCTTTTCAAGTATGAAAACAGAAAGATATTGTTCATGGTCTTTTCAATTGGGTTCGTAATTCTAATCTATTATATACTTTGGGAATTGAGATTATAAATTGTTAAGTATTAATGTTTCGTAATACTTCATGACTACTTGTTCAGTTATGGAAGATTGTCATATAAATCACGAATGTGCTATAGATATTATTCTTTGTTAAACTTTCTGAGCTTGTTATGCTCACTTCTTGCGTGAATTATATGATTGCAGTTAAAGTCGAGCGTACTGAGAATTCTAAGAGAGATAAAGGCAAGGCTAAGATGGATAGTTAAACATCTTGTAATAGATTAGTATGATTGTATGTATTATACTTATGAACAGCGAATGATGTGATCGATTTAGGAACCTTGGAAAGGGATTTTACTATGATTGTAATAAAAGATAGTTAATACATTCATTGTGTTGTGTTTGCAATGGAATGATTATATAATTATGAGTACCGTGTAGCACCATATGTCGGGTTGGAAGATACCTGAATTTGGGGGCGTCATAGGCCAAGAACAAGCCATCTATTACCTCAGCAAAAGATTCAGCAGCAGTGAACACAAGTATACTCTGATTAAGAAAACTTATTGTGCTTTAGCACGGGCTTCCATAAGGTTACAGCATTACCTCCATGGTCACACAACCCATCGCATATCCCGTATAGATACTCTCAAGTACGTGTTCAGTAAACCCATGTTGAATTGTTGACTGTCTAGATGGTAGTTGATCCTACAGTAATTTGACATCGTCTACGTGACGCAAAAGTCTATAAAAGGTCAAGGAATTGCAGATCAATTGGTCGTCGCACCTTCAGGGAATTTCAAATCCTTGGAAACATATTTCCCCGATAAAGGGGTAATGACAATTCAGCAACACCATCAGGACGATGCATACCAGACATTGAAGATGTAATTCGATGGAGCTATAAACATGGAAGGTTCTAGTGCTGGAGCAGTTCTAATATCCGATACAAGGGAGCAGTATACCGTCGCCGTCAAATTATAGTTTATCAGCACCAACAACACAGCTGAGTATGAAGGTTGTATCATGGGGTTGAAACTTGCCCAATCAATGGGCATCAGACAGTTAACTGTCTTTGGAGATTTCAAATTGGTAATCAGACAAACCACTAGGATCTATCACACCAAAGAGCTACATTTACTGCCTTACAATCGGCAAGTTATACAGATGGCCTCGGAGTTTGAAGAAATATCCTTCCACCACATTCCTCGGAATAGGAATGACTTTGCGGATGCACTATCAACTTTGGCCTCCTTGATCAACATACTTGACAAGGAAAACATGCCAAGCATCACATTTACCCTGCAAAATGCTCCAGCCTATGGGAACTACATTGGAGAAGTATCGGATGAGCTACCTCCCATCCAATACCCTTGGTATCAGCATATCAGGGAGTACTTGCGAGATGGATGTACACCCGCTAAGGCGAGCCCGACTGAGAGAAAGCGGATCCATTGAATGGTTATGAAATTTTACCTAAGAGGAGACGCACTCTACCAAAAAGAGATGCAGGATTAGGTCTCCTCAAGTGTCTGGACAAAGACCAAGCTCGGAAGCTCGTGGATGAAATCCACGGTGGAGTATGTGGCCCACACATGAGCGTCCCTCTACTTGTCAAGAAGATCCTAAGAACAGGGCATTACTAGCTCTCTCTCAAGGCTGACTGTGATTATCATGTCAAGAAATGTTACCAATGCCAAATTCATGGGAATGCTATCCACGCCCCTCCAAGGGAACTCCATAATATGAGTTTGCCCTAGCCCTTCTCAATGTGGGGAATGGACGTAATAGGGCCCATCAAGCCCAAAGCCAGTAATGGGAATCAGTTTATCTTAACCATGATCGACTACTTCACCAAGTGGGTAGAAGCAGCCTCCTTCCCCAGGGTTACCAAAGAAGTTATCATTGGTTTCATCAGAAACAATGTCATTTGTCGATATGGACAACCAGAGGTGGTTGTGTCAGACAATGCTAAGAACCTCAAAAACAAAATGATGGAGGAGTTATGAAGTAAATTCCACATCAAACATCTCAACTCCATCATCTACCGTCCAAAGATGAATGGTGCTGTTAAAGTGGCTAATAAGAATATCAAGAAGATCATGCAAAAGATGTCTGCCAATCACAAAGGATGGCTTGACCTATTTCCTCTAACTCTATTAGCCTACAAAACATCAATGCGCACTTCCACTAGGGTAACCCCCTACTCATTAATCTATGGGATGGAAGCAATGCTCCCCATAGAAGTGGAAATGGAATCTCTCAGAGTGTTGATAGACGCTCAGCTGGATGAAGACCAATGGTTACAAGATAGGTATCACCAATTGTCTCTAATAAATGAAAGGCGGACCGCCGCTATCTTCCATGGTCAGTTATACCTACAGAGGATCGCCAGATCCTACAACAGAAAAGTCCGGCTACGATAATTCAAAAAGCATGACTTGGTCTTGAAGAAAATTCTTGACAACCAAGATCAATCCAAGGGAAAATTCCGTTTATTGTCAAGGAGGTATTGAAAGGATGAGCTCTCAGATTACAGGAGATGGATGGCGATGAATTTCCACAGCTCATCAACTCAGACACCGTGAAACGATACTATGTCTAAAGTTACCATCAAGCAAACATCTTGGTTTTGGATCACCAGATCCTCAGTCAGTTCAGGTTTTCTAAACCTCACTACAACTTTTCTTCACATCTGTCTGCCCCATCAGGGACAAACACACTTTCCAACCAGCAGCCTGGTTTTGGATCATTAGATCCTTCACTCAACTCTGGTTTTAAAACCTTTCACATCTTTAGTTTTGTCCCACCAGGGATAAAAACTTTTCACACCTGCAGTTTGTCCTGTACATGGGATCAAACTTTTCATCTGCAATCTGTCATATACATGGGGTGAATTACGTCAACCTGATCTCCCCAATACACGAGAGTACGTAGGCAGCCATTTTTATGGTCCGGTCTCACCACAAAAAAAACATCTCTACACCCTCTTTGCCACATACAACTTTGAACCTTTACGCCAGGTTCGAACTATGCAGACCTAATCTCCTCTTCAACAGGAGTACGTAGGCAGCCATTCATGGTTCAGTCTTACCCCCTAACAAAATACAAAAACTTATCAAATGGTACTGGGATCATCCTTCAATCCACCGCACATCATCGGCTTTAAACCAAAGGGATAGAACTACCTGGTCTCCCCATACATGGGATAACCGGCGACCATCTAAGCTGTGGTTGAGTCCTCAAAGAGAAACACCAATCCATAAGAGATGGAACTACCTGGGCTTCCCCATACAAAGGATTACCGACGACCATCTATGGTGCAGTCAACCTCAGAGAGGAAAGCCACACTCCTCTCCACAAGTACATACAGAAACCAGTCCTAACACACCAAAGAGGTAAGGGATACACACATATCAACGATCCATTCTGAAAGATCCTGAGACATCTCAATGTCCATCCATCAAGGAGGAGTTCAGAATACATCAAGATCACAAGCCCTGGAGAAATAATCAAATGTTAAGCAAGTAACAAGGCACAACTAAAAGGGAAGTGAATCAAAATATATCTCCTTACCATATATAATGTTGTTTGATATATACAATATGTACTGTACATGACAAAAATGGCTAAGCTAATCTGTGCAGGAAAATACAAGACCATCTATAAGTCAGTGTATATGCGCGCTATCAAATCCAACATAGCATGTCTCTCCAAAGAGGGGGTAACGTTGTGAGCTCCCTGTCAGGAATAAGCATATGAATGATATTCCTATTTTACATATGATTTGATTATGATATATATATATATATATATGAATGACTATGAAAGTATGCTTGCATTAAGAAAAGTTGTAAAGTCCTTTGATAGATAATAGAAACATATGTATAAGGACTTAGAATGAATTGATCAAATGTGTTAGGTTGATCCTACAGAAGTAAAAAAGCTTTGTAAAGTCCTTAAAAAGAAATGATGTACAAGGACTATAAATATAGAAAGATCAAGCATGTTTGGTTGATCTTATGATGTAATAGATAGGCTTGTCTGATCGTCGAGCACTACACCAGAAATCGTAGTCTGCCAGGAGAGTCAAGGAAAACTCGAGAGCTATCGAGGCAGAATCGTAGTCTGCAAGATAGTAGATCTCAGAGTTCGTAGACTTCCAAGAGAGACGAGGAAGGATCTTAGTGTGTCGAGGAGAACTTCCTCAGAACCGAAGTCTGCTGATAAAGTCATGTTCAAAATTGTAGAGACAGCCTGCCTACGAGCCAATCGAGCATCTGCCAAAGCCAGTCAAAAATCGTAGACTACACTCGGAGTCGTAGAGTCTACTAATGTTAAAGCTAATTCAAGAATCGTAGACTGCACTCAGAATTGTAGAGTCTACTGATCGTATCAAAGGCAGAGATCGTAGTCGAGCAAGATCTGATGAAGACAACAAGCACAATGACAGAAATCGTAGTGCCAAGATCTAATCTCGGAGTTATAGTGTCTGCACAGCCGAAGCTGAATCGTAAAGTGCAGAGCTAAGACCTCAACAGATGTTCTCACAAAGCCAAAGAAGAATCATAGATCAAACACGATTCTCAACAATTGAGCACGCCCAGAATATCCAAAGGAATGAAGCCTCTGTTTGGTACTGTAAGGATACATCCTACCTAAAGGAAGCTAGAGAGCACTCAACGAATGGCATGCAAGCTAATAGAAGATCTAAGCATCAACCCAATCAGCATCTAGATTAAGTTATGAAGCCATTCAAGATGAAGTCTTCCACAAGATGATCATAAGAAGACGTTGGTGGCTGACTGAGGAAAGTCAGCATATGCAGTAGCTGTCAAGAAGAAAGATGACAACGATATTGGAAGTAATCAAGATCGTAGTGTTTGCCAAACTAAGAAAGAACTGATGGAGTACACACTGAGATACTGGTCAGCCTCTAAATAACAAGGCTAAAGTGATTAAGCATTGGGTCAGTCCATTGATGATAAGTGAATGGGTGATCACAAAGAGAAAGCGAGCTGGACACACCACAAATCTGAAGTGTCTTGTTATTCAGAAAGGGCCAGAGCAAGGAATCAAGCCATCAGTATCTGAGAATAGTCGAGGCAAACAGAAGTGATGAAGCACTGCGCAAGAGAAGAGAGAGGTGTTCTACATTGAAGATCAAGTGAACACTCTCTAAGATCGTAGTGTTGACTCTACATGTCAATGCGACACCACGATCAGGTCCAAGGAGAAATGCATCAAAAATCGTAGAGTTCGAACAACTGAGGATTGAAGCATTGGCAATGGTTCAATATGAGGAATGGCATTCGAACAAAAGCTTATTTAGAGCATCGATCCAAGGACAACCTCTGATCGAGAAATTAGAAGGGTGAAATAAAGTCATTGACCTGCCCAAGATATCAAAGTAACATATCTATCAAGGTAGGTGAAACAGTAGACTGCAATGTCAGGAAGTCAGAAAAAGATGTCATGTCACATCTGCAGTCTGCACCAAATAACTCGAGATCTGCGAGGCAATTTGAATTGCTTTTAACGGCTACTTTCCAACCGGAAAATTGGGAAGTAGTATAAATCAACAGAACTTCAAAGATCAAGAGTTGCTGATGATTGTGAGGTTACAGAATCTTTGAGTTGGTGAATGCTATAGTTGACTCTACGAGTTTCACCAAAGATCAACAGAACAAGTCTCAGTGACAGTGAGACTACCAAGGTGGAAGTGAAGCAGGTTTGAAGATGAACTCAAACAGATCAAAGCTTCACTCAACAAAGATGAGAATGCCACTAAAGATGGTAGCCAAGCTGATAGCCGAGAAGGCCAAGAAGATAGCATTCAGAAAAGTTGCTGAGTACAAAGAAGATCAAGAGAGCCACTCTACGAATCACCATGAACAGAAAGCTGAATCTGAACAAGTGCAGAACCATATCTGCAAAGTATTCAAGAAGGGTTCTGGGATTACTAAGTGCCAAACAAAGTCTACTAAAAGCACAGAGACTTAGCAAACTCAGATGGTGATGGTGTAAAGCTGATACCAGATGAAGATGAGCAAAAAAGAGTGAAGATCAGCTGCACCAAAGAAGATGTGGTCTAGACTCAAAGCAAAATGCATAGAGAACCACACCAAGCTGCTAAGTACAAAAGATGTTCAGAGCTTAATGACATCTTAGCAGCTCAGCACCAACAACAACAACAACTACAACAACAAGAAGCCAGGGCCTGAGGGGTCCTTGTCCGAAGGGACTAAATGAAGATTCCAAGCCTGCTGGGCTTGAAGAGTTCCAAAGGAACTAGAGAAGTTCCAAGGCTGCTGGCCTTGAAGAGTTCTTAGTGAACTGAAGTCCCAAGGTTGTCGGCCTGAAGGAATCTTAGTGATTCTGTGGTGCCGCCTTCCTTAATGGAAACCGCTAGTTGAAAGCGGAAGAGTGGATTAGAGCTCGAGTCTCGAACCACTTAAAACCCTTGTGTCTTTTACTTTATGTCATTTATATTATGTACATTAACTGCTTTAACTGCTATGAATGTTTTAACTGCTTACTACTAAATTAACTCTATTTAACAATGTATGATTGATTATGAATATATCAATGAAGGGATCTTTTACTTATTCCGATGTGCTTGAAAAGATTCTTATGTTTGTCATACGCAACTTCATCGAGCAATACAAAATAAACGAGAAAAAGTATTTGAAAATCAAAGGATCTATTCAACCCCCCTTCTAGATCTATATTGTGCTCACTGAGGAACTAACAATTGGTATCAGAGCATGTTCTCATGCTATATTCAAAAGCTAATCACTTTGAGTCTGATCCTAGGCATAAACATTCTTCTAAACTTAGTTTAGTAGTAAGTTACTTGTTATATGCAGATGAGCTCAAACGTTTGTAATATTGTGTACAGGTAAATGTCTATATACATCTGAAGCTGCTCAGATTGGTTCACGCTCCTGATTACCATATCAACAAGACCAATCCTTACTCGCAGTCAATCTTGTCATTTTGAAGAGATGAATAGGCCATACCTACTAAGAAATGTTTTATTCAGAGAAGAAAGAAGAACCTCTCAAACATGTATCTGACCAACCAGCAACTGAATGAAAGCCTTGTAAACTCAAGGATATCAAAGAACTTAAAAATGCTGACACTCTCTTAGCATTATCTTAAAGACCACGACTGTTTGACTGAAGATCAACTAGAGCAACTGGCTGCCAGAAGCAAATGAGAAAACATGCACATCAATGCCTAAACTCAGTATATCTAAGATAAATGACTGTTAAGAAACTAACATCAAAAAGCTACGGTTCCTCGCTAACATAGATATGAACATCATATTTGCACCTTACTCACGAACTATAACAATTTTCCTTCAAGTATTCATAATCTATCTAAAAAGGTGAAGAGAAAAAGTACACTAATAATGGAAACTCAAATGTCTATAAACTTTCTCTCCATCCAAGCTTTAGGTTGAATATGATAACTTGAAAGAGACCTGAAATGGTTTTAAGAGCCTCACAGGTCGATTGAATGTGAAGAAATCTTTGTTGATGTGTTAATGTGCTTTATACATCCTATGGTCTAAGTGTTTAATGACACACAGACTATGATTAGATCTATAAGAGAATCTTGAAGATTCATAGAAATTGATCACCTTCATAAATCAACCAGATGCTAACAAATCGTAGAGCTGATTCTCACTCTGTGAATATTTAAACTCTGTGATCATAACTTAGCATATGATGAAACCATCAAGGAAAAGAGTGTTTTATTAAAATAACAGATTTCTCTCACACTCACCACCATGCATCTCAAAATATATTATCTAAATGAAGTATATGCATGAATACGACTGATGGTGGTCAACATGATGATTACTCAAATATGAGGAACATGGGTTTGGTAAACTAACCTAGCAGGACCCATTTGACCATGGGTACCAAAAATTAGAAATGAATAACTTGCAGGTACTTGGTCTATCTGACCACACTAAGGAATGCTAAAGTAAAAGACTTCAGTCAGAAGAGTCAACTAGCAGAAGGCTTAGGACTGTTCAGAAATAATTCTGACAAAACTCCTACATGTCAAAGCCTATCCTTGAAGACCTGCTGAGCTAATCTAAATAAAGCTCAAATGGCTGCAAACCCTTATATGAAAGCATGCCACTCAACCAGAGATGAAAAAGGGTCTTAGATGCTCAAGCAAGCAAAACTTGTTCTCAAGGAAACTCACATCAGAGGACTATCGAGCATCAAACATTAGGAACTTAGTACGGGAGCAGAACTCCATGAGCACAAGTGGATAAGGAAGACTACGTTCGTAGTGCCATCAAATGATCGTAGAATGATCAACCCTGAAGATACTCATTTTTACGATATAAGAAGATTTAATGACTTCAATCAGAAGGAGATATGCAGGGATGCTTCCTTACGTGCATAAAAAAAAGGAGATCACACCTCACTGAAAAGATAGCATCAACTGTGGGGAAGCAGTGATCTGTCAAGGAACAACAGCACTAAAATATTCTATGAAGCAATGTACCAGCTATAGAGTCCCAAAACTTTATGGCTGATGAACCAAATGAAGATCCATAGTTAGTAGGAACGTCTCAAAATGTACTACTGATAGCTTAATTAGCCATCCAACTCAAAATCTTGGAAGTGCCTACGATCAAACATCTGATCGTAGTGTAAGAGCAGGAGGACACCACGATTACAGCAAATGCAATTGTCCAAAGTTAGTACAAAATCTCCCCACTAGATAAGGTCAAAGAGATAAAAGTGCAAACTACTCCAAAAGTACCTCATCGGGAAAGCGCCTCAGGGACAAACCTGACCCTTAGTTCACTCTAAGAGGTTGGCCCTCTCTGAGCTACCTTAACCCAGAAGAAGTGCTTAATCAAGTTCATCTCAAAGATCAAGACAGTCAACGATCGCAAATTAAAGTTTGAGAGAATTCAACGATCGTGATGTAACCTCAACGATCGTATGCAACCTCAGCAATCGTAAAAATAGAATCTACGATCGCAGTCTTACAAGAGGCTACTCCTAACTTATGAGGAGTTGGAAGAACAGGAAAATTGCTCAATCATTCAAAATGAGGGAAGACAAGCTCGAATGCTGGTTGGAAAGATGTCCTGGTGAACGAAAGTGCTCAAGGCTTCATAAAGCACAACAGTGCTTTAAAACCATCCACTATAACATGTTTTAGAGAGTTGATCATTGAGTCAACAAAGGAAAATGTAGAGTCAATAACTGTCCTATCATGCTACTCTACGAACTCAAGAGGTCAAAGGTCAATCCACATCAATCAAACGTCCACTCTTCTAAAAGAGACAACTAACTGACAAGTTACTGGGGAGTTACAGCTTATTACTGGGCATCGTGCAACCAATGATTGGGTGACACATCATAGCGTATGTAGTGTAAGAAGGAACTGTCATAAAGACAAGATACAAGTTGACCCAACTGCATCTCCAAATGTAAATGCTCCAACTAGCCCAAATGATGGATCAACTGATGCTGATTCTGATGAAGAAGGAAATGTCCCCACTATTGCTAAACATCAAGAAAGTCCGTCTCGATGATATGTGAAACTTGAGTCTGACGAAGAAGAGAAGTCTGAAACTGCTATAGCTGAACTTCCAACAAGAAGAAAGAGCTACAGATTACTTGCTCAAACTGCCTCCAAAAGGAAAAATGATCACTTTAATGCTGTCATTGAATTAAGTGATGATGAGTCTGTATCATAGGAAGTAAGTGCTGAGGATGGAACCAGTGATGAAGAAGATGAATCAGAGGAAGATCTCGCTGAAGAAGGTTCTGGAAATGAAATACAGCAAGAAGGATTCATTGATGGAAACGATCAAAATGTTTCAAGCTCCGAAAGAGAAGAAATGGAGAATGATTTCAACTCTGCAAATCAGGAATCAGAGGATCCAGCAGACTATCCAGTCCTCTCTCCTACAAGAATCAGTAGAAGAATTGTGGTAGAAGTCCTTAATGAACCAGAAGAACTCCCAGCTGAAAGATGGGTAAAATATGGAAACGAACAGCTCAAAGTTGTAAGGATGACTGCACAAGATATATTCAAAAATTGGAACAACATGGAGCTAGACTGCACGACCATCCTCTACAATCCTGATGACCTGCTAATGAGATGGTTCTTCTAATGGATGCCTTGGCTAAAGGCACATACTGAAAAGGATGTAAGTTACTTTAGCTGGTGCTACTCTCATTTTCCAAGCATGGAGCTGGTGGCACAAAACTTCCCAAGAGTGAAGAGTTTTGCAACCATGATGATAAATGACAAGCCTCGCTACAAAGTCTACCGACATGCTGAAAATCATTATATTCCTTATGATCGTAAAGTGGACTCTGATGGAAAAAGGAATATGGCCAAGATACTGATCGTAGAGTCTGTTCACTCTACCACTGATGATGATCAAGTCCAAAATAAGATGTCTCCATCTGCCCTAGCACAGCTATCTAACACTCCTTCATCCTCCCACAACGATTGGTACTCAACAATTTTTCAGATTCTCAACACTTTCGAAAATCTGTCCAAGGATGAAGATCATAGAGTCCAATCTGGTGTTCAGCAAGAGACTGCCCAACCAAATGACGAAATTTCCATGGAGCAAGAGCTAATAAAAAACTCTGATGAACTAACTGAGAAGATATCTCTAATCCATGAAGAATCAACGAGGGTGACAACAGCTTGAGATAATTCAGTTCAAGATAGACTCCAAGCAACTATGGCTGATGTATCTCTCAAAATCAAAGATAGAGATCACATCTATCTGAAGGCCTTAAATGATCGTAGAAGCGCCTTTGCATTCACGAGCTCAGAAAGCAAATGAAGAGCAACTGCAAGCCCTCTCTGACAAGATTGACAACTTGAATCAATCCTTCTCTATGCAACTTGAGTTAAGCCAACAAGAACTCAAGATTGAAGTCGGTAACTCCTCCTACCTGATGGAGCAGCTTATGTCCAACATGGAGCAGCTCTCCCAGATGATTAATGACAAAAAGGGGAAGAAAAAGAGGCATAGAAAGGGGAAGAATAAGAGGCACTCTAGAAAGAGCAAGGAGAGCAAAAGGAAAGAAAAGAAGAAGACAACACCAAGGGGAGCTGAATCATCATCTAAGGGGGAGCCAAAGGATGATGAGCCTAAGGCTGAGGGGGAGCCAGAACCAGAAGAAGAAGAAATGAATAGCTCCACATCCCAGGGGGAACAGGAGCAAAGGAATCAAACAGATGAATAGCTGATCAACAGACATCCTGGAAGCATACATGGAACAAAAGAGGTACATCTCTAACTAGTTAGGTATGTTCTAGATCCAGGATGTAAAAAGTCAGTGTATTAAATTACATATCATTATAAATGACATTCATGATTATCTGTTATAGAAATACAGTTGCTCACTGTATATAAGATTCATTCATAACATGCATATGCACTTATTGTTTTTGTCATAATCAAATAGGGGGAGATTGTCAGGGATAAGCATATGAATGATATTCCTATTTTACATATGATTTGATTATGATATATTGATATATATACATATATATATATATATGAATGAATATGCAAGTATGCTTGCATAAGAAAAGCTGTAAAGTCCTTTGATAGATAATAGAAACATATGTACAAGGACATAGAACGAATTGATCAAATGTGTTAGGTTGATCTTACAGAAGCAAAACGGCTTTGTAAAGTCCTTAAAAAGAAATGATGTACAAGGACTATAAATATAGAAAGATCAAGCATGTTAGGTTGATCTTATGATGCAATAGATAGGCTTGTCTGATCGTCGAGCACTGCACCAGAAATCGTAGTCTGCCAGGAGAGTCAAGGAAAACTTGAGAGTTATCGAGGCAGAATCGTAGTCTGCAAGATAGTAGATCTCGGAGTTCGTAGACTTCCTCGAGAGACGAGGAAGGATCATAATGTGTCGAGGAGAACTTCCTTAGAGTCGAAGTTTACTGAGGAAGTCATGTTCAGAATCATAGAGATAGCCTGCCTACGAGCCGATCGAGCATCTGCCAAACCCAGTCAAGAATTATAGACTACAGTCAGAGTCGTAGAGTCTACTAATGTCAAAGCCAATTCAAGAATCGTAGACTGCACTCAGAATCGTAGAGTCTACTGATCGTATCAAAGGCAGAGATCGTAGTCGAGCAAGATCAGATGAAGACAACAAGCACAACGACAAAAATCGTAGTGTCAAGATCTGATCCCGGAGTTGTAGTGTCTGTACAGCCTAAGCTGAATCGTAGAATGCAGAGCTAAGACCTCAACAGATGTGCTAACAAAGCCAAAGAAGAATCGTAGAGCAAACATGATTCTCAACAATTGAGCACGCCCAGAATATCCAAAGGAATAAAGCCTCTGCTTGGTACTGTAAGGATACATCCTACCTAAAGGAAGCCAGAGAGCACTCAACGAATGGCATGCAAGCTAATAGAAGATCTAAGCATCAACCCAATCAGCATCCAGATTGAGTTATGAAGCCATTCAAGATGAAGTCTTCCACAAGATGATCATAAGAAGACGTTGGTGGCTAACTGAGGAAAGTCAGCATATGCAGTAGCTGTCAAGAAGAAAGATGACAGCGATCTTGGAAGTAATCAAGATCGCAGTGTTTGCCAAACTAAGAAGGAACTGATGGAGTACACACTGAGATATTGGTCAGCCTCTGAATAACAAGGCTAAAGTGATTAACCATTGGGTCATTTCATTGATGATAAGTGAACGGGAGATCACAAAGAGAAAGCGAGCTGGACACTCCATAAATCTGAAGTGTCTTGTTATTCAGAAAGGGCCAGAGCAAGGAATCAAGCCATCAGTATCTGAGAATAGTCGAGGCAAACAGAAGTGATGAAGCACTACGCAAGAGAAGAGAGAGGTGTTCTGCATTGAAGATCAAGTGAACACTCTCTAATATCGTAGTGTTGACTCTACATGTCAATGCGACACCACGATCAGGTCCAATGAGAAGTGCATCAGATATCGTAGAGTTCGAACAACTGAGGATTGAAGCATTGGCAACGGTTCAATCTGAAGAATGGCATTCGTACAAAAGCTTATTGAGAGCATCGATGCAAGGACAACCTCTGATCGAGAAATCAGAAGGGTGAAATAAAGTCATCAACCTGCCCAAGATATCAAAGTAACATATCTCACAAAGTAGGTGAAACAGTAGACTGCAGTATCAGGAAGTCAGAAAAAGATGTCATGTCACATCTGCAGTCTGCACCAAATAACTCGAGATATATGAGGTAATTTTAATAGCTTTCAACGGCTACTTTCCAACGGGAAGATTGGAAAGTAGTATAAATCAACAGAGATTCAAAGATCAAAAGTTGCTGATGATTGTGAGGTTACAGAATCGTTGAGTTGGTGAATGCTATAGTTGACTCTACGAGTTCCACCAAAGATCAACAGAACAAGTCTTAATGACAGTGAGACTACAAAGGTGGAAGTGAAGCAGGTTTGAAGAAGAACTCAAATAGATCAAAGCTTCACTCAACAAAGATGAGAATGCCACTAAAGATAGCAGCCAAGCTGAGAGCCGAGAAGGCCAAGAAGATAGCATTCAGAAAAGTGGTTGAATACAAAGAAGATCAAGAGAGCCACTCTACGAATCACCATGAACCGAAAGCTAAAACTGAACAAGTGCAGAACCATATCTGCAAAGTATTCAAGAAGGGTTCAGGGATTGCTAAGTGACTGACAAAGTCTACTAAAAGCACAGAGACTTAGCAAACTCAGATGGTGATGGTGCAAAGCTGATACCAGATGAAGATGAGCAGAAAAGAGTGAAGATCAGCTGTACCAAAGAAGATGTGGTCCAGACTCGAAGAAGAATGCATAGAGGACCACACCAAGCTGCTAAGTACAAAAGATGTTCAGAGCTTAATGACATCTTAGCAGCTCAGCACCACCAACAACAACAACTACAACAACAAGAAGCCAAGGACTGAGGGGTCCTTGTCCGAAAGGACTAAATGAAGATTCCAAGCCGTTGGGCTTGAAGAGTTCCAAGGGAACTAGAGAAGTTCCAAGGATGCTGGCCTTGAAGAGTTCTTAGTGAACTGAAGTCCCAAGGCTGCTGGCCTTGAAGGAATCTTAGTAATTCAGGGTGCTACCCTTCCTTAGTGGAAATCCTGCTAGTTAAAAGTAGAAGAGTATATTAGGAGCTTGAGTCTCTGAACCAATTAAAACCCCTTGTGTCTTTTACTTTATGTCATTTACATTATGTACATTAACTGCTATAACTAATATGAATGTTTTAACTGCTTACTACTAAATTAACTCTACGAACAATGTATGATTGATTATGAATATATCAATGAAGGGGATCTTTTACTTATTCTGTTGTGCTTGAAAAGATTATTATGTTTGTCATATACAACTTACTGAGCAATAAAAAATAAATGAGAAAAAGTATTTGAAAATCAAAGGATCTATTTACCCCCCCCCCCCTTCTAGATCTATATTGTGCCTACTGGGAACTAATACTCCTACCCAAGGTTATCTACACGAGCTAACAGATCCACAGCTAACTGCATGGTGACACTATGCTCATCGTACTCATCTCTATAATGATATCAGTAGTATGAGACCTCACTGCAGTACTATCTGTAACGGCAACATGCCAGGCAGATATAGCGCCATCCCACTCAATAATTAATGCATCTCTGGATGATCTAACCTCATCCCACTCAACAATAGTGGTATCTCTATGAGCTAAAGCATCATCTCTCTCTAATAGAGCGGCATCTCTCCCAGTAAGAGCTGTCAACATCAAGGCCCTAGCCTAATCTCTCTCAAAAGTCATCAGATGCAAACTCTGCTCTAAATACTCTGCCGAGTGTGGGGTCACAGTAGCAGTCATATTAGGAGAATCAACAAGAGCTGCTGTCAAACCAGTAAATAGCTCCTCCTTGGTGGGAGAATCAGCATCCTCCATGGGCTCTCCACCATCTGAATTAATCCCCGACTCTATGGATACAATCACAGCCGATGTAATCTTTACCTCCATCCATGCAGAATACTCTATAGAACAGCCCAGATGGATAACAGAGAACTTAGCCCTCTCATACTAAGCCCAACAGGCATACACCATGGATCTATCCTCTATGAACAAATGGCGGGAAGTCAAACGCTGACCTAATGCCCCCTCAAAAGGATGAACATCCTGAAACTAGTCGAACTGTGACATCACAACCAGTGGGTGATATGTGGTCATGCCCCTCAAACCAGCCAGAGGGAGATAATCCATGTCAGGTGAATGAGTAATGAAGCTGTAGGGAGAACTGAGCCCTGTACATGGCAAAATGTCAAATGGATCCTCAATCCCTGTCAAGAACACCAACTAGGATGTAGCGTCTGTACACTCCGCTGGCTGAAAGAATTAAGACATGGCTATCTCATGGGAAAAGAATTACCCATGCCGTCGAAAGGTGACAATCGGTCTCAGGGGTGACATGAACCACACATACAACAAGACCAAGCTGCCTATATATACCCCTGCTGGATGGGTATGCCAATACATGGCTGATCTTAATGTCTTTGCCATAATCATCGGCACAATAGTATGACCCTCCCTGAGAGCTCTCACTGCTCGGACAACACCGATGTCCAAATGATCCATATATAGTGGCATGTACAAATAAGCCACTACGCACATCATGAGTACATCTACTCTAGCAACACGCCACTGATCCTCCATGGTGAAATCCCCGGAGTGTTGTGCATAACTGTCCAATGAGCCAAATCTATCTATCAAAAAATGTTGGGACACTACATGCCCAAATGTAATCTAATCCTGTACTACTCTACGCCTCAGCCCAGTGAGGGTCATGAACTGTCGACTTATATCGCTGATAGCCATTCGAGCGTAAGGCATGTCCAGTGACAAAGTCGTCAACAGCTCATACTCCTCTAAGGTGGGAATTAACTCCTGGGTATCAAACCGGAAAACATGCCTCTCCGGTACCCAATGCTCTAGTATAACCTCTACAAAATCCACAGGAACCTGGAACATCAGGAGGGTCATAGAGTGTTGAAATAGCTGATCTATGGTCATCCGATCTGGAGGTGACAAACTATCATACCACGATCTCAAGCCTGAGGCTACCAATACTGGTAGGGTGTGATCAATGTGGCTAACTGTCAAAGAAGACATCTGTGTGGGCCGTATCATAAGACCATCAATGTTGAACATCTCTGGACATATATATGCATATCATAATACATGCATGATAAATAATAAATGGCAATACGATGTAGGGAATGGAAAATAGTACATACATTCCTATGTACATCATCATCTAATACATCATCTCTGTGTACAACTAGACAATATAGGGAAATAGGGCACAGCCACCCAACAACTAACAGAGGCCTATCAAAAGATAACGAGAATGGGGCATAGCCACCCAGTATCTAACAGAGGCCTATCAAAATATATAGTGAGAAAATACATCAGAAGAAGTCGATAGTGTTGATGTCTACATCATCAATCCTGTCCATCTGACGTAACTCCTCCTGAGTCACTAGATCTCCGCCAAGAGGGATGTCAGGCCTATACAATGGAGGATCTGCACCGGCAAAACCATATGGGTCACCTGAAGGGCCAACCCCTGAGCTGGAAGGATCAAAAGTATCAGCCTCTGAAAGATCTCTGCCCAAGTGCCGGATGAAAAAATGTGTCTGGTCCAACTGCCGAGTCAAGCTGTCAATCTGCGTCAAATGACTAGGATCTCGGGCGTAGGCCATCCAATCCATCATCATCACGGATCCAAGAACCATATCCCCCATAAACTGAGTGGCGTGGATCTGGGCTCCAATGGTACGAGGGGACCACCAACGGTAGAACATATCCTGAGTGAACGGACCCTCTGACAATGTAAAGCTGTCAACTCCCATCAACAGGATATCACTAACAGGCAACTGCGACACAGGCCAATAACGTCTGGCAGGTGGCAAGATCGGTACACAAATCTCTTTTGTAGTGCTCTTAATAGCACGCTCTCCCAAATAGAGTTCCCATCCTCCATCTGTGAAGAGAGGAATCTGACGGGTGGATATCACGTACTCGACATGTAACGCCCCCAAAATAGGTCCACATGACCCATAACTGAGTGACTTCTCACGTAAGCATCAATAATCAATACCGTGTGCTACTATGCAACTAATGCCAGACATCGCATTTTACTTTATCACCGATTATTTTATAACAACTTGTTTACTTTGAAAAAATTTCACATATCACCCTTAACTTTAACCTTTTATCAATTTAACCATTTACTAAATAGAATAATTATAAAAAAAAATTGACTACTTTCATTTCATAAAATTCAGGGTCTCACAATCTCCCCCTCCTTATGAAATTTCACCCTCGAAATTTACGTACCTGGTAGTTCGAAGAGATGAGAATACGTTGCTTTCTTTTTGGATTGTACCTTCCCGGTTATATCCTCTGTATCATAATTTTTCTATTGCTCATCTCCTATATTTCAGATATCATTCTAGAATATATCTTCAAAACAAAGGTTAATTGACATATCATAATTTGTCAACTTATCAAGTAAAAATTTCGGCTTAGGTAAGCCACACACTAGCGAAGTATATTACTCGTCTCTCCCCTCCTAGTTCTAGACTCATATCTCCGTCAGCGACCATATCCTTAAGCTCTGATACCATTTGTGATGCCCCCAAAATAAGTCCACATGACCCATTCTAAGTCGCCATGTGACGCCCCCAAAATAGGTCCACACAACCCATTCTGAGTCGCCAGATATCACTCTATAAAAATTAAATACAAACTTCATTTATACAACTGTTGAACTGTCGTGCAGAGTACGACAACACATAAACTGTGAGTTTTAATAAAATATTGTCTCGTAGATAGTATCCAAACTCAAATTGTTACAATGCCATATAAAATACAGCAGCAAATATTTTAAAACCCCAAAGAAGAACGAGAAGATTACTATCATATTCATTCTAATGACGTGCACTTTTGACGCTTTCAAAGTCGGGTTCTCATCACCCTATTGTTGTTCGCCAAAATCAATTATTAAGTGACGTATAAAATACGACACACACATCTTAGGTCCTCAATATAATTATATATTGCTTATCATGTCATCTTATAATGTATTGAGAAACTTCGATAGTCTCGGACCATCAAACTATTTCCCCTGTTATCCCCGCTCGACCTAGCTACACTCTTATTACCTGAAAGGAATTGTGAAGCAAAAGGGTGAGCACAAATAGCCCAGTAAAGAATATTATGGCTAAGATAATTAATTTATCAACAAATTTTAATCGTAATAAATCAGAGATTTGTAATATATGGTAGATAATAAAAGTTTTCAACCATAATTACAGTGGAATCAACAATCCATTAGAAGAGTCAAGTAGAACATAATGTCTACTATCTCCTCCAAATTAAAAGTCCATCGTTAACATTTCATTCCTGTAATACTCATCAACAGTTCTTTGTTGTACCCAAGATAAAGAGAACTTTCATCACTTGTCTTCACCTGAACCACTAAAGATTATAATTAAGTTCACAATTCATATTTATAATCATGTAAATCAACAATCCCTCCTTTCCACAAAGGCTTAATAGAACATTTACTCAATATCCTTACCCCAAAGGCTAAAGATATTCAAATGTAATAACAATGATCATATCAATCAGTTGTCTATCTTTGCTCTACTGGCCAAAGATATTCAACTATAAAACCAATGGTCATGATCATACCAATCAATTGCTTTCGTCAAAGGCACTACTACCAAAGACATTCAATCGTTAACTAATGGTCATGATCCTACTAATCACATCATCGAATTATCCCTGCACTACGACCAAGGATATTCGTTAGTATCACCAGTGGTCATGATCATGTCATACACCTGTCCATCTTTTCACTACGGGCCAAAGCTATCAAACAACATATCATCTTTAACATTACGGGTCATGATTATACCGAATGATCCCTGGTCATAATCATACCAACCAATAGTCCATCTATGCACGTAAGCCAAAGATGACTTTCATCGCAATATAAGCATGAGGATGATGACAATGGTATAAGCATTAATCAAACAAAATCAAGGATAAATATTAAAGACTTTAAATTTATCCAGAGTTTAAAAATATCCAAATTGTAAAACATGATATTGCTTTGTGGTGTAAAATTCAAGAATAATATTCATGTACCAAAAATAATTTGGACAGAAAAGAATCATTTTTTTGTCGTGAATAGTACCCCGTGAAAAGTACTTCAGGAATAGTACCCCGTGACACGAAAAATACCCCAAATACCCGAGTGAATAATATTTAGGTGAATAGTAACTCGTGAATAGTACTCTGACACAAAAAGTGCCCCAAATACCCGAGTGAATAATACTAGAGTGAATAGTAACTGGTTGAATAATAACCCGTGAATAGTAACTCGTAACATAAAAATACCAAATAAAATGATATTTCATGACGAGTACAAAATAAATGATATCTCATACAAGTATAATAGAATATACGAAACTGCAAATGGATTTTCATCCTCCATGCGTTAATCCACGTAGACAGATCATTTTCACAATTTAATAAATAATGGATATGAAAGGTCATTCACCATGCATGTGATAATCCACATAGACAGGTTATTCCAACAGAATAATAAAGAATGGAACCAGGTCATGCGTAATCCGCACAGATAGGATATTCTAATGTAATAATAAAGAATGCAATAATGTAAGAATTCACCATGCATGCGATAGATCGCATGCAGACATGAGTTATTCCAATGTAATAATAAATAATGGAACCAGTCATGCATAATACGCACGCATGTGATATTCCAATGTAATAATAAAGAATGGAATAATGTAAGACTTCACCAGGCGATAGATCGCATGCAGATAGGTTATTCCAATGTAATAATAAATAATGGAACCGGTCATGCGTAATATACATTGATAGGATATTCCAATGTAATAATAAAGAATGGAATAATGAAGAATTTCACCATGTATGCGGTGTGATGATAGACAAAAGTTATTCCAACATAATAATAAAGAATGGAATAACGAGAAGAATTTCACCATGTATGCAGTACTTGGCAGACAAAAGTTATTCCAACATAATAATAAAGAATGGAATAACAGAAGCTCTCTTCATGAATACGAAAGAAATAATACCCCTTACAATAATAATAATATCCCTTACCTCAAAAGAAGACTGGATACTACAATAGTGAGGTAGCAGACTTCTCTTCTTCTTTCTCTCTATAATTTCTCTTTATAATAATTGCTCTATAGCTTTAGTGAATTGGTGAGAAATGAAGGAAGAATAAGCTTCTATTTATAGAAAAATATAGTTTCGATAATTGCACGTTTTAGGGCTCAAAATATTACAGTATAATACCTTCCTCTTTTCCTTCATTTTTAATTTAGTCTCGTAAGTATTATCAAACTTGCACCACCTCCCCTAATATTAAATAATGTGAATCAATAGTTCAATCATGTGAATCAATAGTTATAATCATGTGAAAATATGAATTATAGTATAGTACATCCATCTATACCTCCATTTTTAACATAGTCACGCAAGTATTATCTATCTTGCACCAACTCCCCTAATAGTAAATGAATGTGAAACACACATGTAAACAATTTGTTATAATCATGTGAATCAATAGCAATTAATTGCTCATTTATCCGATTAATTACCCGATTGGTCAATATAACCTCCAGACATCAATTATTATTGAAATAAATGTCGATTTTCACTAACTCTAATAATTCTAACACAATGAAACTATTTTTATCAAAAACTTCATTTTTGAAATTTCAAAGTTTGACTTATTTTCAAAAAAGTCAACTGTTCACTTTTTGACCAAAAAGTCAATCCCGGTAAATTTTGTGTTTATAGTCTATTTTTACTATTTTCATCGTTCTGGACTCAAATATCACGTACGCGTCTCCAAATTCAACTCTGAACTCAAATTCAATTTTTAAAAACATTTATTCATTATTATTATAATTCGCAATATTTAACAACCAGGTCATTTCCAGGAAAGAGGGGGCTTTTCGATAAGGATTTCTCCTTATTGGCACGCAATTAGGTAACCAAACCTCTCCTTAACATAACTTCTAGACATTGTCAATATTGCAAATAATAATATGAATAACTTTGTCGTCTCAATTATTGATTTAATAATATAACATATTATATGAGATGATCTTTGTGACAATAATTGAATCAATAATATGAGAGATATGATGCAAAGAATTATCAGAGTAATAATTGAGTATAACCGAGTGACTTCTCACGTAAGCATCAATAATCAATACAAATGTGCTACTATACAACCAATGCGTAGACATCGTACTTTTATCACCGATTATTTTATAACAACTTGTTTACTTTGAAAAAATTTCACATATCACCCTTAACTTTAACCTTTTATCAATTTAACCATTTACTAAATAGAATAATTATAAGAAAATTGACTACTTTCATTTCATAAAATTCAAGGTCTCACAATCTCCCGTCCTTATGAAATTTCACCCTCGAAATCTACGTACCTGGTAGTTCGAAGAGATGAGAATGCCTTGCTTTCTTTTAGGATTGTACCTTCCCGGCTATATCCTCTGTATCATGATTTTTCCATTTCTCATCTCCTATATTTCATATATCATTCTAGAATATATCTTCAAAACAAAGGTTAATTGACATATCACAAATTGTCAACTTATCAAGTAAAAATTTCGGCTTAGGTAAGCCACACACTAGCGAAGTATATTACTCGTCTCTCCCCTCCTAGTTCTAGACTCATATCTCCGCTATCGACCATATCCCTAAGCTCTGATACCATTTGTGATGCCCCCAAAATAGGTCCACATGACCCATTCTGAGTCACCATGTGACGCCCCCAAAATAGGTCCACACAACCCATTCTGAGTCGCTAGATATCACTCTATAAAAATCAAATACAAACTTCATTTATACAACCGTTGAACTGTCGTGTAGAGTACGACAACACATAAGCTGTGAGTTTTAATATAATATTGTCTCATAGACAGTATCCAAACTCAAATTATTACAATGCCATATAAAATACAGCAGCAAATATTTTAAGACCTTAAAGAAGAACGAGAAGATTACTATCATATTTATTCTAATGACGTGCACTTTTGACGCTTTCAAAGTCGGGTTCTCATCACCCTATTGTTGTTCGCCAAAATCAATTATTAAGTGACATATAAAATACGACACACGCATCTTAGGTCCTCAATATAATTATATATTGCTTGTCATGTCGTCTTATAATGTATTGAGAAACTTCGATAGTCTCGGACCATCACACTATTTCCCCTGTTATCCCCGCTCGACCCAGCTACACTCTTATTACCTGAAAGGAATTGTGAAGCAAAAGGGTGAGCACAAATAGCCCAGTAAAGAATATTATTGCTAAGATAATTAATTTATCAACAGCCTTAATCAGAATAAATTAGAGATTTGAAATATATGGTAGATAATAAAAGTTTTCAACCATAATTACAGCGGAATCAACAATCCATTAGAAGAGTCAAGTAGAACATAATGTCTACTATCTCCTCCAAATTAAAAGTCCATCGTTAACATTTCATTCCTGTAATACTCATCAACAGTTCTTTGTTGTACCCAAGATAAAGAGAACTTTCATCACTTGTCTTCACCTGAACCACTAAAGATTATAATTAAGTTCACAATTCATATTTATAATCATGTAAATCAACAATCCCTCCTTACCACAAAGGCTTAATAGAATATTTACTCAATATCCTTACCCAAAGGCTAAAGATATTCAAATGTAATAACAATGATCATACCAATCAGTTGTCTATCTTTGCACTACTGGCCAAAGATATTCCACTATAAAACCAATGGTCATGATCATACCAATCAATTACTTGTCAGTGCACTACGGCTAAAGACATTCAACTGTTAACTAATGGTCATTATCCTGCCAATCACATCATCGAATTATCCCTGCACTACGACCAAGGATATTCGTTAGTATCACCAGTGTTCATGATCATGTCATACACCTGTCTATCTTTGCACTACGGGCCAAAGTTATCCAATAATATATCATCTTTAACATTACGGGTCGTGATTATACTGAATGATCCCTGGTTATAATCATACCAACCAACAGTCCATCTATGCACGTAAGCCAAAGATGTCTTTCATCACAATATAAGCATAAGGATGATGACAATGATATAAGCATTAATCAAACAAAATCATGGATAAATATTAAAGACTTTAAATTTATCGATAGTTCAAAAATATTTAAATTGTCAACATGATACTGCTTTGTGGAGTAAAATTCAAGAATAGTATTCATGTACCAAAAATAATTTAAAACAGAAAAGAATCAATTTTTTGTCGTGAATAGTACCCCGTGAAAAGTACTTCGGGAATAGTACCCCGTGACACGAAAAATATCCCAAATACCCGAGTGAATAATATTCAGGTGAATAGTAATTTGGGTGAATAGTAATCCATGAATAGTAAATCGTGAATAGTATTCTGACACGAAAAGTGCCCCGAATACCCGAGTGAATAATACGAGAGTGAATAATAACCTGTGAATAGTAACTCGTAATAGAAAAATAACAAATAAAATGATATTTCATGACGAGTACAAAATAAATGATATCTCATACAAGTATAATAGAATATACGAAACTGCAAATGGATTTTCATCCGCCATGCGTTAATCCACGTAGACAGATCATTTCCACAATTTAATAAATAATGAATACGAAAGGTCATTCACCATGCATGTGATAATCCACATAGACAGATTATTCCAACATAATAATAAAGAATGGAACTGTGTCATGCAGAATCCATAGATGCATGTGATATTCCAATGTAATAATAAAGAATGGAATAACAGAAAAATTCACCATGCATGCGATAGACCGCACAGACAGGTTATTCTAAAAAAATAATAAATAATGGAACCAGGTAATGCGTAATACGCACAGACAAGATATTCCAACAGAATAATAAAGAATGGAATAACAGAAGACTTCACCATGCATGCGATAGACTGCACAGATAGGTTATTCCAATAGAATAATAAATAATGGAACCAGGTCATGCGTAATACGCACAGACAGGATATTCCAACAGAATAATAAAGAATGGAATAACAGAATAATTTTACCATGTATGCGGTACTTTGCATAAATAGGTTATTCCAACATAATAATAAAGAATGGAATAATAGAAGAATTTCACCATATATGCGGTACTTCGCATAGATAGGTTATTCCAACATAATAATATAGAATGGAATAACAGAAGCTCTCTTCATGAATACGAAAGAAATAATAACCCTTACAATAATAATAATATCCCTTACCTCAAAAGAAGACTGGATACTAGAATAGTGAGGTAGCAGACTTTTCTTCTTCTTTCTCTCTATAATTTCTCTCTATAATAATTGCTCTATAGCTTTATTGAATTGGTGAGAAATGTAGGCAGAATTAGTTTTATTTATAGAAAAATATAGTTTCGATAATTGCACGTTTTGGGGCTTGAAATATTACAGTATAATCCCTTCCTCTTTTTCTTCATTTTTAATTTAGTCCCGTAAGTATTATCAAACTTGCACCACCTCCCCTAATATTAAATAATGTGAATCAATAGTTCAATCATGTGAATCAATAGTTATAATCATGTGAAAATACGAATTAATTACGATAAGTACCTCCATCTATATACCTCCATTTTTAACTTAGTCACGCAAGTATTATCAATCTTGCACCAACTCCCCTAATAGTAAATGAATGTGAATCAATAGTACACACATGTGAACAAATAGTTATAATCATATGAATCAATAGCAATTAATTGCTCATTTATCCGGTTAATTACCCGATTGGTCAATATAACCTCCAGACATCAATTATTATTGCAATAAATGTCGATTTTCACTAACACTAATAATTCTAGCACAATGAAACTATTTTTATCAAAAATATCATTTTTTGAAATTTCAAAGTTTGACTTTTTGGTCAAAAAGTCAACTGTTAACTTTTTGACCAAAAAGTCAATCCCGATAAATTTTGTGTTTATAGTCTATTTTCACTATTTTCATCGTTCCGGACTCAAATATCACGTACGCGTCTCCAAATTCAACTCCGAACTCAAATTTGATTTTTAAAAACATTTATTCATTATTATTATAATTCGCAATATTTAACAACCAGGTCGTTCCCAGGAAAGAGGGGGCTTTCCGATAAGGATTTCTCCTTATTGATGCGCAATTAGGTGACCAAACCTCTCCTTAACAGAACTTCTAGACATTGCTAATATTACAAATAATAATATGAATAACTTTGTCGTCTCAATTATTAATTTAATAATATAACATATTATACAGATGATACTGTGACAATAATTGAATCAATAATATGAGAGATATGATGCAACAATTACTGTAGCAATAATTGAGTATAACTGAGTGACTTCTCACGTAAGCATCAATAATCAATATCGTGTGCTACTATGCAACCACGCGTATTACCGTACTTTTATCACTGATTATTTTATAACTTGTTTACTTTGAAAAAATTTCACATATCACCCTTAACTTTAACCTTTTATCAATTTAACCATTTACTAAATAGAATAATTATAAGAAAATTGACTACTTTCATTTCATAAAATTCGGGGTCTCACACAACACCAGTCGAGAACCCATCTTCAAAATCAACGGTCAAATGGTCCCCAGAGTAGGGAACCCAAGTGATAGCATCAGCTGTTAACAACTCTAACTGTAGGTGACAATGGGTGAAACCCTCAGCTACAGGAACCTCCGCCAGCGTGGAATGATGCCATCACTGTCCCTGTGAGTAGGTATCTAAACCTAACACACTAATGGGACACAAACATGGGAGCCTCTCATAGGCCCAAAATTGCCAACACAAAGGCAAACAGCTGCGTTCAGTCAACACTCTTAACCTGTACATGGGAAATCGAAAGAGAAATACTCACCAGCAGAAACGGGTAAAATCTTAGCCAAGCCTCTATCAAGCCCTGAGAACGCATGCGCATTCCCCTAAGGAAATAGGCGAAGGTGTAGGAACCCCAGTCATACTCTCCAATACGGTCCACCTCCCGAGTGGTGCTGACCAAAGTGAATGACACCGTGGAAGAGTTATCTGCTATGAAACAACCCCAGAGGATAAATAGGAACAATTGCCGAAGAATGTGATCCCTGACTCTCACATCAGCGGGTATGGGCTCACTCAAAAGCCACTCATAGCATCTACGCTCCAAGGACCTATACGAACTATCCTGCCCTTGAGAGCCTCAGCCGGAACTCCTAGCAGGGATCTAATGGCAGTCGTGGTAATGTTTGCCGTACAAGGCACTAGCGCCCATCCAAACTCCATACCAGTGATAAACTGCCAATCCATCGGTGTCATCATCACCTCACAAATCCAACAATGGAAAGACCGAACCGTGAAACCATACGATAATGCCCTCAGATAACCCCAGGGATAATGATGGAGAAGGATGGAAAAGAACACCTCAAATCCCCAACCATGCACAATCTCTCGATAATCTGGATGCAGAGCCAGATATAGAGAGTGTTGAACTAGTTCCCTCGAGGCTGCGTAAAGCCGGGAACCTACATTACAAATGCATATCAACATCAGAACCTTTGATCCTTATTAATAGGAAAAAGGGAATATCAAACCCAGCGTTTATCTCATTTGCATGCAAGTAGACCGAGGGGTGGCGACTCAAATCACACAGAAGCTCTGGGATCATCACATTAATGCCTGGAAGATCCCTGAGATGAGCATGAGCAGCAGGAGCGGGAGCCACAATTGGTACATCCTCCTCCTCGTCCTCAACATTCAGTACCTCAACCCGGATAGGACGAATCACCGCCTCCACCAACCGACGAGGATGTCTGACTGAACGGGGTCGAGGCACATCAGAATCCCTCCTCTGCACACCTGAAGTGGGTCCTGTGGGAACTACTGGGCTGATCTGGATCCATATATCTGGACACAAGTCTCCAAATCACCTCAGAAAGGGTGTGGTAAATTCTAACCTATAGCTTTTTAATGCATTTTATGACTATATGCATGCATGCAGTACTTTAACATACGCCTACAGTAGAGTTAAAAATGCATGTCTACCCAATGCCTAGGCTCATGGAAAATTTTTGCCAGAGTCTCCTTTATAAATAGGACTATCCACATGCACATAGGCATGACTAGGTGGTCATTCAGTAGCACACATACCCACAGTCATAAATATCTTATATGCATAAGTATATCAAAGTCATAATCCATAAGGGTAGCCTAATTACCAGGATTACTTTGCTTTACAACCTTTGCTCTTTTGTCCTCAAATAGGATAAGAAATAGCAGAAAAAGGTGCTAATTTGACTGTTTAAAAAGTCAAAATTTTTCACATCATTATGATCAGCATGGTTAAATACTAACATTTACTATGTTGAATATTTTTTATCAAGTCATTTGAGTATGCATATTCACTACTATGTGTTTAGACGCATTTCATGTGAGAACTCATTTTCCAACGGACAAAAACTGGAAAAAAGGACATTCATACGTTACCAAGATAGTGCAGAACACTTGAACCGTGATGGATTTTTTAGAAAGCAGCCCGAACTCAGCAAATTTGAAGAAGAACTCTCGGATTCTCTGTGTGGCGCAACTTGAAAATGACTTGTGAAAGGCAAACAGCCTACAAGTACACCCACGGATGGTCGCAGGTGTACCTATGGCTGTCTTAGGTGGGTCCCACCCCTCCGACTCAGTCCAATTTGAGTTACAAAAGAGGTCTCACAAGCTAAAAAAGTCAAATCAGGAAAAAAGATGCTACGCGATTGAGCGGAAATGGTCCGCTCAAAATCGATGATCACAGCTATTGCAAATTATATTTCGAAAATACCTTACAAAGGTCTGATGCCATCAGTTCGGGTTCGTAACTCCAAAAAACCTATCCCCGACGGAAATTTCATAAAACTTCAGCCGTTGAAGCAAATTTCGAAGAAGGTCAAGCAGCCTTGACATCACCATCCGTTCGTAAATAAATCCAATGAAGCGTCAGAAGTCATCTGAAAATTCCAGCCATTGGCAATTAAACCCAACGAAGCATCGGAGATGATCCGATAATGGTATTCGTTGATGCACATTTCAGCGAAGGTTAGGCAACGTTAACAATACAGACTGTTGGCAGTAACTCCGACAGAGTACTGGAAAGACCTGGCGATACAAACCAGGGAAGAATTCCCCACGAGTCTCTCATACATGAGAGGTACATCCTCAGTGGGAAATCTGTACCAAGGATTAAAGACTTTGGTGATAACCCCAACGTCAACATCCTGGAAGTTCCTAAAAGCTTTGGAGTACACGTCCAAGCATTTCGTCAAGGTCATCAGTAATAAATCCAGTCCCCATCTGAAGTCATGGGAGCAAACAGTCATCATATCTCATTGGAAAATAGCCCAATAAACCAAATTCATCATACATTTGCATCATGCTGCAATACATTGCATCATGATTATCTTGATAACATTTCAAGTGTCTAGTATTCTTTATCCTATCCATGCCATTACATTGTATGAATATGATAAAGAGGGGCATCTGTAGACACTCAAAATTTTGTATTCCTATTACTAACATTGTATAAGGGCAAAATCGTCTTCCAGAGATAACCTTAGAGGTCAAATCAGCTCAATCCTAGAGACAAACCCGTGATACTCAATTTTTCCATCTCGGAGACAACCCCAAGATATTCAGTTACAGTCCCGGAGACAACCCCGGGAGTTTTAGTTTTAACCTCGGAGTCAAACCCGAGGAAGGAAATTCCAGTTCTGGAGATAACACCGGAGAAGTCAGTCTCATCTCGGAGACAACCCCGAGATACTCAGTTTCAGTCCTAGAGACAACCTCGGGAGATTCAGTTCCAGCCTCGGAGATAACCCCGAGGAATGCAGTTGTAGTTCCGGAGATAACCCCGAAAAAGCTCGTTTCAACCCCCAGAAGTTAGCTTCAACCTCGGAGATAACCCCGAGGTGCTCAGTTCCAACCCTGGAGATAATTGTAGGATCCCCAAATCCGGGTCCCAAATCACCACGGATCTTGGTATGCTAAATCTATAACTATTGCGGAAGATATAAACATAAATTGTTTATACAATAAACATACACATAATTTCCCCAAGGTCGAGTAACCTTAACTTATTACACAATTCATAACCTGTCTAACACATAACATTATTATCATACTATACTATTACAATTAAGCTGCACATAAAATCCAAAGCTGGACTTGTCTTTATCTTTTCCTTGTATCCGACACATTCGTCTTAATCTACAATGTTTATCATGATATAGCAAGGGTGAGCATGAAAGTTGCCCAGCAAGTTTAAATTTATTGAGATATATCATGATTGAAAGAGTCTGAATAATAAGCTGGCTATAATTCATCAATATAATTGTGAATTAGCACGAACAAAATTTTGACTGAACAAGTATTGAACATGAACAAATATATCTGGACCAATTTTCGGACTTTAAAATAATTTTTCATAATTTATTATGTACTTTTAATAATTAAAAACAATTTTTCTCTAATTATTTAATTAAAGTAATTAATTTCTGAAATTAACTGTCGCTATAGGTACCATAGGTGACAAAACTGTTGCTAATGGTGTTCTTGGACATATTCTTGAACATTCATTAGCAAACCCAAAAAACCAAGTCACTGAGCAGGGTACATAGTTTGACCACAAATAGATTAGTGTTCGTGTTGCTTTCTGGGCTGAAATTTATTTTCAGGTTGTAGTACTTATGTAATACTACTATAATATACCAAGTTCATGACCATTCTACATAATAACAGAGAGATCCAAGTCTCCAAAAACCTGTCAGACGCTGTTCTTAAATTTCTAGGTTTTCCAGAAATTGAAGAACAGACGAGATACCAACTTTGGATCCATATAGTTTGCATTATATGACATGTTTGTGTGATATAAAAGTTCACAATTGTAGTCTTAATGTTTGAGTACAACCTCATAACATCATATCAACATAACAACATCAGATACACAAGATCTGGGCCGGTCAAACTAGGGGTCAAGAACTGTTCTTGAACATTTCTGGAAAACCCAAAAATGTTCTCGAGTAATTTGGTCAACGATGGTTTGACCACCAATAATTTTGATTCTGAGCAAGATCTGAGTAAGATAATGGCTTGGAAGTGTAGATCTCATGTCAGGTTACAACAACAAAATAATAACTTGACCAAACACTTTAAATACAGCAAGATCTAGGGTCATGAATATCATTGTCAGAAATTCTGGAAATTTCTGAGCTTCCCAGAAAGTAGTTTTATGCTTGGTCAACGCCTTTTGACTGATCATATCTTGCAACATACTCATGATCTGAGCTTGATTCAAGTCTCAGATCAAAGCCCTAACAACAAAGAACAGCTACATAGCATAAAATACACCAAAACATTAACAGGTAAAGATCTAAGGCCTCTGACATATGGCTGTCAGGCCATATTTTTCAAGTTTTCTGGATTTTTAAATTCTTCAAAATCGTGCATCTAGATGTTATAGATCTATGATATATCAACCCAAATCATTAAAAGTCACCCTGTAACACATATCTAGTTAATCATTAACAACATTTAACATCAAATCAAAGATTTTCAAGATTGGGGTTTTTACCACTTTCTAGCTTGATCTTTGATTCTGATTTTTATGATCTGATCATGGCTGGCTAAGGATCAATCTAGGGACTAAATCACTAATTAATCTCGTGGTTTTAGAGAGAGAAGGAGTTGGTTGAGAGTTAGAACACAAATAAACCAAACATGTGAACTTTCTCTCTCTTCAATTATTTATAAAATTGGATGAAAATGAAATGGTTGATATGAGGGACTGGTATTTGATACATAGCTAGGCTAGGGCTAGGGCTAGGGTTAGGGTTAGTCATCCACACAAGATCATGGCAAGATTCACATACTTCTCTCCAATAATGCACAAAGGTTAAATTAGACTTTTAGCTTCCTAAATTTAAGGGCATATTAGACATTGGCTACAACCCTTAGGGTTTAACCCTTAGGGTTAAAACCTAAGGTTCTCAAAAAATAATTTTCTAATATTTTCAATTTAGGTTTTCTAAATAGAAAATTAATACCTCTAAATTATAATTAGGATTTTCTAATTATATTCTAATTTCCCAATAAAATCAATCTTGATAATTAGGTTTAATAATTCATAATTAAAATTACTAATTTAGCAATTACGTCCATTAGGGTTTCAAACGGAACGATTAAGGTTTTAAACCTTAAAATTAGGATTTCCCAAATAGTCAATTAGGGTTATCCCAAATTAAGTTTGTAATTGAAAAATACAAAAACCTTATTCATAGCATTTAAATTCCCAAATTAGGATTTTAATATCCGAATTAGGTTTTCAAATTCCCGAAATTGAAATTAGGGTTTTGGAACCGGTTTTAGGGTTTCTTTTCAGTCGTAAGAATTTTCTAACAGAACATGGTCATTCTAAATATATACATAGGGTTTGGAAACTGATAAAATCTATTTGGTCAACCCTTGACCCTTAACCACATTTTGTACACATATAATACCATATTCACAGAACATATACACATATACCCTTAATCCTGAATAATTCACCACAAAAATTTTAAATTCACAAAATTCCTTCCTAAAAATATCAAATCTATTCACTTATTTTCTGTCTAGGTTTATTATTTAGCCTTAAATTCAATAATTAAGATTTAAATAATTTTCTAAATTCTCGGGTCGTCACATTCACCCCTTCTTCTAAGAATTTAGTCCCCGAAATTCAACTTACACCGTATACCATACAGCTTACACCATTCATACACATCATCACATGCTATCCAATACACCACTCACAAGAGTAATATTTTAAAATTGTGCTGAGGAGTTACATAGACTATTTGTCTGTCATTTTCGCAAAGGTTTTATGGAAATTCATCCGTAAACCGTCATAACTTACAGACATAGAGGGAAATTAGCCCGATATACCCTGTACTGGTCAAGTACTACTGGGTTGATCTGTTTCTCATCATTGTCAAAGACACAAAATTTTACCTCAGTCTTATTATAGAATTTCGTACCAAAACAATTTGGTTCAGGAAATTTCTTTCAATGAACACTTAGAGTTTTCATAAACTTTAGTCTAGCTGAATCGAATAACGTAGACTCATATCAATAATTCAATTCAATCGAATTATTTAAGTGTAGCCAAACCCCGTTGGCAAATTAAAATTTTGAAAACATTTTCGAGAATGACGTTATGATGTCGTACTATATTAACAATCCGTTTGAGAATGCCGTCATGGTATGACTTTGTCATAACACATCATACAATAGTGGAATAACGATTTTAGATCAAATTCACACTATGTACTCCTGTATTTATAACTCCATCACCTTTTTATCATCTCTGTACCAGGTTACATGGTACATAAGTGATAAATAAAAATATATTTTGATATTTCAAATCATTTGTGTCTAGCTGAAATAAGTAGCATAGACTATACTTTAAACCGTTTCAAAAATGATTACGAGTCTACATTTATTTTTTTTAAAAGCACATACTGCGTATTTAGCTTGATGTCATAATTTCGAAGTCTAGCATAGCTAGGAGTTTTCGAAAACTTATGTCTCCACTAATAATCATTTGCTTAATAATCTATCTATTCCTATAATCCTCAATTCTCTATTCACACAAAACTATACCCAGTTTATCAAACTTACCACACTTATGAGTTCAGGAACTTACCACAATCATATGAGTGTAAGAACTTGTCCTAGTCAGACCTTTCGCGTCCATTCGCTGAGGGGTTCATAAACATTTCATATAATCATGAGTCACGAACGTACCATAAGTATGAGTTTTAAGAACTCGTACTTAACCTAATATTCTCTACTTAGAACCTATCTATCTGTTATACACCTGAAAAAGGAATCACCCTCTCAACATGCATATAGCAAATAGCGTGACATAAACATTTCAATGAGTATCAGTGCCAGAAACTAAGTGGTTGTTACACCAAGTACAATTCAACTCCCATACGAAAAATCATACAACTTAGCTGCTAACATGAGTCCTCAATTGAAATCCCCACTTAATACTAACTCCCTTCTCAATACAAGTTTCATTCAACTCGTATTCATAAACCTTTCCTGAATCTGTACCAATTTATAATACCACTGTCACACAGAAATCTTGTTGTAAACTTTTCAATCATTCAATTGATCCACATCAGATCACGGGGTGATCTCATCGTATATATTACGATTCATTTCTATACTATGATCGTTTTGTTTGACGATCTCCTATCCCTGTACCTTTAGTCTTTTAGACTCGATCTACTCTTCACTACTGTTCACTTTTATTATCAGAGTTAGGAAACTCTGTATCTTATAACTCGTCGAGATTCGTCTTTGAATCTTACCAACACACTAACTCTAGTTGAGTTAGTACTTATCCTAATCACTGCGGTTATTAGACTAAGGTATCACTACCCTAGGTTTATAACCAACAGCTTTGATACCAACTGTAGCATCCCCAAATCCGGGTCTCAAATCACCACAGATCTTGGTATGCTAAATCTATAACTATTGTGGAAGATATAAACATAAATTGTTTATACAATAAACATACACATAATTTTCCCAAGGTCGAGTAACCTTAACTTATTACACAATTTATAACCTATCTAACATATAAAATTATTATCATACTATACTATTACAATTAAGCTGGACATAAAATCTAAAGCTGGACTTGTCTTTATCTTTTCCTTATATTCGACGCATTCGTCTTAATCTGCAATGTTTATCATGATATAGCAAGGGTGAGCATGAAAGTTGCCCAGCAAGTTTAAATTTATTAAGATATATCATGATTGAAAAAGTCTGAATAATAAGATGGATATAATTCATTAATAAAATTATGAATTAGCACGAACAAAATTTTGACTGAACAAGTATTGAACATGAACAAATATATCTGGACCAACTGGTAATGAAGGTGATCAAATTTTCATACCGATTTATACATGCAATATGTATGAGAGTACAATTCTACAATGGCAACAAGAATGATTAACCATAAGCATATCTCGAATGAAACAACTCTTAGAGAGAGTTAAGTAAAACTTACTGAATCATTGATTACCGCCACGCAATTTATATCGCTTTATCCGAAAACCTAATATTAGTAATATAGATCTCCAATATTAGAATAATATCATCATAATATAATACTATTATATATATACATAGAATAACCTAAACACATAGCACATAACCCTATCAGTCTATTCAGCACATAAAACTTATCATCAAGTCAGACTATTTAAGTTCGAGTTGAATCTAATAAAATTCTAACATCCCGACGGTCTAGTCGGACAATTCACGAGTTTAAGTTCAATTAAACTCTGCCTAAACACTTAATAATTACTTAGATAATCATATTATCAGTCAAAATATTTTTCATAAGCTCATAATAATTTTCAGATAATTAATATCATTTATCGTAATTTTTTGATCATTAATATCATATTTAAATGAATTAAATACCACACAATTCCTTTATCACTAATATTTATTTAATACCAAATATTAATGAAATACATGTCATAATATTATTATATATCAAAGGATTTTAATACCTTAAAAATCACATTCATATGATTTTTAAACCTTTTATTTCATTATCCGATAATTGCTTTTAATAATAAAATATTAACATTTTCTTGGCAAAATATCAAAAGTTATATTTTATAGCTTAAAATATTTTTATAACACTTAAATCATTTTTTATATGATTTTAAATCATTAATTCTATTTTTTTATAATTTATTTAATATATTTATTAAATAAACTAATTACCATTAATATTAATTTATTAGTGAAATTCATCACATAATATCAAAAGTCATTGAAAATAACTTAAAATATTTTCTTATAAGCATAATATAATTTTTCATAATTTTTAAGTAATAAAATCATTTTTAAGTAATTTATTTAATATGGTAATTAAATAAATTAAATACCATTTATATTCCAAAAATATTAAATATTTATGAAATATACTCAAAATAATTAAAAACTAATTTTCGGACTTTAAAATAATTTTTCATAATTTATTATGTACTTTTAATAATTAAAAAACAATTTTTCTCTAATTATTTAATTAAAGTAATTAATTTTTGAAATTAACTGTCGCTATAGGTACCATAGGCGATAAAACTGTCACTAATGGTGTTCTTGGGCATGTTCTTGAACACTCATCAGTAAACCCAGAAAACCAAGTCAGTGAGCAGGGTACATAGTTTGACCACAAATAGATTAGTGTTCGTGTTGCTTTCTGGGCTGAAATTTATTTTCAGGTTGTAGTACTTATGTAATACTACTATACCAAGTTCATGACCATTCTACATAATAACAGAGAGATTCAAGTTTCCAAAAACATGTCAGACGATGTTCTTCAATTTTTGGGTTTTCCAGAAATTGAAGAACAGACGAGATACCAACTTTGGATCCATATAGTTTGCATTATATGACTAGTTTGTGTGATATAAAAGCTCACAATTGCAGTCTTAGTGTCCGAGTACAACCTCATAACATCATATCAACATAACAACATCAGATACACAAGATATGGGCCGGTCAAACTAGGGGTCAAGAACTATTCTTGAACATTTCTGGAAAACCCAGAAATGTTCTTGAGCAGTTTGGTTAACGGTGGTTTGACCACCAATAATTTTGATTCTGAGCAAGATCTGAGTAAGATAATGGCTTGGAAGTTTAGATCTCATGTCAGGTTACAACAACAAAACAATAACTTGACCAAACGCTTTAAATACAGCAAGATCTAGGGTCATGAATATCACGTTCGAATTTCGAAATTTCCGTCAGCCTAAAGTAGTTTCATGCTTGGTCAACGCCTTTTAACCGATCATATCTTACAATATACTCATGATCTGACCTTGATTCAAGTCTCAGATCAAAGCCCTAACAACAAAGAACATCTACATAACATAAAATACACCAAAACATTAACAGGTAAAGATCTAAGGCCTCTAACATATGGTTGTGAGGCCATATTTTTCAAGTTTTCCAGATTTTTAAAATCTTCAAAATCGTGCATCTAGATGTTATAGATCTATGATATATCAATCCAGATCATTAAAAGACACCCTATAACACATATCTAGTTAATCATTAACAACATTTAACATCAAATCAAAGATTTTCAAGATTAGGGTTTTTACCACTTTCTAGCTTAATCTTTGATTCTGATCTTTATGATCTGATCGATAAATCTAGGGACTGAATCACTAATTAATCTCGTGGTTCTAGAGAGAGAAGGAGTTGGTTGAAAGTTAGAACACAAATAAACCAAACATGTGAACTTTCTCTCTCTTCAATTATTTGTAAAATTGGATGCAAATGAAATGGTTGATATGAGGGGCTGGTATTTGATACATAGCTAGGCTAGGGCTAGGGTTAGTCATCCACATAAGATCATGGCAAGATTCACATCCTTCTCTCCAATAATGCACAAAGGTTAAATTAGACTTTTAGCTTCCTAAATTTAAGGGCATATTAGACATTAGCTACAACCCTTAGGGTTTAACCCTTAGGGTTAAAATCTAAGGTTCTCAAAAATTAATTTTCTAATATTTTCAATTTAGGTTTTCTAAATAGAAAATTAATACCTCTAAATTATAATTAGGATTTTCTAATTATATTCTAATTTCCCAATAAAATCAATCTTGATAATTAGGTTTAATAATTCATAATTAAAATTGCTAATTTAGCAATTAGGTCTATTAGGGTTTCAAACAGATCAATTAGGGCTTTAAACCTTAAAATTAGGGTTTTTCAAATAGTCAATTAGGGTTATCCCAAATTAGGTTTGTAATTGAAAAATACAAAAACCTTATACATAGCATTTAAATTCCCAAATTAGGATTTTAATATCCAAATTAAGGTTTCAAATTCCCGAAAGTGAAATTAGGGTTTCAGAACCGGTTTTAGGGTTTCTTATCAGTCGTAAGAATTTTCTAACTGAACGTGGACGTTCTAAATATATACATAAGGTTTGGACACTGATAAAATTTATCTGGTCAACCCTTGACCCTTAACCACATTCTGTTCACATATAATACCATATTCACAAAACATATACACATATACCCTTAATCCTGAATAATTCACCACAAAAATTTAAAATTCACAAAATTCCTTCCTTAAAATATCGAATCTATTCACTTATTTTATGTCTAGGTTTATTATTTAACCTTAAATTCAATAATTAAGATTTAAATAATTTTTTAAATTCTCGGGTCGTCACACTAACCCTGGGAGGTCAAGCACAATTCAGAGATAACCCTGAGGACATTCAGCACCTACAACAGCCCCTGAGCAACGACTGCTAAATCAGCCCAAAACCGGAGATAACCCCGGTGTGGGGAAAAATTATCATTTTTCCACCTCGATCCCACATTCACGCCGTCTCAACAACATTCCATCCCACATTCTACACAGAAGTGTCCCACGAGAACCATTGCTCAAATCCCGAGTGACTACTACGCAAGACAGCACACCGGATAGAATTTGAAGACCTGAAGATCTAGGCATGGACCTATCTTCCCGACTTCATACAACCTCTTATCCCATGTCATTGTGTAGCTCTCGACAACAGCATTCCGGAAATGTATTATACGCCTTAATCGGATGCTCAGATTGAAAGTTATGAAGCTTGAAGAGGACAACGCGTTGCATGCATGCACGTACTTTGAGACAATGGGACCCACGGTGCCCGGGGAACCCCGGGTAGCCGCAGGTGGACCTGCGGCTACCACAAGTACACATGTGGCTCCCCCCTCTATAAATAGAAGGCCTGGGGTGGCCATTTTGAAGATAGAAAAGGCGAGTAAGCCCTATCCATTATGCTTTGTACACACTATAAACTGAGTGTTTTCTCTTTCTAAACACTTGTGAACTTGTGCTTTGCTATATTTTACCGGTGAAAACTGAGTGTTCATTCATTTAAAGCTATTTGAAATCTTCAGAGCCCATCGTAAATAATACGATTATTCACGCTGAGAGTCGTGTTGTATGTGTATGCCTGCATCATTTCATTCAAGTGGCTTTTTATTGCTTTTATATATATATATATATATATATATATACATTTCAGTCCTTCCTGGAGTTTACTTCGTAGCAGTTGATCGTCCATATAAATATATTTATATTTTCGTCCCCCGCTTGGAGTTTACTTCGTGGCGGTTGATCGTCTATATATATATATATATATATATAACGGCTTACAGCTTTCATACATACTGCATCATCACGTGAGCCTGGGAATCATGTGATCACAAATTCAATCCCTGAATCTAAATTCGGTTCTCGTGATGGACATATTCAGCTGCAACTAGCTTTTAAATTATTCACGGTGTTTGAATTTCCTTAGATGGCTTACATTCCCACAAGGAGTTCGGCACTGCTATGTATCTTATTTTCTCGTAGATGTTTCGCATCTCGAAAATAAAAGCAATCAAGCCGAACACATAATAAAATGGAAGTATCAAAGGCCTCAATTACTATTGACTACAAAGGTTTGAAAAACCTCTTTTACAAAACATCATTATTATATCTTGTTAAAATTTAACTTTTATGCAAAAATTCAAACCCTTTGTGTATAGGTGCAAACAAGGCATAGCACTACTTCCAGATAATTGCACATTGACTCATACACACACATTCAGATAAAAGTTTAAACTGAAAATTGGTGGTCACCGTGTTACCACGGATGTCGGGGGGTGCATAACACCTTCCCTCCGCATAAACAAGCCCCCGGACCCTAAGAATCTCGATTTCATAGACCAGTTAAGCAGTGTTACATCACTGGGTTAACATGCAAACCTTTTCTCAGTTGAGTTGGTGCAACCATTTAAAAATATCAACTGGCAACTCTTACAGTCCAATCGTCGACATATATATGTCGGACCTTTTCTGTGACGCCCCCAAAATAGGTATACATCACCCATCTTGAGTCGTCAAATACATGGTACAAAATACAAATAAAAACTTAATTATACAATTGTCGTGTAAAATACGACAGAACATATGCTGTGAGTTTTAATACAAATATTGTCATCTAGATAATATTCACACTCAATGGAGTCCTCATTACATTTATTGTCACACTATTTAACAGAATAGTGAGGACTACTAATGTTATCATCTCGGACAAATCACTCCGCTCCTCGACTAGTCCCGCCACGCTTTCTTTTTTCTGAAGAGAACAGTGAAAGAAAGGGAGAGCTCAACTAGCCCAGTAAGAAATATTATGACTAAGATAATGCAAAATAAATTGTCTTTAGCCTTCAACGGTATAACAACTAACAGAATATAATAGACAACAAGTTTTAGATCAACAACTGCAGCAGAATAACCAATCCATTAGAATAGTCAAGTAGAGAATAAAATCTACTATCTTCTATGATTTAAAAGGTTTTTCATCACTTTTATCGCTGAGACTCAGCTTAATAAATAATCCACATCATTGAATCACCCCTACACTACGGCCAAGGAAATTCTTTAGTATCACGACCACAAATTATCCATGCACTACGGGCCAAGGATATTTGTGTATTCATTAATGGTCATGATCATACCAACAACTGTCCATCAATGCACTACGGGCCAATAAGGACTTTTACCACATCATTTGTAACATTACGGTCATGATTATACCGAATGATCCCTGGTCATAATCATACCAAGTCCATCTATGCACTACAGGCTGCAGATGAATTTCAACAAAATATAAACATAAGGGTGATGACAATGATATAGGAATTCAATAAAACAAGTTCAAGAATAAATTTTTAAAGATTTATAATCTAATATATCCAGAAATCAATAATGTCCAAATTGTCAACATGATACTTCTTTGTAGAGTAAAATTCAAGAATGCTTAGAAGAATATTTCCATGAAAAGATATTGGATGAAGCTTAAATATCAAGGATATTCCACTAATTTCATGGAGTATAGAAGCCAAAGCTTTAACCAACCGAGTATAAGAGAATATATGAAATCGCAAATGGATTTTCGCTTTCGCCATGCAGAATCCACTTGTAGATGCATCATTTCCATAATTTAATAAGGAATGAATACAAAGGATCATTCACCATGCACGTGGTAATCCACATGACAAAGTTATTCCAATAGAATAATAAATAATGGAACTGTGTCATGCGTAATCCGCATGCATAAAGATATATTCAAATGTAATAATAAAGAATGGAATAATGTAAGAATTCACCATGCATGCGAATCAACCGCACGCATAAAAGTTATTCCAATATAATAATAAATAATGGAACTAAAGTCATGCGTAATAATACACGCACAAGATATTTCAATAGAATAATAAAGAATGGAATAATGTAAGACTTCACCGTGCATGTGATGTAATCGCATGCATGAAAAGTTATTCCAACATAATAATAAATAATGGAACTGAAGTCACGCGTAATACGCACGTATACGATGTTCCAATGTAATAATAAATAATGGAATAACAGAAGAATTTCACCATGTATGTGGTACTTCGCATAGACAAGTTATTCCAACATAATAATAAAGAATGGAATAACAGAAGAATTTCACCATGTATACGGTAGTCCGCGTATACAAGTTATTCCAATAAAATAATAAAGAATGGAATAATAGAAGAATTTCACAAGTTTTATGCAGATGTATGACATAATAAAAGTTATTCAACATAATAATAAAGAATGGAATAACAGAAGAATTTCACCAAGTATAGGGAAGTCCGCGTATACAGGTTATTCCAATAGAATAATAAAGAATGGAATAACAGAAGTTCTCTTCATAAATACGAAAGAAATAATACCCCTTACCTCAAAAGAAGACTGGATACTGGAATAGTGAGGTAGCAGACTTCTCTTATTCGTTCTCTGTATAATAATTGCTCTATAGCTTTAGTGAATTGGTGAGAAATGAAGGAAGAATGAGCTTCTATTTATAGGAAAATATAATTTCGATAATTGCACGTTTTGGGGCTCAAAATATTACAGTATAATACCTTCCTCTTTCCTTTTATTTTTAATTTAGTCCTGCAAGTATTATCAAATATGCACCACCTCCCCTAATAGTAAATCATGTGAATCAATAGTAAATCATGTGAATCAATAGTTCTAGACATGTGAAAATACGAATTACAGTATAGTACCTCCATCTATACCCCCATTTTTAACTTATTCATGCAAGTATTATCAATCTTGCACCAACTCCCCTAATAGTAACAAGAATGTGAATCAATAGTACACACATGTGAACAAATAGTTATAATCATGTGAATTAATAGAAATTAATTGCTCATTTATCCGATTAATTACCCGACTGGTCAGTATAACTTCTAGACATCAATTAATACTGAATTAAATGTCGATTTCCACTAACACTAATAATTCCAACACAATGGAACTATCAATTTCATCTTTAATCAACAAGAACTTATTCATCATTAATATTATAACTCACAATATTTAACAACTAGGTCGTTCCCGTGAAAGAGGGGTTTTCCGATAAGGATTTCTCCTTATTGCCGCAATTAGGTGACCAAACTCTCCTCGATGTAACTTCTAGACATTGTCAATATTGTAAATAATAATATGAATAACTTTGTCGCCTCAATTATTGATTTAAAAATATATCATTTTATGCGAGATGATTATACCGTGACAATAATTGAATCAATAATATAAGAGATATGATGCAAGAACTCATCGAAAGCAATAATTGGGTATAAATCGAGTGACTTCTCACGTAAAGCATCAATAATCAATACCTTGTGCTACTATGCAACCACACATATTATCGCATTTTTACTAATGAAAGTAGTTCAACAGCTTTTAACTGTAACACTTTCACCGTTATTTTTATAAAAGATAATTTTGTCGCTTTTCTAACTACGACAATACTTCGCTGTGGGGTCCACTAATGATTGTGCTGGCCGCATTTAATATTCCCCGACAAAAAGAATATTCCCCACCAAACGAATATTTTATAACAACTTGCATACTTTGCAAAATTTATAAATATTACCCACAACTATAACATTATCTCAAATCCACACCATAATATTAAAAAAATATTTCGAGAAAATTAAATATTTATTCATAAAATCTGGGGTCTCACAACCTCCCCTCCTTATGAAATTTTGCCCTCAAAATTTACGTACATACCTGGTATGTCGAAGAGGTGAGGATACATTGACTTCATTTTAGATTTTAACTCTTGAGGTATAACCTTTGAGTGTCGAATGTGATCCTTCTTATCAAAGATTTTAACACTTATCTCCTCATACGTTAAATCTTTGGGTATCTCGTCTAGTTCTAATTTAATAATGTGGTTCGGGTCGTCCACATATTTACGTAACATCAATACGTAAAAAACGTTATAAACACGCAACATACTTAGCGGTAATGCGAGTTTATAGGCCACAGTTCCTACTTGATCGAGGATTTCAAATGGGCCAATTAAATTGAGGGTTGAGATAACGCCTTCTTGAACCTTCTTCTTCACATTCATCAGATTCGGGTGTGTAGCTTGAGTGGCCTTTAACTTTATCGATTAAAGTCGGTTCTAAGTATATTCGCTATCTTCACGCAGGTTCGTATATTCGCACTCGTAAACGCATACGATCTTCTACTCAATGCGTCAACTATCACGTTCGCTCTTCCACGATGATATTGAATGGTCGTAACCTTCAATAGCTCGAGCCATCGTCTTTGGCGCATTATACGTTCATTTTGGGTGAAGAAATACTTGAGGGTTTTAGAAATGGGTTTTGTACTGGGGTCAATACAAAATTCGATTTCACGCTCTAGGGGTAGGCTAAGAAGTCTTCAAGAATACGTCAGGAAATTTATTAACAGTAGAAATATCATTCAAAAATGGTGACCCTCATTCAAGACTTGGATAGCACATCAAATTGATAACTATCAACTTGCCATCGTCATTCACGGTGTCCCATACGGATTGTCTAGCTTCGGTCTATTCCAAGACTTGGAAGTCATCAGCGAAAGGCTCAGGGCTCTTTACTTATGGCTTGATATGACAATGATTGACTTTAGTGGTTTGGTTACTTGAATTCGCATAACAGATTAGTTAGGAATATGAAAGCTAACAACCTTAAGAAAAGCATGATGATTAGTTAACAAATCGATTCCTAAAATCACATCAAATGCAAGTATTTTCAAAGAGATAAGATCGACAGGTAACGTGAAAGTGTTGATTTGAATCAAACAAGATTTATTAATAGTGGAGGTAACAAAGGTTTCTCCCAATGGAGTTTCAACAGATAAATCAAAGTCTAACTTCTCCGGAGTTAAGTTCAAACATTGAACACAACTAGGTGAAATAAAAGAGTGAGTAGAACCGGTATCTAACATGGTATAGACTTCGCAAGAGTTTATGATTAACTTACCCGTGATAATTTTATCCAGGTTCATCGTCAAAAAAAAAATGCTCCCTCTTAAACTACCGACTTTGACTTTTCTGGGACGGCCTTTTGTGCCTCCATCCCAGCTGAACTAGCCTTCCTTGAACGACAAAATCAAGCTAGGTGACCTTCTTTTCCATAATTATAACATGCTTTGGATTGCATCACGCAGTTTGGACTGATATGTCCCTCCCCTCCGCATTTGAAGCATACAATTAGTGGTCGCTTCTTTCCTTGAAAACGTGTTGTTGGTCATTGTCTTTCCATCGTTGTTGAACCTCCTCTTCTTGAAATTTCCACTCTTTATTATTTTGGCCATGATTACCACCAAGTGGTTACCATTTTCGCATGTTGATTCCTCCACACTTATTGTCACCGCTCGATGACCGCTATCACCGGTATTATCATTTTGTTTACCGCTTCTTTTGGTTGGGTTGACTCATTATCGCTACTCCAATAATCGAGCCCTATTCACTACATCTAAATATAAACAAAGTTTGTGAGAAATGAGGTATTGACGACATCGGGTTTCAAACCTCTTAGAAACATTCGCGCCATTCGCTTCCTCATTATCAACCAAATGGGATGGGAATCAAGACAACTCGGCAAACTTAGCCTCGCATCGCGACATTACCAAATTATTTTGCTCCAGCTTGATGAACTCCACCTCCTTCATGTGACAAATACTTTTGGGAAAGTACTTGTCATTGAACAGCCCTTGGAACTTCTCCCAAGACATCTTGAGTGCGTCAGTCTGGGTATGTTTTACAGATTCCCACCAAAGATCTGCTTCTTCACGCAACATAAAGGTGGCAAAGGGAACCTTTTACTCCTCGGAGCATCCCAAGACATCAAATATCTTGGTGATCTGCTTTAACAACATCTCTGGCTTAAGTGGTTCTGGCTTTCCCAAAAACTCTGGTGGTCCCAGTTCCTTTAACTGCTTAGCGGTGACCGTTCGAGAGTTGCTAGTGTTTCCACCTGCATTTTGGATAAGAGTCTCTCTTGCCTGATGTTGCATGAATTGCATAAAGCCTTTGAACATTCCATCGTTCATCATTTGGTCATTGTTGTTGTTTGCATGAGGATTGTCGCCTTCCTGATGCACATTATCCTGATTATTGATCTATGGAGACTCAACGGTCTCCTGTGCTCCATTGCTGATCTCAACATTTTTAGATGCCATTTTCAAACACTGTCACAAAACAAGGGTTAATTAACATATCACATATTATCCCTATACTCTAACCGACCAATTAAATACCAAATAAACTTAGGTAGGTCATACAAGCGAAAGAATTCGTTGTCTCTCCCCTCCTAGTTCTTATCTCACATCTCAATGGTGGATCATATCCCTAAGCTTTGATATAATTAATCGTGACGCCCCAAAATAGGTATACATCACCCATCTTGAGTCGCCAAATACATGGTACAAAATACAAATAAAAACTTAATTATACAATCGTCGGTAAAATACTTAATAAAGCACATGCTGTGAGTTTTAATACAAATATTGTCATCTAAACAATATTCACAATTAATGGAGTCCTCATTACATTTATTGTCACACTATTTAACAGAATAGTGAGGACTACTAATGCTATCATCTAGATCATCTACCCGCTCCCCGACTAGTCCCTGCCACGTTCTCATTTCAAGAGAATAAAGGAAAGAAAGGGTGAGCTCAACTAGCCCAGTAAGAAATATTATGACTAAGATAATACAGAATAAATTGTCCTTAGCTTTCAACATTATAACAACTAACAGAATATAATAGACAACAAGTTTTAGATCAACAACTGCAGTGAAATAAGCAATCAATTAGAAGAGTCGAGTAGAGAATAAAATCTACTATCTTCTATGATTTAAAAGGTTTTTTATCATTTTTATCGCTGAGACTCAACTTAATAAATAATCCACATCATCGAGTCACCCCTGCACTATGGCCAAGGATATTCTTTAGTATCACGACCACAAATTATCCATGCACTACGGGTCAACGATATTTGTGTATTCATTAATGGTTATGATCATACCAACAACTGTCCATCAATGCACTACGAGCCAATGAGGACTTTTACCACATCATGTGTAACATTACGGTCATGATTATACCGAATGATCCCTGGTCATAATCATACCAAGTCCATCTATGCACTACAGGCCACAGATAACTTTCAATGGAATATAAACATGAGGATGATGACAATGATATAGGAATTCAATAAAACAAGTTCAAGAATAAATTTTTAAAGATTTATAATCTAATTTATCCAGAAATCAATAATGTCCAAATTGTCAACATGATACTTCTTTGTAGAGTAAAATTCAAGAATGCTCAGAAGAATATTTCCATGAAAAGATACTGGATGAAGCGCAAATATCAAGGATATTCTACTAATTTCATGGAGTATAGAAGCCAAAGCTTTAACCAACTGAGTATAAGAGAATATATGAAACTGCAAATGGATTTTCGTCCGCAATGCGGTAATCCACGTAGACATATCATTTCCACAATTTAATAAGGAATGAATACAAAGGATCATTCACCATGCATGTGGTAATCCACATAGATAGGTTATTCCAACAGAATAATAAAGAATGGAACCAGGTCATGCGTAATCCGCACAGACAGGATATTCCAACAAATTAATAAATAAATAACAGAAGAATTCACCATGCGTGCGATAGACCGCACAGACAGGTTATTCCAACAGAATAATAAATAATGGAACCAGTGTCATGCGTAATACGCTTACGCATGTGATATTCCAAAAGAATAATAAAGAATGGAATAATGAAGACTTCACCAAGCATGCGATAGACCGCATGAGCATGTGTTATTCAATGAGTAATAATAAATTATGGAACCAAGTCATGCGTAATACACGTATACATGATATGTTCTAATGTAATAATAAAGAATGGAATAATGTAAGAATTTCACCATGTATGCGGTACTTCACATGACAAAGTTATTCCAACATAATAATAAAGAATGGAATAACATAAGAATTTCACCATGTATACTAGAGTCCGCTGTGATACAAAAGTTATTCTAATAAAATAATAAAGAATGGAATAACAGAAGAATTTCACAATGTATGTGGTACATCGCATAGACAGGTTATTCCAACATAATAATAAAGAATGGAATAACAGAATAATTTTACCAAGTATAGGGTAGTCCGCGTATATAGGTTATTCCAACAGAATAATAAAGAATGGAATAATAGAAGTTCTCTTCATGAATATGAAAGAAATAATAATTTTTACCTCAAAAAAGAAGACCGGATCTTTGGAATAGTGAGGTAACAGACTTCTCTTCTTCTTTCTCTCTATAATTTTTCTCTATAATAATTGCTCTATAGCTTTAGTGAATTGGTTTGAAATGAAAGAAGAATGAGCTTCTATTTATAGGAAAATATAGTTTCGATAATTGCACATTTTGTGGCTCAAAACATTACAGTATAATACCATCCTCTTTTCTTTTATTTTTAATTTAGTCCTGCAAGTATTATCAAATTTGCACCACCTCCCCTAATAGTAAATCATGTGAATCAATAGTTCTAGACATGTGAAAATACGTAATTACAAAGATAAGTACCTCCATCTATACCTCCATTTTTAACTTAGTCATGCAAGTATTATCAATCTTGCACCAACTCCCCTAATAGTAACAAGAATGTGAATCAATAGTACACACATGTGAACAAATAGTTATAATCATGTGAATTAATAGCAATTAATTGCTCATTTATCCGATTAATTACCCGACTGGTCAGTATAACTTCCAGACATCAATTAATACCGAATTAAATGTCAATTTCCACTAACACTAATAATTCCAACATAATGGAACTATCAATTTCATCTTTAATCAACAAGAACTTATTCATCATTAATATTATAACTCACAATATTTTACAACTAGGTCGTTCCCAGGAAAGAGGTGGCTTTCCGATAAGGATTTCTCCTTATTGGCGCGCAATTAGGTGACCAAACTTCTCCTTGACAGAACTTCTAGACATTGTCAATATTGTAAATAATAATATGAATAACTTTGTCGTCTCAATTATTGATTTAACAAATATATCATTTTATGCAGATGATACTGTGACAATAATTGAATCAATAATATAAGAGATATGATGCAGTAACTACTGTATCAATAATTGGGTATAACTGAGTGACTTCTCACGTAAGCATCAATAATCAATACCTTGTGCTACTATGCAACCACACATATTACTGTACTTTTACTACCGAGTAGTTCAACAGTTTTAACGGTAAAACTTTCGCCGTTATTTTTATAAAAAGATAATTTTGTCGTTTTCTAACTACGACAATACTTCTGTTGTGGGGTCCACCAATGATTGTGTCGTCGCATTTAATATTCCCCACAAAAGAACCCTAAACCAAACGAATATTTTATAACAACTTGCATACTTTGCAAAATTTATAAATATTACCCACAACTATAACATTATCTCAAATCCACACCATAATATTAAAAAAATATTTCGAGAAAATTAAATATTTATTCATAAAATCTGGGGTCTCACAACCTCCCCTCCTTATGAAATTTTGCCCTCAAAATTTACGTTACATACCGGTATGTCAAGAGGTGAGGATACATCGACTTCATTTTAGATTCTAACTCTTGAGGTATAACCTTTGAGTGTCGAATGTGATCCTTCTTATCAAAGATTTTAACACTTATCTCCTCATGCGTTAAATCTTCGGGTATCTCGTCTAGTTCTAATTTAATAATGTGGTTCGGGTCGTCCACATATTTACGTAACATCGATACGTGAAAAACGTTATAAACACGCAACATACTTAGCGGTAATGCAAGTTTATAGGCCACAGTTCCTACTTGATCGAGGATTTCAAATGGGCCAATTAAATCGAGGGTTGAGATAACGCCTTCTTGAACCTTCTTCTTCACATTCATCAGATTCGGGTGTGTAGCTTGAGTGGCCTTTAACTTTATCGATTAAAGTCGGTTCTAATCGTATATTCGCTATCTTCACGCAGGTTCGTATATTCGCACTCGTAAACGCATACGATCTTTTACTTAATGCATCAACTATCACGTTCGCTCTTCCACGATGATATTGAATGGTCGTAACCTTCAATAGCTCGAGCCATCGTCTTTGGCGCATTATACGTTCATTTTGGGTGAAGAAATACTTGAGGGTTTTAGAAATGGGTTTTGTACTGGGGTCAATACAAAATTCGATTTCACGCTCTAGGGGTAGGCTAAGAAGTCTTCAAGAATACGTCAGGAAATTTATTAACAGTAGAAATATCATTCAAAAACGGTGACCCTCATTCAAGACTTGGATAGCACGTCACATTGATACCTATCAACTTGCCATCGTCATTCACGGTGTCCTATACGGATAGTCTAGCTTCGGTGTATTCCAAGACTTGGAAGTCATCAGCGAAAGGCTTAGGGCTCTTTACTTATGGCTTGATATGACAATGATTGACTTTAGTGGTTTGGTTACTTGAATTTGCATAACAGATTAGTTAGGAATATGAAAGCTAACAACCTTACGAAAAGCATGATGATTAGTTAACAAATCGATTCCTAAAATCACATCAAATGCAAGTATTTTCAAAGAGATAAGATCGACAGGTAACGTGAAAGTGTTGATTTGAATCAAACAAGATTTATAAATAGTGGAGGTAACAAAGGTTTCTCCCAATGGAGTTTCAACAGATAAATCAAAGTCTAACTTCTCCGGAGTTAAGTTCAAACATTGAACACAACTAGGTGAAATAAAAGAGTGAGTAGAACCGGTATCTAACACGGTATAGACTTCGCAAGAGTTTATGATTAACTTTCCCGTGATAACTTTATTCAGGTTCATCGTCACGAAAAAAAAATGCTCTCTCTTAAACTACCGGCTTTGACTTTTTTGGGACGGCCTTTGGTGCCTCCATCCCAGCTGAACTTGCCTTCCCTGAATGACAAAATCGAGCTAGGTGACCTTCTTTTCCATAATTGTAACATGCTTTGGATTGCATCACGCAGTTTGGACTGATATGTCCCTCCCCTCCGCATTTGAAGCATACAATTAGTGGTCATTCTCTTTCCTTGAAAACGGGTGTTGGTGTTGCTGTCTTTCCATCGTTGTTGAACCTTCTCTTCTTGAAATTTCCACTCTTATTATTTTGGCCATGATTACCACCAAAGTGGTTACCATTTCTGGCATGTTGATTCCCTCCACGCTTATTGTCACCGCTTCGATGACTGCTATCACTGGTATTATCATTTTTCATTTACCGCTTCTTTTGGTTGGGTTGACTCATTATCGCGCCCAATAATCGGAGCCCTATTCACTACATCTAAATATAAAAAAGTTTGTGAGAAATGAGGTATTGGACGATATCGGGTTTCAAACCTCTTAGAAACATTCGCGTCATTCACTCCCTCATTATCAACCAAATGGGATGCGAACAAGAGACAATTCGCAAACTTAGCCTCGTATCGCGATTACATACCATATTGTTTTGCTCCAAATTTTGATGAACTCCACCTCCTTCATGTGACAAATACTTTTGGGAAAGTACTTGTCATTGAATGACTCTTGGAACTTCTCCCAAGACATCTTGAGCGCCACCGGTCAAACGCGCTTTACTGATTCCCACCAAAGATCTCGCTTCTTCACGCAACATAAAGGTGGCAAAGGGAACCTTTTGCTCCTCGGAACATCCCAAGACATCAAATATCTTGGTGATCTGCTTTAACCACATCTCTGCCTTAAGTGGTTCTGGCTTTCCCAAAAACTCTGGTGGTCCCAGTTCCTTTAACTGCTTACCGGTGACCGTCCGAGAGTTGCTAGTGTTTCCACCTTTATTTTGGACAGGAGTCTCTCTTTCCTGATGTTGCATGAATTGCATAAAGCCTTTGAACATTCCATCGTTCATCATTTGGTCATTGTTGTTGTTTGCATGAGGATTGTCACCTTCCTGATGCACATTATCCTGATTATTAATCTATGGAGACTCAACGGTCTCATGTGCTCCATTGTTGATCTCAACATTTTCAGATGCCATTTTCAAACACTGTCACAAAACAAGGGTTAATTAACATATCACATATTATCCCTATACTCTAACCGACCAATTAAATACCAAATAAACTTAGGTAGGTCATACATGTTTAAAGAATTTTATCTGCCTCCCTCCTAGTTCTTATCTCACATCTCTATGAGGATCATATCCCTAAGCTTTGATACCAACTGTGACGCCCCCAAAATAGGTATACATCACCCATCTTGAGTCGCCAAATACATGGTACAAAATACAAATAAAAACTTAATTATACAATCGTCGTGTAAAATACGACAAAGCACATGCTGTGAGTTTTAATACAAATATTGTCATCTAGACAATATTCATAATTAATGGAGTCCTCATTACATTTATTGTCACACTATTTAACAGAATAGTGAGGACTACTAATGCTATCATCTAGACCGTCACTCCGTTCCCTGACTAGTCCCGGCTACGTTCTCATTTCCTGAAGAGAACAGTGAAAGAAAGGGTGAGCTCAACTAGCCCAGTAAGAAATATTATGACTAAGATAATGTAGAATAAATTGTCCTTAGCTTTCAACATTATAACAACTAACAGAATATAATAGAAAACAAGTTTTAGATCAACAACTACAGTGGAATAAGCAATCCATTAGAAGAGTCGAGTAGAGAATAAAATCTACTATCTTCTATGATTTAAAAGGTTTTTTATCACTTTATCACTGAGACTCAACTTAATAAATAATCCAAATCATCGAATCACCCCTGCACTACGGCTAAGGATATTCTTTAGTATCACGACCACAAATTATCCATGCACTACGGGTCAACGATATTTGTGTATTCATTAATGGTCATGATCATACCAACAACTGTCCATCAATGCACTACGGGCCAATGAGGACTTTTACCACATCATGTGTAACATTACGGTCATGATTATACCGAATGATCCCTGGTCATAATCATACCAAGTCCATCTATGCACTACAGGCCACAGATAACTTTCAATGGAATATAAACATGAGGATGATGACAATGATATAGGAATTCAATAAAACAAGTTCAAGAATAAATTTTTAAAGATTTATAATCTAATTTATCCAGAAATCAATAATGTCCAAATTGTCAACATGATACTTCTTTGTAGAGTAAAATTCAAGAATGCTCAGAAGAATATTTCCATGAAAAGATACTGGATGAAGCGCAAATATCAAGGATATTCTACTAATTTCATGGAGTATAGAAGCCAAAGCTTTAACCAACTGAGTATAAGAGAATATATGAAACTGCAAATGGATTTTTCATCAAAATGCAGTAATCCGTAGACATATCATTTCCACAATTTAATAAGGAATGAATACAAAGGATCATTCACCATGCATGTGGTAATCCACATAGATAAAGTTATTCAAAGAATAATAAAGAATGGAACCAGGTCATGCGTAATCCGCACAGACATGATATTCCAACAAAATAATAAAGAAATAATGAAGAATTCACCATAAATGCGATAGACCGCCGCATGCATAAAAGTTATTCAACAGTAATAATAAATAATGGAACCAGTCATGCCGTAATACACACGCATGTGATATTCCAATAGAATAATAAAGAATGGAATAACAGAAGACTTCACCAAGCATGCGATAGACCGCACAGACAGGTTATTCCAATAGAATAATAAATTATGGAACCAAGTCATGCGTAATACGCACAGACATGATGTTCTAACAGAATAATAAAGAATGGAATAACAGAAGAATTTCACCATGTATGCGGTACTTCACATAGACAGGTTATTCCAACATAATAATAAAGAATGGAATAACATAAGAATTTCACCATGTATACGGTAGTCCGCGTATACAGGTTATTCTAATAAAATAATAAAGAATGGAATAACAGAAGAATTTCACAATGTATGTGGTACATCGCATAGACAGGTTATTCCAACATAATAATAAAGAATGGAATAACAGAAGAATTTCACCAAGTATAGGGTAGTCGGCGTATATAGGTTATTCCAACAGAATAATAAAGAATGGAATAACAGAAGTTCTCTTCATGAATATGAAAGAAATAATACCCCTTACCTCAAAAAGAAGACTAGATACTGGAATAGTGAGGTAGCAGACTTCTCTTCTTCTTTCTCTCTATAATTTTTCTCTATAATAATTGCTCTATAGCTTTAGTGAATTGGTTTGAAATGAAGGAAAAATGAGCTTCTATTTATAGGAAAATATAGTTTCGATAATTGCAAATTTTGTGGCTCAAAATATTACAGTATAATACCTTCCTCTTTTCTTTTATTTTTAATTTAGTCCTGCAAGTATTATCAAATTTGCACCACCTCCCCTAATAGTAAATCATGTGAATCAATAGTTCTAGACATGTGAAAATATGAATTATAGTATAGTACCTCCATCTATACCTCCATTTTTAACTTAGTCATGCAAGTATTATAAATCTTGAACCAACTCTCCTAATAGTAACAAGAATGTGAATCAATATTACACACATGTGAACAAATAGTTATAATCATGTGAATTAATATCAATTAATTGCTCATTTATCCAATTAATTACCCGACTGGTCAGTATAACTTCCAGACATCAACTAATACCGAATTAAATGTCGATTTCCACTAACACTAATAATTCCAACACAATAGAATTATCAATTTAATCTTTAATCAACACGAACTTATTCATCATTAATATTATAACTCACAATATTTAACAACCGTGTCGTTCCGTGAAAGAGGGGCTTTTAATAAGGATTTCTCCTTATCAGGCCGCAATTAGGTGACCAAACCTCTCCTTGACAGAACTTCTAGATATTGTCAATATTGTAAATAATAATATGAATAACTTTGCCATCTCAATTATTGATTTAACAAATATATCATTTTATGAAGATGATACTGTGACAATAATTTAATCAATAATATTAGAGATATGATGCAGTTAATCATCGTAGCAATAATTGAGTATAACGAGTGACTTCTCACGTAAGCATCAATAATCAATACCGTGTGCTACTATGCAACCACGCCAGACATCGCATTACTTTACTACCGAGTAGTTCAACAGTTTTAACGGTAACACTTTCGCCGTTATTTTTATAAAAGATAATTTTGTCGCTTTTAACTACGACAATACTTACATTGTGGGGTCCACCAATGATTGTGTAAATACGCATTTAATATTCCCCCTAAAAAAAGTATATTCCCTAACCAAACGAATATTTTATAACAACTTGCATACTTTGCAAAATTTATAAATATTACCCACAACTATAACATTATCTCAAATCCACACCATAATATTAAAAAAATATTTCGAGAAAATTAAATATTTATTCATAAAATCTGGGGTCTCACATTTTCAAACTTGTTTTTTCAAACAAATCTCACCTAACATGAGAACACCAAAAGACAAGAACAGAAAGGGACAAATAAAAATCCCGACGTCGACACACTCATTTTGTTAAGTATTTCTTCTATACTCCTTGAAATTAGTATAATATCCTTAAAATTTGCGCTTCATCTTGTATCTTTTCACAAGGATATTTTTCTGAACATTCTTGTTAAATTATGACTTTTTCATGTCGGAGTACTATTCACGGGGTACTATTCACCTGGAAAATTGATTTCTTTTCTGTCCAAATTATTTTTGATACATGGATATTATTCTTGAATTTTACTCCACAAAACAGTTATCATATTGTCAATTTGGACATTTTTAAACTCTAGATAAATTAAATTTTTTTTAATATTTATCCTTAATTTCGTTTGATTGATGTTTATATCATTGTCATCATCCTCATGCTTATATTGTGATGAAAGCCATTTTTGGCCCATAGTGCATAGATGGACTGTTGATTGGTATGATTATGACCAGGGATTATTCGGTATAATTATGACCTGTAATGTTACAAATGATGTGGTAAAAGTCCTCATTGGCCCATAGTGCATTGATGGTCAGTTGTTGGCATGATCATGACCATTGGTGATAACACGAATATCCTTGGCCCGTAGTGTATGGATAATTTGTGGACGTGATACTAATAAATATCCTTGGCCCATAGGGCATTATCTTAGTCATAATATTCTTTACTGGGCTATTTGAGCTCACCCTTTGCTTTCATTGTTCTCTTCAGGAAATGAGAACATAGCCGGGACTAGTTGGGGAATAGAGTGACGATTCGAGATGGTGGTTGTAGTAGTCCTCACTATTTTATAAAATAGTGTGATAATAATTATAATGAGGACTTTATTTGAGTTTGGATACTGTCTACGAGACAATATCCATGTTAAAACTCTCAGCTATGTTTTGTTGAATTGTATAAATGAAGTTGTATTTAAGTTCTGTACCATGTATTTGGCGACCCAGAATGGGTGATGTATACCTATTTTGGGGGCGTCACACGTTAGGTGAGTGATGAGTGCATATTATTCATTTATTTTAATTCCTTTATGTTTAGTTTTATTGAATGTTTCATATGTATATGAGCTTATTAAGTTGTTTAATGATTTCAGAAATAATTAGAGCTGAAATGAGAAAAAAAGGGAGGATCGCAGGGTTTTTAATGCTAAGATGGATGCATGGTCTTGGCTTGGGACTTAGATTTTATTGTAGAGCTCTTCCTTAACTTTTCGAAACATCTTGAATCATCCCAATCAAAGTTCATATAAAAAAGTTATGATCTTTTTACCAGACAGACATTGAACCTCAAAGTTTGGAGTTGCAATTTACGTAGCAGTCACTTAGAACCCGATTTTGACCTTGATGCACCCAGAATCTGTCAATTCTCAAAGAATAAAAGTTGTAGATCTCTTCGAGAGCTTAAATTTAATAGGTAGAAGTCCCCGTAAATCCTACCGAATCAAAAGTTATGGTTGTTTTACCAAAGGACGTCGCAAAAGAAAATATAGACGAATTTGTGCGGGAAATCTGGGAAATCTTTGAAATCTTAGATTTTTGAAAAGTTTATAAATGTGGATTTTGGCAGCTTTCTACATGGAATTGGATTGATATTTCTATTAGATTTATGATATCTTTAGACTGAGATATATTTCCAAATTGGATTCTATTTCTTTATGAAAACTAGTTATGATTTGTAATTCTTTTTAGGATTTGGATTTCTAATTCTCATAGGATTTAGGACTTTGTCTAGCACTATAAATAGAGGATGATAGTCAGGGTTTTATTCATTCAATTATCAACTATCATCTATTGGAGTGCAGACTCAAGAGCATGTCAGGCTAGTTCTTTTCATTTAGTTCTAAAGGGAGGTGGAACCTTGTTATAAGTAATTGATTAATTGAGTATTATTATTTTTTACTTATTGTGTGAAATTTCTTTTGATAATCTGTGTTTAATTGATTGCATGTTAATTGATCTAACTAATTTGATATGGCTAATTTAGTTAATTTGATCATTATCATCTGCTAGATTAAGATTGATATTACGTGTAATTGAAATACGTCTTCATCATAAGTAGCAACTTGGAAATACTAATTGTGGATAGGCTTTTGTGTATTGCTAAGATTATCAGAAAGCAAGTTAAACAAATTGAGCTTATGTGTTTGTTGCTTGGATTAGCCTAGTTCTCTATTTCTTAATACTTCTATCATATTAAATCTAGAGAGCTTATTCTAGGTTGTATGCTAGTTAGAATCTGCTGGAGAGCTTATTTCATACAGTGATAATCTAAGGAGAATTTCGGATAACAGAGCTTATTGTTATCTAAGGCTAATAGTTTCATTGAAAGAAAAATTATAATAACTTGATTAATTGATTGTTGTACTTGGTGAAACTGAACTACAAAATTGAAGTTTTTACATATTTGGTTAACTTCATCATTAATTCTAGTTCTCTTAGTTTAAAAACAATTTTCGAAAACCCCCCATCTTTATTTTCTATCAAAATAATAGAATAAATATAAAACAAATACTCTCTGTTGGATCAGTCCTTGCTTACTACATTGCTAATTGTTTGAATTTGTAAAGTAAAATTGAGGTTAATTTAGGAGTGTAAACGACAGCTCCCAAATTTTGGTACCGTTGTCGAGGAGTGTTATTTGCTTCTGTTTATTCTTTGTTTTTGTTTATTTTTATTATTTTCTTTTTCTTTTTATTTTATGACTCAATCCTCTCACTCTATTAACTTAAATTTTGATCAAGAGATAAAGCAAACTACAGATTACAAAGAAGCTTTTGTTTCATCTGTGACGCCCCAAAACACGTATTCATCACCTATTCTGAGTCACCAAATACATGGTACAGAATACAAATACAATCTTAAATATACAACATGAGCTGTGAGTTTTAATAAAAATATTATCTTATAGACAGTATTCAAACTCAAAATAAGTCCTCAATACATTTATTATCACACTATTTCATAGAATAATGAGGACTACTAATGCTATCATCTGGACCGTCACTCCAACAGTGTTAAACTGATACAAAATAACAAACATCAATTTTAACTGCAGCGGAACAAGTAATCCATTAAAAGAGTCAAGTAGAGAATAAAATCTACTATCTTCTATGATTTAAAAGGTATTTCATCACTTTATCGCTGAGACTCAACTTAATAAATAATCCACATCATCCCTGTACTACGGCCAAGGATATTCATTAGTATCACAACCAAAATTTATCTATGCACTACGGGCCAAGGATATTCGTGTATTCATCAATGGTCATGATCATGCCATAAAACAATTCATCTTTACACCCTTGGCCGAAGAGAATCCATAGCCATAATCATACCAAAAACTGTCCATCAATGCACTACGGGCCAATGAGGACTTTTTCCACATCATTTGTAACATTACTACCATGATTATCTTAGAATAATCCCTAGTCATAATCATACCAAGTCCATCTATTCACTACAGGCCACAGATGACTTTCAACATAATATAAACATGAGAATGATGACAATGACAAAATAATTAAATAAAATAAGTTTAAGAATAAATTTTAAAGATTTATAAATTAATTTATTCAGGAACTAATAACGTCCAAATTGTCAACAGGATACTTCTTTGTGGAGTAAAATTCAAGAATGCTCAGAAGAATATTTCCATGAAAAGATACTGGATGAAGCACAAATATCAAGGATATTCCACTAATTTCATGGAGTATAAAAGCCAAAACTTTAACCAACTAAGTATAATAAAGAATGGAATAACAAAAGAATTCACCAGGCATGCGATAGACCATACAGATAGGTTATTCCAATAGAATAATAAATAATGGAACCAGTCATACGAACGCATTGCATGTGATATTCCAATGTAATAATAAATAATGAAATCAGTCATGCAGTAAACGCATGCATGGGATATTCCAACAAAATAATAAATAATGGAACTAGGTCATGCATAAACGCATGCATGTGATATTCCAATGTAATAATAAATAATGGAACCTGTGTCATGCGTGCGAACGCATTGCATGTGATATTCCAATAGAATAATAAATGATGGAATAATAGAAGAATTTCACCATGTATGCAGTACTTCGCATAGACAGGTTATTCTAACATAATAATAAATAATGGAATAATAGAAGAATTTCATCAAGTATAGGGTAGTCCGCGTATACAAGTTATTCCAACAGAAGAATAAAGAATGGAATAACAAAAGTTCTCTTCATGAATACGAAAGAAATAATACCCCTTACGAGTACAACAAATAATATCCCTTACCTGAAAAAGAAGAGTATTCTGACGGGTAGGGCGAGGATATACTTGAAGAAAACTTGCACTATTTTCTCCGCTCAAAGCTTCCTTAAACTCTAAAGAAATACGCTCAAGATTATAGAAGAAGAATTCTCTGAATTTCTGGTGTGTTTTTTAATTCTAACTAAGCATAATATTTATAAGAGAATGGAAAGGATACTATGCAATAAAATATAATATATTCTATTTATATATATATATATATATATATATATATATTATTTTAAATCTAATAAAATAAATAACTTTATAAAAGTATTTATTTTATATAAAAAGATTTTACTATGCAAATACTATGCAGGTACTATGCAAACACTATGCATAATAAAATATAATATATTCTATTTAAAATCTAATAAAACAAATAACTTTATAAAAGTATTCATTTTATATAAAAAGATTTTATTACTGTAAACACTACGCAGCACTATGTAAACACTATACATAATAAAATATAATATATTCTATTTGAAATCTAATAAAATAAATAACTTTATAAAAGTATTCTGTTTTATATAAAAAGATTTTACTATGCAAATACTATGCATAATAAAATATAATATATTCTATTTATAATCAAATAAAACAAAACTTTATAAAACTATTCATTTTATATAAAAGTTTTCATTTTTATTACATTTATAATAATAATAAAACAAAACTTATCACCTTTATTATAATTTACAATATTAATCGACCAGGTCCTTCCCAAGAAAGAGGGGGCTTTTCAATAAGGATTTCTCCCTATTGGCGCGCAATTAGGTGACCAAACCTCTCCTTGATAAAACTTCTAGACATCGTTAATATTGCAAATAATAATATTAATAACTTTGTCGTCTCAATTATAGATTTAATAATATATAAAATATTGACAATAATTGAATCAAATAACGTGAGATACTATGCAAAGAATTCATCGTAGTAATAATTGAACAAAACCGAGTGACTTCTCACGTAAACATCAATAATCAATACCGTGGTGCTACTATGCAACCACGCCAGACATCGCATTTTTTAACACCGGTGTTTCAAATGAGTTAATTGTAAAACTTCCGCCATTATTTTTATAAAAATATTTTTGTCGTTTTCTCAATCCGACAATAATTTCGTTGTGGGGTCCACCAATGATTGTACCATCGTACGGATATTCCCCGACCAATCGAATATTATACAACAACTTGCATACTTTTCAAAATTTATAAATACTACCCACAACTATAACACTATCTCAAATCCACACCATAAAAAAATATTTTGAGAAAATTAAATCTTTATTCATAAAATATGGGGTCTCACATCATCACTTGAGGAGGAAATGATGACGGTGCCAAACAACAACATGACTTTAAGACAAATGGCTACAAGTAATATGCGAGTTGCAAAGGTGTGTGGAATTTGCTCAATGTCAGGGCATATTAGTGATGCTTGTCCAATATTGCAAGAGGATGAAATTGTGCATCAAGTCAATGTCATGGGGAAATTCTAAGGACAACATCCACATCAATGTGATCCTTGGGCAAACACTCACAATCCCAGATAGAGAAGGTATCCCGACTTGAGCTATGATGTACCTGCCAATTCTAGATCATCTATGGAAGATATGTCCAAAGCATTCATGAGTCAGACACAACAGTTCATGAATCAGACACGGCAGGAGACATGAACTTTTGTTCAAGAATTGAGGAACCAAGTGGGTCAGCAGATTTGTACAAGGAGGACATGAATGATGATACTTTCCTTGCACCAGCAATAACACAGAATGATAAACAGCATGAGACCTTACACATGGAATTGGACGATGCACATGTCCAGTTCGGCATATATGAAGTTAAGAGGTATCTTGGTATTGATTTTGCTATTGATTTTGTTGACTCTATAGTGCAAGAATCTCTTGAGCAAATATACGAGAAGGAATTGAGGGCTGGAATGGAGCAAAATCATGATCTAAAAGATGCTCTTAATGAAGAATTGAAGCTGTTACCAGTCCACTTGAAGTACTCAAGTCCAATTACATAGGATGAGAAGGATGATGTCAAGCCAATGACAATAAACAAGGGCAGTTGCTTGGGAGGCAACCCAAGAACTCAGATTTGATCTTTCTATCCCTTTACTTATTAGTTTTTTTTAGTTGCATGTAGTTTTTTCTTCTTTGCATAATTTTCTTACATTTGGGATAATGTAAGGTTTGAGTGTGGGGGAGGGGGAAGATTTAAGTTTTTATTTTATTAAGGGATATTAATCCGATTTTGATGGGAAGTTCAAAAAATTAATGCATTTTAAAAAAATTTAAAAATTTTGGGTTTTATAATTCTATTTACTTATGTGTTCAGAGGTTAAAGTCAAAGAATGGGAATTGATGCTAAAATTCAGAATCTGTTTGATGCTTAATTTGTTAATGAATGATGAAAACTAAGCCATGATCCATAGTAATTGATTTAAATTGAATTTGTGATATATGAGTACTTGAATATGAGAATCATGTTTATTTGGCTAAGTTATTTGTGGAGTTGTCTTTGTGCACTGATTTCATGACTTAGAACTATTTAACTTGCTAATGTTTATTGCAAAACCATGTGGAGAAAAGTTGAAAAAAATAATGAATGAAAAAAAGGGAAAAGAGAAACAAGAAAAAATTTGATGATTGAAAAATTTGCTTCAATGTCCATTGTGCGAAATAACTGGGTATCCAAGCCTCGAGAAGCATTGATATTCACGCTGAAAAGTGTGATGGATAAAAGTAGCTTGACTAGTCGACTTTTGTGGCCTTTGTTACTTGAATAAGTAAGCCATAGGGGTGTCTCTACACCCAGCACCCTAAGATCATCTAGTTTGGGAGTCATTGGTGGAAAGTTCACTACATGGGTAACTCTAAAAAGCCTAAGAAAAGGAGACATTGCACATGTCAAGAAAATGAAAAAATATGAGAAAAGCATGAGAATACATTCATCTGTGCTAAAAAGAAGATTCTATAAAAAAAATTGAAAAACAAGAAAAATGTATTCTTGGTTGTGAGTTAGTGTGCATAGAGTTTGCTCCATGGTAACTAAGTTGAGTAAGTATGAAGATTTTGGGAAAGTTTCTTATGTGGCTAAAGTTTGATTTGATGAAATTCATTGGTGAAATGGTAAGGTTGTTAGTTGTGAGTCAACTAAGGATGCATTGATTAGATTTCTTAGAGTTTAGTGTTGATAGTCATTATTTGTACCTTGAAACCTTTTGACATAATGGTTGAATAAATTTTTTCTGGAAATCAAACTTTTATTTTACACGAGGACATGTAAAGGCTAAGTGTGGGGGAATTTGATGTGTGCATATTATTCATTTATTTTGATTCCTTTATATTTAGTTTTATTGATTTTTTCATGTGTATATGAGTTTATTAAGTTGTTTAATGATTTCAGAAAGAATTGGAGCTAAAATGAGAAAAAAAGGGAAGATCGCAGGGTTTTGAATGCTAAGATGGATGCATGGTCTTGGCTTGTGACTTAGATTTTATTGTAGAGCTCTTCCTTAACTTTTCAGAATATCTTGAATCGTCCCAAACGGAGTTCATATGAAAAAGCTATGATCTTATTACCAAACGGACATTGAACCTCAAAGTTTGGAGTTGCAATTTACATAGCAGTCACTTAGAGCCCGATTTCGACCTTGATGCAGCCAAAATCTGTCAATTCTAATAAAAGTTGTAGATCTCGTCGAGAGCTTCAATTTGATAGGTAGTAGGCTCCATAATGATTGTTTTACCAAAGGACGTCGGAGTAGAAAATATGGGTGAATTTGTGCGGGAAATTTGGGAAATTTTAGAAATCTTAGATTTTTGGAAAGCTTCTAAATGCGGATTTTGGCAGCTTTCTACATAAAATTGGATTGATATTTCTATTAGATTTAGGGTATCTTTAGAATAAGATTTATTTCCAAATTAGATTCTATTTTTTTATGGAAACTAGTTATGATTTGTAATTTCTTTTAGGATTTGGATTTCTAATTCCCATAGAATTTAGGACTTTGTCTAGCAATATAAATAGAGATGATAGTTAGGGTTTTATTCATTCAATTATTAACTATCATCTATTGGAGTGCAGACTCAAGAGCATGTCATCAGTTCTAAAAGGAGGTGGAACCTTGTTACAAGTAATTGATTAATTGAGTATTATTATTTATTTCTTATTGTGTGAAATTTCTTCTGATAATCTGTTTTCATTGATTGCATGCTAATTGATCTAATTAATTTGATATGGTCAATTGAGTTAATTTGATCATTATCATCTGCTAGATTAATATTGGTATTACGTGTAATTGGTATCTATCTTCATCATAAGTAGCAACTTGGTAATATTAATTGTGGACAAGCTTTTGTGTATTGCTAAGATTATCAAAAAAATAAGTTAAATAAATCGAGCTTATGTGTTTGTTGCTTGAATTAACTTAATTCTTTATTTTTTAATACTTCTATCGTATTAAATTTAAAGATCTTATTTTAAATTGTATGTTAGTTAGAATATGATGGAGAACTTGTTTCATACCGTGAAAATTTAAAGAGAGATTGTTTTTTTTCCTTCTCTGGTGAGGGCCGCATGGAACGAGGCGCCGGAAGAAGCCTATCGGGATTTGGTGGCAACAAAACTCCTGTTTTGGGATTTGATCTAACTTTTCAATAAACAAATTTTTGTTTTCTGTACCAAAACTTTTATTGTTGAATTTGGTATTGCGATGTGTTTATATTTATTTGATTTATAGATTGAAAATTAAATATGTTTCTTGTTTTTTTAAGAAATTTATTTTTCTAGATATTTTTAAATTTAATTTAATTAAATATAAATAAATAATTATTTTGTTAGCTTTAAATACCATATAATATGTCACATCACCATTGTCATGCATCATATGCCATGTTGAATGCCAACCCATCGTTGGTTAACCATGGTTCACCTTCTATATTTATTTAAAGGAAAATTATTAGTTGAAATATTTATTTTTTTAAAATAGTTCGTGGATTAAATTGAAAAAATGATAAGTTTAATAATTTTTTAGGTCATTAAATTCGTGAATAATTATAATTAATTATATTTTAATAATATATTTTATATAATGAGTTAACTTTATAATTATATTCAATCCTATATTTTTGGATACGTTCACTCACTACTCGGCCGATAAAACTTCCCTAATATACGACTCAAACTAATAAACGACACAAGCACTATAAAATTTGATAGTTTACACGCGCAAAAAAAAAAAAAAAAAACAAAACAAAGTACGTAAAATGCAGTTGAGTTTAAAATACGCAACTCAAGATAAGAAAAGAGAGCATAAATTCTTAACCCCTTCCTACTTATATTTTATTTGAATAAAATAATAAGAATAATATTTTGTATTTTCAAATGCACATTTAAAAAGCTCAACATCTACTGTCATCTCTCTTTAGGCTCCTTCAAATATGTTACACCAGAGGATTGCCTAGCACACATACACACTCTCTCTATCTATCCCCTCTCTCTATTTATATATTATTTCTTACCCATCTCGGCTAGGAATTCTATCTTTTGATTTAATTGCAAACCCTGTGGAATAGCAAAAAAAATTAAATAAAAAAAAGGAGAGAGACATTTGGAGAGAGAAAGAGGGTGGGCACATCCTCTGTTTTAATTTTGCATATGCCTTTTTAGATCTTAATTCCTTTCCAATTCTCCAAATCCGGGTTATCTTGTAATGGTGAGTCTTAAATGGATTCTTTTTCGTCATCTGCATATATTTTCTTCTATAATTTCATCATACTGATTTTAATTTGGGTATTTGATCTACTTGAATTTTAAATTGCTAGGAATTTTTGATTGAGTTGTAATTGATGCTTGAAGGATCAGATGTTCCTGGATTCAATTCGACAATTCCCGCTTAGTATTTGATCAGTGGTCTGAACTGGTTTCAGCCTAATTTTCTAGATAAGGTATATTATTCTTGTTTCAATGATTTTTTATCCACATTTAGATCTGTTAGATTGATTTTTAGTGTTGAACTGGTATATTTTTTCTGGGTATTATGTTATACAACTATGAATTATCCATGTGGGACTGAATTTTGTTCTTGATGTAATTGACACATTTGTAAACAGTGAATTGTAATTGAGTTGGTCATTTTTCTCTCAAATTTATGTTATTTCTTAGCTGAGGATATTGATTTTTATGCCAATTTTACATGGATGTGTAGAAAAGATGGAATCGGATCTCGGTAAGCTATTTGTAGGTGGGATTTCTTGGGACACGGATGAGGATCGTCTTAAAGAATATTTTAGAACATATGGAGAAGTGGTGGAGACTGTGATTATGCGAGATCGCACCACTGGTCGTGCTCGTGGCTTTGGTTTTGTTGTCTTTGTTGATCCTGTGGTTGCAGAGAGGGTGGTTATGGAGAAGCACATGATCGATGGTCGAACTGTAAGTATTTTATCTTTTTATTACCAGTATTTTATAGACAATGTAAATTATTAAATAAGTTAAATAAATAGATTTTGGTTATTGATGAGAGCTAATAAAAGAGTTGTTTTTGTTTTGTGAAATTCAATTGGCTAAATGTACTTCACTTATTTTTCTGCTGTGGCATTTTGGACTTGCCAAAATAAATGACTCAATTGTTTTCTTGAGATGTAGGAAATCAGATTACTGTGTTATATCATTTTTGGCTTCTCAATTCATAGGTCGAAGCAAAGAAAGCTGTTCCAAGAGATGATCATCACATCATGAATAGAAACTCCAATAGTATTCAAGGATCTCCAGGTCCTGGCCGCACCAAAAAGATTTTTGTTGGTGGTTTAGCATCTACGGTCACCGAGAGTGACTTTAAGTTGTACTTTGATCAATTTGGTACAATTTCAGATGTTGTTGTAATGTATGACCACAATACCCAAAGGCCGAGAGGCTTTGGATTCATCACATATGATTCGGAGGAAGCTGTGGATAGGGTGTTACATAAAACCTTCCATGAACTCAGTGGCAAAATGGTTGAGGTCAAGCGGGCAGTTCCTAAAGAGCTCTCACCAAGTTCCGCTCGTAGTCCTCTAGTTGGATACAACTATGGTCTTGGTAGAACCAACAACTTCCTTAATAGCTATGCTCAGGGATATAACCTGAGCTCTGTTGGCGGCTACGCAGTTAGGATGGATGGTAGACTTAATCCGGTTGCTAGTGGTCATTCTGGGTTCTCCCCATTTGGTTCTCCTGCTTATGGAATGAATATGAGTATGGAGCCAGGGTTGAACCCGAGCTTTGGAGCGAGCTCTAATTTTAGTAACACTGTTGGGCATGGGCGGGTTCTAAGTTCTTATTATGGTGGCGATTCAAACAGATATAATACTCCTATTGGATCTAATGTGGGTAATGGCCGAACTGAATCCTTTCTGAACTCAGCAACTAGACATTTATGGGGCAATGGCGGCCTTAATAGTTCTGCAAACTCTGGTACCGCTGGTACATACTTGGGCTCTAGAAATGGGAGTTTCGGAGTCTTTGGAAATAATGGTGCAAATTGGGGTTCTTCTCCTATTTCGGTGCAAGGTGGAGGGAGTTCTTCTGGATATAGAAGCTGGACTATGGGATATGGAGGTGGAGAAATCAATTACGGGTCCGCCGAAGCTGGAGGACTTGGAAGAAACAATGGACCTGGCGTTTCTGTGACATCATCTTTGGCTGCATCGACTGGTGGTTATGAAGGGTCTTACGGAGACTTATATAGTGGTAATTCTATGTATGGAGATGCAACATGGCAGACTCCATCTTCAGAGCTAGATGGTTCTGGTTCATTTGGCTATGGGCTTGGCAATGCAGCTGAAGTCACGGTGAAAAACTCTGAGGGATACGTTGGGAATTATAGTAGTGCAAATAGACAAACTAATAGAGGTAATACTGTTATGCTCCTTATAAATTGTTAGATTATGTTACAGAAAATTTGATATAATTCCCTATCAAATCCCAAGTAAAATGTTACAGACTTGCACGCATTTTTCAATTTGAATAATATGAATTTCCTTAGCTGGCTAGCATTTTTTTTTATTGAACTTGTATATGACTATATTTCAATGACCTGTAAACCAAACAACATTAGCTTCATTAGATCTAATTTTATAGCTCGAAAAGAAGTTCTTATATTAAACCCAAGGGAAACAAATACACCTTTTGATTCTTTCATATTAGATGTTCTTTGATCCGGTTAGCATGAAGTTTATTTTTTGATAAGTTGGTCAATTGACTAATAGAATGCTGATATGTAAATCTTGCCTGCGTGTCAGCACTCTATTGGTCAATTGACCAATTTACCCAAAAATAAATTTCATGCTAACCACTTCCGATGTTCTTTATTCAAGTTTAAACTTAAACTTTTGAATCCTCCATGGTAATCAACAATAAGAAAGTAGCATTATTTTTGTTTTCCTCTTTCATTTTCAAGTAAGTACCACACTGACAGCATGTCCCGATTGAGACTTGAACCTTACATCACACTCTTTTTGGGCTGTAGGAGATGCTGCTCAAGCTTAAACTACTTTACTAACAGTCTAACAACGAGATAAATCTCTTACAAAAGCTTTCCTTTTCGTAGTCTTTTTGATTCCATGTTTTATAAACTCATTGATGACTGTATTACTCTATAACTCAAAAATGGACATGACCTTGTCCATGTATCTTGATTCTTGTGACTTCTAGTTACCTGACTCATCATGTTGCACAAAATATGTCAAGCTAAAAAGGATTTTACCGCTGCCACATACTCGATGAAGAAGCCTCTTTCACTTCATTGCACCAGTAAAATAAATCTTGGCAAATGTTCAAGTCAATATGAGCTCATGATAAATCTTTACAATGTCTTCACTTTATCCCAAAATATTAGAGGGTATTCTTGAAATATAAATGTCTTAAGAGTTGAAGTTTTCGTTCAAACTCCTAGTTGATATTTGAGAGAATTACAACAACTATGTAATGGAGTAGCTCTTGTTCAATTCTTAGTAACTACTCGTGAGCAGCACAATTTAGCAAGTTTTTGATAATGTAGAACATTCACCCTTGTTCTTTTAGCCTAGATGGGTATCTTCTACTCTTAGGTAAGGTTGTAGGGTTGGAGTTCTCTTAGGAAGTGTGCCCTTGGGCTACAACTGTTACATGAGGAAAGTAATTGAAAGATAAATATAGACAATGAAGTTTGAGCCATGCTAAAATTTGCTGCTTCTTTTTTCCCTAAGTTTTTGTGCTAGATTGATAAACTTTTAACTTCTCTTTATCTTAACTGTCATCTTGGTATTAATTTTTGCTTTGTCATTATTTGCTTCAGGAGTTGCTGCATAGGAGATTTCATTATTCATCAGAAGGTAAATTTAGGTTTAAAAAACAAACCTAAAAGGAAACTGGTGGAGAACTCTAAATTCCGTACATATCCCTCATAAATATACATATCAGCTTATAAGGAAATTGATCACATAGAGCTAACGAGCGTTCTTGATATGGAAGTATAGATATCAGATCGAGCAGTTACAAGGGATTTATTTGAAGTTTGAGATTTGTGTTTTCCTATATATGACTTAGGTTCCTTTCTTGGCATAAAGTTGAGATGTAAATCTGATTGCGGATTATACTCGAGAGATCCAGATCCTTTCCGGTTAGTGTTGTGCATTTCTTCAGCAAGAGACAGAGTACCACTTGTACTACGTTAAAACTAGAGTAATAACATTTTAATAGTCGATCATTTTTTCTTTTTAATATCTGTAGTTTCTGGCAACTTTGCTGATAATTAGTCTGTATACTTTGTCGTTCTTTTCTTGCTTTTCGCTCAGACTGTATGTGAGCTTCTGTTTGAGTTGCTAGTGTGAACTGTGAAGTATTAGAAAGATTCCCATTATTAAGTACTGAATATTTTGATTAAAAACTAGATGTAGATCAACTATTTTCAACTGTATGAAACAGATGATACGACTTAATTTGATGTTTAATTTGATTTACAAGCTCAGATTAGCCGATTCCTTCGCTTTTGTTTCTGTTTAAATGTGTTGAACATTGAATAGTTCAGGTACTTCAGATAGATTAATCAAAAATGTGAACATAGATTAATGGATTGAGCAGTAATCTAACCCAAGCCCAGTACGACTCAACTAGAGCTCATCTAATGAGCCGAACTTCAACAAACAACTTTATCCATTTTGTTAGCCTGGCTCGTTCAATACATAATTATATTTTTATTTTTTATTTATAATAAAAGAATTAAACAAGTCGTAAACTCGACTAGACTTTGATTTCATTTACTAAATGGGCTGAGTTTGTACGTCAAATTAGGCTGAGTTTGTATGTCAAATTAGTTTTGGATTAATTACATATTTTAGTACATTTTAAAAAAAAATTACAATGTACATACATAAAATAATTACAAAAGTAATACACTTGTTTATATTTATTTACAATATTATTGCAATTAGAATTCTTTAATTTAGGGAATTAATATTGGTGGGCTGACATGACAAATCTCCCTATCTTTTTCCCTTAATTATTATTTTCTTATTCAAACACATCAGACCCATTTTTAATCTTTGTTCATGTTTCTCTATCTTTTTTCTTCATCCTCTTTTTTTGTGTCGGTGAAGTGGTAGACGGCGTCTGTGTAGTTTCCGACATAGAAGGCAGCGTTGCCTTTGTTTTTGGCTTCGTCGGCCATTGTTTGCCGAGTCTTTCTTTTTGTTGGACGATTGGACGGTGCTCTGTTACTTTCTCTCTCTATAAATTGAAGTTGGGAGAGAGAGAAAGAGAGAGGAGGGTTTTATGGGGAAAAAGAAGAGTGTGCAGTACTAGAGAGTTATATGTTGATCTGATGTGGCTAACGGTTCTGGAAACTTTTGGGTTTTGGAATTAATACTAAATTGTGTGTGACATGCATGGTATATATTAGTATATGTGGCTAATGGTTCTGGAAACTTTTGGGTTTTGGGTTCTGGAAATTTTTGAGTTTTGGAATTAGTAGTAGTTTCAAAATTTTTATATATTAGTATATGTTATATTTGTATGAAATAAGTTTAGACATATCAAACAGGTTACCAACATGTTTGGCCGGAAATGAAATTTAATTGGCAAATTGTTGTCGATTTCGTAATTGGATTATGTGAATCTGCATTTGGAAGTGTAGGCGGTGTTGGTGGTGGTGACATATTCGTCCTAATGCTTACCTTGATTATTGGATTTGATCCAAAATCAGCAACTGATAGAAGAGATTGGTAACCAAACATTCATACCAAGGTAACCAAACCTTCATATCAGGGTTACCAAACTTTTATACCAAGGTTACCAATCCACCTCCACACCTGCAGTTTTTTTATAGTGCAGTTGGTAACCAAACCTTCATACCAAGGTAACCAAACCGTTATACCAAGGTAACCAATCCACCTCCACACCTTCAGTTTTTTTATAGTGCAGTTGGTAACCAAACCTTCACACCAAGGTAACCAAACTTTCATACCAAGGTAACAAAACTTTCATACCAAGGTAACCAATCCACATCCATACCTGCAGTTTTTTCATAGTGCAGTTGGTAGCTAAACATTCATACCAAAGTAACCAATTCAGTGTTATTAGGTTACCAATTTATTTTGAATGTGATGCAGTTAGTAGCCAAACCTTCATGTAGTGGGTAGCCAAACCTTCATACCAAGGTAACTAATTCAGTTTTATTAAGTTACCGATTTATTTTGAATGTGATGCAGTTGGTAGTCAAACCTTCATGCAGTTGGTTGCCAAACTTTCAGACCAAGGTAACTAATTCATACTGCAGGTGTGGAGGTAGATTAGTTACCTTGGTATAAATGTTTGGTTACCTTGGTATAAAAGTTTGGCTACATAATTGGTAAACTTATCGTTTCTTTTTATAGTATCTTCATGTTTAAGTTATTCGTGAGTGATGAAATTTCAATATGATGTTGTGAATATTTGTAAAAATAAAGAGTTTGATGCGTACACTGGGAGCAAGATCTCTTCGATTGACATGGGTGCTGTTGTTGTCTGTATGTCTTATAGTCCTACGAGTGGGCATACAGTTATCGCTATACTGGAGGTCAATCTCTTAGCTGTGTATAGTAACCTTTCCTTTTAGGACACTTTTTGATTGTAATATCAAACACTCTACATCAATTGCAATGTTAAGTTACGTTTTTGATAAATTGGATAATGCAGTTATTAGATAGTAGCGACGGAGCCTGTGAAAAAGGAGATTTGTGGCGGAGTAGCGGAGGAGAGGGCTACTGTGAGGGAGATGAAGATTTGAATTTGAATATTTGAATTTGATAATTATTTTGAATTTGAATTTGAATTTTTTGTTGTTGTTAGATCCCAGATATTTGAATTTGAATTATTAATTACGACAATTATTTCTCCTTGATTTTAGGTTTCCTTATTAATATGAATTGCGTTATTTTTATAATTATTTTGTGGATGCACTAATAGTGTAATTACTTTCTAATTGTTGTATAATAGTGTTAAAGGACCCATTAGTTTTTGCTTAGACTTTTAAGCTACATTCGTAATCTAGGACTATTTTAATGGGATTATGCTTCCATGCATTTTGAATATTTGTTATAGATATTATTTTAGGAGTCATGCTATATATTGCGATAAATTTACGTCGAATTATAATTGTAAAGCTTATCAATATGGGATTGGCACAAAAAAAAAACTACCACTAATACTTATCGTAAAGCTTCGACGTAAACATCTGAAATATATATCATTTTCCTTATTTTAGAGAATATATTATGTTAAAAATCTATGTATGGATTAATATGTTGTTTAATTAAGCGGGAGTTTGATTAAGACCCTTATTAGATTCCGGATGTATGTTATTTGATGATGAAGTTTATAAAATATATTTGTATGGATAAGTTTTATATAGTACTTAACTGAGATATCTATATACAATGATTTAGAATAGTAATGATCAAATAATGTTAGGTTGATCTTAAATTTGTATATGTGTAATAGATAGAATCATTGTAAAAAATGCTCTGCATGATAGCAACATCATAAACAGAGAAATCTACATATGCTTAAAGTGAAATTTGATTAATGAATATTTGTACAAACAAGTTTTGTAAAGTTCTTCAAAATAATTGATGTACAAGGACTTGGATTAAAAAGATTAATTAATGTTAGGTTGATCTTATGGAAATTGATCCGATGTATAGATGATAGAAAATCATGATCGTAAAGTTACTTTGTTAGTTCACAGTATGGAGATACTTTGCAGAGTCAATCATGTTTATACAACATCAAAGGATCGTATAGTTCACTCCCTCTCATAGATTGAAAATCAGCTAGTAAAGTGAACAAATGATCTCAAAGTTGCAAGGCTATCACAGAGCTGTAGAAGGAGTCGAAGAAGCTGTTATATATGTTAAACATCATCTGGCAAAGCCGATCAACTTGCTAAGTGATCAATGGATCGTAAAGTAAAGAGTGCTCAGTAAAGGGTGATTGTAGAATACTCCAAGCAGACACTGAATAAAAGTAATATTGAAAGATAACTCAAAGATTGTTCAATGAAATCAAGATCGTAAAGTCAGCCTCAGGATAGTAAAGCAAAATGTGAAGCAATAAATACACGGATTAGAAGAGATCACTAAGCTCAGTTTGTGCCATGGATATAAAGTGAAGATTACTCAAGAAGAAGCATATGGCAAGAGAATATACTCTGATGATAACTAAGTATATCTCTCAAAAGAAGAGATCTCTAGAAAAAAATCTAAAGGTCATAACTGCAAGGATATTCTACTTAATCATGAAACTCATAATAGATCGCAGAGAAATCAGGACTTCGTATAGAAGCAGCCAGTGCTTAAGAACAAAGAAGAACAACTCACTCAGAAAGATGTTATCAACTTCGCAAGACAACTAAAGTATCAAGAGAACAAGGAAGAGTCTGCCAAACAAATACAAGCATCGTGAAGTAATCAGAAAGCAAAATAGAAAAAATAAGGACATAATAGTAGTGAGGATACAGAACATAAGCCTACAACATCCATCACTCTACTATTAACAGTTAAGGAAGAAAATAAAGGTATATGTACCGGCTAGTTAGCCGAAAGCAAGCTGTTAGAAAAGTTAGAAAGGATATTGATTGATGTGATAAGTCCTCAGTAAGAAAGTACACTGACACAGAGCCTTAGAAAGTCAACATTAGAGATATCAAAGTATCTATGTATTAAATACCCCAACGGATACTTCTTCACAAAAAAGATTTCAAAGAAGTATAAAAGACATCATCACTCAAAAAGAAAGTGTGACAACCTAGAAAATTGGATTGTCTAGAATTTAAGTTTAAAGAATTAGTTATTAATAAAATGAATTTTTATTAATAATATTATGTGTTATGTGTTTATTAATCGTTATAGAACCTAGGATGATTATAAAATGGGAGGACTCTGGCTACGAGCTAGACTGAACGAGTAAGAATTTTCAAGACAGAAATAAAATATTTTTGGAAACAAAAATATTTTGGAAGAAAAAGACAAAATATACACTATTCACCCGACGAAACAGATAAGTAGGTTTTATACCTACTTATTGGTTACCAACTCACTGGAATTCTACTCAACTCAAGTATTTTTGGTATATTTTATTTGCTTTTTATGTTTGTTTTGTAGTGCGCATAGTTGGAACTCCTAAGGCATGGTATAACATGGAAATGGCATGGAAATGGAAATGGCAGGATAAGGCATGGTAGGCTTGTGCAAAAGTGAAGATAGCAGCTAGACTTAAGCAGGTGAGGAGGGCACTTAGAGAATCAATGAAGTGGTAAAGTAAAGAAGAAAAGAAATGAAGAAGAAGAAATTAGCAGCAAGCAACAACAATTCAAAAGTAAACACCAAAGAGACAAAGAAGAAGAAGAAAGACGATCACGCTACCCTATAGGTAAGACACCAAGGCTACCCGCTTAGAGGAAGGACAGACGTAGACAAGGATACCGCGCAGCCGCCCCCAATTTACAAAGGGACATGGCGCACCCGCGCCAAGCACTCGACAAAGACTGCGCATGTAAGCGCCTGAGTGCGTAATAATAAGCTGTAATACCACGCTGCCGCTTACGGTCATATTTAGTTTAAAATGCTGACTTTTGTATTTTGAAAAGGTGTAGCGTGTTTGCTATCTTTAGACATTGTCGACGTCGGGATTTTTGAGTGTCCCTTTTCGTTACTTGTTCTTTGGTGTTCTCATGTTAATGTGAATTTTGTTTGAAAAAACAAGTGAAAAAGGTCCGATATGTATAATGTCGACGTTTTGATTTTAAGAGTCGCCAGTTGCTGTATTTAACTGGTTGCACCAACGCAACCGAAAAAAGTTTGCACATCGATCCAGTGATTTGACACTGCTAGACGGGTCTGTGAAACCGAGATTCATTTTGGATCTGGGGGCTTGATTATGCGGAGGGAAGGTGTTAGGCACCCCCCCCCCCGATATCCGTGTTACCACGATGACCGCCACTCTTCAAAGAAATTGTTATATGAATGTGTGTGTTTGTGTGTGTGGATCAATGTGTAGTTATTTGAAAGTAGTGCGAGGCCTCGTTCGCACCTATATACATAGGGTTTGAATTTATAGAAAAATTCAGTTTTAACCACAATATAGCAATGACGTTTTATAAAAGAGGTTTTTCAAACCCTGTGCTCAATAGGAATTGAGACTTTTTCATACTTCCATTTTATTATTAAATGTTCGGCTTGTTTGCTTTTATTTTCGAGATGCAAAGCATTCTCGAGAAAATAATATACAGCAGTGCCGAACTCCTCATGGGCATGACAGCCATCCAAGGAAATTTAGACACTGTAAAATAATGTACAGGCTGCTTACAGCTGAAAATGGTCCATCATGGGAACCGAATCTAGATTCAGTAAATTGAACATGTGATCACATGATTCCTAGGCTCACATAATACGGCAATTTGTATGAAAAGCAGTAAGCAGTTATATATATATGTAAAAGTCAGAATATATATATATATATATATATATATATATATATATATAAACATGATCAACCACCACTTAAGTAAACTCCAAAGCGAGACAAAGTGTAAATAAAGCTGTAAAAGCGATCAACTGCCATGAAGTAAACTCCAAGCAGGACAGAATGTAAATAAAGCTGTAAAAGGCCACGAAGTGAACTCCAGGCCTGACATAAATATATATATATATATATAAACAGTAAACGCACTGGATGTGAATCCAGGCTCATCGGATATGTCCGACAGCAATTACATATATGTATATATATATATAAGCGATTAAATGCACTGGATGTAAATCCAGGCTCATCAGATATGTCTGACAACATTTACATATATATATATATATATATATATATATATATATATATAAGCAATTAAACGCTCCAGACCGAAGTCTAGGCTCAATCGAGGCATAACTCGATAATGTTAGTCCATATATAAAATATATACATATATAAGTATATATATATATACAGATAGGCGATGGAAGGCTTCTGTCAAATCTGCCGGAGGGTTTATCACCAGATCCTTCATCAGTTTGTTCGACTTCCCTATATCCAGACCAATCGTGAAAAATCCCACGGCTTGAGGGGAATTTAATTCTGCTACCGAGCCCACAGCCTCCCGAAATCTCTTTACGTATTGACCCAGGCTTTCATCCGACCTCTGTCTCACCTGCATAAGGGAAGCTGTGATCTTTCCTCGCCTTCTATTACTTTTGAATCGAGCATGAAATTTTTCCCGAAGGTCGCTCCATAAATTAATTGACCTTGCTGCTAAGGTCCCCATCCATTCTTGGGCACTCTTCTTCAAGGTTGTTGCAGACATGTAGCACTTAGTAGCGTCTGAATGTCCATAGTATGTCATCAACCTGTCGTACCCGTCTGAATGATCATAGGGGTCCCCCAGCCCGTCATACGTCTCCATCGGGGGCATCTTCTTCTTAGGGTCGATAGTGACATGATTTATTTCGGGTGAAAAGGGTGAACCTAGGCATGTCGATGGTGTTCCCATCAAGCTCTTCGCTGCCAGAAATTTTTCCAACTCTACCACCCTTCGAGCAAGGGGGTCGGACTCCTCTTTACGAGGGGACGATCTGTGTCTGTCCCTCTCGTATTCAGGAGATGCGACCCTCCTCCTCTGTCCCGATCTGCCCGGATGCTCTGATTTCTGATCTACTGAACGGCTCCTTCTTCGAATTCTGCCGTCTCGAGAGCGACTTCTGGGACTACTCTTTTTTCTTTCCGCCTCTCCCCATCGAGGTGACCGAGATTGACTCCGATGCCTATGCCTTTTTGAGGATGCTTCCTATTCTCCAGCCATCTGTTCCTCGAGCTCTTCCTGCTGAAGAAGCAAGGCCATCATGGCGTCTTTGTTTTACTGCATTTTCTTTTTCAGTGAAACTCCCACTGGTCTCGGTTGCCTTCACCTCGGTCTCTTCCTTGACCTTCGTGTACCCGAGATTAGTTTTCATCGGCATGACTAACCTGATTTGGGCATGTGTTGGCTGTCATAGAAGAGCTTATGCCGGAGGGAAGGGGCTGGTTCTTCTTGACCCCCCAGAGTTTTGGAACCCAGTCTATTTTTCACCGACCCCCTCACCTGTGTGGTTTGGTGGGTCTTCACCTTCTCCTGGACAGAGGCACTATTTTCTCTGCTCGCCATGGCCTGCTACTGGAAAAGTTAGTTATGATTGTAAAAGCATTATGCCCTCTTTCTAGCACCAATGTTAACACCAAGTTTCGCCGGCGCGTCCAACCATAGAATCCACGCACTTGAACCTGCACAATAATAGATCACACATGAAGCTTGATGGCTTATGCCGCCGGGGGATAGCTCCGGTGTGAGAATAAGTGCAGGCCGTTCACAAGGTTTAACAATGGAGGCTTTAGTGTTTAGTGCTCAAAGATGTATTACCTGTTAATTAAAACCCAAGCCTTGTATTTATAGTATTCTCACTACCTTCCAATCCTTCTCCGATTCGGTTTAGGACTCCTAAATATGGTAGTTACCATTATTTGGGTCCAACACAATCTCTTTAAAAGGTGCAAGTGGAATCCAATCCCAACACTACCTTTGGAGTTACCTTAGTTGAATATGGCTAGGACTAGAATCCTTAACCATTTAAACTCCATATGGCTCCAAACTCTGCATGCAGGACAACCCACTGCACAAGCCCAACCCAGCCAAACTCCTACACTAATCTGGGCTCCGGCCCAAAAGGGCTCGAATACTCGACCCTGAACGTCATACAACAAATTAGGGCTCCGGCCCAAAGGACTTGGATGCCCAAACCCGACCACCATAAACCCAAACAGGACTCCGGCCCAGAGGGCTCGGATGCCCCAACTCCTTCAACATCTTTGAGGGCTTCGGCCTAATGGGATTAACATCCCCTTTAGCATCAGCCTTCACCCATATCCGGGGTCAGTAAAATACTCCCAAGAAATATATATATATATATATATATATATATATATATATATATTTACATTTCATCGCTGACACTGAGTTTACTTCATGGCCTTTTACTGCTTTTTTTACATTTAGTCCCGCCTGGAATTTACTTCGTGGTGGTTGATCTTTTTTACTACTTTATTTACATTTAGTCCCGCCTGGAGTTTACTTCGTTGCGATTGATCGCTTTTTATTGCTTTATTTACATTTTCGATCCCCCATGGAGGTGCTTCATGGTGGTTGATCGTGTCTATATATATATATATATATATATATATATATATATATATTACCGCTTTTATATATTTACATTTTCAATCCCCATGAAGTTTACTTCGTGGTGGTCGATCGTTTGTATATATATATATATATATATATATATATATATATATATATATATATATATATATATATATATATATATATATTTACTGACTTTTATATATATAATCATTTATGTACTTTCATACAAACTGCTACATCATGTGAGCCTAGGAATCATGTGATCACAGATTCAGTCTCCTGAATCTAGATTCGATTCCCGTGATGGACATTTTCAGCTGTAACCAGCTTGTAAATTATTCACAGTGCTTGAATTTTCTTAGATGGCTATCTTTCCCATAAGGAGTTCGGTACTGCTATGTATATTATTTTCTCGAAGATACTTCGCATCTCAAAAATAAAAGCAATCAAGCCGAACATATAATAAAATAGAAGTATCAAAGGCCTCAATTACTATTGAGCATAAGATTTTAAAAAACCTCTTTTACAAAACATCATTGTTATATCTTGTTAAAACTGAATTTTTACACAAATTCAAACCCTTTGTATATAGGTGCGAACGAGGCATAGCACTACTTCTAAATAATTGCACATTCATCCACACACACACACACACACACGTTCATATAACAGTTTAATTGAAAAGCGGCGGTCACCGTGGTAACACGGATGTCGGGGAGTGTCTAACACCTTCCCTCCACATAATCAAGTCCCCGGACCCTAACGAATCTCGGTTTCACAGACCTATTAAATAGTGTTACATCATTGCGTTAATGTGAAAACCTTTTCTCGGTTGAGTTGGTGCAACCATTTAAAAATACTAACTGGCGTCTCTTACAGTCCAATCATCGACAACTTGTTTTTTCAAACAAATCTCACCTAACATGAGAACACCAAAAGACAAGAATAGAAAAGGGACAATAAAATTCCCGACGTCGACAGGAAGATGATGAGATTACAGAATTTGTTCAGATTCTTGACACAACGCCAAAATTTCGAAGATTCAAGACTCTTATCGAGCCACTAATGCTTTCTGGGGAGACATCAGCACGACTCAAGCCATATCTTGAGATGCCTCCAGATCTTGAACTAAAACCTCTTCTTGACCACTTAAGGTATGCATTTTTAAATGATTGTTCAAAGTTACCTGTTATTATTTCTTCTGCACTAACATCTTGCCAGGAAGAAAAATTGCTACGAGTTCTAAGAGAGTTCAAATCAGCCATTGGATGGACCATAGCAAACATTAAAGGGATCAGCCCATCATTCTGTATGCACAAGATCCTGTTGGAAGATGATAGTAAACCTTCAGTGGAACAACATCGTAGATTGAATCCGATTATGAAGGAACTGGTTAAGAAGGAGGTTCTAAAGTGATTAGATGCGGGGATAATATATCTGATATCAGACAACTCTTGGGTGATCCCGGTACAGTGTGTACCAAAGAAAGGGGGAATGATCGTAGTATCCAATGAGAACAACAAACTAATACCGACCAGAACAGTGACGGGGTGGAGAGTCTGCATGGACTACCGCAGACTGAATAAGGCTACAAGGAAATACCACTTTACACTTTCGTTTATTGATCAGATGTTGGACAGGCTAGCAGGTCACGAATACTATTTCCTTCTAGATGGGTGCTCAGGTTATAATCAGATTGTGATAGCTCCAGAAGACCAGGAAAAGACTATTTTTACTTGTCCGTACGGAACATTCACGTTTAGAAGGATGTCTTTTGGGTTGTGCAATGCCCTGGCCACATTTCAGAGGTGTATGATGGTTATGTTTTCAGATATGGTGGAGCACAATGTTGAAGTCCTCATGGATGACTTCTCAATTTTTGGAGATTCATTTGACCTGTGTTTGGAAAATTTAGTAATGGTGTTGAAGAGATGTGTTGAAACAAATTTGGTTCTGAATTGTGAAATGTGCCATTTTATGGTATAAGAAGGTATAATATTGGGACACAGAGTTTCTAAGAAAGGATTAAAGGTAGACCGAGCTAAGTTGGAAACAATTGAAAATTTGCCTCTACCTACTTCTGTTAAAGGAGTTCGCAGTTTTTTAGGGCATGGGGGCTTCTATCGTAGATTTATAAAAGACTTCTCGAAAATCACAAAGCCACTTTATAGTTTGTTAGAGAAGGAAGTGCAGTTTAAATTTGATGAAGAATGTTTGTCTGTATTTGAACATTTGAAGAAAAAGTTGACTATAACATCAGTGATCACAGCACCAGATTGGGACCTTCCTTTTAAATTGATGTGTGACGCAAGTGACTTTAATGTGGGGGCTGTTTTGGGCCAGCGTAGGGATAAGATATTCCATGTGATCTATTATGCGACCAAGGCCCTCACTGATGCTCAGTTAAACTACACGACCATAGAAAAGGAACTTTTAGCTGTTGTGTACGCATTTTACAAGTTTCGTGCTTATTTGATTGGGACTAGGGTAATAGTGTACACAGACCATGCAGCAATCCGGTATTTGGTGGCAAAGAAATATGCTAAACCTCGTCTAATCAGGTGGATACTTCTTTTGCAAGAATTTGATCTAGAAATCAAGGACAGAAAAGGGACTAAGAATCAAGTGGCGGACCACTTATCTAGATTGGAAAATCTGAGAAAGGATGTAAATGACAAGGTTATGATTAATGAGTCTTTCCCAGATGAGCAATTATTTGTGGTGAAAGGTGAAGTGCCTTGGTTCACAGACTATGCAAACTACTTAGTGAGTAAGATAATCCCTTTTGACTTGATTGGGCATCAAAAGAAGAAGTTTCTACACGATGTGAAGTGGTTTATGTGGGATGAGCCATACTTGTTCAAGCAGTGTGCTGACCAAATGATAAGAAGGTGCATTCCATATAGCGAGACAGAGGGTATACTGCAGGATTGCCACGTATCATTGTATGGAGGTCACTATGGAGGTGAAAGGACAGCGACTAGAGTTTTGCAAGTAGGATTTTACTGGCCGACTATTTTTAAAGATGCTTATAGTTTTTTTCAGATATGTGACAGATGCCAGAGAGTAGGGAACATATCCAAAAGGAATGAAATGCCCTTGAATACAATCCTCAAGGTGGAGATATTCGATATTTAGGGGATAGACTTCATGGGCCCTTTCATTTCATCATATGGGAATTTGTACATTTTATTGGTAGTCGACTACGTATCCAAGTGGGTGGAAGTGGCAGCTCTTCCAACTAATGATACTAAGGTGGTTCTAAGGTTTCTACAAATGAGCATTTTCACGAGGTTTGGAACTCCGAGGGCAATCATTAGTGATGAAGGAAGCCATTTTTGTAATCGTCAGTTCATAGCTCTATTGGCCAAATATAGGGTGAGTCATCGAATTGCTATAGCTTACCACCCCCATACTAATGGCTAAGCAGAGGTATCGAATTGTGAGGTGAAGAAAATTCTAGAAGAGATCGTGAATCCCACAAGGAAGGACTGGTCATTGAAGTTAGATGATGCAGTATGGGCTTACATGATTGCTTATAAGACACCATTGGGAATGTCACCATTTCAGCTTGTATATAGAAAGGCTTGTCACATTCCCATGGAGCTCGAACACAAGGCATGTTGGGCAATAAAGAATCTGAATTTCAACTTGAAGGCTGCAGGAGAAAAATGCCTACTCCAACTTAATGAGTTGGACAAATTTAGATTGCAAGCCTACGAGAACTCCAAATTTTACAAGGAAAAGGTGAAGAGATGGCATGAATGAAAGATTATGGAAAGTGTGTTTGAACCGGGGCAAGGAGTGTTATTGTTTAATTCCAGACTTAAACTCTTCCCAGGGAACCTCAAGTCAAGGTGGTCAGGGTCGTTTACTGTGAAGAAAGTATATCTGTGACGCCCCCAAAATAGGTATAACATATACAAAAATCACAACGATCCAACGGTCGGATTAAAAATTATAACTCACGCAATATATCGTAAAAATACTGATTTGATTTTTAATACCTCCATTCCGACAAAAATACTGATAAAACACCTCAACATTAATTCCTTCAATTATAACCACATAAAATAAATAAATCCATCATTTATATCCGCATCAAATAAATATTTCCTTATCATATAAATTAATAATTAATTATTCACAAATAATATTATGTAATCACAATTATGACAACCGTGCCGTTCCTGTGAAAGAGGGGGCTTTCGATAAGGATTTCTCCTTCTCATCGCGCGCAATTAGGTGACCAAACCTCTCCTTGATGCGCGAACTTTCTAGAAATTGCCAATAATGCTATATAATAATATTATTCAAATAATATGAATTATTGATCTAATAATGGAAATCTTTGTGCGGTGACAATTATTGAAACAACAATAATATAAAATATCAACGCAAAGACAATTATTGAATCAATAAAATAAAATATTGAGCAAGACTCACGCAACAATTATTGAGTAGTGCCTTCTTACGCATTTAATCAATAATTCAACAATACATCTGCAATACCTGTAAGTATCTCGCAACCATGCACGACCAGACATCATTATTTTATTTTAACCACCGTGTATTCCAACAGGTTGTTAATCAGTAATAATTACGCCGTTATTTATAAAACTCAAACTTTGTCATTTTCTTCATCCGACAGTTATTCCGTTATGGGGCCCACAAATGGTTGCGCCGTCATACAAATATTCCCCGACAACAAGAATATTCCACGTCCAAATGAATATTCCCTGACAGAAATGAATATTCTATAACCACTTGCTTATTTTGCAAAATTTGCACATTTCACCCATAACCAAAACATTATATCAAATTAACACCTTATTAATTTAGAATAATGAATAGAGGAAAATTCAATTTTATTTATAATAAGTTGGGGTCTTACAATATCCACATGGTGCAATCGAGATTTTTGATAAGTTCCTAGACAAGCCCTTCAAGGTCAATGGACAGCGGCTTAAGCATTATTATGGTGGTGAGGTTGACAGGCAGAAGATCATCTCAATTCTTTCTACTACTTCATTAGAGCAGAGACAGTCAAGCTAACTGACTATAAACTAGCGCTCAATGGGAGGCACCCCATTATTTCTCTTCTCTCTTTATGTTTAATTCTTTGTGCATCATATCTACTTCTCCCTAAAGTTTAATTCTATTTGAGCATGTATATCTCTCCCTCTTATTAATTCTTAAGATGCACTCATCTTTATCTCCTCTACTGTTTAATTCTTTGAGCATGTCTACATGTTTAATTCTTGATATTTTAAAATTTTTTACACAAGTTTTGTTAAAGCTGAATACACATATCATTTTTGATAGAAATAGTATATAGAGCATTTTTGGATATACATTCATTCATACATGTTACTTAGTACATATTTTGATTTGGGGAATTGGTATATCTCATATTTGTAAATGCTTGATATGCAGATTAGTTGAAGAGTGTCAATGGCTACTTATTACTTCTTCAAGTGTAGATCAGTTCACTGGTAGTGTGGCAAGCGTTAAAATTGCCATGCTTTTGATAGTACATATTTGCGCGCCGCTGTCAAGCTTCCATGCAATCTGATCCACAACGCAGCGTCTGCCATGTCATGTGCTACCAGGCCACACATACACACTAAACTTCATGCTGCCACGCCTTTGAGTTTGATTTTAGAAAATTTTAAATGTTTTAAAAACGTGACCCACCCCCATCTCACTTATATCAGTTACAACTTCTCTTTCAAATGTGCACTTACCCACTTCTCTTCCTAAGAACCGAAAACTCTTCATCTTCTCATTATCCAAACGGTTTCCATTCAAAAATAACTTCTCACCCCACCACGATTCTTACGCATTCGGTTTCCCTTCCTACACTCAACCTCTTCTATATATATCCATTCAAATAATTAGGGTTTGTTCAGAACATTTGCAAGCAACGAGTTTGGGGGTGGAACATGTCTCAATTTATTAAATTATTTTGTATGAATATGTGAGTAAGCGAATATGAATATTATGTGATTGTTGATATTTGTTTATTATATAAATAAATAAAAGAAACTAATGTAACCTAATCATATATTAGGAATGAAAAATTGAATAACTTAAGGGTTATGGTATGGAAAAATAATAGTATTTAAAATATATACTAATCCCAAGAGATTTATTTTATACATCTTAATTAATTAATTTTATAACCTAATTATAGCAAGTTTAATTGAGTTAAGAAATTAAATGTACTTGAATAAGGATTTTAATTAAATGATTAGGGTAAGATAGAATTTAAGATAATGGACCATATTAATTCTTATGGCCCAAACCTTTTAGTTAGGGAGTCCAAATATTTTAATTGGAAAGCCCAAAAAGAATAAGTGTTAAGCCTATGTGAGCCCAATTGTTAAGAAACATGTGGGACATTTGCTAAGTAAATAAAGTGTTAAAAATTAAACCAAAAATGGGGGAAAGTGTCCCAATAAGCCCAACACATTAAATAAAGTGTGCAAAGCTAAGTCTTTTTCTTAAAGAGCATGTGGGAGAATAATAATATTAAAAAAATTATACTAATTTAAGAGATATATTCTACAATCTCAATTTATTAATTTTATAACTTAATTAAAGTAAGTTTAATTGGGTTATAAAATTTAATGTACAAGAGTAATTATTTAAATTCTAAATGTTTGGAATAGAAACTCTAATTAAATATTTAGGGTAGGATAAGATGGAAAGTATTGGACTCTGTCTTTTCTATGGCCCAAGGAATTATATGGATTTGCTAGCTCAAAACATTTAAATGAGTAGCCCAATTTTAAGCCCAAATTGAAGAGGAGCATTTTGGACATTAAATAAAGCATTTAAGAAAAAAGAAGATATTTTGAGATAATAAGGCCACATGGCGGGGTAAAATGGAAGAAAGAAAGAAGATAAGAAGATAAGAAGATAAGAAGAAAAGAAGGATAAAGAAAGAGAAAAGGAAAACAAGAAGAAAGAGAAAGAAAGAAAAGGGAAACGGGAAAGAAGAGGAAGAGAGTGAGAGAGAGGGAGAAAGATGAGAAGAATGATAGCCATGAGAGATAGAGAAGAGAGAGAAGGGTCATCCATGGAAGGGAAAGAAGAAGAAGGAAGATCATGAACAAAGGTAGAATTTAAAACTAATTTATGTAATTGATTTTAGTTATTCCAAATCAAAACTTGGATCTCTGTTTCTAAGCTCAAAAACTTGGGATATTCTTGTTGATGAGTATTTTATGTTTAGATTTACCCATATTGGGTGTTGATTTGGTTGGAATCAAAAGAAAAGAAAAATAATTTTTTTCTAGTTTTGAAACCCTAACTTTTATGTACTTTGTATTTTCACCGCTTTTAATCTACACCTTCTTTTTAGGATCCGTCAAAGAGGGGTGCTAGATGTATATGTTATCTAGTAAACCTAAGTGGTAGCACTAAAAAATATTGAGTTTTCAAGTCGTAGTGGCTGATTTAGCTGAAACAGTCCCGATTTTTTAAGAAGGAAATAAATTGTTTTGGGGTAGTTTCTGCCAAGGACAGTTTTGTAATTTTTTCAACCTTCAAAAATTCTGGACAAATTTGGGATGATAATATAACGAGTTTTCTTGATTCTTTCCAAAAATGGTGATTTTTGGATGTATAGAATGAGAGATATGGATTTTACGGAAAAAGACTATTTTAAATGTAAACCTAAATAACTCTTTGTGGCTAACTCCAAAAATTGTGAAATTTATACTGGGAGTACATGTATATAACAAGAAAATATCTTGAAAGTTTCGGAATGTTTGGACAAAAACTCAGTTTATGATAAATGTAACAAAATCCGACTGTTTTGTCCATTTAATAAATAGTAAATGAATTTTAAAAATTTTAGAAAAATTATATGTTCAATATGGGACTATATTTTATCCAATCCTAGAAAAGAAAAATTTTTGGAACTTATTTGGTATTTTTCATGGAAATGGTTTAGTTATGAATAAATGAACTAAATTGATTATGTGATGTTGAAATTTTGGAAAATAGGATGTTATGGCTTGAGAACCCTAGACATATCATTTGTAGATTTTTTATGGGGGTTTTGGTCATTGGTGATGAGATATTTTGTGTATCACATTTTTTAAATGATTAAATGTATTAATTAGTAAAGTATAAACAATTAAAATAAATTATTTATAAGTTTAATAAATGATTAAAATATTATTAAAGGATTAATAACATTAGATTAAAATATAATTAAGTGATTGGTAATATTTAGATTAAAGTGTTATTAAATCATTGATTTAAAATATTATTTATTGATTAAAAATATTAGTAAAGTGAATTTAGTGTTATTAAATAATTAATAACATTAAATGGAGTTTAAAAGAGAAGTTAAGTTATTAATTGGACATTAAATAGGCCATATTAAATGTATAGTATGATGAATTGGAAATTTAATATGTTGGAAAGGAAAACAGTTTGCTGGATTAGATAACAACTTACTGAATTGAAAAATAGTTTAAATCCAGGTTGCTGGACTGATATATTCAACTTGTTGGATTAATTATGTTAGCTTGAATTTGACTTGCTGAATTGGTATATTCTCAATAATTGTTAAAATAATTATTGTTCAATATTTTATTTTATTGATTCAATAATTGCTACGTTGATATTTTATATTATTGTTGTTTCAATAATTGTCACTGCACAGTATTTTCCATTATCAGATCAATAATTCATATTATTTGAATAATATTATTAGATATCATTATTGGTAATGTCTAAGGAAGTTCTGTCTAGAAAAGGGGTTTGGTCACCTAATTGTGCGCTAGTAAGGAGAAATCCTTATCGTAAAGCCCTCTTCTTTCCTGGGAACGACCTGGTTGTCATAATTGTGATACTGTAATATTATTTGTGAATAATTAATTATTGATTTATATGATAAGAAAATATTTATTTTATGTGGATATAAATGAAGGAATTAATGCTAAGGTATTTTATCAGTATTTTGTCAGAATGGGAGTGTTTTATCAGTATTTTATCAGAATAGAGGTATTAAAAATCGTCCGTATGTGGATTTCGGTCATTTTCTGTTTGGAATTTGGAAAAACTTTGTTCTACAAAGTTGTAGATAATTAAATTTTTTATGGAATAGACATGAAATTCGAATTTTTCTGATAAAAGGACTATTTATTATGAATTATTGAAGTTTTGGAAATAAATGTTTTTTTATTAAAAACATGGGTGGGCCCCACTTTTGGTTGGTGTGGAAATTTGCTGAATTTGGTGGGCCTCACATGTGGTGTGCTGAATTTTGTTCAAAGTGGTGTCCGTAGTAAAATTATATTAATATTTTATTAATTTAGTCTACTTTGGCGTTTTGGCATTTTCCTATAAATAGGGTGCTTAGTTAGAATTGAAAATCACACCAGAATCTGAAGTTTTCTCTCTATATAATATCGAGCGTATTTTGTGAGTATTTAGATACTTTGAGAGTTGCTATTCAGTGCAAGTTTCCTTCAAATATTATATCCGATATTTCAAATTGTAATACTATTCTTTTGAGGTAAGGGATGTATTTTTTTTCGTAAATGATGTCATTTCTTCAATATCATTATAACGAAATATTGGTATGAATTTTATTATGAAATTTTTACCTTTTTATGTCAAGGTTACTATTTACGATATCTGACAATATACTGAAGACTATTAATTAATACTGAAGATTATTCATTCACAGTATTGTTCACGAAGTATAATTTTTCTTGTGGAATTTCTAACTTTTCTTGTCGGGGGCACTATTCACGTATATGGCACTATTCACGAATACGACAATATTCACAGAAAAATAAAATTTTCTTTTCTTTGTCCAAGTTGTCTATTATGGTTACTATCTTTGATTGTATCCATGTTTTGATCTTCATTCTTGAATTTTGCTCCACAATTGATTATTATGGAGTATTTTTGAACTTGGATAAACTAAAGTACGAATCCCTATTCTTTGATTTGTTATCTCACTGGATTCATTTTCTTTAAGATATTTTTCATCATCCTCAGTCCTAAATGGTGATATAACTGAATATCTTTGGCCTGTAGTGCAAAGATGAATGATTACCTGATGAATATCTTTGGCCCATTGTGCAAAGATGAGCAGTGTTGAGATGAAATATAATTTGGTGATGATACGATTGAATATCTTTGGCTCATAGTGCAAAGATGAATATTTGATTCAAGATGTATATTAATTGATGTTACAGGGATAAAATATTGATGATGGACTTTAAAATCATAGAAGATAGTAGACTTCAGTCTCTACTTAACTCTTCTAATGAATTGTTGTTAGCTCTGCAGTTGTTGATCTAAAACTTGTTGTCTATTATATTCTATCAGATTTTTCCCTGTTAAAGACTAAGGATAATTTGTTGTACATTATCGTAGTCATAATATTCTTTATTGGGCTAGTTGAGCTCACCCTTTTCCTTTTTGTTCCATTTTTCTTCTCAGGAGGCGAGAATATAGCGGGAACTAGTCGGGGTGTGGAGTGATATTTGAAGTCGGTTGTTTTAGCAGTCCTCAATATTTTATAAAATAGTGTATCAATAATTGTAATGAGGACTTATTTGGGTGTGGATATTGTCTAGAAGACAATATTTGTATTTAAACTTACAGTATATGTGATATCGTATTGTGCACGACAATTATAATAATGAAGTTGTAGTTGTTTCTGTACCATATATTTGGCGACTCAGAATGGGTGGTGTATACCTATTTTAAGGGGGTCACAGTTGGTATCAGAGCTTAGAGATATGGTCTCTGGCGGAGATCGGGGAATAGAACTAGGAGGGGAGAGACGAGTAAATCCTTCGCTAGTGTGTCCTACCTAAGCTTATTTGTTGGTCGATCAGAATATAAGCGTATTATGTGGTATGTCCATTTCTTTAATTAACCCTTATTTTATGGCAGTATTTGAGAATGACAGCTGAAAATGTTATCAATGAAGTGAATGAGACTGTGGAGACACCTTTAATTACCAACCAGAAGAACGTGCAACAGGACGGAAATGTTCCTCCTATAAATAACACTACCGAACAAACGTTGAATGATGGGATGTTTAGAAGCTTTTTGCAGTTTATGCAAAATCAGACTATGGAGACTCTTGTACAAAATACGAGTTGAAATGATAGCAACTCGCGGCTTGTCACAGCCAAGCAGTTCAAAGGGTTGGGACCACCAGATTTTTTGGGAAAGCCACCGAGGCCGAAACGTGGGTTAAGAAAATTACCAAGATATTTGATATAAGACCTCAACTTTTATGAATAAAGATTAATTTTTCTCTAAATGTTATTTTGAATAATAAGGTGTGGATTTGATATAACGTTATAGTTGTGGTAATATTTATAAATTTTTCAAAGTAAGCAAGTTGTTATAAAATATTCGTTTGGTCGAGGAATATTCTTTTTGTCGGAGAATATCCGTACGACGGCACAATCATTAGTGGACCCAACAATGGAATTGCTATCGAAGTTAGAAAGCGACAAAAATAACATTTTTATAAAATAACAGCAAAAGTTTTACCATTAACTGTTGAAATATCCGATTGATAAAAGATAAAGAATACGCTGCATGGTTGCATAAGTAGCAACACGATATTATGCATAAAGATCTTTGATTATTGATACTTACGTAAGAAGTCACTACTCAATAATTTTTACAATAATTACTGTTCAATATTTTATTTTATTGATTCAATAATTGCTACGTTGATATTTTATATTATTGATTCAATAATTTTCATTGCACAGTATTTTAAATTATTAAATCAATAATTCATATTATTTGAATAATATTATTATTTGCATTATTGACAATGTTTAAAAATTTCTGTCGAGGAAAGGGGTTTGGTCATCTGATTGCGCGCCAATAGGGAGAAATCCTTATTGGAAAGCCCCCTCTTTCCTGGGAACGATCTGGTTGTCAATATTGTAGTTCTGTAATATTATTTGTGAATAATAAATTATTGATATATGATAAGGAAATATTTATTTAATATGAATTTAAGCGGAGGAATTTTTAGCATGTGACATTTGTTGAAAGTTGGTATTTTATCTTTTTCGAATAAAATAATTCATTCAAATATATTATTATAATATTATATTATAGTAGTATGATGTGATTATATAATAGTATAATTTTTAATTTGAATGGTAGCATTATTATAGTAAATTCATGGTATAAAAGTAAAATGAGGTGGAAGAAAACAAATTGAATTTGAATTCTGATGATGTAAGCAATGATGTCATTAGAACGATGAGATAAGCAATGATGTCATCGGAACGATGAGGTATGAAATGATGTCATATGATCGATGATGTAAGCGATGATGTCATAAATTATGGTGAAAAGACTATTTTACCCTTACTCTGCCAAGCCTATAAATATAAGTTCATTTCTTCATTACTTTTCACCAATTCATTCAAGCTATAGAGAGAGAAAGTATAGAGAGAATAAGAGAGAAAGAAGAAGAGTATTATGTTACTACACTATTGTAAAGATCCAATCTCTCCTACTAAGGTAAGTGGGTATTATTTCTTTCAGATTCGTAAGTGATATTATTCTTGTTCAATATTCGTAAGAAATAATATTTTCTTCCATACTCTGTAGTATGTAAGTAATATTATTTCGTTTCATATTCCTACTTCTACACTTATGTTGAAAAGTGTTGCTTCTATACTCCATGAAATTAGTAGAATATCCTTGATATTTGCGCTTCATCCAGTATCTTTTCATAGAAATATTATTCTGAGCATTCTTGATAATTTTTAATCTTTTCATGTCAGGTTACTATTCCTGGGTTACTATTCCCAAAGTACTATTCATGGGGTACTATTCACTCAAATACTATTCACCTCAGGTACTATTCATGACAAAAATTGATTTCTTTTAGGTCCAAATCATTTTTGATACAATATTATTCTTGAATTTTACTCCACAAAGTAGTATCATGTTGACAATTTAGACATTATTGAATTCTGGATAAATTAAATTACAAATCTTTAAAATTTATCATTTTCTTTCATTTAATTAAATTCTTACATCATTGTCATCATCTTCATGCTTATATTGTGACGAAAGTCATCTTTGGCCGGTAGTGCATAGATGGACTATTGATTGGTATGATTATGACCAGGGATCATTCGGTATAATCATGACCTGTAATATTACAAATGATGTGGTAAAAGTCCTTATTGGCCCATAGTGCATTGATGGACATTTGTTGGCATGATCATGACCATTGGTGATAACACGAATATCTTTGGCCTGTAGTGCTTCGATAATTCGTGGATGTGATACTAATGAATATCTTTGGCTCGTAGTGCATGGATAATTCAGTGATATGGATTATTTATTAAGTTGAGTCTCAGCGATAAAATTGATGATAAACTCTTAAATCATAGAAGATAGTAGATTTCATGTTTTACTTGATTCTTCTAATGGATTGCTTGTTCCACTGCAGTTAAACTTGATGTTTATTATATTTTATCAGTTTAACACTGTTGAAGGCTAACGATAATTTATTCTGCATTATCTTAGTCATAATATTTCTTACTGGGCTAGTTGATCTCATCCTTTTGCTTTCATTGTTCTCTTCAGAAAATGAGAACGTAGTCGGGACTAGTCCGGGAACAGAGTGATGGTCCGAGATGGTGGCTATAGTATTCCTCACTATTCTATGAAATAGTGTGATAATAAATGTAATGAGGACTCCATTTGAGTTTGAATACTGTCTAGAAAACAATATTCGTGTAAAAACTCTCAGCTACACTTTTATCGTATTGTATAAAAAAAGTTTGTATTTGATTTTTGTACTATGTATTTGGCGACTAAGAATGGGTGATATATACCTATTTTGGGGGAGTCACATTTGATGTCTTGGGATGCACGAAGGAACAGAAGGTACCATTCGCCATCTTTATGTTCCATGGTGATGCAGATTACTGGTGGGAATTTGTGAAGCGTACCTAGCCTTCCGCACTCAATATGTCTTGGGAAGCGTTCTAGAAACTGTTCAATGACAAGTACTTTCTTGAAAGTATTCGTCATATGAAGGAGGTAGAGTTTATTAGACTAGAATAGAACAACATGATTGTGTCCCAGTACGAGGCTAAGTTCACGAAGTTATCCAGGTTTGTACCTCATTTAGTAGAGAATGAGGAACGTATAACGCGAATGTTTCTAAGAGGTTTGAAAACTGAAATTCGTCAATACCTCATTTCTCACCAACTTTATTTATATTCAGATGTTATGAATAGGGCTCAGTTATTGGAGCGGGATTATGAGTCAGCTCAACCAAAAGAGAACGACCAACAACACGATAATAATCGTACCAGTGGCAACGACCATCGGAACAATGATAACCATCGTGGAGAAAATTATCATGCCATAAATGGTAACCACTTCGGTGGTAATCATGGCTAAGATAATAGAAGAAATGATTCAAGTGGAAAATTCAAGAAGAGAAGATTTAACGATGATGGGAAGATGTTGGCGACAGCACCAGCACCAGCAACAAATTCTAGGGGAGGAGAATGACCGCCAGTTAGATGCTACATATGCGGAGATGAGGAACACATAAGTCTAAACTTTTCACAGCCTTCCAAGGTATGTTTAAGTTATGGAAAAGTGTTGACTTATTAATATTCTAACCTTTTTGTTTTGATGATGACTTGATTATATGGACTAATCTGTTTATTGTAAAAACTTCAGGAAGTTGATGGAAGGATTATTGTCAAAAGACTTTGATGGATTGTGTCTTAAGAAAAATATGTAAGGTCATTGCAAATACTTAATGTTTTTAATACAAAGCTCTAGGACATATTATTTGTGCATTAAAATTAAATATTTTTTTGTGCATGCCTAAGTATGTTACATTATTTACTGTCCTAACATGATATATTCAAGTTGGTTAGTATTTATATGCATGCGTAAAAGAAAATTATTTTATTGTTCGGATTAAAAGATTTACTGCCATGTGTTAAAAGAGTCCTAAATATTTTATAATTAATGATGCATGTGTAATAGAAAACTTAAAAGTTGTTTTGATCTAGAGTCATGATTACTATTACCTCGGAACTTTCATATCTTGTAGACTTTTACAATCCTACATTAATGCCATAATATCTTTTATTTCGGAATTGATATACCAACTTGATATGTGGCGGCTGGCTTTATTACGTGTATTGAAAAAGTCTAAACTCTAAGAGATTTGTTTTAAAAAGGAGACTGTGATATATTGGTGATATATTCTGAAGTGGATTATGCTTAAAAAAGTCATTTATATAAGGAATAGAGATATACACGGATATTTGTTTCTAACTGATTTAATTTTGAGTATCCAAGTGATATATACCTTTTGATATATACTTATCTTCTCTATCTCTTTCCAACGAAAATATAATTGGAACGTTACTTAAGAAAATTTGTTGGTAACGTAAAAAATTTCATGCAACAGATCTTTATCATAAACGAGAAAGTAAACTTCCTAAAAAGTTTTGGGCCGAAGCTGTAAACACTTCTTGTTATGTTTTGAATAGAGTCCTTATTCGTCCAATAATTTTGAAAACCCCTTATGAGCTGTTAAATAATAAGATTCCTAATATAAGTTATTTCAAAGTTTTTGGATCTAAATGTTTTATTCTAAATACTAGTGATAACCTAGGAAAATTTGATGCTAAATATTGTGAAGGAATTTTCATTGGATATTCACAGAATAGTAAAGCATATCGGGTATTTAATATTAACAAGTTGTGTGTTGAAGAATCTGTTCATATTACTTTTAATGAAACTCACAATGATCTTCCAAAAGAAAGAGATGAGGATGCAGGGAATTTGGAGATTTTAGTGAATCCAGCACACTGAAAAAATCAAACAAATGGACAAATCCAGCAAGCTGAAAACTCACAATAAGTGGAACAAAGAACAACACAAGAGTTTGAAAATGATATACCTCAACAAGGAGAAGAAATACATAATGTGCAAATGCCAAAGACTGCGAGATATCTCAAAAACCATCCACTAGAAAACATCATTGGAGACATAAACAAAGGAATCACTACAAGGAGAGGATTGCAAAATCAATGTGCTTTTTCTACATTTCTATCACACGTTGAGCCAAAGATGCTAAGGAGGCTATCCTAGATAAAAGCTGGCTGATGGCAATGCAGGAAGAACTTCAGGAATTTGAACGATGCCAAGTTTGGGAACTCATGCCTCCTCCTAAAGATGTTTCAATCATTAGAACAAAGTGGGTACTCAAGAACAAACTTGGTGAGCATGGTACTATCACTCGTAACAAAGCAAGGCTAGTAGCTCAAGGATATAATCAACAAGAAGGGATAGACTATGAAGAAACTTATGCTCCAGTTGCTAGACTAGAGTCCATTCGCATCTTGTTAGCATTCGCATGTTACAAGAAGTTCACACTCTATCAAATGGACGTAAAGAGCGCCTTTCTCAATGGATACATCAATGAAGAGGTATATGTAAAGCAGCCTCAAGGATTTGAACATGAGAGGTATCCAAACCATGTCTACAAACTCAAGAAAGCTCTCTATGGACTAAAACAGGCTCCAAAGGCTTGGTACGAAAGGTTGAGTAAGTATTTACTTTCAAATGGTTTTATTAGATGAAAAATTGATTCTACATTATTTATAAGGCGTGAAAATAAAGATATTATCATTGTTCAAATATATGTAGATGATATAATTTTTGGTGCTACTAATGATTTTCTTTGTGAGTGGTTCTCTAAGTGCATGCACAAGGAATTCGATATGAGTCTAATGGGAGAACTTAATTACTTTTTGGGACTTCAAATCAAGCAAACAAAGGAAGGTATATATATCCATCAAACCAAATATATAAAAGAACTGCTTAAAAGGTTTGGTTTTGAAGGATCAAATTCAAAGGGTACACCAATGAGCACTTCAATAAAGCTTACAACTAACGAAAAAGGTATAGATGTAGAGGTAACTAAATATCGAGGTATGATTGGATGTTTATTATATTTAACTGCATCTAGACCAGATATTATGTATAGTGTTTGTTTATGTGCACGTTTTCAAGCAAAACCTAAAGAATCTCATTTACAAGCTGTTAAAAGGATTTTTAAATATTTAAGTGGTACAATCAATTTGGGATTATTTTATCCAATCTGCAATCATTTTGAACTAATGGGTTATTCAGATGTCGACTATGCAGGATGTCAAATTGATAGAAAAAAGTACCAAATGGTGCTTGCACATTTTAGGTCATAAATGCCGTTATGTGGCACAAAGAAAAGCGTAATTGATTGCTTTATCAACCAACGAGGGTGAATACCTAGCTACAGGGAGTTGTTGCTCTCAAATTTTATGGTTAAAACAAACTCTATGTGATTTTAATATTTTATGTGATAGTATGCCTATTTATTGTGATAATTCTAGCACTATTGACATTTCAAGAAATCCTGTTTTACATTCTCGCACAAAACACATAGAGGTTAAGCATCATTTCTTAAGGGATAATGTTTCAAAAGGTTTAATAAAATTAATTTTTATTCCTACAGAAAAATAATGGCTGCCATTTTTACTAAACCATTAAGTGAAGAAAGGTTTTGCATGTTGAGAAGAGAACTTGGAATGTGTTTGGTATAATATGATCACGTACTAAAATAATTCATGCATAAATATCTCATACTTACAGTATATCTGCATGTTATTATTTTAAATCTGTTTTGTTGATAAACATTATCTGTATGTAACCGGCAGCTAGAGACGTCGTATCTGCTCTGGCATGATTTATGGTAACTATCATTATGGGTTTCGAAATTTGAAAAGACCGAAGCTAAGAGATTAGACTTATTGTTTCAAGGAGTCTTTTCGGAGTCTAACAAATCTTTATTAAAGACAGAGCGTTCTTCTTCTTCTCTCACTTTGCTTCTCTTATATTTCCTCTCTGTTTTTCACGTGTTCAACTTTCAACAACGAGCATGAAGACTCGAGCAAACAAGCGTCCATCCGGTATAACAATCAAAGAAGGAACTCATCCACGATCCCCTTATACCACATATGTTCATGTTTCGTCTGATGAACACGATCACCGAAGAAGTCCAAAAGACAACCTCGTCAGTCATTTGTTCATGTTTCGTCTGATGATTTCGATGGGTCTGATTCAAGCTTTTCTTTCTTACAGAAATCTCCTCATTCTCTTGGTTCGGAGCATCCTCCTTCTCAACTAGATTCACCGACAAATCTGGTAAACCCTTTCTCTACTTCTTCTGATTTACCAAATAATTTCTTTCGGGGTCATAGTTTCGAAGCTCGTTTTAAGACTTCCATTGCTACTAAACAGTTTGTTTATGAAAAGATTTTAGATTTGTTTTATTTCAAAACTCATCTTTGGAAAAGCTTTTCATGTCTTGTAGAATTTCTGTTATGCTTTTTCCCCCAACTAGGGCATATCCTTGTTTGATACAACAATTTTACACAAATTTAGAATGTAATGGGGATTGTTATACATCCTTTGTGAAGGGAAAATCTATGTTTTTCACAGTGGTAGACTTTGGGAATATTTTTAATATTCCTTCATCCGGTCCTTGTCCGTTTACTCTTAAGCAACTTCATACAGTGATGGATGATTCATCTTTGACAACTCTGTTTACTCCTAAAACTGTCGATGTTTGCCCACTTGCATGTGTCTTGTACAAACTCCTTCGGTATGATCTATTTCCACGAGTAGGTGGTGGAGCAAATTTCACTTACCAAGATTTGGTTGTTATTGCAATGATTTTAAAAGGAGTTAGTTTTAATTTTTCGCTTATGATGTTGTCCCACATGATGAGTTGCATTCGCCAAACTAAAAAGTGTTTGCCCTATGGTTTGTTTTTGACAAAGATGTTTCAGCATTTTAAAATCTGTCTTGATGATGAAATTGTGGTTTCCAACAATGAATTTATTTATTCTTCTGATCTCAAACAGTCTCATATTTCTTTTGTTGATGGCTCATTTGTACGTCTCATTCCTGATCCTATTCCTACTCCACCATGTGTTATTTCATCTACTTTACCAACTGATAATTCTGCTTCTTCTACACTTCCTACTTCTTCAGTCTCATCTCCCGCAGTGGTTGATATGTTGTCTCAAATTCTCAAAAATCAAGAATTTATTCGTTCTGATATTGTTGATATTAAAAAAAGGCTTTCAGTTTTAGAAAAAGGGAATCTGCCTATTAGGGCAAATGACTTGACCAAATGTTTTTCACAAATTGAGGATGAATTCATTGATTTACAAGCTGGTTTCAAAATGCATACCATGGCTATGGTTGAATCTCTTCATCGAAAGATCAATAGAAATTCGTGTCAACTAAGCCAAGAACTAAAATTTGTGAGTTACCAGATTGGAGAATTTGCTGATTTCATGGCTCATCATATGAATGATGTAAGTAGAAGGTTACATTTTAACACTATGGATTCTCCTGTTCCGGAATGGCATCGGTGTAATTGGATGGATGAATACATTGGAGATTTTCTTGACTTGCCTCTACCCAATGAGACCTTCATTCCTCGTCCTTCTAGGTTTGCTCGTGAATTCTCTATGGAAGAAAGGAATCATCGTGTTCTCCATCATCCTTATTTCACTAATCGTCCTTTACCTGTGATTCACATCGATGATATTGATATCTGAGGTTTTTTCTTTTTGGTGATGACAAAGGGGGAGACATGGTCATGTTGCTGTGAAGCTTTCTATGAAGGTTGTTGATTTCTGTGAAGGTTGCTGTGAAAACGTATTATTATTATTGCATGTTTGTGTTAAAAACAATTTGGTTGGTACCATTATGTGTTTAAGTTTTTGTTTTGATGGGTTGTTTAAAGAATATGGCTGGAGCCAATATTAGACATTATGAATGCTATATTTTGTGGTTGTAGTATTTGTTAAAGCTAACAAATTTGCAGGATAAGTTATGCCTAAACAGAAGGCATGGTGGAAATTAGTTTGATTATGTTTGAATATGCATGAATTCAGGGGGAGTTATAATTTTTGGTGTTGTCATCATCAAAAAGGGGTAGAATGTTGACTTATTAATATTCTAACCTTTTTGTTTTGATGATGACTTGATTATATGGACTAATCTGTTTATTATAAAAATTTCAGGAAGTTGATGTAAGGTCATTGCAAATACTTAATTTTTTAATACAAGGCTCTAGGACATATTATTTGTGCATTAAAATTAAATATTTTTTTGTGCATGCCTAAGTATGTTACATTGTTTACTGTCATAACATGATATATTCAAGTTGGTTAGTATTTATATGCATGCATAAAAGAAAATTATTTTATTGTTCGGATTAAAATATTTACTGCCATGTGTTAAAAGAGTCCTAAATATTTTATAATTAATGATGCATGTGTAGTAGAAAACTTAAAAGTTGTGTTGATCTAGAGTCATGATTACTATTACCTCGGAACTTTCATATCTTGTAGACTTTTACAATTCTACATTAATGCCATAATATCTTTTGTTTCGGAATTGATATACCAACTTGATATGTGGCGGCAGACTTTATTACATGTATTGAAAAAGTCTAAACTCTAAGAGATTTGTTTTAAAAAGGAGACTGTGATATATTGGTGATATATTCTGAAGTGGATTATGCTTAAAAAAGTCATTTATATAAGGAATAGAGATATACACGGATATTTGTTTCTAACTAATTTAATTTTGAGTATCCAAATGATATATACCTTTTGATATATACTTATCTTCTCTATCTCTTTCCAACGGAAATATAATTGGAACGTTACTTAAGAAAATTTGTTGGTAACGTAAAAATTTTCATGCAACAGATCTTTATCAGTAACGGTAACAATTTGGGCTATAAAAATGAAACTGAGATCAGTGATAATTTACAACACTTACATCACTTGAATCAATTATTGCACTCACATACTTGAAAAGCTACTTCATTATTTTTGGTGCAATATTTCTAGCTGTTGTGCTATTCTACTCAGATTAATAATCAGCAATTTTTGTGGGCATAATATTGGTGATATCTTTCATTTTTTTTACTTGATCATTGCATTCATTAGTTGGGCCTTGCATTGTTAAATTGCTTATTTGCTTTGATCATTAGACCTCTATATTTGTAATCTTATATTTTTAGACTAAGTGTTGTCAAAAAGAATTTAATTCAGGTGAATTAAGGTTTATTTACAAACAGGTTCAAGAAAGCATAGGTGCTTAAGGGGTGCATTGGTGCACAAGGAGCAAGAGAGCTCAAGTGAATTATTGTATTTCAATTTTGAACAGAATCTATTTTTTAATAAGAGGTATTTAAAGAAATAAAAGTGAGTCTCCAATACTAGTTGGTATTGGACGTGGACTAGGCTATTATTATAGAGGGTAATAGCTGAACCACGTAAAAAATCTTGGTGTTATCACTTGCTTTAACTTAATATCACTCAAGATAATTAATTTGTTTAATAAACAGAATTTAATTATTTGTTTCATTGTGAGATATTTTGTTAACATTAAATATTCTATTTAACTTATAAAATCACCAAGATATTTTCTTGAACAAAAATTCAATTCGATAGACCATATTCATTCAGCAAGCTGCATTCATCAATATAGTAGGCTATATTCAATAGTTTTGTTTAAAGTTTAAATTGGTCATAGTTTGTATACACACTTATTCAACCCCCCTTCTAAGTGTGCCTTATCTGAATTTCAAAAAGACGGTCACATAGCTCGATTTTGTGTCTCAGAATAAATCAAGTCCAATTTTGGACGATTGGCACAAAAGACGGATCTGACATGCATAAAACAAAGTCGGTGGTTTCAGGAAGAGCGTTTTTTGTTACTTCTCAAAAAGCGAGTAACCCGAACGAAGTTATCACGGGTTAGTTAATCATAAACTCTTGCAAATTCTATACCCTGTTAGATACCGATTCTACCCATTCTTTTATTTCTCCTGCTTGTGCTCAACGTTTGAACTTGACTCCGGAGAAATTAGACTTTGACTTATCTATTGAGACTCTGTTAAGAGAAACTTTCATTACATCCACTGTTTATAAATCTTGCTTGATTCAAGTTGGCACCATCACATTACATGTTGATCTTATCTCTTTAAAGATACTTGAATTTGATGTGATTTTAGGGATTGATTGGTTAACTACTCATCATGCCAAAAATGATTATTTTCGTAAGGTTGTTAGTTTTCATATTCCTAACCAACCTGTTATACTAGTTCAAGCAACCAAACCACTAAAGTCAAACACTTTCATATCAAGCCATAAAGTCATTCGTTTATTAGAAAATGGATGTCAAGCTTTCTTATCCCATGTCATGGATTTAAACAAAAATACGTCAGATTTGAATGATATTCTGTTGTTAGTGAATTTCCTGACGTATTTCCTTAAGAAATTCATGCCCTACCCCTAGAGCGTGATATAAAATTTTGTATCGACCTTGAACTCTGTACAAATCCCATTTCTAAAATCTCATATCGAATGTCTCCTATTGAACTTCAGGAGTTAAAAACCCAACTACATGAGTTGGTACCTGAGCCTCTATCTGGTAACTTCCTTTGTGGAATGCACCGAAGTCAGACTCTCCGTAGGGGACGCTATATTTGTGTGGTGGTAAAACGATAGGTGCCATTGTGACGTGATATCCAAGATTGGGATATGAGTCACAGTTGAGAGCAACTGACTCGTAAAGATACAAAATTCGGATGGAGCGAGAAATGTGAGAAGAGCTTCCAAGAACTCAATATGCGGCAACGACGTTGGCTTGAGCTGTTAAAAGATTACGACCATACTATTCAATATTATCCTGGAAAAGCGAACGTGGTAGCTGAAGCATTGAGTAGAAGATCGTATGCAGGTACAAGTGTGATGTTGTTAACACAAAGACCCATTTTTTATGACTTACAAATGATAGAGATAGAGTTAAAGACTCTAGGGACCCACGCTATAATTTCAAATATACGCGTAGAACCGACTTTAATCGATAAAGTTAAGGCTGTTCAAGACACAGACTCGGAACTGATGAATATGAAGAAGAAAGTACAAGAATGTGTTATTCTAGAAGTAAGAATCGATGAAGAGAAGAAATTTCAACCCTCAATTTATTGGTCCATGTGAAATTCTTGACCGAGTAGAAACTGTGGCCTATAGACTCGCCTTACCGCTAAGTATGTCACATGTTCATAACGTTTTTCACGTATCGATGTTACATAAATATGTGAACGACCCAAACTACATTATTAAGTTAGAACCAGACGAGGTAGCCGAAAATTTAATGTACAAAGAGGTACCTATCAAGATCTTGGATAGGAAAGAGCATGTCCTACGTACAAGGTTATACCACAAGTCAAGGTTTTGTGGAGGAACCATGTTATTGAGGAAATGACCTGGGAGTTGGAATCGGAAATAAAAGCGAGGTACCCTCACCTTTTCGAAACACCAGGTACATACGTCAATTTTGAGGACGAAATTTCATAAGGAGGGGAGGTTGTAAGACCCCAACTTTTTATTAATAAAATTGAATTTCCTCTAATTAATATTTTGAATAATAAGGTGTTAATTTGATATAATTCTTTGGTTATGGGTGAAATGTGCAAATTTTGCAAAATAAGCAAGTGGTTATAAAATACTCATTGTTATCGGGGAATATTCGTTTGGTCGTGGAATATTCTTACTATCGGAGAATATTCGTACGACGGCGCAGCCATTTGTGGGTCCCATAACGAAAAAGGTCGGATGAAGAAAACGACAAGTTTGAGTTTTTATAATTAATCTGTAATTATTACCGCTAATAATCTTTGTTGGAATACACGGTGGTTAAAATATAGTAATATGCGTGGTCGCATTAACAAAGACACATGGTATGCCGCGAGATTTTTTGGATTATTGATTCTTCACGTAAGAAGGCACTACTCAATAATTGTTACAGTAATTACTGTTTAATATTTTATTTTATTGATTCAATAATTGCTACGTTGATATTTTATATTATTGTTATTTCAATAATTGTCACTGCGCAGTATTTTCCATTATCAGATCAATAATTCATATTATTTGAATAGTATTATTAGATATCATTATTGGCAATGTCTAAAGAAGTTCTATCTAAGAAAGGGGTTTGGTCACCTAATTATGCGCCAGTAAGGAGCAATCCTTATCAGAAAGCCCCCTTCTTTCTTGGGAACGACCTGGTTGTCATAATTGTGATTCTGTAATATTATTTATGAATAATTAATTATTGATTTATATGATAAGGAAATATTTATTTTATGTGGATATAAATGAAGGAATTAATGCTAAGGTATTTTATCAGTATTTTGTCAGAATGGAGGTGTTTTATCAGTATTTTTGTCAGAATTGAGGTATTAAAAATCGTCTGTATGTAGATTTCGATCATTTTATGTTTGGAATTTGGAAAAACGTTATTCTACAAAGTTGTAGATAATTAAATTTCCTATGGAATAGACATGAGATTCAAATTTTTCTGATAAAAGGACTATTTATTATGAATTATAGAAGTTTTGGAAATAAATGTTTTTTTATTAAAAACATGGGAAGGCCCCACTTTTGGTTGGTGTGGAAATTTGCTGAATTTAGTGGGCCCCACATGTGGTGTGCTGAATTTTGTTCAAAGTGGTGTCCGTAGAAAAATTATATTGATATTTTATTAATTTAGTCTGCTTGGCGTTCTGGCATTTTCCTATAAATAGGGTGCTTAGTTAGAATTGAAAATCATACCAGAATCTGAAGTTTTCTCTCTATAAATATCGAGCGTATTTTGTGAGTATTTAGTTACTTTGAGAGTTGCTATTCAGTGCAAGTTTCATTCAGTGTTATATCCGATATTTCAGCCAGAAGTACTATTCTTTTGAGGTAAGGGATGTTATTTTTTTTTCGTAAATGATGGTATTTCTTCAATATCATTATACCGAAATATTGGTATGAATTTTATTATAAAATTTTTACCTTTTCATGTCGAGGTTACTATTCATGTATACGACACTATTCACGTATACAACACTATTCACGAATACAGTACTATTCACGAGTATTGTTCACGAAGTATTATTTTTCTTGTGGAATTTCTACCTTTTATTGTCGGGGTTACTATTCACGTATATGGCACTATTCACGAATACGGCACTATTCACAGAAAAATAAAATTTTCTTTTCTTTGTCAAAGTTGTCTATTATGGTTACTAACTTTGATTGTGTCCATGTTTTGATCTTCATTCTTGAACTTTGCTCCACAATTGATTATTATGGAGTATTTTTGAACTTGGATAAACTAAAGTACGAATCCCTAATCTTTGATCTGTTATCTCACTAAAGATATTTTTCATCATCCTCAGTCCTAAATGGTGATATAACTGAATATCTTTGGCCTGTAGTGCAAAGATGAATGATTACCTGATGAATATCTCTGGCCCGTTGTGCAAAGATGAACAGGTGTTGAGATGAACATGACCAACTGGTGATACAAATGAATATCTTTGGCCCATAGTCCAAAGATGAATATTTGATTCAAGATATATATTGATTGATGTTATAGGGATAAAATATTGATGATGGAATTTAAAATCATAAAAAATAGTAGACTTCATTTTCTACTTAACTCTTCTAATGAATTGTTGTTTCCGCTGCAGTTGTTGATCTAAAACTTGTTGTCTATTATATTCTATCATATTTTTTCATGTTGAAGACTAAGGATAATTTGTTGTACATTATCTTAGTCATAATATTCTTTACTAGACTAGTTGAGCTCACCCTTTTCCTTTTTGTTCCATTTTTCTTCTCAGGAGGTGAGAATATAGCGGGAACTAGTCGGGGTGTAGAGTGATGTTTCAAGTCGATTGTTTTAGCAGTCCTCACTATTTTGTAAAATAGTGTATCAATAATTGTAATGAGGACTTATTTAAGTGTGGATATTGTCTAGAAGACAATATTTGTATTTAAACTCACAATATATATGATGTCATATTATGCACGACAATTGTAATAATGAAGTTGTAGTTATTTCTGTACCATGTATTTGGCGACTCAGAATGGTTGGTGTATACCTATTTTGGGGGTGTCACATCCATATATTGATATGAATTATACATTGGGAACATCTACTTCAGTTCCTGGAATTAACTCATTAGTAATGAGTATGTCACCCCCTATCATGCCCACTCACCCTCTTCCCACCAAATTTCATTCAAATTATAGCCCTCCTCCGGGCCTCCCCGCCATCGCTTATCCCTCGCCCCCAATCAGAAGGAACCTTGTGAGACCACAGTCTCCCAGTCTGAATTTATCAATGCCCAAGATGGATTTTCCAAAGTTTGAGGGAAAAGATCCGAGGGGATAAAAAATGTGAAAAATTCTTTCAATTAAACCCAATACTGGATTCCAAAACTAAGGTGTTATATACAGCCTTATACCTTGAAGGTGAAGCAGATGTCTAGTACCAGTCCTTTCAGGATGAGCACACCTGCTTGTTATGGGAAGACTTTGTCAGCCAAGTTTGTAAAAGATTTGCCTCAAGGGGACATGAGAATTTAATTGGGCAATTCAATAAACTTACTCAGAAAGGCAAGGTAGATGAATATATTAGAAGCTTTGAGGAGCTGAAAACTTACATGGTGGCTCAGAACAGACATTATAGTGATGATTATTTCATGAAAATTTTTCTGAGTGGACTAAAGGAAGAAATAGCCATTGCTATCTATATAAACAGACCATCTACACTCAGAGAGGCTATTAACCAAGCAAGAGGGCTAGATGTGCACTTAGAATCTCTGGACAGAAGGCAACATCATACCAACAGGGCTGCATATAGCAGTTCCACAAGCTCATATAAGATGTCCAGTCTTATAGTCAAGGATCATCAAAGTATTGACAAAGGAGGTGGTCAACCGAAATCTTATCCAGTTAAGAGACTCACTGTGACCGAAATGACTGCCAGAAGGGACAAAGGGTTATGCTACCACTGTGATGAAGTCTACACACTGGGGCACAAATACAAGAATAAGCAAATTTACATCTTGATTCCAGAAAAGGAAGAAGAACCATGTCATCTAGTAGAGGAACCAAGGTCAGAGATGGCAATGATAGTTCAAGAAGAGGGGGGAGAAAAACTGCAGGTAGAGGATGAGTGTGGGGTATCCCTTCATGCAATCACTGGAACCAATGGGATTCACACCATTAAACTATAAGGACAGGTGAAGAACAAGACTATTAGTATGCTAATGGATAGTGGCTCTACACACAATTTCATTTCAGAAGCTTTGGTCACGATATGTCAACTGAACTCTGAGCCTTGTAATCCAGTAAAAGTAAAAATTGCTAATGGAGAAATCATCTATTGCAACAGGCCGTTGATTCCAAGGTTCACTTGGAAAATGAAACAAGGGGAATTCCAAGCCCCCACGTATATGATGCCACTGGGGGGTTATGATGCTATCCTAGGGGTGTAGTGGATGAAAATAGTTAGCTCCATCATATTTGACTTTGAGGAAAGAAAAGTCATAATACATTGGGCAGGCAGAAGGCTGGCCCTGGGAAACCAGGAGGAGGGGGAACACTTCTATATTGTCCAAGTACAAGACAAGTTCAATTGGGATCCAAAAAATGAAACCTATTTCCTAGCCCAATTAATAACCACAGATGAAAAAAATCCTAAAAAACAAGACCCTCCTGCAGAAGTTAAAAGGCTGCTAGAGGAATTTGGGGAGCTGTTCCAGGAACCTCAAGGTCTCCCTCCTATCAGAAAGCAAGACCACCACATTCCCATCATACCAGGTTGCAATCCAGTTAATTCAAATCCTTACAGGTACCCATACATTCAAAAAAACACAAATAGAAAAGATGGGGAGAGAAATGTTAGACAGTGGGATCATTAGGCATAGCACCTCCCCTTATGCTTCTCCTGTCCTACTAGTAAAAAAGAAGAATCACACCTGGAGGTTTTGTGTGGATTATAGAGCCTTGAATAATATTACCATAAAGAATAAGTTCCCATACGGTGATAAGAACTTTGGATGAGCTCAAGCATGTTAAAAATTTTCACCAAGTTGGATTTGAGAAGTGGGTACCATCAGATCGGAGTAAAGGATGAGGATATTCAAAAAATAGCATTTAAAATACATCAAGGGCATTATGAATTCATGGTAATGTCTTTTGGGCTAACCAATGCCCTAGCCACTTTTCAATGTATAATGAAAGAGGTTTTCAGTCATCATCTAAGGAGATTTGTACTAGTTTTTTTTATGACATTCTAGTATACAGTCAAACTTTGAAGGATCACCTTGAACATCTCAGGCAAGTGTTTACCCTTCTTAGAGAAAACAAGTTGTTTGTGAAGAAAAGAAAGTGCAATTTTGCTCAACCAAGGGTGGAATACTTGGGACATGTGATCAAGGAGGAAGGAGTGGCAGCAAATGATACCAAGATAGAGGCCATGAAGCAGTGGCCCATCCCCAATACCCTAAAATCACTAAGGAGATTCCTAGGCCTTACAGGCTATTATAGGAGGTTTGTACACCATTATGGTATCATCCCAAGACCATTTACTAACCTGCTCAAAAAGGGTGCATTCAAGTGGAATTCTGAGGCTGAAGAAACATTCACCAAATTAAAAGAAGCTATGTCAACCACCCCAGTTTTTGCCTTACCAAACTTTAGCAAGCCATTTTTATTAAAAACTAATGCTTGCCAGACAGGAGTAGGGGCTGTCCTAATGCAAGAAGGGAAGCCCTTGGCTTATTTCAATAAAGCCCTATCTGAAAAACATTTAGGGTTATCAACTTATGAGAAGGAATTATTGGCCATCATAATGGCTGTTCAAAAATAGAGAACCTACTTTTTGGGGCAAAGATTTATTATAAAGACAGACCATGAAGCCCTGAAATATTTCATAGAGCAGAAGCTAACTACTCTGGTGCAGCAGAAGTGGGTATCCAAAATGTTGGGCATTGATTACACCATTATGTATAAAAAGGGAACAGACAAACTTGGCTGCAGATGCATTATCAAGGCAACATGAAACAAAATGAACTGCACTACAGTTACAGAAGTTAGTCTCAGCTGGAAAGAAGAAGTCATTAGTATCTTAGAGGAAGATCTAGAGGCTCAACAGATCATAGCTAAGTTGGTTGTAAGTGTTAGGTTTGTAATATTCATGAACGCAATCAAATTGCATAAAATAAGCGGAAACGTGGAAAATCAGAGTTTTAAAATTTTACAAACCATATACCCGGATCATCCTTTATGCACAATTATTAATTAAACGAAAAGATAAAGAATAAGAATCATACCCTTGAAGATTCGAGCTTCCTCGGGTACAAGTTCACCTCCAATCCTTTTCGCGTTCAACTTGAATCCACCGGGTTTGGCCTCTAGAGGTGATCCACCAAGGAAGAAGAAGGATTCAAGAAGATGGGTATTTGGCAAAACCCTAGTTTTTCTATCTCTCATAGAAAAGGGTTTACTCTCCCAACTATTGGAATTACGTATTCTATGAAAACGTCAACAACCACCTCACCCATAATAAGACTCCTCTTATTTATAGATGTAGGCAACCCTCCTTAACAATTAAGAAATTGAGTTTTATTTTAATTAATTAAACTCCTTTAATTAATTAGGCTCCTAATCTTATTAGAAATAATTAATTAAAATCTTTTAATTAATTTACCTCCTAATCTTATTAGGAATATATGAGAGTACTTTTATTAATTAATTCTCAAACTCCTTTAGGAATTAAATAATAATAATAGTAATAATAATAATAATAATAAGACTCCTCTTATTAATTTATATTTAATATTTCTAAAATATTAAATAATAAATATTTAGTTATTTAATTTATTCTATCACCATAGATTAAATTAAATATACTTAACTTATTATTACGATCATGTTATTAACTTCTTAAATAATTATTCTTCCTCTTATGGTGTGACCCTTTAGGTTCTCCATATTAAACCGGTTGTGAATAAATCAATTAGAACAATCCTAATCTTATTTAAATAAATAAATTAAACTATTAATTTATTTATAAATAATATTTATTCTACAATAGGGATAAGCCTCTCTAGCGATCAACGACTTTTCAGATATTATAGATTTCAACATTAATCATAAAAGAACCTTTGAGTAAATAGTTACCGTACAATTCAATCCTTCCACCATACAATGTCCCAATTAAATATAAGACATGAAATTACTGTCAAATCTTATTTTATTTAATTATATGTATTTCGACTCTTAAATGCACAACTCCAAATAATGCAAATTAGAAACTCCTTTCTAATTTCATTCACTCGCCGTCAAGGGCTCTTGAGTTGTCATTTATCGAATCACATAGGACATTTCTCTTCTTTTACTAGAAGTGGTAGATTCTTTATTGATGATACATTATCTCTATGTACGACTTATTATACCCAAGCATACCCTTTGATATACCCTAAGGGTCTTAAGGAATAAGTCAAAGTATAACTCATCATACACAAGATACTATGATGATCTCAAGTCCAAGGATCACTTGTACTACTATCACTAAAGGAATTCCTATTGACAGACAAGTAAAACTCCATTAGGTATTCCTTAGCGAGCCACGTTCAGTGAACTTATTCTCTAATAAGCACCTACATACTTGCTTTAGTGTCTTCGCACAAATGATCACGAGATCAATCATCCTTATCCAATGAGCAAGCAACGTATGTACCAATCTATCCGAATTCACTATTCCCTAATTTAGTAATCCAACGATTGGGAACTATTTCAGTTTTAAGCTTTCTAAAAATTTAGATCTCAATAGAATGATCATCGTCATTATTCTAAAAACATTGCTTAAAACTATGGATTTATCACATATTATAAAACAGCATCATGTAGATAATTAAAAGCCTTTAATAAATTAATACTTTTTATTAATAAATGAATAAGATTGTTACAAAGTATATGCTTTATCATCAAATATGATTAGCTTGTGTGCATACTACTTTCAGTAACTCCCCAAAATCCTTCAGAATTCAGCTTACAAGAAGGAATACTAAAGAGACAGGGAAACTTTTATGTGGGAAATGCAGGAGACTTAAGACTACAAATCACGGAATCCATCCATGATGGCCCCGAAGGAGGGCATTCTTGCACTACAGTTTCCATTAAAAGAGCTAAAACTATCTTTTATCGCTTTAGCCTTAAGAAAGAGACTATTTGAATATGTAAGGCAGTGTGAGGTTTATCAGAGGAATAAGTCAGAGCATATACCAACCCCAGGTTTATTACAGCCTATTCTCATTCCCAGTCAAGCATGGAAAGTTATTACTATGGATTTTGTAGAAGTTCTACCAAAATCTGAAGGAAGGGATACCATACTGGTAGTAGTGGATAAGTTCACCAAAGGTTGTCACCTAATGGCATTAGCACACCCTTTTACAGCCTCCCAAGTAGTCCAGCTGGTTCTAGACTCGATAGTTAAATTTCATGGACCCCCAAAAATTATTATATTAGACAGGGACAAATTTTTTGTGAACGGTTTCTAGAAGGAGTTATTTAAGGCTTTGGGAACAAAAGTAAAACTAAGCACAGCCTACCACCCCCAAACAGATGGGCAAATTGAAAGGGTAAATCAGTGCATTGAAATGTACTTAAGGTGTATAAGTGGACACAAACCTACACAATAGAAGAGATGGCTACCCTTGGCCGAATGGTGGTACAACACCAATTACCATACATCCATTGGAATGACCCCTTACAAGGCTCTATATGGGACAGATCCTCCTATTCTGAATTATCACCTGCTAGATAAAATTAATAATCCCACAGTAAGGATTTGTCAAAGACAGAGAAGAGATGCAACAGCTGCTCAAGGAAAACTTACAGAAAGCTCAGGAAAGGATGAAAATTTATGTAGACAAAAAGAGGACAGAAAGGGAGCTGGATGTGAGAGATGAAGTGTTCCTGAAACTACAACCTTATAGACAATTAACTCTAAGTGCCAGGAAGAATCTGAAGTTATCGGCCAAATACTATGGGCCTTATACTGTAACTAGAAGAGTAGGTAATGTATCCTACCAGCTGAAGTTACCTACGACAACCAAGATTCATGATGTCTTTAATGTGTCATAACTTAAGAAAAAGATAGGAGCTAAGAGGGTTGTTCAGACTATGCTTCCACAAGTATCAGAAGAAGATGAGTTGAGTTCCCGAGCTCATCGCAATTCAGATGTAAGATTGATCAAAAGAGGCAATAGACCAGTCACTTTGATTTTGGTATAATGGTTCAGTAAAATTCCAGAAGATGCCACCTGGGAAGAATGTGAACAAATTAATAAGCTATTTCCAAACTTTAATCCTTGGAGGCAAGGAAATTCTCAAGGAAAGGAAAATGTCAGCGTCTAAGTTTTTTGAGTCAGTTAGTGAAACGCGGTCGTTTAGCTTAGAACTGTTAATTGCTTTGCTGCAGCATTTTACTACACTTCAATAGTCTACGTGTCAGCTTTCTAGTGGTCAGATAGTTAGCCTCATCAAAGGGATTAGATTGCAGTATGTATTGAGAGCCTGAGTCTTGTTTAGGGCATCAATGAAATGAATAAACATTAATATTTTTCGCCTCTCGCAAGTTTCTTTTCTTTTAGCACAGTTACTTTTCTTCTATAGTTCCTTGAATTACACAATCAGAGAAGATGTAGATAAGCAAAGAGACCTCAAATGAGAACAATCAAAGAAGAAATGCCCAAAACCGAAACCTAACCTGGAAAATAACATAACAGTAAATTGGAACCTTCAGTACAGATGAGCTCCAGGCATTCACCCTCTGAGAGGGAAGCTCCAACAAGATTCAAAGCTTGGCCTAGCCCAATTCCTTAGCCATTCAAATGTGCACAAACCCATCCTTTTTTTCCTCAACCATGTTACTAACCACATACATACCAAAATGTACTAATATACCTAATAAATGTTTTCAAAATAGACAATGTGAGACTTTGTTAAAACTATAAATTTTAAAGTATAACCAACAATTGCAAAGTAACCCATAAGGTGATTGGCTTGTTCCTGGAGTGGTGGGCTGGTAGGTCTAGAGCGGAAGGAACGGTCCCCCACACATAATTTAGCATTGTTTGCTGCTACAAATAACTAAGCGGTAGTTTAATTTTCCAGATGCCCTGTACTTTCGAGTCTATTTTCCGGATACTTTGTACTTTCGGGTCTAGATAGTGTGAGACTAATTCGCTGCAAGCATGGAGTAACCTAACCTTTGGGCAAACCACGTAAAATTCTGTCTTGTTTGTTATTGTTTTTTTTTCTATTATGTGATGTTATTTCCAGACACCACTAAGGTTCACATCTGCTCCAAACTCGTATGTTTAAAACACAGACACCCCATAGATAGATATAAAGCAGAATGGTGAGTTGTCAGCTAGTACATCTTTACACAATTATTAGTATTGTTTGCTTCTACAAATAACTAAGCAGGAGTTTGGAGGGGCCCAACACAAATTTTCGGGGTACTTTGTACTTTCGGGTTGAGATAGTGCGAAACTGATTCGCTGCAAGCATGGAGTAACCCGACCTTTGGGCAAACCACGTAAAATTACGTCTTGTTTGTGTTTTTTTCTCTGTGTTGTTATTTCCAGACACCACTAAGGTTCACATCTGCTCCAAACTCATGTTTAAAACCCAGACACCCCATAGATAGATATAAAGCAGAATGGTGAGTTGTCAGCTATTACATGTTTACACAATTATTGAACTGGCAACAAAGGAAACTTACATAGCTAATCACATCATTGAAGAGTAGTTGTTACAAACAAAGATGAATAAGAATAATCTCAATTATACAGTATGACCAACACCACTTCAACAAAGCTTATAAGTTGCAACAGACATGTCAAGGATTTTCAATCAGCTTAAACATCCCAACTAAAAAAGGATAACACCATGATAAATCCCAACTAACAAAGGATAACACCATGATACATAGTTACGTACTACATTATATAGCATCATCAGTCTTAATTTTAACTCTAAAAGTCACCTGCATATTGTCGTGGTAACCAGTTCAACAAAAGCTCAGAAGAAAGCTCTACTCCCATAGAAAACACGAGAGCCAGTGTTGTTTGAGCCCTGTAAATTCTGATCCGTACTTGAATCTCCAGAACTGGTTGGTCCATTTCCTACATCCATTGGAAGCTTCATCTTTGCCAAGGACTCGGTGAATTCTTGCATACTTTTCATGTACATATTCACGAAATCTTGTTGCACCACTTTTTGCTCTGGTTCAATGTTTACAGTGACAACAGGCTTTATGAATGAATTTTCACGAGCACCGCCTGATGCATCACTCCCAGCATCTTCCGATTCTGCAACCTTTTCTTTTGAATCGCCTTTTGGAGACGAAATATATTCTTCACTGAGAGATTTTGAGGCTCTTGGGGTATCAGAAGACTGACAACTAGCGGGATTTGAAGCAGATAGGGATCCATTAGTTGATACACTGCTCGGGGGAGAATTAGTACTTGCTGAAAAGTTTTCCACTGCTTGTGCACCAATTTCCGAACTGAGATGAGGCTCAGTATCATTAGACTCCAAACTGTCCGAGCTCTGGGAGTCCAAATCGGAACATTGTATCCCATAATATTCGGAAACCATTAAATGATTCTCATTTGCTATATTAGGATCTGGGAACTCGAGGTTTCTCAAACTTAATGGAAAAGAGAATCAGTGATAACTTCTCCATCTGGCACAGATTTGGACAGTTCAGAAATCGTCATCACTTCTGGTGAGGCCCCGCTGTAGGAGAGCGACAGCTGCACAAACCCAGCTGGGGAATGAAAAGATCAGTTGAGGAAAGTGAGAACTCCTTCTCTAGCTTCCCATTCCTGATAACAACTTCAGAAAGAGGTACCAAAGCAAAGCCTAGCAACTGGTCTTCAAGATAATTCTTCACCCTGCTCAACATCCATATCTCACATTTGATTGAAGTATCGATTTTCCTAACATTGAGCCGGAGATTCTCGTTGAACACAGGATTCTTCCCGCCACCATTGATGATCTTTGTGGAGACTGCATTTTCGGGATCATTGGTGAGGCAGAGCTTAGCGTAAACATCTTGCTTCTGGTATATGCATATGTTGTGGATGTCCCTAGCTTGATGTATATAAACCTCAACAACACCAATGAAGCTTTCTATTCTTTGAGCCTCATTTACCCTGGAAAAATAACCAGGCTTTCTTGTGAATAGATCTGTAGTTTGCTTCTCGGGCTCGGAAAAAACGGAGTTCTTCAATGGTGACACGACAGATTGAGGGGAATCCATGATGATGACAAAAAATTGAACCTAAAACAATAAACCAAAATAAAAGTGAAAACCAACCCCAGCAAATTAAGAAACCCCAATAAGAAAAATAGAAACTCCGGTTTTAGTTATTTGATTTTTATTAAGTAGATACAACAAGACACAACAACAATAATAAAATCTGTAGAACTAGAATTCCAATGAAGTAACATTCTCTTACTCAAGACCAGATTACAGTAATAACTCTTCATATTTCTTAAACTTCAAATCCAGACTTCTACCAATTTCACATATCATTATCTCAGATCCAAACATAAAAAGTCTATAAAAATTCCCAAAAGTTGATACTCCCTCCTTTTCAATTGACAATTTAGAAGAAAACACAGATTAAAAAATGTAATTAATGTTTTTTTCTGAATGATCAAAGTGGATGTAAAATCTAAAAATTACCTTCGAAAATTCATTGGAAAGATGAAAGAGAAACAAATAAGTATTTAATGTAAACATAATATGAGAAAGTAAGTCATTAATGTTTCCTTAAAATCCACAAAGTACAAATAAAAAAGAACAAATTTCACTCTAACAAATAGATAAAAATGAACGGAATGAGTACCAGATTTCATTGTGTTTAATTCCCAGAGCACCAAACATGATATCAAGAACTAAACTACAACACAAAATTAGCTGGAACCGAGTACAATTTAATATTATCTAAACAAAATACAGAACCCAAACATCTAAAATTACAACTTTAAGATTAAATTCTCCATAAACCAGAACAAGAAGCAAAATTCATGTCAAAATATGGAATGCTACTGTTAGAACTGCAAACCCAACATAAAGTGCCAATTATATAATTAATACCTAACTGAGCTAACAAAATTTACAGTCAGAAACAAAAAAACTAACCCTCTCGATGAACTACTAAAAGCCAAAATATTCGAGTTAAAATATCAAAAATATGGGATTTTCAGAACTTCCAACCCAACATAGGGTGCCAATTTATAAAACTTATTACAGATAAAATTTTCATATCAGAATCTATAAAAACTCACCCTCTTGATGAAATAATGAAAATTAATAAACTGGACAACTTGCTTAAAACCCCAGTACCAAACTTAAATATAGACGACACCCAGAAACAGTTAAGTCAAGAAAATGATCAGATACCAATAAAGCAATCATCATTTTTCCTCAAAATAATAATAAATAAATAAATAAGACAAAAGAAAAAGAAAAAAATCTCACACCCCAGAATCCAAGAGAGTAATACAGGGAAAAGGGAAAGTTAAAACTGTAGCTCAGATCTCACAAATAACATCAACTTGAAATTCATCAAAAAAACATGAAAGGGTAAAGCACAAAATTTTAACGAAATTCAATAATAATAATAAAAACATGCTGATTACTTATTTCCATTTTTTTTAACTTTACCTGCAAAGTCCAATCAACTTTTTTGAGGAAAATCTGTGCTCCAATCCAAGATCTGTCGATGAATTAGCTCGGCAATCGAGGGGTTTATGAAGAACAGAAGTAGGAATTTGCACGCAAGTAGCAAGGAGAGGAGTATAAAGGAACAGGAGGATGTAGAGAATAAAATCTACTGAAACGTTGTTGGACCTTGTCGGAAACCTCACTGTGTTCGTGTCCTTGTACGTGTGTATTTATAGGATTATTTATATAAATACAGACTAAATGAGGAGTATTGTTATACTAATTATAAATTATTGGATATAAATCCGCGCATGTTGCATGAGTATATGCAATTAATAAATTAAAATATAATAAAAATAATAAATTATTATGCAATAATCAAATTTTAATAATATATGTTATATAGAATTGATTAAAAGTTTTTGTGTAAATAAATATTCAAGTATAGAATTAATCTCATCACTAAACTCCTTGACATTGTATAACATTATATATATATATATATATATATATATATATATATATATATATATATATATATATATATATATATTAATCTTTTGATAAAAATATTTATAATGTAATCAATAGGGTTAAAAATGGGTATCTCTTTCATTTTAAAGCACTAAAAAATATTTAAAAAGTGAAATGCACAATGTTATCGAGTTGTTATATTAATATGATTGTTATCAAATATCTGACACAAGTACTTGATGCATTTTAAAAAGTCCATGTCTCATGTACTTACTTGCACCAGAATTCAAACATCCAAACAAAGGGGAAACAGATAAAGAATATATCAGTTTCGGTCCTCAGACCTTAAGTGAAATTACATATTACATGCGAAAACTGAAAAGCACGAGTATTAAATAATTATGTTGGATCTTCATGTCAAACAAACACCATATCCAAAAACATAGCAGTATAACTCCGTGTCATACATAACACGATGTTATGTTAAAAAACGAATACATCGTCTCATTAATTTTTTTATCCTTTTTTGACAAATATAGAGGCACTCACAATATTACCATAATGCCAAAAAAATTATTAATGGTAATGAAAATGATTTACCGGATGCTAGTACTAAACAAATCATGAAAGTCACAATCTAGACAATAGAATGCAATAGCTGAAGAAGCCATAAATATAAACACCGTGAGATATAGTCCACAAAATGAAGTCATAGCCCCTCACATTAAATGCACTGTCACCATAATCTGAAAGTCTCCATATAACTTATTTGCACTTTTAAGAATATTTAGAATTGTTTATAGCATGAGTTGTTGCGTAATAGTTGGGATGTATTTATATTTAGAAGATAATAATTAAATTTAAAAGGATAATATCAGAACAGTTGATATTACCAAAACAATTTAGATTTATAGTGCTTTAGGAGATTATAAATTCAAAATATTAATTTGAGATTAAAAAATAGTGATTTTATGTGACGCCCCCAAAATAGGTATACAACACCCATTCTGAGTCGCCAAATACAAGGTACAGAAAGCAAACTACAACTTCAATAATACAATTGTCGTGCAAAATACAACAACACATACTGTGAGTTTAAATACAAATATTGTCTTCTAGACAATATCCACACTCAAATAAGTCCTCATTACAATTATTCATACACTATTTTACGAGAAATAGTGAGGATCATTAAAACATCTTTCTAGAATCATCACTCCATACCTCGACTAGATCCTCTGTATGTTCTCAACATTCAGAGGGTAGATTCGTCTTTGGAGATAACCTCGAAGAGACACCTTACATCCATTTCTGATACTACCTAAGTTCGGGCCCAACCCCTAACACAAACCGGGAAACATCGCCCAACCCTAACACAAACCGAACATCATCTCAAACCCCTAACACACACCGAATGTCATTTCCAATCTCTTGAGATAACCCCTTAGATATGCAGATCAAAAAGACCAACAACAACACCGAGAGAGGACAGCTTCTGTCTAATAATAACACCGCGACGCTTCGGGCCCATTCCCCAGAGACAACATCGAGAAGAACCCCATCCTTGGTGATAGCCCCAAGAGATGATGCCATTGCGCTCCCACGATAACCCCGTAAATGCTTGTTTCAAACATATGCAATCGCCTTCAACCCTGCATATCCCGTCGAGGCACACACACCTCGCATCTTGAGTTAACAATGGGGCAGACAGAACATCCATGATGAAAGTGAGACATACAAACAAGCAAAGAAATCCAATCTCGATGTGTAACCTCGAGCAACGCTCGCTTCCGCTTAAACCCACGATAACCCCTGAGGAGTCACAACGTCATCTTACCATCTCAACAAGATGATATCGCAAGATACCAACAAGTAGTCCAATCTCACCAGAAACCTCGAAAGCAACGCCTACTTTCAACTCAAACCCACGATAACCCCATGAGGAGTCAAACGTCATCTTGTTCCTTCGACAATGGCACGCCGTCTCAACACTTCATACATACATACATCCAACAATGTCCCACAAGAACCGAGGATTGACAATCCGAAAGTGACTATTACGCGTGACAAGATTTTTGATAGAATTTGAAGCTTGAAGACCATGGGCATAGAATTCTCTTCCCGACTTCAGACAACCTCTAATCCATGTCATCACAGAACTCTCGACACAAGCGGTCCCAAGAAGGTCGATATACCTCGCTCGATGATGCTCTGATTGAAGTTCGCAAGTTCGAAAGGACATTACAAAGGCATGAGTGCACGTATTACGAGACGACGGGACCCATGAGGCTCTGATGATCATCACCACCACCGCAGTAGTATCATGCACCGCCGCAGTGTACCGCGCGCCATCCGCTATATATATACAAGCCTTGGGGTCGCCCATTCGAGAGAGAAGAGGAGGAAAAAGGCGAGGAAGCCCCCGCCCATTTTACTCGTGATACACATCTTTTGAGTGTTTCTCATTTTTAAACACTAGTTAGCTCACATATAGCTATCTTTTATATCCATGGAGCCGAGTGTTTATCCATTTAAAGTCATAGAAGTCTACTTTCATGCAGCCCACCGTAAGCCTTCTTATATTCTATAAAGCCTTCTTCTCATATTAGCACACACACCGTTATACATTGAGAGTCGTGGTCAGTGTGTTTTTGCCCGACTTCTATCCGTGGTTTTTATTTTTATCTATATATATATATATTATATATATGTATATATTTTATATATGGACTAACATTATCGAAGTTATGCCTCGATTGAGCCTAGACTTTGGCCCGAGAGCTTAATTATATTATATATATATATATATATATATATATATATATATATATATATATATATATATATATATATATAGCCCGGATTGATATATATGATATATATTTATATATATATATATATATATATATATATATATATATATATATATATATATATATATATATATATATATATATATTCGATGAGCCCGGATTTACATCCATGCTTATGCTTAATATATATATATATATATATATATATATATATATATATATATATATATATATGCTTTTGACATATCCGATGAGCCCGGATTCACATCCCAATATTTATCGCTTTATATATATATATATATATATATATATATATATATATATATATATATATATATATATATTTACATTTTGTCAGTTCGGAGTTCACACTTGTGGCCTTTTTACAGCCTTTTTTATTTACATTTGTCTCGCCTCGAGTTTACTTTGTGGCGCTTGATCGCTTTTTATTTTTTATTTACATTTTTATTTACATTTTGTCCCGCCTCGAGTTTATATATATATATATATATATATATATATATATATATATATATATATATATATATATATATATATATATATATATATATATATATATATCGCCATCGCTTTCCATACAAATTGCAAAGATCACGTGAGCCTAGGAATCATGTGATCATGTGTTCGCCATCAATCTAGATTCGTTCCTATGATGGACATTTTTCAAATTGTAAGTTGTACTTGTATATATTATTTTACAAAGGTTCAATTTCTCGATGGTTGTTATGCCTATGAGGAGTTCTAAGATCATCAGATATATATTTTTTCTAGAATGCTTCAGATCTCAAAAATAAAAGCAAAAAAGTTTAACATTTAATAATAAAATGGAAGTATGAAAAGGTCTCAATTCCTATTGAGCATGTGGTTTGAAAAACCTCTTTACAAAACGCTCATTATATATCGTGGTTAAAATCGAATTTTTCTATAAATTCAAACCCTTTGTATATAGGTGCTAACGAGGCCTCACACTACTTTCAAATAATCGCACATTGATCCACACACACACACAAACACACACATTCATATAACAATTTTTTGAAGAGTGGTGGCCACCGTGGTAACACGGATGTCTGGGGTGCCTAACACCTTCCCTCCGCATAATCAAGCCCCCTGACCCAAAATGAATCTCTTATTTCACGTAATCTGCCTAGCAAAGTTGTCAAATCACCGGGTCAATGTGCAAACCTTTTTTCATCATTGTTGGTGCAACCAGCTTAAATACACCAACCGGCTAATTTTAAAGTCAAATCGTCGACATTATACATGTTGACCTTTTTCACTTGTTTTTTCAAACAAATCTCACATTAACATGAGAACACCAAAGAACAAGTAACTAAAAAGGACACTCAAAAATCCCGACGACGACGATGTGTGGCGACTCATTGGGACTCCAAAGAAGAGGGCTTAAGCCGCTATTACAAGCTTTTCAAAATTGTTATATGCTTGTGTGTGAATGTTGCATTTACATTTTTCGATGAATGTGTACGAATGCATCTTTTATTTATCGTGACCGCTAAATATCTATCTCAGGATATTAGTGTTTCAGACATGTCATCATTTTGCATAAACGGTGAGACACGTTGTATGTGAATGTATGTTGTGTGGTTCCTCCATCAGAGGCTATCCCGCTTGTTTGATTATCGGACTCGTGTGGGAAGAATAATTCCCTGGGCTCGTGAAAGGCACCACCCAGATTCGCTCCAGCTTGAAAGACCGGATTAACTTCCCGCCAAGTAAATTCATGTATGATCCGGGAACCTTCATGCCAAAAAAAGCCGCGAGAGTAACCCTAAGATAGGTCAACCTCCGATAAACCAAACGCGAGGAAAGTCTCTTCATACTTTCCATTTTCAATTACTTGTAAAAGCATTTACTTGTAATTTTATTCCATGTTCATCCATATGTAATGGAAAATATGAAGAATAATTGTGCATGCATAACATGTTATCAATTAACAACCGGTTTTGCAGACAAAATTCCTAAACTGGGACATGTTATGATAACATTTACATTACCCTAAGACTAAACTACGTAAGTTTTTGTAGGGAAGCAATTGGGCCTGCTATCCGCTCAAAGTCAAAAAGGCCCACAGCCACAACCAATCATGTCTTCTTTCTCGACTAGCCTAATGTCAAGTTTCCCGAGAAGAATTTGATTGATTGAGTAAACAAATTACGTGACTTGGCCGTTTCTACTAAAAGAATTGCACCACCACCTGTGTGGTACGTAAGATACCTACACATACGTAATCCTCTACACAAGGAGGAGTTCAAGGTCCGAAAAACAATTCCGTAACATCGCTTGATACAACCAACAAAGACCCCGAAAACACCCATCTCAAAGGAGATCCATACACCGGTGATATCAGAAGAAGGTCCTCCAAATGGAGGAAACCATTCGCTGTTCTCAAAGGGATTGAAACACATGGTGTTGTTGTTTCATATATGCATCTTTGCATATTCCCCGTGTTCAATATCCAGAAATTCAAGACCCCGATTTTGAGAAATATGACGGATTAGGGGATCCTTATACACATTTAAAAGTGTTCATTGGAGAACTGGGTCTTACGCAGAAAATGAAAAGCTCAATGCAAATTGCTTTTTTTAAAAGTCTAACCGAGAAGCCTGCTCATGGTATACCAGATTAGACAACTCAAAGATCCATAGTGGAAGAGTAGCTCACGCCTTCCTCACTCAATACGCTTTTCAATCTCAGATGGCTCTCTCGACCTGCACCAAATTACCAAGGTCAAGAAAAGCCTAATGAGTCATTTAGAGAGTACGCTCAAAGGTGGAGGCGCCTTTGTCGTCAAGTTATTCCTTCCATGATGTAATCGTAAATGGTCATGACCTTCATAGATGTACAGAAGCTCCTTTCTATGAAAGAGTTCTAGCCGGTATTGGCAAACCATTCTCTCAAATGATCAAACACACGAGATGGCTGAAATGGGATTGAAGTCCCAGAAAATTCAAGACCTAGCCGCTTTAAAGTCGTCATCGAGCACATCCAAATCCGGATCTTATGGAAACAACTCTGAGGGTCCATAAAAAGAAAGAGGAGGATGTTTCCTCGATACTACAAGGACAAAAAGGCAATCAAAGCATGCCTATATACAGAGGAGAAACTACTCCCCTTTTCCAAAGACAATCTTCAAACCCTCCATTGCCTAAAAGTGGAGAAGTAAAGCGACCTCGAACGCTCACACCCTTTGGGGGACTCGCCGAGAATATTCTTGCTCTTCCGATCGCCGTAAGAAAATTACACATCTTCTTCCACCAAACCAACCCTAATGGAAGGGTTTTAATGCTACTCGAAAGTGTGCTTATCATGCCGGGCACCGGACATGATACTCAAGATTGTTGGGCCTTGAAACATAAGATTCAAGATCTAATAGACAATGGTGAGATCGTGGTCACTAAACCAGATCAACCTCATGTGCAAGACAACCCTCTTCCTCAACACAAAGAAGAAGAGGTCAACATGATCATTGGAGCATCGCAGATAAGGTTCCAATTTAATGGCGAATCATCCCAACCCATCATAGATTGGTGGTGTTGATAAATGGGATTATGCAAAGTTCCATTTTACCATGGAACAAAAAATGAAAGCTCTTTGCAAACAAATCGAGTAATCGCGTAATCGGTGACCCACCAAAGATCAAGTCACACGCCAATTAATCAGGCAGGAGCATGCCTATCTCCTTCCATTTGTTGTGAATGATCCATCAACACCTTCAGAAAGCGAAGCTATGGAGGATAAGGTTGCAAAGCGAGCAAATGCTAAAGCCCATCTTGGATTTTGCCAATCGTAGGGAATTCACCTATTTGGGCCAATCTATGGAGGAGATACTTCAAATGTTGATCAACGAAGGAAGAATTACATTCTTTCTCCTCCCATCAATCCCTCGCCAGTAGGCGGTTCAACTCGATGAAATGTGTCAATATCATTCACATTCTCGGCACACAAAGATGTAAGAATGTCCGGGCACTCCGCCATCTCATTCGTAATCTTATCGATATGTGTGTCTCCGCAAATAGCAGATGATTACACTGTGCAACTCAAGGGTGGGAATGCATATCCTACCAAATGGAAGGGATCAAGAAGCTTATATCCAAGTGGATGATGAGACTCACAAAGTATTTCCCATACAACCAATTCAACTCAAAGGAGTCGATAATCCTTTGAAAGTGGCCGCATTCAGAGCCAATTCCTTTACCTTTCGCATCACAACATCCTCGTTGTCGTTTACACAAAGTTCCATGGAATTATGGAGAAGTCAAGGATCCACTCCTCATACTATCGCTATAGTTGTCAAGGAAAATCCATCGTATCTTCCTCAACGGGGTTGTCAAACCTACTTGCAAAGCAAAAGGGAAGTCGCCCGTGGAGAAGATTGAAAAATTCCTCCGCATTATGGGCCACAATGAAGCCAAAGTGGTTTTAAGTCATGAGAAGCTCCACACCGCATTTCGACATCGATTTGGTTTTCTTCCGAGGATCATCTAAGATCTTATCAAGGTTTTGAAGAAGTTTACTTGCCAAAATCAAATGGATGTGGAAAAAATTTCAACATTTGGTTGATCACATTTTCAACAACAATGTGATATCCTTCGATCGATGACATACATACCCCCAAGGGACCGGCCATCGCAAGCCTTCAGATATTGCGCTTTTGTCTTCCGTACATGCTAGCAGAGAGTATTGATAGATGGAGGCTCATCTAAAAATATCCGTCCTTATGCCACCTTGGTAAAGATGAATATCAATCTCAAGCGGATCCAAAAAGCCCATACTGGCCATCGAGCTTTTGATGGATCCCATGAAAATTCGCTGAAAGATTGAATTGCCAATCGAGATTGGTCCCAATACATTCAATGTACCTTTCCACGCCCTCAAGATAGAATCAGATACAACCCGCTTCGGGGAGACCATGGATACACATGGTCGGAGTCGCTCCTCCACCTTACATCAACAACTCAAATACATTATCAACAATAGCCTAGTCATCATCAACGCCGAGTTTGGATTGTCCCTAACAAGGAACTCTACCAATTATCGCCTTCAATTCAAGTTGAACCCACCAGCTTCCATACTCGAAGTGAGTAACACGCAATACCATTCTATTGGAGCGCCACTTCCTGCACTCCAAGATTTTCGCCGAGGTTATGCTTCACCACTCAAGAAATGATGTTATTGGGTCATCAACCCGACAAGGGCTTGGTAAAGATAAGCAGGTATTAAGCACCCTATCCAAATGTCCAACAAAATCGAACAAATTGGACTAGGCTATTCTCGCCAGCCCAAACACAGAATCCTCATAAGCACAAAGTGTTCCTCAAGCTTCATCACAGACTACGATTTTCTATACTTTTACCTCATGAGTTAATGCAATCTCCAAGAAAGGTTCCCCCCATGTGTGGCTATATATGCTTTTCAAACCAAAGGCCAATCAAAGCAAAAAGAGGTGCCGATTCTCGATCCCGAGAGGTGGAAGAAAAGGAACTAAACGTAAACATGACCTTGCCTTGATGATGGCAGTATTCGCGCCATTGTTCATGATGAACATACAACAGATACACCCTGCACGATGATGATTGCCAGATGTCATGGTTATCATTCGGGAGAAGGAGGACAATGACGATCCTTCCATCATCGCAATTCATCAGACTTTTCCTCGATAATTGGAGCAAAGACTCCATGCATTGGTCGACGAGGGTAAAATGGGTAAAAAATCCCTCCGCCTGTAGATATAACTTTAATTGCTTGCTTTCCTTTACAAGACTAGCAGCTTATTTTATCAAGTACATGCTAACACTTTTGTATGATCGAACAGCTTGCATATATTAAGTGAAAGCATCTTTTGTTTCAGACTCAATTTAGATGTGCATGTTTTGTCGATGAGGTGCCTTCTCTCCACAAGGGTCAGAACTTTGATGCAAAGTTGACTCTGATTTGATGGACATCCAAGAGGACATTGAGACACCTCAAGAGATTAAGGAATGGGTCGCAGACATAAACCCAAACCCAATCTTGATCAAACCACTCCTTTCAATCTCTAACCTTAGACAACCCTAAGCTAATCCAGATTGGTTCGCACCTTACCACAAATCAACGGAATGACATGGTTGCACCGTTAACCCAATTCCGTGGATGTGTTTGCATGGTCTCATGAAGACATGGTGGGTTTGTCCAATCGACATTGTTCTTCATCGCCTTCCCATTAAAGAAGGATTCAAGCCGCTTAGGCAAAAAACTCAAAGCGATCAAAACCCGAGTGGAGTTTAAAGGTTAAAGAAGAAATTGTGAAACAATTTCAAGTCGGCATCATCATGGTGTCTACATATCCGAGTGGATATCCAACATTGTTCCCGTGCTTCTAAACCAGAGGAAAGGAAAGGTGTAGTCTCATGGATTATCGGATTTGAACAAAGCTTGCTTTAAAGATAGCTTTCCGTGCCCTTTATCCACATTCTTATTGATAATATCGCTCAATACGACATGTACTCCTTTTGTCGATTGCTTTTTATGGGTACCATCAAATTATGGTCGCCGAGGAAGATCGTGAGAAAACCGCTTTCATCACGCCTTGGGGAACTTTTTTGCTACAGACGGTTGTCATTCGCCTCATCAACGCCGGGCAACCTATCAAACGAGCTATGATGGCTCTTTTTCCATGATTTAATGCACAAAGAGATAGAGATCTACGTGGATGACATCATTGTCAAATCCCTAAGGAGGATGACCACTTAGACCATCTCACAAAAGCTTTTCACAAAGTCATGTAAGTACAACTTGAAGTTGAATCCCGCCAAGTGCGCCTTTGGTGTTAAGTCGCAAGTTGCTAGGTTTCCTAGTCACCACAAAGGATTGAATCGATCCTACCAAAATCCAGCCATCAAGGAAATGCCCATTCCTCGATAGAGAAGGAAATACGGGATTTTTGGGAAGGATCAACTTCATTAGCAGATTCATTTTCAACTCACAAAGAACTCGTGAGCCAATCTTCAAGTTGTTAAGGAAGAACTCCTCCATGAAATGGAACGATGAGTGTCGTAAAGCCTTCCTCACAATCAAAAGAGCAATCGATTAACGCCCTATTTTGGTACCTCCTGTGGATGATGTTCCCCTGCTCATGTACCGTCCATAAATGACAATGCCATGGGTCGACATCGGGGCAAAAAGACAATAGAGGCCAAGAACGAGCTATCTATTACCTCAAAGAAAAGATTCAAAGATCAAATGAACACAAGTACACTCGATTGAGAAGACTTGTTGTGCTTTTAGCATGGGCTTCCATGAGGTTACAGCATTACCTCCATGGTCACACAACCCATCTCATATCCCGAATGGATCCTCTTAAGTACGTGTTCAGTAAGCCCATATTGAATTGTCGACAGTCCAGATGGTAGTTGATCCTACAGCAATTTGACATCGCCTATGTGACGCAAAAGTCTGTCAAAGGTCAAGGAATTATGGATCAAATCGCCGCCAGACCGTAGGGATTACAAACCCTTAGAAAATATTTTTCTCGACGAAGGAGTAATGACAATTCAACTACAACATCAAGACAATACATGCACGACGTGGAGAATGTATTTTGATGGAGTCGTTAACACGTAAGGCTCGAGTCGAGCAGCTTTTAATATCCCAGACGGGGAGCAAAGATCTCGTCGTCGCCAAATTGTAGTTTGTCAACACCAACAACACAAACCGAGTATGAAGGTCAGATCATGGGGCTAAAACTTGCCCGCTCAATGGGCATCAAAAAGTGTTAATCGCCTTTGGGGATTTCAATGGTAATCAAGCAATCCATGTGAATCTATCAAACCAAAGAATTACATTTATCGCCTTTACCATCAAGCAAGTTTTACAGATGGCTTTGGAGTTCAAGAAATCTCCTTTCTACACATTCCTCGTAATAGAATGATTTTGCAGATGCATTAGCAAGCAACGCTGGGCCTCCTTGGTTTATATACCGACAAGGAAAACATGCCAAACATCACGCTTTATTTCGCAAAAAGCCCCGCCTATGGGAATTACATTGAGAAGTATTGATGAGCTACCTCCCATCCACAACCCTTGGTATCAAAGACATCAAGGAGTATCTATTAGATGGATCTACACCACCGAGGCGAGCCTAATCGAGAAGAAGAGGCGATTCATCGACTTGCTATGAAATTCTACCGAATGAGATGCACTCTACAAAAAGAGATGCAGGATTAGGTCTCCTCAGATGTCCGGACAAAGACCAAGCTCAGAGACTCATGGATGAGATCCATGGTGGGAGTATGTGGCCCTCACATGAGCGGACCCCTACTTGTCAAGAAGATCCTCGTATCAGGCATTATCGGGCTTACACTCAAAGTCGATCGTGATGATCACGCCAAGAGGTGCTATCAATGCCGATTCATGGGAATGCTATCCACGCCTCCAAAGGAACTCCACAATATGAGTTCGCCATGGCCCTTCTCAATGTGGGGAATGGACGGATCGGCCCATCGAGCCCAAAGCCAAGAATGGACATCGATTCATATTCACCATGATCGACTACTTCACCAAATGGGTAGAAGCAAGATCCTTCCCCTGTGGTTACTAAAGAAGTTATCATTGCTTTCATCGTAAACAATGTCATCGTCGATATGGACAAACCAGAGGTCATTGTGTCGATATAATGCTAAGAACCTCAACAAACAAAATGATGGAGGAGTTATGCAAAAAATTCCACATCAAACATCTCAACTCCGTCATCTACCGTCCAAAGATGAATGGTGCTGTTGAAGCGGCTAATAAAAACATCAAAAAGATCATGCAAAAATGTCCGCCAATCACAAAGGATGGCCCGACCTCTTGCCTCGACTTTTTATTAGCCTACGTAACTTCCATGCATGAACTTCCACCGGGCAAACCCTCACCACTAGTCTATGGATGGAAGCAAAGGTTCTATAGAAGTGGAAATGGAATCCCTCGTAGTATTGATGGATGCTCATTGATGAAGACCAATGGGTACAAGACATGTATCACCAATTGTCTCTAATAGATTAAAAGGCGATCCGCCGACTATCTTCCATGGTCATTATATCAAAGAAAGGATCGCACGATCCTACAATAGAAAAGTCCGACTACTTATAATTCAAACAACACGACTTTGGTTTTGAAGAAGATCATTGACAACCAAGATCAATCTAAGGGAAAATTCTTCCTAACTCGGGAAGGCCCATTTGTTGTCAAGGAAGTATCGACAAAGAGGTGCTCTCAGATTGCGGTGAAATGGATGGCGATGAATTTCCACAACTTATCAACTCTGACACCGTGAAAATGGTACTATGTCCGGGTTACCATCAAACAAACATCCCGGTTTTGATCATCAAATCACCACCATTCCGCTTTTGAACCCTTTCCTTTTGAATACTCTTCCGCCTCAGGAAACATACACTTCAAACCAAAAAAAACGGGTATCACTTCATTTCAAACCTTTCACAATTTCTGTTATCCCAAGACGGATTCAAACCTTTCACAATTTCGCTTTATCCCAAGACGGATTAAACTTTTTCACTTGCAGCTTATCCTCAAGACGGATTAAACTTTTCACGCTTTATCCTCAAGACGGATTAAACTTTTTTTCACGCTTTATCCTAAAGAGCGGATTAAACTTTTCCCCAAAGCTTTATCCCGAGACGGATCAAACTTTTTTTCACACCGCAGCTTTGTCCCCATTATGGGATCAAACTTTTTCTCCCCAGAAAGATAGCCTCGCATATGGGATTCACACTTTCTTCGCCTTCAATTCGTCCCCGAGGGGCGTAACCACGCCGACCGATCTCCCCGACACCCGGGGTACGTAGGCAACCATATTCTCTATGGCTTGGCCGCAATAAAAAAAAACAAAAAAAACATTTTCGCCTTTTCTACAAAACAACAAAAACAACAAAAAATACTTCTACACCCATCCGCTTCCAGATTCAAATATTGAACCTCTTACACTGTGTTCGAACCACGCAGCATTTGATCTCCTCTTCAATAGAGAGACGAGGCGTACCATTCATGGTGCGCCTAACCCCTACCGTAACAACATACTTGTCACACTAAGATCGGGATCTACCTTCAATTTGCCCCATTTCATCTGGCTTTCAGCATCAAAGGATGGAATTATCCAACCTCTTCTCACAAATAGAAGATTCTGGTGACCATCTAAGTCGCGATCGTGCTCTCAAAGAGCAATACCAACCCATAAGAGATGGAATTAACTAGGCTTCTCACAAATAGAAGTATCGGCACCATCATCTGTGAAAAAGGTCAATCTTTAGAGAGGAAGAAAGAAACCACCCTCCTCTCCACTTTTTTCATACAGATACCAAATTCCCAAGACACCAAAGATGGTAGGGATTTATAAAAATCAATGATCCGCTCGAGAGATCTCATGACGCCTCAATGTCCATCTATCAAGGATAAGTTCGTAATGCATCAAGATCACAAGGCCCCAAAGAAACAAAAATATCAAGCAAGTATCAAGGCATAACTAAAAGGGAAGTGAATCAAAATATATTTCCGCCATACATAATATCGCTTTTGATATATACATATGTGTTGTACATGACAAAATGGCTGTTTAGTCTCTGCAGGCAGAAAATACAAAGCTATCTACAGATCTCGTATGTATGCGACTATCGATCTAATATAGCATCCTCTCTCAAGACGGAGGTAGCACCGCAAGCTCCCCGCCCAAGGGTATCTACACACGAGCTAGCAGATCGAGGCTAATCGCATGGTGGCATAATGCTCATCAATGTAAGCACTCATGCTCGCTGCAAGACCGATACCATCCGGGATCTCATCAAGTACTATCTCGCAATGGCCACATCCCTAGAGCAGATAAGGCGGCATCCCGCCTCCCCAATCAATGCATCCTCGGCCGATCTAGCCTCATCCTCTCTAACAGAAAGCAAAGATCTCTCTCATCAAGAGTCACAACATCGCGCCCTAGCCCGATCTCTATCATAGGTCATCGATGTAAGCTCGCTTCCAAATGTGTCAACATCGAGTAAAAAAGGGCACTCGTGGTGGGAGAATCCATCACAAATGCCGGCAAATTTCAAGAAGCCAAATCATCGATGGGAATAACAGCCTCTATATAGCTCCTCATCGTCGTAATCAATCCTCTCAGACCGTGGATACCGCCGCAATGATGCGCCTCTCGCTCCATCCATGGAATACTCGCAGTAACAACCTCGATGATCGACAAAAAAACTCAACCAACTCTCGCCGATCCCAACAGCATACAACCGGATCTCTGCCCTCCGCCGATAAACGGCAGACGCGAAAGTTACCGACTCATCGCCTCTCATACGGATGAAAATCCTAAATCGGGTCAAACCGACACATCACTACCAATGGGTGGTAAGTGATCATGCCCTCAATCCACCCAGTAGGGAGATAATCCATGCCCGAGCATGAGTAATGAAGTCAGTAGGGTGAATCTAAGCCCCAACACTAATAATATGGCAAACGGATCCCTAATCCTCGCCAAAAAAGTCGACCACGATGCAAAGATCTCAGACACTCAGCAGTCGAAAAGGAGTACGACATGGCTATATCATGGGTGAAACAAAACCCCCGCCGCCTAAATGTGCTAATCTGGCCTCAAGTGTGACATAAACACACATACAAAGATGACCGAAGCTACTCATAAACACTCCTCGCCGGATAAGCAAGCAAAGAAAGATGTAGTCGACCTCGTAGTCTCTCGATGATCATCATCAGACAATGGTACGACCTCCCCGAGAGCTCTCATCGCCATAATGACGCCGATATCCAAATCATCATCCATGTACCGCATGAAGATGAAGACGTATGACAATACGCATAGAAGCAAAGACATCTACTCGGGTCAACGCCAATGGTCCTCCCGGTGGTGAAATCCCCTAATGCGCGTGCATAGCTATCCTCAGAGCCAAAACTCACAAACAGAAACGCTGGATATCACGTGGTCGGATGTAATCTCGCCCCGACCACTCTACGCCTCAATCCGGTGAGGGTCATGAATCGCTCGCGCCATGTCTCCAATAGCCATATGCACGCAAGGTCTATCCCAGCAAAGATCGTCAACCGTGCATACTCCTCCAAAGTAGAGTCAACTCGGGTCCCAAATCGAAAAAAACCGCCTCCGATACCCAAAGGTTTCAAAGATACCCTCTACAAACTCGTGGGAAACTCAAACATCAATGTGGTCATAAGATGTCATAAAGAAATCATCTATCATCACCATATTCGATGGTGATATACTATCATACCATGAAAGATATACCACCTACCACCACAAATGGTGGGGTATGATCAATACGGCTTAATCGTCAAGAAGACATCTCAGACGGGCCGCGGTCATAAGACCATCCAGGTCAATGTCGAAATATCTCTCGACATATATATATATGCATATAATAATAACATGATATGATACAATAGATGGCAATATGATATAGGAATGGAAAAACTGTACATACATTCCTAAGTATATCATCATCTAATACATCTCTCAGACAAAACTAAAATATGTGGAAATGGGGGCGAAGCTACCCAACATACAACAGAGGCCTATCAAAAGATATAGCGAGAATGGGGGCGGTTACCCAGACAGCTAACAGAGGCCTATCAAAAGAGATAGCGAGAAATACATCAAAAAAGTCAAGAGTGTCGATGTTCACATCATCGACATCGCTCCACCGATGTAACTCCTCCCGAGTCACCGGATCTCTATCTACTGTGTGGATGTCAGCCGATACAAAGGAGGATCTCATACCAAAAACCATATGGGTCACCCGAGGGACCAGCCACCCAGAGCCGGAAGGATCAAAAGTATCTACCGCAGGATCTCGCCCAAATGCCGAATGAAAAGATGTGACCCGGCCCAACCGCCGAAGTCAATCATTAAATCAGGTCACATGAGTCTGATCTCTCGACACAAAGCTAGCTAATCCATCATCATCACGGATCCCGGAACCATATCCCCATAAACCGTGGTGGCGCGGGTCCGAGCTCCAATGGTACGAGGGATCCACCAATGCCGAACATCTCCCGAGAACAGGGCCCTCTCGACAATGTAAAACCGCCAATCCCCATCAATGGGATGTCAATGACGGTGATCGCGAAAACAGCCAATAACGCCCGGCAGAGGCAAGATCGGCATACATACGATCTCTCCCCAGTAGTGCTCCTAATAAGACGCTCTCCTAAATAGAGCTCCCATCCTCCATCTCAGAAGAGAGGAACTGCGGTGGAAATGACGACTTACTCCAAATGGGTACCCATCCTCAAAACCAACTCCCAAATGCTCTCAGAGTAGGGAATCCATGATGACATCTACCGTCAATAGCTCCAAACAGAAGCATACAATGAGTGAAACCCAAAGAATGTGGGACCTCCGCCAAGATGGAATGATGCCATCTCCGCCCTCGTGGATAGGTGTCTAAACCTAACACGCCACAGACGCAAACAAGGAAGCCTCTCATAGGCCCAAAATCGCCAACACAAAGGCAAACATCTCGCCGTCACCAACACTCTTAACCTATACATGGGAAAAGACAAGAGAAACACTCACCAAGTAAATGGGTAGAATCCTAACCACGCCTTGGCCAAGCCCTCGCGATCGCACGCGCATTCCCCGAGGAAGTAGGCAAAGGTGTAGGAACCCCAATCATACTCTCCTATATATGGCCCACGGTCGAGTGGCGCCGATCAAAGCGAAGGACACCGTAGAAGAGTTATCTCGCTATGAAGCGTTCTAATGATCATCAGAACAATCGCCGAGAATGCGATCCCCGACTCACATCATCTGTATGGGCTCACTCAATACCGCGCCATAGCATCTACGCCAAAGGACCCAGATTTAATAGCCCCGCCTCGAGCGCCTCACCGAACTCCCAACAAGGATCCGACTACAAGTAGGGTGATATCCGCCGCAAGGCACCCGCCCTCCAAACTCCATACCGTGATAAACCGCCAATCCATCGCATCATCATCACCTCACAGCCCAAAGAAATGGAGGATCGAAGTCCGTGAAACCACCGCCGATAATGCCCCGAGGTAACCCTGTGGACAACGACGGGTAGAATGGAGAAGAACCTCTCCTAATCCCTCAACCATGGACGATCGCTTATATAGTCATCATGCAAGGCCCGATACATAGAGTGGATGCTAAACCAGTTCCCTCGAGGTCGTGTGAAGCCGGAACCTACATCAAATGCAGATCAACATCGTAACTCCTCGACTCCTCATCAATAGAAATAAGGAAGATTAAAGATCTAACTTCATACCTCATTTCAAGGTATATATCAAGGATGCCTACTCAAGTCACCCGTAAGATCCGGGTTCGCCACTTGAATACTCGCAATTCCCACATGGGGAACACGCACAAACAGAGAGCAGAACCTCGACGCAGGCATCCTCCTCCTCGCCCCTCGACATTCGCACTTCAACCCGAATAGACGATCACCGCCTCCGCCAAACGACGAGGTTGTCTAATGTAATCCGGCTACCGAGGCTCTTCAAAAGCCCTCCTCCAGACACACCGTAAGTGGTCCTCATGGAACTACTCTACCGATCCGGATCCATGATATCCGGACAACAAGTCTCCAAATCACCTCGTAAAGGGTGTGGTAATTTTTACCCGAGTCTTTTTCAAAATGCATTTTATGATTACATGCATGCATGCATTGTTTTAACATACATCTACAAGAGAGTTAAAAATGCATGACTACCCAATACCTACATTTTGGGGAAAATTTTGCCATAGCCCCTTTGTAAATGGGACTATCCACATGCACATAGCATGACTAGGTGGCCATTCAAGAAAGACACTATATACACAACCATATACATCCTATATGCATTAATCACATCACAAAAAAAAATCTGTAAGTGTAGTCTAATTACTGTGATTATTTTACTTTTCTACCTTTACTCATTTGTCCTCGATAGATAAGAAATGACAAGAAAAGGTGCCAATTTGACTCGCTTTTAAAAGTCAAATTTTTTCACATCATTATGTTCAAAGATGGTTTAATACTAACATTTACTATGTTGAATATTTTTATCAAGTCATATCAAGATGCATATTCACTACTATGTGTCTAAATGCATTTCATGCGATAAGTCATTTTTCAAATGGATGTAAATTGGAAAAAAAAATACATGCATGTGTTACTGTGATGTTGAAGAACGCTTGTACTATGGGTAATATGCGTAAAGTTGCCTCAACTCAAGCAGATCTCAAGAAGAGCTCTCTGATTTCCTTCACGCAAGAACTTGAAAATGACTTATAAAAGCAACCAACCGCTATATATAGCACGGCTGGTCAGCAGTTAACTCTGGCTGGCTCCTCGCAGTACACCATGCACTCCTCCATGGGCCCCACACCTCGCCCGCCCAGCTTAGAGTTGCAAAGGAGGTCTCATGTCGTCTAAAAAGGCCAAATCAGAATAAAAATGCTACGCGATCGAGTTTTAATAAATTTCAAATCCTCGGTTTTCGCTTCACGAAAGTTAAACTCCCGTCGCCTCAAAGGTATTCGCCTCAATGCAGGTATACTATACCAATGAGCTCACTTTCACAAATCATGCTCGATAATACCCCACAAAGGTCCGATGTCATCATTTATGTGGTCACAACCCTAAACCTCCCTACGGGGTTACAACGCAAAACCACGATATATCAAACCTCCCAACGGGGTTACAACGCAAAACCACGATATATCAAACCTCAAACGGGGTTACAACGGGGTTACAATATCAAACAATGGGGTTACAACGCCGGGTTATCAACATCTACGATCCCTACGGGGTCACAACGCACATCTTCAAACTTCTACATGATATCCCCTGGGGGGTTACAACGCAATGCAACCATCGATACACACATCAATGAAGGTCAAACACATCAACGAATGTCAGCCATGGCTCATAACATCATCACAACCACCGATGGCAAGTAAACCCATCAACCAATCCTTCATCCCAAAGCAAGGGGTACAACGCAAAATGCTACCATTGACACATACATCAATGAAGGTCAAGAAGTTTTCTTGACAATGCACCAAACAGGATTTATGAAGGTGATACACACATCAAGAAGTGCAACCCCGATAAAACAAACTGCTAAGCAAAGAATCGGATGTAATGAGGGAATATGTTATACACATCCTCAAAATGATAAAGCTTTATCCCCACAGATCTCTTACACACAAGAGGTACCTCTATGGAATATAAGCCGTTGTTCAGGATTCAAGACTTTGGTGATAGCCCCAACGCCAACATCCTTGAGAGACTTGGATCGCATGTCCAAGCATCATCACCGATTGTCATCCCAACAGATTACCCGACAATCATTCATGCATTCTACATGCATTTGCATCATGTTGTCGCAGATATATCATCATGTTTATCTTGCTTGCATTTCAAGTAAGTCTAGTATTCTTTATCCTATCCATGCCTTGCATTGCATGAATATGATAAAGAGGGCATCTCAGTAGACACTCAAATTTTTTTTCAGGCCCTATTACTAACATTGCAGAGGGTAGATTGTCTTTTGAGATAACCTCGAAGAAGACAACTTACATCCATTCCGGATACTACCTAAGTTCGGGCCCAACCCTGAAACACAAACCGAAAACATCAGCCCAACCTCGAACACAAACCGAACATCATCTCAAACCCTAACACACACCGAATGTCATTTCCAATCTCTTGAGATAACCCCGAGATATGCAGATCAAAAGACCGCAACAACACCGAGAGAGGATAGTTTGTCTTCTAATAATAACACGCGACGACGCCGCCCCATCCCAGAGACAACATCGAGTAAGAACCCCATCCTTGGTGATAGCCCCAAGAGATGCCATTGCGCTCCCACGATAACCCCAAAATGCTTGTTTCAAACATATGCAATCGCCTTCAACCCCGTACATCCCGTCGAGGCACACACACCTCGCATCCAGAGAGTTAACAAACGTGCAGACAGAACACCCATGATGAAAGTGAGACATACAAACAAGCAAAGAATCCAATCTCGAGATGTAACCTCGAGCAACGCTCGCTTTCCGCTTAAAACCGACGATAACCCCTTGAGGAGTCACAACGTCATCTTACCATCTCAACAAGATGATATCGCAAGATACCAACAAGTAGTCCAATCTCACCAGAACCCCGAAAGCAACGCCTACTTTCAACTCAAACCAACGATAACCCCACGAGGAGTCAAACGTCATCTTGTTCCTTCGACAATGGCACGCCGTCTCAACACTTCATACATACATACATCCAACAATGTCCCACAAGAACCGAGGATCGACAATCCCGAGTGACTATTACGTGACAAGAGATTTTGATAGAATTTGAAGCTTGAAGACCATGGGCATAGACCCTCTTCCCGACTTCAGATAACCTCTAATCCATGTCATCACAGAACTCTCGACACAAGTTATATCCAAGAAGGTCGATATACCTCGCTCGGATGCTCTGATTGAAGTTCGCAAGTTCGAAGCGACATTACAAAGGCATGAGTGCACGCATATTACGAGACGATGGGACCCATGAGGCTCTGATGATGATCACCACCAGTAGTAGTATAATCATGGCCGCCGCAGCAGTGTACCGCTGGCCATCCATCTATATATACAAGCCTTGGGGGTCGCCATTTGAGAAGAAGAGAGGAGGGAAAAGGCGAGGAAGCCCCGCCCATTTTACTCGTGATACACATCTTTGAGAAAGTTTCTCATTTTTAAACACTAGTTAGCTCACATATAGCTATATCTTTTATCCCATGGAGCCGAGTGTTTATCCATTTAAAGTCATAGAAGTCTACTACTTTGCAAACCCCACCGTAAGTTTTCTTATATTCTATAAAGCCTCTTTTCTCATATTAGCACACATCGTTATACACATCGAGAGTCGGTCAGTGTGTTTGCCCCATTTCTATATCCGTGGTTTTCATTTTCATATATATATATATATATACTTATATATGTATATATTTTATATATGGACTAACATTATCGAAGTTATGCCTCGATTGAGCCTAGATTTTGGCCCGAGCGTTTAATTGCTTATATATATATATATATATATATATATATATATATATATATATATATATATATATATATAACTATGGTCGACTTTGTCCGATGAGCCCGGATTTTATATCCTATGCTTAATCGCTTATATATATATATATATATATATATATATATATATATATATATATATATATATATATATATATATATATATATATCGATGAGCCCGGATTTACATCAAAATATGCTTAATCGCTTTATATATATATATATATATATATATAATTGCCGGGTTTGACATATCCGATGAGCCCGGATTCACATCCAAAGCGTATTTATCGCTTATATATATATATATATATATATATATATATATATATATATATATATATATATATTTACATTGTCAGTTCCGGAGTTCACTTCGTGGCCTTTTATATTTTTTATTTACATTCCGTCCCGCCTCGAGTTTACTTTGTGGCGCTTGATCGCTTTTATAGCTTTTTTTATTTACATTTTGTCCCGCCTGAGTTTAGTATGGTTGATCATGTTTATATATATATATATATATATATATATATATATATATATATATATATATATATATATATATCGCTATCGCTTTCCATACAAATTGCAAGATCATGTGAGCCTAGAATCATGTGATCATGTGTGTGTTCGCCATCAATCTAGATTCGGTTCCCATGATGGACATTTTTCAAATTGTAAGTAAATTTGTACATTATTTTACAAAGGTGTTCAATTTCCTTGGATGGTTGTCATGCCTATGAGGAGTTCTAAGATCGTCAGATATTATTTTTCTAGAATGCTTCAGATCTCAAAAATAAAAGCAAACAAGTTTAACATTTAATAATAAAATGGAAGTATGAAAAGGTCTCAATTCCTATTGAGCATGTGGTTTGAAAAACCTCTTTACAAAAAACGTCATTGCTATATCGTGGTTAAAACGAATTTTTCTATAAATTCAAACCTCTTTGTATATAGGTGCTAACGAGGCCTCACACTACTTTCAAATAATCGCACATTGATCCACACACACACACACACACACACACATTCATATAACAATTTCTTTGAAGAGTGGTGGCCACCGTGGTAACACGGATGCTCTGGGGTGCCTAACACCTTCCCTCCGCATAATCAAGCCCCTGACCCAAAATGAATCTCTATTTCACGTAACTGCCTAAAGCAGTTGTCAAATCACCGGGTCAATGTGCAAAACTTTTTTTCATTATGGTGCAACCAGTTAAATACACCAATCGCTTAACTTTAAAGTCAAATCGTCGACATTATACATGTTTGACCTTTTTCACTTGTTTTTTCAAACAAATCTCACATTAACATGAGAACACCAAAGAACAAGTAACTAAAAAGGACACTCAAAAAACAATTATTGATTAGTGCCTTCTTACGTAAGGATCAATAATTCAACAATATTGTGCAATCCGGTGCTATCGCAACCACGCCAGACATCTTGATTTTTAACCATAAGGTAATCCAACATTATTAACGGTAACAATTACGTCATTATTTATAAAAACTCAACTTTGTCGTTTTCTTCATCCGACAGTTATTCCATTATGGGGCCCTCAATTGATTTGCATCATGGTAAATGCGGATATTCCCCTAAAAAAAGAATATTCCACGACCAAACGAATATTCCCTAGCGAAATGAATATTTTATAATCACTTGCTTATTTTGCAAAATTTTCACATTTCACCCATAACCAAGGTATTATATCAAATTAACTCCTTTTTAATTTAGAATAATGAATAGAGAAAATTCAATTTATTTATAATAAGTTGGGGTCTTACATTTTAGGAGATAATAATTAAATTAATAATGATAATATTAAGAGCAGTTAATATTATCATAATGATTTAGATTTGTAGTGATTTATGTGATTATAAAATTAAAATATTAATGTGGGATAAAAATGAAGTGTTTTAGTAGATAATAATTAAGTAACGATAATATAAAAATTATTTAGATTGAAAAAGTAGTGATTTAGGAGATTATAAAATCAATATAGTAAGTTATGATTGATATTATTTGTTATTTTAAATTTGTTTTAAATGTTTTAAACTGTATAATATTATGTTGTAATATAATTATAAATGTTATAATATTATGTTGTAATATAATTTAATTAGTAATGATAATATCCGCACATTTTTAGGCGAGATGGTGATTTTGTTATTTTGTTATATACTTGTATTATAATATTATATCATACATGTGTGATATAATGTATGATATAATTATGAATGGTATAATATTAGAAAAATAGTGATTTTAGGATATAATAATTATGTTTAGAAAAGTAGTGGATTTTGAGGATTATAAAATCAATATAGTAAGTTATGATTGATATTATTTGTTATTTTAATTTTGTTTTAAATATTTTAAATCAGATAATATTATGTTGTAATATAATTAAAATGATATAATATTATGTTGTACTTATAGGGAGAAAAATGATAATAGCTCAGTAATGATAATATCATAAATTAGTGATTTTAGGAGATAATAATTAAATTAGAAAGGATAATATCAGAACATTTGACATTACCAAAAGATTTTAGATTTGTAATGATTAGGGATTATAAATTTAAAATATTAATTAGGGATTAAAAAGTAGTGATTTTAGGAATAATTAAATTAGTAATGATAATATTAGAACAATTAATATTATCAAAAAAGTTTAGATTTGTAGTGATTTATGAAATTATAAAATCAAAATATTAATGTGAGAATAAAAAGTAGTGATTTTAGGAGATAATAATTAAGTAACGATAATATAAAAATCGTTTAGATTGAAAAATTATGATTTAGTAGACTATAAAATTAACATAGTAAGTTATGAATGATATTATTTTTATTTTAATTTTATTTTAAATATTTTAAATCAGTATAATATTATGTTGTAATATAATTATAAATGGTATAATATTATGTTATAATATAGTTTAATTAGTTATGATAATATCCATACGCAGTTTATATATGTAGTGATTTTGTTATTTTGTTATATATGTGTATTATAATATTATACCATACATGTATGATATAATGTATGGTATAATTATGAATGGTATAATATTAGAAAAATAGTGATTTTAGGATATAATAATTATGTTAAGAAAAGTAGTGGATTTTGGGGATTATAAAATCAACATAGTAAGTTATGATTGATATTATTTGTTATTTTAATTTTGTTTTAAATATTTAAAACTGTATAATATTATATTGTTGTAAGACCCCAACTTATTATAAATAAAATTGAATTTTCCTCTATTCATTATTCTAAATTAATAAGGTGTTAATTTGATATAATGCTTTGGTTATGGGTAAAATGTGCAAATTTTACAAAATAAGCAAGTGGTTATAAAATATTTATTTATGTCGGAGAATATTTGTTTGGTCGTGGAATATTCTTGTTGTCGGGAAATATTCGTACGACGGCGCAGCTATTTGTGGACCCCATAACGGAAAATGGTTGGATGAAGGAAAACGACAAAGTATGAGTTTTTATAAATAACGACGTAATTATTACTGCTAATTAACTTCGTTGGAATAACGGTGGTTAAAATACGATGTCTGGCGTGATTGCACAAAGAAGACACTCAGATTGCACAATATTTTTGGAATTATTGATTCTTACGTAAGAAGACACTACTCAATAATTGTTACAGTAGTTATTGTTCAATATTTTATTTTATTGATTCAATAATTGCTGCGTTGATAGTTTATATTATTGTTATTTCAATAATTGTCATTGCACAATATTTTCTACTATCAGATCAATAATTCATATTATTTGAATAATATTATTAGATAGCATTATTGGCAATGTCTAAAAAATTCTATCAAGGAGAGGTTTGGTCACCTAATTGCACGCCAGTAAGGAGAAATCCTTATCGGAAAGCCTCCTTTTTCCTGAGAACTTTCTGGTTGTCATTATTGTGATTCTGTAATATTATTTGTGAATAATTAATTATTGATTTATATGATAAGAAAATATTTATTTGATGCGGATTTAAATGATGGATTTATTTATGTGGTTATAAATGAAGGAATTAATGTTGAGATATTTTATCAGTATTTTGTCGGATTGGAGGTATTAAAAGATCAAATCGGTGTTCTTAAAGCTCTATTGCGTAAGTTATAATTTTAATCCGACCGTTGGATCGTTGTGATTTTTGGATATGTTATACATATATAAGTTGAGTGTATATCCACAAATTTTGAACCGTTAAAAATTAACGTATGATTTGTTATGAATTTTAAGAGGTGTTGAAAATCATCCGTTTGTGGATTTCGGATATTTTTTATCTGGAATTTGGAAAAATATAAATCTAGAAAGTTGTAGAGAATTCGATTTCGTGTGGAATGGACATAAAATTCATATTTTTTCTCGATAAAGCGGGCTATTTTCTATGAATGGTGAAGTTTGAGAAAATAAAATGATTTTTATTAAAATCAAAGGTGAGACCCACTTTTGATTTTGAAAACATGTGAAATTACGCTAAAATCTTCCAAGATGGCTGCTCAATTAATTCAATTGAAGCATGCATAGAATTTGTATAAATAATAATAATATTTTATTATTTTAGTCTCCTATGTCGTTCTAGTATTTTCCTATAAATAGGCGTTTAGGTTAGAATTGAAAATCACACCAGAAACAAGTTTTCTTTCTCTCTCTATTGTCGAGCGTATTTTTGTGAGTATTTATATACTTTGAGAGTAGTTATTCAAATTGCAAGTTCCTTGGCTTTATATAGATATTCCTAATGTAATCTTATCATTTTGAGTTGTTGTTATGCTGCAAGCTCCTTTAGCACTATATCCGATATTCCATCGTAAATCTTGTCTTTTTGAGGTAATGAATGTTATTTTCTTCTTAAATGATATTATTTCCTTCAATATCATTATCTTAGAAATATTGGTTTGAACTTTTAATCAAATTTGGAACTTTTTGTGTCGGGGGTTACTATTCACGTGATATCAAGACTATTCATGAATCGACACTATTCAGAAAAATGAAATTTTTTTCTTTTGTCCAAGATGTCTATTATGGTTACTATCTTTGATTGTATCCATGTTTTGATCTTTATTTTTGAATTCTGCTTCACAATTGGTTATTATGAAGTATTATTGATCTTGGATAAACTGTTATACGAATCCCTAATATTTGTCCTTCTGTCTCACTGGATTCGTTTTCTTTAAAATATTTTTCATTATCCTCAGTCTTAAATGATGATATTATTGAATATCTTTGGCCTTTAGTGCAAAGATGAATGATTAACTGATGAATATCTTTGGCCCGTAGTGCAAAGATGAACAATTGTTGAGATGAACATGACCGACTGGTGATATAAATGAATATCTTTGGCCTGTAGTGCAAAGATGAATATTTGATTAAAGATGTATATTGATTGATGTTACAGGGATAAAATATTGATGATAGACTTTTAAATCTTAGAAGATAGTAGAATTCATTCTCTACGTGAATCTTCTAATGGATTGTTGTTTCCGCTGCATTTGTTGATCTAAAACTTGTTGTCTATTATATTTTATCATATTTTTCCCAGTTGAAGACTAATGATAATTTGTTGTATATTATCTTAGTCATAATATTCTTTACTGGGCTAGTTGATCTCACCCTTTACCATTTTGTTCCATTTTTCTTCTCAGGAGGTGAGAACATAACAGGATCTAGTCGGGATATGGAGTGATGGTTCTAGAAAGATGTTTTAGCAGTCCTCACTATTTCTGTAAAATAGTGTATGAATAATTGTAATGAGGACTTATTTGAGTGTGGATATTGTCTAGAAGACAATATTTGTATTTAAACTCATAGTTTGTGTTGTCGTATTTTGCACGACAATTGTATTATTGAAGTTGTAGTTTGCTTTCTGTACCATGTATTTGACGACTCAGAATGGGTGTTGTATACCTATTTTGGGGTGTCACAGTTGGTATCAAAGCTTAGGAATATGATCCCTGGTTGAGATGTGAGACTAGAATTAGGAGGGGAGAGACCGGTAAATCCTCCACTAGTGTGTCCTACCTAAGCTTAATTGTTGGGCGGTCATAATATAGGGATATTATGTGATATGTTAATTTGTTTAATTAACCCTGTTTTATGGCAGTATTTAAGAATGGCTGCTGAGAACGTTAACAATGGAGTGTATGAGACTGTGGAACAACCTTTAGTCATGAACCAGGAGAATGTGCAACATGAAGGCAATATTCCTCCTGTAAACAACACTACCGAGCAAACGATGAATGATGGAATGTTTAGGAGCCTTTTGCAGTTCATGCAAAATCAGACGAGGGAGACTCGTGTACAAAATATGGGTGGAAATGATAGCAACGCGCGGTTTGTTGCAGCCAAGCAGTTCAAGGAGTTGGGACCACCATATTTCTGGGGAAAGCCGGATCCGATTAAGGCGAAAACATGGGTCAAGCAAATTACCAAGATATTCGATGTTTTGGGATGCACGGAGGAACAGAAGGTTCCATTCGCCACCTTTATGTTAAGTGGTAGAATGATTCATTGGTGAGAATCGTGGAAGCGCATTGACCGACCGGCCGCACTTAACATGTCTTAGGAAAGATTTCAGAAATTGTTCAATGACAAGTACTTTTCTGAAAGTATTCATCATATGAAGGAGGTAGACTTTATTAGACTAGAATAGAACAACATGACGGTGTCTCAGTACGAGGCGAAGTTTGCGGAGTTATCCAGGTTTGCACCTCATTTGGTAGAGAATGAGGAACGTATAACGCGGATGTTTCTGAGAGGTCTAAAACCCGAGATTCGTCAATACCTTATCTCTCATAAATTTTCTCTGCATTCAGATGTTGTCAACATGGCTCAATTATTAGAACGAGATAATGAGTATGTTCAACCGAGGGACCACAACCAGGGTCATACCGGTGACAGCAGTCATCGGAGCGATGATAACCAGCGATAAGAGAAAAATGCAGACAAAACCGGTAACCACTCGGGTGGTAATCATGGCCAGGATAATAGGAGAGGTGAGTCAAGTGGAAATTTCAAAAAGAGGAGATTCAACAACGACGGGAAAAATCAGCAGCAGCACCAACAACAAATTCTAGGGGAGGAGAACGACCGCCAGTTAGATGCTACAAATGCTGGAAAGAGGGACATATCAGCCCAAACTGCCCACAACAATCCAAGGTATGTTATAACTGTGGAAATGAAGGTCATATAGCTCGGGATTGTTCTATAGCAAAACCAAGTTCAGCGGGGATGGTGACTCCAAAGGTTATCCCGGATAAGTCAAAATCAGCGGTTCCTGGAAGAGCATTTGTCGTGACTAGCCAAAATGTGAGGAACCCGAACGAGGTGATCACGTGTAAGCTTATCATAAACTCTTGCGAAGTTTATACCTTACTAGATACTAGTTCTACCCATTCTTTTATCTCTCCTGCTTGTGCTCAACGTTTGAACTTGATTTTGGAGAAATTGGACTTTGACTTAACTGTTAAAACTCTGTTAGGAGAAACTTTTGTTACATCCATTGTTTATAAATCTTGCTTGATCCAAGTTGGCACTATCACATTACCTGTTGATCTTATCTCTTTAAAGATACTTGCATTTGATGTGATTTTAGGGATTGATTGGTTAACCATTCATCATGCCAAAATTGATCATTTTTGTAAGGTTGTTAGTTTTCATATTCCTAACCAACATGTTATGCAAATTCAAGCAACTAAACCACTAAAATCAGTCACTGTCATATCAAGCCATAAAGCTTTTTGTTTATTGAAAACGGATGTCAAACTTTCTTAGCCCATGTTATGGATTTGAACAAAGACAAGTCAGATTTGAATAATATTTCTGTTGTTCGAGAATTTCCTGATGTATTTCCTGAAGAACTTCTCGGTCTACCCCCGGAACGTGAAGTTGAATTCTTTATTGACCTTGAATCGGGTACAAAACCCATTTCTAAAACCCCATATCGAACGGCTCCTATTGAACTTTAGGAGTTAAAAGTCCAACTACAATAGTTATTAGACATCGGTTTCATTCATCCTAGTACATCTCCTTAGGGTGCTCCTGTTTTATTCGTAAAGAAGAAAGACGGGAGTATGCGACTTTGTATTGACTACCGAGAATTAAACCATTTCACCATCAAGAATAAGTATCCGTTACCTCGCATTGATGACCTATTTGACCAGTTACAAGGAGCACAATTCTTTTTAAAGATCGATCTTCGTTCTGGATATCATCAGCTGGAGATTAAAACTGAGGATATTCAGAAGACTTCCTTCAGAACTCGGTACGGGCATTATGAATTCTTAGTCATGTCTTTTGGATTGACTAATGCTCATGCTGCTTTCATATATATGATGAACCGAGTATTCAAGGAATATTTGGATCAGTTCGTTGTTGTCTTTATTGATGACATCCTCATCTATTCCAAAAGCCGTGAAGATCATGAGCACCATTTGAAGCTGATACTTGAAAGGCTTCGTGAAAACAAGCTATATGCCAAGCTAAAGAAATGTGAGTTCTGGCTTGAGGAAGTAACATTCTTTGGGCACGTGGTGTCAAAACATGGAGTATCTGTTGACCCGACGATGATCAAAGCAATACAAAGTTGGGAGCAACCGAAGTGGTGGAAGAAGTGCGTAGCTTTGAAATTTGAATCGGTTATTATCGGAGATTCGTGGAAGGATTTTCTCGAATCGCTACTCTATTAACTCAGCTGACTCAAAAATATACAAAATTCGTATGAAGCGAGCAATGGGAGAAGAGTTTCCAAGAGCTTAAGAGGAGACTCATTTTGGCACCTGTTCTGGCAATACCATCTGGTTCGGATGGATTTGTTATCTACAGCGATGCTTCAGGAAAAGGTTTAGGATGTGTTCTCATGCAACATGGAAAAGTCATAGCCTATGCCTCACGACAACTCAAAGAATATGAGAGGAATTATCCTACTCATGATCTGGAGTTGGCAGCAGTCGTTTTCGTGTTGAAGATATGGAGACATTACTTGTATGAGGAGAAAGTGGAGATTTATACGGATCATAAAAGCCTCAAATATTTCTTCACCCAAAAAGAACTCAATATGCGACAACGACGTTGACTTGAGCTGTTGAAAGATTACGATCACACTATTCAAAACCATCATGGAAAAGCGAACGTAGTAGCTGACACATTAAGTAGAAGATCATATGCAAGTACGAGTGCTATATTGTCAATGCAAAGGCCCATTTTGTATGACTTGCAAAGGATGAAGATAGAATTAAAGTCTCCAGGGACCCACATGATGATGGCGAATATATGAGTAGAACCGACTTTAATCGATAAAGTTAAAGCTGCTCAAGCTACGGACCTGGGGCTTATGCGTATGAAGAAGAAAGTGCTATTCTGGAAGCAAGAATCGATGAAGAAAGAATACTTCGAGTCAACTCTAGACTTTGCTTTCCTAACAATTTTGACTTAAAGCATAGAATCATGATGGAGGCACACAACACCCCGTTTGTAATCCATCCTGGGAGTACCAAAATGTATCATGATCTTCGACATACATTTTGGTGGAGCAATATGAAGAGAGAGATCGTGAAGTTTATCACGAGATGTTTAACTTGTCAACGTGTAAAGGCGGAGCATCAAGTGCCAAAGGGTCCATTGCAACCACTTGAGATTCCAAAATGGAAGTGGGAACACGTTACCATGGATTTTGTTATGGGTCTTCCCAAAGTTTCTCAAGGCATAAATGTGATTTGGGTTATTGTTGATAGATTAACCAAGTCTGCTCATTTCTTACCTATACGAGAAACTTATTCTCTTGAACGTCTTGCTCGTATGTACGCGAATGAGATTGTGAGATTGTATGGCATGCCAGTATCCATAGTTTTAGATCATGACCCAAGATTCACTTCACGATTTTGGGTTAGCTTGCAGAAAGCTATGAGCACGGATTTACGATTCAGTTCGGCATACCATCCTCAAACGGATGGACAATCAGAGAGGACTATTAAAACTCTTGAATATCTATTAAGACTCTGTGTCCTAGACTTCAAAGGGAGTTGGGATAAGTATTTACCATTGGTGGAATTCTCCTACAACAACAGTTATCAAGCAAGTATAGGCATGGCTCCATTTGAGGCGTTGTATGGACGAAAGTGTTGTTCTCTAGTATGCTGGGACGAGGTGGGTGAAGCAACTTTGTTGGGACCGAAATTGGTACGCATGACTACAGAAAAGATCCAAATGATTCGACTATAAGACCCCAACTTATTATAAATAAAATTGAATTTTCTCTATTCATTATTCTAAATTAAAAAGGAGTTAATTTGATATAATACCTTGGTTATGGGTGAAATGTGCAAATTTTGAAAAATAAGCAAGTGGTTATAAAATATTCATTTCTGTCGAGGAATATTCGTTTGGTCGTGGAATATTCTTTTTGTCGGGAATATCCGTACGACGGCGTAGTCAATTGAGGGCCCCATAACGGAATAACTGTCAGATGAAGAAAACATTAAAGTTGAGTTTTTATAAATAACAACGTAGTTGTTACCGTTAACACTGTTGGATTACCTGGTGGTTAAAATACAGTAATACGCATGGTTGCACAGTAGCACATGGTATTGCACAGTATTGTTGAATTATTGATCCTTACATAAGAAGGCACTACTCAATAATTGTTATAGTAGTTACTGTTCAATATTTTATTTTATTGATTCAATAATTGCTGCGTTGATAGTTTATAGTATTGTTGTTTCAATAATTGTCACTGCACAATATTTCCCATTATCAGATCAATAATTCATATTATTTGAATAATATTATTAGATAACATTATTGGCAATGTCTAGAAAGTTCTATCAAGGAGAGGTTTGGTCACCTAATTGTGCACCAGTAAGGAGAAATCCTTATTGGAAAGCCCCCTCTTTCCTAGGAACGGCCTGGTTGTCATAATTGTGATTCTATAATATTATTTGTGAATAATTAATTATTGATTTATATGATAAGGAAATATATATTTGATGTGGATATAAATGATGGATTTATTTATGTGGTTATAAATGAAGGAATTAATGTTGAGGTGTTTTATCAGTATTTTGTCGGATTAGAGGTATTAAAAGATCAAACCAGTGTTCTTGAAATATATTGCGTGAGTTATAATTTTTGATCCGACCGTTGGATTGTTGTGATTTTTGGATATGTTATACATATATAAGTTGAGTATATGTCCACAAATTTTGAACCGTTAAAAATGAACGTATGATTTGTTATGAATTTTAAGAGGTGACTGGTTCAGAAATTGTTGAAGTATCTGAATTTATCATTTTGGTGGAAAATTCTAGAATTAGTGGGCCCTACTTTTGGTTGGTGAGAAATGTGCTCAAATTGAATTTCAAATGTGGTGGGTGGCAATAGTAGCAGGTCAAGTCTGCTTCAACGTGCTAACATTTTCCTATAAATAGATGGCTAAGTTAGAATTGAAAATCACACCAGAAATAAAGTTTTTTCTCTTTCTCTCTCTATATTATCGAGCGTATTCTTGTGAGTATTTTGATACTTTGAGTGTTGTTATACGGTGCAAGCTCCTTTAGCACTATATCCAGTATTCCAGTCAGAAGTACTGTCTTTTTGAGGTAATGAATGTTATTTTCTTCTTAAATGATATTATTTTCTTCAATATCATTATGCCGAAATATTGGTTTGAACTTTTTAATCAAATTTGGAACTTTTTGTGTCGGGGTTACTATTCACGTATACGACACTATTCATGAATACGACACTATTCACCGAAAAATGAAATTTTTTCTTTTTGTCCAAGATGTCTATTATGGTTACTATCTTTGATTGTATCCATGTTTTGATCTTTATTTTTTGAATTCTGCTTCACAATTGGTTATTATGAAGTATTATTGATCTTGGATAAACTGTTATACGAATCCCTAATATTTGTCCTTCTAGATTCGTTTTCTTTAAAATATTTTTCATCATCCTCAGTCTTAAATGATGATATTATTGAATATCTTTGGCCTTTAGTGCAAAGATGAATGATTAACTGATGAATATCTTTGGCCCGTAGTGCAAAGATGAACAAGTGTTGAGATGAACATGAACGACTGGTGATATAAATGAATATCTTTTGGACAGTAGTGCAAAGATGAATATTTGATTAAAGATGTATATTGATTGATGTTACAGGATAAAATATTGATGATGGACTTTTAAATCTTAGAAGATAGTAGAATTCATTCTCTACGTGAATCTTACAATGGATTATTGTTTCACTTTGTATTTGTTGATCTAAAACTTGTTATCTATTATATTTTATCATATTTTTCCGATTGAAGACTAATGATAATTTGTTGTATATTATCTTAGTCATAATATTCTTTTCTTGGGCTAGTTGATCTCACCCTTTTCCTTTTTGTTCCATTTTTTCTTCTCGGGAGGTGAGAACATGGCGAGGATGTAGCTCGGGTATGGTGTGATGGTTCTAGAAAGATGTTTTAGCAGTCCTCTCACTATTTACGTAAAATAGTGTATGAATAATTATAATGAGGACTTATTTGAGTGTGGATATTGTCTAGAAGACAATATTTGTATTTAAACTCACAGTATGTGTTGTCGTATTTTGCACGACAATTGTATTATTGAAGTTGTAGTTTGATTTTTGTACCATGTATTTGGCGACTCAGAATGAGTGTTGTATACCTATTTTGGGGGCTTCACATCGACAACGTATTCAAACCTCACAGGTTCGATAAAAGAGTTATGCTGATCTTCATCGAAAGGACGTGGAATTTAATATTGGGGATCATGTATTGTTACGTGTTTCTCCATGGAAGGGAGTTACAAGATTCGGGAAGAGAGGAAAGCTCAATCCACGATTTATTGGTCCATTTCAGATTCTTGACCGAGTAGGAAATGTGGCCTATAGACTCACGTTACCTCCAAAAATGTCTCGTGTTCATAATATTTTTCACATATCTATGCTTCGTAAATATGTGAAAGACCCGAATCACATCATTGAGTTAGAACCGGACGAGATAGCCGAAGATTTAACATACGAGGAGTTACCTGTTAAGATCTTGGATAGGAAAGAGCATGTCCTACGCACCAAGATTATACCACAAGTTAAAGTTTTGTGGAGGAACTATGCTATTGAAGAAATGACCTGGGAGTTGGAATCGGAAAGGAAAGCGAGGTACGTACGTACGTCAATTTTGAGGACGAAAATTTATAAGGAGGGGAGTTTGTAAGACCCCAAATTATTATAAATAAAATTGAATTTTCCTCTATTCATTATTCTAAATTAATAAGGTGTTAATTTGATATAATGCTTTGGTTATGGGTAAAATGTGCAAAATTTTCAAAATAAGCAAGTGGTTATAAAACATTCATTTCTGTCGGGGAATATTCGTTTGTTCGTGGAATATTCTTGTTGTCAGGGAATATTCGTACGACTACGCAGCTATTTGTGGACCCTATAACGGAAAACGGTTGGATGAAGGAAAACAACAAAGTATGAGTTTTTATAAATAACGGCGTAATTGTTACCGTTAACACTGTTGGAATACTTGGTGGTTAAAATACAGTAATATGCGTGATTGCACAAAGATACACCACGGTCGGTATTAAAGATATTTTGGAATTATTGATTCTTACGTAAGAAGGCACTACTCAATAATTGTCACAGTAGTTATTGTTCAATATTTTATTTTATTGATTCAAAAATTGCTACGTGGATAGTTTATATTATTGTTATGTCAATAATTGTCATTGCACAGTATTTCCCATTATCAGGTCAATAATTCATATTATTTGAATAATATTATTAGATAGCATTATTGGCAATGTCTAGAAAGTTCTGTCAAGGAGAGGTTTGGTCACCTAATTGCGAGCCAGTAAGGAGAAATCTTTATCGGAAAGCCCCCTCTTTCCTGGGAACTGCCTGGTTGTCATTATTGTGATTCTGTAATATTATATGTGAATAATTAATTATTGATTTATATGATAAAGAAATATTTATTTGATGCGGGTATAAATGATGGATCTATTTATGTGTTTATAAATGAAGGAATTAATATTGAGGTGTTTTATCAGTATTTTATCGGATTGGAGGTATTAAAAGATCAAATCGATGTTCTTAAAGCTCTAATGCGTGAGTTATAATTTTAATCCGACCGTTGAATCGTTTTGATTTTCGGATATGTTATACATATATAAATTGAGTGTATATCCACAAATTTTGAACCGTTAAAAATTAACTATGATTTGTTATGAATTTTAAGAGGTGTTGAAAATCATCCGTTTGTGGATTTCGGATATTTTTTTCTGGAATTTGGAAAAACTTAAAGCTAAAAAGTTGTAGAGAATTTGATTTCATGTGGAATGGACATAAAATTCGTATTTTTCTGATAAACGGGCTATTTTCTATGAATTATTGAAGTTTTGAAAAATAAAATAATTTTTATTAAAATTGGGTGGGACCCACTTTTGATTTTGAAAACATGTGGGCTGCTAAAATCTTCCAAGATGGCTGCTCAATTAATTCAATTGAAGCATGAGTAGAATTTGTCTAAATAATAATAATATTTTATTATTTTAGTCTCCTATGGCGTTCTAGCATTTTCCTATAAATAGGCGCTTAGGTTAGAATTGAAAATCACACCAGAAATAAGTTTTCTTTCTCTCTATATTGTTGAGCGTATTTTTCTGAGTATTTAGATACTTTGAGAGTTGTTATTCAGTGCAAGTTCCCTTCGACTTTATATCTGATATTTCGAACAGAAGTACTATCATTTTGAGGTAAGGGATATTATTTTTTTCTGTAATGATGTTATTCTTTCAATATCATTATACCAAAATATTGGTATAGATTTTATTATGGAATTTCTACCTTTTTGTGTCGGGGTTACTATTCACATATACGGTACTATTCATGTATATAGCACTATTCACGAATACGACACTATTCACCGAAAAATAAAATTTTTTCTTTTTGTCCAAGATGTCTATTATTGTTACTATCTTTGATTGTATCCATGTTTTGATCTTTATTTTTGAATTCTGCTTCACGATTGGTTATTATGAAGTATTATTGATCTTGGATAAACTGTTATACGAATCCCTAATATTTGTCCTTCTATCTCACTAGATTCGTTTTCTTTAAAATATTTTTCATCATCCTCAGTCTTAAATGATGATATTACTGAATATCTTTGGCCTGTAGTGCAAATATGAATGATTAACTGATGAATATCTTTGGCCCATAGTGCAAAGATGAACAGGTGTTGAGATGAACATGACCAACTGGTAATACAAATGAATATCTTTGGCCTGTAGTGCAAAGATGAATATTTGATTAAAGATGTATATTGGTTGTTGTTACAGGAATAAATTATTGATGATAGACTTCTAAATCTTAGAAGATAGTAGAACTTATTCTCTACGTGACTCTTCTAATGGATTGTTGTTTCCGCTGCATTTGTTGATCTAAAACTTGTTGTCTATTATATTCTATCAGATTTTTTTCCATGTTAAAGACTAATGATAATTTATTGTATATTATCTTAGTCATAATATTCTTTACTAGGCTAGTTGAGCTCACCCTTTTTCTTTTTATTCCATTTTTATTCTCAAGAGGTGAGAACATAGCAGGATCTAGTCGGGGTATGGAGTGATGGTTCTAGAAAGATGTTTTAGCAGTCCTCACTATTTTTGTAAAATAGTGTAAGAATAATTATAATGAGGACTTATTTGAGTGTGGATATTGTCTAGAAGACAATATTTGTATTTAAACTCACAGTATGTGTTGTCGTATTTTGCACGACAATTATATTATTGAAGTTGTAGTTTGCTTTCTGTACCATGTATTTAGCGACTCAGAATGGGTGTTGTATATTTATTTTGGGAGCGTCATAATTGTAATATAATTATAAATGGTATAATATTATGTTGTACTTATAGGGAGAAAATCAAGTATAATAAAGGAAAGTAATGATAATAACTCATTAATGATAATATCATAAATTAGTGATTTTAGGAGATAATAATTAAATTAGAAATGATAATATCAGAACAGTTGACATTATGAAAAGAGTTTAGATTTGTAGTGATTTAGGGGATTATAAATTCAAATATTAATTTGGGGTTAAAAAAGTAATAATTTTAGGAGATAATAATTAAATTAGTAATGATAATATTAGAGCAGTTAACATTATCTAAATAATTTAAATTTGTAGTGATTTATGGGATTATAAATCAAAATATTAATGTGGGATTAAAAAATAGTAATTTTAGGAGATAATAATTAAGTAACTATAATATAAAAACTGGAGTAATGGATGAGCACATTAATTGTTAGACCCCAACTTTTATGAATTAAGATTAATTTTTCTCAAAATATTTTTTTTAATATTATGGTATGGATTTAATATAATGTTATAGTTGTGGGTAATATTTATAAATTTTACAAAGTATGCAAGTTGTTATAAAATATTCAATTGGTCGGAGAATATTCGTTTTAACATGGAATATTCGTACGACATCACAATCATTGGTGGACCCCACAACAGAATTATTGTCGGACTTAGAAAACGACAGAAATATATTTTTATGAAAAAAATGGCGGAAGTTTTACCGTTAACTGTTAAAATGCCCGGTGATAAAAGTACTGCTTACGTGAGAAGTCACTCAGTTTTGTTCAATTATTGCTACAGTAATTGTTGCATAGTATCTCACGTTATTTGATTCAATTATTATCAATATTTTATATATTATTAAATCAATAATTGAGATGACACGTTATTCATATTATTATATGCATAATTAACAATGTCTAGAAAGTTCTGTCGAGGAAAGGTGTTTGGTCAGCTAATTACGCGCCAATAGAGAGAAATCCTTATCGAAAAGCCCCCTCTTTCCTGAGAACGATCTGGTTGTTAATATTGCGAGTTATAATAATAATGAATAAATATTGAAGAAATTTTTATGGAGTATTTATTGTAAGTTTTGCTTATTATATGGACCCTCACTTACTCATTTTTTAAAATAATCAGTAGAGTGTGTGTGTGTGTGTGTGTGTGTGTGTGTGTATATATATATATATATACACACACATGAAATGTGTGTGAATGTGTAAGGTGTGTGTGTGTGTGATAATGGAAGGTGTAAGGTGTGTGTGTGATAGTGAAATATGTAAGGGGTGTGTGTGTGTACCGTGTGCGTGAATGTGTGTGTGTGTGTAGTGAATAAAAGTGGTGGTGGTGGAAAAGTGATAGTTGTGAAAGTGATAGGTAGAAGAAATGTGGTGATGAGAGTGGTATGGTGAAAGCGATGTGTGTGTGTGTAGAATTGAAAATCAGTCCGTGACTTTACATCCGTGAATGCTCAATTTTCATCCGTGAAATTATCTGTAATAACCGTGAATTTTAAGTCACCATGAATGTATGTACATTTTTTTTACTTTGTGTTATATATGGATACATACATTTATGGATTTCATTAAAAATGAATGCCTTGTGACCTAATTATACATTATGTAAGGATATTAAATAACCTAAGGGTTATGGTAACACGAAAAAGTTAGTATTTTATATGTATACTAACTTAAGTGGGTAAACTTAGTATTTCAAGTGACTAATAATTTTAAACCTAATTCTTGTAAATCTAATTAGGTTATGAGATAAAATCATATGTATAAGTAATTAAACTTCATATGATTGGAGATGAAAGCCCTAAATTATCAAATTAGGTAACATTATTAAAATTGTTGGACTATGTTTTTATCTAGCCCAAATCAATTAAAAAGAAAAGCCCAAGGAAAATAAAATGTAATCCAATACTTAGCCCACTTGATTGGGGGTATTCTAGACATTTGATTAATAAAAATTGGGCATTTAAAATAAAAGCTAAATGGTGGATATTATGAGGATCCTAAGTGGAATAATTAATCTAGCTTGTCCATTAGTAGACATGATTAAACATAAGGACAATGTTGTAAGACTCCCATTGGTTGCCACTCCATTATGCACATTTAATCATGTTTAACCTAAGGTAAGTAATAATACAAAGTGTTTTACCTAATGGGCAACAAAATGATTGTGGGAGAATTAATAATGAATTGCCCATTACATTTTGAATGCACATCTCATTCTTCCAAGACTTCATTCGTATTCCAACATTTTATTTTCTCTCCATCTTCTTCTTCTACCTCTTGCTCCCCAAGCTAGACAACTTCAAAGAGAGAAAAGAAAGAGAATTTCAGCCATAGGAAGAAGAATTATAGGAGTTCTAGTGGTTTATGCCCCTAAGTTTATTAGTTACTTTGGAAAATCAAGGAAGGTAGCCACTAAGTCAAGGTATAATGTACCTTCATCTTCTTCTCTTACCTTGTTTTGATAGCTTGAGTTTTGATGGAGTTATGTACAACTACTTAAGATACACTAGTTATACATACCATCATGCATGGAACTAAGTATCTTGAGTGTTAGATCAAAGACTTAGAGGAAGAAAATGAGCATATGTTCTCCAAGGGTGAAAACTCTTGTTTTTCTTCCACTAAATCTTGTGTAACTCAAGTTCTACAACTTGGAATTATGATCCGTCGAAGAAGGGGTGCTAGATACATGAGTTATCTAGTAAACCCAAGTGGTAGATCACAAATCTAGCATGTTTTGGAACCTTTAAGATTATTTTTCCCAAAACAGTCCACTTTATATGCTAAAGCTTTGAAATCCTAAATCAGCTACTGACTTGTTTTTCATGAGGCTGTTTCGGTCAGTTCCTTGTCTTGTAAAAATCTGGAAAAATATTACAGAGGTACCTTATGAAGTTATCTACGCGTAGGAAAAAGAACGGACACGTTTCGAGTTATATATTGTGCGTAATGACTATTTCCGTAAAGGACTCCATAAATATTATCCTACGAATATCTCACTGTGTATACACTAGAAAATTCCAAAATTTTTACAGTAGCTTCATATATGTTAGGAGAGCATACCCTGAAAATTTCAGATTTTTCTGAGCAAAACTCAATTTTTTAAAAATAGAGCAAGATCTGAGTGTTTTGAGCACTTTAAAAATAGTAAATCATTTTCTAAAATTCTAGAAAAATTAGAGGATCATTGTTGGTTCATATTCTGTTAAAATCCAGAAGCTGAGAAATTTTGGAATCAGTTTTCTATTTTTCCTAAAAATGATTAGGTTGTGAATAAAAGGAAATAAATAGTTAAATGATGTCTTTAATGAGAAAAATATGATTTTTATGCTTGAATGCTCATAATATATTATATCATGACTACCTTAGGGCATTTTGGTAATTTATAATAATAAATATTACTTATGACCTTTTATGGATATTAAATAAGAGGTTATTAAAGGATGAACAATTAGAATAAATTGTTTATTAATTTAATAAATCATTGGAATATTATTATAATACTAATAATATTATAATATGATGTTGTTATGTAAATAAAAATATTAAATTAGAGTATTATTATTAAATAATAATATTCGAGATTAAATAAAATATTATTAAATGATTAATAATATTAGTAAGTGAATAAAATATTATTAAATGATTAATAATATTAGTAAAGGGATAAAATATTATTAAATGATTAATAATATTAGTAAGTGAATAAAATGTTGGTAAATGATTTAAAGTATTATTAGTGAACCAATAATACTAGAAGGTGAATTAATATTATCTAAGTTAATAATATTATGTGAATTAAAGGTAGTAGATTAATAACACTATCTAGACATGATAATGTTTATAAGAACTTATTGTAATGTATGATATCTATGTGATTACATAATCGATGTTATACAATGACTAATTGAAAGACTAATTATAGGTCTCTCAAAGGAAGATATTTTAACTACATAGTGGATAGAAATTTATTTCGTGAGTCTGTAACTCTACGATCGAGGCAAGTTTCCTAACTCAACTTGAGTTATTATTTTCAAAGCATATTAGTGAATAATTATTGATGATTATTCACGTCTTTATTGATTATTGAAATTGCACTTTGTGCAATTGAATTCTGTTCTCTTGCCATTGAAGCGTGAATTAAATTAAAGTTCTTCATTTATGAAGCTATTTATGATAGATCTATGCTAATTGTATCGCCTAGATCAAGCATGTCTAAATTTGTTAAATCAAATGGATTTTAACTAACTCGTTCTTATTAATTGATATGGTAAGAACTCTTGGACCGAGAAATGGACAAATTTGATTAAGGCATGATATCAATGTCGGATTATTAAGTGTTTATGCATAAATCACGGGTATGAAAAGGTCGATCCCCTTGAATACCAAAACTTATTAAAAGGTCGATTTAAATCACTTTGAGCACCTTGGCAAATATTCATGGTTATTCAAAACCACTCGGTTCATGTTATTCAATTATCGAATATTCAATTGTTGATTATTAATTCATGTTCCTTCACAATCTTATATTATTATTGAACATTGAAGGCAATATTTCTTTTCTAAGTCATGATATATCTCCTTTGTCTTTTTAAACTTGTGAAGCAAATTAGTTGCTTACTCTTGCTATATCATGACCTCTATTTTCGTTAAGCTGAAGGATCTAATCACGAAGGACAAGGGCAAGGGCAAGATCCGGGAGTAATTTTAGAATGAATGTTAAATTAGTTATTATCTAATGGAGTTTCTTGAGTAAACTATTTGTATTATAAATGGTGTATTTAAAGTTAAGGTTGAGAGACCTTGGGACCATGTTTTGAGACTTTTGTATAATGAACAATGTATGTTTATTATTTTGAAATAGTTATAGAATGCTTATGATGATGATAGGATCGTGAGCCTTTGAATCTCGAGGTTAGAGAACCGGATTTGGGGGCGTCAAAGTTAGTATCAAAAGTCATGAGGTTATAAACATTAGGAATTGAAACCTAGGTTATAACCTTAGTAGAAAACTCTTATGGAGTATGTTAGGAGATGGATTATGGAAATTCATCAAGTTTGTGTTGTACTTAATAAAATATTATTTTATTTCATCAATGAATATATTTTATTGTGGTACTTGGCGTTGACTTTATGGTGTTTGTAGGATGTCGGCGGCTTGAAGGTAGTTACTCGATTGACGAGAGAACCCATTGAACATGAGGCCACCCAAGATGTCCCTCATGGTCCTCCGGTAGGGGACTTGTTGAGGAGAATCAGTCAATTAGAAGGCAGAGTGGAGGAATTAGAAGTAGAGAACCACACACTCCAATTTACTGAAGAACAATACAAGGATGCGGCTCATCAAGCCCAGATGGAGAAAGTCGAACAGAAGGAAAAATTTGATGAGTCTCAGTTGCAAGTTGGGATACTGATGGTACAGCTAGAGAATGAAAAGGCAAAGTTTGGAGAGCTGAGCATGATGCATCTGGAGATGCAGGCTGAGTTTGACGTAGAAATTGCCGATAAGATGCGGGTGGAAGAGGCACTCCATGAGTCGGATGAGCTGGTGGGCCAATTAAAGATCGAACTGCAGGTAGTAAAGGTCGGGAGTAGAAACTTTAGGGTGCCCTTGATGCAACGTATGAGGGCGGTAGCGGAGAGGGGCTAGGAGGGTCCACTCTGAGATAGGAGAGTCTAGTCGATCCGATTCGGACGTGAGAGTCCTCCAATGAGTTGCTTCCCTAAGAGCTGTCGTGCGAGGTGACTGGCAGGCCACCAGTGGTGATGATGTGATGGCCCGATTGTAAATAGATGCATTAGTACCTTTCTTGTTGTGTAATAAGTTTTTTATGTTGATGTAAACCTCGGTGAGGTGTGAGGTAGTAAATGGTTATGTACTTTCCCTAATTGTGTTTGTAGGGAGGTATCATTATGAGTTAATCCCATCTTTTGTGTTAAAATGGGATAGTAGCATTTATAAAATATACTGTATTAATCGTGTGTAAGTCTGCTTTGAAGATTGGTGTATGAATATAAATGCAATTATTATTATGATATGTGTTAGAAAATTTTAAATAGTAAATTTTCTATTTAATGTTATGTGAATTCGGTAGAATGATTTGGAAAATGTTCTTTAAAAACAAACTTAACCCACTAAGTAGGAGAAAGACTTCCAAATCTCGGTTTAAAACTCTCACATAATGATCATCGATTGTTTAAATAAATAGCGTATTACATACTAAGTAATCATATGATAATAAATCCGAGTAACGTGTTAGAATTTTTGTTTCACTAGATAATGGATTGCCAGACATGGACTCGGGAACCAATATATTGAAGAGTCGAGTTAATAATGGGATCTCAACAAAACCCAATGCAAGATTTTATTAACATGATGGTTGAAGCCATGAGGAATCAAGCTCAACCTGCAGGAAATCAGGCAGGCACCCAAATAGTAAACTTTAAGGACTTCAAGGCAGTAGGACCGCCAGAGTTGAGGAGGAACAACGGAACCGATAGAAGCCCAAATGTGGGTAAAGGAGATTGAGAAGGCCTTCGTTATTGCTAGAGTAGCAGAAGAGCAGAAGACAATTTTTGCTACCTACTTAATGAAGGGGGAGGCTAGCTATTGGTGGGATGCCAACCAGAACAAAGTCAGAACTGGAATCGTGACTTGGGAAGCATTCAAGAAGTTGTTCTTCAAGAACTACTTCGAGAGTGTTCAAGCAAGAATGGAGATCAAGTTCTTGGGCTGAAACAAGAGAATATGTCGATCGTAGAGTATCTTTGCGAAATTCAATGAATTGGCTGATTCGCTCCACATCGTGGACACAGGCGAGGAAAGCGAGAAGGTTTGAAAATGGACTAAAGCCGTGGATTTATAGTAAAGTAGCGGTTTTACAAATCACATCATTCTCAACTCTGTTGGAAAAAGCTCTTATAAGCGGAAGGAGAAGCGGCGGTCTCAAGATACTGATCGGAGAAGAATAAGAAGAAATCGGAAGGTGGGAATCAAAATGTCGGTAATAAGTAGTAGCAACAATAAGAAGCGGAAATGGAGGCGGTGGGGGGTAGTAATCCGGAGATGCGAGAAGGAAGCGAAGCGCAACAAAAAAAAATGGATCGGTGTGTGGGAGCTGTGGAAAGGGTCACTTTCGGGAAGTCTTTGGAAAGGAAAAATGATATGTTATACATGTGGGCAAGAAGGGCATACCTCACCCAATTGTACTAAGGTGAAGAAAGGAGGTTGCTTTAATTGTGGTGAAGTGGGACATCGGATCAAGGAAGTTGAAGAAGAAAAGCATGGATGGCGGAAATGGCAATTTGGGCAATAACACAAAGACAACCGATGGAGGAGGACCATTGACCCAAACAAGCCAACAAAGACGAACATTCAATATGACGGGCAAGATGTTGTGGCATCCGGGGAGGTGGTGTCGGTATAATTATAATTCGATCAATGATATAAATGCCTATGTGTTATTCGATTCAGGAGCTTCATGTTCTTTTGTATCTGATGAATTTGCTCAAAGATTAAGTTTACCTCATGAACTATTAGAACACCCAATGAATGTAGAAGTAGCAAACAAAGAAATTATCCCTGTAGACTACATCTATAGGAACTGTTGTGCTAATGTAAGAGGTTTTAAGCTTAACGTGGATTTGATACCGATTCGTCTTGGAGAGTTTGATGTAATCCTTGGGATGGATTGGTTATCAAGTCATGGAGCGGTCATTAACTGTAAGAAAAAGTGCGTACACCTAAAGACTCCGAATAAGTCAAAGGTGGTATTTTATGGCGATAAATCGCCAAGACAATCTTGTTGTCGGCGATGATGATGCAAACAAGGAAGTTGCTTAGGAAGGGTTGTATAGGTTATTTGGCTCACGTTGTAGATACCGCATGAGAATCGAGGGTGAACTGGGTCAAATACCTATTGTAAGGGAATTCGTTGACGTTTTCCCAGATGAAATTCCGGGATTGCCACCAGATAGAGAGATAGAGTTTGTTATCGATTTGGCACCAGGGACATCACCGGTATCCAAAGCGCCGTATCGCATGGCTCGGTAGAAATGAAGGCTGATGGTTCAACTACTGAGGAGTTGTTAGATAAAGGGATACATTCGACCAAGCATATCACCATGGGGAGCACCGGTCTTATTCAGTAAAGAAAAATGATGGGTCATTAAGGCTTTGTATCGACTAATCGGAGTTGAACAAGGTCACCATTAAGAACAAGTACCGTTGCCCGGGATCGACGATTTGTTTGATCGGTTGAAGGGGCAAAATACTTTTCAAAAATTGACTTGAGGGTGGTTATCACCAATGAAGGTGAGACATGAGGATATTCAAAGACGGCATTCGAACTTGGTATGGACACTTTGAGTTTCGGTAATGTCTTTTGGGTTAACTAATGCAATCACAAAGCATTCATGGATTTGATGAGCAGAGTGTTTAAGCGATATTTGGATAAGTTTGTTGTTGTGTTCATCGACGACATTACGGTATATTAAAGACGAGAGGAAGATCCGCTTTGAACATCTAAGGAGAGTGTTGGAGCGTTAAGGAGGGAGAAGTTGTATGCAAAGTTCTCCAAGTGTGAATTTTGGTTATGAGAGTGCAATTTTTGGGTCACGTTATCGACAAAGATGGTGTTTTGGAGATCCAAAGCCAAAAGTAGAAGCGGTTATCAGCGGGAACAGCCAAAACAAACAAGCGAAATTAGGAGTTTCTTGGGATTAGCGAGGATACTATCGAAGATTCATCCAAGATTTTTCAAAGGCACATCGCCATTGACCAACCTTACTAGAAAGACGGTGAAGTTCGTTTGGGCGGAAAAATGTGAAACGAGTTTCATGGAATTGAAGAAGAGGCTCGATCAAGCACACTGTGTTGGCTTTTCTGGGACAACACGGGAGGATTTGTAGTGTATAGTGATGCGTCACACAAGGGTCTTTGGTGTATCTTGATGCGCAAAGATGGCAAGGTCATGCGTCACGTCGCTTTCACGTCGACTAAAGGACTATGAGAAGGGTTATCCAGACTCATGACACGGAGTTAGCAATGAGAGTTTTTGCCTTGAAAATTTGGAGGCACTATTTGTATGGAGAGAAGTGTAGAGATATATACGGATCATAAGAGTCTAAAGTATATCTTCACCCGAAGGAGCTAAATATGAAAGGCAATACGATGGCTAGAAATTGATCAAGGATTATGATTGTGAGATTCTGTACCATCCGAGCAAAGCAAATGTAGTGGGTGATGCCCCGAAGCGTGAAAAGCGGAGAGAAGTTATTGAAGTTAACCATTCAAGAGGAATTGGTGAATGATTTGAACGACTTGACTTAGAGGTTAAGTACCGACTGAGGTCAATGAGAAATTATTTATCGTGGCAAATGAGCCCTACTTTATTAGATAAGGTTAAAGAGGCTCAAGAGAAGGACGAAGATGCGGCAAAGATCAAGAAGCGGTTAGGCGAAGGGATGAATTGAAATACAAGATTGATGGCACCTGACCGCTAAGATTTGAAGGGCGAATTTGGGATGCAGCTATTAATACGAGAACTAAGAGAAGAGATTACGCAAGAAACACATGTCGAGGTACTCGATACACCCGAGGAAGCACAAAATGTATCAAGACTTACGTCAACACTTTTGGTGGCCAAATATGAAGAGAGATGTTGCAGAATGTGTCAGTAGATGTCTAACTTGTCAGAGAGTCAATGCAGAACATCAACGACCGAGTGGACTATTACAGCCTTTAGAGATTCCAGAGTGGAAATGGGAGCACATCACGATGGATTTTGTGGTGGGACTTCTAGCAACGCAAAAGGGACACGATGCCATATGGGTGATCGTAGATCGTCTTACGAAGTCGGCTCACTTTTTGCCGATCAAGATCAGGTATAGTCTAGACCAGCTAGCCAAACTATACATCAAAGAAATTATATCGAGACATGGCGCATGCATCATTATCTATTGTGTCGGATAGGGATCCGCGTTTCACGTCAAACTTCTAGAAGAGTCTTCAAGAAAGTATGGGGCAGCTTGACTACGGATGAGCACCGCGTATCATCCATAGGCCCGATGGGCAAAGTGAGAGAACGATTCAAACACTTGAAGACATGCTCGAGCTTGTGTGATGGACTTCAAGGGTAGTTGGGAGGATCATCTTCCATTGGTAGAGTTCAAGATACAACAATAGCTACCACGCCAAAGATCGGAATGCCGCCATCTGAAAGCACTATATGGGAGGAAATGTAGACGCGCAAGTATCTTTGGGATGAAGTGGGTGAACGTCAATTGTTGGGGACCAGAGCTCGTGCAAGCAGCCAAGTAGAGACCATTAAGGTGATTAGAGCCCGACCGGTAGCAAACTCAAGATCGCCGGAAGAAGTATCTGAGACTTACATCGCGAGCGAGATTTTGAGGTGGGAAGCCATGCATTTTGAAAGTATCTCCTTGGAAAGGAAAGATAAGGTTTGGAAAGAAAAAAGTCGAGTCAAGAGATTTATTGGACCTTTTGAGATCTTGAAGAAGATAGGCGAAGTGGCGTGACGAGGTAGCTCTACTACCGAAATGGAACATATTCATAATGTGTTTCATGTGTCGATCTAACGACCATATAAGCCTGATTACAAGCATGTGATATCGTGACAGAGCAATTGGTCGAAAAAGATTTATCGTCGAGGAAATTCGATCGAAGTTTTAGATGAAAGGCGTAAATTGCGAAATAAGGTTATACATTACGTAAAAAGTTCTTTGGAGGAACCACAATCTTTGAAGAAGCTACGTGGGAACTTGAAGAAAGGATAAGAAAATTACCCACACTTTTTTGAGTAACCTTATATGTAATTCCGGGGACGGAATTCTTATAAGGGGAGGATGTAATAATAGTGAATTTTAAGTCACCATGAATGTATGTACATTTTTTTACTTTGTGTTATATATGGATACATACATTTATGGATTTCATTAAAATGAATGCCTTGTGACCTAATTATACATTATGTAAGGATATTAAATAACCTAAGGGTTATGGTAACACGAAAAAGTTAGTATTTTATATGTATACTAACTTAAGTGGGTAAACTTAGTATTTCAAGTGACTAATAATTTTAAACCTAATTCTTGTAAATCTATTTAGGTTATGAGATAAAATCATATGTATAAGTAATTAAACTTCATATAATTGGAGATGAAAGTCCTAAATTATCAAATTAGGTAACATTATTAAAATTGTTGGACTATGTTTTTATCTAGCCCAAATCAATTAAAAGAAAAGCCCAAGGAAAATAAAATGTAATCCAATACTTAGCCCACTTGATTGGGGGTATTCTAGACATTTGATTAATCAAAATTGGGCATTTAAAATAAAAGCTAAAAGGTGGATATTATGAGGATCCTAAGTGGAATAATTAATCTAGCTTGTCCATTAGTAGACATGATTAAACATAAGGACAATGTTGTAAGACTCCCATTGGTTGCCACTCCATTATGCACATTTAATCATGTTTAACCTAAGGTAAGTAATAATACAAAGTGTTTTACCTAATGGGCAACAAAATGATTGTGGGAGAATTAATAATGAATTGCCCATTACATTTTGAATGCACATCTCATTCTTCCAAGACTTCATTCGTATTCCAACATTTTATTTTCTCTCCATCTTCTTTTTCTACCTCTTGCTCCCAAGCTAGACAACTTCAAAGAGAGAAAAGAAAGAGAGAATTTCAGCCATAGAAAGAAGAATTATAGGAGTTCTAGTGGTTTATGCCCCCTAAGTTTATTAGTTACTTTGGAAAATCAAGGAAGGTAGCCACTAAGTCAAGGTATAATGTACCTTCATCTTCTTCTCTTACCTTGTTTTGATAGCTTGAGTTTTGATGGGGTTATGTACAACTACTTAAGATACACTAGTTATACATACCATCATGCATGGAACTAAGTATCTTGAGTGTTAGATCAAAGACTTAGAGGAAGAAAATGAGCATATGTTCTCCAAGGGTGAAAACTCTTGTTTTCTTCCACTAAATCTTGTGTAACTCAAGTTCTACAACTTGGAATTATGATCCGTCGAAGGGGGTGCTAGATACATGAGTTATCTAGTAAACCCAAGTGGTAGATCACAAATCTAGCATGTTTTGGAACCTTTAAGATTATTTTTCCCAAAAGCAGTCCACTTTATATGCTAAAGCTTTGAAATCCTAAATCAACTCTTGACTTGTTTTTCATGAGGCTGTTTCGGTCAGTTCCTTGTCTTGTAAAAATCTGGAAAAATATTACAGAGGTACCTTATGAAGTTATCTACGCGTAGGAAAAAAGAACGGACACGTTTGAGTTATATATTGTGCGTAATGACTATTTCAGTAAAGGACTCCATAAATATTATCCTACGAATATCTCACTGTGTATACACTAGAAAATTCCAAACTTTTACAGTAGCTTCATATATGTTAGGAGAGCATACCCCTGAAAATTTCAGATTTGTGCGAGTAAAACTTAATTTTTAAAAATAGAGCAAGATCTGAGTGTTTTGAGCACTTTAAAAATAGTAAATCATTTTCTAAACTTCTAGAAAAATTAGAGGATCATTGTTGGTTCATATTCTGTTAAAATCCGAAGCTGAGAATTTTTGGAATCAGTTTTCTTTTTTCCTAAAAATGATTAGGTTGTGAATAAAAGGAAATAAATAGTTAAATGATGTCTTTAATGAGAAAAATATGATTTTTATGCTTGAAAGCTCATAATATATTATATCATGACTACCTTAGGGCATTTTGGTAATTTATAATAATAAATATTACTTATGACCTTTTATGGATATTAAATAAGAGGTTATTAAAGGATGAACAATTAGAATAAATTGTTTATTAATTTAATAAATCATTGGAATATTATTATAATACTAATAATATTATAATATGATGTTGTTATGTAAATAAAAATATTAAATTAGAGTATTATTATTAAATAATAATATTCGAGATTAAATAAAATATTATTAAATGATTAATAATATTAGTAAGTGAATAAAATATTATTAAATGATTAATAATATTAGTAAAGGGATAAAATATTATTAAATGATTAATAATATTAGTAAGTGAATAAAATGTTGGTAAATGATTTAAAGTATTATTAGTGAACCAATAATACTAGAAGGTGAATTAATATTATCTAAGTTAATAATATTATGTGAATTAAAGGTGATCGTTAATAACACTATCTAGACATGATAATGTTTATAAGAACTTATTGTAATGTATGATATCTATGTGATTACATAATCGATGTTATGCAATGACTAATTGAAAGACTAATTATAGGTCTTTCAAAGGAAGATATTTTAACTACATAGTGGATAGAAATTTATTTCGTAGGCTGTAACCCACGATCGAGGCAAGTTTCCTAACTCAACTTGAGTTATTATTTTCAAAGCATATTAGTGAATAATTATTGATGATTATTCACGTCTTTATTGATTATTGAAATTACGCACTTTGTGCAATTGAATTCTGTTCTCAACGCCATCGAAGCTGTGAATTAAATTAAAGTTCTTCATTTATGAACTGTTTATGATAGATCTATGCTAATTATATCGCCTAGATCAAGCATGTCTAAATTTGTTAAATCAAATGGATTTTAAATATTTATTTCTTATTAATTGATATGGTAAGAACTCTTGGTCGAGAAATGGACAAATTTGATTAAGGCATGATATCAATGCCGGATTATTAAGTGTTTATGCATAAATCACGGGGTATGAAAAGTTGATCCCTTGAATACCAAAACTTATTAAAAGGTCGATTTAAATCATTTGAGCACCTTGGCAAATGTTCATGGTTATTCAAAATCACTCGAGTTCATGTTATTCAATTATCGAATATTCAATTGTTGATTATTAATTCATGTTCCTTCACAATCTTATATTATTGTTGAACATTGAAGGCAATATTTCTTTCTAAGTCATGATATATCTCCTTTGTCTTTTTAAACTTGTGAAGCAAATTAGTTGCTTACTCTTGCTATATCATGACCTCTATTTTCGATTAAGCTGAAGGATCTAATGCGAAGGACAAGGGCAAGGGCAAGATCCAGGGAGTAATTTTAGAATGAATGTTAAATTAGTTATTATCTAATGGAGTTTCTTGAGTAAACTATTTGTATTATAAATGGTGTATTTAAAGTTAAGGTTAGAGAGACCTTGGGACCATGTTTTGAGACTTTTGTATAATGAACAATGTATGTTTATTATTTCGAAATAGTTATAGAATACTTATAATGATGATAGGATCGTGAGCACTGAATCTGAGGTTAGAGAACCTGGATTTGGGGGCGTCACATTATCAGTCTGTGCGCCCGTGATAGAATAGTATCCTTTCCATTCTCCTATAAATAGGATGCTTAGTTAGAATTGAAAATCACACCAGAATCAGAGAATTTGACTTTTATAATATTGAGCGTATTTCTTTAGAGTTTAAGAAAGCTTTGAGCGTAGAAAATAGTTCAAGTCCTCTTCAAGAATATCTTCGCTATACCAGTTAGAATACTCTCCTTTTTAAGGTAAGGGATATTATTTTTGTTCAGTATTCGTATGAAATAATATTTTCTTCCATACTCTGTAGTATGTAAGTAATATTATTTCGTTTCAGATTCCGATTTCTACACTCATTTTATTAAATTTTTGGCTTTTATATTCCATGAAATTAGTAGAATATCTTTGAAATTTGCGCTTCATCCAGTATCTTTTCATAGAAATATTATTCTGAGCATTCTTAATAAGTTTTAACTTTTTTCATGCTGGAGTACTATTCTCGGGATACTATTCCTGAAGTACAATTCACTCAGTTACTATTCACTCGGGGTACTATTCATGACAAAAATTAATTTCTTTTTGATCCAAATTATTTTTAATACAATATTATTCTTGACTTTTACTCCACAAAGCAGTATCATGTTGACAATTTGAATATTATTGAATCCTGGATAAATTAAATTATAAATGTTAAAATACCCGGTGATAAAAGTACAGTAATACGCGTGGTTGCATAGTAGCACATGGTATTGATTATTGATGATTACATGAGAAGTCACTCAATTTTGTTCAATTATTGCTACAGTAATTGCTGCATAGTATCTCACGTTATTTGATTCAATTATTGTCAATATTTTATATATTATTAAATCAATAATTGAGATGACAATTTATTCATATTATTATATGCATAATTAATAATGTCTAGAAAGTTCTGTCGAGGAAAGGGGTTTGGTCACCTAATTGCGCGCCAATAGGGAGAAATCCTTATCGAAAAGTCCCCTCTTTCCTGGGAACGATCTGGTTGTTAAGATTACGAGTAATAATAATGATGAATAAATTTTGTTAAAAATATTGGGAGAATTTTTATGGAGTATTTGTTTTAAGTTTTGCTTATTATATGGACTCCGACTTACTCATTTTTTTTAAATAATCGGTAGAGTATATATATATATATATATATATATATATATATATATATGAAATGTGTGTGAAGGTGTAAGGTGTGTGTGTGTTATAGTGAAAGGTATAAGGTGTGTCTGTGATAGTGAAATGTGTAAGGTGTGTGTGTGTATCGTGTGCGTGAGTGTGTGTGTGTGTGTAGTGAATAAAAGTGGTGGTGGTGGAAAAGTGATAGTTGTGAAAGTGATAGGTAGAAGAAATGTGGTGGTGAGAGTGGTATGGTGAAAGCGATGTGTGTGTGTGTGTAGAATTAAAAATCAGTCCGTGACTTTACATCCATGAATTCTCAATTTTCATCCGTGAAATTATTAGTATGTGCGCCCGTGATAGAATAGTATCCTTTCTATTCTCCTATAAATAGGATGCTTAGTTAGAATTGAAAATCACACCAGAATCAGAGAATTCTTCTTCTATAATATTGAGCGTATTTCTTTATAGTTTAAGAAAGCTTTGAGCGTAGAAAACAGTTCAAGTTCTCTTCAAGAATATCCTCGCTATACAAGTTGCAATACTCTCTTTTTTAAGGTAAGGGATATTATTTTTGTTCAGTTTTCGTATGAAATAGTATTTTCTTCCATACTCTGTAGTATGTAAGTAATATTATTTCGTTTCAGATTCTGAATTTTACACTCATTTTGTTAAAGTTTTGGTTTCTATACTCCATGAAATTAGTAGAATATCCTTGAAATTTGCACTTCATCCAATATCTTTTCATAGAAATATTATTCTGAGCATTCTTGATAAGTTTTAACTTTTTTCATGCCGGAGTTCTATTCACAGGGTACTATTCCTGAAGTATTATTCACAAGATACTATTCACTCGGTTATTATTCACCCGGGGTACTATTAATGACAAAAATTAATTTTTTTTCGATCTAAATCATTTTTGATATAATATTATTCTTGAATTTTACTCCACAAAGCAGTATCATGTTGACAATTTGGATATTATTGAATTCTGGATAAATTAAATTATAAATCTTTAAAATTTATCCTTTGCTTTATTTTAATTGAATTCTTATATCATTGCCATCATTCTCATGCTTATATTGTGATGAAAGTCATCTGTGGCTTACGTGCATAGATGGACTATTGATTGGTATGATTATGATCAGGGATTATTCGGTATAATCATGACCGTAATGTTACAAATGATGTGGTAAAAGTCCTCATTGGCCCGTAGTGCATTGATGGACAGTGGTTGAAAACACGTATATCCTTGGCACGTAGTACATGGATAATTCGTGGTCGTGATACTAATGATTATCCTTGGCCGTAGTGCAGGGACGATTTGATGATGTGGATTATTTATTAAGCTGAGTCTTAGCGATAAAATTGATGATAAACTTTTTAAACCATAGAAGATAGTATATATAATGCTCTACTTGACTCTTCTAATGGTTTTCTTTTTCCGCTGCAGTTAGACTTGATGTCTATTATATTTTATCAGTTTAACACTGTTGAAGGCTAACGATAATTTATTTTGCATTATCTTAGTCATAATATTTCTTACTGGGCTAGTTGAGCTCACCCTTTGCTTTCATTGTTCTCTTCAGAAAATGAGAACATAGCCAGGACTAGTCGGGGAATGGAGTGATGGTCCTAGATGGTGCATTAGTAGTCCTCACTATTATGTGAAATAGTGTGATAATAATTGTAATAATATTGAATTTAAGTTTGGATATTGTCTAGAAGACAATATTCGTGTTGAAACTCCCAGCTTATGTTTTGTCGTACTTTACACGACAGTTGTATAATTAATTGTATTTGAATTCTGTACCATGTATTTGACGACTTAGAATGGGTGATGTATACCTATTTGTGGGGCGTCACAGTTGGTATCAAATCTTTAGGGATATAATCCCTAGCTAATATGTGAGACTAGAACTAAGAGGGGAGAGACGGGTAATTACTTCACTAGTATGACCTACCTAAGTTTATTTGTTATTTAATTGGTCGGTCAGAATATAGGGATAACTCTTGTTTTGTGGCAGTGTTTGAAAATAACATCTGAAAATGTTGAGATCAGCAATGAAGTACATGAGACCGTTGAGTCACCAACGATCAATACCCAGGATAATGTGCAATAGGAAGACAGTAATCCTCAGGTAAACAAAAACACCAATCAAATGATGAAAGATGGAATGTTCAGAGGCTTTATGCAATTCATGCAACATCAGGCGAGAGCGCTTCCTATTCAAAATGCAGGTGGAAACACTGGCAACTCATAGATGGTCACCGCTAAGCAATTCAAGGAGCTGGAACCATCGGAGTTTTGGGGAAAGCCAGAACCACTCAAGGCAGAGACGTGGATAAAGTAGATCACCAAGATATTTTATATCTTGGGATGCTCCGAGGAGCAAAAGGTTCTTTTTTCCACCTTCATGTTTAGAGGAGATGCAGATTACTACTGGGAATCAGTAAAACGTACTCAGCCTGCCACACTCAAAATATCTTGGGAGAAGTTCTAAGAAATGTTCAACGACAAGTACTTTTCCAAAAGTATTCATCACCTGAAGGAGGTGGAGTTCATCAAGCTAGAACAAAATAATATGACTGTGTCGCAGTACGAGGCTAAGTTTGCCGAGTTGGCCCAGTTTCCATCCCATTTGGTTGATAATGGGGATAGAATGACGCGAATGTTTCTGCGAGGTTTGAAACCCGAAATACGTCAATACCTCATTTCTCACAAACTTTGCTTGTATTCAGATGTTGTGAATAGGGCTCAATTATTGGAGCGCGATAATGAGTCAGCCCAACCAAGAGAGAAGTAGCCAAGCAAAATGATAATACCAGTGGTAGCAGTCATCGAAGCGGTGACAACAAACGTGGAGGGAATCAACATTCCAGAAATGGTAACCACTTCGGTGGTAATCATGGCCTAGATAATAAGAGTGGAAATTTCAAGAAGAGAAGATTCAACAATGATGGAAAGACGTCAACACCAGCACCCGTTGTTAAGGAAGGAGAACGACCACCTATCATATGTTTTAAATGCGGAGGGGAGGGACACATCAGTCCAAATTGCACGCAGCAGTCCAAAACGTGTTACAATTGTGGAAGAGAAGGTCACCTAGCTCAATTTTTTCGTGCAGTGAAGCCAAGTCCAGTTGGGATGGTGACACCAAATGCCATCCCAGACAAGTCAAAACCAGTAGATCAAGGGAGAGTGTTTGTCGTGACCTCCCAGAAAGCGAGGAATCCGAACGAGGTTATCACGGGTAAGCTAATTATAAACTCTAGCGAAGTTTATACCTTATTTGATACCGATTTTACCCATTCTTTTATTTCTCTTACTTGCACTCAACGTTTAAATTTAACTCCGAAGAAATTAGACTTTGACTTATCTGTTGAAACTCCGTTGGGAGAAACCTTCATTACATCCACTGTTTATAAGTCTTGTTTGATTCAAATCGGCAACCATACATTACCTGTCGATCTTATCTCTTTAAAAATACTTGCATTTGATGTGATTTTAGGGATTGATTAGTTAACTACTCATCATGCAAAAATTGATTATTTTCGTAAGGTTGTTAGCTTTCATATTCCTAACCAACCTATTATGTGAATTCAAGCAACCAAACAATTAAAGTCAATCAGTGTCATCTCAAGTCATAAAGCTATTCGTTTATTAAAAAATGGATGTCAAGCTTTCTTAGCTCATGTCACGGATTTAAACAAAAATACGTCAGTTTTGAATGATATTTCTATTGTTAATAAATTTCCTGGCGTATTCCCTGAAGAACTTCCTGGCTTACCCCCGGAGCGTGAAATCAAATTTTGTATCGACCTTGAACCCGGTACAAAACCCATTTCTAAAGCCCCATATCGAATGTATCATATTAAACTTCAGGAGTTAAAGACCCAACTACATGAATTGTTAGACATTAGTTTCATTCGTCCTAGTACGTCTCCTTGGGGTGCTCCTGTTCTATTCGTAAAGAAGAAAGATGGGAGTATGCGACTTTGTATTGACTATCGAGAGTTAAATCATGTCACCGTCAAAAATAGGTATCTGTTACCTCATATTGATGACCTGTTTGACCAGTTGCAAGGTTCTAAATTCTTTTCAAAGATCGATATTTGTTCCGGATATCATCAGTTAAAGATTAAAACTGATAAAATTCCAAAGACTTCTTTCAGAACTCAGTACGGGCATTACGAATTCCTAGTCATATCTTTTGGATTGACTAATGCTCTTGCTGGCTTCATGGATATGATGAACCGAGTATTCAAGGAATATTTGGATCACTTTGTGTTGTCTTTATTGATGACATCCTTATTTATTCCAAAAGCCGTGAAGATCATGAGCAACACTTGAGGCTGATACTCCAAAAGCTTCGTGAAAACAAGCTTTATGCCAAGTTAAAGAAATCCGAGTTCTGGCTTAAGGAAGTAGCATTCCTAGGGCACGTGATATCAAATCATGGAATATCTGTTGACCCAATAAAGATTGAAATAATACAAAGTTGGGAGCAACCTAAGTCAGTAACCGAAGTACGTAGCTTTCTTGCCTTAGCTGGTTATTATCGGAGATTCGTAGAAGGGTTTTCTCGAATCACTACTCCATTAACTCAGCTGACTCGGAAAGATAAAAAATTTGGTTGGAGCGAGGAATGTGAGAAGGGTTTTCAAGAACTCAAGAGGAGACTCATTTCAAGATTACGATAATACCATCATCGGGTAGGAGGGTTTTGTCATCTACAGTGATGCTTCAGGCAGAGGGTTAGGATGTGTTCTCATGAAACATGGGAAAGTCATAGCCTATGCCTCACGACAACTCAAAGAATATGAGAGGAATTATCCTACTCATGATCTAGAGTTGGCAGCGGTCGTTTTTGCGCTTAAAATCAGGAGGCATTACCTGTATGGGGAGAAAGTGGAAATCTATACGGATCATAAAAGCCTCAAATATTTCTTCACCCAGAAGGAAATAAACATGCGGCAACAATGTTGGCTCGAGTTATTGAAAGATTACGATCATACCATTCAATACCATCCTGGAAAAGCGAACGTAGTAGCTGACGCATTGAGTAGAAGATCATATGAGGGTATGAGTGCGATATTGTCAATGCAAAGGCCCATTTTTTATGACTTACAAAGGATGGAGGTAGAGATAAAGACTCTAGGGACCCACGTGATGATGTCAAATATACGAGTGGAATCGACTTTAATTGATAAAGTTGAAGCTGCTTAAGCTACAGACCTGGAGCTGATGCGTATGAAGAAGAAAGTGCAAGAAGATGCTATTTCGGAAGCAAGAATCGATGAAGAAGGAATACTTTGAGTCAACTCCATACTTTGTGTTCCTAACGATCCTGATTTAAAGTATAAAATTATGATGGAGGCGCATAACACACCATTTGCAATCCATCCTGGGAGTACCAAAATGTATTGTGATCTTCGACATACATTTTGGTCGAGCAATATGAAAAGAGAGATCGTGAAGTTTATCAAAAGGTGTTTAACGTGTCAACAAGTCAAGGAAAAGCATCAAGTGCCAAAAGGTCCATTGCAACCACTTGAAATTCTAGAATAGAAGTGGGAGCACAATACCATGGATTTCGTTACTGGTCTTCCCAAGGTTTCTCAAGGTATAGTTGCAATTTGGGTCATTGTTGATAGATTGACTAAGTCTGCTCATTTCTTACCTATACGAGAAACTTATTCACTTAAACGTCTTGTTCATATTCACATTGTAAGACTGCATGGTATGCCAGTATCCATAGTTTCTGATCGAAACCCAAGATTCACTTCACGATTTTGGGTTAGTTTTCAAAAAGCTATGTGCACAGATTTACGATTTAGTTCGGCATATCACCCTTACACGGACGGACAGTCGGAGAGGACTATTCAAACTCTTGAGGATCTATTAAGACTCTGTGTCCTTGACTTCAAAGGAAGTTGGGACAAGTTCTTGCCATTAGTGGAATTCTCCTACAACAACAGTTATCAAGCAAGTATCGGCATGGCTCCATTTGAGGCGTTGTATGGAAGAAAGTGTCGTTCTCCAGTATGCTGGGATGAGGTGGGTGAAAGAATGTTGTTGGGACCGAAATTGGTACGTATGACTACGGAGAAGCTCCAAATGATCTAGCAACGTATAAAAACCTCACAAGATCGAAAAAAGAGTTATGCTGATCTTCATCGAAAGGATGTGGAATTCAATGTTGGTTATCATGTGTTGTTACGTGTGGCTCCATGGAAAGGAGTTACGAGTTTTGAAAAGAGAGGAAAGCTCAATCCTTGATTCATTGGCCCATTCGAAATCCTCAATCGAGTAGGAATTGTGGCCTATAGACTCGCCTTACCGCCAAATATGTCTCGTGTTCATAACTTTTTTTGCATATCTATGTTACGTAAATACGTGAAAGACCTGAACCACATTATTAAGTTAGAACCGAATGAAATAGCGAAAGATTTAACATATGAAGAGGTACCTATTAAAATCTTGGATAAGAAGGAACATATTTTACGCTCCAAGGTTATACCTCAAGTCAAAGTTTTTGTGGAGAAACCACGATATTGAGGAAATGACCTCTGAGTTAGAATCTAAAATGAAATAAAGGTATACTCACCTCTTCGACATACCAGGTACGTACATCAATTTCGAGGGCGAAATTTCATAAGAATGGGAGGTTGTAAGACCCCAACTTTTACAAATAAAAATGAATTTTTCTCGAAATATTTTTTTTAATATTATGGTGTGAATTTGATATAATGTTATAGTTGTGGATAATATTTATAAATTTTGTAAAGTATGCAAGTTGTTATAAAATATTTGATTGGTCGGGGAATATTCATTTTAAGCGAGAATATTAAATGCAACGACAGACAATCATTGGTGGACCCCACAACAAAATTATTGTCGGAGTTAGAAAATGACAGAAATATCTTTTTATGAAAAAAATGACGGAAGTTTTACCGTTAACTATTAAAATACCCGGTGATAAAAGTACAGTAATACGCGTGGTTGCATAGTAGTACACGGTATTGATTATTGATGCTTACGTGAGAAGTCACTCAATTTTATTCAATAATTACTTTCGATAATTAGAATGTATAGTATCTCACATTATTTGATTCAATTATTGTCGATATTTTATATATTATTAAATCAATAATTGAGATGACAAGTTATTCATATTATTATATGCATAATTAACAATGTCTAGAAAGTTTTATCGAGGAAAGGAATTTGGTCACCTAATTGCGCGCCAATAGGGAGAAATCCTTATCGAAAAGCCCCCTTTTCCTGGGAACGATCTGGTTGTTAATATTACGAGTTATAATAATGATGAATAAATGTTGTTAAACATATTGAGAGAATTTTTATGGAGTATTTGTTGTAAGTTTTGCTTATTATATGGACCCTCACTTACTCATTTTTTTTAAAATAATTGTTAGAGTATATATATATATATATATATATATATATATATATATATATATATATATATGAAATGTGTGTGAAGTGAAGGTGTAAGGTGCGTGTGTGTGGTAGTGAAAGGTGTAAGGTGTGTGTGTGTGTGTGATAGTGAAATGTGTAAGGTGTGTGTGTGTGATAGTGAAATGTGTAAGGTGTGTGTGTGTGTACCATGTGCGTGAGTGTGTGTGTTTGTAGTGAATAAAAGTGGTGGTGGTGGAAAAGTGATAGTTTTGAAAGTGATAGGTAGAAGAAATGTGGTGGTGAGAGTGGTATGGTGAAAGCGATGTGTATGTGTGTGTAGAATTGAAAATCAATCCATGACTTTACATCCGTGAATACTCAATTTTCATCCGTGAAATTATCAGTCTGTGCGCCCGTGATAGAAAAATATCCTTTCCATTATCCTATAAATAGGATGTTTAGTTAGAATTGAAAATCACACCAGAATCAGAGAATTCTTCTTCTATAATATTGAGCGTATTTCTTTAGAGTTTAAGAAAGTTTTGAGCGTAGAAAATAGTTCAAGTTCTCTTTAAGAATATCCCTGCTATACAAGTTGGAATACTCTCCTTTTTAAGGTAAGGAATATTATTTTTGTTCAGTATTCGTATGAAATAATATTTTCTTCCATACTCTGTAGTATGTAAGTAATATTATTTCATTTCAGATTCTGAATTCTACACTCATTTTGTTAAAGTTTTGGCTTCTATACTCCATGAAATTAATATAATATCCTTAAAATTTGCGCTTCATCTAGTATCTTTTCATAGAAATATTATTCTGAGCATTCTTAATAAGTTTTAACTTTTTTCATGCCGGAGTTCTATTCACGGGGTACTATTCCTGAAGTACTATTCACGGGATACTATTCACTCAGTTACTATTCACCCAGGGTACTATTTATGACAAAAATTGATTTTTTTTGTCCAAATTATTTTTGATACAATATTATTCTTGAATTTTACTCCACAAAGCAGTATTATGTTGACAATTTGGATATTATTGAATTCTGAATAAATTAATTTATAAATCTTTAAAATTTATCATTTGCTTTATTTTAATTGAATTCTTATATCATTGTCATCATCCTCATGCTTATATTGTGATGAAAGTCATATGTGGCTTATGTGCATAGATGGACTGTTGATTGGTATGATTATGACCAGAGATTATTCGGTATAATCATGACTGTAATGTTACAAATGATATGGTAAAAGTCATCATTGGACCGTAGTGCATTGATGGACAGTGGTTGGCATGATCATGACCATTGGTGAAAACACGAATATCATTGGCCCGTAGTGCATGGATAATTCATGGTCGTGATACTAATGAATATCTTTGACCGTAGTGCAGGGGCGATTCGATGATGTGGATTATTTTATAAGCTGAGTCTTAGCAATAAAATTGATGATAAACTTTTTAAATCATAGAAGATAGTAGATATAATGTTCTACTTGACTCTTTTAATAGATTGATTGTTCCGCTGCAGTTAAACTTGATGTATATTGTATTTTATCAGTTTAATAACTTTGTTATTGGCTAATGATAATTTATTCTGCATTATCTTAGTCATAATATTTCTTATTGGGCTAGTTGAGCTCACCTTTTGCTTTCATTGTTCTCTTTGAAATGAGAACATAAGCGGACTAGTCGGGGAGCGGTGATGGTGCGAGATGGTGCATTAGTAGTCCTCAATATTATGTGAAATAATGTGATAATAATTGTATTAATATTGAATTTGAGTTTGGATATTGTCTATAAGACAATATTCATGTTGAAACTCCCAACTTATGTTTTGTCGTACTTTACACGACAGTTGTATAATTAAATTGTATTTGAATTATGTACCATGTATTTGGCGACTCAAAATGGGTGATGTATTACCTATTTTGGGGACGTCACATTAATTAGGTAGGACAGGTGTTGCAATTTGGGAATGACAAATGTCATCCGATGATGTTATGTATTTCAATTTAGTACTCCCTCCGTCCCTTTAATTATAAGACATTTAAAGTTGTGCACAAGTATTAAGGAAATGATTGTATATCATTAAATATAATATCAAATGTCTATATTGATCTTGCATTGAAAAAAAGATTGTTATTTATTAGATAAAAAATAGTGAGAGAACCAAAGTTATATTTAATACTTAGGCTAATATTAGAAACTAAGGAATTAATGCTTATTTAGAATTCTAAAACATATTAAGGCACAAAATTTTTTCTCTAAAACGTCTTATATTAAGGGACGGAAGGGTATATTTAATAGATAGATATTATTGGCAGAAAAATAAATATATTTTAAAATATTACTGATTCGTCTCAAAATTAAAATTAAATATATAATTTGATTTTTAAGGTCAAATAATGACATGTTAAACTTTAAAGTTATGTGAATTTATTTAATTTTAGTTAATACAATTATTATAATTGTATAGTATATAACCAAAATTTATTCGAGTTGTGTATTGAATTGCTCAGATTTAATTAACAAAATTTATCGAGTATAAAATAAAGTTTGATTGAGGTTCGTTTAGCTACCGAGTCTAGCAGTTTGAACTTTTCGAACGAATATGATCGAGTATCAATAAAAAATTATAATTTAAGAATATTTAAATAATTTATTGAACTTTAAAAATTATTCATATTTGAACCATTTATATTTCAAATCGAATTTGAATCAAAACTTTAATCAAATAAATATAAATCGATACCAAATTATTTACTCATTTTACATACGTATTTTGCTCCTATCACTTTCGGGGAAACATGTGAACCCGCCAACAATTATACGCCGTGACCACACCAAATATGTAATTTGAGTGCCTTCAAGAAGAAAAGGAAGGAGTGGACCCTATTTCACCATCTCAAAACACGTGCAGTCCATATTCACTAAGCCCATATTCTCAGTTGCCGGATTCATGTTATGTCAGTGCCTTATACCAATGTTTCTGATTTTTTGACAGGAAAAAATATATTAAAAAAATCTTAGGACAGAAAAGATTATATAAATTAAAAAGTTTGTTAGTTTTTAATATTATTATTTAGTTTATAAATTAAATTACAAAAAAAAATTAAATTTACATTTATACTAAAATAAGATTTAATTTAAATCTAAAAATTAAAATTAATTACTCTAACTAATTAAATATGTTCATGAAAAATATTAATAATATAATATTTTTATAACTAGATTCGTGTTTTGTCCAGGATGTTGAGCTTGTTAGTTGTAGTAGACTAGTAGCATAAATGACAGATTTTTAAAAAAATTGTTATTGTATTTTTATTATCGTGCTATCACGATTAAAATAACAACTATTATAATTTTTAACAGTAAATGCTGAACATAATACATATTTAACATTTATAAATTTTGTATATGGAATTGTTTTTCTGTAAAGAAATAAAAACAAACAATTTTATAAAAACTTATATACTCTAAATTTGTATATGCTCTTTGCATTCCTATGGTTTAATTTTTTTAGAAAAACCTAAAAAGTATCATTTAAACATATAGATGCAACTATTAAGGTATCTCCTTTTTTACCCTATTCTTTTTCTATTTTTCACATATATATATATGTAGGCGCGCCCCAGTTTACAAATTTGTTACCACTTTGACAATAAAAGTTAGGAAATGTTATAAAATTATAACATATATATTTGTGGATGTCTAAATTTAATTGTAATAATTTTTGAAATTTTAGAGCTTTTATGTTCATTAAGTATGGAACTCCCATGTTCATTAAGTTTTAAACTCATGACTTTTAAGTTTTGAAACTTCCAAATCCATATATCTATAAATAAGAGTATTGTAATAGAGAATGTGGATATATATAAAGATTATGAGACATGTCTCTTTTCTCTAATCATTTTATTTTTAATTTTAGTAATCTTTTATAACACGTTATTAGCACGAATTGCTTCTCACATTCGTCTTGAAGATAATCATATTTGATTTGAAGGAGAATGTATATTTATCTATTATATATATATGGATACGCAAATTTTTTTTTAGTATAACATACTGCATGTTTTTTCATTCATAACCTATTATTAGAATTTGTTGTTCTTGGTTCTAGCATGCTAATGACTGTCATACTCATATGTAAGTCATCATCACACCACCCTCAAATTGTCTTGTTGTTATACGGTGAAATATCTAACCTCAATTATTGTGCAGTGTTTATTTTATAAAAGTGTATTGTATTCCTTCCAGTCTAAATAAATCAAAAGGGATCCGATAAAATACATGATGTTTGGGTACTTTTTAGTTTTCATACTAAAACAATCTTTTGATATATTTCTAATTATTTTTGATATATTTCATTTTGGCATGCATGGTAGCATATTTGATATATTTCTAATGACCTTTTTGATAAATTTTTGTATGAAGTGACAATGACAAATCTTGTCAAACTTGAATTCGTGGAACTTGATATTACGGGTAAGAATTATTTGTCATGGATTCTTGATGCCGAAATTTATCTTGATGCCATGGGTCTTGGAGACACCATTAAAGATGGTAATGAAACACCTAGTCAAAACAAGGCAAATGCCATGATTTTCTTACGCCATCATCTCCATGAGGAGTTGAAATTAGAGTATCTCACAATAAAAGATCCTCTTATTCTTTGGAAAAATTTGAAAGAAAGATATGACCATCAAAAGACAGTTATTCTTCCAAAAGCTCGTTATGATTGAATACATTTACGATTGCAGGATTTTAAATCAGTAAGTGAATATAATTCTGCAATGTTTAAAATCAGTTCTAAATTGAAATTATGTAGAGATAATGTCACTGATGGAGATATGTTAGAAAAAATTCTCTACTTTTCATGCCTCGAATGTGCTCCTGCAGCAGCAATATAGAGAATGAGGTTTTAAGAAATATTCTGAACTTATTTCATGTCTCCTTGTGGCTGAACAAAATAATGAGCTTTTAATGAAAAATTATGAATCGCGATCGAATGGTTCAGCTCCATTCCCTGAAGTGAATGTTACAAGATATAATAATAATTATGGTCGTGGTCGTGGTCGTGGTCGTAATAGAGGTCGTGGTCGTGGCCATGGGCGAGGACGGTTTAATTACCGTGACCATGATACCAAACCTTCAAAGAATGAGGAGAAACCAGAAAAGGGGAAGAATATAAATAACAAAGATACCAAGAAGGAAGAAAATATTTGTTATCAGTGTGGAATGAAAGGACATTGGTCTCGTTCCTGTCGTACAACCAAACATCTTGTTGATTTATATCAGTCCTCTTTGAAAGGAAAGGAGAAGAACATAGAAATAAATTTTTCTCATCCACATCAAGATAATAATGATATTTATTTTGATCCTATGGATATGACACACCTTGACGTTGCAGATTTCTTTGAGCAAAATAATGAGCAAGTTAATATTTCTTGTAATGAAAATAATTAGTTCAAAATTATGTTAATCCTTTTTAAGAGTGTTCCTTCTATGCTAATAAATTTCAATGTATTTTGTTTATTTTATGTTGGTTTGTGTTATTAATATTATGTCTTATTATAAACTTATTATTTATTCCTTTTATGAAAAAAATATGGATTGGCGTCATGCTATATATGAGCCTAATATCAGTGGCGGAGATATATGCTTAGTAGATAGTGCAACGACGCATACTATTCTCAGACATAAGCAATATTTTTCAAATCTAAAAATGATGAAAGCTTATATGAATACAATATTAGGTTCATCAGACTTGATTTAAGGCTCCAGAAGAGCCAATATAATGCTTCCTAGTGGAACAAAATTTATTATTGATAATGCTTTGTTTTCCACTAAATCAAGGAGGAATCTGCTATGTTTTAAAGATATATGTCTTAGCGGGTATCATATTGAGACATCTAATGAAAATGGTATTGAATATCTTTACATTATATTAAATGTCTCTACTGGAAAACAAATATTAGAAAAATTACCCATTTTATCTTCAGGTTTGTACTATACAAGTATTAGTATAATTGAAGTCAATGCAATAATGAAACAGAAGTTCAATGAACCAAATAATTTTATTATTTGGCATGACCGGTTGGGTCATCCTGGATCAATAATGATGCGAAAAATTATTGAGAATTCATATGGTCATTAATTAAAGAACCAGAAGATTCTTCAATTTAAGGAATTCTCATGTGCTGTTTGTTCTCAAGGCAAATTGGTCATTAGACCATCACCAGCTAAAATTGGGATTGAATCTCCAAAGTTTCTAAAATGTATTCAAGGAGATATTTGTGGGCCTATTCACCCACCAAGTGGACCATTTAAATATTTTATGGTTTTAATAGATGCATCTACAAGATGGTCACACGTGTGCTTATTATCAACTCGCAACCTGGCGTTTGCGAGATTACTTGCTCAAATTATTAGATTACGAGCACACTTTTCAGATCATACAATCAAGATTATTCGTCTTTATAATGCTGGTGAATTCACATCCCAAACATTTAATGATTTTTGTATGTCTCTTGGGATAAATAATGAACATCCTGTTGCCCATGTTCATACTCAGAATGGTCTTGCTGAATCATTTATTAAACGCCTCCAGTTAATCGCAAGACCATTGCTCATGAGAAAAAAACTTCCTGTCTCTGTTTGGGGGCATGTTATTGTTGGGTAAAATCTAATTACGCACAACACGCAAGTATACGTGGTCAACAAGTAATAAAGTGATAAGTTGAGTATCGTTCCCACAGAGACAATTAGCAAGAACTTAAGCTTACAACTATCAATTTTTAACTAATCCGAATTTTATTAAACTAACTTGAATAAATGAGGAGAAAATCTTAACAACTAATACTCTAACTATCATTAATAACCCATAAAGATAAAACTCAATTTTCAAACAATACTTGGAGAGTTAGGCTCATGATTTCACTCTAAGCTTTACTCAGATTAATTCACTTTTATCTCAATTCAATTCAATATTCCAGTTTATTAATCAAGAACACAATTGTAGCATTAACCACCTCTCAGTGCACCAATACCAAATTAACTCAAATCCACAATTAAGATAGAATTAAGCCAAACACTTCAATCAATTAACTCACAATATCTCTATGCAAATTAAATCAAAAGAAGTTTAAGATTAAGTTCTCTAACGATTACATGCGATGTTAAGCGTATCTCTACCTTAACATTCATCACAATTCTGCTATTCACAAAATTCATGAACACATGTTATATCAATTAAGTCTAGATTTAAACATCTTCTCTCGAATCTATTCAAATCCACAAAGAATCGTTGATCAGGTAATTCACAAATTCAAGCTCAAATCAATATAGATAAACCATTGAATATTTTATTAAACTGAGAATTAAAGCTAATAAACCATTGTTCCACTCAAAGATCCATCAATTGCTTAAAAAGATAATTAATTCATAATAAATAAATTAACTACTGAATAAATAAAAAGAGACATCATCCGAATTACAGATAATAAAAATTAAGGAAGAATAATAAAACACCACCCTTCTCTGAATTCAATTCCTGCAATTTTTGTGAAGTTATTCTTTCTTCTCTAGACCTCTAAACTTGATCTCCAATGTCGTTCTTTTGCAAAGTTGTGTATATCCCTTGATTCCCCTCTTCCTTTTACTTGTAGACCAACTCTTCTCTAGATACTCTCCTAGCTTGCCTCCACTTCTTATCCAAAACAACTTAAAACAATTCTAATTCTCTCCAACTACTGCCATCTAACTCCTCTTTAAAAACCAATTCATCGCCCAACAGTAGTCATTATAGTGGCCTTCATGAACAGTCAAGTCGTCATTATGATGATAAGGCGTAATAGACCAAGTACATAGCCAATACAATGACCCAATGTGAAATAGTCGTAAGAGATAGCTAGCATAATGATAATAAGACTCAACAGCTTCCCTCACGGCAATGACAACGCTTACACCATCATGAATTTCATTAATCGATCACACAATTTCAAATGCTTCCAAACGCAAGACGCCTCTGCTTTTCCTACATTAAACAAAAAACCCATCAACAGTAACATAAAAAATGCATAAAAATAAACACAAAAACAGACCAACTGAACACAATTCATGGTTTAAAAACCTACTCATCAAAATCCCCAAAACTTAAACGTTGCTTGTCCTTAAGCAAACACAATGTTATGCAATGAAATGCAAATAATCTTAAAATGTTGAATCCAGTATCAAATTAGTAATACCAAATCACTGACAAGGCCTCAGAGAAATCATGTAAATTTAGCAATACCTCATAACGAAACCAATCCACAATTTCTAGCCAACCATTGAATCTCAAACTGATATCACTACTATAATGTGTGTGTGTACCAACAACATAAATTGACATACTATCAAATTTAAAACATAACACACCTCTTCTAAGGCTTAAACAGAATAAATATAAGAAATCCAACAATAAGCTCGATCCAACCAAAGCTAGACACAAACCATCATAAAGGGTCAACTTGGGGTATTTATACCTCACTTAACATTCACGGGGGCATTTTGCTCTTATTTCCCGTTTTATTCTTTTTTTTTTTTTTTTCTTTTTAACCATGACTGTGCAATGTCTCATTCCATTAGGCTAACAGTGATACCCCTTAGCGAGCTTTCGACCAACGACTCCTGCACTATATAAGACCTTAGGGCGCTTAGGTTTTAAGATACCCTTGAGCGATTTTTTTTCAAGTAACAAAGGCCCCGAAACAAAACTAGCCACGATATATTTTTTTTTTTTTTTCATAAATGAAGCTTATATACCTACATATTCCCCCAAACTTAAGTTCTTGTCTAACACTAGTCATCACTACTTATTCTTATCATTCTTATATTTAAACTAGTGATGCCTTTTAGAGCTTTATTATGAATCAATTTAACGCAATCAATCTACCAGTTGGTATGTTCGTGCATTCCTTTTATAATTGTTTCAAACAGTAGAAAGATTCAACTTATAACACAAAATTATTTCAAAGTTCCTTTACTAAGTATCGCACAATTTCACCAAATTCCAACCTCATCATTGGCCCTGAAAAACAGTAACATATCCCAACTATCCACTGGATTCGTGTAAATAAAATTTTATATATATATATATATATATATTATAAAAACTAATTTAAAATTACTATGCAAATGAAAACTATAAACTATCATGCAAATGCAAATAAAATAAATAAAACAAATCCCCCAAACTTAAATTAAGGAATGCCCTCATTACTTCATATATGCTCAAAAATAGAAAATTTGAGGACTTCCACAAACCAAGCATTATCGCTGCTGCGTCATCGTCCGAAGGAGGATATGTTGGCAGGATAGGAGGAGTCAGCATAACGAGTGGCTGAGCATTTGGATTACAACGAGCAAATGCCTCAGCAAGCGTGTTGAATGCGTTTGCATTGTACTGATGCATTAAATTTTGCCTCTCAGCCAACCACATGAATTGATTCCTTGGGACCCGTGCTTGTTCCTCACGAGTAGGTTCCTCATAAACTGGTTCTTCTTGCGCCGGTTCTTCACTAGCCGAGGATGATGGTTGACGGATCATGATGTAACCCTCACCACGCGGGTGGGACTGTGTTCCATCCCAAGCTATATACCTTTGAATAGTTGCATGGTCAATTATGGACAATGGTTGTTGAATTGGTTCATTAGGTTGCCACTGCACCCCAGCCTTTTGGCATAAATCGGTAATTAGAAACCCGTACAATAGCCCGCCTGTGGTACTCCCCCGTAGTGCTCGGTCAATGGATTCTTGAATACATTCCCCCACATCAACATTATAGAAAGCAATTGAATTATTCACAAGATAGTGGTGGTGAATGATTCCATACAATAATTGGGTCCGTGCTTTAGTAACCTCAGTTAGATGACTCGTGGGCATTAATCTAGCACAAATGAATGCATGCCATGCCTTTCCATATCGACTCAGTTCTGCGTGAGGAAAACTTATCTTTTCGTTCGTTCCAGCTTTAATCGTCCATTTTGTTCCTGGTTTACATAATCGGGCAATCAACTCATCTAGCTCGGGCAATCAACTCATCAACTCATCTAACTCAAAATTCTGCACCTTCTTCTTGATTTCACAATTCTCAGCTTTACCACTCAATATTGGATGTCACAACAAGAAATTTTTTTTGAGGGATGACGAGAATTATCACACCTTTTATAAGTTGGGTTTACCTCTTTGAAGAGAAGTCCCAATTTGTATCACTTTATGTAAGGCTAGTGTTAGATGTAGGATTGGGTTGTGATTCTTGAGTGTTGTAGTGTCAAGATGTTTAGAATGAAGGAACTTCATATATAAACAATAGAAAACTAACGTGGGTGGGAGTTGGGACTTGAAAGGGTTAGTGGTTTTGGAATTTGGAAAGGAGAAGGAGTGTAAAGATAAATTAATATGGAGTTATGGGGAAAAGGAAGTGCAATAGAATTAGGAGAAGTGGAGAAGTGGTATTGATGAAATAGAGAGGTGAAGAGGTGGAGTTATTCAATTCAATCATGCCTCTTTAGTTGTTGAATTTCCATGCGTCATGATCGGTGCCTGCTTCTCAAGTAGTCGTGTAATGCGCTTTCGCCTCGATGGTCTAATAATTCTCGATCCTATAGCGATCGGCCTTGACCCAATACAATGACGCAATGCTAGGTATGTAGTATGTTTGCTTTCGGTCGTCAACTGTCTTTGTGGCTCTATCGTCATTGGTTCCGACGTCACGTGATGCCTTTCTATTGTGCGCTTTTCGGCCATGATTAGTCTAGAGAAACTACTTGGGTAGCTCATCAATGTGGGGTCTGGCCTTGATCGGTACCGGGTCTTTTATTCTTCACGCTCTATAATGTTATTGCTTGACTGCACTTGCTTGGGGTTCCTGCAATTATAGAGATTTTATTACTCTCCAAGTATACATTCTACTGACTAAGCTATAACTAAAAATTAAAAGTAAATAAAAGATGGAGTTTAGAACTTGGGTTGCCTCCCAAGTAGCGCTTGGTTTAATGTCGCTAGCCCGACAGTCCCTCATGTTTTATTGCGTATTTGTGAGGGTAATGTTGATGGTGTCCACATTTGCATCCTCGCCCTAGTAATGCTTCAATCTTTGACCGTTGACCTTGAAGGTTTCCAATGGGTTTCTACTATACAGCTCCACGACACCATGTGGGAAAACCTTTTTTATGGTGAATGGTCCTGACCACCGTGATTTAAGTTTCCCTGGGAACAACCTTAGTTTTGAATTGAGCAATGAAAGATAACTTACTGGCATGAACGTTCGGTGATTGATTTTCTGATCGTGCCATTTTTTCACCTTTTCCTTATATAATTGTGCATTCTCGTAAGCTTGTAATCTGAATTCGTCAAGCTCATTTAGCTGTAGTAATCTCTTTTCCCCCACTGCTGCTTGATCAAAGTTCAGTTTTTGAATAGCCTAGTATGCCTTGTGTTATAGCTCAACCAGAAGATGACATTCCTTTCCATACAACAACTGGTAAGGTGACATGCCAATTGGAGTCTTGTATGCGGTCCGGTATGCCCAAAGTGCATCATCTAATCGAAGCGACCAATCCTTAGGATTTGGGTTGACTACTTTCTCCAATATTTTCTTGACCTCCCTGTTTGACACCTCTGCTTGTCCATTGGTTTGGGGATGATAAGCCGTCGCTATTTTGTGGTTAACCCCATATTTTGCCAACAGTAGTCACGTAAATGCTTTGTTGCAAAAATGACTTCCCTCATCACTTATTATGGCCCTCGGTGTTCCAAACCTTGTAAAGATATTTTTCTGTAAAAATCTTAGGACCACTTTGGCATCGTTCGATGGTAGTGCTGCGACTTCTACCCATTTTGAGACGTAGTCCACCACAAGTAAAATATATTGATTGTTGAGAGACGAGGGGAATGGTCCCATGAAGTCAATGCCCCATACGTCAAAGATTTCAACCTCTAATATTACTTGTAACGGAATCTCATTTCTTTTTGATATGTTACCCACTCTTTGACAGTGATCACATGTTTTGACAAATTGGTGAGCGTCTTTAAACAGGGTTGGCCAATAAAACCCTAATTGAAGCACCTTTGCTGCTGTTCTTGTACTACCATAATGCCCGCCATATGCAGATGAGTGACATTCGTGCAAGATGTTCTTCACTTCGCTGTAAGGCACACATCTTCGGATCATCTTGTCGGCACACTATTTGAACAAGTACGGCTCATCCCACATATACCATTTGACATCGTGCAGAAACATCTTTTTCTGCTGTCGTGTAAGATCAGGAGGTAGTATGTTACTGACGAGATAATTAACGAAGTCTGCATACCATGGTACTTCTATTTGAATCCTGAATAATTGCTCATCTGGGAAGGTTTCGTTGATGACACACGTATCCTCATTCTCTTTGTCAAAATTTTCCAGCCTTGACAGATGATCAGCAACTTGGTTCTTTGTCCCCTTTCTGTCCTTGATCTCTAAGTCAAATTCTTGTAGGAGGAGGATCCATCAGATAAGACGTGGTTTTGCGTCTTTCTTTGCTATCAAATACCGAATGGTCGCATGATCCGTATAAACTATTACCCTTGTTCCTATCAAGTAGGCCCAAAATTTATCAAACGCGTACACCACTGCAAGTAATTCTTTTTCTGTTGTTGTGTAGTTCAATTGAGTCTCTGTGAGTGTTTTACTTGTATAGTAAATAACATGGAATATCTTGTTTCGGCATTGGCCCAACACAGCCCCGATTGCATAATCACTTGCATCACACATTAATTCAAACGACATGCTCCAATCCGGAGCGACGATAACGGGGGCTGTAGTTAGCTTTTTCTTCAACAACTCGAAGGCCAACTTACACTCCTCATCGAACTTGAGTACTAAATCCTTCTCCAGGAGGCTACACAATGGTTTTGCTATTTTTGAAAAATCCTGAATGAACCTCCTATAGAACCCTGCGTGTCCTAGAAAGCTTCTAATACCCTCGATTGAACTCAATGAGGCAATTTCTCAATTGTTTCCAGCTTGGCTTTATCGACCTCCAATCCTTGCATCGAGACTTTGTGTCCCAAAATTATGCTTTCTTCCACCATAAAGTGGCATTTCTCCCAATTAAGTACTAGATTTGTGTCAGTGCATCTCTGTAAGACCATTACTAGATTTACCAAGCACGCGTCAAAATTATCCCCATAGACAAAGAAATCGTCCATGAAGACTTCCACATTCTTTTCCACCATATCTGAGAAGATGGCCATCATGCACCATTGAAAAGTGGCAGGTGCATTACACAGTCCGAATGACATTCTCCTGAATGCGAACGTACCGTACGGACACGTAAATGTTGTCTTTTCTTGATCCTCCGGAGCGATGACAATTTGATTATACCCTGAGTATCCATCCAATAAACAATAGTATGCATGACCCGCCAGTCTGTCTAGCATTTAATCGATGAAGGGCAAAGGGAAATGATCCTTGTGAGTTGCTTTATTCAATTTTCTATAGTCCATGTAAACTCTCCATCCAGTCACTGTTCTTGTTGGAATCAGCTCATTGTTTTCGTTTTGAACCACAGTTATACCTCCTTTTTGGCATACACATTGCATCGGGCTAACCTACTTCTTTATCCGAAATTGGGCGAGATGATACCTAATCTAAACACTTGAATTTCCTTCGACTACTTCTTTCATGATCGGATTGAGCCATCTCGTTGTTCCACTTAACCGGTTTAGCATCATCCTCCGCCGTCAAAATTTTGTGCATGTAAAAGGATGGACTGATTCCTTTGATGTCCGCTATTGTCCAACCTATCGCCGATTTATGTTCCCGAAGCACTCGCAGCAGCTTTTCTTCCTGCAATTCGTTTAGTGCAGCAGAAATAATAATAGGTAAAGAATTTGACTGGCCTAAATACGCATACCTGAGGTGTTTAGGGAGTGGTTTCAACTCAAGAATTGGTGGTTCCTCCAATGACGATTTCATTCTTGTCGTTGTCCAATCTTCCATGTGCAATGTTTCGAATGGTGCTTTAAATCTGCTTACTCGTGGCAGAGAGTCCAATACTTGCAAATATTCTCCAATTTCTGGATCGTCAAGTCCTTCACCTCCCAATAATGTTGTCACCAATGGATCACTCTCCAAGCTCTTGTTCATGTCTTCGCCAACTATGTGGTCAATAAGATCCATTCTAAAACATTCTTCGCCATCCGTCGGGAATTTCATGGCCTTAAACACATTGAATTTAATTTCCTGGTCTTGAACCCTCATAGTCAGTTCCCCTTTTTGTACATCGATGGCGTCCCACCAGAAAGCAAGAAAGGCCTCCCTAGAATGATTGGGATGTTTTATCTTCCTCATAGTCTAAGATGATGAAGTCTGCAAGGAATATGAATTTGTCCACCTTCACTAGGATGTCTTCCACAATGCCTCTTGGATATGTTACTGACCTATCTGCCAATTGCAAAGAAATGTTTGTAGGCTTGGGTGCAGGCAACCACAACTCTGTGTAGACCGATAACGGCATAAGATTCACACTTGCTCCCAAGTCACACATACATTTGTTGAACGCCGTATTCCCAATTGTGCATGGAATGGTGAAGCTACCTGGGTCTTTCAACTTTGGTGGCAATTTTCGCTGTAACACTGCACTACACTCTTCCGTTAAAGCTATTGTCTCATAGTCTCCCAACTTCTTCTTTCTCGATAGAATCCCTTTCATGAATTTGTCATAACTAGGCATCTGCTCCAGGGCTTCTGCAAACGGGATATTGATTTGAAGTTTCTTAAAAACTTCCAAAAATTTTGCGAATTGTTTGTCTACTTTCTGCTTTTGAAGTCTGTGCTGAAATGGTGGGGGAGGATAGCTAACTGGTTCGCTCACTTTGGGATGCTTTCGTTTTTTATTTGGTTTATCTACCGTTAATCTCAATCTCGTGCATTTTCCATATCATCTCCAACTTCCTTTACACCCATTGTTTTTTGTTTCTTGCCCCTCAAGATGTCTTCCACTCCTCAACATAATAGCTTGACATTGCTCGTGATTACCTTTTGGGTTTCTTTCGGTATCACTGGGTAGTGTTCCTTGTGATCTATTATTCAATGCTAGTGCAATTTGTCCTATTTGATTCTTCAAATTCTTGATTGCAGTTTCTTGTGATTTTATGGCTATTTCTTGTGCTTTTATAGCCATTGCTTGATTTTTCATGGCTGCTTCATTGCTGGTTATGTACTTTGTCACCAACTCCTCCAGATCTGATTTCCTTTCTTGGTATTGGGTTGGATGTTGATGTGTCTGAAATCCTGGGGGATAAGATGGCCTTGGAGCATGTTGTTGCTGGTTATTACTCCACGATAGATTTGGATGGTTTCTATTCCTGGTTGTCGATGATTCGATAGGTGTTTTGCGGAATTCTATTGTAGCTACCCACAAACTGCACAGAGGCTGGATTAATTACACATTGGTCCGTAGAATGTTCTCCCGCGCATAACTCACAAATACTTGCCACTTGCTGTATCTGTTGTGCTTGTTGCAATTGTACCCCCGCCATAGAATTAAATTTCTTTGAGAGTGCTAAAATTTGTGCTTGTATTGCCGTCATTCCATCAACTTCTAACACTCCTGCGACTTGATTCATTCTCGCCGTGGGCCACTGGTAATTGTTAGCTGCCATAGTCTCTATCAACTCATACGCTTCCTCATAACTCTTTGCCATAAATGCTCCACCTGAAGCTGCATCAATGCTCGTTCTGATGTTTCCATTCAATCCATTATAAAATGTGTTCAATTGCAACCATTTCGGCAACCCATGATGTGGACATTTTCGAAGTAATTCTTTATATCGTTCCCATGCCTCATACAATGACTCCCCGTGTTGCTGTTCAAACATCGTTATCTCGTTCCTCATTTTTGCCATTTTTGCGGTGTGGGAAAAAATATGGCGAGGAATTTCGAGCTAAGGTCTTCCCACGTAGTTATAGATCCGGATGCTAGGAGTGTAGCCAACTCTTCGCCTTGTCCCGTAAGGTGAATGGGAACAAAGTTAAGTCGTCTTTGCATCATTCGACACTCCATTATACCGAAAAGTGTCGCATATCTCAAGGAAATGACCAGGATGCTTGTTTGGATCGTCATTCGCCAACCCCCAAATCGAATCAATTCGAATCATTTGAATTGTTCCCGGCTTAATTTTAAACGTATTTGCAGCTATTGCGGGCCTCGTGATGCTTGACTATCTTCGGCTGCCATTTCCTCTTCTTTTTCAGGTGTCTCAAATTCCTGTCTTGTTTCCTTAATCCACTTACTCAATCTTTGAAATCTTTTCTCGATGTCGCGTCCTCAAAAGGAAGCGGTCGGGATTTTTGGACCGAGTTTGCATAAACCGCTTCAATCACCGAAATAAGATAACAAACAAAAAAAAAAAAATTGTTTAAGTAAAACCGAATTAATTTAAGCGATATTGTAATAAATTAAGATCTAGCTAATATGTCTCAAGAACAGAATGGCGCCAAAAACTTGTTGGGTAAAATCTAATTACACACAACACGCAAGTATACGTGGTCAACAAGTAATAAAGTGATAAGTTGAGTATCGTTCCCACAGAGACAATTAGCAAGAACTCAAGCTTACAACTATCAATTTTTAACTAATTCGAATTTTATTAAACTAACTTGAATAAATGAGGAGAAAATCTTAACAACTAATACTCTAACTATCACTAATAACCCACAAAGATAAAACTCAATTTTCAAACAATACTTGAAGAATTAGGCTCATGATTTCACTCTAAGCTTTACTCAGATTAATTCACTTTTATCTCAGTTCAATTCAATATTCCAGTTTATTTATCAAGAACACGATTGTAGCATTAACCACCTCTCAGTGCACCAATACCAAATTAACTCAAATCCACAATTAAGATAGAATTAAGCCAAACACTTCAATCAATTAACTCACAATATCTCTATGCAAATTAAATCAAAAGAAGTTTAAGATTAAGTTCTCTATCGATTACATGCGATGTTAAGCGTATCTCTACCTTAACATTCATCACAATTTCGCTATTCACAAAATTCATGAACACATGCTATATCAATTAAGTCTAGATTTAAACATCTTCTCGAATCTATTCAAATCCACAAAGAATCGCGTTGATCGTGCAATTCACAAATTCAAGCTCAAATCAATATAGATAAACCATTAAATATTTTATTAAACTGAGAATTAAAGCTAATAAACCATTGTTCCACTCAAAGATCCATCAATCGCCTAAAATGATAATTAATTCATAATAAATAAATTAACTACTGAATAAATAAAAAGAGACATCATCCCAATTACAGATAATAAAAATTAAGGAAGAATAATAAAACACCACCCTTCTCTGAATTCAATTCCTGCAATTTTTGTGAAGTTATTCCTTCTTCTCTAGACCTCCAAACTTGATCTCCAATGTCGTTCTTTTGCAAAGTTGTGTATATCCCTTGATTCCCCTCTACCTTTTACTTGTATACCATCTCTTCTCTAGATACTCTCCTAGCTTGCCTCCACTTCCTATCCAAAACAACTTAAAACAATTCTAATTCTCTCCAACTACTGCCATCTAACTCCTCTTTAAAAACCAATTCACCTCCCCAAATAGTAAATCACCAGTGCCATAGTAGCCTTCCCCAGCGTAGTCAGTAGCCATGCATAGCAATGAGGCGTAATAGACTCGGCAGCCAATCGGTATCAAACCAGTAGCGATCAACAGCAGAAGAAAATGAGTTAGCACAATTCAAATAAGACTCGTCATTCGGCGCTCCCAGCACAATGACACAGTTCTTTACACCATCAATGACTTCATTAACTGATCACACAATCTCAAATGCTTCCAAACGCAAGACGCCTCTGCTTTTCCTACATTAAACGAAAAACTCATCAACAGTAACATAAAAAATGCATAAAAAGAAACACAAAAACAGACCAACTGAACACAATTCATGGTTTAAAAACCTACTCATCAGTTATTTTACATGCAACAACACTTATTCGCATTAGGCCGATATCATATCATAAATTTTCCCCATTACAATTGGTTTTTGGTCATGAGCCAAATATTTCCCATCTAAGAATATTTGGTTGTGCAGTATATGTTCCAATTTATCCTCCACAATGCACAAAGATGTGTCCTCAAAGGAGGCTGGGAATATATATTGGGTTTGAGTCCCCATCAATAATTAAATATCTTGAACCCTTAACTGGTGATTCATTTACGGCACGATTTGCCGACTGTCATTTTGATGAGACTATGTTCCCAGCATTAGGGGGAAAAATTAAACAGCTAGATAAAGATATAACTTGGAATGAATTATCATTATTGAATTTTGATCCTCGTACAAAACAAAGTGAACAAGAAGTTCAAAAGATACTTCGTTTGCAAGATATAGCAAATCAGCTACCGAATGCATTCACTGACGCAAAAGAAGTAACCAAATCTCATATACTAGTTGTAAATACTCTAGCTCGGATTGAAGTTCCAATAGAACAATCCGCGAAAATTGTAGCAAATTAGTCTAATGCACACCAAAAGCGTGGTAGACCAATCAGTTCGAAAGATAAAAATCCTCGAAAAAGAAAAGAAGTAAATAAACAAGTGGGCATTATTGAGGAGGAAAATATTCATGAGGATGTAGACATAGCTAAAACCCCAGAAGAGGTTCAGGTACCTGAAAATAATAAAAATGATGAGATCTCGATAAGTTATGTCTCTACAAAGAAAATATGGAACCGAAGTGAGATAGTTATTGATAACATTTTTTCATATAATATATCGTTTGATATAATTAATGAAAATGAGGATTTTGAGCCTAATCCCGTCGAAGAATGTAGACGCAGAAATGATTGGCCAAAATAGAAAGAAGCAATCCCGGCAGAATTAAATTCACTTGCAAAACGTGAAGTTTTGGACCTGTAGTCCAAACACCCGAAAGAGTAAAGTCAGTTGGATACAAATGAGTATTTGTGCGAAAAAAAAATGAGAAAAATGAAATCGTAAGATATAAGGCACGACTTGTGGCACAAGGGTTTTCACAAAGACCTTGCATTGATTATGATAAAACATATTCTCCTGTGGTAGATGCAATTACATTGTGGTATCTTATTAGCCTGACAACCCATAAAAAACTAGATATATTTCTAATGGATGTTGTTACAGCCTATTTATATGGGTCAATTGATAATGATGTTTATATGAAAATCCCTGAAGGATTTAAAATGCCTGAAGCTTATAATTTAAATCCCCAAGAAGTTTACTAAATCAAGTTGCAAAGGTCCCTATATGGGTTAAAGCAATCAGGACGCATGTGGTACAATCATCTTAGTGAATATTTATTGAAAGAAGGGTATAATAATAACCCTATATGCCCATGTATTTTTATAAAGAAGTCGGAATCCGATTTTACTATCTTTGTTGTGTATGTTGATGATTTAAATATTATTGGAACTCATGGAGAGATTCCAAAGACAATGAATTATTTAAAGAAAGAATTTGAGAGAAAATCATAAGTGTCTGCATTGGTTAAAATCTCTTCTTGGGTTAAAACGAACTTTAGCTATTTGCATGGCATTATAACTCTATTGGATAGAGAATGCGCCGAGAGTGTGTTATGCTAGATATATACTACTCTATCAAACACAATTGGGGAGGGAGTTGAGAGAGATTACGAAGATCAAAGTTCAGTTTTTGATAGCAAGTGTGGAGGAGTGCTTCGAGGAGTTTTTCAAGACGATTGCAACTTTAGTCTACGTGAAGGGTGTTTTCTAATATTCTTTGTGTTAGATTATTATTTGTAATTGGAAGAATGATTTCTATGATTTATTCAGCGTTTATTTCGTTTATTATGAACTAATTCACTTTTTAGGCTTGTGATGGATCCTTAAGTGAATCGATGATTTTGTAAGCTTTGATTCCCAATTTAATAAGCTATCTCCAGTTTATCTATATTAATTTGTGCTTGAATCTATGAATTGCCTGATCAACAATTCTTGGTGGAGTTGGATGGAATCGAGAGAGGATATTCAAATCTAGACCTAGTTAATATAGCATGTGTTCAGGATTTTGTTAGTAGCTTAAACTTGATGAGTGTTAAGGTAGAGATATGCTTGACACCGCATGTAATCAGATAGAGAACTTATTCTTCAACCTTCTTCAATTGTAATTCACATAGAGATATAGTGGGTTAGTTGATTAAGGTGTTTAACGGATTTCTATCTTAATTGTGGATTGAAGTTAATATGGTATTAGTGCATCGAGAGGTGGTTAATACTACGTTCGTGTTCTTGATTAATAAACTGGGATAGTGCGTTGAATTGGAATAAAGGTGTTAAAATCAAAGTGAAGCTTAGGGTGAAATCATAAGCCTAATTCTCCATTGATTGTTTGAAAATTCAGATTTTGATATTCGTGATTGTTTTATGTTAATTTAATTATTCTTAATTTTAGTTTCGTTAATTTAAATCATTGATTTGGTTTGTTTAATAAAATTAGGGTTAATAGAAGATTGGTAATTGTAAGTTAAGGTATTTACTAATTTATCTCCGTGGGAACGATACTTGACTTATCACTTTATTACTTGTTGACCACGTATATTTGCGTGTTGTGCATAATTAGATTTTACCCAACAAGTTTTTGGCGCCGTTGCCGGGATATTTTTAGTATAATTCTTAATATTTTTACAATATCAGTTTAATTAATCCAGTTTTACTTAGACATTTTTATTTTTGCATTGTGCTTCTTATTTCAGGTGTTGGACGTAGTTTATGCGAACTCGGTCCCAAAATCCAGACTTGCTGCCTTTTGAGGACGACATTGAGAAAAGGTTTCAGAGGTTGAGTAAGTGGATCAAGGAAACGAGGCAAGAATTTGAATTACCTGAAAAGGAAGAGGAAATAGTAATGGCGGCCGAAGATCGGAAAGCGTTGAGGGACTTCGCAACACCCAAGGTGACGGAACTGCACTCAAGCATCACCAGGCCAGCAATAGCAGCAAATACATTCGAGATTAAGCCTGGGATGATACAAATGATTCAGAATTCAGTTCAGTTTGGGGGATTTGCAAACGATGATCCGAACGAGCATCTAGTTAGCTTTCTGGAAATGTGCGACACTTTTAGGTTTAATGGAGTTTCGGATGAGGCGGTGAGACTTCGATTGTTCCCATTCTCTCTACGGGACAAGGCGAAGAGTTGGTTGCATTCCCTACCGTCCGGTTCGATAACAACTTGGGAGGATTTAGCTCAGAAATTCCTTGCAAAATTTTTTCCCACCGGCGAAAACTGCTAAGATGAGGAATGAGATCACAATGTTTGAACAACAACATGGGGAGTCGTTATATGAGGCATGGGAGATATAAAGAATCGCTCGTAAAATGCCCACATCATGGATTGTCCTAGTGGCTACAAATGAACACCTTTTACAATGGACTACATGGGAATCTTAGGACAAGTATCGATGCAGCATCGGGCGGAGCATTCATGGCTAAGAGTTACGAGGAAGCATATGAGTTGATTGAAACCATGGCTGCTAATAACTATCAGTGGCCCACAATGAGAATGACACAAGCAAAGGCAAATTGGGGTATTAGAAGTAGATAATATGACAAAATGCAAAAGCACGATATAGCTGCAATGTCAAAGAAGTTGGAGCAAGTGGTAGCAAAGACGAGACACAACAAACACAGCAAGCACCACAAGTGGCAATAGTATGTGAGTTATGCGCAGGAGAACACCCAACAGAGCAATGTGCAATTAATCCAAAGAATGCATGCAGTTCATCCAGTAATTACAACAGAATTCCTCAAAACACATATCAGAACACATACAACCAAGGAAATAGGAATCATTCGAATTTCTCACGGAGCAACAACCAGTAAAATCAAGCTTCACGTCAAACATACCCTCCAGGTTTCCAAAATCAGCAACAACCAGTTCAATATCAAGAAAGGAAACCCGATTTGGAGGAAAAGTTGGATAAATTCATAGCTACCACCGAGTTGGCTATAAAAAATCACAACTTGATGTTTAAAGCACAAGAGATGGCGATCAAGAATCTAGAAAATCAGATGGGTCAGTTAGCATTGGCAGTGAATAGTAGACCACAAGGAACACTACCGAGTGACACCGAGAAAAATCCTAAGGGTAATCATGAGCAATGTCAAGCCATTATGTTGAGAAGTGGAAAACATCTTGTTGGTCAAGAGCCAGAAATTTCGGTGACAAAGGAGGATGAACCAGAGATAGAAAATACAGTGGGTGAGGTAAAGCAAGGGAATGAAAAACAGATGGAAAAGAACAAACCAGTTAACAAACCAGCTATTTATCCTCCCCCACCATTCCAGCAAAGAGTTCAAAAACAAAAGTTAGATAAGCAATTTTCAAAATTTTTGGAAGTTTTCAAGAAACTTCAAATTAACATACCATTTGCAGAGGCCCTAGAACAAATGCCTAGTTACGCAAAATTTATGAAAGGGATTCTATCAAGGAAAAAGAAATGGGATGATTTTGAGACGGTGGCATTAACAGAGGAGTGTAGTGCGGTATTACAGCAGAAATTACCACCAAAACTCAAGGACCCGGGAGCTTTACTATTCCATGTACGATCGGGGAGAGGCATTTTAGCAAGTGTTTATGTGATTTGGGGGCAAATGTAAACCTTATGCCATTGTCAGTGTACTTAGAATAAGGTTTGCCCGATCCAAGGCCTACTAACATCTCTCTACAGTTGGCGGATAGGTCAGCCATATATCCGAGAGGCATAGTAGAGGACATCTTAGTGAAAGTGGACAAATTTATATTCCCCATGACTTCATCATTCGGATTTTGAGGAGGACAAGAACATCCCAATTATCCTAGGGAGACCATTTTTTGGCTCTGGAGAACACTCATTGATGTACAAAAGGAGAACTCACTATGAGGGTCCAAGATCAAGAAGTGAAATTTAGTGTGTTTAAGGCCATGAAATTCCCCTACGGATGAGGAAGAATGTTTTGAATGGATCTAATTGAGCAAATCATTAGTGATGACATGAGTAAATAGTTTGGTGAACGATCCATTAGAAACAACATTATTGGGAGATGAAGAGATCGATGATCCGAAATTGGTGGATTACCTTCAATTGCTAGACTCATTGCCACGAGTATCGAGATTTAGAACCCCATTTGAACCATCGCACACCGGAGGAGGTAAATGCGTAAAAATTGAAACCATCATTGGAAGAGCCACCAAAGTGGAACTTAAGCCACTTCTAAAGCACCTCGTGTATGCGATTTAGGAAATTTAAATTTTTACATTGTTATTATTTCACCGCACTTAACGAATTGCAGGAAGAAAAGTTGTTGAGGGTTCAGAACACAAATCACCTATTGGATGGATAATTGCGACATAAAGGAATCAACCCTTCATTTTGTATGCACAAAATTTGATGGAAGATGAGGCAAAACCAACAGTAGAACAACATCGGAAGCTCAATCCAATTATGAAGGAAGTGATAAAGAAGGAAGTGTTGAAATGGTTAGATGTTCAGCATCATCTACCCAATTTCCGACAAAGAAATGGGTTAGTCCAAATCCAAGTGTGTACCAAGAAGAAAGGAGGAATGACGGCAGTGCAAAATGAAGATAATGAGTTGATCCCAACTAGAAACGGTGACGGGTCAAGGGTTTGCATGGATTACAAAAAAATGAACAAGGCAACCCGAAAAGACCATTTCCCGCTGCCATTTATTGACCAAATGTTAGATAGATTGGCGGGACACCAATATTACTATTTGTTAGATGGGTATTCGGGGTACAACCAAATAGTCATCGCTCTGGAGGATCAAGAAAGGACCACATTCACGTGCCCATACGACACATTTGCATTCAGGAGGATGTCATTCGGGTTATGCAATGCACTGACAACTTTCCAAAGGTGTATGATGGCCATTTTTTCGGACATGGTGGAGAAAAACGTTGAGGTCTTCATGGATGATTTTTCAATTTATGGGGACAACTTTGATAATTGCTTGAAGAATCTGGTCATGGTGCTGCAAAGATGCAAGGACACAAATCTCGTTCTAAATTGGGAAAAATGCCACTTCACGGTTGAAGAGGGCATAATTTTGGGCCATAAGGTCTCAGCTCAAGAGCTGGAAGTCGATAAAGCAAAGTTGGAAACAATTGAAAAATTACCTCCACCAACCTCAGTGAAGGGTATTAGGAGTTTCTTGGGACACGCCGGGTTCTACAGGAGGTTTATAAAGGATTTCTCAAAAATTGTGAAACCCTATGCAGTTTTTAGAGAAAGATGCGACATTCAACTTTGATGAAGAATGCAAGAGACAACATTTGATTTATTAAAAGGAAATTGACTATAACCCCCATTATAGTTGTAATACCGGATTGGAGCATGCCATTCGAGCTTATGTGTGATGCAAGCGACTTCATGGTTGAAATGCTTTTGGGTCGGAGAGACAAGGTGTTTCACGCTATATACTACGCAAGCAAAACACTTACAGAAACTCAATTGAACTACACAACCACAGAAAAGGAGTTGCTTGTCGTGGTATATGCGTTTGACAAATTTTGAGCTTACTTGATCGGGACTAAGGTGATAGTCTATACAGACCATGCAAATGATTCAGTACTTGATAGTGAAAAAGGATGCTAAGCCACGCCTTATCCGATGGATTCTCCTACTGCAAGAATTCAATTTAGAAATAAAGGATAGGAAGGGGACGGAAAACCAAGTAGCTGACCACTTGTCGAGGCTGGAAAACCACGGGATAGAAAAAGACGACAAACGTGAAATCAATGAATCATTCCCGGATGAGAAATTGTTTGAGATTTCAGCAGAGATTCCGTGGTATGGCGATTATGCAAATTTTGTTGTGAGCAACATTCTACCACCTGACCTCACAAGGCAACAGAAAAAGAAATTTCTTCACGACGTGAAGTGGTACATGTGGGATGATCCATATTTGTTCAAGCAAAGGCATACCGACAAGGTGATTCGAAAAGCGCCCCATATAGCGAAGTGAAGAATATTCTGCATGAGTGTCACTCATCGGCATATGGTGGGCATTATGGGAGTGAGAGAACAGCAGCGAAGGTGCTGCAATGTGGGTTTTATTGGCCCACATTATTCAAAGATGCCCACCAATTTGTCAAACAATGCGATAGGTGTCAAAGGGTGGGAAAACATTTTGAAATGTAATGAGATGCCCTTACAAACGATTCTGGAAGTGGAAATTTTTGACGTATGGGGTATCGATTTCATGGGACCATTTCCATCATCCATGAACAATCAATACATTCTCCTCGCAGTGGACTACGTGTCAAAATGGGTTGAAGCTGCAGCTCTACCAACAAACGATGCCAAAGTGGTCCTCAAATTCCTGCAAAAGAACATCTTCACTAGGTTTGGCACACCAAGAGCAATTATAAGTGACGAAGGTAGTCACTTTTGCAACAAACCATTTACTGCTCTTTTGGCCAAGTATGGGGTGAACCACAAGATAGCTACAACGTATCACCCTCAAACCAGTGGACAAGCGGAGGTATCAAATAGAGAAGTCAAAAAGATATTGGAGAAAGTGGTGAATCCGAGTCGAAAAGATTGGTCACTTAGATTGGATGATGCTCTATGGGCTTATCGAACAACATACAAGACGCCAATCGGAATGTCACCATATCAACTATTGTATGGGAAAGCATGCCATTTACCGGTGGAACTACAACATAAGGCATATTGGGTACAGGAAAAAGCTAAATTTTGATCAAAAAGATGTAGGAGAGAAGAGACTACTTCAGTTGAATGAACTAGACGAGTTTCGCCTTCATGCCTATGAGAATGCCAAGATATACAAAGAAAAAGTCAAAAGATGGCACGACCAAAAAATTTTGCGCCGAACATTCGAGCCAGGCCAATCAGTACTTTTATTCAACTCAAGGCTGCGTTTGTTCCCCGAAAAGCTTAAATCAAGATGGTCGGGCCCATTCACAGTCAAGCAAGTATTCCGTCATGGGGCAGTTGAAATTTATAGTCGCAACCCTCTCGAAACATTCAAAGTCAACGGACACCGGTTGAAGCATTACTGGGGTGGAGAAGCCAACACCGACGTGATCGCCATCACGTTGGCCGACACAACTTAAACAAGAAGTAGTCAGGCTGAACGACTTAAAATTAAGCGCTCATTGGGAGGCAACCCAATTTTTATTTCTTTTATCGTATTTTTCATTCATATTTGCTTAATCACAAGATTTAGTAAGTTATTAGGTAGAAGAATAAAATAAAATCTCGTTAATCTCTCCACAACATAACATGACATCCACGACTCACTAATTTTCATGTTTCATGTCATGCAAAGTTGGGAAAAGAAGCATCAATCGAGTATTCAAGAAGCAAAGTAAGCTAAGTTGAAAAAAACAAGAAAGCTAGACAAGGTCTAACTTCACGGAATGGCCCTAAAGCAGACATAATTACCCAAGTGGGGTCCTCAACATCAAAGTCGGGGACTAGTTTCACTGGGCGGGCCTTTTTAATCATTACCTTACACGTGGGGGAGGGGTCCCGAAGATGGATAGACGTAGTTTTGTTGGTCTCTCTCCTTCCCAATAACTCCCACTTTTACACTTCCCCACTACTCCATAACCACCACCCACTTTCCCCACATTCCCAACATTCAATTACTCCTCTCCACCTTCCCACCTCCTCAATCCACCAATGCTAGCCTTTCCTCTCCATCTATAAATATCACCACAACTATTCCAAACTCCTACACCACAATTCATATAAGGCAACAAGAGAGCATAATTGTTAGCTAGAGAGATACTAGTGAAACATTTGGGGGAGAGTTAGGGCAAAACAAGCAATAGGGAGAAATGGCTTCACAATCTTCATCAAAACGCCAACGAGGGGAGAGTTCACGACCATCCCAACCTATCCGCACCTTCGATCGTCAAAAATTTGCAAGTGTCGCCGCCACTGACCGGTATGACTACATGCTCACCAAAGCTCTTACACCGGAGCGGGGGTTGGCACCAGATGCTAACGACGGAGAGCTCATGCGCAAATTTACCAAAAGGGATGGGTAAAATTCACTGAGGACCCGGAACCAGCCGTTGTAAATATAGTCAAGGAGTTTTACTCAAATGCCAAGGACAAAGAACCATTCCGCGCTTTTGTGCAAGGACGGTTGGTTCCATTCAGTGCGGACGCCATCAACACGTACTACCAACTGAGGGTGCTTCGCCATCGCCCAAGACGAGCATCTCCGCATTTCGATCCAGATTTTGATGAAATTATCATGGGATGATGACAAAGCCAGAACGCGCCATGGATGAAAGGTCGAAAGGAGGCACCGTGTTTCCCAAAGAAGAACCTTAGCCGTTATGAAAAATTTGGTATGCCTTCCTTTCATGCGAAAATTGCTTCCGCCCCAACACACTTCCGACGTCACCAAGGAGAAGGCGTTGCTTTTGTTCGCCATTGTGCAAGACTTTATTATTGACATCGGGCTATCATATCCGCTTTCTATCCGCTGGTGCCTACGTGGGAATTTTTCTGGAGGCTTGCCACACCCATCACTCATATGTGGGTTATGTCGGCAAGCTGGTGTACGATGGTCCGATGACGAGCCCACTCAAATGCCGCTCGCGTTGTTTGATTCTAGAATGATAAAGTGACGGTATTCGTATGGGTAAGGAGGCTAGTCACACACCGCATGGAGTGGGTTTCATTTTTTTCATCATCATCGAAGAAGATGTGGATGCTACAGAGGCATCGGGGGAAGAAGACGACAACATGGGCGATCAAGGGGGTGAGCAGGTACCGAGGACTGAGGCTATATCCAGATCTCAATTCCTTGATGTCCAAAATCAAAAAAATGTACACACCAAGGACACTCGTCGGGAAATGCGCCGATTGGCGATGAGGCAAGAGCACATGTTCGAAGCTATGCACACCTCTTTTACCTCATTGAACACAACTCTCCAAAGTTTCAACCCGGCTACATAATTTCCATATCAACAGCCCAGTCCAATGCCAAGGTTCCCACCGAGTGATTCCGATGAAGAAGAACAACAACCACCACCTCATCAAGCTTAAGCATTGACAGGGAAGTCCTCACGTACTTATTTTGATCATTTAGCCAATGAGGACATTGTATTGTTTAAGTTTGGGGGATTTAAATACATGTTGTGTATGCATTTTAGTTTTTAGGACTCATTTTAAATTTTAGGCAATTAAAATTATGTATTGCATTTTATTTTCAATATTGCATGATAGCATAGGACATTCATGGTAGCTTAGGTTTGCATAGTAGAGAATAGTGTAATGCATTTTGTTATCTGCATGTTGTTATCCATCCATCCATAAAAAAAATATGTTAATTAGTAATTATTGTGTTGCTTTTAGTCCTTCAATGTTGTGTTTCATGTTATTGTGGGCCTATGATGTGATTGTCAAATAAGTAGAAAATACAGAAGATAAAGTATTAGAACTATGACACAATGATCGCTTATGAATCGAATCTTGAGTTTGTTTGAAACTCGGTATAAAAGGATAAAGACGCTTAACAAACATCGTGTTAATTGGTTAAGTTCAAACCGATACCTAAATGGTCTCTAAAGGATAATGCTAGAGTGAATGATAAAATGACAAGGATGACGGTAAAGGCTAAAATTAGGCAAGAACCTAAGTTTGGGGGGGGATATTTGGGGTATATAAGCTATATATATATATATAAAAAATGAATAAACACCGCAGCGTGCTTGTCTAGTTTTGTGGCCTTTGTTACTTGAGCAAGTAAGCCCGAGGGGATTGTCTTTTTACACCTAGCGCCCTAAGGTCTTAATGGTCCGGGAGTCGTTGGTCTAAAGCTCGTTAAGGTAGCATTGAAAAGCCTAAGGAATAAGACTTTGACTTTGCATAATAAAAAAAAAAAAAAAAATGAATAAACGGAAAAGAGCAAAAAGCCCCCGTAAATGAAAATAAAGCATAAGTACCCCGCGTGAACCCTGGAGATTTTTGATTGCTTGATTTTTAGTTGGAACTAGCTATGTTTGAAGTTTTAAAGTTTGTGCTGCATAATTCCTTCTAAGAGACTGGTTATGTATTAAATTTGAATCGGTATCAGTTGTCATGGATGTTACACACACACACTATACCAGTGATGATAGCTTGAGATTCGAGGATTAAAAGTGATTTGTAGATTGGTTTTTGATAGTTGATATTGTATAGTTGCTTGTTTTCGCTGAGGTCGTTAAGATAATTGTGATTCTGCGGTATTGTTGGATTTGATAGTATATAAGTAAATTCGTATTCATATCATTGCATTGCATGGAGTGGTTTTGTGCTCGAGGACTAGCACAGTTTAAGTTTGGGGGATTTTGATAAGTGTATTTTATATACGCAATTTCATATCTAATTCATGCTTATTCGTTGCTATATTCTTGTAAACATGTGCATTTTTACTTGTTTTATGTTATTTTATGTGTAGATTGGTGGTTGCGGCATTTAACGTACAATTGGTGATATTTGGTGCTTTTGGAACTTAAATGGGGCATATTTGGAAGCAACTCAGTAATGCAGCTAAGTTAGATAATAGATACAATACTGGCTTCATATGCATGAACAAATTATAAACCTCGCCACGGGCTGGGTCTTCCAAGTCATTATTAAGAGACAAGCCCAGGGGAGGGCATTTTATATACATACACATACGGCAAGGGGGGTTCAATCGATCGAGTCAAGTCAGAGGTAAGCTTCACCTAGCAAAGTGGCATTCAAAGATATATACCCCGTAGGTATGGGTGGAAAATCATAAGTGTCTGCATTGGTTAAAACTCTTCTTGGGCACGAACTTTAGCTATTTACATGGCATTATAACTCTATTGGATAGAGAATGCGGCCAGTGTGTTATGCTAGATATATACTACTCTATTAAACACAATTGAGAGGGAGTCAGGGAGATTACAAAGATCAAAGTTCAGTTTTTGATAGCAAGCGTGGAGGAGTACTTCGAGGAGTTTTTCAAGACAATTGCAACTGTAGACTACGTGAAGGGTGTTTTCTAATATTCTTTGTGTTAGATTATTATTTGTAATTGGAAGAATATTTTCTATGATTTATTCAGCGATTATTTCATTTATTATGAACTAATTCACTTTTTAGGCTTGTGATGGATCCTTAAGTGAATCGATGATTTTGTAAGCTTTGATTTCTAATTTAATAAGCTATCTCCAGTTTATCTATATTAATTTGTGTTTGAATCTATGAATTGCCTGATCAACAATTCTTGGTGGAGTTGGATGGAATCGAGAGAAGATATTCAAATCTAGACCTAGTTAATATAGCATATGTTCAAGATTTTGTTAGTAGAATAAACTTGATGAGTGTTAAGGTAGAGATATGCTTGACGCCGTATGTAATCGGATAGAGAACTTATTCTTCAACTTTCTTCGATTGTAATTCACATAGAGATATAGTGGGTTAGTTGATTAAGGTGTTTAACGGATTTCTATCTTAATTGTGGATTGAAGTTAATATGGTATTAGTGCATCGAGAGGTGGTTAATACTACGTTCGTGTTCTTGATTAATAAACTGGGATAGTGCGTTGAATTGGAATAAAGGTGTTAAAATCAAAGTGAAGCTTAGATTGGTGAAATCATAAGTCTAATTCTCCATCAATTGTTTAAAAATTTAGATTTTGATATTCGTGATTGTTTTACTGTTAATTTAATTATTCTTAATTTTAGTTTTGTTAATTTAAATTATTGATTTGGTTTGTTTAATAAAATTAGGGTTAATAGAAGATTGGTAATTGTAAGTTAAGGTATTTTGCTAATTTATCTCGTGGGAACGATACTTGACTTATCACATATTTTTATTACTTGTTGACCACGTATACTTAGCGTGTTGTGCGTAATTAGATTTTACCCAACAATGTTGCATGTATAGCTCAATTAAAGGGAGGATACATCAAAGGTGATAGAATAAAACATATCTACCAAAATTCTTTTTCACACATGAACTTGATTGTGAGACCCCGAATTTTATGAAATAAAAGTATTCAATTTTTCTATTTTGGTAAATAGTTAAATTGATAAAAGTTTAAAGTTAAGGGTAATATGTAAAAAATTTTCAAAGTAAGCAAGTTGATATAAAATATTCGTTGTGTCGGAGAATATTCGATTAGTCGGGGAATATTCTTTTTGTCGGGGAATATCTGTACGACGGTACAATAATTAGTGGACCTCAACGGAATTATTGTCAGATTGAGAAAACGACAAAAATATTTTTATAAAAATAACGGCGGAAGTTTTACCGTTAAAACTGTTGAACTACTCGGTAGTAAAAGTACAGTAATACGTGTGGTTGCATAGTAGCATACGGTATTGATTATTAATGCTTACGTGAGAAGTCACTAAGTTTTGTTCAATTATTGCTACAGTAATTGTTGCATAGTATCTCACGTTATTTGATTTAATTATTGTCAATATTTTATATATTATTAAATCAATAATTGAGATAACAAAGTTAATAATATTATTATTTGCAATATTAACGATGTCTAGAAGTTCTACCAAGGAGAGGTTTGGTCACCTAATTGCGCACCAATAGGGAGAAATCCTTATTGGAAAGACCCCTCTTTCCTGGGAACGACCTAGTCGATTAATATTGTGAATTATAATAAAGGTGATAAGTTTTGTTTTATTATTATTATAAATGTAATAAAATAGAAAACTTTTTATATAAAACAGAATACTTTTATAAATTTATTTGTTTTATTAGACTATAAATAGAATATATAATATTCTATTATGCATAGTGTTTGCATATTTCCTGTATAGTGTTTGCATAGTAAAATATTTTTATATAAAACAGAATACTTTTATAAAGTTATTCGTTTTATTAGATTATAAATAGAATATATTATATTTTATTTAAAAGATTTTTTTATTAGAATATTTTATTAATCTTTATATAGTAAATCAATATGGATGAAAATGGAGTTTAAAAGTAAATCAATCTGGACCATTCATGAATTAGTTCTTATTAGGTCCATTCTCTATAAATAGAAGTTCATTCCTTCATTATTTCTTACGAATTCTTTGAAACTCTGAGAGAGAAACTATATAGAGAGAAAGAAGAAAAGTAGTGATCGCTACTTCTTTGCTCCTATATCCGGTTTCTTCTAAGGTAAGGGATATTATTTGTTGTACTTGTAAGGGTATTATTTCTTTCGTATTCATGAAGAGAACTTACATTATTCCATTCTTTATTATTACATTGGAATAATTTGTGTCTGTGGACTACCCTATACTTGGTGAAATTCTTACATTATTCCATTTATACGCGGGCTACCCTATACTTGGTGAAATTCTTACATTATTGCATTCTTTATTATTATGTTGGAATAACTTTTGTCATGTCTGAAGTACTACATACATGGTGAAATTCTTCTATTATTCCATTATTTATTATTACATTTGGAATATCACATACGTGCATTTCGCATTGACCTAGTTCTATTATTTATTATTCATTGGAATAACTCGTATGCATGCGATCTATCGTATGCATGGTGAATTTCATTGTTATTCCATTCTTTATTATTACGTCGGAATATCATCATGCGTGCGTTTACGCGTGACACAGTTCCGATTATTTATTATTCTGTTGGAGCATCCTGTTGGTGCAAATTTTGCACGACACAGTTTCATTATTTATTATTACGTTGGAATATCACATGCATGCGTTTATGCATGACACAGTTCCATTATTTATTATTACATTGGAATAACACATGCATGCGGTCTATCGCATGCACTGGTGATTTCTTTTTGTTATTCCATTCGTTATTATACTCAGTTAGTTAAAGTTTTGACTTCTATACTCCATGAAATTAGTGGAATATCCTTGATATTTGCGCTTCATCCAGTATCTTTTCATGGAAATATTCTTCTGAGTATTCTTGAATTTTACTCCACAAAGAAGTATCATGTTGACAATTTGGACATTAATGGTTCCTGGATAAATTAATTCTTGAACTTGTTTTATTGAATTCTTATATCATTGTCATCATCCTCATCTTTATATTATGTTGAAAGTCATTTGTGGCCTGTAGTGCATAGATGGACTTGGTATGATTATGACTAGGGATTATTCGGTATAATCATGACTGTAATGTTACAAATAATGTGGTAAAAGTCCTCATTGGCCCGTAGTGCATTGATGGACAGTTTTTGGTATGATTATGGCTATGGATTCTCTTCGGCCATGGGTGCAAAGATGAATTGTTTTATGGCATGATCAGGACCGTTGATGAAAACACAATTATCTTTGGCCCGTAGTGCATTGATAATTCGTGGTCGTGATAATAAAAAATATCCTTGGCCTGTAGTGCAGGGATGATTCAATGATGTGGATTAATTATTGAGTTGAGTCTCAGCAATGAAATATTAATTCATGGATGTGATAATAATGAATATACTTGGCCAGTAGTGCATGGATAATTCATGGATGTGATATTACTTGAATATCCTTGGCGTGAAGTGCTGAGGGTGATTCGATGATGTGGATTATTTATTAAGCTGAGTCTCAGAGATAAAATATTGATAATAAACTTTTAATTCGTAAAAGACAGTAGATATCATGCTCTACTTGAATCTTCTAAAATATAGTTGTATGTTTTTGGCCTGTAGTGTAAAGATGAATTGTTAATGAATATCTTTGGCCATAGTGCAAAGATAAATTTATTAGTATGATTATGAGCAGAAATTGTGATTTGGTATAACCATGATTTTTTATGTTTCAAGTGAAGATAGGTGATGAAAATTATCTTCGATCACAGAGTGCGAAGAGAGGAATTTAGAACCACAATTATGATTATGAGTTATTCATATGATTATGGGCGAAATTGTTGATTGATGTTCTGAGGATAAAATATTATTGGTGGACTTTTAACATGGAGAAGATAATAGATCTGATGGTCTATTTGACTCTTCTAATGGATTGCTCGTTTCACTGCAACTATGGTTGAAATTTTTTATCATATACCATATGTTCTAAATCTATGATTTATTACTGATGAAGGCTATTGATGATGTAAATTATCTTTAGTCATGATATTCTTTACTGGGCTAGTTGTGCTCACCCTTTTTGCTTCACAATTCCTTTTAGGGTAATAAGAGTGTAGGCTGGATTCATTTGGGATAACGAGGGAATAGAGCGGTGGTCTATAGTTGTTGAGGTTCTCCTAAATAGTATGAAAATAATTTTATTGAGAACTTTAGATAAGTGTGTCGTATTGTATACGTCATTTGATATTTAATTTTGGTGAACCGAATAGGGTGATGTGAACCCAACTTTGGAAGAGTGTTTTGCCACTATCATACAAGATGTCTAATGACATACAACCTCATCTTATCATAAGATAGGGTTGTGCACATCCACTTGCTGAGTATATCTACGAGCACTACCTATATGATCTTAGGGTTTATTTGAAATATAATTTTCACTTGGAGACAGTGGAGATAGTTATATGTCAAGAGAAGACTCACCATTGGAAAGAAGATGATAGTAATCTTCTCATTTTTTTGGGGTCTATTGGGTTAACCAAGGATAATTCTGTGGACATATGATATCTATCATAACCTAGACGCATGGCCTCCCATGTACGAAGGTTTCCTTGAGCACTTCCCAAAGATTTTAATTTCTAAAATAGTTTTTGACTATACTTTTATGTAAAGTACCATTGTAAGGTTGTGGTCGAGGCACCATGAGGGTTACATACATTTGTATTAAAACTCACAGTTAACTGTGGTCGTATTCTATACGACGGTTCAACAATTTTATAAATGAAGTTTGTATTTGATTTTTATAGTGTGATATCTGGCGACTCAGAATGGGTCGTGTGGACCTATTTTGGGGGCGTCACATTGATAAGTGTGGTGACATTGATGTTCAACAAATTCGATCAAAAGATAATCTAGCAGATTTGTTCACAAAAGTATTACCAACTACACCGTTTGTAGGATTACGTCACAATATTGAAATGCAATAGCTGAAGGACTTAAAGATACATTCATGAGGGGGAGCTAATATGCGTTGTACTCTTTTTTCCTTAACCAAGGTTTTTTCCCATTGGGTTTTTCTTGGTAAGGTTTTTAATGAGGCAGCTTTCAATGCGTATGGCTATACAATAGACATCTAAGGGGGAGTGTTATAAAATTATAACATATATATTTATGGATGTCTAAATTTAATTGTAATGATCTTTGGAATTTTGGAACCCCCATATTCATTAAGTATGGAACTCTCATGTTCATTAAGTTTTAAACTCATGACTTTTGAGCTTCGAAACTTCCAAGTCCATATATCTATAAATAAGAGCATTGTAATAGAGAATGTGGATATATATAAAGATTATGAGGCATGTCTCTTTTCTCTAATCATTTTATTCTTAATTTTAGTAATCTTTTATAACAGGAAATTGATATTTTTACATGTATAGTTAGACCTGATAAAATATGGTTATTGTGACAACCCCAAAATAGGTCCATTCCATCCAACCCATTTTGAGTCGCCAAATACATGGTACAGAAAATAACTACAACTTTATTACAACAATTGTCGTATAAAATACAACAACACATATGTTGTGAGTTTGGATACAAATATATACCAAATGTGACACATGTCCCAGTAGTGGAATGACACCTCACAAGTGACACCTTACATAAAGGTATATAGCAAAAAACTATTTTAGAAACTAAAATCTTTGGGAAGTGCTCAAGAAACCTTCGTTACATGGGAGGCCATGCAATAGGTTATGATAGATATCATATGGCCCGCAGAATTATCCTTGGTTGATATTGATAGACCCCAAAGAAAAACAAGAAGATTACTATCATATTCTTCCCAATGGTAAGTCTTCTCTTGACATATCATTATCTCCTTTGTCTCTAATTGAAATTATACTTCAAACAAACACCAAGATTATATAGGTAGTGCTCGTATATATACTCTAAAGAAGTGGGTGAGCACATCCCTGTCTTATGATGATACGAGGTTGTATGTCATTAGACATCTTGTATGATAGTGACAAAACACCCTTCCAACGTTGGGTTCGCCTCACCCTCAACAAATGACTATAGACCAGATTCTATTCCTGTTATCCCCACTCGACCCGGCTACACTTTTATTACACGAAAGGAATTGTGAAGCAAAAAGGGTGAAACAACTAGCTCGATAAAGAATATCATGACTAAAGATAATTAAATTATCAATAGCCTTCATCGGTAATAAATCGAGATTTAGAACATATGGTAGATGATAAAAATTTTCAACCATAGTTGCAGCGGAACGAGAAATCCATTAGAAGAGTCAAATAGACTATAAAGTCTATTATCTTCTCCATGTTAAAAATCCACCAACAATGTTTTATCCCTGTAACATTAGTCAACAATTCTGGTCCACAATCATATGAATAACTCATAATCATAATTGTAGTTCTAAATTCCTCTTCTCATCCGGGACGAAGATAATTTTCATCACTATCTTTACACGAAACATCAAAGATCATGGTTACACCAAATCACATTTCTGTTCATAATCATACTAATAACTTCATCTTTTGCACTCTGACTAAAGATATTCATTTGTATCACCGGTTGATCATGTTCATCTCAACATCTCATTTCATCTTTGCACTCTTTGGCCAAAGATATTCAACAACATGTCATCTTTGCACTACGGGCCAAAGATATTCATCAACAATTCATCTTTTTGCACTCTGAGGCCCAAGATATTTCTCAGCAGTTCATATTTGCACTCTGAGCCAAATATATTCATCAATGATTCATATTTACTCTGAGGCCAAATATATTATTATCTCAAAAAATATATAATCATTTGAGAATTTATATAAACAATAATTATAACCATGTTGATCATTTCACATTTGCACTCAAGCTAAAGATATTCAATTATGGTCATGATCATCATACGATCAACAATTGACTTTGCCTTCTTTGGTAAAAGAGAACCCATAGTCGTGATCATACCAATAATCTACCCATCTTTATACTCAAGTCAAAGAGAAATTAATATCATCATTTAGGGTTATATAAATGTTATATATGATAATAAAATAATATACATATAGATTTAATCTCAAAAGTAATATTCATAACTTCAACTATAATTTGGTTAGATAAAAAAAAGAAACCAATTTTATCATGAATAGTAACGTGAATCGTGAATAGTAACTTCGACCCAAAAAGGTAGAAATTCCACAATAAAATTTATACCAATATTTAGGTATAATGATATTGAAATAACATTTCTTAAACTTATAAACAATTTATTTTAATTATTTACACTTTACTAAATAATTCATTTAATCATTTTAAAATGTCAAACTCATAAGATTTCATCACCAATAACCAAAATCCTCATCAAAAATCTGCATATAACTCATGTATGATTCTCAAAGCCATAAAATCATATTCTCCAATTTTCTTACTTCACATAACATATTTAATTCATTTATTCATAACTAGTCCATTTTCATGAAAAATACCAAATCAGTTCAAAAATTTTTCTTTTACGGATTTAGCGAGAATATAGTCCCATATTGAACATATATTTTTCTCGGAATTTTTAAAATTCATTTACTATTTTTTTAAATGGCCAAAACCTTGAATATTAAAACATTTATCATAAATTGTACTTTTATCCAAAAATTCTGAAATTTATAGAATATACTCATGTTATATACATGTACTCCCAATAAAAATTTCATCAATTTTGGAGTTAACCACAAGGATTTATAAGCGGTTACTTTTAAAATAGTCTTTTTTAAAAGTAAAATTCATAACTCTTAATCTATACATCCAAAAATCACCATTTTCGGACACAATCAATAAATCTCATCATTTTATCATTTCAAATTTTTCCAGAATTTTACGAAGGAAGGTGAAAAGTTACTGAAACATGGAAAACATAACAACCCTTAAAATCCCTTACCTCGAAAGAGCAGTATTTCAGACCGGAATATCGGATGAAAAGTCGAATGAAATTTGCACCGAATAGAAACTCTCAAAGTTTCTAAATACTCACAAAAATATGCTTGATAGTATAGAGAGAAAACTTATATTTTACGGTGTGATTTTTAATTCTAACCTAAGCACCTATTTATAGGAAAATCTTTAGAAAGCATGAAAGGAGACTAAATAATAAAATAATATTATTTTATACAAATCAAGCACGCCACTTTGGATTTGATTTTCAGCATACATCTTTGAATTTGCAGCCAACCATTCTAGATTTTCCATAATAACAAAAGCGGTCCCCCCATGTTTTAATAAAAACATTTTAATTTTTGAAACTTCAGTAATTCATAGAAAATAGCCCGTTTATTAGAAAAATATGAATAATATGTCCATTCTGCCTAAAATCGAATTCTCTACAACTTTGCAGAAGAAAGTTTTTTCAAATTCCAAACCAAAAATATCTGAAATCCACAAACGGATGATTTTTCTAATTTCCTTCTCTTTCCATTCTCTTTCTTCCTTTCCCATAATTCTCCACTAACTCTCTCTCTTCCCCCACTTTCTTCTCTTACCCCCACCACTTCTTCCACACACACACACACACACACACACATATATATATATATATATATATATATATATTAAAATATTTACAATTATTAAATAATTCCAATTCTATCTTCTCTCTCCCACCTCATCTATTTATAAACCTTGAATTTATTGTAAAAATATCACCATTAATATATTATTAAAATAATATATTTAAATGAATTATTTTATCAGAAAAAGATAAAATATTAATTTTCAACAATTGTCACATTAAAAATTTTCTCCATCTATATCCACATAAATAAATTCAGCATTTATATCCGCATAAAATAAATATTTCCTTATCATATAAATCAATAATTAATTATTCACAAATAATATTACAGAATCACAATTATGACAACTAAGGTAGGTTCAGGAAGAGAGGGGGCTTTCAATAAGAATTTCTCCTTCTTGGTAGCATGATTAGGTGACCAAACCTCTCCTTGACAGAACTTTCTAGACATTGTCAATAATTCTATCTAATAATATTATTCAAATAATATGAATTATTGATCTGATAATGAGAAATATTGTGCAGTGATAATTATTGAAACAACAATAATATAAAATATCAACGCAGCAATTATTGAATCAATAAAATAAAATATTGAGCGATAATTACTATAACAATTATTGAGTAGTGCCTTCTTACGTAAGAATCAATAATTCAAAAAAAATCTTGTGTATCTGGTGTCTTTCTTTGTGCAACAACGCGTATTACTTTATTTTACCAACCGGGTATTCCAGCGAGTGTTAGAGTACTTGATTACGTCGTTATTTATTAAAACTTAATTTTGTCGTTTTTTCATCAAGCGGTTATTACATTATGGGGCCCTGAAATGGTCATGGCCGCAAATACGAATATTCCTGAAGCGGAAAGAATATTCCACGACCAAACGAATATTCCCCGATAATTGAATATTTTATAACCACTTGCGTATTTTAAAAAAAAATTCATATATCACCCTTAACTTTAACTTTTATCAATTTAACCATTTACTGAATAGTAATTATAAGAAAGATTGAATACTTTTATTTTATAAAATTCGGGGTCTTACAATCTCCCCTCCTTATGAAATTTCGTCCCCGAAATTTACGTACCTAGTATTTCGAAAAGTTGAGAATACCTTGCTTCCATTTCAGATTCTATCTCCCCGGTCATCATGATTTTTCCATCTCCCGTGATAACTTCATTTGGGTTCCTCATTTGTTGGGAAGTCATGACAACCGCCATCCCTCGAACTACCCGGCTTTGACTTGTCTGGGGCAGCATTTGGCGTCATCACTATCGTTGGAATATATTTTTCTATAGGGCATATTCCTCCCTCAACTGCCTCGTTGTACTCCTGATTCATGATCTGAATCATCAATCTTCGATCCATATCGAATTCAGGTTGACCACTCTGTACAGGGTAATTCAAAACTCGATGTTGGGTTCTTCCAATTTCTTTCCAAAAAGAGAAATTCATATCATTTATTTTAGCCTTCTTAGATCGGACATCTCTTTCCACAATATCCACGTGTCGTGCGGCTTTTGCCCATGCATCACTTATTCTCACTCGTTCAGTTTTTTCATCTTTCAGCTCAGATTCCATCTTTATCATCTTATACTCTGCTAAAGAATGCTTCTGTTCAAGCATCACATATCGGGTAACACATGCTTGAATTGTTGCATCCTTTTGTTCCTGACCTTTGTCGTTCTTGACTGTTCTTCTTTAACTCATGAATACGATTTTGAAATTCTACATTTTGATCATATAATACCTCTAATAAACTCTCCTCAGGTACCTCTTCTTCCTCTTCTTTCTCACTCTCAGTTGTTACCTCTGTGACTATCTCGGGTGCAACTATCAATTCTTCACTCACTACATGGATTTCTCTAATTCCTTCTTCGCCTGACATCACATTATCCTGGTTGGTGATTAGAGGTATCCCCACGGTCTCATTCACTCCATTGTTAACATTCTCAGCAGCCATTCTCAAATACTTCCATAAAACAAGGGTTAATTTAAACAAATTTACATATCACATAATATCCCGATATTATGACTAACCAACAAATAAGCTTAGGTAGGACACACTAGTGAAGGATTTACTCATCTCTCCCTCCTAGTTATATTCCCGATCTCGCTTGGAGACCATATCCCTAAGCTCGATACCAATTGTGACAACCCCAAAATAGGTCCATTCCATCCAACCCATTTTGAGTCGCCAAATACATAGTGCAGAGAAAATAACTATAACTTTATTACAACAATTGTCATACAAAAATACAACAATACATATCTTTGTGAGTTTGGATACAAATATATACCAAATGTGACACATGTCCCAAGTAGTGGATGACACCTCATGATGACACCTTACATAAAGGTATAGTCAAAAAGCTGTTTTAGAAACTAAAATCTTTGGGAAGTGCTCAAGAAACCTTCCACACATGGGAGGCCGTGCGTCTACAGGTTATGATAGATATCATATGGCCCGCAGAATTATCCTTGGTTGACCCGATAGAACCCCAAAGAAAAACAAGAAGATTACTATCATATTCTTCCCAATGGTAAGTCTTCTCTTGACATATCATTATCTCCTTTGTCTCTAATTGAGAATTATACTTCAAACAAACACCAAGATTATATAGGTAGTGCTTCGTATATATACTCGGCAAGTGGATGAGCACATCCCTGTCTTATGATGATACGAGGTTGTATGTCATTAGACATCTTGTATGATAGTGACAAAAACACACTTCCAGCGTTGGGTTCGCCTCACCCTCAATGACTATAGACCACCTACATTCTATTCCCTGTTATCCCCCACTCGACCCAATTTACACTTTTATTACACGAAAGGAATTGTGTGAAAAGGGTGAAGTACAACTAGCTCGATAAAGAATATCATGACTAAAGATAATTAAATTATCAATAGCCTTCATCGATAATAAATCGGAGATTTAGAATATATGGTAGATGATAAAAATTTTCAACCATAGTTGCGGTGGACGAAATCCATTAGAAGAGTCGAATAGACTATAAAGTCTATTATCTTCTCCATGTTAAAATCCACCAACAATGTTTTATCCTGTAACATCAATCAACAATTACGGTCCACAATCATATGAATAACTCATAATCATAATTGTAGTTCTAAATTCCTCTTCTCATCCGGGGACGAAGATAATTTTCATCACCTATCTTTACGAAACATCAAAGATCATGGTTACACCAAATCACATTTCACATTCATAATCATACTAATAACTTCATCTTTGCACTTCTGACTTAAAGATATTCATTTGTATCACCGAGTTGATCATGTTCATCTCAACACTGTTCATCTCTTTGCACCTCTTGGCAAAGATATTCAACAACATGTCATCTTTTGCACTCTGGGCCAAAGATATTCATCAACAATTCATCTTTGCACTACTGGGCCAAAGATATTTCTCAATAGTTCATATTTGCCTTCTGGGCCAAATATATTCATCAACAGATTCATATTTGCACTACTGTGCCAAATATATTATTATCTCAAAAAATATATAATCATTTGAATTTATATAAACAATAATTATAACCATGTTGATCATTTCACATTTGCACTTAAGCTAAAGATATTCAATTATATATTCAATGGTCACGATCATACCGGTCAACAATTGACTTTTGACTTTCTTGGCGAAGAACCCATAGTCATGATCATACCAATAATCTACCCATCTTTATACTCAAGTCGAAGAGAAAATATCATCATTTAGGGTTATATAAATGTTATATATGATAATAAAAATAATATACATATAGATTTAATCTCAAAAGTAATATTCATAACTCAACTATAATTTGGTTAGAAAAAGAAACCAATTTTATCATGAATAGTAACTCGTGAATAGTAACTCGACCCAAAAAGGTAGAAATTCCACAATAAAATTTATACCAATATTTCGGTATAATGATATTGAAATAACATTTCTTAAACTTATAAACAATTTATTTTAATTATTTACACTTTACTAAATAATTCATTTAATCATTTTAAAATGCCAAACTCATAAGATTTCATCACCAATAACCAAAATCCTCATCAAAAATCTGCATATAACTCATGTATGATTCTCAAGCCATAAAATCATATTCTCCAATTTTCTTACTTCACATAACATATTTAATTCATTTATTCATAACTAGTCCATTTTCATGAAAAATACCAAATCAGTTCAAAAAAATTTTTCTTTTTGGGATTTAGCGAGAATATAGTCCCATATTGAACATATATTTTCTCGAGAATTTTTAAAATTCATTTACTATTTTTTTTAAATGGCCAAAACCATTGAATATTAAAACATTTATCATAAATTGTACTTTTTATCCAAAAATTCTGAAATTTATAGAATATACTCATATTATATACATGTACTCCCAATAAAAATTTCATCAATTTTGGAGTTAACCACAAGGATTTATAAGCGGTTACTTTTAAAATAGTCTTTTTAAAGTAAAATTCATAACTCTTAATCTATACATCCAAAAATCACCATTTTTGGACACAATCAATAAAACTCATCATTTATCATTTCAAATTTTTCAGAATTTTAAGAAGGTGCGAAAAGTTCTGAAACATGAAAAACATAACAACCCTTAAAATCCTTACCTCGAAAAAGCGTTATTTTAAATAGGAATATCGGATGAAAAGTCGAATGAAATTTGCATCGAATAGAAACTCTCAAAGTTTCTAAATACTCACAAAAAATATGCTTGATAGTATAGAGAGAAAACTTATGTTTACGGTGTGATTTTTAATTCTAACCTAAGCACCTATTTATAGGAAAATCTTTAGAAGCAAAGGAGACTAAATAATAAAATAATATTATTTTATACAAATCAAAAATACGCCACTTTGGATTTGATTTTCACATACATCTTTGAATTTGCATTAACCATTCTAGATTTTCCATAATAACAAAAGCGGTCCCCCATGTTTTAATAAAACATTTTAATTTTGAAACTTGATGTAATTCATAGAAAATAGCCCAGTTATTAGAAAAATATGAATAATATGTCCATTACGCCTAAAATCAAATTCTCTACAACTGCGGAAGAAAGTTTTTCCAAATTCCAAACAAAAATATCTGAAATCCACAAGCGGATGATTTTCTAATTTCCTTCTCTTTCCATTCTCTTTCTTCCTTTCCCATAATTCTCCACTAACTCTCTCTCTTCCCCCACTTTCTTCTCTTACCCCCACCACTTCTTCCACACACACACACACACACACATATTACATATATATATATATATATATATATATATATATATATATATTAAAATATTTACAATTATTAAATAATTCCAATTCTATCTTCTCTCTCCCACCTCATCTATTTATAAACCTTGAATTTATTGTAAAAATATCACCATTAATATATTATTAAAATAATATATTTAAATGAATTATTTTATCGAGGAAAAAGATAAAATATTAATTTTCAACAATTGTCACATTAAAATTTTCTCCATCTATATCCACATAAATAAATTCAAAGCATTTATATCCGCATAAAATAAATATTTTCTTATCATATAAATCAATAATTAATTATTCACAAATAATATTACTGAGAATCACAATTATGACAACTAAAGCGGTTCGAGAAGAGGAGGCTTTCAATAAGAATTTCTCCTTCTCGACGCCTTGATTAGGTGACCAAACCTCTCCTTGTGAGAACTTTCTAGACATTGCCAATAATTCTATCTAATAATATTATTCAAATAATATGAATTATTGATCGATAATGAGAAATATTGTGCGTTGATAATTATTGAAACAACAATAATATAAAATATCAATATGACAATTATTGAATCAATAAAATAAAATATTGAACAAGTAATTACTATAACAATTATTGAGTAGTGCGCCTTACGTAAGAATCAATAATTCAAAAAAAATCTTGTGTAATCGCAGTGTCTTTCTTTGTGCAACAACGCGTATTACTTTATTTTACCAACCGGGTATTCCAATGATTGTTAAGCAGTAGCGATTACGTCGTTATTTATTAAAACTTAATTTTGTCGTTTTTTTCATCCGAGCGGTTATTACATTATGGGGCCCACAAATGGTTTGCGGCACCGTCGCATGCGAATATTCCCAAGCGACGAAAAGAATATTCCACGACCAAACGAATATTCCCGATAATTGAATATTTTATAACCACTTGCGTATTTTAAAAAAAAATTCATATATCACCCTTAACTTTAACTTTTATCAATTTAACCATTTCTTTGAATAGTAATTATAAGAAAGATTGAATACTTTTATTTTATAAAATTAGGGTCTTACAATCTCCCTCCTTATGAAATTTCGTCCCCAAATTTACGTATCTAATATTTCGAAAAGTTGAGAATACCTTGCTTCCATTTCGATTCTATCTCCCGGTCATCATGATTTTTCCATCTCCGTGATAACTTCATTTGGGTTCCTCATTTGTTGGGAAGTCATGACAACCGCCATCCCTCGAACTACCCGGCTTTGACTTGTGCAGGGGGGGCAAAGATTTCAAGGCGTCATCACTATCGTTGAATATATTTTCTATAGGCATATTCCTCCTCAATCGCCTCGTTGTACTCTCGATTCATGATCCGAATCATCAATCTTCGATCCATATCGAATTCAGGTTGACCACTCAGCATGCGGGGTAATTCAAAACTCGATGTTGGGTTCTTCCAATTTCTTTCCAAAAGAGAAATTCATATCATTTATTTTAGCCTTCTTAGATCTGGACATCTCTTTCCACAATATCCACGTGTCGTGCGGCTTTTGCCCATGCATCACTTATTCTCACTCGTTCGCTTTTTTTCATCTTTCAATTTCAGATTCCATCTTTATCATCTTATACTCTGCTAAAGAATGCTTACATTCAAGCATCACATATCGGGTAAACATACTTGAATTGTTGCATCCTTTTGTTCCACCTAATCACCGTCGTTTCTTCAATTTTGTTCTTCTAACTCATGAATACGATTTTGAAATTCTACATTTTGATCATATAATACCTCTAATAAACTCTCCTCAGGTACCTCTTCTTCCTCTTCTTTCTCACTCTCAGTTGTTACCTCTGTGACTATCTCGGGTGCAACTATCAATTCTTCACTCACTACATGGATTTCTCTAATTCCTTCTTCGCCTGACATCACATTATCCTGGTTGGTGATTAGAGGTATCCCCACGGTCTCATTCACTCCATTGTTAACATTCTCAGCAGCCATTCTCAAATACTTCCATAAAACAAGGGTTAATTTAAACAAATTTACATATCACATAATATCCCGATATTATGACTAACCAACAAATAAGCTTAGGTAGGACACACTAGTGAAGGATTTACTCATCTCTCCCCTCCTAGTTATATTCCCCGATCTCCGCCAGAGACCATATCCCTAAGCTCTGATACCAACTGTGACAACCCCAAAATAGGTCCATTCCATCCAACCCATTTTGAGTCGCCAAATACATGGTACAGAAAATAACTATAACTTTATTACAACAATTGTCATACAAAATACAACAATACATATGCTGTGAGTTTGGATACAAATATATACCAAATGTGACACATGTCCCAACCGTGGACAGCACCTCACAGTGACACCTTACATAAAGGTATAGTCAAAAACTGTTTTAGAAACTAAAATCTTTGGGAAGTGCTCAAGGAAACCTTCGTACATGGGAGGCCACGCGCGCTCAGGTTATGATAGATATCATATGGCCACGTAATTATCCTTGGTTGACCCAATAGAACCCAAAGAAAAACAAGAAGATTACTATCATATTCTTCCCAATGGTAAGTCTTCTCTTGACATATCATTATCTCCATTGCCTCTAATTGAGAATTATACTTCAAACAAACACCAAGATTATATAGGTAGCTCGTGATATATACTTCAAAGAAGTGGATGAGCACATCCCCCGTCTTATGATGATACGAGGTTGTATGTCATTAGACATCTTGTATGATAGTGACAAAACACACTTCCAACGTTGGGTTCGCTTTCACCCTCAACAAATTATAGACCACCTTCTATTCCCCTGTTATCCCCACTGACCCCCGGCCTACACTTTTATTACACGAAAGGAATTGTGAAGCAAAAGGGTGAGCACAACTAGCTCAGTAAAGAATATCATGACTAAAGATAATTAAATTATCAATAGCCTTCATCAGTAATAAATCAGAGATTTAGAATATATGGTAGATGATAAAAATTTTCAACCATAGTTGCAGCGGAACGAGAAATGCATTAGAAGAGTCAAATAGACTATAAAGTCTATTATCTTCTCCATGTTAAAAATCCACCAACAATGTTTTATCCCTGTAACATCAATCAACAATTCTGGTCCACAATCATATGAATAACTCATAATCATAATTGTAGTTCTAAATTCCTCTTCTCATCCAGACTTAAGATAATTTTCATCACCTATCTTTACGAAACATCAAAGATCATGGTTACACCAAATCACATTTCCTGCTCATAATCATACTAATAACTTCATCTTTACCACTACTACTTAAAGATATTCATTTGTATCACCGATTGATCATGTTCATCTCAACACCTGCTCATCTTTGCACTCATCGCCAAAGATATTCAACAACATGTCATCTTTTTGCACTACGGGCCAAAGATATTCATCAACAATTCATCTTTGCACTACAGGCCAAAGATATTTCTCAATAGTTCATATTTGCACTACAGGCCAAATATATTCATCAACAGTTCATATTTGCACTACAGGCCAAATATATTATTATCTCAAAAAAATATATAATCATTTCAGAATTTATATAAACAATAATTATAACCATGTTGATCATTTCACATTTGCACTCAAGCTAAAGATATTCAATGGTCACGATCATACCAGTCAACAATTCAACTTTGCACTACTGGCCAAGAAGAACCCATAGTCATGATCATACCAATAATCTACCCATCTTTATACTCAAGTCAAAGAGAAATTAATATCATCATTTAGGGTTATATAAATGTTATATATGATAATAAAAATAATATACATATAGATTTAATCTCAAAAGTAATATTCATAACTCAACTATAATTTGGTTAAAAGAAACCAATTTTATCATGAATAATAAGTAACTCGTGAAATAGTAACTCACCCAAAAAGGTAGAAATTCCACAATAAAATTTATACCAATATTTTGAGATAATGATATTGAAATAACATTTCTTAAACTTATAAACAATTTATTTTAATTATTTACACTTTACTAAATAATTCATTTAATCATTTTAAAATGCCAAACTCATAAGATTTCATCACCAATAACCAAAATCCTCATCAAAAATCTGCATATAACTCATGTATGATTCTCAAGCCATAAAATCATATTCTCCAATTTTCTTACTTCACATAACATATTTAATTCATTTATTCATAACTAGTCCATTTTCATGAAAAATACCAAATCAGTTCCAAAAATTTTTCTTTTCTGGGATTTAGCAGAATATAGTCCCATATTGAACATATATTTTTCTCAGAATTTTTAAAATTCATTTACTATTTTTTTTAAATGGCCAAAACCGCCGAATATTAAAACATTTATCATAAATTGTACTTTTATCCAAAAATTCTGAAATTTATAGAATATACTCATGTTATATACATGTACTCCCAATAAAAATTTCATCAATTTTGGAGTTAACCACAAGGATTTATAAGCGGTTACTTTTAAAATAGTCTTTTTCCGTAAAATTCATAACTCTTAATCTATACATCCAAAAATCACCATTTTCGGACACAATCAATAAATCTCATCATTTTATCATTTCAAATTTTTCCAGAATTTTCTGAAGGCCTGAAAAGTTACGAAACATGAAAAACATAACAACCCTTAAAATCCCTTACCTCGAAAGAGCAGTATTTCTGACCGGAATATCGGATGAAAAGTCGAATGAAATTTGCACCGAATAGAAACTCTCAAAGTTTCTAAATACTCACAAAAATATGCTTGATAGTATAGAGAGAGAAAACTTATGTTTCTGGTGTGATTTTTAATTCTAACCTAAGCACCTATTTATAGGAAAATGCTAGAACGCCAAAGGAGACTAAATAATAAAATAATATTATTTTATACAAATCAAGCACGCCACTTTGGATTTGATTTTCAGCATACATCTTTGAATTTGCAGCCAACCATTCTAGATTTTCCATAATAACAAAAGCGGTCCCCCCATGTTTTAATAAAAACATTTTAATTTTTGAAACTTCAGTAATTCATAGAAAATAGCCCGTTTATTAGAAAAATATGAATAATATGTCCATTCTGCCTAAAATCAAATTCTCTACAACTTTGCAGAAGAAAGTTTTTCCAAATTCCAAACCAAAAATATCTGAAATCCACAAACGGATGATTTTTCTAATTTCCTTCTCTTTCCATTCTCTTTCTTCCTTTCCCATAATTCTCCACTAACTCTCTCTCTTCCCCCACTTTCTTCTCTTACCCCCACCACTTCTTCCACACACACACACACACACACACACACACATATATATATATATATATATATATATATATATATATATATTAAAATATTTACAATTATTAAATAATTCCAATTCTATCTTCTCTCTTCCACCTCATCTATTTATAAACCTTGAATTTATTGTAAAAATATCACCATTAATATATTATTAAAATAATATATTTAAATGAATTATTTTATCAGAAAAAGATAAAATATTAATTTTCAACAATTGTCACATTAAAATTTTCTCCATCTATATCCACATAAATAAATTCAAAGATTTATATCCGTGATAAAATAAATATTTCCTTATCATATAAATCAATAATTAATTATTCACAAATAATATTACAGAATCACAATTATGACAACTAGGCAGTTCCCAGGAAAGAGGAGGCTTTCCAATAAGAATTTCTCCTTACTGACGCGCAATTAGGTGACCAAACCTCTCCTTGACAGAACTTTCTAGACATTGTCAATAATTCTATCTAATAATATTATTCAAATAATATGAATTATTGATCTGATAATGAGAAATATCAGCAAAGTTGATAATTATTGAAACAACAATAATATAAAATATCAACGCAGCAATTATTGAATCAATAAAATAAAATATTGAATAAAGAATTACTATAACAATTATTGAAAGGCCTTCACGTAAGAATCAATAATTCAAAAATATCTCATGTAATACCGTGTGCATCGCGTGCAACAACGCCAGTATTACTTTATTTTTTACCAACCGGGTATTCCAACAAAGTGTTAATTCTGTAACGATTACGTCGTTATTTATTAAAACTTAATTTTGTCGCTTTTTTTTCATCCAAGCGGTTATTACATTATGGGGCCCACAAATGGTCGCTGTCGTCGCATTTAATATTCCCAACGTAAAAGAATATTCCACGACCAAACGAATATTCCCCGATAATTGAATATTTTATAACCACTTGCGTATTTTAAAAAAAAATTCATATATCACCCTTAACTTTAACTTTTATCAATTTAACCATTTACTGAATAGTAATTATAAGAAAGATTGAATACTTTTATTTTATAAAATTCGGGTCTTACAATCTCCCTCCTTATGAAATTTCGCGTCCCGAAATTTACGCATCTAGTATTTGAAAAGTTGAGAATACCTTGCTTCCATTTGATTCTATCTCCCTGGTCATCATGATTTTTCCATCTCCCGTGATAACTTCATTTGGGTTCCTCATTTGTTGGGAAGTCATGACAACCGCCATCCCTCGAACTACCCGGCTTTGACTTATCAGGGGCAAAGATTTGGCGCCATCACTATCGTTGGAATATATTTTTCTATAGGCATATTCCTCCTCAATCGCCTCGTTGTACTCTCGATTCATGATCTCGAATCATCAATCTTGATCCATATCGAATTGGTTGACCACTGCATGTGGAGGTAATTCAAAACTCGATGTTGGGTTCTTCCAATTTCTTTCCAAAAGAGAAATTCATATCATTTATTTTAGCCTTCTTAGATCGGACATCTCTTTCCACAATATCCACGTGTCGTGCGGCTTTTGCCCATGCATCACTTATTCTCACTCGTTCAGCTTTTTTCATCTTTCAAATTTCAGATTCCATCTTTATCATCTTATACTCGCTAAAGAATGCTTACATTCAAGCATCACATATCGGGTAACACATGCTTGAATTGTTGCATCCTTTTGTTCCACGCATCACTTTATTCTTCAAATTTCATTCTTCTAACTCATGAATACGATTTTGAAATTCTACATTTTGATCATATAATACCTCTAATAAACTCTCCTCAGGTACCTCTTCTTCCTCTTCTTTCTCACTCTCAGTTGTTACCTCTGTGACTATCTCGGGTGCAACTATCAATTCTTCACTCACTACATGGATTTCTCTAATTCCTTCTTCGCCTGACATCACATTATCCTGGTTGGTGATTAGAGGTATCCCCACGGTCTCATTCACTCCATTGTTAACATTCTCAGCAGCCATTCTCAAATACTTCCATAAAACAAGGGTTAATTTAAAAAATTTACATATCACATAATATCCCGATATTATGACTCAACCAACAAATAAGCTTAGGTAGGACACACTAGTGAAGGATTTACTCATCTCTCCCTCCTAGTTATATTCCCGATCTCCGCCAGAGACCATATCCCTAAGCTCGATAATTAATCGTGACAACCCCAAAATAGGTCCATTCCATCCAACCCATTTTGAGTCGCCAAATACATGGTATACAGAAAATAACTATAACTTTATTACAACAATTGTCATACAAAATACAACAATACATATCTTTGTGAGTTTGGATACAAATATATACCAAATGTGACACATGTCCCAACCGTGGACAAGACTCCTCACGATGACACCTTTACATAAAGGTATAGTCAAAACCTGCTTTTAGAAACTAAAATCTTTGGGAAGTGCTCAAGGAAACCTTCGTACATGGGAGGCCATGCGTCTAGGTTATGATAGATATCATATGGCCACGTAATTATCCTTGGTTCAATTCTAATAGAACCCAAAGAAAAACAAGAAGATTACTATCATATTCTTCCCAATGGTAAGTCTTCTCTTGACATATCATTATCTCCATTTGTCTCTAATTGAGAATTATACTTCAAACAAACACCAAGATTATATAGGTAGCTCGTGATATACTCAAAGCAAGTGGATGAGCACATCCCTGTCTTATGATGATACGAGGTTGTATGTCATTAGACATCTTGTATGATAGTGACAAAACACACTTCCAACGTTGGGTTCGCCTCACCCTCAACAGCTATAGACCACCTTCTATTCCCCTGTTATCCCCCACTCGACCCAGCTACACTTTTATTACCTGAAAGGAATTGTGAAGCAAAAGGGTGAGCACAACTAGCTCAGTAAAGAATATCATGACTAAAGATAATTAAATTATCAATAGCCTTCATCAAGAATAAATCGTAGATTTAGAATATATGGTAGATGATAAAATTTTCAACCATAGTTCTTGGTGAACGAGAAATGCATTAGAAGAGTCAAATAGTACTATAAAGTCTATTATCTTCTCCATGTTAAAAATCCACCAACAATGTTTTATCCCCGTAACATCAATCAACAATTACGGTCCACAATCATATGAATAACTCATAATCATAATTGTAGTTCTAAATTCCTCTTCTCATCCGGGAATTAAGATAATTTTCATCACCTATCTTTACCGAAACATCAAAGATCATGGTTACACCAAATCACATTTCGCTCATAATCATACTAATAACTTCATCTCAGACTACTGGCTTAAAGATATTCATTTGTATCACCGATTGATCATGTTCATCTCAACACTGCTCATCTTTGCACTCTTGGCCAAATATATTATTATCTCAAAAAAATATATAATCATTTCAGAATTTATATAAACAATAATTATAACCATGTTGATCATTTCACATTTGCACTCAAGCTAAAGATATTCAATGGTCACGATCATACCAGTCAACAATTCAACTTTGCACTACTGGCCAAGAAGAACCCATAGTCATGATCATACCAATAATCTACCCATCTTTATACTCAAGTCAAAGAGAAATTAATATCATCATTTAGGGTTATATAAATGTTATATATGATAATAAAAATAATATACATATAGATTTAATCTCAAAAGTAATATTCATAACTCAACTATAATTTGGTTAGAAAAAGAAACCAATTTTATCATGAATAGTAACTCGTGAATAGTAACTCGACCCAAAAAGGTAGAAATTCCACAATAAAATTTATACCAATATTTCGGTATAATGATATTGAAATAACATTTCTTAAACTTATAAACAATTTATTTTAATTATTTACACTTTACTAAATAATTCATTTAATCATTTTAAAATGCCAAACTCATAAGATTTCATCACCAATAACCAAAATCCTCATCAAAAATCAGATATAACTCATGTATGATTCTCAAGCCATAAAATCATATTCTCCAATTTTCTTACTTCACATAACATATTTAATTCATTTATTCATAACTAGTCCATTTTCATGAAAATACCAAATCAGTTCAAAAAAAATTTTCTTTTTTCGGGATTTAGCGAGAATATAGTCCCATATTGAACATATATTTTCTCTTAATTTTTAAAATTCATTTACTATTTTTTTTTAAATGGCCAAAACCGCGAATATTAAAACATTTATCATAAATTGTACTTTTATCCAAAATTTCTGAAATTTATAGAATATACTCATGTTATATACATGTACTCCCAATAAAAATTTCATCAATTTTGGAGTTAACCACAAGGATTTATAAGCGGTTACTTTTAAAATAGTCTTTTTCCGTAAAATTCATAACTCTTAATCTATACATCCAAAAATCACCATTTTCGGACACAATCACCATTTTCAAAAAATACCGTGTGTAATACTGGTGTGCTCTTGTGCAACAACGCGTATTATTTTATTTTACCAACCGGTATTCCAACAATTGTTAGCAGTGAACGATTCTACCGTTATTTATAAAAACTTAATTTTGTCGTTTTCTTCATCCGACAGCTTATTCATTATATGGGCCCTAAATGGTTGCTTGCCGCATTTAATATTCCCACGTAAAGAATATTCCACGACTAAACGAATATTCCCCGACAATTGAATATTTTATAACCACTTGCGTATTTTGAAAAAAAAATTCATATATCACCCTTAACTTTAACTTTTATCAATTTAACCATTTACTGAATAGTAATTATAAGAAAGATTGAATACTTTTATTTTATAAAATTCGGGGTCTTACAGTTATGAGTTGATTTTGGTTTATAAAATATGGTTATGGTTCTATTTAAGAACTAAAATCATATTAACTATTTTTAATATGGGTTATGTTGTGCCGCTTCCAAAATAGGTATACATCACCCATCTTGGGTCGCCAAATACATGGTACAAAATTCAAATACAACTTAATTATATAATTGTCATGTAACATACGACAAAAAATAAGTTGAGAATTTTAAAACGAATATTGTCTTCTAGACAATATCCACACTCAATGGAGTCCTTATTATAATCATAATCACACTATTTCCCAGAATATGAAGAGAATAATGAAAGCAAAAGGGTGAGCTCAACTAGCCCAGTAAGAAATATTATGACTAAGATAATGCAGAATAAGTTATCATTAGCCTTCAACAATGTTAAACTGATAGAATATAATAGACAACAAGTTTAATCAAGCGATTGGAACAAGCAATCCATTAGAAGAGTCAAGTAGAGCATGATATCTACTATTTTCTATGATTTAAAAAGTTTATCATTAACTTTATTGCTGGGACTCAACTTAATAAATAAATCACATCATCGAATCATCCCTGTACTACGGGCCAAAGATATTCATTAGTATCACGTCCACAAATTATTCTTGCACTATGGGCCAAGAATATTCGTGTAATCATCAATGGTCATGATCATACCGAATTATCCTAGTCATAATCATACCAATCAACAGTCCATCTATGCACGTAAGCCAAAGATGACTTTCATCACAATATAAGCATGAGGATGATGAAAATGATATAAAAATTCAATTAAAAGAAAGTAAATGATAAATTTTTAAAGATTTATAATTTAATTTATCCAGAATTCAATAATGACCAAATTGTCAACATGATATTGCTTTGTGGAGTAAAATTCAAGAATAATATCCATGTATCAAAAATAATTTGTACAGAAAAAAAATAAATTTTTTGGTGAATAGTACCCCATGAATAGTACTTCGTGAATAGTATCCCGACATGAAAAGTGTCCCAAATACTCAAGTGAGTAATATTTGAGTGAATAGTAACCCGTGAATAGTAACTCGTGAATAGTACCCCGGCATAAAAAGTGCCTAGAATACCCGAGTGAATAATATTATAGTGAATAGTAACCGGGTGAATAGTAACCCGTGAATAGTACCCCGGGTGAAAATATTAATATTTAATAAGAAAGTTTAGATCAATATTCCAATAAAATGATACTGGATGAAGCGCAAAACTCAAGGATATTCCACTAATTTCAAGGATTATAGAAGCAATACTTACCATAGTAAGTTTAGATTTAAGAATATGAAAAGAAATAATATATCTAAAGCGCAAATGGATTTTCACATGTCATACATGCACGTAATCCGCGTGAAAAGTTATTAGACATATTAAAGGATGAATATGAAAAATAGTATTCCTTATGAATACGAAAGAAATAATACCCCTTACCTTAGTAGAAAGCTGGATACTGCAATAGTGAAGTAGCAGAATACTCTTCTTCTTGCTCTCTATAGTTTCTCTCTTTATAGTGTCTCTTGTGAATCTCAGTAAATTTGTGAGAATGAAAGAAGAATTAAGCTTCTATTTATAGGAGAATGGACTAAATAGTAACTAATTCATGAATGGTCCAGATTGATTTACTATTATAACGGACGGTCCATATTGATTACTATTAAAACCACAACTGACGGTCCATATTGATTTACTTTTAAAACCACCATCGACGGTCTAGATTGATTACTTTTAAAACCACCATCGACGGTCTAGATTGATTACTTTTAAAACCACCACCGACGGTCCAAATTGATTTACTATTAAAATCGCCATCGACGGTCCAGATTGATTTACTATTAAAACCACCACCGATGGTCCAGATTGATTTAACTAATTACACTTTGGTATCTCTAAAGTTTTCCAAGTTTGCATTATTTCCCTCTAACTTTTGTAATTCACTTATCTTCAATAAACACATTCTTAATACTTCAACAATTATTCATCATTAATATTATAACTCACAATATTTAACAACCAGGTCGTTTCCAATAAAAGAGGGGGCTTTCCAATAAGGATTTCTCCCTATTGGCGCGTAATTAGATTATCTAAATTCTCCTTGACAGAACTTTTAGACATTGTCAATATTGCAAATAATAATATGAATAACTTTGTTGTCTCAATTATTGATTTAATAATATAAAATATTATGCAGATGATGTAACAACCAGATATTTTCTATACAAATAAATTAGAAATTTTGCGTATAATTTTTTTTTTTTGTATTTATTAAAATAAATATGGGGAATATGTGCCAAGATAATGTGTGTATTTATTTATGTGATATATTTATTACATGAATGATTTTAAATAATTTTATTTTAGAATTATTGATTGTTATAAACTATATTATTATAATAATTAATTTTATAGTAGAAATATTTTATTAATTATTTTCCATGAAAATATAATTATATATTATTTATATAATATATGAAATGATTTTTTAGAATTATTATAATAATTATTTTATTATATGAATTTTGTCCAGATTATTAAGTTAATTATTTTTAACTTAATTAATAATGTTAAGTATGACAGATAAATCAGATATGGAATCCAAACCGTAATTTTTAGATTTTGATCAAGGCATGAGAATAATAATATAATATTAATTATATTTTAATTTTCAGTACTATAAATATGTACTGTATATGTGGACCGATAAGGGTTGGTCAATTATGGTGTTATGTGACAAACCCTTGTATTACTATGTGAAACCCTAATTTAAAATACAAATTGAAGTTCAAAATTGTTAGGTAATCGTGATAATGTGATCAATGTCTGATATTATAAATATAAACGCTAATTAGGTAAACCATAATCATTGACTCGAAACCCTAATTGATAAATTCGGCACCTTAATTGCTAAATTTGAACGCTTAATAATAATTAGTAAATGTTAAATCCTATTGTGCAAGACCTAGGTGGTTAGGTAACCTAACTTAATTAGGAAACCCTAATTACAAATTTTAGAAACTAATTTTATTTTATTTTAGACCCTAAATGAAAGCTTCGTAACCTAATTATACATTAGGTGAGACAATTAAATAACCTAAGGGTTATGGTAATAAGAAAATGTTAGTATTTAATATGTATACTAACTTAAGTGGATAATCTTGTTATTTCAAGTGACTAATAATTTTAAACCTAATTCTAGTAAACCTAATTAGGTTATGAGCTAAAGTCACATGTATAAGTAATTAAATTTCATAAGATTGGGAATGGAAACCCTAAATAAACAATTTGGGTAACATATATTAAAATTGTTAGACTATGTTCATTACATGGCCCAAAACAATTAAAGAGAAGCCCAAAAGAAATAGAATGCAAACCAATACTTAGCCCACTTGATTAAGGATATTTTAGACTTTTGATTAATCAAATTTGTGCATTAAAATAAAAGCAAAATGGAGGAGATAATGGGGGCAAGGGGACAGGCCCTATTAGGCCTTTTAAGGCAACAAAATTATGTTAATCAAGTTCCTTAATTAGTAACTCTTACATCAAGTACAAGTGTGTCCATCTCCCATTGGTAGAAAATCTACTTAGCAACCTTAATCACATGATTAGGCTCAATTGAAAGAGATAAGGTGAAGCCTTATATCCAAGGGAAAACAAAAGTATGGGGGATATTAGTTAAATCACCACATTTCATTTGCTAGACATTTCATTTCTTTTATTCTTCTTCTTCTTCTTCCATTTTTCTGCCAAGCTAACAAAATACAAAGAGAGAAAAGAAAGAGAGGGGTTCGGTTTTTCTTGAGAGGGAGAGGAGTTATTGTTCATGCATCCTAGATTTATAACCTACTTTGGAAGAACAAGAAGGATAACAAAGAAAACTAGGTGAGGTTCTCTTCCATTCTTTTTCTTATTCTTCTTCTATTTCGATTTTTACCTCAACTTATATGGGGGTTATGGTCTAATACTCAAAAGTACCCTAGTTCTACATGTCTCATGTGTAGGACTAAGTATCTTGTGTATTAGAATATAGATTTAGAGGAAGGAAATGAGCATATGTTCTCCAAGGGGTGAAACCTTATTTTTTTCTTCTACTAAATCTCGTGTAACTCAAGTTTTACAACTTGGATTTGTGATCCGTCGAAGGGGGTGCTAGATACATGAGTTATCTAGTAAACCCAAGTGGTAGAACACAAATCTAGCAAGTATTGAAGCCATGGGGGCTGTTTTCCCCAAAACAGTCCACATAGAGAATTAAAGTTTTAAAACCTTAAAAAGCTACTGTCCCCATTTTTCTTAAGGCTGTTTTGGACAGTTTCTAGTCTTTTAAAAATCTGGGAAAAATCACAGAGGTACCTTAAGAAGTTATCTACGTGTAGGAAAAAGAACGGACACGTTTCGATTTATAGGTTGTGCGTATTGGCTACTTCCGTAAAGGACTCCTAAATATTAACACCCGCATTTCTCACAGTGTATACATGGGAAAAATCCAAAATTGTTACAGTATGTTCATATATGTTATGGGAGTATACTCTGAAAATTTCAGAATTTTCTGAGCAAAACTCGATTTATGAAAAATGAATCAAGATCTGAGTGTTTTAGGCACTTTAAAATTAGTAAATCACTTTCTAAAATTCTAGAAAAATTTAGGGATCATTGTTGGGTCATATAATGTCTAAATCCAAAAAAGAAGAATTTTTGGAATCAGTTTGGTATTTTTTTCTAAAAATGATGAAGTTATCAATAAAAAAAAATAAATAGTTAAATGATGTCTTAAATAAGAAAAATATGATTTTAATGCTTGAACACTCCTAATATATAATATTATTACTATTTTAGGTTATTTTGGTAATTTATAATAAGAAATATTATTTATGACCTTTTATGGATATTAAATAAGTGATTTTGTAAAGGGTGAACAATTAGAATAAATTGTTTATTGATCAAATAAATTATTAAAATGTTATTATGATATTAATAATATTATAATATGATATTGTTAAGTAAATAAAAATATTAAGATTAAAGCTTCATTAAAATATTATTAAATGATTAATAATATTAGATTAAAGTATTAATTTTAGATTAAAATATTATTAAAAGATTAATAATATTAAATTAAAGTATTATTGGATGATTAAAATATTATTAAGTAAATAATAATATTTAAGATTAAATAAAATGTTATTAAAATATAATAACATTAGTAAAGGAATAAAATATTAGTAAATGATTAATAATATTAGTAAATGAATAAAATATTAATACTATTGGTAAATGAATAAAAGTATTATTAATTGATTAATGATACTAAAGCATAAGTAAGATATTATTAAAGTAATAATATTAATGCATGATTAAAATATTATTAAGAGGATTAATAATATTAATAAAGTATTAAAATAATATTAAGATGTTAATAATATTAGTAAGCGAATAAAAGTATTATTAGTGAACTAATAATATTAAGAGGTGAATTAAATATTATCAAGATTAATAATATTAAGTGAATTAAAAATATTTTAAGTTATACTTAATGACTTTTAATATTTTAAGAAATAGTACATTAATATTTTAATATTAATGGTAATTATTTTAAAATGATTTTAAATATTTTAAAAATTATTTAAGGGTAATATAAATTTTTAAAATATTTTGAGTTATTATAAATAACTTTAATATTTTGGCAATGGTTTCATTAATAGTTTAATAATAATTAAATGTTAATAGAATTATTTGATATTTGAATCAGTTAATAATGATTTCGGTGTTTGAAAATTCATGATAAATTAATAAATATTTATTAAGTCATTTAAAATAATATGACTGATACTTACGGATATTGAACGTTGGAATAGAGTGTAAGACCCCTACTTATTATAAATAAAATCAAATTTCCTCTATTTATTATTTTGAAATAGTAAGGGTTGATTTGATTAATGTGGTTAGTTATGGGTAAAATGCGCAAATATTTCAAATAAGCAAGTGGTTATAAAATATTCATTTTTATCGGAGAATATTTGTTTGGTCGTGGAATATTCTTACCTTTGTGGGAATATTAAATGACGACAACGACGCAATATGTGGGCCCCATATAACTTGAAAGCGATTGGATGAAGGAAAGCGACAAATATAAGTTGTTTATAAATAACGGTACGTAATTGTTACCAATTATCATTGTTGGAATACCCGGTTAAAAAAAAACACGATACTTATGCGGTATTGCACCAATTATTGATTCTTACGTAGGAAAGCATTACTCAATAATTGTTACATGTGAATTCTTGCTCAATATTTTATTAATTCAATAATTGCTACATTGATATTTTATATTATTGTTGTTTCAATAATTGTCACTACACATTATTATCATTATCAGATCAATAATTCATATTATTTGAATAATATTATTAGATAATATTATTGGCAATTTCTAGAAAGTTACATCAAGGAGAGGTTTGGTCACCTAGTTGCTTGCCATAGAAGAGAGAAATCCTTATCGAAAGCCCTCTTTTCCTAAGAAGGCGCCGTGCCAAGATTGTGATTCTCGTAATATTATTTGTGAATAATTAATTATTGATTTATATGATAAGGAAAATATTCATTTTATGTGGATATAGATGGAGAAAATTTTAAAGTGACAATTGTTAAAAAAATAATATTTTATCTTTTTCGATAAAATAATTCATTTAAATATATTATTATATTTTAATAATATAATAATGGTGATATTTTTACAATAAATGTGGGATATATGAATATATGAGGAGGAAGAGTATTTTTATTACAAAAGTTGTTTAAAACATGTTAAACATGTCCGTGGGCCCATTTCTTATTTGAAATTTGATTATAGCTTTGTAAAATCGCTTCGCTTGTGGATTTTTGGCCAATTTCATTTTGAATTTGGAAAAACTTTCATCTGCAAAGTTGTAGATAATTGAATTTCCTATGGAAAAGAAATAAGGTTCGAATTTTTCTGATAAAAGGGCTATTTATTATGAATTATTGAAGTTTCGGATTAATTGATTATTATTTTGTTTGGAGTTTTAAATGACTTTTATATGAAAAACATTTTTGGCAAGTTTGGCACATGTGTGGCTGATATTTTGGATCAATGAAGGTGTGCATAAGAATTTATAATATATATATATTAATATTTTATTAAATTTTCTGCTTTGGTGTTCTAAGCAATTTCCTATAAATAGGGTGCTTAGGTTAGAATTGAAAATCACACCGTAAATTGAAGTTTTTCTCTCTTTCTCTCTATATTATCGAGCGTATTCTTGTGAGTATTTTGATACTTTAAGTGTTGCTATATCTTATGCAAGTTCCTTCACTATATCCAAAGATTCCAAATGGAAATCTTGTCTTTTCGAGGTAAGTGGATGTTATTTTTTTAAAATGATATTATTTCTTCTAATATCATTATGCCGAATTATTGGTAATATTTTTCTTGTGAAATTCTTGTCTTTTAGTGTCGGGGTTACTATTCACGTATACGGTACTATTCACGAATACGGCACTATTCACAGAAAAATTAAATTTTCATTTTTTTGTCCAAAATATCTATTATGGATACTAGCTTTGATTGTATCCATGTTTTGATCATTCTTGAATTTTACTTCACTATGAGTATTTATGAAGTATTTTTGAACTCGGATTGTTTAAAGTACGAATCCTTAGTATTTGTTCTTTTATTTCACTGGATTCGTTTTCTTTAAAATATTTTTCATCATCCTCAGTCCTAAATGATGGTATTACTGAATATCTTTGGCCTGTAGTGCAAAGATGAATATTTGATTCAAGATGAATATTGATTGATGTTACAGGGATAAAATATTGATGATGGACTTTTAAATTCATAGATAATAGTAGATTTCATTCTCTACGTAACTCATCTATGAATTATTATTTTCGCTACGAATATTGATCAGAAACTTGTTGTCTATTGTATTTTATCAGATTTTTCCCTGTTGAAGACTAACGATAATTTGTTCTATATTACCTTAGTCATAATATTCTTTACTAGGCTAGTTGAGCTCACCCTTTTCCTTTTTGTTCCATTTTTCTTCTCAGGAGGTGAGAATGTAGCGAGTACTAGTCGGGGTATAGAATGAAGGTTCTAGAAAGTTGTTTTAGTAGTCCTCACCATTTTTGTAAAATAATATACCAATAATTGTAATGAGAAATTATTTGGGTGTGAATATTGTCTAGATGGCAATATTTGTATTTAAACTCACAGTTTATATGTTGTATTAATAAAGTTGTAGTTGTTTCTGTACCATGTTATTAACGACTCAAAATGGGTGATGTATACCTATTTTGGGGGCGTCATGATTGGTATATCGGAGCTTAGGGATATGATCTCCGGTGGAGATCGGGGAATAGAACTAGGAGGGAGAGGCAGGTAAAACCTTCGCTAGTGTGTCTTACCTAAGCTTATTTGTTGGTTGGTCAGTATATAGGGATATTATGTGATATGTTGATTTCTTTAATTAACCCTTGTTTTATGGCAGTATTTGAGAATGTCGACTGAGAATGTTAACAGTGGAGCAAATGAGACCGTGGAAACACCTTTACCCACCAACGAGGAGAACGTGCAACAGGCTGGCAATGTTCCTCCTGTGAACAACATCATTGAGCAGATGATGAACGACGGAATGTTTAGAATATTTTTGCAGTTCATGCAAAATCAGACGAGGGAGACTCGTTCACAAAATAAAGGTGGAAATGATAACAATGCACGGTTTGTCACAACCAAGCAGTTCAAAGAGTTGGGACCACCAGAATTCTGGGGAAAGCCGGATCCTATTAAGGCCGAAACGTGGGTCAAACAAATTACCAAGATATTCGACGTCTTGGGATGCACTAAGGAACAGAAGGTTCCATTCACACCAGATGTTCCAGTAATGAGGCAGATTCATTGGTGGGAAATGCGTGAAGCGTACTCCATCCGCCAAGACTCAAGATGTCTTGGGAGACGTTTCAGAAACTATTCAATGACAAGTACTTTCCTGAAAGTATTCGTCATATGAAGGAAGTAGAGTTTATTAGATTGGAGAAAAATAACATGATGGTGTCCCAATACGAGGCGAAGTTTGCAGAGTTATCCAGGTTTGCACCTCATTTGGTGGAGAATGAGGAACGTATGACGCGGATGTTTCTGAGAGGTTTGAAACCCGGCATACGTCAATATCTCATTTCTCATAAATTTTCTCTCTATTCAGATGTTGTCAACAGGGCTCAATTATTAGAGCGAGATAACGAGTATGTTCAACCGAGGGACCACAACGGGAACATATCTGGTGTGACAAAGATCATCGTAACAACGATAACCAAACGGAGAAAGAAAAATACGGACAAAAAGCAAAGAACCACTCGGTGGTAATCATGGCCATGAGAATAAAAAAGAAGCGAGTCGGGAGGAGATTTTAAAAGAGGAGATTCAACAACGACACTATGTGAAGGCGTCGGTATGCCCAAAGAAGAATCGGGTTCTAAGGGAGGAGAACGACCTTGGGTCGTATATCTTATAAATGCGGAAAGAGGGACATATCGGTCCAAGCGCCCACAACAGTTCAAGGTATGTTATAATTGTGGAAAGGAAGGACATATCGCTCGAGATTATACGATGTAAAACCAAGTCCAGTGAGGGATGGTGACTCAATATAGTCATCCCAAAAAGTCAAAGTCAAGCGGTTCTCGGAAGAACGTTTGTCGTGACTGGTCAAAATGCGAGGAACCCAAACGAGATGATCACGGGTAAGCTAATCATAAATTCTTGCAAAGTTTATACCTTACTTGATACCGGTGCTACCCATTCATTTATCTCTCCTACTTGTGCTCAACGTTTAAACTTAACTCGGAGAAATTAGACTTTGAGTTATCTGTGGAGACTCAGTTAGAGAAACTTTCATCACATCCACTTTCGTTTATAAATCTTGTTTGATCCAAGTTGGCACCATCGCATTACTGTTGACCTTATCTCTTTAAAGATACTTGCTTTTGATGTGATTTTAGGGATTGATTGGTTAACTACTCATCATGCCAAAATTGATTGTTTTCGTAAGGTTGTTAGTTTTCATATTCCTAACCAACCTGTTGTATGAATTCAAGCAACTAAACCATTAAAATCATTCACTGTCATATCTAGTCATAAAGCTATTTGTTTATTGAAAAACAGATGTCAAGCTTTCTTAGCCCATGTTATGGATTTGAATAAAGACACGTCAGATTTGAATAATATTCCCGTTGTTAGTAAATTTCCTGACGTGTTTCCTGACGAACTTCCCGGTCTACCCCCGTAACGTGAAGTTGAATTCTTTATTGATCTTGAAACTGGTACAAAACCCATTTCTAAAACCCCATATCGAATGGCTCTATTGAACTTGTGGAGTTAAAGGTCCAACTACGGGGAGTTGTTGGACATCGGTTTTCATTAAATCCTAAGTACATCTCCTGGGGTGCTCCTGCTTTATTTGTAAAGAAGAAAGACGGGAGTATGCGACTTTGTATCGACTATCGAGAATTGAACCATGTCACCATCAAGAATAGGTATCCGTTACCAAGTATTGATGACATGTTTGACCAGTTGTAAGGAGCACAATTCTTTTCAAAGATCGATCTTCATTCTGGATATCATCAGCTGAAGATTAGAAATGAGGATATTCCAAAGAATGCCTTCAGAACTCGATACGGGCATTATAAATTTTTAGTCATGTCTTTTGGATTGACTAATGCTCCTGCGGCTTTCATGGATATGATGAACCGAGTATTTAAGGACTATTCAGATCAGTTCGTTGTTGTCTTTATTGATGACATTCTCATATATTCCAAAAGCCGTGAAGATCATGAGCACCATTTGAAGCTGGTACTCCAAAGGCTTCGTGAAAACAAGCTCTATGCCAAGTTGAAGAAATACGAGTTCTGGCTTGAGAAAGTAGCATTACTTGGGCACGTGGTGTCAAAACATGGAGTATCCATTGACCCGGCGAAGATTGAAGCAATACAAAGTTGGGATCAACCGAAGACGGTGACCGAAGTACGTAGCTTTCTGGGCTTAGTTGGTTATTATCGGAGATTCGTGGAAGGATTTTATCGAATCGCTACTCCGTTAACTCAGCTAACTCGGAAAGATACAAAATTCGTATGGAGTGAGGAATGCGAGAGGAGTTTTCAAGAGCTTAAGAGGAGACTCATTTCGGCACTTGTTCTGACAACACCATCTGGTTCGGATGGATTTGTTATCTACATCGATGCTTCAGAAAAAGGGTTAGGATGTGTTCTCATGCAACGTGGGAAAGTCATAGCCTATGCCTCGCGACAACTTAAAGAATATGAGAGGAATTATCCTACTCATGATCTAGAGTTGGCAGCAGTCGTTTTTGCGCTAAAGATCTGGAGGCACTATCTATATGGGAGAAAGTGGAGATATATTCAGACCATAAAAGCCTCAAATATTTCTTCACCCAAAAGGAACTCAACATGCAGCAACGACGTTGGCTCGAGTACATTGAAAGATTATGACCACACTATTCAATACCATCCTAGAAAAGCGTGGTAGGTAGCGCGTTGAGTAGAAGATCATATTCGTAAACGAAAAGCGATGATGTCAAGTATACGCATAGAACCAACTTTAATCGATAAAGTTAAAGTTTCTCAAGCCACAGACCCGGAGCTAATGCGTATGAAGAAGAAAGTACAAGAAGGTGCTATTCCAGAAGCAAGAATCGATGAAGAAGGAATACTTCGAGTACACTCCATACTTTGTGTTCCTAACGACTCTGATTTGAAGTACAAGATCATGGTGGAAGCACACAATACACCATTTGCAATCCATCCTAGAAGTACCAAAATGTATCGTGATCTTCGACATACATTTTGGTGGAACAATATGAAGAGAGAGATCGCGAAGTTTATCTCGAGGTGTTTAACTTGTCAATGTGTAAAGGCGGAGCATCAAGTGCCTAAGGGTCCATTGTAACCACTTGAGATTCCAAAATGGAAGTGGGAACACATTACCATGGATTTCGTTACGGGTCTTCCCACGGTTTCTCAAGGCATAAATGCTATTTGGTTTATTGTTGATAGATTAACCAAGTCTGCTCATTTCTTGCCGATACGGGAGACTTATTCCCTTGAACATCTTGCTCATATGTATGTAAATGAGATTGTGAGATTGCATGGCATGCCAGTATCCATAGTTTTGGATCGTGACCCAAGATTCACTTCACAATTTTGGGTTAGCTTGCAAAAATCTATGGGCACGGATTTACGATTCAGTTCGGCATACCATCCTCAAACGGACGGACAATCAGAGAGGACTATTCAAACTCTTGAAGATCTATTTAGACTCTGTGTCCTAGACTTCAAAGGGAGTTGGGATAAATATTTACCTTTGGTGGAATTCTCCTACAACAACAGTTATCAGGCAAGTATAGGTGTGGCTCCATTAGAAGCATTATATGGGACGTAATCGCAGCTCTCCAAAGATGTTGGGATGAGGTTGGTGAAGAAACATTGTTGGGACCAGAATTGGTACGTATGACTACAGAAAAGATCCAAATGATTCGACAACGTATACAAACGGCTCAAGATCGACAAAAGACTTATGCGGATCTTTATCGAAAGGACGTGAAATTTAGTATTGGGGATCATGTATTTTTGCGTGTTGCCCCATGGAAGGGAGTTACAAGATTCGGGAAGAGAAAAAAGCTCAATGCATGATTTATTGGTCCATTTCTGATTCTTGACCGAGTAGGAAATGTAGCCTATAGACTTGCGTTACCTCCAAGTATGTCTCGTGTTCATAATGTTTTTCATATATCTGTGCTTCGTAAATATGTGAAAGACCGAACCACGTTATTGAAGTTAGAACCGGATGAGATAGCCAAGACTTAACGCATTTGAGGAGGTAAATCACAAGATCTTGGATAGGAAGGAGCATGTCTTTACATACAAAGGTTATACCACAAGTTAAAATTTTGTGGAGAAACCATGTTATTGAGGAAATGACCTGGGAGTTGGAAACGGAAATGAAAGCGAGGTATCCTCACCTTTTCGAAATACCAGGTACGTACGTCAATTTCGAGGACGAATTTCATAAGGATGAGAGGTTGTAAGACCCCAACTTAATATAAATAAAATAAAATTTTCTCTATTTATTATTTTGAAATAGTAAGGGTTGATTTGATTAATATGGTTAGTTATGGGTAAAATGCGCAAATATTTTAAATAAGCAAGTGGTTATAAAATATTCATTTTTATCGGAGAATATTCATTTGGTCGTGGAATATTCTTACTGTCGGGAATATTAAATGCATTTAGTAGCGACCTTATTGTGGGCCCCATAACGGAAAGCGATTGGATGAAGGAAAATGACAAATATAAGTTGTTTATAAATAATCTGGCGTAGTTATTACAAGTAATTATCTTGTTGAAATACCGGTGGTTAAAACACAAGAAGATTACAGTATTGCACCAATTATTGATTCTTACGTAGGGAAGGCATTACTCAATAATTGTTCTGATGAGTTACCGCTCAATATTTTATTAATTCAATAATTGCTACATTGATATTTTATAATATTGTTATTTCAATAATTGTCACTACACATTATTTTCATTATCGGATCAATAATTCATATTATTTGAATAATATTATTAGATAACATTATTGGCAATTTCTAGAAAGTTTACATCTAAGGAGAGGTTTGGTCACCTAATTGCGCCGCTTGGCCAAGAAGAGAAATCCTTATTGAAAAGCCCCTCTTTCCGGAGGCGCACTGGTCATCAAGATTGTGATTCTCGTAATATTATTTATGAATAATTAATTATTGATTTATATGATAAGAAAATATTCATTTTATGTGGATATAGATGGAGAAAATTTTAAAGTGACAATTGTTGAAAAAATGATATTTTATCTTTTCCGATAAAATAATTCATTTAAATATATTATTATATTTTAATAATATAATAATGGTGATATTTTTACAATAAATGTGGGATATATGAATATATGAGGAGGAAGAGTATTTTTATTACAAAAGTTGTTTAAAACATGTTAAACAAACATCTGTGGGCCCATTTCTTGATGAAATTTGATTATAGCACATAAAATCGTCTGGTTTGTGGATTTTGGCCAATTTCGCATTTGGAATTTGGAAAAACTTTCTTACGTAAAGTTGTAGATAATTCAATTTCCTATGGAAAAGAAATAAGGTTGAATTTTTTACGATAAAAGGGCTATTTATTATGAATTATTGAAGTTCGGATTAATTGATTATTATTTTTTTGGAGTTTTAAATGACTTTTATATGAAAAACATTTTTGGCAAGTTTGGCATGTGTGGTGATATTTTGGATCAATGAAGGTGTGCGTAAGAATTTATAATACATATATTAATATTTTATTAAATTTTTTCGCTTCCGGTGTTCTAAGCAATTTCCTATAAATAGGTGCTTAGGTTAGAATTGAAAATCACACGTAAACTCAAGTTTTCTCTCTCTCTCTCTATATTATCGGCGTATTCTTGTGAGTATTTTGATACTTTTAGTGTTGCTATACGGTTGCAAGTTCCTTCAAAGACTATATCCGATTATTCCAAATGGAAATCTTCTTTTCGAGGTAAGGGATGTTATTTTTTTAAAAATGATATTATTTCTTCTAATATCATTATGCCGAATTATTGGTAATATTTTTCTTGTGAAATTCTTGTCTTTTAGTGTCGGGGTTACTATTCACGTATACGGTACTATTCACGAATACGGCACTATTCACAGAAAAAATTAAATTTTTATTTTTTTGTCCAAAATATCTATTATGGATACTAGCTTTGATTGTATCCATGTTTTGATCATTCTTGAATTTTACTTCACTATGAGTATTTATGAAGTATTTTTGAACTCGGATTGTTTAAAGTACGAATCCTTAGTATTTGTTCTTTTGTTTCACTGGATTCATTTTCTTTAAAATATTTTTCATCATCCTAGAAGTACCAAAATGTACCAAAATGTATCGTGATCTTCGACATACATTTTGGTGGAACAATATGAAGAGAGAGATCGCGAAGTTTATCTCGAGGTGTTTAACTTGTCAATGTGTAAAGGCGGAGCATCAAGTGCCTAAGGGTCCATTGTAACCACTTGAGATTCCAAAATGGAAGTGGGAACACATTACCATGGATTTCGTTACGGGTCTTCCCACGGTTTCTCAAGGCATAAATGCTATTTGGTTTATTGTTGATAGATTAACCAAGTTCCGCTTTCATTTCTTGCCGATCACGGAGACTTATTCCTTGAACATCTTGCTCATATGTATGTAAATGAGATTGTGAGATTGCATGGCATGCCAGTATCCATAGTTTTGGATCGTGACCCAAGATTCACTTCACAATTTTGGGTTAGCTTGCAAAAATCTATGGGCACGGATTTCTGATTGATAAGCATACCATCCTCAAAGCAGACGGACAATCGAGAGGACTATTCAAACTCTTGAAGATCTATTTAGACTCGTGTCCTAGACTTCAAAGGAGTTGGGATAAATATTTACCTTTGGTGGAATTCTCCTACAACAACAGCTTATCGTGCAAGTATAGGTGTGGCTCCATTAGAAGCATTATATGGACGTAGAATCGTCGCTCTCCAAAAGATGTTGGGATGAGGTTGGTGAAGAAACATTGTTGGGACCGTAATTGGTACGTATGACTCTGAAAAAGATCCAAATGATTCGATAACGATACAAACGGCTCAAGATCGACAAAAGACTTATGCGGATCTTTATCGAAAGGACGTGAAATTTAGTATGGGGATCATGTATTTTTTGCGTGTTGCCCCATGGAAGGAGTTACAAGATTCGGGAAGAGAAAAAAGCTCAATGCATGATTTATTGGTCCATTTTGATTCTTGACCGAGTAGGAAATGTAGCCTATAGACTTGCGTTACCTCCAAGTATGTCTCGTGTTCATAATGTTTTTTCATATATCGTGCTTCGTAAATATGTGAAAGACCGAACCACGTTATTGAGTTAGAACCGGATGAGATAGCCGAAGACTTAACGTACGAGGAGGTAACTGTCAAGATCTTGGATAGGAAGGAGCATGTCTTACATACAAAGGTTATACCACAAGTTAAAATTTTGTGGAGAAACCATGTTATTGAGGAAATGACCTGGGAGTTGGAAACGGAAATGAAAGCGAGGTATCCTCACCTTTTCGAAATACCAGGTACGTACGTCAATTTCGAGGACGAATTTCATAAGGATGAGAGGTTGTAAGACCCCAACTTAATATAAATAAAATAAAATTTTCTCTATTTATTATTTTGAAATAGTAAGGGTTGATTTGATTAATATGGTTAGTTATGGGTAAAATGCATAAATATTTTAAATAAGCAAGTGGTTATAAAATATTCATTTTTATCGGAGAATATTCATTTGGTCGTGGAATATTCTTCGCTTGTGAGGGAATATTCATGACGACGCACGCATGATTTGTGTGGGCCCCATAACTGAAAGCGATTGGATGAAGGAAAATGACAAATATAAGTTGTTTATAAATAAGCATGTAGTTATTACAATTAATCTTTTGTTGAAATACCCGAATTGTTTAAAACACTGAAGTAGCACGGTGATTGCACCAATTATTGATTCTTACGTAGGAAGGCATTACTCAATAATTGTTACAGTGAGTTCTTGCTCAATATTTTATTAATTCAATAATTCTTTACATTGATATTTTATAATATTGTTATTTCAATAATTGTCACTACACATTATTTTCATTATCGGATCAATAATTCATATTATTTGAATAATATTATTAGATAACATTATTGGCAATTTCTAGAAAGTTCATTTAAGGAGAGGTTTGGTCACCTAATTCAAGCGCCAAGAAAGAGAAATCCTTATTGAAAAGCCCCTCTTTCCAGGAACTTCTGGTACATCGAGATTGTGATTCTCGTAATATTATTTATGAATAATTAATTATTGATTTATATGATAAGAAAAAATATTCATTTTATGTGGATATAGATGGAGAAAATTTTAAAGTGACAATTGTTGAAAAAATGATATTTTATCTTTTCGATAAAATAATTCATTTAAATATATTATTATATTTTAATAATATAATAATGGTGATATTTTTACAATAAATGTGGGATATATGAATATATGAGGAGGAAGAGTATTTTTATTACAAAGTTGTTTAAAACATGTTAAACATGTCTCGTGGGCCCATTTCTTGATCGAAATTTGATTATATTTTTGTAAAATCGTCCGTTTGTGGATTTCGGTCAATTTCTGTTTGGAATTTGGAAAAACTTTCTTCTGTAAAGTTGTAGATAATTCAATTTCCTATGGAAAAGAAATAAGGTTCGAATTTTTCTGATAAAAGGGCTATTTATTATGAATTATTGAAGTTCTGGATTAATTGATTATTATTTTTTTTTGGAGTTTTAAATGACTTTTATATGAAAACATTTTTTGGCAAGTTTGGCACATGTGTGGTGATATTTTGGATCAATGAAGGTGTGCGTAAGAATTTATAATACATATATTAATATTTTATTAAATTTTCGCTCTTCGGTGTTCTAAGCAATTTCCTATAAATAGGTGCTTAGGTTAGAATTGAAAATCACACCGTAAACCGAAGTTTTCTCTCTCTTCTCTCTATATTATCGGCGTATTCTTGTGAGTATTTTGATACTTTTAGTGTTGCTATCTGATTGCAAGTTCCTTCAAAGACTATATCCAAAAGATTCCAATGAAAGTAATCTGTCTTTTCGAGGTAAGTGGATGTTATTTTTTAAAATGATATTATTTCTTCTAATATCATTACGCTTTAATTATTGGTAATATTTTTCTTGTGAAATTCTTGTCTTTTAGTGTAATGGGGTTACTATTCACGATATACGGTTTATTCACGAATACTAAGACTATTCACGGAAAAAATTAAATTTTTATTTTTTGTCCAAAATATCTATTATGGATACTAGCTTTGATTGTATCCATGTTTTGATCATTCTTGAATTTTACTTCACTATGAGTATTTATGAAGTATTTTTGAACTCGGATTGTTTAAAGTACGAATCCTTAGTATTTGTTCTTTTGTTTCACTCGATTCATTTTCTTTAAAATATTTTTCATCATCCTAGAAGTACCAAAATGTACCAAAATGTATCGTGATCTTCGACATACATTTTGGTGGAACAATATGAAGAGAGAGATCGCGAAGTTTATCTCGAGGTGTTTAACTTGTCAATGTGTAAAGGCGGAGCATCAAGTGCCTAAGGGTCCATTGTAACCACTTGAGATTCCAAAATGGAAGTGGGAACACATTACCATGGATTTCGTTACGGGTCTTCCCACGGTTTCTCAAGGCATAAATGCTATTTGGTTTATTGTTGATAGATTAACCAAGTCTGCTCATTTCTTTGCCGTCACGGAGACTTATTCCTTGAACATCTTGCTCATATGTATGTAAATGAGATTGTGAGATTGCATGGCATGCCAAGTATCCATAGTTTTGGATCGTGACCCAAGATTCACTTCACAATTTTGGGTTAGCTTGCAAAAATCTATGAGCGCAGTTCTGATTGATCTGACAAGATACCATCCTCAAAGCAGACGGACAATCAGAGAGGACTATTCAAACTCTTGAAGATCTATTTAGACTCTGTGTCCTAGACTTCAAAGGGAGTTGGGATAAATATTTACCTTTGGTGGAATTCTCCTACAACAACAGTTATCAGGCAAGTATAGGTGTGGCTCCATTAGAAGCATTATATGGACGTAACTGTCGCTCTCCAGTATGTTGGGATGAGGTTGGTGAAGAAACATTGTTGGGACCAGAATTGGTACGTATGACTACAGAAAAGATCCAAATGATTCGACAACGTATACAAACGGCTCAAGATCGACAAAAGACTTATGCGGATCTTTATCGAAAGGACGTGAAATTTAGTATTGGGGATCATGTATTTTTGCGTGTTGCCCCATGGAAGGGAGTTACAAGATTCGGGAAGAGAAAAAAGCTCAATGCATGATTTATTGGTCCATTTCAGATTCTTGACCGAGTAGGAAATGTAGCCTATAGACTTGCGTTACCTCCAAGTATGTCTCGTGTTCATAATGTTTTTCATATATCTGTGCTTCGTAAATATGTGAAAGACCCGAACCACGTTATTGAGTTAGAACCGGATGAGATAGCCGAAGACTTAACGTACGAGGAGGTAACTGTCAAGATCTTGGATAGGAAGGAGCATGTCTTACATACAAAGGTTATACCACAAGTTAAAATTTTGTGGAGAAACCATGTTATTGAGGAAATGACCTGGGAGTTGGAAACGGAAATGAAAGCGAGGTATCCTCACCTTTTCGAAATACCAGGTACGTACGTCAATTTCGAGGACGAATTTCATAAGGATGAGAGGTTGTAAGACCCCAACTTAATATAAATAAAATAAAATTTTCTCTATTTATTATTTTGAAATAGTAAGGGTTGATTTGATTAATATGGTTAGTTATGGGTAAAATGCATAAATATTTTAAATAAGCAAGTGGTTATAAAATATTCATTTTTATCGGAGAATATTCATTTGGTCGTGGAATATTCTTCTTTGTCTGGGAATATTTAAATGCGACAGTAGCGACCTTATGTGGGCCCCATAACTGAAAGCGATTGGATGAAGGAAAATGACAAATATAAGTTGTTTATAAATAGCAGGCGTAGTTATTACCAATTAATCTTGTTGAAATACCGGTGGTTAAAAAACAGAAGATACTGCAGTATTGCACCAATTATTGATTCTTACGTAGGAAGGCATTACTCAATAATTGTTACAGTAGTTACTGTTCAATATTTTATTAATTCAATAATTGCTACATTGATATTTTATAATATTGTTATTTCAATAATTGTCACTACACATTATTTTCATTATCAGATCAATAATTCATATTATTTGAATAATATTATTAGATAACATTATTGGCAATTTCTAGAAAGTTCTGTCTAAGGAGAGGTTTGGTCACCTAATTGCGCGCCAGTAAGGAGAAATCCTTATTGAAAAGCCCCTCTTTCACAGGAACCGCTGGTCATCAAGATTGTGATTCTGTAATATTATTTATGAATAATTAATTATTGATTTATATGATAAGAAAAATATTCATTTTATGTGGATATAGATGGAGAAAATTTTAAAGTGACAATTGTTGAAAAAATGATATTTTATCTTTTCTGATAAAATAATTCATTTAAATATATTATTATATTTTAATAATATAATAATGGTGATATTTTTACAATAAATGTGGGATATATGAATATATGAGGAGGAAGAGTATTTTTATTACAAAAGTTGTTTAAAACATGTTAAACATGTCTGTGGGCCCATTTCTTGACTGAAATTTGATTATAGCCTGTAAAATCGTCCGTTTGTGGATTTCGGTCAATTTCTGTTTGGAATTTGGAAAAACTTTCTTCTGTAAAGTTGTAGATAATTCAATTTCCTATGGAAAAGAAATAAGGTTCGAATTTTTCTGATAAAAGGGCTATTTATTATGAATTATTGAAGTTCTGGATTAATTGATTATTATTTTTTTTTGGAGTTTTAAATGACTTTTATATGAAAAACATTTTTGGCAAGTTTGGCACATGTGTGGCTGATATTTTGGATCAATGAAGGTGTGCGTAAGAATTTATAATACATATATTAATATTTTATTAAATTTTCTGCTCTGGTGTTCTAAGCAATTTCCTATAAATAGGGTGCTTAGGTTAGAATTGAAAATCACACCAGAAACTGAAGTTTTTTCTCTCTTTCTCTCTCTATATTATCGAGCGTATTCTTGTGAGTATTTTGATACTTTTAGTGTTGCTATATCGGTGCAAGTTCCTTCAAAGACTATATCCAAAAGATTCCGATTTAAATCTTTGTCTTTTTCGAGGTAAGGGATGTTATTTTTTTAAAAATGATATTATTTCTTCTAATATCATTATGCCGAATTATTGGTAATATTTTTCTTGTGAAATTCTTGTCTTTTAGTGTCTTGGGTTACTATTCACGATACTTGCGGTCTTATTCACGAATACTAAGACTATTCACGTAAAAAATTAAATTTTTATTTTTTTTGTCCAAAATATCTATTATGGATACTAGCTTTGATTGTATCCATGTTTTGATCATTCTTGAATTTTACTTCACTATGAGTATTTATGAAGTATTTTTGAACTCGGATTGTTTAAAGTACGAATCCTTAGTATTTGTTCTTTTGTTTCCTTTGGATTCATTTTCTTTAAAATATTTTTCATCATCCCTCGGTCCTAAATGATGGTATTATCGAATATCTTTGGCTTTGTAGTGCAAAAGATGGTTGATTTTCCTATGAATATCTTTGGCTCGTGAGTGCAGAAGTATGTACAGTGTTGAGATGAACATGACTAATTGATGAATATCTTTGGCACATGTAGTGCAAAGATGAATATTTGATTCAAGATGAATATTGATTGATGTTACGAGGATAAAATATTGATGATGGACTTTTAAATTCATAGATAATAATTGATTTCATTCTCAACGTAACTCATCTATGAATTATTATTTCCATCGCTGCGAATATTGATCCGAAACTTGTTGTCTATTGTATTTTATCGATTTTTCCTGTTGAAGACTAACGATAATTTGTTCTATATTATCTTAGTCATAATATTCTTTTTGGGCTAGTTGAGCTCACCCTTTTCCTTTTGTTCCATTTTTCTTCTCGGAGGCGAGAATGTAGTGAAAGTACTAGTCAAAGGTATGGAATGAAGGTTCTAGAAAGTTGTTTTAGTAGTCCTCACTATTTTTGTAAAATAATATACCAATAATTGTAATGAGGACTTATTTGGGTGTGAATATTGTCTAGATGGCAATATTTGTATTTAAACTCACAGTTTATATGTTGTATTAATAAAGTTGTAGTTTTTTCTGTACCATGTTATTAACGACTCAAAATGGGTGATGTATACCTATTTTGGGGGCATCACATAGAGTCTTAGACTCGATAATTACCCAATAAAGCTATCGATACACCGACATGTTTCAGAAATTGATCTGGACTTAGATATTTTGATTGTATTAATGTTTGTTTGTGATGCAATGACTGTTGAACATGTGTGATAATGTGATTAGGTTATGTGTCGATCGCGAAATGCAAAGACTATATGTTATAGTATATTGTTCTATTGAATCTAACGATCCGATTAATGATAGGTCGTGATATAAAAGATAAGACTAAGTTGCATTTTGTAGTAAAGCAGATCAAAAAGTATCTTACCTTTGCATTTTCTTTATACCTTTGGACATGAGTAAGAATGTTTCGTAATTATATTATTACCGTATGCATTATTAACCCTATATTATATACGCTCATTGATTATCAACATGTTAGTATATGGTAATTTAGATATATATTCTGTTCGTTAATTTTTATAAATAGTTATACAAGTGTCCCCACTTGGATAATCATTGCATTTAATCACATGTTGATACACCTTTGTTAATTACCCGTGTATATATATATATATATGTTGAATTATAGATTATTATTTAATAAGATAAAACCTTACTATTATCCAACTGAATTGCTTTGGTTTGGAACCCCGACAAGTATGAACATCCCTTACATGGGAAAAACTTTTATGCACCCAAGGTGGACAGAGTGAACGATAATATCATTCTTGCATGTAGTATTGATCAATACATGGTACAACGGGCTGATCACCCCCGTGCCCGTAAGTTATGACGGTTTGCGGATGAAGTTCTACTAAACCTATTCGAAAATTGAAAACAATGTTCATAATATGTCACCATAACCCTATATATAGTCAATACGTAGTTTCAAAAATTTGATAGTGAGTTGTTATGTTATTATTATTGGTTTATATTACTTCACAATTATTGACTTGTTGTAGAAGGGTAGTACAAAGAAAACATTTAAACCTTTCAGCTAATATTTATAATTGTTATTACTTGTTGGGCACTCAAATGCTCATCCTTGCTTAATTTAAATGTTTTTAGCTAAGTGTGAACAACCTGAAGGCTCTGCTAAGAACATGGGAAAGGGAAAGGTTGCTGAATGATTTCAATGTTATCTTATGTAATAGTTTAATATTATTAAGACAATGTTATATATTTATTATCATGTATTGTAAGGAATGATTAAAGGTTACGTACTTGGGAGCTAGACTCTGATAATTATGTAAATTAAGTTTAATATTTATATTATTGTTATTATTATTAGTATTATTCCGCTCATAGAAATGGTATCGTGAAGCACTGAATTCGGGTTTCAAGTACCCGGATTTGGGGACGTCACAGATGATACTGTGACAATAATTGAATCAAATAACGTGAGATACTATGCAACAATTACTATAGCAATAATTGAGTAAACTGAGTGGCTTCTTACGTAAGCATCAATAATCAATACCGTGTGCTACTATGTAACCACGCGTATTACTGTATTTTTACCACCAGGTATCTCAACAGTTTTAACGGTAAAACTTTCGCCGTTATTTTTATAAAAAGATATTTCTATCGTTTTCTAATTCCGACAATACTTCCGTTGTGGGGTCCACCAATGATTGTGCCATCGAACGAATATTCCCTGTTAAAATGAATATTTCTCGACCAATCGAATATTCCCCGACACAACGAATATTTTATATCAACTTGCTTACTTTGCAAAATTTTCAAATATCACCCTTAACTTTAACCTTTTATCAATTTAACCATTTAAATAGAATAATAATTTTAAGAAAATTGGAAATTTTCATTTCATATAATTCGGGGTCTTACATGTGTGGGTTGAAACCATATAGTTATGATTCAAATATAGGTCGACCCATAATTTAAATTTCAAACTTACCTTTATTCTAATCCAATTAAATAAATTATTATTAGATATATCATGTATACATAATCACTAAGAATTTATTTTTTATACATAATCACTGAATATTAATTTTTTTTAATATGGGGGTATAATAATCACTGAATATATTTTTTTTGGGGTTGGGGTTTGGGTTTGGGTGAGGGTGGGGTGTATACATAATCAATAAATATATATTTTTGGGGAGGTGTGGGGTGAGGATGGGGGTAGGGGTGTATATATAATCAGTAAATATATTTTTTGGGATTGGGGGTGGGGTGGGGTGGATGGAATGGGATAAATGGGTGGGGTGGGGGTGCGAGGTAGGGGTAGGCGGGTGGGGGTGGGGGTAGGGGTGGGGGTTGGGGTGGGGGTGGGTGGGTGACGTAAGGGGTAAGGTGGCGGTGGGGTGGGGTAGGTTGGGTTGTGGGGTGAGGAAGGGGTGGGGGTGGGGGTGTATACATAATCACTGAATATTATTTTTTTGAATCAAAAATTTCTGAATCTAGGGTGGAAAGAACTTTTGATTTATATTTGAAATGAAATATGGGTCGAAAAATGGTTAACCGGTTTGGACCTATATTTGTTTTAAAAAATATGGTTCCAAACCTTAACCAACTTAAATAAATAAAATAGTTAATCAACTCATTTGGTTCTAGTTAATATAGGTTGACCTAATAGTTAAACAACTATATTGCTAGGTCTATGTATAGCTCACATATGAGTCAATAAAAATTCGACACATCAATTAATATGTGAGCATTACATATAAAAATATCAAAATAATAATATAGAAATATCAATTTCTAAAGGTTATTTCTACTTTTATCTTAAGATGTTTTTGTAACCTCAAATATCAATTTATCTAAAGGAAAATTAACTAAGATTAAACATATATATATATATATATAAAAGATATTTGATTTATATAAAATTTGGTCAAGGTCGGTTGGAATTACTTGGATACTACTCCCTCTGTTCTTTAATATAGGTCATTTTAGAGTTGTGCACATGTATTAAGAAAATGATTGTAAAGCATTAAATATAATAAGAATTGTCTATATTGTTCTTGTATTGAAAAAAGAGAGTGTTATTTATTGGACAAAAAATAGTGAGAGAACCAAAATTATATTTAATACTTGGGGTAATATTGAAAACCAAACAATTAATGCTTACTTGAAATTCTCAAATAACAAAAATATTTTTCTAAAATGACTTATATTAAGAAACGGAGAGAGTACTATTAAACTTCACTCTTTAACTTTATAAGTTTTTACTTCTTTCTCCAAAATTTATTTTATTAACTTGGATACAATGCATATATATATATATATATATATATATATATAATGTGTGTGTGTGTGTGTGTGTGTGTGTGTGTGTGACACCCCCAAAATAGGTATACATCACCCATCTTGAGTTGCCAAATACATGGTACAAAATTCAAATACAACTTAATAATACAGCTGTCGTGTAAAATACGATAAAACGTAAACTGAGAGTTTAATAAGAATATTGTCATCTAGACAATATCCACACTCAAAAGAGTCCTCTTTACATTTATTTTCACACTATTTAACAGAATAGTGAGGACTACTAATACTATCATCTGGACCGTCACTCCATTCTTCGACTAGTCCCAGCTACGTTCTCATTTCCTGAAGAGAACAGTGAAAGAAAGGGTGAGCTCAACTAGCCCAATAAGAAATATTATGACTAAGATAATGCAGAATAAATTATCATTAGCCTTCAAACAATGTTAAACCGATAAAATATAACAAACATCAAGTTTAATCATGATGAACAAGCAATCCATTAAAAGAGTCAAGTAGAGAATAAAATCTACTATCCTTTATGATTTAAAAGGTTTTTCATCACTTTTATCGCTGAGACTCAGCTTAATAAATAATCCACATTATCCCTGCACTACGGCCAAGGATATTCATTAGTATTACAACCACAAATTATTCATGCACTACGGCCAAGGATATTCATGTATTCATCAATGGTCATGATCATGCCAACAACTGTCCATCAATGCACTACGGGCCAATGAGGACTTTTTCTACATCATTTGTAACATTACGGTTATGATTACACCGAATAATCCCTGGTCATAATCATACCAAGTCCATCTATGCACTACAGGCCACAGATGACTTTCAACATAATATAAACATGAGGATGATGACAATGATATAATAATTCAATAAAACAAGTTCAAGAATTAATTTATCCAGGAACTAATAACGTCCAAATTGTCAACATGATACTTCTTTGTAGAGTAAAACTCAAGAATGCTCAAAAGAATATTTCCATGAAAAGATACTGGATGAAGCGCAAATATCAAGGATATTCCACTAATTTCATGGAGTATAGAAGTCAAAACTTTAACCAACTGAGAATAATAAAGAATGGGATAACAAAAGAAATCACCAGGCATGCGATAGACCGCACAGACAGGTTATTCCAACAGAATAATAAATAACGGAACCGGTCGTGCATGAAACGCACTGATGCATGTGATATTCCAACAGAATAATAAATAATGGAACTGTGTCATGCGTTAACGCACAAAACAGGATGTTCCAATGTAATAATAAATAATGAGAACCGTGTCATACGTAACGCATCGGCAGTGATGTTCCAAATGAGAATAATAAAAATGGAATAACAAAAGAATTTCACCATGTATGCAGATGCTTGCATGTATGAAAAGTTATTCCAACATAATGATAAAGAATGGAATAATAGAAGAATTTCACCAAGTATAGGGAATTAGCATGATACTGAAGTTATTACAATGTAATAATAAATGATGGAATAATGTAAGTTCTCTTCATAAATAAGAAAGAAATAATACCCTTAGCTTAGTAGGAAATTCGATACCATAATATTGTAGTAACAAAAGATTCTTCTTCTTTCTCTTATTCTCTCTATTCTTTCTCATCTATAGCTTTAGTGAATTCGTGAAAAATAATGAAGGAATGAGCTTATTTATAAGCTTGGTAGAGTAAGGGTAAAATAGTCTTTTGCCATAATTTATGACATCATCGCTACATCATCGATCATATGACATCATTGCTTTACACATCATCGATCAAATGACATCATTGCTTACATCATCCTTCCGATGACATCATTGCTTTACCTCATCGTTCCGATGACATCATCGCTACATCATCGTAATTCAAATTCAAATTGTTCTCTTCCACCTCATTTTACTTTTATACCATGAACTTACTATAATAATGTTACCATTCAAATTATATAAGAAAAATATACTATCATATAATCACATCATACTACTATAATATAATATTATAATAATATATTTAAATGAATTATTGATTTGATAATTTGAAATCATCGTGTAATGATAATTATTGAATTAAAAATATCAACGTAGCAATTATTGAATCAATAATATATTAAACAAGTAATTATCGTAACAATTATTGAGTAGTGTCTTCTTCACGTAAAAATCAATAATTCAAAAATATCGTAATACTGGTATATCTTCTTTTGCAACAACGCTGTTATTCGTATTTTAACCACCGGATATTCCAACGTTGTTAATCTGTAACACTTCCGCCGTTATTTTTATAAAATATTTTTGTCGCTTTTCTAACTCAGAGCAATAATTCCGTTGTGGGGTCCACTAATGATTGTGGTGTCGTCATTTAATATTCCCGACAAAAAGAATATTCCCAAACCAAACGTAATATTTTATAACAATTTTATGCATTTTTGTAAAATTTATAAATATTACCCACAACTATAACATTATATCAAATTCATTCCATAATATTTAAAAATAATATTTATAGAAAAATCATCTTTATTTAAAAAGTTGGGGTTTTACAATATATATATATATAGGTAATGATCTATATCATATATTTGTTATGAATAAAAAATGGACATACATCATTATCTTTATTATTTAATATAAAAGTCAACAGTCGAGATTAGAACTGAAAAATTCATGTCCGCTATTAGTAGTAGCGGACGATGATACTATTTTCAACGGCATCCACGCTACTACTAGTAGCGAACGACACTCATCATCTGCTACTATAGTAGCGGACATGAATTTTTCAGTTTTAATCTCAACCGTTGATTTTTGTATTGGACGTTAATGGTGATATTTTTTATTCATAAAAAGTAACTGTTATAGAATACTTCCTTATACACACACACACACACACCCTCCGTACTCAAAAGAATGACTGAATGTATAAATTTTTTTGTTCACAAAAAGATGAGATAAAATGCATAAAGTGAAGAATAATTAAGTCATTTAGTGGGATCTATTAGTTTTAAAAAAAATATTAATCACTTTATATAATCATGTGGGAGCACTAAAGATAAATTTAGAATTTTTTTAACTCCGTTTTCTTTACTTTTCATTTTTAATGTGTAAATTGTAATTTACTCATTTTCTAGGGACGAAAGGAGGATATATCATATGTATCTTTCTAATTTCATTTTAAAATTTTATGTGTTCTTTTAATTTTTTTGGAATGCTTTAATTTAGTACAATAATTTATTTTAATTTTGGGGGAGGGGTCTAAGTGAGAATGCGATAAGTTATTTTCTTCAATCTTCATTGCAGCTGTTTTCTGAATCTATTTAAACTATCGATCTTTATATTGATAGAAATGAGTTGTACCATTGAATTAAAAAATCATTTATACGTATCTTTTTGCTTGAATGAAGTTTTTGTTAAATGTCTCTTTTTCTTATGAGTTTTAATTAATTTCAAGTTTAATTAAAACCCATTACTTGATAGAATTTAAATAAAATTATAAATGCATTTGATAGTGTGTAATAAGGAGTTTTAGAGATAACAATATATAATTCAAGTAGTAATTATATATTGTATATTAATTATATCTAAAGTGGAGTATATGAAAAGTTGTATTGTAGTTTGTAAAAACTATTTCTTTTAAGTCTCACATTGATAAGGTATAAAACTATTTAATACTCCCTCCGTTCCTAAATAAGTGACGTTTTAGAAGAAAAAAATTATTCCAATTTATTTGTCGTTTACAACTTTCTAGGAGAATAAATTATTTACTTTCATATATCACCCTTACCTTCTCTCATTGTCCCAATAAATTCTTTCCTTGTATTAATAGTTTTTAACTTCCCATAAAGGGATAGTGATGGATTTAATTATTAAATGATAATATTAAATAACTTTCTTAATCCATGTGCAAAAACCTTAAACGACACTTATTTAGGAACGGAGGGAGTACTTTATAAATATAAGTGGAATAGTTTAATTCACATGAATTTTGTCACAATGACGCAAAGCACCACCTGCCCGCACTCAGGACCCGAGTGCGGGTTCGCGTCGCATTGGCGCTTTAGGAACACTTTTGTGTTTAATCACTCTGATAATTACAACATTTATTTTGTAACCGTTGTTTTATACTTCCTCAATTCCTAAATAAGTGTCGTTTAAGGTTTTTGCACATGGATTAAAAAAGTTATTTAATACTATCATTTAATAATTAAAATATGTGTGAAATTTCATCACTGCCTCTTTATGGGAAGTTGAAAACTATTAATACTAAGGGTGAGAATTTCTTGGGACAATGAGAGAAGGTAGGAGTAATATAGGAAAGTAAATAATTTATTCTCCTGAAAAGTTGTAAACGACAAATAAATTGAAACAATTTTTTTATTTTTTAAAACATCATTTATTTAGGAACGGAGGGAGTATTGTATACATAATTTTAGTTTTGATCTTTTTTTTTATCAACCTTTACAAAATAATATATATTAAAATTTATCAGTGAGTTACTATCACCTGAATATAGGCTTGAATATAATAAACTATATTGATAATGGACGAAAAACATTTAAATAACAGGAACTACCGTATGTCAATGTTTTGTTCCAATTTTTCTGTGCCTATTCTAATCTTTCCGTTTTACATTAAAAAAAAAAAGTTTTGAGACAGAGACACCGGTTGGGACGGAGAAATGGCCATGCCTACCCACTAAGTAGAAAAAGGAAGCGCTTTATTTATTTTACTTGGCCGGTTGGCCCCTTCAACAATGCCATTCTCCCAAAGTCATGTGCTGTGTATTATTCAAACTAAAAAGTATTATTCTGAAAGCCGAAAACATTAGATCGAGAAATCAAAGGCTAATTATTGTAGGGCCCACCAGCCTACTTTATTTATTTGAAATTAAAAGGACTTCACCATTCATTGCTCTCAACAATCTCTTTGAATTTCTATCCTATCCAAATAAGACTTGTGAAATAATGCATTAATTATAGTAGACTCTTTCTTTCATGAATAGTAGTATATCTCCAAAATTGACAATTGGCCACAAAAAAGAACGATTGATATTTAACCTACGAAAATTATAATATTATTACCGTATCAAAAGAATCTTATAAAAAATAATTTATAAAATATAATTCGTTAATAATTCACCATACAAAAGTGGACCTAGTGATAATAACCGATCACAATCAACCACATTATTTTGTATCTATTTTTTGTAACCATTTTTTTGTCACCAAAGTACTATTGCGAAAATTATATTTTGGAGTAATAAGTGTTGTTCAAAGTGTTAAATATCGTTTAAAATATTAAATGTCGCTAAAATAATTACAAAAATATTATTAAATATATAATTATTTTAACAACATAATTTTTACTTTAACAATATTAATGGTCTACAAAAATTCTTTTATACATATATAACGATATCATTTCTTTTGTTTTTGGTGGATCCAACAGCAAGAGTCTTCTTTTTCTTTTTTGTGAGCATCCAAAATGATCAGCTCAAGTTGTACACATAAAATTGTGCAAAAACACTACTCCCTTCTCGTTTTAGAAAATTATTTTTGTTCTTTAATATATGTCGTTTGAGAATTTCAAGAAGTATTAATTGCTTAATTTTCAATATTATCCCAAGTAATAAATATAACTTTGGTTCTCTTACTATTTTTTGCCCAATAAATAACACACTATTTTTCTAATACAAGGCCAATATAAACAATTGATATTATATTTAATGTTATACAATCATTTCTTTAATACTTGTACACAACTCTAAAACGACTTATATATATTAAGAAACGGAGAGAGTATTATTCAGGTATTGAATCGTAAAATTTTGATAAGTTTTTTAACATAGAAATTTGATTAAAATTATAAATTTTAAAAATATTTTAAAAATATGAAAATCTAATTAATCTACTTTTTCAAAAGCATTAATAAATTAGTGTAACCTTTTCTAGAAGTAAAACTAAAACAAAAAAAGACTTGGATGCCTGTATTTCAAAATGAAACATCACTCGTGATGTGGTTGGAATGCAAACAAAACTTTAACAAAGACTTGATTTTTCTGCCACTTTGATTGTCACAAGAACGTTATAGAGTCAGCAAGTCTGGACTATTTTTGGAATCATTAAAAAGTGTTATCTTGAAAAAACATTATCTATGTGTGATATATTAGGGTTATGTTTATTTACATAATGATTAATTATCGAATGGTATTATTTATATTAATTTAATATTGTTACGGATAATTTCATTTCATAATTAACTTTTTATTTAATTTCATAAAATATTTATTATTATTTTATTTGAGATTATAATCTATTAGACCAAATATAATCTATAAAACTAATAAAAGGTTAATTATGAGATAAAATAACTAATAATAAGATTAAATTTAATACAAAATGATCTTATCCCAACCTATCATTTTTTTAAGAAAAAGCATAGCCCAAGTGTATCTTTTTGTTTTATAAATCAAATTACTTTGAGGGTTTTTTTAAGAGGTGAATTTGACATAATGTCAATAATGGCTTGTCAATATCTAATCCCTACCCCACATCTCCTCTGTATAAACAATTATTTCTTTTATTAATCATACTTATAAGATATCAATAATTATAAATTTGTGGAACTTATTGGTTAATCTATTCAACTTATGAGTTTAGTTGAGTGATAATTCTGTTTGGTAACAATAATAAGTAGTTTCTACATTAAAATTTATTTTTTATTTTTTGACATCTTTCACCTAATTTTTTAATACATATTTAACGATAAAATATTGTTTTTAACAGTGATACTAATAATTGTGTCAATAAATATTTAGGGGAGAAATTGGACTAAAGGTGTAATTAATAGAGAGAATCTTAATCTCATTTTTTACTTAGAAATCATTTTTAAAATAAGTAGGTTTGATCGAGTGAAAGACATTATTACCCTTGATCTTTTTAATAAACTACTCTATTCTCTTCTAAATATCAGTTTCCTAACCTTACTCCTTTCACTTGTACTACCTCCGTTCATAAAAGATTATCGTTTAAGGTTTTTGCACATGGATTAAGAAAATATCATTTATCAAGTAAAAATTATTTGAAATTCTATCACTACCCCTTTATGAAAAGTTAAAAACTATCAATACAATGAAGAGAATTTCTTGGGACAATGAGAAAAGGTAGGGGTAATATAGGAAAGTAAATAATTTATTCTCCTTGAAAGTTGTAAACGACAAATATTTTGGAACACATTTTTTCTCCTAAAACAACAATCTTTTAGGAACGGAGGGAGTAACTACTTTTCAAATGGTAATAATAATTAATGACATTTTTGTCATTTAACTTAATATTAAGTTATTAATTATTATATATTGATGTGATAAAAATTAATAACTGCAAGTGCACAATATCAAATTGAAGAATTGACAAATATAGGTCAAACTACAAATACTAGATTAATTTTAAAACATCCTTAATATTCATTTCAGGCTAATTAAAAATAAAGATGGAGAATCGATATAATTACCTAATTAGAATTTGAAAACTTATAATGGAGAAACAATCTAGAAATTCGAATCCATTAAATAATAAACATAAAAAGTAATTCAATCTCTTCTATTTTTATAACTTAACTATGATTTTAATCTCTATTCCCTTTAATTTAGTAATTTTACAATTAACGTGACAATCATACACTATGAAAATTTAAAAATTAAGTATAATCTATCAAAACTTCTTCGAACAAACATGAATTATAAAAAACTCATATTTTAATAATAATAATCCATCAAAAACTCTTAATTAATTTAAAATCACATAAGAAATATAAAACGAAGGTATTTCAATAATGAAGCATGAAGGCGAAATCAATTAAACATAAAAACATAAATAATGTAAGAGATGAAAAATATTATCATGAATAATTATTTAACTTCATCCTCTTTCTAGATTAAAGAAATTAACTAGACATAAAAATAAATAGACTAACTAAAATAAAGAAGATGAAGATTAAAAATAAATAAGAAAACTTCATATATTAACGATCATTCAACCAACGTACAATGAAGAAATAATTAATTCGTACTCCTCCTAATATAAACTAATAGATCAAAAAATATATAATATCTAATTCACCTTCCCTTAAAACAAAAGACCTATTTATAGGAAAAAATAAATTGTAATCTAATCTAAGGCACATTGAACTTAGTCTTCCTTTTCCCTTTTATCTCTTTATTTCTAAATTGATTCCAACTCCATCATGGTAATCCTTCAATAGTTTTTTTTTCATCTTTAAAAACTAACTGAAATTGTAAGACCCCAGCTTATTATAAATATAATTGAAATTTTATCTATTTATTATCTTGAAATAATAAGGAGTTAATTTGATATAATACTTTGGTTATAGGTGAAATGTGCAAATTTTGCAAAATAAGCAAGTGGTTATAAAATATTCCTTTTATCGGGGAATATTCGTTTGGTTATGGAATATTCTTTTTGTCGGGAATATCCGTACGACGGCGCAGTCAATTGAGGACCCCATAACGGAATAACTGTCGGATGAAGAAAATGACAAAGTTCAGTTTTATAAATAACGACGTAATTATTACCAATTAACATCGTTGGATTACACGGTGGTTAAAAATACGATGAATACGCTGGTGGCACAAAGGTATTACCACCAGTATTGCATAAAGATTATTGAATTATTGATTCGCACGTAAAGAAGGCACTACTCAATAATTATTTGATGAAGTTATCGCTTTCAATATTTTATTTTATTGATTCAATAATTCTCTGCGTTGATAGTTTATATTATTGTTGTTTCAATAATTGTCACTACACAATATTTTCCATTATCAGATCAATAATTCATATTATTTGAATAATATTATTAGATAATCATTATTGGCAATGTCTAGAAAGTTCTGTCAAGGAGAAGTTTGGGCACCTAATTGCGCGCCAGTAAGGAGAAATCCTTAATGGAAAACCCCCTCTTTCTTGGGAACGGCCTGGTTGTCATAATTGTGATTCTGTAATATTATTTGTGAATAATTAATTATTGATTTATATGATAAGGAAATATTTATTTGATGTGGATATAAATGATGGATTTATTTATTTTATGTGATTATAAATGAAGGAATTAATGCTGAGGTGTTTTATCAGTATTTTGTCGGAATGGAGGAATTAAAAATCATCTGTTTGAGGATTTCGGATATTTTCTATTTGGAATTTGGAAAAACTCAAAGCTACAAAGTTGTAGAGAATTCAATTTCGTGTGGAATGGACATACAATTCGTATTTTTTGATAAACGGGCTATTTTCTATGAATTGTTGAAATTTCAAAAAATAAAATAATTTTTATTAAATTATGGGTGGGACCCACTTTTGGTTTTTCAAGCATGTGGGCTGCTAGGTTGTTTTTCAAAGAAGGCATGCTAGACTTATTCAAACCATACGTAGAGAATTTGTTAATTAAATAATATTATTTTATTATTTAGTCTCCTATGGCGTTCTAGTATTTTTCTATAAATAGACGCTTAGGTTAGAATTGAAAATCACACCATAAACAAGTTTTTTTTCTCTCTAGATTATCGAGCGTATTTTTGTGAGTATTTTGATACTTTGAGAGTTACGGTTCGGTACAAATTTCCTTCGACTTTCTATCCGATATTCCGATCAGAAGTATCGTTATTTTGAGGTAAGGGATGTTATTTTCTTCTTAAATGATATTATTTTCAATATCATTATGCCAAAATATTGGTTTAAATTTTTTAATCAAATTTGGAACTTTTGTGTTGGGGTTACTTATTCACGTATCTCATGACTATTCACGTATCGACCTTACACTATTCATGAATATTATTATTCAGAAAAATAAAAATTTTCTTTTTGTCCAAGATGTCTATTATGGTTACTATCTTTGATTGTATCCATGTTTTGATCGTTATTTTTGAATTCGCTTCACAATTGGTTATTATGAAGTATTATTGATCTTGGATAAATACATTATACTAATCCCTAATATTTGTCCTTCCATCTCCTTTGGATTCGCTTTTCTTTAAAATATTTTTCATCATCCTCGGTCCTAAATGATGATATTCTTGAATATCTTTGGCTTGTAGTGCAAAGATGAATGATTAATCGATGAATATCTTTGGCCCGTAGTGCAAAAGATGAGCAGGTGTTGAGATGAACATGACCAACTGGTGATACAAATGAATATGTTTGGCCTGTAGTGTAAAGATGAATATTTGATTAAAGATGTATATTGATTGTTGTTACAGGGATAAAATATTGATGATGGACTTTTAAATCTTAGAAGATAGTAGAACTCATTCTCTACGTGACTCTTCTAATGGATTGCTATTTCCGCTGCATTTGTTGATCTAAAACTTGTTGTCTATTATATTCTATCAGATTTTTCCCTATTGAAGACTAATGATAATTTGTTGTATATTATCTTAGTCATAATATTATTTACTGGGCTAGTTGAGCTCACCCTTTTCCTTTATGTTACATTTTTCTTCTCAGGAGGTGAGAACATAGCAGGATCGAGTCAGGGTATGGAGTGATGGTTCTAGAAAGATGTTTTATCAGTCCTCACTATTTCTGTAAAATAGTGTATGAATAATTGTAATGAGGACTTATTTGAGTGTTGATATTGTCTAGAAGACAATATTTGTATTTAAACTCACAGTATGTGTTGTCGTATTTTGCACGACAATTTTATTATTAAAGTTGTAGTTTGCTTTCTGTACCATGTATTTGGCGACTCAGAATGGGTGTTATATACCTATTTTGGGGGTGTCACAGTTGATATCAAAGCTTAGGAATATGATCTCTGGCGGAGATCGGAGAATAGAACTAGGAGGGAAGAGATGAGTAAATCATTCGCTAGTGTGTCCTATCTAAAGCTTATTTGTTAGTCGGTCATAATATAGGGATATTATGTGATATGTTAATTTATTTAATTAACCCTTGTTTTATGGCAGTATTTAAGAATGGCTTCTGAGAACGTTAACAATGGAGTATATGAGACTGTGGAACAACCTTTAGTCACAAACTAGGAGAACATGCAACATGAAGGCAATATTCCTCCTGTAAACAACACTACCGAGCAAAAGATGAACGATGGAATGTTTAGGAGCTTTTTGCAGTTCATGCAAAATCAGACGAGGGAGACTCGTGTACAAAATATGGGTGGAAATGATGGCAATGCGCGATCTATCACAGCCAAGCAGTTCAAAGAGTTGAGACCACCAGATTTTTGGGGAAAGCCCGATCCGATTAAGGCGGAAATGTGGGTCTAGCAAATTACCAAGATATTCGATGTCTTGGGATGCACGGAGGAACAAAAGGCTCTATTCGCCACCTTTATGTTCCGTGGAGAGGCAGATTACTGGTGGGAATCTGTGAAGCGTACCTAGCCAGCCGCACTCAACATGTCTTGGGAAAGTTTTCAAAAACTGTTCAATGACAAGTACTTTCCTGAAAGTATTCGTCATATGAAGGAGGTAGAGTTTATTAGACTAGAACATAACAACATGACGGTTTCTCAGTACGAGGCGAAGTTCGCGGAGTTATCCAGGTTTGCACCTCATTTGGTAGAGAATGAGGAACGTATGACGCGGATGTTTCTGAGAGGTCTAAAACCCAAGATTCGTCAATACCTTATCTCTCATAAATTTTCTCTGTATTCAGATGTTGTCAACATGGCTCAATTATTAGAGCGAGATAATGAGTATACTCAACCGAGGGACCACAACTAGGGTCATCTGCAGAAGGTGGATGCCAGATTATCGAGCGATGATAACCAAATGAGGAGGGAAAAATCTGGATTAGCGGTAACCACTCGGTGGTAATCGTGGCCATGATAATAGGAGAGGTGAGTCAGTGAAAATTTCGTAAAGAGGAGATTCAACAATGACGGAAAGACATCAAAGAATGAAGACCAACACCAATAACAAATTCTAGGGAGGAGGCACCGCCGGTTAGATGTTATAAATGCGGAAAGAGGGACATATCAGCCCAAACTGCCCACAACAATCCAAGGTATGTTATAATTATGGAAAGGAAGGACATATTGCTTGAGATTGTACTATAGCGAAACCAAGTTCAGCCGGGATGGTAACTCAAAAGGCTGTCCCAGAAAAGTCAAAGTCAACAGTTCCTGGAAGAGCGTTTGTCGTGACTGGCTAAAATATGAGGAACCCGAACGAGGTGATCACGGGTAAGCTAATCTTGAATTCTTGCGAAGTTTATACCTTGCTAGATACCGGTTCTACCCATTCTTTTATCTCTCTTTCTTGTGCTCAACGTTTAAACTTGACTCCGGAGAAATTAGACTTTGATTTATCTGTTGAAACTCCGTTGGGTGAAACCTTCGTTACATCTACCGTTTATAAATCTTACTTGATCCAAGTTGGCACTATCACATTACCTATTGATCTTATCTCTTTAAAGATATTTGCTTTTGATGTGATTTTAGGAATTGATTGGTTAACCACTCATCATGCCAAAATTGATTGTTTTCGTAAGGTCGTTAGTTTTCATATTCCTAACCAACCTGTTATGCGAATTCAAGCAACTAAACCACTAAAATCAGTCACTGTCATATCAAGCCACAAAGCTATTCATTTATTGAAAGACAGATGTCAAGCTTTCTTAGCCCATGTTATGGATTTGAACAGAGACAAGTCAGATTTGAATAATATTTCTGTTGTTAGAGAATTTCCGATGTATTTCACGAAGAACTTCCTTGCCTAGCCCTAAACGTGATGTTGAATTCTTTATTGACCTTGAAGGCCGCATAAAACCCATTTCTAAAACCCCATATCGAATGGCTCCTATTGAACTTCAGGAGTTAAAAGTCCAACTACAGGAGTTATTAGACATCGATTTCATTCGTCCTAGTACATCTCCTTGGGGTGCTCCTGTTTTATTCGTAAAGAAGAAAGACGGGAGTATGCGACTTTGTATTGACTACCGAGAATTGAACCATATCACCATCAAGAATAGGTATCCGCTACTTCGCATTGATGACCTGTTCGACCAGTTGCAAGGAGCACAATTCTTTTCAAAGATCGATCTACGTTCTGGATATCATCAGCTGAAGATTAAAACTGAGGATATTCTGAAGACTGCCTTCAGAACTCGGTACGGGCATTATGAATTCTTAGTCATGTCTTTTGGATTGACTAATGCTCCTGCTGCTTTCATGGATATGATGAACCGAGTATTCAAGGAATATTTAGATCAGTTCGTTGTTGTCTTTATTGATGACATCTTCATCTATTCCAAAAGTCGTGAAGATCATGAGCACCATTTGAAGCTGATACTTGAAAGGCTTCATGAAAACAAGCTTTATGCCAAGCTGAAGAAATGCGAGTTCTGGCTTGAGGAAGTAGCATTCCTTGGGCACGTGGTGTCAAAACATTGAGTATTTGTTGACCCGGCGAAGATTGAAGCAATACAAAGTTGGGAGCAACCGAAGTCGGTGACCAAATACTGTGTTTTTCTGGCTTAATTTGGTTATTATTGGAGATTCGTGGAAGGATTTTCTTGAATCGCCATCTCAGATTAACTCAAATTGACTCGGAAAGATACAAAATTCGTATGGAGCGAGGAATGCGAGAAGAGTTTCCAAGAGCTCAAGATGAGACTCATTTTTGCACCTGTTTTGGCAATACCATCTGGTTCAAATGGATTTGTTATCTACAGCGATGCTTCAGGCAAAGGGTTAGGATGTGTTCTTATGCAACATGGGAAAGTCATAGCGTATGCCTCGCGACAACTCAAAGAATATGAGAGGAATTATCCTACTCATGATCTGGAGTTGACAGCAGTCGTATTCGCGTTGAAGATATGGAGACACTACTTGTATAGGGAGAAAGCGGAGATCTATACGGATCATAAAAGCTTAAAATATTTCTTCACCCAAAAAGAACTCAACATGCGGCAACGACATTGGCTTGAGCTATTGAAAGATTACGATCACACTATTCAATATCATCTTGGAAGAGCGAACGTAGTAGCTGACGCATTAAGTAGAAGATCATATGCGAGTACGAGTGCGATATTGTCAACGTGAAATTTGAATAGGTACACTTAGAAAGGGGGGTTGAATAAGTGTAGGCACCAACTATGTCCAATTTTTATTTCTTATAAAAATTCCTTTGGATATTTAATGTAGCAAGCTAGATTATGAAATCAGGACATTATTTAAGTTGACCAATTCACTGATATAAGTGGATATGGAATGCAGACTACTGGATAGATAACAGAATAATAAAGTACAGAATGTAATCACACAAACACAAGAATTTTTACGTGGTTCAACTACTACCCTCTAGAATAGTAGCCTAATCCACGTCCAATACCAACTAGTATTGGATATCACTTTTATTAAACTCTTTCAATCACAATACAAGTTCTAGCAAATTGAAAACCTTTGTTCCCTGTGCACCTATGCACTCTTAAACACCTATGCTTTTCACAAACTTGACTGTAACGAGTTATCAATTCAAACAGAATTAAGCACAGTATTGATTAAGATATGAAAATATAAGATACACACTAGAGGTCTAATGATCAAGCAATATATCACTTACCAACTTAAGGCTCTAGTATAATATGCAAGAAGAATCTTACCAGAGTATGTTCTATATGATCTTCTTAACAGAGGCTCTTTGCTTAATGCAATCAGTATTGATCAAAGAGAAAAACAACTTTTTTTTGACTTGTATGCTTTGTGAATACTGTATATGTTTTTCGTGTGTTTTTTTTACAAGATCAGTTCATTTTTAGGCTTTTTCCAGTGTAGTACCGTTATTGTCTATGTGAGATATTAACGATAGAGACAACATACACAAATCACGTAATACATAGACTGTCATCTAGATACCATGCCAATGATCAAGATATCCTATATATATATATGTCATGATTGAGTGAACAATATAGGCGTATAAGAGTAATGACTGAGGGAATCTTGTTTAATAGATAGTCCATCACGTTTAGTCTATATCTTTTCTGTTTATTTTCCATCTTGTCATATGTTAGCTTTCTTTTTGCCCCTTATTATCACGGAGCAGACTTCCTTTAACATTCTAGAAATGTTCCTTGATCTTAGCTTTTACATTATGCACGAGATTAGCTGGTTGCCTTAATTGATTTCTCAGAATTAAGTTCCTTGATTCACGAAACATTATTTATAATGCATGATCTATGATGTCATGTTTTTTGCTTACCATAAAGTGTTTGCTAGCCGGTGTCCACAATTCTTACCATATATTGGACCGGTGGAGACACCCAATTAGATTCCTTGAATCGTGGGATAATATTATGGTGCATGTCTCCTGCTATTTGTCTTAACCGTGAACTTAGGTTGATGCATAACTTATGGTAATTTAATTCAATCAATCTTCTTGCTCTACCATACAAGATTTGATTCCTTAGTTTATGTTGAGCAATATTGACCATGCATATTATGAGCTAGTTAATTAACATGTGACAACAAATATGAATATGGGCGTATATGAAATGCACATGTCCTAGAGCCTTATTTTGGAAAGTAATAGATTCTAAGATCTTACATATATTCCTAGGACTCAAATTTGCTTTTCTTTCTTCAAGGATGTCTTGGCTTTGTAATTTCCTCCTTGTTATTTTCTGAAATTTCATGTCTTTCCCTGAAATGTAATATAGCATGATTAGAAGAATAATAAAGTCATCATCAAAACATGGAGTGTGACATAAGTCAACATTCTCCCCCTTTTTGATGATGACAACCAAATAATTATGGCTCCCCCTAAAACCATGCACTTCAAGAGAGTTACAGCTCCCCCTTAATTTATGCATGCCCATTAACTATCGACTGCACATATGCAGTGTTTGAGTAACCCTGCAGTTTCTGGTTAGTCCACAACATGTTTAGTAAAGGAATATAATAGACATCCAGAAACTTTTAAGCAAAAACAAATATAACAGCCATTTAAACCACAATTTTTAAATCAGCAGTCATCATGCGTGAAAAATAAAAATTAAAAAGATTGTCTTAAAAGATTATCTGAAGAGCAAGCATAATAGCATAATTCATCTCCCCCTTTGGCATCGATCAAAAATAGGGGCAGAGAATCAAAAGGGGGCATGGTGTCTAATCATCCTCGTCATCGATGTGAACGTGGTTGGCTGCGCGGGCAGTTAAATAGGGCTAGTGAAGCCTGCGGTGTTCAATCTCTTTCAGGGACAGGGTGTTAGCAAATCTGGGAGGCCGAGCGATGAAGGTAGGAGGTGGTAAAGGCAAGTCCAGAAAGTCACCTTGATATTCGGCCAGTCAGTTGCATTGTGTCCATTTAGGTATGCGAGCTTGGACTTGGTCTGCTTGCAGCTCTTCACTAAGGTCATTCATTCGACGCTCGGTAAAGCGCCCAAGAGTCCCAATCTGATGGCTGATGAATTTGAGTTCTGTGCTCAATTAACAAGCATTGCGGTTCATCTTCCTTTGTAGGGCTTCTACTATATCTCGAGTGTACAACTCGAATCCAGCTTGAAGGTCAATAAACTCATCTTCCACATTGCGAAACATAGACTAAAGATCATTTTGCCGAATAGGGAGTTTGCCTTTTTTCAAGCACAGACAGACGAAGTTGGATGTCTTTGATATCAGTAGTGATGGTGGCTTGATTGTTTGCAATGGTACGAAGAAGAGTGATCATCTCAGGGGAAGGGGGTAGTGAATTAGGAGGAGTGGAGTTTGGGGAATTGGGAATTTTGGGTATGACACGTATGAACCTTCCTTTAAATAGTGTGATATGAGCACTTTTTAGATAATTAGAGTCGATGGAATCAGTTAGTTGGATGGAGCCCTCATTATCGAGTGGAATTTGAAAGTGAGTAAATAATTTAGTGAGGAAGCAACTGTAAGGCAAGCACTTTTTTGAATGTTTGATATAGTTAACCATGTGTTTGAGCATCATGAGAGAGAAATTGAATGGTTTGCCTGTCATTATCAAGACTATCAAAACCAAATCCTGGTAAGTAAAGTCAGCTCCACCACCGAGACGAGGGAGAAGGTTGTACCTTAGCAGTTTGTGAAGAACTATTGCAATAGGAGATACTTCGGTGGTTTTTGGAAGGGTGAATGTGGAGATGGTGGGGTCATCCATGATAGTGCGAAGCTGGACAATAAGAGACAAAGGGGTATAAACTAGTCCCTTAAGTGTGAAGGGACAGTCCCCTGTGTATGGAATAGAGAGTATGCTCCCTAGATCCGGAGCAGTGAAAAACAGAGATTTGCCTTTAACAAAAGATGTATAACAGTCCCCATTGTTTTCTAGATTAGTATAAAATTGTTGAACCAATTTTGGATATGCCACAGAGGGAGGTGCACTTAAGGAAGCTAAATCACATGACTCAAGGAGGTTTTGAAGAGGCGAGTTTTGGTAGTAAAACATGTTAACTGATTTTTCATAAACAAAGGTTTTATGACATATAGATGACTTAAAGAAAATTTCGAAGTTGTGACCCCTAAAGAAATCATCAGGAACATCATGCAAGGAAAAAGATAGAGGGTTTATCGTCATTGGAGGAGAACTGGGTGAGGATTCCTTGACTGCTCTCCGTTTAGTGATCGTCGATGCTCCAATCGGTGGAGGAGAGGGTAAACTAGCTTCATATTCGACCAGAGAGGAGTCGCCAGAGATGGTTTGGACGGAGGGTTGCTTCCGTTTCAGACGTCGAGTAGCAGTAGGAGGAGGAGGTGGTGAGGGTAGTGATATCTCGTCGTCTGATTCGTCACATATTTGTCTGGACCACCGTGTTTTCATCTTCACGATTGGGGTTTGAGAGATGTGTAGAGGCGCAGAGAGGGTTGAAGTATGAAGAAGACAGAAAGAGAGCTTGGATTAGTAAAGTAGAGTCTGTCTTTTAAAGGCTGCGTGGTATCGAGATTTGGAAAGACGTGTCACTATATTTGAGAATGAAGATCTTAAGCAGATACAATGAGCGTCATTATAGCACCTAGATATGTCGTGACTGTTTAATTTCCTTAAAGCATGCAGATAATATTTATATCAGATACATCCCTAGTTCTCTTCTTAAGGTACAGAATCGGTCTTCCCCTAAGGGTTTTGTAAATATATCTGCTAATTGATGCTCAGTGGGGATGAATATCAATCTTATTAGTCCTTTGGATACATTGTCTCTAAGAAAATGGTGGCAAACTTCTATGTGTTTTTAAAGAGAATGGAGCAATCGGATTTTTTAGAGATGTCTATAGTGCTTGTATTATCGCAAAGATATGGGCACATTTTCACATAATATCAAAGTCGCATAGTGTTTGTCGCATCTCCAAAATTTGAGAGCAGCAACTTCCTGCTACTAAATATTCACCCTCAGTAGTGGATAGGGCAACTGACGTTTGCTTCTTGCTATGCCATGAAACAAGACTTTGTCCCAAAAATGTAAAAGCATCGCTTGTGCTTTTTCTATCTATTTGACAACCTACATAGTCAGCATCTGAATAACCCATTAGGTCAAAATTGTCACATTTTGGATAAAATAATCCTAAGTTAGTAGTACCACTCAAGTATTTAAATATTCGTTTAAAAACCCGTAAATGGGATTCTTTGGGTTTGGCCTGAAACCGAGCACATAGACACACATTGTACATTATATCAGGTCAAGAAGCAGTTAGATATAGTAGGGATCCAATCATACCTCTGTATTTTGTTACCTCTACATCCATACCTTTTTCATCTGCTGTGAGTTTTATTGATGTACTCATTGGTGTGGTGTTTGAAATTGAATTGTCAAAGCCGAATCTCTTGAGTAGCTCTTTTGTATACTTGGTTTGATGAATGAATATACCTTCATGATTTTGTTTAATTTGAAGGCCCAGAAAGTAGTTAAGTTCACCCATCAAGCTCATATCAAACTCATTATGCATGCATTTGGAAAACCACTCACAAAGAAAGTTATTAGTAGCACCAAATATGATATCGTCTACGTATATTTGCACAATAATAATGTCTTTATTTTGACGTTTAATAAACAATGTAGAGTCGATTTTAATTCGTATGAACCCATTTGACAGGAGGTACTTACTTAATCTCTCGTACCAAGCCCGTGGGGCTTGTTTGAGTCCATAGAGTGCCTTCTTGAGTTTGTATACGTAATGAGGAAACTTCTCATGCTCGAATCCAGGTGGTTATTTTACGTAGACATCTTCATTTATGTATCCGTTGAGAAAGGCGCTTTTGACATCCATTTGGTGTAGCTTGAACTTTCTGAAACAGGCAAATGCTAGTAATATACGAATGGATTCCAAACGAGCTACTAGGGCAAATGTTTCTTCATAGTCTATTCCTTCTTGTTGGTTGTACCCTTGAGCTACTAGTCTAGCTTTATTTCTTGTAATTGTTCCGTACTCGTCAAGCATGTTTTTGAAGACCCATTTAGTTCCAATAATGGACACATCTTTTGGGGGAGGAATTAACTCCCACACTTAACATCTTTCAAATTGTTGTAGCTCCTCATACATCGCTAGAAGCCAATTTTCATCAAGTATGGCTTCTTTGGCGTTCTTTGGTTTAATTTGGGATAGAAATGCTGAGAAAGCACACATATTTTGTGCTTTTCTTTTTGTAATAACTTTGTCGTTTATGTTCCCAATGATGTTCTCAGGAGGATGGTTTTTGATGTATCTTAATGATTTTGGTAGTTGAATATCATGTATTACTTCTTCAGTAGTTTCTGAATTGTGGTCTTGTTGTTCATCCATTTTAACTTGCTGGATATGTTCCTGATTTTCATATTCAACTTGCTGGATAAGGTCTTGGTCCTGCTGCTCTTCTAATCCATCTTGCTGGATTGGTTCCATGATCTTGCTATTTTGCTTTATCTGGTAGGCTGGATTTGCAGCAGTCTCTAAATTTCCTGCATCTTCTTCTCTTTCTTTTGGAATATCATGGTTAGATACATTAAATTTGACATGTATAGATTCTTCGATACACATCTTTTGCAAATTATATATGCGATATGCTCTACTATTTTGTGAATAGCCAATAAATATTCCTTCATATGATCTAGCATAAAACTTGCCCAGATTTCCATTAGTGTTAAGAATAAAACATTTAGATCCAAATACTTTAAAATAGCTTATGTTAGGAAGACGATTATCCAATAATTCATATGGTGTTTTCAAAATGATTGGACGAATCAACACTCTATTTAGCACATAACATGTCAGTGTTTACGACTTCTACCCAAAATTTCTTAGGGAGTTTACTTTCCTGAATTAGAGTTCTAGCTGTTTCTTATAATGTTCGATTTTTTCTTTCTACCACTCCATTTTGTTGTGGAGTTCTAGGTGCTGAAAATTCATGAGTGATTCCTTTTTTATTACAAAATATAATAAAATCCTTTTGAAATTCCGTACCATGGTCACTTCTAATTTTTATAAGATTAAGACTATATTTAGTCTCCAAATTTTTAATCAGTTTTTCAAATTCTTTAAATGCCTCATCTTTTGTTCTAAGAAAGAGTACCCATGTATATCTAGAGAAGTCATCGACTACCACAAAAGCATAGAATTTACCATTTAGACTAGCATGCCTTTCAGGTCCAAATAAATTGAAATGGAGCAATTGTAAGGGAGAGGAAGTTGATACCATGTTTTTGGCTGTGAATGATGTTCTTACTTGTTTTCCAAGTTGACAAGGTTCGCATATACCTTTCTTTTCAAAATTTATTTTGGGTAGTCCTCTTACTAAGTTCTTTGATGAAAGCTTTTTGATGAGGTCCATATGAACTTGTCCCATCCTTCTATGCCATAGATTCGCTTCATCTTGAATGGTTGCGAGACATAATTCTTCCTCCTGTTGCTCAAAATCAAGAGTATATATATTTCCTTCTCTTTGGGCAACTAAAGCAGCATTGTTAGTACCATGTGAAATTGTGCATTTATCTTTTTTCAAAATTTACTTGATGTCCATTATCCATTAACTGACTAACACTGATAAGATTGAACTTTAGACCTTTAACAAGATGAACATTATTAATGTTAACCTTACCGTTACAGATTTTACCTTTCCCGATTATTTCGCATGACCGATTATCACCAAATGTGACAGTTCCATGTTTCTTTTTGACATTTAGTTTCACGAACTTAGATTTGTCACCCGTCATGTGACGTGAACACCCGCTGTCAAGAATCCACTTTTGAGAGGTTACTTTGGCTTTTAAACACACCTGTATAAGAGAGATACTTTTGAGAGGTTACTTTGGCAATACCATTTGGTTCAGATGGATTTGTTATCTACAGCGATGCTTCAGGCAAAGGGTTAGGATGTGTTCTCATGCAACATGGGAAAGTCATAGCGTATGCCTCGCGACAACTCAAAGAATATGAGAGGAATTATCCTACTCATGATCAGGAGCGATGATCAATGATTCGCGTTGAAGATATGGAGACACTACTTGTATAGGGAGAAAGTGGAGATCTATACGGATCATAAAAGCTTAAAATATTTCTTCACCCAAAAATAACTCAACATGCGGCAACGACGTTGGCTTGAGCTGTTGAAAGATTACGATCACACTATTCAATATCATCTTGGAAAAGCGAACGTAGTAGCTGACGCATTAAGTAGAAGATCATATGCGAGTACGAGTGCGATATTGTCAACGTGAAATTTGAATAGGTACACTTAGAAAGGGGGGTTGAATAAGTGTAGGCACCAACTATGTCCAATTTTTATTTCTTATAAAAATTCCTTTGGATATTTAATGTAGCAAGCTGGATTATGAAATTAGGACATTATTTAAGTTGACCAATTTACTGATATAAGTGGATATGGAATGCTGGCTACTGGATAGATAACAGAATAATAAAGTACAGAATGTAATCACACAAACACAAGAATTTTTACGTGGTTCAACTACCACCCTCTAGAATAGTAGCCTAATCCACGTCCAATACCAACTAGTATTGGAGACTCACTTTTATTAAACTGTTTCAATCACAATACAAGTTCTAGCAAATTGAAAACCTTTGTTCCCTGTGCACCTATGCACTCTTAAGCACCTATGCTTTTTACAAACTTGACTGTAATGAGTTATCAGTTCAAACAGAATTAAGCACAGTATTGACTGAGATATGAAAAATATAAGATACACACTAGAGGTCTAATAATCAAGCAATATATCACTTACCAACTTAAGGCTCTAGTATGATATGCAAGAAGAATCTTACCAGAGTATGTTCTATATGATCTTCTAAACGGAGGCTCTTTGCTTAATGCAATCAGTATTGATCAAAGAGAAAAACAACTTTTTTTGACTTGTATGCTTTGTGAATACTGTATATATTTTTTGTGTGTTTTTCGTTTTACAAGATCAGTTCATTTTTAGGCTTTTTCCAGTGTAGTACCGTTGTTGTCTATGTGAGATATTAACAATAGAGACAGCATACACAAATCACGTAATACATAGACTGTCATCCGGATACCATGCCAATGATCAAGATATCCTATATATATATATGTCATGATTGAGTGAACAATATAGGCGTATAAGAGTAATGACTGAGGGAATATTTCTTAATAGATAGTCCATCACGTTTAGTCTATATCTTTTCTGTTTATTTGCCATCTTGTCATATGTCAGCTTTCTTTTTGGCCATTATTATCACGAAGCAGACTTCCTTTAACATTCTAGAAATGTTCCTTGATCTTAGCTTTTACATTACGCACGAGATTAGCTGGTTGCCTTAATTGATTTCTCAGAATTAAGTTCCTTGATTCATGAAACATTATTTATAATGCATGATCTATGATGTCATGTTTTGTGCTTACCATAAAGTGTTTGCTAGCTGGTGTACACAATTCTTACTATATATTGGACCGGTGGAGACACCCAATTAGATTCCTTGAATCGTGGGACAATATAATGGTGCATGTCTCCTGCTATTTATCTTAACCGTGAACTTAGCTTGATGCATAACTTATGGTAATTTAATTCAATCAATCTTCTTGCTCTACCGTACAAGATTTGATTCCTTAGTCTATGTTGAGCAATATTGACCATGCATATTATAAGCTAGTTAATTAACATGTGACAACAAATATGAATATGGGGCGATATGCAATGCATGTCCCTATGTCCTAAAATTTATTTTGGAAAGTAATAGATGCTAAGATCTTACATATATTCCTAGGACTCAAATTTGTTTTTCTTTCTTCAAGGATGTCTTGGATTTGTAATTTCCTCCTTATTATTTTCTGAAATTTCATGTATTTCCCTGAAATGTAATATAGCATGATTAGAGGAATAATAAAGTCATCATCAAAACATGGAGTGTGACATGAGTCAACACAACGCAAAGGCCCATTTTGTATGACTTGCAAAGGATGGAGATAGAATTAAAGACTCCAGGGACCCACGTGATGATGGCGAATATACGAGTAGAACCGACTTTAATCGATAAAGTTAAAGCTACTCAAGCTACGGACCTGGGGCTGATGCGTATGAAGAAGAAAGTACAAGAAGGTGCTATTTCAGAAGCAAGAATCGATGAAGAAGGAATACTTCGATTCAACTCTAGACTTTGCGTTCCTAACGATTCTGACTTGAAGCATAGAATCATGATGGAGGCACACAACACCCCGTTTGCAATCCATCCTGGAAGTACCAAAATGTATCATGATATTCGAAATACATTTTGGTGGAACAATATGAAGAGAGAGATCGCGGAGTTTATCTCGAGGTGTTTAACTTGTCAATGTGTAAAGACGGAGCATCAAGTACCAAAAGGTCCATTGCAACCACACGAGCAATGATGAACGCTTTCTCCATTTCCTTCACCCAAGTCTGGGCTTCAATCGGATCCGTAGTCCCCTTGAATTCTGGCGGTCCCAATCAATCTCTTGAAATTAGCCAACCATTTACCGGGTGATTCTTACTCTTCCCTTGCAAGTTAGGAGTTCATGCTTTCCATAGCTTCGGCTATCATATTTGCAAAATTTTACATCCAAGTTAGCTTGACCTCCTTCATTATTTATGATTGCTCTTCTCTTTGGTTCCGATTACGTAAATGCCTAAAGTGGCATGATCCGATTTAAATGAAAATCTTATATTAATATTCTTTTCTATACCAATTCTTAACACAATAAGAATTCAACACATAGTTCTCATTTAATCGCATATTTATTCAAATAGCACATAGTACTTATAAGTACCTCAACACATTTTACTATCCTGTTAAAATATTTTAGGATTAACGCTCACAACTTTACAAAAGTTGCAATTCTCCAACTTTACACAAAAGTTGACATTCTCCATTTTCAAATTACCATTTCAGTTCATCAAACTTACCACACTTATGAGTTCATTAACTTGCCACAATTATATTGGTGTATGAACTTATCCTAGTCGAGACCTTTGGCGCCCATTCATTTGAGGGGTTCAAAACATTTCATATAATTATGAGTCATTAATTTATCATAAGTATGAGTTTTAAGAACTCACAAATTTATCTTAATCTTATATTCATATAGAAAATAAAGATTTTATTCATTACAAACATATTTTTACATATGTTTACATATTGTTCTCGATATTACAACGCTTAATATCAAAAGCTTCTACCAAAAGATACTACACTTATATCTTAATTATCTATCGACTAACGCTTTCTCCTGTCTTCTTTTTTTTTGGGACACTTGTTAAATCCGTTCCCGCTTGCCCATTGTGAAAACATTTCCTCAAATTTGGCTTAGGACAATGCAGAAATATGTCCTTCCCGCTTGCAGTTGAAGCATACATTCTTCCACATCATGCATTCTCCAAATGAGTCTTTCCCACACTTGATACAAGCTTGCTTCTTCTTCGGAGTTTGAATTTCCAGAGTTGTCAGTTTTGTCTTTGTTCCTCTTCCTTTTCTTCTTGTCTTTCACGGGTTCCTTGTAAGATCCTCCACCTTCGCCTTCATCCTTTCAACTCGCATACCGAGCTCATTCCGTTCTTTCATCATTTCACGTAACGCCTGGCTCCGTCTTCCACAACTCCTCCAAAAGAAATACCTTGCTTCGGAGTTCCTGGACTTCCACAGAGCATCAAGTGGGAACACATTACTATGGATTTCGTTACGGGTCTTCCTAAGGTTTCTCAAGGTATAGATGCAATTTGGGTTATTGTTGATAGATTAACCAAGTCTGCTCATTTCTTGCCTATACGTGAAACTTATTCCCTTGAACGTCTTGCTCGTATGTACGTGAACGAGATTGTGAGATTGCATGGCATGCCAATATCCATAGTTTTGGATCGTGACCCAAGATTCACTTCAAGATTTTGGGTTAGCTTTCGAAGAAAGCTATGGGCACGGATTCATTGATTGGGAGTTAAGCATACCATCCTCAAAATGGACGGACAATCAGAGAGGACAATACAAACTCTTGAAGATCTATTAAGACTATGTGTCCTAGACTTCAAAGGTATTTGGGATAAGTATTTACCATTGGTGGAATTCTCCTACAATAGCAGCTTATCAAGCAAGTATAAAATGACTCCATTTGAGGCGTTGTATGGATCTAAAGTGTCATTCTCCAAAGATCTTTGGGATGAGGTGGGTGAAGCAACTTTGTGTGGACTGGTAATTCGTACGCATTTGACTCACGAAAAAATCCAAATGATTCGACAACGTATTCAAACCTCACAGGATCGACAAAATAGTTATGCCGATCTTCATCGAAAGGACGTGGAATTTAATATTGGAGATCATGTAATTATTACGTATTGCTCCATGGAAGGAAGTTACAAGATTTGGGAAGAGGAAAGCTCAATCCACGATTTGTTGGTCCATTTGAGATTTTTGACGTAGAATAGAAAATGTGGCCTATAGACTCGCATTACCTCCTCCAAGCATGTCTCGTTTGGTGTTCACGATCCACAATATAAATAACATTTAACTACCCATAATCTATATAGATAGTGTCTTACATAAGTTTTTATCGAGTTTTATAATACATCACCGGGTTCACTAACCTTAACTTTACAAACATACCCTTTGTATAAACAAAAGGGTTTACAATACAACATATTAAATATGTTTAACATAACTAATTTATAACTACGCCTTTGCCTTTGTTACGCTTTACGGCACACCTCCTGCAACTTAGTCCCTATTTGAAATGTTTTATTTAGCAAGGGTGAGCAACAAATTTGCCCATGAGTTAATACATACAATAAATGTATAAGTATTCAAATCACCGGACTATCTATTTTGATAGAATGAAACCAAAGTTAGGGAACTTTGAAATATTTGAACAAATTGTTATTCAATAACAAGTCTTCTCGTATTCTATCTTTGCATAATAATGTAATGATGAAAATTACAAGCGCTTTCAAGGTTCTACGATATATTGATTGAATAATCAAGAATTAATTCTACTAATTTGCAAAGTGGATTGTTTTCGGATTTATCTTGGTGATCACAAGATCTTTGAACTTCTCTTCTCGAGTAACTATCAAAGTTATACTTTGATATACCCGAGTGTGTCGAGATAATAGTAAAGATTAAATCATACCCCTCTGCAAGTATAACAAGTGATCGACTTATTATACCTATATTATGCATAATATTTAAAGTGGCATAATGATCGAATATCGATTTAATGATATTCCCTTTTTATAAAGGTTGTTCTTCTCGATCTCGAGAATCAAGATTTTGATTTAATCAGCGAAATCTTTGTGATTTCAAATTCTATTTACTTCTCGATCTTAAGCAGAAATAATTGGCATCGATTTATCGATAATAATTGAATTCTCTTCTCGAACTTATCAAGTTCTAACTAATATTAAATCTAGCGAGAATAATTAGCTAAGACATTTCTCGGTATAATTTGACAATAAGCGAGGAATTATACGTATTGTCAATTCTAACTTCTCTGAGATATAAATATCCAACAACGGTTATTCTACAAATATATATTTACGAATCAATAATTCAATTTGAATTATTAAGCATGCACTAACTGCGAATAATCAACAATAAATTCCTGGATGTGGTGTAATTAGCAATAATTAACCACTATAATAATTGAATAAATTTAACTTTCGAGGTTGAGTTAGGAAACTTGCCTCTTCGTGATTACTGACTACACAAAATACTTATACGCTTTGAAAGACCTATAACCAATAATATCGGTCTAACAATTAGCACAATCATTTATAACACATAACTTTGTATTTTACGATCAAACTTCTCTAGGCACATTACCACATAGCCACATCGGTGTTTATAACCTATATAAACACATAACGATCTAACTATATATCGATCTAGTTGGACTTGGTCCATTCTAAATTATTACGGTCACCTGTCAAACAATTAACACATTGATTGTCCATTAAACTTGGTCTCTAAGCTTCAATATTAATTTAGATAAGTCGATTATCAATTATAATATTTTTTGGAAGCTTTTAATAATTATCAAGCAATTATTACAATTTATAATAATTTTTCAAACATCGGAATCATTTTTAAATGATTTAATTATCAAATAATCTTATCATTATTAATATTTAATAATATTAAAATATTAATAACATACTTGTCAAAATATTAAAGTTATTATCAATAACTTAAAATATTTTAAATCAACAATATTCCACTTAAATGATTTTTAAAGTAATTAAAATCATTTTAAATCACCACCATTAATATATAAATATTAATGAAATTATCATCTAAATATTAAAAGTCATTAATTATAACTTAAAATATTTTTAAACTATTTTTCTCATTGTTAAATAATTTTTAAATCAATAAAATCATTTTTAATTCATTTATTTAATATCATAATTAAATAAATCAAATATCATTAATATTAATTTATTAATGAAAATTCTCCAAAAATATTGAAAATTATATTTTATAATTTAAAATATTTTCTAACACTTTATTTTCAATTAAAATGATTTTAAATCATTTTTATCTTATTTATTTAATTTAATAATCAAATAAATATATTATCATTAATATTAAATTATTAATGAAAATTCTCCAAAAATATTAAAAGTTACATTTTATAACTCAAAATATTTTTAAATACATTTTCTTATTTAAAATGATTTTTCATAATATTAAATCATTTTTCTCTAATTTATTTAATACAATAATTAAATAAATTAAATACCTTTAATATTTAAATAATTATAAATATTAAAGAAAAATATTCAATTAATTAGAAATTATTTTTCATAATTTAAAATAATTTTTAAAACCATTTTACTAATTTTTAGAATTTATTTCTATTTTTTTTATTAATTAGGAATATTAGGAAAATAAAATTAATTATTATTCGTCGCTAAAGGTCTATAGCGACACTTTTAGTGTCATTTGGTGGTGTTCTTAGCCTCAAGAACAACGGCATTACGGCGATCTTGAGGTCTTTACTTTTGACCACTTGAAATTTTCAATGCAATGCGTATTACGGACTTGCTAAAACTTTGAACATGTAGACAATATGTCACACTTCTACAACATTCAACCAACACTTTGGTTAAACAACATCACAACAAGAAGATCAAAGTCTCCACATTTCTTTGTCGAGACGGTTTACGGGTTTTTCGAAACCAGAAAATTCGACCGAGACACTTTCATTACACAAATTATTCTATGTTTAGGTCATTAAATGGCTCATTATTTGGTTCATAACTATAGTACTCATGACGATTAACAACGAGATATTAAGATCTCGGTCCAAAAACAACATATCGCTTCGATCAAATCCGGTCAAAAAGTATGCCGAGCAGTTATTCTAGCATTTACAGGTTTTCGAAAAGTAATAATCGATTCGGGTGGTCTAGTTTGACCATCCATAAAATCAACACATTTGATGTTTATGGAATATAAAAGCGGGTTCTTGGACTCGATATTACGGTCTACAATATGCATACAACAACATCAATAAACAACAATCAGCCGGACGGATAGGGACCTTCAAAGATCTTGTCGAGTTCGGTTTTTCACTTTACGGGTAACCCAGATTTTTACTCGGTCGAAGCGGTCGGCGGGTTTGTGGAATTATATCTTCGATCTATAATAGATGCAGGTGCGATTATTTTTGCAACTTAAAGAACACATATCGGGCTACATGTTACAAGTTTTAAACATCGAAAACACTTAACACACGGATCTATAAGATCGACATTTGGTGAAAAACCTGATTTTCAGATTTCCAGATTTTGAAAAACTCTAAATTCGTGTGAACTTTGATGTTATGGGTTCATGATTTATCAACCCGAACTTCAATTGACACCTTATTACATATCTTTGAACAATCAATTACAACATTTAACAAGGAATTGAAGGATTTCAAAATTTAGGGTTTTGTACCTTTTATGCTTGATTTTCAATTCGACTTTTGATTTACGATCTTGGGTGATCTAAAATTTGTATAGATGGTGATCTCTATAATATTTTGGACTTTGAGATAGAGAGAGAGATGGTGAGAGCTAGAGTAAAATTAGCAACTTTTGGCCACTTTTTCTCTCTAAATCTTATATATAATGCTAAGTTGCTAGATCGATCATTTGGATGAATTTGGGTGGCTAGGTAGGTGATGTCTTTGTGTTTGTAGGCTAAATAAAGTCGAGGTTAGCTCAACAACTAAAGTCATGGCCATTTTGCAAGCGATCTTATAAAAATCCCATAAAAAGGCATTTAGGTCATTTCCTTTTATTTCTAGATTTCTCATTATGAAAACCCTTAGGGTTTAGGGTTTGGACAATCTAGGGTTTAGGTTTTGTACCCTTTAGGTCTAAAATTCTAATTCCCAAAATTTGCAAATTTAGGGTTTTAATTAGAAAAATATATTTTCTAAAAAAAAATTAGGGTTTCTAAAATAGAAATTTAAATTACAAAAATATAATTAGTGATTTCTAATCATATTTATGTTTACAAACACTTTAGGCATGCTAATAAAAATTAGGGTTGCCTAATTAGGGTTTAAAATTCCCGGTTTTGAAATTAGGGTTTCCCGGCGTACAATTAGGGTTTTAATTGTACAATTTATTTTCTAAATTTAAGATTAGGGTTTTAAATCCCTTATTAAGGTTTATTAATATTAAACCTTATCCGATCGACCATTGATCAACATTTTCTATCTGGTCAAACACATAATCAACAATACAATTATTTTAATTGTATTTTCTCTAGAATCCTATCAGAAAATTAGGGTTAGGGTTTTCTAAAGCTGTTAAGCACAACTCTATTCTATTTTCTCAGTCAAAACATATATTGACTAATTCTCGAGACTTGTCTCACAAATTCTCACTACAATATTAACGATCGATGTCGATATTAATAAAAAAAAAATTATTAAGTAAAATTTTAATTATTATTCAAAATCTCGGGTTATCACATTCACCCCTCCTTAAAAGATTAGTCCTCGGAATCACGCTTTCTTATTCTCTACAATCTTTTAAAGTTGTATTATCAATTCATTTTTATCAACCTGATATTAAATTGTGTCTTAATTTCTAACTTTGAGACTTGAATCTATAAAAGAAAACAATTCTCGGACCATATTAAACTAATATTACTCGCGTAATTAAATATTAAGCAAAATCATTACTCTTTTACCTACCTCGGAGTAGCCCTTTGCTTCAGCGCCATCATATTAAATATGCAGGCGGTTGATCTTCTGTTGTGCGAGGTCCTCGGATTGCCGAGTTCCCCTCTAGGGTCCCCTTATTGGCGCTTTCCTTCTCGGCATTTCTCTTGGACGGTTCCTTACACGATGGTCGGTCGATCCCTGAGCAAAACAACCTTGTATCTTCTTTGGGTTGGGACAATTGGGTGACATGTGGCCCTCTTGTCATAATTATAACAAACCCCCTTCCTCTTGAGACAAACACCGGCGTGGTTCTTTCCACAATTCGCTGAGGCTCTGCTCCTTTCCTATTCCTTGATTTTACTACCCGATTGGGTATTCTCGCTCCACTTCCTCTTGTTTGGAGTTACTACCACCGATGCTTCCACCCTCATTGGTCTTCTTCTTCTTCTCACGATAAAAGCGAGATGCGACCTCGCTTCCTCCTTGATGATTGCGCTTTTTCTCGGTAGAAGCATAAGCGTGTTGATCTGCAATACCGCTACCTTGTTGAATATTCTGGTTTCGATCAGTTCTCGAATCTTCTTGCCTTTCTGTACGTATCCACGATGAGGTGCAAATCGTGCCAATTCGTTGAATTTAGCGGCATACTCAAAGCAGACAAATTCTCTGCTTAAGTTCAAGAACTTAACTTCCATCAGAGCTTGCATACTCGGTGAAGTAGTTCTCAAAGAACAACTCCTTGAATCTTGTCCACAATACCACCTCTGTACCGGCTCTTGCTTGGTTCGTCTCCCACCAATAATTGGCTTCTCCCTTCATTAGATATGTTGCAATGCTTTGTCTTTTGCTCTTACGCCACCTTGTGATGATGAGCGCTTTCTCCATTTCCTTCACCCAAGTTTGGGCTTGATCGGATCGTAGTCCCCTTGAATTACGGCGGTCCCCCAGCTTTAAAATCCTTGAAATTAGCGATCGTCAATTTGGTGATTCCTTACTCTTCCCCTTGCGGCCGGGAGTTACATTTTCCATAGCTTGGCTATCATATTTGCAAAATTTTGCATCGAATTGACTTGACCTCCTTCATTATTTCTGATTGCTCTTCTCTTTGGTTGCGATTACGTCGTCTGCAGGCGGCATGATCGATTTAAATGAAAATCTTATATTAATATTCTTTCTCTATACAAATTCTTAACACAATAAGAATTCAACACATAGTTCTCATTTAATCGCATATTTATTCAAATAGCACATAGTACTTATAGTACCTAACACATTTCTTATCTGTTAAAATATTTTAGGATTAACGTTCACAACTTTACAAAAGTTGCAATTCTCAACTTTACACAAAAGTTGACATTCTCCATTTTCAAATTACCATTTCGGTTCATCAAACTTACCACACTTATGAGTTCATTAACTTGCCACAATTATATTAGTGTATGAACTTATCTAGTCGGACCTTTGGCGTCCATTATTTGAGGGTTCAAAACATTTCATATAATTATGAGTCATTAATTTATCATAAGTATGAGTTTTAAGAACTCACAAATTTATCTTAATCTTATATTCATATAGAAAATAAAGATTTTATTCATTACAAACATATTTTTACATATGTTTACACATTGTTCTCGATATTACAGCGCTTAATATCAAAAGCTTCTACCAAAAAGATACTACACTTATATCTTAATTATCTATCGACCCTTTGCCTTCTCCAGTCTTCTTCTTCTTTGGGACACTTATTAAATCAGGTACCCCGTTTGCCCACATGAAAAACATTTCCTCAAATTTGGCTTAGGACAATGATGAGAGAAATATGTCCTTCACTGCTTGCGGTTGAAGCATACATTCTTCCACATCATGCATTCTCGGTGAGTCTTTCCACACTTGATACAAGCTTGCTTCTTCTTGGGTTTGAATTTCCGAGTTGTCATTTGTCTTTGTTCCTCTTCCTTTTTTCTTCTTGTCTTTCTTCTTTGGTTCCTTTGAGACGATCCTCCACCTTGGTCTTCATCCTTTCAACTGCATACAGAGCTCATTAGTTCTTTGTCATTTCACATGCTTGCGCTCGTCTTCACAACTCCTCAAAAGAAATACCTTGCTTGGAGTTCTGGACTTCCACGAGATGGTGATCTTGTTCACTGACCTTGATCTTATTCTTTAGTTCCACCTTAGCTTCTTGGACTCGCCTCCTCATCACCACTTAGATACATCTCGGGATAATCGTCATGATCACTCCCAAGATTGATCATTGGTTCATCTTTCCCCACTTCTTCAACGGACTTCGCTATGTCTTTGGCACCTCGACTCTCTTGCTTTGGTGCAATGACCATTGGCAGCATCTCCGTACCCATTTCGTCTTTTCGGACATCCTACAATCGGTTTAAACAACTTGATTAGTACTTCACCGAGTACAAACTTCTCACACTATGTGCCCACTTTTCTCACTATATCGTTGCACTTTGGCAATCTCTCACTTAGTACTCTATTTGAGTATTCTCTATTTCGCTTTTGGTTTATAATCCTGGGTTTTCCCCACCCACTTAAGGTTTATAACTTACGGCTCTCTATCATTTGGTGATACCTTGATCACTCTGACTCACGATACCAACACTGTGGCCCCCAAATCCGGGTTACCTGACTCCCGAGTTTGGTGTTCACGATCCACAATATAAATAACATTTAACTACCCATAATCTATATAGATAGTGTCTTACATAAGTTTTTATCAGAGTTTTATAATACATCACCCAGGTTCACTAACCTTAACTTTACAAACATACCCTTTGTATAAACAAAAAGGGTTTACAATACAACATATTAAATATGTTTAACATAACTAATTTATAACTACGCCTTTGCCTTTGTTCTGCTTTACAGCACCTCCTGCAACTTCGTCCCTAGCTGAAATGTTTTATTTAGCAAGGGTGAGCAACAAATTTGCCCATGAGTTAATACATACAATAAATGTATAAGTATTCAAATCACCGGACTATCTATTTTGATAGAATGAAACCAAAGTTCGGGGAACTTTGAAATATTTGAACAAATTGTTATTGATAACAAGTCTTCTCGTATTCTATCTTTGCATAATAATGTAATGATGAAAAAGGTACAAGCGCTTTCAAGGTTCTCGATATATTCAATTGAATAATCAAGAATTAATTCTACTAATTTGCAAAGTGGATTGTTTTCGATTTATCTTGGTGATCACACAAGATCTTTGAACTTCTCTTCTCGAGTAACTATCAAAGTTATACTTTGATATACCCAGTGTGTCGAGATAATAGTAAAGATTAAATCATACCCCTCTGCAAGTATAACAAGTGATCGACTTATTATACCTATATTATGCATAATATTTAAGTCGTGCATGATGATCGAATATACGATTTAATGATATTCCCTTTTTATAAAGGTTGTTCTTCTCGATCTCGAGAATCAAGATTTTGATTTAATCAGCGAAATCTTGTGATTTCAAATTCTATTTACTTCTCGATCTTAAGCAGAAATAATTGGCATCGATTTATCGATAATAATTGAATTCTCTTCTCGAACTTATCAAGTTCTAACTAATATTAAATCTAGCGAATAATTAGCTAAGACATTTCTCGATTATAATTTGACAATAAGCGGGAATTATACGTATTGTCACTTCTAACTTCTCTGAGATATAAATATCAACAACGGTTATTCTACAAATATATATTTACGAATCAATAATTCAATTTGAATTATTAAGCATTACTAACTGCGAATAATCAACAATAAATTCCACGGATGTGGTGTAATTAGCAATAATTAACCACTATAATAATTGAATAAATTTAACTCGAGGTTGAGTTAGGAAACTTGCCTCTTCCGTGATTCGACTACTACGAAAATACTTATACGCTTTGAAAGACCTATAACCAATAATATCGGTACAACAATTAGCACAATCATTTATAACACATAACTTTGTATTTTACGGTCAAACTTCTCTAGGCACATTACCACATAGCCACATCGGTGTTTATAACCTATATAAACACATAACTTGATCTAACTATATCGATCTAGTTGGACTTGGTCCATTCTCGATTATTACGGTCACCTGTCAAAGGCAATTAACACATTGATTGTCCATTAAACTTGGTCTCTAAGCTTCAATATTAATTTAGATAAGTCGATTATCAATTATAATATTTTTAGGAAGCTTTTAATAATTATCAAGCAATTATTACAATTTATAATAATTTTTCAAACATCAGAATCATTTTTAAATGATTTAATTATCAAATAATCTTATCATTATTAATATTTAATAATATTAAAATATTAATAACATACTTATCAAAATATTAAAGTTATTATCAATAACTAAAAAATATTTTAAATCAACAATATTCACTTAAATGATTTTTAAAGTAATTAAAATCATTTTTAAATCACCACCATTAATATATAAATATTAATGAAATTATCATCTAAATATTAAAAGTCATTAATTATAACTTAAAATATTTTTAAACTATTTTTCTCATTGTTAAATAATTTTTAAATCAATAAAATCATTTTTAATTCATTTATTTAATATCATAATTAAATAAATCAAATATCATTAATATTAATTTATTAATGAAAATTCTCCAAAAATATTGAAAATTATATTTTATAATTTAAAATATTTTTAACACTTTATTTTCAATTAAAATGATTTTTAAATCATCATTTTATCTTATTTATTTAATTTAATAATCAAATAAATATATTATCATTAATATTAAATTATTAATGAAAATTCTCCAAAAATATTAAAAGTTACATTTTATAACTCAAAATATTTTTAAATACATTTTCTTATTTAAAATGATTTTTCATAATATTAAATCATTTTTCTCTAATTTATTTAATCTGATAATTAAATAAATTAAATACCTTTAATATTTAAATAATTATAAATATTAAAGAAAAATATTCAATTAATTAGAAATTATTTTTCATAATTTAAAATAATTTTTAAAACCATTTTACTAATTTTTAGAATTTATTTCTATTTTTTTTATTAATTTAGGAATATTAGGAAAATAAAATTAATTATTAAAAGTCATTTAAAGGTCTATAGCGACACTTTAGTGTCATTGTAGGTGTTCTTGGCCTCAAGAAGAACAACGGCGGTACGGCGATCTGAGGTCTTTCTTTGACCACTTGAAATTTTCAATACATGCGTATTACGGACTTGCTAAAACTTTGAACATGTAGACAATATGTCACACTACAACATTCAACCAACACTTTGGTTAAACAACATCACAACAAGAAGATCAAAGTCTCCACATTTCTTTGTCGGGACGGTTTACGGGTTTTCGAAACCCGAGAAAATCGACCGAGACACTTTCATGCACAAATTATTACATGTTAGGTCATTAAATGGCTCATTTATTTGGTTCATAACTATAGTACTCATGACGATTAACAACGAGATATTAAGATCTCGGTCCAAAAAAACAACATATCGCTCGATCAAATCCGGTGAAAGTATGTCGAGCAGTTGTTCTAGCTTTGTTTTACAGGTTTTTCGAGAAAGTAATAATCGATTCGGGTGGTCTAGTTTGACCATCCATAAAATCAACACATTTGATGTTTATGGAATATAAAAGCGAGGTTCTTGGACTCGATATTACGATCTACAATATGCATACAACAACATCAATAAACAACAATCAGCAGGACGGATAGGGACCTTCAAAGATCTTGTCGGTTCGGTTTTCACTTTACAGGTAACCAGATTTTTTACTCGGTCGAAGCGGTCAGCGGGGTTTGGCCGATTATATCTTCGATCTATAATAGATGCAGGTGCGATTATTTTGCAACTTAAAGAACACATATCGGGCTACATGTTACAAGTTTTAAACATCGAAAACACTTAAACACACGGATCTATAAGATCGACATTTGTTGAAAAACACTGATTTTCAGTTTCAGATTTTGAAAAACTCTAAATTCGTGAACTTTGATGTTATGGGTTCATGATTTATCAACCCGAACTTCAATTGACACCTTATTACATATCTTTGAACAATCAATTACAACATTTAACAAGGAATTGAAGGATTTCAAAATTTAGGGTTTTGTACCTTTTATGCTTGATTTTCAATTCGACTTTTGATTTACGATCTTGGGTGATCTAAAATTTGTATAGATGGTGATCTACTATAATATTGAGACTTTGAGAGAGAGAGAGATGGTGAGAGCTAGAGTAAAAATTAGCAACTTTTGGCCACTTTTCTCTCTCTAAATCTTATATATAATGCTAAGTTGCTAGATCGATCATTTGGATGAATTTGGTGGCTAGGTAGGTGATGTCTTTGTGTTTGTAGGCTAAATAAAGTCAAGGTTAGCTCAACAACTAAAGTCATGGCCATTTTGCAAGCAATCTTATAAAAATCCCATAAAGGGCATTTAGGTCATTTCCTTTTATTTCTAGATTTCTCATTTGTTGCAAACCCTTAGGGTTTAGGGTTTGGACAATCTAGGGTTTAGGTTTTGTACCCTTTAGGTCTAAAATTCTAATTCCCAAAATTTGCAAATTTAGGGTTTTAATTAGAAAAATATATTTTCTAAAATAAAATTAGGGTTTCTAAAATAGAAATTTAAATTACAAAAATATAATTAGTGATTTCTAATCATATTTATGTTTACAAACACTTTAGGCATGCTAATAAAAATTAGGGTTGCCTAATTAGGGTTTAAAATTCGGTTTTGAAATTAGGGTTTCTCGGCGTCTGATTAGGGTTTTAATTGTACAATTTATTTTCTAAATTTAAGATTAGGGTTTTAAATCCCTTATTAAGGTTTATTAATATTAAACCTTATCCGATCGACCATTGATCAACATTTCTATCTGGTCAAACACATAATCAACAATACAATTATTTTAATTGTATTTTTCTCTAGAATCCTATCAGAAAATTAGGGTTAGGGTTTTCTAAAATTTATTAAGCACAACTCTATTCTATTTTCTCGGTCAAAACATATATTGACTAATTCTAGAGACTTGTCTCACAAATTCTCACTACAATATTAACGATCGATGTCGATATTAATAAAAAAAAAAATTATTAAGTAAAATTTTAATTATTGAAATCTCGGGTTATCAGCAAAACAACCTTGTATCTTCTTTGGGTTGGGACAATTGGGTGACATGTGGCCCTCTTGTCGCAATTATAACAAACCCCTTCCTCTTGAGACAAACACCGGCATGGTTCTTTCCCATAATTCGCACAAGGCTCTGCTCCTTTCCTATTCCTTTAATTTTACTACCCGATTGGGTATTCTCGCTCCACTTCCTCTTGTTTGGGTTACTACCACCGATGCTTCCACCCTCATTGGTCTTCTTCTTCTTCTCCGATAAAAAGCGAGATGACCTCGCTTCCTCCTTGAAAGAATTAACGCTTTCTCCAAGAGAGCCGCAAACGTGTTGATCTCGCAATACTGCTACTTTGTTGAATATTCACGTTTTGATCCGTTCTCGAATCTTCTTGCCTTTCTCGCTTCAGTATCCCACGATGAGGTGCAAATCGCGCCAATTCGTTGAATTTAGCAAAGATACTCAAAATGCAGACAAATTCTCTGCTTAAGTTCCAAGAACTTAACTTCCATCCGAAGTCAGATACTCGGTGAGAAGTAGTTCTCAAAGAACAACTCCTTGAATCTTGTCCACAATACCACCTCTGTACCGGCTCTTGCTTGGTCTGCCTCCCACCAATAATTGGCTTCTCCCTTCATTAGATATGTTGCAAAACGCCGTCTTTTGCTCTTACGCCACACGCGCAATGATGAACGCTTTCTCCATTTCCTTCACCCAATACGGGCTTCAATCGGATCCGTAGTCCCCTTGAATTTCGGCGGTCCCACCGCTTTAAAATCCTTAAAATTAGCCAATCATTTATTTGGCCGATTCTTACTCTTCCCTTGCGGTTAGGAGTTACATTTTCCATAGCTTTGGCTATCATATTTGCAAAATTTTACATCGGGTTAGCTTGACCTCCTTCATTATTTCTGATTGCGCTTCTTCTCTTTGGTTCCGATTACGTCGTCTAAAGCAAGCATGATCGATTTAAATGAAAATATTATATTAATATTCTTTTCTATACAAATTCTTAACACAATAAGAATTCAACACATAGTTCTCATTTAATCGCATATTTATTCAAATAGCACATAGTACTTATAGTACCTAACACATTTTACTATCCTATTAAAATATTTTAGGATTAACGTTCACAACTTTACAAAAGTTGCAATTCTCCAACTTTACACAAAAAGTTGACATTCTCCATTTTCAAATTACCATTTCCAGTTCATCAAACTTACCACACTTATGAGTTCATTAACTTGCCACAATTATATTAGTGTATGAACTTATCCTAGTGGACCTTTGACGTCCATTATTTGAGGGTTCAAAACATTTCATATAATTATGAGTCATTAATTTATCATAAGTATGAGTTTTAAGAACTCACAAATTTATCTTAATCTTATATTCATATAGAAAATAAAGATTTTATTCATTACAAACATATATTTACATATGTTTACACATTGTTCTCGATATTACAACGCTTAATATCAAAAGCTTCTACCAGAAGATACTACACTTATATCTTAATTATCTATCGACCACTGCCTTCTCCCGTCTTCTTCTTGCTGGGACACTTGTTAAATCCGTGCCCCGTTTCCCCACAGGAAAAACATTTCCTCAAATTTGGCTTAGGACAATGCAGAGAAATATGTCCTTCCTGCTTGCAGTTGAAGCATACATTCTTCCACATCATGCATTCTCCAGCGTGAGTCTTTCCACACTTGATACAAGCTTGCTTCTTCTTCGGGTTTGAATTTCCAGAGTTGTCGCTGTCTTTGTTCCTCTTTCTTTTCTTCTTGTCTTTCTTGCTGGTTCCTTTAGACGATCCTCCACCTTCAGTCTTCATCCTTTCAACCTGCGCCCTGAGCTCATTCCGTTCTTCTGTCATTTCACGTAACGCCCGCTCCGTCTTCCATAACTCCTCCAAAAGAAATACCTTGCTTCGGAGTTCCTGGACTTCCACAGATAGCTGATCTTGTTCACCAACCTTGATCTTATTCTTTAGTTCCACCTTAGCTTCTTCAGAATCCGCCTCCTCATCACCACTTAGATACATCTCAGGATAATCGTCATGATCACTCCCAAGATTGATCATTGGTTCATCTTTCCCCACTTCTTCAACAGACTCGCTATGTCTTTGGCACCTCGACTCTTGGCATTGGTGCAATGGCCCGGCATCTCCGTACTCCATTTCGTCTTTTCCAGACATCCTACAATCAGTTTAAACAACTTGATTAGTACTTCACCAGTACAAACTTCTCACACTATGTGCCCACTTTTCTCACTATCGTTGCACTTTGGCAATCTCTCACTTAGTACTCTATTTGAGTATTCTCTATTTCGCTTTTGGTTATAATCCTAGGGTTTTTCCCACCCCACTTAAGGTTTATAAACTCTACTATCATTTGGTGATACCTTGATCACTCTGACTCCGATACTAACTCGAGACTCCCCCAAATCCGGGTTACCTGACTCCCGAGTTTGGTGTTCACGATCCACAATATAAATAACATTTAACTACCCATAATCTATATAGATAGTGTCTTACATAAGTTTTTATCAGAGTTTTATAATACATCACCCAGGTTCACTAACCTTAACTTTACAAACATACCCTTTGTATAAACAAAAAGGGTTTACAATACAACATATTAAATATGTTTAACATAACTAATTTATAACTACGCCTTTTGCCTTTTTGTTTCGCTTTTACAAAGACTCCTCGCAACTTTCGTCCCTAGCTGAAATGTTTTATTTAGCAAGGGTGAGCAACAAATTTGCCCCGCAAGTTAATACATACAATAAATGTATAAGTATTCAAATCACCAGACTATCTATTTTGATAGAATGAAACCAAAGTTCGGGGAACTTTGAAATAGCTGAACAAATTGTTATTCAATAACAAGTCTTCTCGTATTCTATACTGCACAATAATGTAATGATGAAAGGGTACAACGCTTTCAAGGTTCTACGATATATTCAATTGAATAATCAAGAATTAATTCTACTAATTTGCAAAGTGGATTGTTTTCCAGATTTATAACCGAGTGATCACACAAGATCTTTGAACTTCTCTTCTCGAGTAACTATCAAAGTTATACTTTGATATACCAGTGTGTATCGATAACCGTAAAGATTAAATCATACCCCTCTCGCAAGTATAACAAGTGATCAAATTTTATTATACCCTATATTATGCATAATATTTAAGTCAAAGTCGCCTTAATGATCGAATATACGATTTAATGATATTCCCTTTTTATAAAAGGTTGTTCTTCTCGATCTCGTAATCAAGATTTTGATTTAATCAACTAAATAATCTTGTGATTTCAAATTCTATTTACTTTCGATCTTAGCGAAATAATTGGCATCGATTTATCAATAATAATTGAATTCTCTCTCGAACTTATCAAGTTCTAACTAATATTCGCTCAGCCGTAATAATTAGCTAAGACATTTCTCAAAGATAATTTGACAATAAGCAGTGAATTATCTCAGATTGTCACTTCTAACTTCTAGAGATATAAATATCCAACAAATGTTATTCTACAAATATATATTTCTCGAATCAATAATTCAATTTGAATTATTAAGCATGCACTAACTCATGAATAATCAACAATAATTTCGGATGTGGTGTAATTAGCAATAATTAACCACTATAATAATTGAATAAATTTAACTCAAGGTTGAGTTAGAAAACTTGCCTCTTCCATTGACATGCCTACACAAAATACTTATCCGCTTTGAAAGACCTATAACCAATAATAATATCCCTAAACAATTAGCACAATCATTTATAACACATAACACTGTATTTTACAGTCAAACTTCTCCTAGGCACATTACCACATAGCCACATCAGTGTTTATAACCTATATAAACACATAACCAGTCTAACTATATCAGTCTAGTTGGACTTCGGTCCATTCTCGGTGTTCTGGTCACCCTATCCGACTATTAACACATTGATTGTCCATTAAACTTGGTCTCTAAGCTTCAATATTAATTTAGATAAGTCAATTATCAATTATAATATTTTTCGGAAGCTTTTAATAATTATCAAGCAATTATTACAATTTATAATAATTTTTCAAACATCGGAATCATTTTTAAATGATTTAATTATCAAATAATCTTATCATTATTAATATTTAATAATATTAAAATATTAATAACATACTTGTCAAAATATTAAAGTTATTATCAATAACTTAAAATATTTTAAATCAACAATATTCCACTTAAATGATTTTTAAAGTAATTAAAATCATTTTTAAATCACCACCATTAATATATAAATATTAATGAAATTATCATCTAAATATTAAAAGTCATTAATTATAACTTAAAATATTTTAAACTATTTTTCTCATTGTTAAATAATTTTAAATCAATAAAATCATTTTTAATTCATTTATTTAATATCATAATTAAATAAATCAAATATCATTAATATTAATTTATTAATGAAAATTCTCCAAAAATATTGAAAATTATATTTTATAATTTAAAATATTTTCTAACACTTTATTTTCAATTAAAATGATTTTTAAATTTTAAATCATTTTTATCTTATTTATTTAATTTAATAATCAAATAAATATATTATCATTAATATTAAATTATTAATGAAAATTCTCCAAAATATTAAAAGTTACATTTTATAACTCAAAATATTTTTAAATACATTTTTCTTATTTAAAATGATTTTTCATAATATTAAATCATTTTTCTCTAATTTATTTAATACAATAATTAAATAAATTAAATACCTTTAATATTTAAATAATTATAAATATTAAAGAAAAATATTCCAATTGGTCAGAAATTATTTTTCATAATTTAAAATAATTTTTAAAACCATTTTTACTAATTTTTAGAATTTATTTCTATTTTTTTTTATTAATTACCGGAATATTCAGAAAATAAAATTAATTATTCCGTCGCTAAAGGTCTATAGCGACACTTAGTGTCGCTGTAGGTGTTCTTGGCCTCAAGAACACCGACGGTAATTTCAAGATAAGGGTGCTACTTTGACCACTTGAAATTTTCAATCTGTGCATGTTCTGGACTTGCTAAAACTTTGAACATGTAGACAATATGTCACACTACAACATTCAACCAACACTTTGGTTAAACAACATCACAACAAGAAGATCAAAGTCTCCACATTTGCTGTCAGACGGTTTCTGGGTTTTCCGTAAACCGTAAAATTCGACCGCATTACTTTCACGCACAAATTATTCTATGTTTTGGCCATTAAATGGCTCGCTATTTGGTTCATAACTATAGTACTCATGACAGCTTAACAACGAGATATTAAGATCTCAACCAAAAACAACAATATATACGCCGATCAAATCCGGTCAAAGTATGTCAGAACAGTTGTTCTAACTGCTTCGGGTTTTCCGTAAAAGTAATAATCATTCGGGTGGTCTAGTTTGACCATCCATAAAATCCAAATACATTTGATGTTTATGGAATATAAAGGCAGTGTTCTTGGACTTGATATTACAGTCTACAATATGCATACAACAACATCAATAAACAACAATCAACCGGACAGATAGGGACCTTCAAAGATCTTGTCAGGTTCGGTTTTTCACTTTTTGGGTAACCCAGATTTTTACTTCTATTAAGCCCTTGGCCAATCTGGTTTGACCGATTATATCTTCGATCTATAATAGATCCGGGTCCGATTATTTTTGCAACTTAAAGAACACATATCGTGCTACATGTTACAAGTTTTAAACATCGAAAACACTTAACATACACGGATCTATAAGATCTGACATTTGATCGAAAAAACACAATTTTCCAGATTTCCAGATTTTGAAAAACTCTAAATTCGTGAACTTTGATGTTATGGGTTCATGATTTATCAACCCAGAACTTCAATTGACACCTTATTACATATCTTTGAACAATCAATTACAACATTTAACAAGGAATTGAAGGATTTCAAAATTTAGGGTTTTGTACCTTTTTATGCTTGATTTTCAATTTCGACTTTTGATTTACGATCTTGGGTGATCTAAGGTGTATAGATGGTGATCTACTATAATATTTGAGCTTTGAGAGAGAGAGAGATGGTGAGAGCTAGAGTAAAAATTAGCAACTTTTGGCCACTTTTCTCTCTAAATCTTATATATAATGCTAAGTTGCTAGATCTGATCATTTTGGACGAATTTGGTAATGGCTAGGTAGATCGATGTCTCTTGTGGTTTGTAGGCTAAATAAAGTCAAGGGTTAGCTCAACAACTAAAGTCATGGCCATTTTTGCAAGCAATCTATAAAAATCCCATAAAGGGCATTTAGGTCATTTCCCTTTTATTTCTAGATTTCTCATTTTGTTGCAAACCCTTAGGGTTTAGGGTTTGGACAATCTAGGGTTTTGGGTTTTGTACCCTTTAGGTCTAAAATTCTAATTCCCAAAATTTGAAAATTTAGGGTTTTAATTAGAAAAATATATTTTCTAAAATAAAATTAGGGTTTCTAAAATAGAAATTTAAATTACAAAAATATAATTAGTGATTTCTAATCATATTTATGTTTACAAACACTTTAGGCATGCTAATAAAAATTAGGGTTGCCTAATTAGGGTTTAAAATTCTTGCTTTTGAAATTAGGGTTTCTAACGCATAATTAGGGTTTTAATTGTACAATTTATTTTCTAAATTTAAGATTAGGGTTTTAAATCCTTATTAAGGTTTATTAATATTAAACCTTATCCAATCAACCATTGATCAACATTTCTATACAAATTCAAACACATAATCAATAATACAATTATTTTAATTGTATTTTCACCTAATCCCTATCCAAAAATTAGGGTTAGGGTTTTCTAAAGTCGTTAAACACAACTCTATTCTATTTTCTCGGTCAAAACATATATTGACTAATTTCTAGACTTGTCTCACAAATTCTCACTACAATATTAATAAATAATGTCAATATTAATAAAAAAAAATTTATTCGTAAAATTTTAATTATTCAAATCTCTAAGTTATCACATTCACCCTCCTTAAAAGGATTAGTCCTCTCTAATCACCGCTTTCTTATTCTCTACAATCTTTTAAAGTTGTATTATCAATTCATTTTTATCAACACAATATTAAATTGTGTCTTAATTTCTAACCCGAGACTTGAATCTATAAAAGAAAACAATTCTCACCATATTAAACTAATATTACTCGCGTAATTAAATATTAAACAAAATCATTACTACTGCATTGCTACCTCGAGGAGTAGCCATCGCTCAAATATACCATCATGTTAAATGTACTGCATGCATTTGATCTTCCCGGTTTGTCAAGGGTCCTCTGATTGCCAAGGTTCCACTACTGGGTCCCTTATTGGCGCTTTCCTTCTCAAAGATTTCTCTTGGACAGTTCCTCACTCGATGGTCATCGATCCACAGCAAAACAACCTCAGTATCTTCTTTGGGTTGGGACAATTGGGTGACATGTGGCCCTCTTGTCCGCAATTATAACAAACCCCTTCCTCTTCGTGATAAACACCGGTGTGGTTCTTTCCACAATTCGCACAAGGCTCGCTCCTTTCCTATTCCCTTCAATTTTACTACCCGATTGGGTATTCTCGCTCCACTTCCTCTTGTTTGGGGTTACTACCACCGATGCTTCCACCCTCATTGGTCTTCTTCTTCTTCTCCCGATAAAAACGAGATCTGACCTCGCTTCCTCCTTCAAAGAATTAACGCTTTCTCAAAGAGAGCCGCAAACGTGTTGATCTCGCAATACCGCTACCTTGTTGAATATTCCGGTTTCAATCCGTTCTCGAATCTTCTTGCCTTTTTCGCTTCAGATCCAATCGATGAGGTGCAAATCGTACAATTCGTTGAATTTAGCAAAGATACTCAAATGTACAAATTCTCCGCTTAAGTTCCAAGAACTTAACTTCCATCCGAAGCCAGATACTTTGGGAGAAGTAGTTCTCAAAGAACAACTCCTTGAATCTTGTCCACAATACCACCTCTGTACAGCCTCTTGCTTGGTTCTGTCTCCCACCAATAATTGGCTTCTCCTTCATTAGATATGTTGCAAACGTTGTCTTTTTCTCTTCGCCACACGCCGTAATGATGAACGCTTTCTCCATTTCCTTCACCCAAGTCTGGCTTCAATCGGATCCGTAGTCCCTTGAATTCTCGGCGGTCCCACCGCTTTAAAATCCTTGAAATTAGCCAACTCATTTACCGGGGTCGATTCCTTACTCTTCCCCTTGCGCAAGTTAGGAGTTCATTTTCCATAGCTTTGCTATCATATTTGCAAAATTTTGCATCGGGTCACTTGACCTCCTTCATTATTCATGATTGCTCTTCTCTTTGGTTGTGATTCTCATTGCCTGCAGCTGCATGATCCGATTTAAATGAAAATCTTATATTAATATTCTTTCTCTATACAATTCTTAACACAATAAGAATTCAACACATAGTTCTCATTTAATCGCATATTTATTCAAATATAGCACATAGTACTTATAGTACCTAACACATTTTACTATCCTATTAAAATATTTTAGGATTAACGCTCACAACTTTACAAAAGTTGCAATTCTCCAACTTTACACAAAAAGTTGACATTCTCCATTTTCAAATTACCATTTCCGGTTCATCAAACTTACCACACTTATGAGTTCATTAACTTGCCACAATTATATTAGTGTATGAACTTATCCTAGTCGAACCTTTGGCGCCCATTCACGAGGGGTTCAAAACATTTCATATAATTATGAGTCATTAATTTATCATAAGTATGAGTTTTAAGAACTCACAAATTTATCTTAATCTTATATTCATATAGAAAATAAAGATTTTATTCATTACAAACATATTTTTACATATGTTTACACATTGTTCTCGATATTACAACGCTTAATATCAAAAGCTTCTACCAAAAGATACTACACTTATATCTTAATTATCTATCGACCAACGCTTTCTTCTCCGCCTTTCTTTTGCCGGGACACTTGTTAAATCCGTGCCTGCTTTCCCCACATGAAAAACATTTCCTCAAATTTGGCTTAGGACAATGCAGAGAAATATGTCCTTCCCGCATTGCGGTTGAAGCATACATTCTTCCACATCATGCATTCTCCAGTGAGTCTTTCCACACTTGATACAAGCTTGCTTCTTCTTCTTAGTTTGAATTTCCAGAGTTGTCGTTGTCTTTGTTCCTCTTCCTTTTCTTCTTGTCTTTCTTTTGGTTCCTTCTTAGACGATCCTCCACCTTCGCCTTCATCCTTTCAACTCGCTACTCGAGCTCATTCCGTTCTTTCTGTCATTTCACGTAACGCTCATTCCGTCTTCCATAACTCCTCCAAAAGAAATACCTTGCTTCGGAGTTCTCGGACTTCCACAGATAATCGATCTTGTTCACCAACCTTGATCTTATTCTTTAGTTCCACCTTAGCTTCTTCTTGAATCCGCCTCCTCATCACCACTTAGATACATCTCAGATAATCATGCATGATCACTCCCAAGATTGATCATTGGTTCATCTTTCCCCACTTTCTTCAACAGACTCGCTTATGCGGTTGGCACCTCGCCATCGGGCACTGGTGCAACAATTACCGCATCTCCGCACTCCATTTCGTCTTTTCCAGACATCCTACAATCGCTTTTAAACAACTTGATTAGTACTTCACCAAGACAAACTTCTCACACTATGTGCCCACTTTTTCTCACTATCATCAGACTTTGGCAATCTCTCACTTAGTACTCTATTTGAGTATTCTCTATTTCGCTTTTGGTTATAATCCTAGGGTTTTTCCCACCCCACTTAAGGTTTATAACTTACAACTCTACTATCACCGGTGATACCTTGATCACTACAAATCGATACTAACTCGAGACTCCCCAAATCGGGTTACCGAATTCCTAGTTTGGTGTTCACGATCCACAATATAAATAACATTTAACTACCCATAATCTATATAGATAGTGTCTTACATAAGTTTTTATCGTAGTTTTATAATACATCACCCTGAGTTTTCTAACCTTAACTTTACAAACATACCCTTTAGTATAAACAAAAAGGGTTTACAAATACAACATATTAAATATGTTTAACATAACTAATTTATAACTACGCCTTTTGCCTTTTTTTTGCTTTTACAAAGACCTCCCGCAACTTCGTCCCTAATGAAATGTTTTATTTAGCAAGGGTGAGCAACAAATTTGCCCATGCAAGTTAATACATACAATAAATGTATAAGTATTCAAATCACTAGACTATCTATTTTGATAGAATGAAACCAAAGTTCGGGAACTTTGAAATAGTGAACAAATTGTTATTCAATAACAAGTCTTCTCGTATTCTATCTTTGCATAATAATGTAATGATGAAAGGGTACAACGCTTTCAAGGTTCTACGATATATTCAAATGAATAATCAAGAATTAATTCTACTAATTTGCAAAGTGGATTGTTTTCCAGATTTATAACCGAGTGATCACACAAGATCTTTGAACTTCTCTTCTCGAAAGTAACTATCAAAGTTATACTTTGATATACCCAGTGTATCGAGATAATCAGTAAAGATTAAATCATACCCCTCTCGCAAGTATAACAAGTGATCACTTTATTATACCCTATATTATGCATAATATTTAAGTCACAGCATAATGATCTAATATACGATTTAATGATATTCCTTTTTATAAAAGGTTGTTCTTCTCGGCCTCGTAATCAAGATTTTGATTTAATCAACTAAATATCGTGATTTCAAATTCTATTTACTTTCGATCTTAGCCAGAAATAATTGGCATCGATTTATCAATAATAATTGAATTCTCTTCGAACTTATCAAGTTCTAACTAATATTCGCCTCAGCCGTAATAATTAGCTAAGATATTTCTCAAGATAATTTGACAATAAATGTGAATTATCTCAGTATTGTCAATTCTAACTTCTATGATATAAATATCCAACAAAGCTTATTCTACAAATATATATTTCAATCAATAATTCAATTTGAATTATTAAGCATGCACTAATCATGCTAATAATCAACAATAAATTCCTCGGATGTGGTGTAATTAGCAATAATTAACCACTATAATAATTGAATAAATTTAACTCAAGGTTGAGTTAGAAAACTTGCCTCTTCCTGATTACAAATTACACAAAATACTTATACGCTTTGAAAAGACCTATAACCAATAATATCGGTCTAACAATTAGCACAATCATTTATAACACATAACACCGTATTTTACGGTCAAACTTCTCCTAGGCACATTACCATTATAGCCACATCGCTGTTTATAACCTATATAAACACATAACCAAGATCTAACTATATCACCTAGTTGGACTTTGGTCCATTCTCGATTGTTCTGGTCACCCTATCCCAAATACAATTAACACATTGATTGTCCATTAAACTTGGTCTCTAAGCTTCAATATTAATTTAGATAAGTCAATTATCAATTATAATATTTTAGGAAGCTTTTAATAATTATCAAGCAATTATTACAATTTATAATAATTTTTCAAACATCGGAATCATTTTTAAATGATTTAATTATCAAATAATCTTATCATTATTAATATTTAATAATATTAAAATATTAATAATATACTTGTCAAAATATTAAAGTTATTATCAATAACTTAAAATATTTTTAAATCAACAATATTCCACTTAAATGATTTTAAAGTAATTAAAATCATTTTTAAATCACCACCATTAATATATAAATATTAATGAAATTATCATCTAAATATTAAAAGTCATTAATTATAACTTAAAATATTTTTAAACTATTTTTCTCATTGTTAAATAATTTTTAAATCAATAAAATCATTTTTAATTCATTTATTTAATATCATAATTAAATAAATCAAATATCATTAATATTAATTTATTAATGAAAATTCTCCAAAAATATTGAAAATTATATTTTATAATTTAAAATATTTTCTAACACTTTATTTTCAATTAATGATTTTTAAATTTTAAATCATTTTTATCTTATTTATTTAATTTAATAATCAAATAAATATATTATCATTAATATTAAATTATTAATGAAAATTCTCCAAAAATATTAAAAGTTACATTTTATAACTCAAAATATTTTTAAATACATTTTCTTATTTAAAATGATTTTTCATAATATTAAATCATTTTTCTCTAATTTATTTAATACAATAATTAAATAAATTAAATACCTTTAATATTTAAATAATTATAAATATTAAAGAAAAATATTCCAATTAGTTAGAAATTATTTTTCATAATTTAAAATAATTTTTAAAACCATTTTACTAATTTTAGAATTTATTTCTATTTTTTTTTATTAATTACCGAATATTCGAAAATAAAATTAATTATTAAAATTAGCTAAGGTCTATAGCGACACTTAGTGTCGCTGTAGGTGTTCTTGGCCTCAAGAACACTGACAGCCGGCAGTGCAAGGGTGCTACTTTGACCACTTGAAATTTTCAATCTGTGCATGTTCTGGACTTGCTAAAACTTTGAACATGTAGACAATATGTCACACTACAACATTGAACCAACACTTTGGTTAACCAACATCACAACAAGAAGATCAAAGTCTCCACATTTGCTGTCAGACGGTTTCTGGGTTTTCCAGAAACCCAGAAAATTCGACCAGACACTTTCATGCACAAATTATTCTATGTTCCGGTCATTAAATGGCTCGCTATTTGGTTCATAACTATAGTACTCATGACAGTTAACAACGAGATATTAAGATCTCAGTCCAAAAACAACATATACGCTCGATCAAATCCGGTCAAAGTTTGTCAGAACAGTTGTTCTAACATTTCGGGTTTTTCAAAAGTAATAATCAGTTCGGGTGGTCTAGTTTGACCATCCATAAAATCCAATACATTTGATGTTTATGGAATATAAAGGCAGGTTCTTGGACTCGATATTACAGTCTACAATATGCATACAACAACATCAATAAACAACAATCAACCGGGACAGATAGGGACCTTCAAAGATCTTGTCGGGTTCGGTTTTCACTTTTTGGGTAACCCAGATTTTTACTCGGTCAAGCCCCTAAGTCGGCGGGTTTGACCGATTATATCTTCTGATCTATAATAGATCTGGGTCTGATTATTTTTGCAACTTAAAGAACACATACCAGGCCACATGTTACAAGTTTTAAACATCGAAAACACTTAACACACACGGATCTATAAGATCTGACATTTGACTGAAAATCACAATTTTCCAGATTTCCAGATTTTGAAAAACTCTAAATTCGTGAACTTTGATGTTATGGGTTCATGATTTATCAACCCAGAACTTCAATTGACACCTTATTACATATCTTTGAACAATCAATTACAACATTTAACAAGGAATTGAAGGATTTCAAAACTTAGGGTTTTGTCCCTTTTATGCTTGATTTTCAATTTCGACTTTTGATTTACGATCTTGGGTGATCTAAGGTCGTATAGATGACCGATCTACTATAATATTTTGAGCTTTGAGAGAGAGAGAGATGGTGAGAGCTAGAGTAAAAATTAGCAACTTTTGGCCACTTTTCTCTCTCTAAATCTTATATATAATGCTAAGTTGCTAGATCTGATCATTTGGACGAATTTGGCTGGCTAGGTAGACTGATGTGCTGTGTTTGTAGGCTAAATAAAGTCAAGGGTTAGCTCAACAACTAAAGTCATGGCCATTTTTGCAAGCAATCTTATAAAAATCCCATAAAGGGCATTTAGGTCATTTCCTTTTATTTCTAGATTTCTCATTTGTTGCAAACCCTTAGGGTTTAGGGTTTGGACAATCTAGGGTTTAGGTTTTGTACCCTTTAGGTCTAAAAATTCTAATTCCCAAAATTTGCAAATTTAGGGTTTTAATTAGAAAAATATATTTTCTAAAATAAAATTAGGGTTTCTAAAATAGAAATTTAAATTTCAAAAAAATATAATTAGTGATTTCTAATCATATTTATGTTTACAAACACTTTAGGCATGCTAATAAAATTAGGGTTGCCTAATTAGGGTTTAAAATTCTGCTTTTGAAATTAGGGTTTTCTGCATAATTAGGGTTTTAATTGTACAAATTTTTTCTAAATTTAAGATTAGGGTTTTAAATCCCTTATTAAGGTTTATTAATATTAAACCTTATCCAATCAACCATTGATCAACATTTCTATACCGGTCCAAACACATAATCAACAATACAATTATTTTAATTGTATTTTCTACCGAATCCCTATCCGAAAATTAGGGTTAGGGTTTTCTAAAGCTGTTAAGCACAACTCTATTCTATTTTCTCAGTCAAAACATATATTGACTAATTTTCGAGACTTGTCTCACAAATTCTCACTAAAATATTAACAGTCAATGTCAATATTAATAAAAAAAAAATTTATTCGTAAAATTTTAATTATTCGAAATCTCTGGTTATCACATAATATTTTTCATATATCTATGCTTCGTAAATATGTGAAAGACCCGAACCACATTATTGCGTTAGAACCAGACGAGATAGCCGAAGATTTAACGTACGAGGAGGTACCTGTTAAGATCTTGGATAGAAAAGAGCATGTCCAACGCACAAAGGTTATACCACAAGTTAAGGTTTTGTGGAGGAACCATGCTATTCAAGAAATGACCTGGAAGTTGGAATCAAAAATGAAAGCGAGGTACCCTCACCTGTTCGAAACACCAGGTACGTACATCAATTTTGAGGACGAAATTTTATAAGGAGGGGAGGTTGTAAGACCCCAGCTTATTATAAATTAAATTAAAATTTTATCTATTTATTATCTTCAAATAATAAGGAGTTAATTTGATATAATACTTTGATTATGGGTGAAATGTGCAAATTTTGCAAAATAAGCAAATGGTTATAAAATATTCCTTTTGTCGGGGAATATTCATTTGGTCATGGAATATTCTTTTTGTCGGGAATATCTGTACGACGGCGCAGTCAATTGAGGGCTCCATAATGGAATAACTATCGGATGAAAAAAAGGACAAAGTTCAGTTTTATAAATAACGACGTAATTGTTACCGTTAACACTGTTGGATTACCTGGTGGTTAAAATACAGTAATACGCATGGTGGCACAATAGCACACGGTATTGCTTAGTATTGTTGAATTATTGATTCGTACGTAAGAAGGCACTACTCAATAATTGTTACGATGAGTTCTTGCTTTCAATATTTTATTTTATTGATTCAATAATTGCTGCGTTGATAGTTTATATTATTGTTGTTTCAATAATTGTCACTACACAATATTTTCCATTATCAGATCAATAATTCATATTATTTGAATAATATTATTAGATAATCATTATTGGCAATGTCTAGAAAGTTCCATCAAGGAGAAGTTTGGGCACCTAATGCTGCCAAGTAGGAGAAATCCTTAATGGAAAACCCCTCTTCTTGGGAAGCTACTTTGGTTGTCATAATTGTGATTACAGTAATATTATTTGTGAATAATTAATTATTGATTTATATGATAAGGAAATATTTATTTGATGTGGATATAAATGATGGATTTATTTATTTTATGTGATTATAAATGAAGGAATTAATGCTGAGGTGTTTTATCAGTATTTTGTCGGAATGGAGGAATTAAAAATCATCTGTTTGAGGATTTTGGATATTTTCTATTTGGAATTTGGAAAACTCAAAGCTACAAAGTTGTAGAGAATTCAATTTCGTGTGGAATGGACATACAATTAAGTATTTTTTGATAAGCGGGCTATTTTCTATGAATTGTTGAAGTTTAGAAAAATAAAATAAATTTTATTAAATTATGGGTGGGACCCACTTTTGGTTTTTCAAGCATGTGAGGTTTGCTAGGTTGTTTTTCAAAGAAGGCATGCTAGACTTATTCAAACCATACGTAGAAATTTGTTAATTAAATAATATTATTTTATTATTTAGTCTCTCCTATGCGTTTAGTATTTTTTATAAATAAATAGACGCTTTAGGTTAGAATTGAAAATCACACCATAAACAAGTTTTTTTCTCTCTAGATTATCAAGCGTATTTTTGTGAGTATTTTGATACTTTGAGAGTTACGGTTCGGTACAAATTTCCTTCGACTTTCTATCCGATATTTCGATCAGAAGTACCGTTATTTTGATGTAAGGGATGTTATTTTCTTCTTAAATGATATTATTTTCAATATCATTATGCCAAAATATTGGTTTAAATTTTTTAATCAAATTTGGAACTTTTTGTGTTGGGGTTACTATTCACGTATACGGCACTATTCACGTATACGACACTATTCACAAATACGACATTATTCACCGAAAAATAAAAATTTTCTTTTTTGTCCAAGATGTCTATTATGGTTACTATCTTTGATTGTATCCATGTTTTGATCGTTATTTTTGAATTCTGCTTCACAATTGGTTATTATGAAGTATTATTGATCTTGGATAAACTGTTATACGAATCCCTAATATTTGTCCTTCTGTCTCACTGGATTCGTTTTCTTTAAAATATTTTTCATCATCCTCAGTCCTAAATGATGATATTCTTGAATATCTTTGGCTTGTAGTGCAAAGATGAATGATTAATCGATGAATATCTTTGGCCGTGAGTGCAAAAGATGAGCAGTGTTGAGATGAACATGACCAATTTGGTGATACAAATGAATATGTTTGGCTTTGTAGTGTAAAGATGAATATTTGATTAAAGATGTATATTGATTGTTGTTGTCTGGGATAAAATATTGATGATGGACTTTTAAATCTTAGAAGATAGTAGAACTCATTCTCTACGTGACTCTTCTAATGGATTGCTATTTCCGCTGCATTTGTTGATCTAAAACTTGTTGTCTATTATATTCTATCGATTTTTCCCTATTGAAGACTAATGATAATTTGTTGTATATTATCTTAGTCATAATATTATTCTTGGGCTAGTTGAGCTCACCCTTTTCCTTTTGTTACATTTTTCTTCTCGGGAGGTGAGAACATAGCTTGAGGATCGAGTCGAGGTATGGAGTGATGGTTCTAGAAAGATGTTTTATCAGTCCTCACTATTTCTGTAAAATAGTGTATGAATAATTGTAATGAGAACTTATTTGAGTGTTGATATTGTCTAGAAGACAATATTTGTATTTAAACTCACAGTATGTGTTGTCGTATTTTGCACGACAATTGTATTATTGAAGTTGTAGTTTGCTTTCTATACCATGTATTTAGCGACTCAGAATGGGTGTTGTATACCTTTTTTGGGGGCGTCACAGAAATAATTATCTTTTACTTATTCACCAAGATAAACAAGATAAATCATACAAAACAAAATAAAATGTATTAGTTAAATAAAATAAACATATAAATTTATAAAAATGGAAATATTAAAATGTATAATTAATGTATATATCATATATCTTATGCTAAATATTTTATAATTCAATTTAACTTGCAAGACAAAACATTACCCGATATACTTTTAATAATACATTATAATTTATTTTAACTTACAAGAAAAATGTTAATCTTATAAATTATTCCCTCCGTTCATAAAAAATTGTCTATTTAAAATAAAAATTTGTTTCAAAATGTTTGTCGTTTACAACTTTTGAGAAGAATAAATTATTTACTTTCTTATATTACTCCTACCTTCTCTCATTGTCCCAAGAAATTCTCTCCCTTGTATTAATACTTTTCAACTTCCCATAAAGGGGTATTGATGGAATTTCAAATAAATTTTACTTGGTAAATGATGTTTTCTTAATCTATGTGCAAAAACCTTAAACGACAATCTTTTAGGAACGGAGGGAGTATTTAAAATTAGAATTCCAATAAAAGCATATGTTAAGCATGCACACGGCTTTGAACGTGCCTAAACTGATAAATAAATCGTTACATTTCTGATTTTGTGTAAAAGTCGTTTTTGTAAATTAAATTGAACTTCACTATTGTAATCTTATAGGAATTGATTCCATAAGTAATCTCAATTTGTGAGAAGTTTTTCCTCTAGATCTAGACAGTGGTGAAGCTATGGTACAAATGTGGGGTCAATTGATCCCACTCAATTTTTGAAATCACTTAAATTTTTTTTTTTACCCCACTCAGATTTTTTTTTATAATTAGAGATACCCAAGCAGCCAAGCCTCAGCCCTAAATCTCATACATCAATATATGTTCGCACTTCAGCCACAAAACAGAGAAAGAAGGGGCAAAGCCAAATCGTAAAAGGCAAAACCCAACCCGTGAACCATCAAAACTTTTCGCGAGTGGTCGGAGTGGGTAGTGATGACTGGCGAGCCGCGAGTGTGGACACAGGAGACTGGAGTGCGACTCTATTCTACTATGACTCTCTTGTAGCCTTGTGCCCTTGCAGCTAACAGAAATTACTCTCTCTTCAATTTCTCCAACCTCAGTTTTGTTTTCAGAAATCAATTGTAATTTCCCCTTTTGTTAATATTATTAAATCGGATATTTGGATGCATTTGTCCCTTTTTTTAGCAAAAGTTGAGTTCATGAAATTGGCACAACCCAAATATTATTACTCATTATATTACCCGAAAGTATAAAGTATTAAAAAAAAAATTGCTCAAGGGGTGTCGCTTGAACCTCGCCAAATTTTTATAACTCAATAATAATTTTGACCACACTGCTAAAACTTCCTGGCTTCGCCACTGGATCTAGAGAGTTAGATTACATAATACCCCATCTATTCCAAATTTATATATATATATATATATATATATATATATATATATATAGGTAATGATTCATAGCATGTATTTGTTATACCCTTCATAGCAAATATCAACGCAGGTAGGAATTAAAAAATAAAAAACGTTGTCCGCTAGTTAAACTAGCGGACTAAATTAAATCTATAATGGTCGATTATGCCCATATGCCTCTATCAATGCTGAAAACCAAAAAAATACATCGATTACTAGCATTACCATTTCCCACATAAAGCTAAAACAGATTAGAACTTTACTCAATCCATTTGGCCAAACAAAAAATAAACAAACCCCATTTTACAAACAGGTTTAGATTTACAGAAAATCCTAAAATGAGAGAGAAAAAGACCTTTTTGTGAGGATCCACGATATATGGTGTATATGATTTTTTATTTTTACTTTTTATTTTCTAACTAATCCTTTTAAAGAGGGGCTCTTAATTAAACCTATTTCAATTTTCGGAATTATTTACAAACATGCAGGATTCATTTTTGTCCAAATACATAAAAATTCATATGAAAGAAAATGACAAAGCTCCATCAAAACTGAAGACTGTATTGTGTTTGCACCTTCCCCCAACTCAAGAATTCACAGTATTCACATACATAAATAAAGAAAATAAGAAAATAAAGGAAGAAGAAGCAAAAATTTATCTCCTACATGACTAAATTGTGGAAAAAATAAAAGGGGAGGATCTGAACAAAAATGAAAGACAAAATTTGAGTAACTCCCCACTTTTTATCAAATCAAAGAAGAAAAAAACAAATTTTATACATGCTGTTAAATCTTCAAACATATCAGATAAACATCATAAGAAGTAATGAAAAAGGGGGAACTCAAATACCCCAAAATAAAACCTAGATTCAAATAGCTGAAACATAGGAATCTTACCATTGTAAGAAGATAGTATTGGAAGTACACATCTCAGTATTCAGATGAGCAAAAAATAATTCTTTATTCAAAGAGCACTAAATTCAGCTTTATATCTCCTCATGTGAAAGGTGTATCAGTATTCAAGAAGATTGAAATGTATAACTATTCAGATACCTAGAGTAAAGAAATAAAGGATAATGGTTAATATAGATATTCATAGGCATTCAATAACATTAAGTTCTCTGTTTTCAATTTCTCTTGGTAAACACTGACAAGATGCCAATTAAACCAAAAAATGCACATATCAAAAACATTTTAGTTACAGTAGGTGAATAATGAAGAATAAATAAAGTTTTACCATCTTCTCCCCTATCCAACATGCTAAACAGACATCCCTTTCTCCTTCCCTCAACAAGAAATAACTAAAAGATTGATAAAAATTTTCATAAGAATCATTTTTTTTCCAAATCAAAAATTTTCATAAGAATCATATCTAATACCCAGAGCATGGATAAAAAAAAGGGAAAGGGTTTACTGTTTTGAAGTGGAGATTCTTCGTTCGATTCCGATTTGGAGAAGAAATTGGGTTTCAATTCTAGGGCTTTGTTTTTCGTTCGATTCTGATTTGGAGAAGAAATTAAGTTCCAATTTTAGGGTTTCGTTCTTCGTTCGATTCTGATTTGGTGAAGGTTTTGTGAAGATTTGGTTTCTTTCTAGGCCTTTCTTCGTTCGAATGGAAATTTGGCGAAGTCTGCTGTGTTTTTGGTCTAGTAAGAAGAGAGAAGGTAAAAAGTGTGACGCCCCTAAAATAGGTATACATCACCCATCTTGAGTCGCCAAATACATGGTACAAAATACAAATACAGACTTAATTATATAACTGTCATGTAAAATATGACAAAACATAATCTGAGAGTTTTAAAATGAATATTATCATCTAGACAATATCCACACTCAATGGAGTCCTCATTATATTTATTATCACACTATTTTATAGAATAATGAGGACTACTATGACACCATCTCGGACCATCACTCCATTCCCAGACTAGTCCCGGCTACGTTCTCATTTCCTGAAGAGAACAATGAAAGCAAAAGAGTGAGCTCAACTAGCCTAGTAAGAAATATTATGACTAAGATAATGCAGAATAAGTTATCGTTAGCCTTCGACAATGTTAAATTGATAGAATATAATAGAGAACAAGTTTAACTGCAGCGGAACAAATAATCCATTAGAAGAGTCAAGTGGAACATAAAATCTACTATCTTCTATGATTTAAAAAGGTTTTTTAATTAACTTTATCGCTGAGACTCAGCTTAATAAATAATCCACATCATCGAATCACCCCTGCACTATGGCCAAGGATATTCTTTAGTATCACGACCACAAATTATCCATGCACTACAAGCCAAGGATATTCGTGTATTCATCAATGGTCATAATCATGCCAACAACTGTCCATCAATGCACTACGGGCCAATGAGGACTTTTACTGAAAGTAGTATGCACACAAGCCAATCATGTTTGATGATAAAGCATATACTTTGTAACAATCTTATTCATTTATTAATAAAGAGTATTAATTTATTAAAGGCTTTTAATTATCTACATGATGCTGTTTTATAATATGTGATAAACCCATAGTTTTAAGCAATGCTTTTAGAATAATGATGATGATCATTCTAATGAGATCTAAATTCTTAAAAAGCTTAAAACTAAAATAGTTCCCAATCGTTGGATTACTAAATTGGGGATTAGTGAATCCGGATGGATTGGTACATACGTTGCTTGCTCATTGGATGAGGATGATTGATCTCATGATCATTTGTGTGGAGACACTAAAGCAAGTATGTAGGTGCTTATTAGAGAATAAGTTCATCGAACGTGGCTCGCTAAGGAATACCTAATGGAGTTTTACTTGCTCTGTCAATAGGAATTCAGTAGTGATAGTAAGACAAGTGATCCTTGGACTTGAGATCATCATAGTATCTTGTGTATGATGAGTTATACTCTGACTTATTCCTTAAGACCCTTAGGGTATATCAAAGGGTATGTTTGGGTATAATAAGTTGTACATGGAGATAATGTATGATCAATAAAGAATCTACTATCTCTAGTAAAAGAAGAGAAATGTCCTATGTGATTCGATAAATGACAACTCAGTAGTCCTTGGCCAAGGCAGAATGAAATTAGAAGGGAGTTTCTAATTTGCATTATTTGGAGTTGTGCATTTAAGAGTCGAAATACATATAATTAAATAAAATAAGACTTGAATCGTAATTTTATGTCTTATATTTAATTGGGACATTGTATGGTGGAAGAATTGAATTGTATTAACAGAACTATTTACTCAAAGGTTCTTTTATGATTAATGTTGAAATCTATATTATCCGGAAAGTCGTTGATCGCTAGTGGAGTCTTATCCCTATTATAGAATAAATATTATTTATTTAAATAAATTAATAGTTTAATTTATTTATTTAAATAAGATTAGAATTGTTCTAATTGATTTATTCACAATTTGGTTTAATATGAAAACCTAAAGGGTCACACCATAAAAGGAAGAATAATTATTTAAGAAGTTAATGACATAATCGTAATAATAAGTTAAGTATATTTAATTTAATCTATGGTGATAGAATAAATTGAATAACTTAATATTTATTATTTAATATTTTAGAAATATTAAATATAAATTAATAAGAGGAGTCTTATTATTATTATTACTATTATTATTATTTAATTCCTAAAGGAGTTTGGGAATTAATTAATAAAAGTACTCTCATATATTCCTAATAAGATTAGGAGGTAAATTAATTAAAAGATTTTAATTAATTATTCCTAATAAGATTAGGAGCCTAATTAATTAAAGAAGTTTAATTAATTAAAATAAAACTCAATTCTTTAATTGTTAAGGAGGGTTGTCTACATCTATAAATAAGAGGAGTCTTATTATGGGTGTAGTGGTTGTTGACTTTTTCACAATAGACGTGATTCCAATTGTTGGAGAGTACGCTCCCTTTCTATGAGAGATAGAAAAGAAAACTAGGCTTTTGCCAAACACCCATCTTCTTGAATCTTTATTCTTTCTTGGTAGATCACCTCTAGAGGCCAAACACTTGGGTGGCTAACGTTGATCAAAGGAAGGAACCAAACCCGGTGGATTTAAGTTGAACGCGAAAAGGATTGGAGGTGAACTTGTACCTGAGGAAGCTCGAATTTTCAAAGGTATGATTCTTATTCTTTCTTTTTCGTTTAATTAATAATTGTGCATAAAGGGTGATCCGGGTATATGGTTTGTAAAATTTTAAAACTCTGATTTTACACGTTTCCGCTTATTTTGTGCAATTTGATTGCGTTCATGAATATTACAAACCTAACATTTACCACATCTTTTGTAACATTACGGTCATGATTATACCGAATAATCCCTGGTCATAATCATACCAAGTCCATCTATGCACTGCGACCACAGATGACTTTTAACATAATATAAGCATAAGGATGATGACAATGATATAAGAATTCAATTAAATGAAAGCAAAGGATAAATTTTTAAAAATTTATAATTTAATTTATCTAGAAAATCACTAACGTCCAAATTGTCAACATGATACTGCTTTGTGGAGTAAAATTCAAGAATAATATTGTACCAAAAATAATTTGGACCGAAAACGAATTAATTTTTATCATGAATAGTATCCCGGGTGAATAATACCCGAGTGAATAGTACCTAATGAATAGTACTTCGTGAATAATACACTGTGAATAGTACTCCGTCATGAAAAAGTTAAAACTTATCAAGAATACTCAGAATTATATTTCCATGAAAAGATACTGAATGAAGCGTAAATATCAAGGATATTCTACGAATTTTATGGAGTATAGAAGCCAATATTTTAAAAAAATGAGTATAGAATTCGAAATCTGAAACGAAATAATATTACTTACATACTACAGAGTATGGAAGAAAATATTATTTCAAGCGAATATTGAAAAAAATAACATCCCTTACGAATATTAAACGAAAATAATATTCATTACGAATATTAAACGAAAGTGATATTCCTTATGAATATTGAACGAAAATAATATTCATATGAATATGAAAAATAATATCTCTTCAGGATATGAAATAAATAATACCCCTTACCTTAAAAAGAAGAGTATTCCAACTGGTATAGAGGGGATATTCTTGAAGAAAACTTTCACTATTTTCTCCGCTCAAAGCTTTCTAAAACTCAAAAGAAATACGCTCAATATTATAGAAGAAGAATTCTCTGATTCTGGTCTGATTTTCAATTCTAACTAAGCATCCTATTTATATGAGAATGAAAAGGATACTATTTAGAAATAATCACGCCATACAAAGGCGTAAATCGAGATTTAATCACTCATGGGCAAACTTTGTAAATTTTAGACCTCCGTTTAAAAAAATATAATATTATAATATTCAGGTAAAACAAATAACTTTATATAAAATATAATATATTCTATTTTTCATAAAAAAAATAAAATTTATTATAATATATATATTAAATATATCTATTAAATAATAAATTTATTATAACTCCCTCCTCATCACGTCTTCTTCCCCTCCCCCCCATTTCCTGAAATTTTTTCACCAACATGAGATAACGTGAGATACTATACAGCAATTACTGTAGCAATAATTGAATAAAACTAAGTAACTTCTCACGTAAGCATCAATAATCAATACCGTGTACTATAATGCAACCACGCCAGACATCATTGTACTTTTAACATAGGTTATTTCCACGGTTTAATTCAAGAACTTCCGCCGTTATTTTCATAAAAAGATATTTCTGTCATTTTCTAATTCCGACAATACTTCCGTTGTGGAGTCCACCAATGATTGTGCCGTTGTATGAATATTCCCTGTTAAAACGAATATTCCCTGACCAATTGAATATTATATAACAACTTGCTTACTTTGCAAAATTTATAAATATTACCCACAACTTTAATATTATAACAACTCAACACCATAATTATTCAAAATAATATTTATAGAAAAATTCATCTTTATTCATAAAAGTTGGGGTCTTACAACCTCCCATTCTTATAAAATTTCACCCTCGAAATTAGGGTACATACCTGGCATGACGAAGAGGTGAGGATACCTTGATTTCATTTCAGATTGACTTTGACTTGAGGTATAACCTTGGAGCGTAGAATATGTTCCTTCTTATCCAAAATTTTAATAGGTACCTCTTCATACGTTAAATCTTCCGCTATTTCGTCCGGTTCTAATTCAATAATGTGGTTCGGGTCTTTCACATATTTACGTAACATAGATATGTGAAAAACGTTATGAACACGAGACATACTTGGCGGTAATATGAGTCTATAGGCTACAGTTCCTACTCGTTCGAGGATTAAAAATGGGCCAATGAATCGAGGATTGTGCTTTTCTCTATTTCCAAATCTCGTAACTCCTTTCCATGGAGCAACACGTAACAACACATGATCTCCAATATTGAATTCCACGTCCTTTCGATGAAGATCAACATAACTCTTTTGTCGATCTTGTGAGGTTTTTATACGTTGTCGGATCGTTTGAATCTTTTTCGTAGTCATCCGTACCAACTCCGGTCCCAACAATGTTGTTTCACCCCCCTCATCCCAGCATACTGGAGAACGACAGTTTCTTTTATACAACGCCTCAAATGGAGCCATGCCGATACTTGCTTGATAACTGTTATTGTAGGAGAATTCCACCAATGGTAAGAATTTGTCCCAACTGCCCGTCCGTTTGAGGATGATATGCTGAACTAAATCGTAAATTCGTGCCCATAGCTTTTTACAAACTGACCCAAAACTATAAAGTGAATCTTGGGTCTCGATCAGAAACTATGGATACTGGCATACCATGCAATATTACAACCTCGTTTATGTACATACGAGCAAGATATTCAAGTGTATAAGTTACTCGTATCGATAAGAAATGAGCAGACTTGGTCAGTCTATCAACAACGACCCAAATCGCATCAATGCCTTGAGAAACCTTGGGAAGACCAGTAACGAAATCCATGATAATGTGCTCCCACTTCCATTCTGGAATTTCAAGTGGTTGCAATGGACCTTTTGGCACTTGATGCTCCGCCTTGACTCGTTGACAAGTTAGACACCTTGAGATAAACCCCGCTATCTCTCTCTTCATATTGCTCCACCAAAATGTATGTCGAAGATCACGATATATTTTGGTACCCCCATGATGGATTATAAACGGTGTGTTATGCGCCTGCATCATGATTTTGTACTTCAAGTCAGAATCTTTAGGAACACAAAGTCTGGAGTTGACTCGAAGTAGTCCTTCTTCATCAATTCTTGCTTCTGAAATAACACCTTCTTGCACTTTCTTCCTCATACGCATCATCTCCATGTCTGTAGCTTGAGAAGCTTTAACTTTATCGATTAAAGTCGGTTCTACTCGTATATTCGCTATCATCACATGGGTCCCTAGAGTCTTTAACTCTATCTCCATCCTTTTTAAGTCATACAAAATGGGCCTTTGCGTTGACAATATCACACTCGTACCCGAATATGATCTTCTACTCAATGCGTCAGCTATTACGTTCGCTTTTCCAGGATGGTATTGAATGGTATGATCATAATCTTTCAACAGCTCGAGCCAACGTCTTTGTCGCATGTTGAGTTACTTTTGAGTGAAGAAATATTTGAGGCTTTTATGATCCGTATAGATCTCCACCTTCTCTCCATACAGGTAATGTCTTCAGATCATTAGTGAAAATACAACAGCTGCCAACTCTAGATCATGAGTAAGATAATTCCTCTCATATTCTTTGAGTTTTCATGAGGCATAGGCTATGACTTTCCCATGTTGCATGAGAACAAATCCTAAACCTTTGCTTGAAGCATCACTGTAGATGACATATCCCTCCGAACCAGATGGTATTGTCAGAGCAGGTGCCGAAATGAGTCTCTTCTTGAGTTCTTGAAAACTCTTCTCACATTCCTCGCTCCAACCGAATTTTGTATCTTTCCGAGTCAACTGAGTTAATGGAGTAGCGATTCAAAAAAATTCTTCCACGAATCTCTGATAATAACCAGCTAAGCCGAGAAAGCTACGTACTTCGGTCACTGACTTAGGTTGTTCCCCGCTTTGAATTGCTTCAATCTTTGCCGGGTCAATAGATATTCTGTGATTTGATATCACGTGCCCAAGGAATGCAACTTCCTCAAGCCAGAACTCGTATTTCTTCAACTTGGTATAAAGCTTGTTTTCACGAAGCTTTTGGAGTATCAGCCTTAAGTGTTGCTCATGATCTCCACGACTTTTGGAATATATGAGAATGTCATCAATAAAGACAACCACAAAATGATCCAAATATTCCTTGAATACTCGGTTCATCATATCCATGAAGGCAACAGGAGCATTAGTCAATCCAAAAGACATGACTAGGAATTCGTAATGCCCGTATAATATTCTAAAAGCCGTCTTTGGAATGTCATCGATTTTAATCTTTAACTGATGATATCCGAAACAAAGATCGATATTTGAAAAGAATTTGGCGCCTTGCAACTGGTCAAACAGGTCATTAATACGTGGCAACGGGTACCTATTTTTAATGGTGACATGATTCAACTCCTGATAATCAATACAAAGTCGCATACTCCCATCTTTCTTCTTTACGAATAAAACAGGAGCACCCCAAGGAGACGTACTAGGACAAATGAAACCAATGTCTAACAATTCCTACAGTTGGGTCTTTAACTCCCGAAGTTCAATAGGAGCCATTCGATATGGGGCTTTGGAAATGGGTTTTGTACCGGGTTCAAGGTCGATACAAAATTCAATTTCACGCCTGGGGTAGGTCAGGAAGTTCTTCAGGAAATACGTTAGGAAATTTATTAACAATAGAAATATCATTCAAATCTAACGTATTTTTGTTTAAATCTGTGACACGGGCTACGAAAGCTTGACATCTATTTTTTAATAAACAAATAGCTTTATGGCTTGATATGACAGTGATTGAATTTAGTGGTTTGGTTTTTTGAATTCACATAATAGGTTGGTTAGGAATATGAAAGCTAACAACCTTACGAAAATAATCAATTTTTGCATGATGAGTAATTAACCAATCGATCCCTAAAATCACATCAAATGCAAGTATTTTTAAGGAAATAAGATTGACAGGTAATCTGAGGGTACCGATTTGAACCAAACAAGACTTATAAACAGTGGATGTAATGAAGATTTCTCCCAACGGAGTTTCAACAGATAAGTCAAAGTCTAATTTCTCCGGAGTTAAATTTAAACATTGAGCACAAGTAGGAGAAATAAAATAATGGGTAGAACCGGTATCAAATAAGGTATAGACTTCACTAGAGTTTATGATTAGCTTACCCGTGATGACCTCGTTCGGGTTCCTTGCTTTTTGGGAGGTCACGACAAACGCTCTCACTTGAACTACCGGCTTTGATTTTTCTGGGATGGCCTTTGGTGCCTCCATCCTAGCTGAACTTGGCTTCCCTGCGCGATAAAATCGAGTTAGGTGACCTTCTCTTCCACAATTATAACACGCTTTGGACTGCATCGCGCAGTTTGGACTGATGTGTCCCTCCCCTCCGCATTTGAAGCAAATGATAGGTGGTCAATCTCCTTCCTTAACAACGGGTGCTGGTGCTGACGTCTTTCCATCATTGTTGGATCTCCTCTTCTTGAAATGTCACTGTTATTGTCTTGACCATGATTACCACCGAAGTGGTTACTATTTCTGGCCTGTTGATTCCTTCCACGCTTGTTATCACCGCTTCGATGACTGCTACCACTAGTATTATCATTTTGCCGGCTGCTCTCTCTTGGTTGGGTTGACTCATTATCGCGCTCCAATAACTGAGCCCTATTCACAACATCTGAATACAAGCAAAATTTATGAGAAATGAGGTATTGATGTATCTCGGGTTTCAAACCTCTTAGAAACATCCGCGTCATTCTCTCCTCATTATCAACCAAATGGGACGCAAACCAGGATAACTCAACAAACTTAGCTTCGTACTGCACCACGGTCCTATTGTTTTGCTCTAGCTTGATGAACTCTACCTCCTTTATGTGACGAATACTTTCAGGAAAGTACTTGTCGTTGAATAGTTCTTGGAACTTCTCCCAAGACATCTTCAGTGCGGCAGGCTGGGTACGTTTTACAGATTCCCACCAGTAATCTGCCTCTCCTCGCAACATGCAGGTGGCAAAGGGATCCTTTTGCTCCTCGGAGCATCCCAAGACTTTGAATATCTTGGTGATCTGCTTTATCCACGTCTCCTTCAATTGCTTAGCGGTGATCATCTGTGAGTTGCCATTGTTTCCACCTGCATTTTGTACGAATTGCAGAAAGCTCCTAAAAATTTTGTTGTTCATCGTTTGGTCAGTGTTGTTGTTTACATGAGGATTGTTGCCTTCCTGATGCACATTATCCTGATTATTGATCTGTGGAGACTCAACGGTCTCCTGTGCTCCATTACTATTCTCAACATTCTCGGATGTCATTTTCAAATACTGCCACAAAACAAGGGTTAATTGACATGCAACATATTATTCCTATACTCTGACTGACCAATTAAATTGCAAATAAACTTAGGTAGGTTATACTAGCGAAGGAATTCACCGTCTCTCCCCTCCTAGTTCTTGTCTCACATTTTAGCGAGGGATCATATCTCTAAGCTTTGATACCAACTGTGACGCCCCCAAAATAGGTATACATCACCCATCTTGAGTCGCCAAATACATAGTACAAAATATAAATATAGACTTAATTATACAACTATCATGTAAAATACGACAAAATATAATCTGAGAGTTTTAAAACGAATATTATCATCTAGACAATATCCACACTCAATGGAGTCCTCATTACATTTATTATCACACTATTTTATAGAATAGTGAGGACTACTATGACACCATCTCGGACCATCACTCCATTCTCCGGCTAGTCCCGGCTACGTTCTCATTTCCTGAAGAGAACAACGAAAGCAAAATGGTGAGCTCAACTAACCCAGTAAGAAATATTATGACTAAGATAATGCAGAATAAGTTATCATTAGCCTTCAACAATGTTAAACTGATAGAATATAATAGACAACAAGTTTAACTGCAGCGGAACAAACAATCCATTAGAAGAGTCAAGTAGAACATAAAATCTACTATTTTCTATGATTTAAAAAGGTTTTTCATTAACTTTATCACTGAGACTCAACTTAATAAATAATTCAAATCATCGAATCACCCCTGCACTACGGCCAATGATATTCTTTAGTATCACGACCACAAATTATCCATACACTACAGGCCAAGGATATTCGTGTATTCATCAATGGTCATGATCATGCCAACAACTGTCCATCAATGCACTACGGGCCAATGAGGACTTTTGCCACATCATTTGTAACATTACGGTCATGATTATACCGAATAATCCCTGGTCATAATCATACCCAGTCCATCTATGCACTACTACGTCCACAGATGACTTTCAACATAATATAAGCATGAGGATGATGACAATGATATAAGAATTCAATTAAATGAAAGCAAAGGATAAATTTTTAAAGATTTATAATTTAATTTATCCAGAAAATCAATAACGTCCAAATTGTCAACATGATACTGCTTTGTGGAGTAAAATTCAAGAATAATATTGTACCAAAAATAATTTGAACCCAAAATAAATTAATTTTTATCATGAATAGTATCCTGGGTGAATAATACTCGAGTGAATAGTACACCGTAAATAGTACTTCATGAATAGTACTCCATCATGAAAAAGTTAAAACTTATCAAGAATACTCAGAATAATATTTCCATGAAAAGATACTGAATGAAGACCAAATATTAAGGATATTCTACTAATTTCATGGAGTATAGAAGCCAAAACTTTAACAAAATGAGTATAGAATTCGAAATCTGAAACGAAATAATATTACTTACATATTACAGAGTATGGAAGAAAATATTATTTCAAGCGAATATTGAACAAAATAACATCCCTTACGAATATTAAACGAAAATAATATTCATTACGAATATTAAACAAAAGTGATATTCCTTAAGAATATTAAACGAAAATAATTTATACAAATATGAAAAATAATATCTCTTCAGAATATGAAATAAATAATACCCCTTACCTTAAAAAGAAGAGTATTCCAACTGGTATAGCGGGGATATTCTTAAAGAAAACTTTCACTATTTTCTACGTTCAAAGCTTTCTAAAACTCAAAAGAAATACGCTCAATATTATAGAAGAAGAATTCTCTGATTCTGGTGTGATTTTCAATTCTAACTAAGCATCCTATTTATAGGAGAATGAAAAGGATACTATTTGGAAATAATCAAGGACGCACAGTGCAGAAATCAGACGAATCACTCATGGGCAAACTTAGTAAATTTTAGACGTCCGTTTTAAAAAATATAATATTATAATATTCAAGTAAAACAAATAACTTTATATAAAATATAATATATTCTATTTTTTCATAAAAAATAAATCTTATTATAATATATATATATATATATATATATAATAAATATATATATAATAATAAATTTATTATAACTCCCTCCTTATCACGCCTTCTTCCCCCCCCCATTTCTCTGAAATTTTTTCACCAACATGTATGTATACAATATATAAATATATAATCACATGTTGTACTTATATATATATATATATATATATATATATATATATATATATATATATATATATTACATTCTTGCAATACACCTTCCTGTGACCTGCAAAGAAATCCCACCCATTTTTTTCTTCCACACGTGGGCGCCACATGTGGCCCCACCTTTATTATATTAAATAATTTTTTACCAATTATTTTGAAAAATTGATAAATGGAGGTTCATAAAATAAGCAAAATATATATCAAATACTTCATAAAAACCCCCTCAATATTTTTAACAACATTTGTCATCATTATTATAATTCGTAATATATAACAAACAGGTCGTTCCCAGAAAAGAGGGGGCTCTCCAATAAGGATTTCTCCATATTGGCGCGCAATTAGATTATCTAGCCTCTCATTGACAGAACTTCTAGACATCGTCAATATTGCAATTAATAATATTAATAACTTTGTCGTCTCAATTATGGATTTAATAATATAAAATATTATGTAGATGATACTGTGACAATAATTGAATCAAATAACGTGAAATACTATGCAACAATTACTATAGCAATAATTGAATAAAACTGAGTGACTTCTCACGTAAGCATCAATAATCAATATCGTATGCTACTATGCAACCACGCGTATTACTGTACTTTTAACACCGGTTATTTCCACAGTTTAACAGTAAACTTCCGCCATTATTTTCATAAAAAGATATTTTTGTCGTTTTCTAATTTCGACAATACTTCCATTGTGGGGTCCACCAATGATTGTGCCGTTGTATGAATATTCCCTATTAAAATGAATATTCCCCGACTAATCGAATATTATATAACAACTTGCTTACTTTGCAAAATTTATAAATATTATCCACAACTTTAATATTATAACAACTCAACACCATAATTATTCAAAATGATATTTATAGAAAAATTCATCTTTATTCATAAAAGTTGGGGTCTTACAAAAAGAGTAAAACACGTTAGCTTTAAATAGTTCTACTCTTTAAGGGGGTTCTATCATTTAATAGTTATACTCCTGATCTGCTCAGTATATATATCTTAAGACCCCAACTTATTATAAATGAAATTAAATTTTCTCTATTTATTATTTTGAAATAGTAAGGGTTGATTTGATTAATGTGGTTAGTTATGGGTAAAATGCGCAAATATTTCAAATAAGCAAGTGGTTATAAAATATTCATTGTTGTCGGAGAATATTCGTTTGGTCGTGGAATATTAAATGACGCAAGATGTACTTTGTGTGGGCCCCATAACTTGAAAGCGATTGGATGAAGGAAACGACAAATATAAGTTGTTTACAAATAACTAGCAGTAGTTGTTACAATTATCATCGTTGGAATACCCGTATGGTTAAAACACAAGTGGCAATACCAGATAACACCAATTATTGATTCTTACGTAAGAAGGCACTACTTAATAATTGTTACAAAGAATTATCGCTCAATATTTTATTTTATTGATTAAATAATTGCTATGTTGATATTTTATATTATTGTTGTTTCAATAATTGTCACCGCATACAAGATTTTCCATTATCGGATCAATAATTCATATTATTTGAATAATATTGTTAGATAACATTATTGGAAATGTCTAGAAAGTTACATTCTAAGGAGAGGTTTGGTCACCTAATCATGGCTACCAAGAAGGAGAAATCCTTATTGAAAGCCCTCTTTCCTGAAACTACTTGGTCACAAGATTGTGATTCTATAATATTATTTGTGAATAATTAATTATTGATTTATATGATAAGGAAAATATTCATTTTATGTGGATATAAATGGAGAAAATTTTAAAGTGACAATTGTTGAAAAATTGATATTTTATCTTTTCTGATAAAATAATGCATTTACATATATTATTATATTTTAATAATATAATAATGGTGATATTTATACAATGAATGTGGGATATATGAGTATATGAGGAGGAAGAGTATTTTTATTGCAAAAGTTGTTTAAAACATGTTAATCATGTCTGTGGGCCCATTTCTTGACTGAAATTTGATTATAGCTTGTAAAATCGCCCGTTTGTGGATTTCGGTCAACTTCTATTTTGGAAAACCTTTCTTCTGCAAAGTTGTAGAGAATAGAATTTCCTATGTAAAGGACATAAGGTTTGAATTTTTCTGATAAAATGGCTATTTCTTATGAATTATTGAAGTTCCAAAGCTCCGGAATAATTGATTTTTGGAGTTTAAAATAATTATTTTAAGAAAAATGTTTTTTACACTTGTGTGGGCCCCACATGAATGTTAAGCATGGCGAATTCAATCTTCTTGGTGTGGGTAGGAAAATTTTTAGAAAATATTATTATTTTACTAATTTTTCTGCTTTGGTGTTCTAAGCATTTTCCTATAAATAGGGTGCTTATGTTAGAATTGAAAATCATACCAGAAACTGAAGTTTTCTCTCTCTTTCTCTCTCTATATTATCGAGCGTATTCTTGTGAGTATTTTGATACTTTGAGTGTTGTTATACGGTGCAAGTTCCTTCAAGATTATATCCGATTCCGATTAAGTCTTTGTCTTTTCGAGGTAAGGGATATTATTTTTTAAAAAATGATATTCTTTCTTCCAATATCATTATCTTAGGAATATTGATAGTATTTTTCTTGTGAAATTCTTGTCTTTTAGTGTTCGGGGTCACTATTCACGATACTAAGACTATTAATCTAATACGACACTATTCACGTAAAAATTAAATTTTTATTTTTTGTCCAAAATATCTATTATGGATACTAGCTTTGATTGTATCCATATTTTGATCATTCTTGAATTTTGCTCCACTATGTTTATTTATGAAGTATTTTTGAATTCGGATTGTTTAAAGTACGAATCCTTAATATTTGTTCTTTTGTTTCACTGGATTCATTTTCTTTAAAATATTTTTCATCATCCTCAGTCCTAAATGCTGATATTATTGAATATCTTTGGCCTGTAGTGCAAAGATGAATGATTTTTTGATGAATATCTTTGGCCTATAGTGCAAAGATGTACATGTGTTGAGATGAACATGACCGACTGATGAATATCTTTGGCCTGTAGTGCAAAGATGAATATTTGATTCAAGATGTATATTGATTGATGTTACAGGAATAAAATATTGATGATGAACTTTTAAATTCATAGATTATAGTAGATTTCATTCTCTACGTAACTCATCTATGAATTATTATTTCCGCTGCGAATATTGATCTGAAACTTGTTGTCTATTGTATTTTATCAAATTTTTCCCTGTTGAAGACTAACGATAATTTGTTCTATATTATCTTAGTCATAATATTCTTTACTGGGCTAGTTGAGCTCACCCTTTTCCTTTTTGTTTCATTTTTCTTCTTAGGAGGCAAGAATGTAGCGAGTACTAGTCGGGGTATGGAATGAAGATTCTAGAAAGTTGTTTTAGTAGTCATCACTATTTTTGTAAAATAATGTACCAATAATTGTAATGAGGACTTATTTGGGTGTGAATATTATCTAGATGGCAATATTTGTATTTAAACTCACAGTTTATATGTTATATTAATAAAATTGTAGTTGTTTCTGTACCATGTTATTGACGACTCAAAATGGGTGATGTATAACTATTTTGGGGGCGTCACACACACACACACACACACACACACACACACACACACACACATATATATATATATATATATATATATATATATATATATATATATATATATATATAGTTCGCTTCTCAAGCGAATTAAAGGAGCGAACAAAGAATCCAAAGGCTATATAGCGACGGAAAAAATCGACACTATAGCTTGGTTAGCTCTTTGTTCGCTCCTCCAGTCATTTGAGAAATAGGCTATATATATATATATATATATATATATATATATATATATATATATAAAAGTTATTGACATATTAAATTTTAAAATTTGTATAATTCATAAAAATTTAGAATAAAATAAATTTATAATTAATAATTTTTGTTATATACTATATAATTATAATAATTGTATCAACTAAAATTAAATAAATTCATATTAATTTAAAATTTAATATGTTATCATATGATTTCAAAAATAAAAATTATATCTTTAATTTTAGAGCAGATAAAGTAATAGTTAAAATAAGTTGTCATATGAAATAGCCATAATATTTCATATTTGTTTCGTATATTTATTTTATTTTAAGTTGGGGGGCAGTAAATTTATAAACCCAAGAAAGCATAATGTAATAATTCTTCCTGTTTCAGAAAATCATGCATTTTCGGAAAGATGTTTTTTTCATGATAGTTTCCTGAGTCCATTAAATACTACTAGAATGATTACTTCAAATTAATCACTTTTTAAAAATTTAAAAATAATAAGTTTTTGAAACATTAGAGAAAAAAATAGTATTATATTTATTCCTAGGCCTGATAAAATATAGTTATAGGTTGGTTTTAATTTTCAAAATATGGTTATGGTTCCATTTAAGAACTAAAATCATATTAATCATTTTTACTATGGGTTGTGTGGGTTGGAATTATATAGTTATGGTTCAAAACCATATTAACCATATTAACCATTTTAAGATGTTTTGACTTTTAAACAGAACTTTAAAAAAATAAAATTGTGACCGTCACAATTAAATTAATTAAGTAATAATATGATATAAAAATTATTAATATAAATAATAAAATGCTAAAAAACTATACTAATAAAATTTCAAATTGAAATTATTAATACCCTTCCATATTTAAATAATTTTTAAAATTATTATTATCCTGTTAATAGAAAGGATGGAATCCAAAATACACCATAGTATAATTCTATGAATGTCGTTTGAATATTGAAATATATTTATAATTCTTTTGTAACTAAAATACTAGAATTTACATAAACTGACACATACAAAACAACATTAGTCACCCAAAATAAGAACATATTAATTTATAGAACATACAAGATAAGTAGAAAACTGAACCATATAATTCTATAGATCATATTAAAATTTAATTAATTAGACAGACATAAATATGACCATAATTTTTATATTTGGCTTTTAATTTTTCATCAATGATAACTTTTTCAAATTGATCCAAAACTAATGAGGTGATTTATCACCATTACTATATCAAATTTGTTGACTATATATTGCCATTTCACACTACGCCCTTTATATAATTAATTTATTATTATAATTATTGTTATTACTATCAACTACTAATATTATCCAAGAACTCTTAAATTCTCATTCATAGATAACTTTCAGTAATTCTCACGATGAATCATGGCGAATATGATTCACCAGTGCCTTACCAACATGAACTCTTCCTTCCCTTTCCTTTTAATTGACCTTAAATATATATATTAAAAAATATAATTATTTATATACAATACTTTCTTTGATTGATAAAATTTTAATATTAAATTCTATAATTTATTAAAAAAATAAGAGAAAAATAAATTAACCTTTTATTATTAATAAAAATTAAAAATACTTTTTAAAAATTTACGCACCACTGATGAGAAATAACAAAAATGTAAGACCCCGAATTTTATGAAATGAAAATATTCAATTTTCTTATAATTATTATTTTATTTAGTAAATGGTTAAATTGATAAAAGGTTAAAGTTAAGGGTGATATTCAAAATTTTTTCAAAATAAGCAAGTTGTCATAAAATAATCGATGGTAAAAGTACAGTAATATGCGTGGTTGCATAGTAATACACGGTATTGATTATTGATGCTTACGTGATAAGTCACTCAGTTATACTCAGTTATTGCTACAGTAATTGCTGCATAATATCTCTCATATTATTGATTCAATTATTATCACAGTATCATCTGCATAATATTTTATATTATTAAATCAATAATTGAGACGACAAAGTTATTCATATTATTATTTGCAATATTGACGATGTATAGAAGTTCTGTCAAGGAGAGGTCAGGTCATCTAATTACACGCCAATAGGGAGAAATTCTTATCGGAAAGCCCCCTCTTTCCTGAGAACGATCTGGTTGTTAATATTGTGAGTTATAATATTAATGATGAATGTTATTAAAAATCGAATTTGAGTTCGGAGTTGAATTTGGAGACGTGGATGTGATATTTGAGTCCGGAACGAAGAAATTAGTAAAAATATACTATAAACACAAAATTTACTGGAGTTGACTTTTTGGTCAAAAAGTCAACAGTTGATTTTTTCAAAAAAAGTCAAACTTCAAAAATTCAAAAATGAAATTGTTGATAAAATTATTTTCAGTGTGTTGGGATTATTAGTGTTGGTGAAAATCGACAATTATTTCGATAATAATTAATTTTTGGAGGTTAAATTGACAAATCGGGTAATTAATAGGATAAATGAGCAATTAATTTCTATTAATTCACATGGATTTCACAATCAAAGTTGTTAAATGTGCAAGTAATATACACGGAGGAATTATCAACAAGTAATAGAGTGATAAAGATAGAGTGTCGATCCATGTGTGCAAAGTATGTAATAATGTTTAGAGAATTCTAATTAATAAATTCCAACTACTAGCACTTATATCAATTCAATTTTATTTAAACAAGTTAATAATTATGATTTTTCAAATTAAGAAAATTAAATTAAGTAATTAAAAGAAATTAATCTAAAAAATTCAAAGCAAATAAACAAAACTAAGATTTGATTGAATTCTAAAATAAAGCAAATAAATAAGAGATTAAGACTCCAATATCCCCAATTATATAAACTATAAATCAATTATCCAATTATCCCAATTATTATATCTCTTGAATTGTTAATGTGAATTCTCAAATGCCAAAAGCCCTTTTCAAGTGATCAATTGCCTTCTATTTAATCCAGATTAATTTTGCTATATTCCTATGCAAAACAATTGAATTAAACTAGTTATAATCCCAATTTCTTATATGTTACATGCAATGAAATGATATTTCCATTCTATTCACAAACCTAATTATTCACTGTGCAAATAACTAAGTCACATGTCACCATGCCCAATTCTAACCCTAGAATTCCTCTTTCATTTCCTTCTAGAGTAACAAGGTAATTATTGGCCAGATAAATTATCAATCCAAGACAAAGCAAGATGAACAATTCACTTCAACATAAATAATTGGAATAAATCAAATAATTAATTCATAATCATAAAAGGTTCAATTGGAATCTTAATTAAAGAAATTAGTTCATAATGAAAATTAAAACCAACAATATTTGAAAAATCATCTTAATGAATTACACAAATTAAAGAATGAAGAAGAAGAAGAAAAAACTCCAAGTAAAAATCTTCAAATTCTCCTCTTGCTTCCTTGATCACCTCCCAATTGTGTAGAATAGTCCCCTAATTCAATGTAAATAAACCTTATATACTTCCCATCTTGTTGCCCAATCCAATTCCAAATCAACTTTGTTCAATGTTCTTTAAACCAAGTCAAGCGAAGGTCAAATGCGCTTGCGTCGGTCAACGCTCGATACGCCCAAATACCGGTATTAGGATTTATACTAGATAGAGCGCCCAAGACGTTGATGCAGAAGTGACAATTATGCCCATTTTCACTCAAATTCCCAAGTGTTCTCTGACTCCCAAACCTGCAAATCAAAACATAAACACAATAAAAATGAACCTAAATACCTTGAGAATGCAATAATCTAAACCCAAAAGTATCCGATTCATGGGTATATAACCCAATAATCAAATACCCCCAAACTTAAATCGTTGCATGTCCTCAGGCAACAAGACACAAGACACAAAAAATAACTTAAACAACCATACAATATGCAATTTATCTATATGTTCATAACTCCAGCAATCTAATAACACAAGTATATTAATTAGGCCTCAGAAAAATCACAAAAATATGCTAATACATCATGTTATTGCAGTTCAATAATATCCCAACAATCAATGAATCTAAATCTATTATTACTGATATTGTGAGTGTGTGTTCAACAACCATGCTAACCAATGAACAGCAAAATATGAAAGATAATAAATTTCTTAATAGGCATCATACAGCTTCAACTCAAGAACTCATCAAATAAACTAGATTCAACCTGAAATTAAACAATCACCAAAGTCCGTGGGTCAAAATGGAATACTTATTTTTTTTTTTTGCTATATATGGGGCATTTTGCACTTTTCCGCTTTTTATTTTATATATATATTTTTTTCTCATGACTATCCATTGTCTTATTCCCTTAGGCTTTTCAGTGCTACCTTAACGAGCTTTCGACCAACGACTCCCAAGACATTAAGACCTTAGGGCGCTAAGTGTAGAGACAATCCCCTCGGACTTACTTACTCAAATAACAAAGGCCACAAAACTAGACAAGCATGCCACGATGTTTATTTATTTATTTTCAAAGCTTATATACTCCAAATATTTTTCTCCCAAACTTTAATTCATGTTTAAATTCAGTCTTCACTAGCTATTTAAATTGTTCCTTCATTTCACTAGCATTCATCCTTTAGAACTCTATTATCTATCCATTTTAAACTATCATAGCCAACATGATCATTCTATCAAAACGTGTTATCCTTATAATATCACTGTCAAATAGATAAAGATTTAAATCATGTCGAAAAGATCATATCACTATCCTAACAATCCTTATTAGACTTGTTCATCGCAATTTTAATTTCATCATTAGCCCAAAATATACGTATTATCAAAGGTCGGAATTAAAATGCAATCCTAAATGCAACATTAATAACAATCATAAAGATCCACAAACTATTAACAATCACAATCTACTAATGCAAATAAAAATAAACTACCCCCAAACTTATTTAGAGTAATGTCCTCATGCAAAAAATAAATTAACATAAAACAGAGGACTTCCCTGACGAGCTTATGCCTCGGGTGGAGCATCATCATCCTCGCTCATCTCTAGATCAAGGGGAAAAATTGGCAGGATTGGAGGCGAGGGGAATCGATCGAGATTAACACCTGTAAACAATCATGAGGCGTTCATGGCATTCTCGAAGTGCATAAACCGTCGACAAAATATATTATAGATCACATCTTGGCGCTCGAAAGACAAAGTGGACATTTGGGCTTCAGATTGTAGAACCATCCATCTATCTCACGCTGGACCTCTTAGGAACCACACCACGATGAGTCAGCGACGAAGGACCATAAGTAGGTGGAGCCTGAGGTGGTGGAGCTTGAGAAGCTTCAACTTGGGGAATTATGAAACCCAATCCCCTAGGGTGGTTTGCTCCACCGGCCCACACTTTATACCGCTTATCAACTTGTGGTCCAAAAACGGCATCGCGCATTTGAATTATCTCATCGGATTTCCATTTTACCCCAAACTTAGCACATAATATGAAAATGAGGGACGGATGGGGTAACCCGCCTGTGGTCCCTCGTCGTGATGCTCGGAGAATGGACTACTGAATAAGGTGGCCGACATCAATCTTTAGGCCTTGTATAATTGAATATAGTACCACAGCCCTTTCTATGGTGACGTGGCTCACATGCGTACATGGCATTAGTTTGGCACAAACAAAGGCATACCATGCCTTTCCATATAGACTGAGGTGAGACAGCGGGAAAGTCAAGCTTCCACGCTCATGCACGGTCCATGTGGTGCCCGGTTTACACAGTTCATGAATTATCTTTTTATAGTTTGGCCCATCAGTCACGAGTTTAGCATACTCATCATTCAGGCCCTCTAATGGCCAGTTGATAACACCCGTTTATGTCCTCCTCGCCAATTTAAACTGTTTTTGCCCTCACAAAAACACCCCATAATGGTAGTGTTTTCGCACGTTGGTGTAGAACTCTTTTTACAACCGCAATCACCGCCGATCGGGCCGCTTTTCGGTGAGTGTGAACCAATTCCTTTCTGCTATCATGACTGCTATGTCCCCATCTTTAGAATGATCGGGCCTTCAACCTCTTTCGGGGATGAGAGAGCGGGTAGCCATCTTGTTGTAGCGCTTCTGTGCCTCGGCGGAGACAAATTGTCGGCAATCAAATTTTGGAGGGGATGAGGCGGAACCGGACCCTTCTCCTCATTGTCGCTTTGAAGCAATGTAGAAGAATCTGCAAGGAAACGCATACACCGGAATTAGGATTGGGAAAAACTCGAATATATAAACACAGACCCCGAACACAACCCCCAAACTTTACTTTATGTGCACGCTCAATACATGGTTGGGGGTGTGTCACGACACATTGACCTGATCGGATGCAGACGCACACTATGAAGAAGCATATTACGGCAAATAACTGCAACAATTGAGACATGCAACTACATGGGCTAAAATTTTAAGGAATATCAATCATGTTTGTGCAAGACCGAAAAAATATTAGTCCCATAGAAATTTGATCTGACAAAATCATCAATCAGTTCCACCCCCCATACTAATGATAAGTCCGTAGTCCTACAGTATTGGGATGATTCGAATGTAAGTGTAGCCAATTTTGGATATGATTAAGTGTGTGCACATTGGGTCAGACAAAACATCAAACACTTTGTGGGCAGTTCATACTTTGCTTAGAATCACACTAGTTTTCTATCAAAACACATCCCTGGAAGTCAATCATCACATATACATGATATCTCAACCAAAATCCAAAGGATGAAAATTTGTAGTGTAGATGTAGAGATATGGAATCAAGATGCAAATTAGTTTACCCCTCGCACAATTAACAAGATTTGCTTTCACCATCTATGGAGTAGATTGAAGTAACATACCTTTGCAGTTGAGATGATAAATGAAAATTTCTTTGTAAACGGAAATGGAGTTGAGTTTTGGGAGTTATATGAAGGTTTACGAGCAGTTACCAGATGGAGAATGAATTGTGGGAGGAAGTGGAAGAGTTAGAGTGGGAATCTGAGTATTTTACATCAAAAAGGATTCTAATTCGCACCCTCAGCGCTGGGGAGTTGAGATTTAGCCTAATAAGAGCGCCGGGGTGCTGTCCATTAGGGCGTGATGTTCGACTCTAGTGTGCGGCACCGGGTTTGATTATTATATAGGAAAGTAGCGCCAGGCGCCGTGGTGTGTCATGGACATTGAAAACCTCAAATATCAATACCTGGTTTTACTTGAAGGCCGGGCGCTATGTCGTGGACCGATGGTTTTACTTGAAGCTTGAAGCTGAGCGCGCCAGACGTCAGACGCATTCCTTTTCTTTTTTGCCAAGTTGTTCGACTTGTCTGTATCCTCGAACTCTTGTGCATTGGGTTGGAAGTAAACAAGAAAATTATTAAACCACGAAAGCATATCATGAAATTAAATAAAATTAACTACTAAAAGCAACTTAAACTAGAACACATGGGGTTGCCTCCCCAAAGCGCTTGGTTTATAGTCGTCAGCCTGACTTTGCTGCTATGCTCAATTGTCTACTGCTTTGGAGAGGTATACGGCCGTAGATTGTCGATCAATGGGTCCACTCCAATAGTATTTAAGTCGTTGACCGTTAACCTTGAATGTGCATTTTGAATTTGGTTCCTCGACTTCGATGTTACCGTGTGGTGCAACAGATACACCTTTAAAAGGTCTCGACCAACGAGATTTCAGTTTCCCAGGAAATAAACGCAATCTTGAGTTGAAAAGCAAGACTTGTTGGCCCGGTTCAAATGTTCGATCAAGAATTTTCTTATCATGCCAGGCTTTAACTTTCTCCTTGTAGAGTTTTGCGTTCTCGTAGGCATTGAACCAAAATTCATCCATCTCGTTCAACTACAGTAACCTTTTCTCACCAGCTGCTTGTAGATCAAAATTAAGTTTTTGAATGGCCTAGTGTGCACTGTGTTCTAATTCGACTAGGAGATGACACGCCTTTTTTGTAGACCATCTGATAAGGTGACATGCCAATAGGATTCTTATATGCTATTCGAATTACCCATAAGGCATCGTTAAGACGCAATGACCAATCTTTTCGTGACGGATTGACCACATTTTCTAGAATTCGCTTGACCTCCCTATTTGAGACTTCCGCTTGACCATTTGTTTGAGGATGATACACGGCTGCAATTTTATGACGAACCCCATATTTTGTGAGCAACTTTGTGAATAGTTTATTGCAGAAGTGAGTCCCCTCATCACTTATTATCGCCCTCGGCGTCCCAAATCGTGTGAAGATGTTTTTCTTTAAGAATCGGAGGACACCGTTGACATCAATTATGGGTAAAGCTGCGGCTTCTACCCATTTAGAAACATAATCAACCGCCAACAAAATGTACTGATTATTGAAGGATGATGGGAAAGGTCCCATAAAATCGATTCCCCATACGTTGAACAGTTCTACCTCCAAAATTGAGTTGAGTGGCATTTCATTGCGCTCGGAGATATTACCTACGCATTGGCATCGATCACACTTCAGCACATAGAGATACGCATCCTTGAAAAGCGAAGGCCAGAAAAATCCTGATTGTAACACTTTGGCTGCTATTCGATCACCGGAATAATGGCCTCCATAATCTACCGAGTCACAATGACCCAGTATGCTGTCCACCTCTTCATGTGGCACACAACGTCTAATCATTTGATCTACGCAGGCCTTAAACAGAAATGGTTCATCCCAATAATACTGCTTCACGTCGTGGAGGAACTTCTTACGTTGCTGTGAGTTCAAATCCGGGGGTAATACCTTAGCAACCACGTAATTCACATAGTCCGCATACCATGGCAATGTTGTTGTTACTCGGAGAAGTTGTTCATCCGAAAATTTTTCATTAATGTCTTTTTGCTGGACATCTGCATTCTCCAACTGAGAAAGATGATCAACCACTTGATTTTCTGTACCTTTTCTATCCCGGATCTCCAAATCAAACTTGCAGCAACAACACTCACCGTATTAACCTTGGTTTGGCATCTTTTTTCTCAATCAAGTACTTAATGGCAGAATGGTCAGTGTAGACAATTACCTTGGTCCCAATGAGATATGCTCTGAATTTATCGAAGGCGAACACAACAACAAGTAATTCTTTTTCGGTGGTTGTGTAGTTCAACTGGGCATCCGTCAACGTCTTGCTGGAATAGTAGATTGTGTGAAAAATCTTATCGTGACGTTGTCCCAATACTACTCCAACTGCATAGTCACTGGCGTCGCACATCAATTCGAACGGTAAAGTCCAATCGGGCGCCACAATAATTGGAGCAGAGACCAACTTCTTCTTTAATACCTCGAATGCCTCGATACATGACTGATCCATCTTGAAAGGCACATCTTTCTCCAACAGAGAACATAAGGGTTTTGAAATCTTGGAAAAATCTTTAATGAAGCGTCTGTAGAAACCCGCATGTCCCAAGAAGCTCTGGATTCCCTTCACAGATGATGGAGGGGGTAATTTCTACATTGTCTCAATCTTCGCTTTGTCCACCTCTAATCCTGCTGCAGAAACCTTATGTCCCAAAATAATTCCTTCTTTCACCATAAAGTGACATTTTTCCCAGTTAAGAACCAAATTAGTCTCCACGCATCGTTTCAACACTAAAATCAGATTTTTCAAACATAGATCAAAGCTATCACCGAACACAGAAAAATCGTCCATAAATACCTCCAAATTCTGCTTGACCATATCGGAGAAGATCGCCATCATGCACCGTTGAAAGGTTGCCGGTGCATTACATAAACCAAAGGACATACGCCAAAATGCAAACGTACCGTATGGGCATGTAAATGTAGTCTTCTCTTGATCCTTCGGTGCTATGGCAATTTGATTATACCCAGAATATCCATCTAGAAGATAGTAGAACTGATGTCCCGCTAGCCTATCCAACATTTGATCAATGAATGACAAGGGGAAGTGATCCTTGCGAGTGGCTTTATTCAGTTTGTGGTAGTCCATGCACACTCTCCATCCTGTAACTATTCTAGTAGGGATGAGCTCATTAGCTTCATTCTTCATCATTGTCATACCCCTTTCTTTGGTACGCATTCAGACATGACTCACCCATGAACTATCTCGAGATTGGGCAAATAATGCCGACATCCAACCACTTTATAATCTCCTTTTTCACCACATCCTTCATAATGGGGTTTAGCCTTCTTTGCATCTCAATGGTTGGTTTTGCGCCCTCTTTCATTAGAATCTTGTGCATACAATAAGATGGACTAATTCCCGAATATCCGCTATATGGTCCACCCAATTCTTTATTTTGAACTCTCGCAAGACCCGTATGATTTCTCCTTTTTGTGTGTCGCTTAACTCCGTCAAAATAATAACCGGTAGGGTAGCGTCTTTTCCCAAATAAGCATTTGATGGGATGGTTGGCTTTAAGTCCCTTCGCAAGTGGCTCTTCTATCGAGGGTTTGAACTTTTTACTCCGCAAGGCCTCTCAAGGGTGTCGAATGATTGATTGCTTTTTCGGAAGACTGATGGTGTATCTAGCCATTTGACATACTCTACGTCATCTTCAATACTGCAATCGTCTGTCCCAAGCAAAATGGATTAAAGTGGATCCTCTAAGTAATTTCCACTGAACTTATGATTAACCAATTCCTCCATGATATCAACCCGCAAACATTCACCTTTTTCTTTCGGATAAGACATTGACTTAAAAACATTAAAGGTGACCTGTTGATCTTCAACTCGCATCGTCAATTCACCTTTTTGAATGCCAATCAAAGTTCTACCCGTTGCTAAAAATGGTCGCCCAAGAATTATTGGAATCTCGCTATCCATTTCACAATCCAGGATAAAGAAGTCCGCATGGAAGATGAATTTATCCACTTTAACTAAAACATCCTCAACAATACCTCGTGGATATGTAACTGATCGATCTGCCAACTGCAAACTAATATTTGTTGGTCGGAGCTCAAGTCCAAACCGGGTCGTAGACGGATGATAATGGCATCAAATTTATACTGGCCCCCAAATCACACAATGCTCGACCCAAAAACTGATTTCCAATTTCGCACGGTATATTAAAGCTACCTGGATCCTTAAGCTTTGGTGGTAACTTATTCTGAATGATTGCACTGCATTCTTTGGTCAATGCCACTGTCTCGAACTCACCCAATTTCCTCTTCCTCGACAAAACCTACTTTATAAACTTGGCGTAACTCGGTATTTGTTCCAAGGCTTCGGCAAAGGGGATGTTAATATGAAGTTTTTTGAAGATATCCAAAAATTATGAAAACTGCTTATCCAACTTGGATTTTTGAAACCTCTGCGGATACGGTATGGGAGGCATTGTGATGGTTGGTTCTTTCTGCTCGACGGTCTCATTTTGACATTTCCCGGTGTCCATCACTTCCTCTGGTTCAATTATTGCATTGTCCCTCTTTTCCCTATCTGTTACTGTCTCTTGCAAATCCTTTCCACTTCGTAGAATTACTGCCTTACAATGCTCATCTCTGCCCGGATTTTTCTCTGTGTCGCTCGGAAGTGTTCCAAGTGGTAGGTTATTCAGCGCATGTGCTATATGTCCCACTTGATTCTCCAGATTCTTGAGCGACGCACTTAGGCTTTGCATATTCAGCTCTGTTTGATTAAAATTTTTCTCATTTTCCTCGTTCTTCTTTTCAGAAGCTTTAATAAATCTATCCAAGGCTTCTTCCCAACTTGCTTTCCGCTCTGGTTGTTGTGTCTGATTTTAAAACCCAGATTTGTTTTGTTGTCTCGGCGCTTGAGATTGAGCTTGATTGTTACTCCAAGAAAATCCCAGATGATTTCTCCAACCCGAATTATATGCGTTTTCAGAGAATTAGACCTAGTCATGGGCCACTGATAGTTGTTGGTGGCCATTGTCTCTAACAACTGATATGCCTCATCAAAACTCTTAGACATGATCACTCCCCCTGCTGCTGCATCAATACTAGCCCGCGTGGACGCTTTCAAACCATCACAAAATATCCCTAACTGCATCCACTGCGGAATTCCATGGTGTGGGCACTTACGGAGCATATCCTTAAACCTTTCCTACGCCTCATATAACGATTCTGAATCAAATTGTGCGAAAGTGTGAATATCGTCAGTAGTTTTGCTTGAATCAATTGGTGGGAAAAACTTAGCTAGAAATTTTGAGCTAAGTCGTCCCAAGTGGTGATTGAGCCAGAGGTTGAGAATGTAGCCAACTTCGCTTTGTCTTTCAAGGTAAGCGGAACATCCTCAACCTTGAAGCATCTTCCGATACATTGTTGAATTTGAAGGTGTCATAAACTTCAAAAACTTAAGATGTGCTCATTCGGATCATCTATCGAACTACCCCCCAAACCGATATGTATTCAAGCATCGAATTGTTCCCAGCTTTATCTCAAACTATTTGCATTGATCGCCAAGGCCTCCTAATACTCAATCAGTATATCCGTGACATTCTAAGATGGCATAATCCCTAAGTGATTTGGTCGTTCCTCGCCATATTCATTTGGAATTTCTTGTTCGCCATTCTTCTTCCACAGGTGACACTGCAATAGTCGATTGCAATTGCCGGAACTTCCTTTCGGTATCGTCCGTGTAAGGAAAAAGTTCCTTTTTCGCCCTTGATCTAGTGTGCATACACTCGCAAAGAATTCCTGCAAATACAAGAAGAAAAATAAGTAACGTTTAAATTAAGACCGAATTGATTATAACTAATATAGAATTAATACTAATAACGAATTCCCTAGTAACGGCGCCAAAAACTTGTTGGTCGATTTCACAATCAAAGCAAACGTGCAAGTATACACGATCAACAAGTAAAAAGATAGAGTGTCGATCCCACAGAGAATTCTAATTAATAAATTCCAACTACTAGCACTTTATCAATTTAATTTTATTTAAACAACCAATAATTATGATTTTTCAAATTAAGAAAATTAAATTAAGTAATTAAAAGAAATTAATCTAAAATAAAGCAAATAAACAAAACTAAGATTTGATTGAATTCAGATAAATAAAGATTAAGACTCCAATATCCCCAATTATGAATTATAAATCAATTATCCAATTATCCCGATTATTATGTCTACTAAATTGTTAACAGGAATTTTGAAATGCCAAAAGCCCTTTTCCAAGTGATCAATTGCCTTCTATTTAACCCAGATTAATTTTGCTATATTCCTATGCAAAACAATTGAATTAAACTCGCTATAATCCTAATTCCTTATGTGTTACATACGACAAACAGATATTTCCATTCTATTCACAAACCTAATTATTCACTGTGCAAATAACTAAGTCACATGTCACCATGCCCAGTTCTAACCTTAGAATTCCTCTTTCAATTCCTTCTAGAGTAACAAGGTAATTATTGGCCAGATAATTAATCAATCAGCACAAAGCAAGATGAACAATTCACTTCAACATAAATAATTGGAATAAATCAAATAATTAATTCATAATCATAAAAGGTTCATTTGGAATCTTAATGAAAGAAATTAGTTCATAACGGAAAATAAAACCAACAATATTTTTCAAATCATCCTTAATGAATTACACAAATTAAAGAATGAAGAAGAAGAAGAAGAAGAGAAAAACTCCAAGTAAATTATTCAATTTCCTCTCTTGCTCCTTGATCAGCCTTCAATTGTGTAGAATAGTCCCCTAATTCAATGTAAATAAACCTTATATACTTCCCATCTTGTTCCCCAATCTAATTCAAATTAACTTCGAATTCCATGTGCTAAGCCAAGTCAAACGGAAGGTCAAAAAGCGTGCTTATTAACTAATTTGATTTACTAGTGACCCGGCTACCGGGATTTATATTTAGCTAGAGCGCTTTACCACTGGTATGCAGAAACTGACAATTATGCCCCTTCTCAGCTCAAATTCCATAAGTGTTCTTACAGCTCCCAAACCTGCAAATCAAAACATAAACACAGTAAAAATGAACCTAAATACCTTGAGAATGCAATAATCTAAACCCAAAAGTATCCGATTCATGGGTATATAACCCAATCATCAGTGTCACTACTAAATTAAATCCTAATTTGGCATTTTCAAAATATACATGGATTATAGTTAATACCTTAAATGGCTAACATAATATTGTCATATCATTTAAACCCATATATGCACCTAATTGGAATTAAAACCTAAGTATACATATAGGTGTATTAAACATATAGTGTGTGGCATTAGATAGCTGTTAAATGCTGAGATTTGGCTTGTCCCATTTTGTGAGTCACTTTTCTTCCACACGTGAAGAACCATTGGCCTATGGCTGCCTATTCCTTCATCTCTCAAACTTCCCAATAGCTAGCTATGATGATGATGGGTGTGGGTGAAGGGGGTGGTTGGCCACAATTGCACCAACTCTTAATTACCCAATGAATTCTCCCTCCATCTCTTGGTTTAACTTCTTGGACAATGGCTTGGCATGGTTAGTAAGTTTTCTATAAATTGAACAGTCTACTTCATGTGCTATGCTGCTGAGAATTACTAGCTTAGTTTCTATAGAGAGTGGGAGGGAGTAATCTAATTTTGAGTTAAGTCCTGTCCAATTCAAAGCAAGAGGTATAAATTTTTTTTTGTGTTCTTGAGTTTAAGTTTTGTCAAATTCTAGTAAATTGTTGAATTCACTGTTAATTGGTATGAATTAGCATGGCATTGTGTTGTTTGAGTTGGTACACATGTTTAGGAGCATGGTAGTTGGTCTGTTTATAGGTTTTGCATCTCATGTGATAAGGCTCTGCAGTAAGAGCGAGCCATTTTTTCGATCTTTGAAGTGGGCGCTTGTTGCGCCACTTCCATAAGTTAATATCTTCTTGCTGCCAAGGTGGTGCTTTTCTTAGATGATGATTTGAGGTTTTTGGATTGTTCTGAGCATGCTATGATAGTTAGGTTAAGCATATAAATAACCCTAGCATGTGGTTAGATATTTTTTTGAACATAGTACGTTATTTTAGCTTGATTTAAGCTAAGTTTTCAAGAAAACTTCAAGTTTTGGAAAAACTAGAAATGGTAAACTTGAATAATGCATATTCTGATCTTTCAAGCATGTTAGTAGGGTTTTGAAATGCATGTCGGACATACTAACTTAAGTATATGAATTTCATATTGAAGCATGATCATAATGGACGTAGTAATGAGCTTTGCTAATGAAAATGCAAACTTAAACGTGAATGTTAAATGCTACTTTGGAAGATAGAATCTGATAATTGTAAACATGTTAAATGATACTCTTAGACTCACTCATGTATCATATATATATATATATATATATATATATATATATATATATATATATATCATCATGCTTAGGTATCATAATTCAAGGAAAGCATAAACAAATCATATTTCAAAACAAAACAATGTTAGATACACATATGTGATATGAATACTTGCAAGCATGTCTAATATGAGTTATACGACTAATTTATATGTTTAAGAATCAAGCATATTGGGCTTTGTGATTTCATAACCTTAAATAGCCTTAAATTGTTGAAATGTCCAACTTAGGACCGTATTATGCAAGACGGGACCTAGATTAAACTTGAAAGATGCGAAAGGACCCTTAATATGTTAATATGTGTTATGTATGTAAGGATGTGCAAGCTAGGCCAAGCAATTAGTTGCTCAGTCTTGGTTTGAACTGGAGTCGCTGCGTAGTGGCTCTCCTTAAGATAAATCAGCGTGACCACGCCAGTCTGGAATCTGAGACAGTGACTTCTATTTTTGAACTGATGTTTGAAGCATGCCTATATGATTACTTTAACTCATCTTAAATGACCTATATGCTATGTGATAAGAAGAATGCTATGTGATAGAGACAAATTTTGATCATAACTTCCAAATGTTAAGTCCAAAGAATGTCTTCAAGGAATTAAGCAATCAAGACGTCGTTGTATTTGTGATGACTTATAAACTGATTTTATACTATATGTGCATACTTGAATCATGTCAAACTTTATTTAAAACTGTGTTAACTAATGAACATCTTGAACATATAACACGCTATAAATAGGATTCAAAAGTGTTGATTTCTTAACGTGGATAAACTACGCTTAAGGCAAGTATCCGAACCCTACTCTTATTGTGAAAATATCTTTGCCTTAATTTATTCAAACAAATATCATAAACTTATCTCTTTGAATGTAAGTTATCCTACTTATTCGTTCAATCGAGCTAGTATGTATAAACTCTTGTGTAAACTATTATTCATGTTGAACTTGGTATTGTTCTTGAATATTGTGAGAGAGTTGATGCCATTTGATTCGGCTAGACTATATGCATGTTTATAAAACTGTCCAAACAAATTGATTGGTATGGAAATCTTGAAAACTGAGTTGAACAACCCTTATGGTAAGGGGAGTGTATGTTGTTGGAAACTTCAACACATGAGTGGTTTATTATTGTGGTGTTATGCATAACATAGAGTATTGTAGACTGATCATCTATAGTACTTGATTCTTTTGGGTTATCAATTTAATATTAGTAATTCTAGTAGATGTTCAATAGTCATTAGTGACTACTCAGTATAAATTATTTATCCAGTTGGATACTTTGATAATCGTTGAATTCATATATATCTGTTGATTTATATTGAATTGTCGTTCTTATTCCAAGAATTATTGATATTCATTATTCATTCTGAAACTCTGAACTATCTTAGATATGATACTTCAATATTTCAAACTCATGTTATGAAACTTTATACCCTTGTTGTATATTACTTGCTGGGCAATTTGTGCTCATCCTTGCTTATTTAAAACCTTTCAGTTAAAGAGGAACAGGGAGGTGTCTCTGGAGCAGACAAGGGCAAGGGCAAGGGCAAGGCTACCGACTAGCTTATCCCTTTTATGTTTGTGTCAAGACTATTTTAAGATTATGTTAAGCTTAAGTAGGGTTAAGTAATAAGTCTTTATTCGATATTATTATGTGTAACTGCTAAATCTTTGTAGGTTATGAGACTTGGGGAATAATTATAATAAATCATTGTATATTATTCTAAATTAGATCTTTCATTGTGAATGTGTGATTTTAGTTCTTATGGTAATACTTTGAGCAGGTGATGAACCGAATTCGAGTGACCAAGTGGAGGTCTGAATTTGGGGGCATCACAGGTTGGTATCAAAGCTATAGTTATAAACCTTAGGAGCGAGTGTCCTTGGATTATAACTTAGGAGAACTTAGAAGTTAGGAGGGAGATAAAACTCATGTAGAGTTTTCCCTGAGGGATTTAGTGTGTTATAAAATGTAACTTCATTCTCTACAATGAACTTATGTTTATTTAACATTCTGATGGAGTTGTTGTTTGTCTTGTCTTATATTGGTGATAGTAGGATGACTGACATGGGATGACCTAGCCGGGTGGTAGAGGAGGAGCCGCGTGACATCCATGTAGTATTCGAGGCACCCTTGATAGCAGAACCTATATCAGTAGTGGCCCCTAACGATGAAGATGACGATGAGGAAGAGGTGGACTGTGATCCTGAGGAGGAGCCTATGAAGGAGGAGCCCGAGCCTATGGAGGACTCCGACGATCTAAGACCCCAACTTTTTATAAATAAAATTGAATTTTCCTCTAATTATTATTGAGAATAATAAGGTGTTAATTTGATATAATATTTTGGTTATGGGTGAAATGTACAAATTTTACAAAATAAGCAAGTGGTTATAAAATATTCATTGTTGTCGGGGAATATTCGTTTGGTCGTGGAATATTCTTGTTGTCGGGAAATATTCGTATGACGGCGCAGCCATTTGTGGGCCTCATAATGGAAAATGGATTGGATGAAGGAAAACGACAAAGTATGAGTTTTTATAAATAATGGCGTAGTTGTTACCGTTAACACTGTTGGATTACCTGGTGGTTAAAATACGAATGTCTGGCGTGATTGCATAAAGAAGACACAATATTGCACAATATTTTGAATTATTGATCCTTACGTAAGAAGGCACTACTCAATAATTATTACAGTAATTACTGTTCAATATTTTATTTTATTGATTCAATAATTGTTGCGTTGATATTTTATATTATTGTTGTTCAATAATTGTCACTGCATAGTATTTCCATTATCAGATCAATAATTCATATTATTTGAATAATATTATTAGATAACATTATTGACAATATCTAGAAAGTTCTGTCGAGGAGAGGTTAGATAATCTAATTGCGCGCCATTAAGGAGAAATCCTTATCGGAAAGCCCCCTCTTTCCTGGAAATTGCCTGGTTGTCATTATTATGATTCTGTAATATTATTTGTGAATAATTAATTATTGATTTATATGATAAGAAAATATTTATTGGATGCGGATATAAATGATGGATTTATTTATGTGGTTATAAATGAAAGAATTAATGTTGAGGTGTTTTATCAGTATTTTGTCGGATTGGAGGTATTAAAAACTCAAATCGGTGTTTTTAAAGCTCTATTGCGTGAGTTATAATTTTAATCCGACCGTTAGATCGTTGTGATTTTTGGATATGTTATACATATATAAATTGAGTATATGTCCACAAATTTTGAACCGTTGAAAATTAACGCATGATTTGTTATGAATTTTAAAAGGTGTTGAAAAGGTGTTAAGAATCATCCGTTTATGGATTTCGGATATTTTTTGTCTGGAATTTGAAAAAAACTGAAAGCTACAAAGTTGTAGAGAATTCGATTTCAGGCGGAATGGACATAAAATTCGTATTTTTTTGATGAAAAGGCTATTTATTATGAATTATTGAAGTTTCGAAAATTAAAATATTTTTATTAAAAATGAGGTGGGACCCACTTTTATTTTTTTGAAACATGTGGGCTGCTAATTTTTTTAGAAATGGTAGGCTAGAATTTTCAACAAGGTTGGCGTGGAAGAAAATTGTAAAGATATTATTATTTTATTATTTTAGTCTCTTATGACGTTCTAGCATTTTTCTATAAATAGGCGCTTAGGTTAGAATTGAAAATCACACTAGAAACAAGTTTTCTTTCTCTCTATATTATCAAGCGTATTTTTGTGAGTATTTAGATACTTTGAGAGTTGCTATTCAGTACAAGTTTCCTTCGACTTTACATCCGATATTAGGTCCGGAAGCTTCTTGTTATTTTGAGGTAAGGGATGTTATTTTCAGTAAATGATATTATTTTCTTCAATATCATTATCTTTGAAATATTGGTCCGGACTTTTATCAAATTTGGAACTTTTGTGTTAGTTACTATTCACGATACGATACTTTATTCACGAATCACGACACTATTCATAGAAAAATAAAATTTTTCTTTTCGTCCAAAATGTCTATTATGGTTACTATCTTTGATTGTATCCATGGCGCCCCCAAAATAGGTATACATCACCCATTCTGGGTCACCAAAATACTTGGTACAGAAACAACTACAACATTATAAATACAATTGTCGTGCAAAATATGACAACACAAAAACTGTGAGTTTAAATACAAATATTATCTTCAAGACAATATTCACACTCAAATAAGTCCTCATTACAATTATTGAAACTTTATTTTACAAAAATAGTGAGGACCGCTAAATAACTTTCTAAACCTTCACTCCATACCCCGGCTAGTACCCGCAACATTCTCGCCTCCTCAGAAGAAAAATGGAACAAGGAAAAGGGTGAGCTCAACTAACCCAGTAAAGAATATAATGACTAAGATAATATAGAAAAAATTATCTTTAGTCCTCAACAGGGAAAAATCTGATAGAATATAATAGACAACAAATTTTAGATCAATATTCGCAGCGGAAATAACAAATCATTAGAAGAGTTAAGTAGAGAATGAAATCTACTATCTTTTATGATTTTAAAGTCCATCATCAATATTTTATCCCTGTAACATATCTTGAATCAAATACTCATAGCTGCAATACGACCAAAATAATCAATCATATTCACAGTTGGTCATGTTCATCTCAACACATGTTCGTCTTTGCACTACAGGCCAAATATATTCATCATGTAATCGTTCATCTTTCCACTACATGCCAAAGATATTCAGCAGCATCATCATTTAGGACTGAGGATGATGAAAAATATTTTTTTAAAGAAACGAATCCAGTGAAACAAAAGTACAAGAATTAAGGATTAAGGATTCGTACTTTAGTTTGTCCAAATTCAAAAATACCCCATAATAAACAATTATGGGGCAAAATTTAAGAATGGATACAATCAAAGCTAGTATCATAATAAACAACTTGGATAAGAAAAGAAAAATTTAATTTTTCTGTGAATAGTGTCGTATACGTGAATAGTGCCGTATACGTGAATAGTAATCCTGACACAAAAAAGTTCCAAATTTGATAAAAAGTTTAAACAATATTTTGACATAATGATATTGAAAAAAATAATATCATTTACAAAAAAAATAACATCCCTTACCTCGAAAAGACAATACTTCTAGCTGGAATATTGGATATAGTGCTGAAGGGAACTTGCACCGTATAGCAACACTCAAAGTATCAAAATACTCACAAGAATACGCTTCGATAATATAGAGAGAGAAGATTTTAGTTTACGGTGTGATTTTCAATTCTAACCTAAGCACCTATTTATAGGAAAATGCTTAGAACACCAAAGCGAGAAAATTTAATAAAATATTAATATAATTTTATAAAATTCTTACACCTTACCTTTACCAATTGATTTCAAACATTTTAACACATGTGTGGGCCCAGCAAAATAAAAAAAATGTTTTTCTTAAAAAAATAATTAAAACTTCAAAAAAATCAATTATTTTGAACTTGAACTTCAGTAATTCATAATAAATAGCCCTTTTATCAAAAAAATTCAAATCTTATGTCCATTCCATAGGAAATTCAATTCTCTACAACTTTGTAGTTTTAAGTTTATCCAAATTCCAAGCAAAAATTGACCGAAATCCACATACGGACGATTTTGTAGGCTATAATCAAATTTTAGTCCAAAAGGGGTCCATCAACATGAAAAACATGTTTTAAACATTTATTGTAACAAAAATACTCCTCCTCATTTATTCATATATCACACCCTCATTGTAAAAATATCACCATTATTATATTATTATAATATAATAATATATTATTTTATCCGAAAAGATAAAATATCAATTTTCAACAATTGTCACTTTTAAAAATTTTCTCCATCTATATCCACATAAAATAAATATTTTTCTTATCATATAAATCAATAATTAATTATTCACAAATAATATTACAGAATCACAATACTGACAACCAGGCTGTTCCCAGGAAAGAGGGGGCCTTCCGGTAAGGATTTCTCCTTACTGGCGCGCAATTACCTAACCTCTCCTTGACAGAACTTTCTAGACATTGCCAATAATGTTATCTAGTAATATTATTAAAATAATATAAATTATTGATCTGATAATGGAAAATACTGTGCAGTGACAATTAAAACAACAATAATATAACAATTATTGAATAAAATATTGAACAGTAATTACTGTAACAATTATTGAGTAGTGCCTTCTTACGTAAGAATCAATAATTGGTGCAATACCGTGTGCTACCGCGTATTACTGTGTTTTAACCACCGGGTATTCCAACAGTGTTAACGGTAACAACTACGCCGTTATTTATAAAAACTCATACTTGTCGTTTTCTTCATCCAATCGCTTTCCGTTATGGGGCCCACAGAAGGCTACGCCGTCGTACGAATATTCCCTGACAACAAGAATATTCCACGACGAATATTTCCAACAACAATTAATATTTTATAACCATTTGCTTATTTAAAATGTTTGCACATTTTACCCATAACTAAACACATTAATTAAATCAACCCTTACTATTGCAAAATAATAATAGAGGAAATTTTATTTTATTTATAAGAAGTTGGGGTCTTACAACCTCCCTTCCTTATGAAATTTCGTCCTTGAAATTGACGTACGTACCTGGTGTTTCGAAAAGGTGAGGATACCTCGCTTTCATTTCCGTTTTCAACTCCCAGGTCATTTCTTTAATAGAATGGTTCCTCCACAAAACTTTGACTTGTGGTATGACCTTTGTGCGTAGGACATGCTCCTTCCTATCCAAAATCTTTGGGTATCTCCTCGTACGTTAAGTCTTGACTATCTAAATCTGTTCTAACTCAATAATGTGGTTTGGGTCTTTCACATATTTATAAAGCATGAGATATGTGAAAAACATTATGAACACGAGACATGCTTGGAGGTAACGTGAGTCTATAGGCCACATTTTTCTACTCGGTCAAGAATAAAAATGGACCAATAAATCGTGGATTGAGCTTTCTCTCTTCCCAAATCTTGTAACTCCTTTCCATGGTGCAACACGTAACAATACATGATCCCCAATATCAAATTCCACGTCCTTTCGATGAAGAGATCGCATAACTCTTTTGTCGATTTCATGTCTTTTTTTGTATACGTTGTCGGATCTTTTGGATCTTTTATGTAGTTATACGCTTTCAACTCTGGTCCCAACAATGTTGCTTCACCCACCTCCTCCCAACATCTTTGGAAGCGACACTTTCGTCCATACAATGCTTCAAATGGAGCCACACCTATACTTGCACGATAGCTGTTGTTGTAGGAGAATTCCACCAATGGTAAGTAATTATCCCAACTCCCTTTGAAGTCTAGGACACAGAGTCTTAATAGATATTCAAGAGTTTGAATAGTCCTCTTTAATTATCCGTCCGTTTGAGGATGGTATGCCGAATTGAATCGTAAATTCGTACCCATAGCTTTCTGCAAGCTAACCTAAAATCGTGAAGTGAATCTTGGGTCACGATCCGAAACTATAGATACTGGCATGCCATGCAACCTCACAATCTCATTTACGTACATACGAGCTAGACGTTCAAGGGAATAAGTTTCTCGTATAGGCAAGAAATGAGCAGACTTGGTTAATCTATCAACAATAACCCAAATCACATATATGCCTTGAGAAACATTGGGAAGACCCGTAATGAAATCCATGGTAACGTGTTCCCACTTCCATTCTAGAATCTCAAGTGGTTGCAATGGACCCTTTGACACTTGATGCTCCGCCTTTACACGTTGACAAGTTTAACACCTCGAGATAAACTCCGCGATCTCTCTCTTCATATTGTTCCACCAAAATGTATGTCGAAGATCACGATACATTTTAGTACTTCCAGGATGGATTGCAAACAGTGTATTGTGTGCCTCCATCATGATCTTGTACTTCAAATCAGAGTCGTTAGGAACACAAAGTCTGGAGTTGACTCAAAGTATTCCTTCTTCATCGATTCTAGCTTCTGGGATAACACCTTCTTATACTTTATTCTTCATACGCATCAGCTCCGGGTCTGTGGCTTGAGCAACTTTAACTTTATCAATTAAAGTTGGTTCTATGCGTACACTTGACATCATTACATGGGTCCCCGGAGTCTTAAACTCTATCTTCATCTTTTGTAAATCACATAAAATGGGCTTTTGTGTTGACAGCATCGCACTTGTTCCTGCATATGATCTTCTACTCAACGCGTCAGCTACCACGTTCGCTTTTCCAGGATGGTATTGAATGGTGTGGTCGTAGTCTTTCAACAGCTCAAGCCAACGTCGTTGCCGCATGTTGAGTTCCTTTTGGGCAAAGAAATATTTGAGGCTTTTATGGTCTAAATATATCTCCACTTTCTCCCCATATAAATAGTGCCTCCAGATCTTTAGCGCGAAAACAACTGCTGCCAACTCTAGATCATGAGTAGGATAATTCCTCTCATATTCTTTAAGTTGTCGCGAGGCATAGGCTATGACTTTCCCATGTTGCATGAGAACACATCCTAACCTTTTGCCTGAAGCATCGCTATAGATAACAAATCCATCTGAAGTAGATGGTATTATCAGAACAGGTGCCGAAATGAGTCTCCTCTTGAGCTCTTAGAAACTCTTCTCGCATTCCTCACTCCATACGAATTTTGTATCCTTCCGAGTCAGCTAAGTTAACAGAGTAGCGATTCGAGAAAATCCTTCCACGAATCTCCGATAATAACCAGCTAAGCCCAGAAAGCTACGTACTTCAGTCACCGACTTTGATTGCTCCCCACTTTGTATTGCTTCAATCTTCGTCGGGTCAACAGATACTCTATGTTTTGACACCACGTGCCCAAGAAATGCTACTTCCTCAAGCCAGAACTCGCATTTCTTCAACTTGGCATATGACTTATTTTCACGAAGCCTTTGAAGTACCAGCTTCAAATGGTGCTCATGATCTTCACGACTTTTGGAATATATGAGGATGTCATCAATAAAGACAACAACGAACTGATCCAAATATTCCTTGAATACTCGGTTCATCATATCCATGAAAGCCGCATGAGCATTAGTCAATCCAAAAGACATGACTAGGAATTCATAATGCCCGTACCGAGTTCTAAAGGCAGTCTTTGGAATATCCTTAGTTCTAATCTTAAATTGATGATATCCAGAAACGAAGATTGATCTTTGAGAAGAATTGTGCTCCTTGCAACTGGTCAAACAGGTCATCAATGCGAGGTAGTGGATACCTATTCTTGATGGTGACATGGTTCAATTCCCGGTAGTCAATACAAAGTCGCATACTCCCATCTTTCTTCTTTACGAATAAAACAGGAGCACCCCAAGGAGATGTACTAGGACGAATGAAATCGATGTCCAACAACTCCTGTAGTTGGACCTTTAACTCTTGAAGTTCAATAGGAGCCATTCGATATGGGGTTTTAGAAATGGGCTTTGTACCAGGTTCAAGGTCAATAAAAAATTCAACTTCGCGTTACGGGGGTAGGCCAGGAAGTTCTTCAGAAATACATCAGAAAGTCACTAACAACAAAGAATATTATTCAAATCCGACGTGTCTTTATTCAAATCCATAACATGGGCTAAGAAAGCTTGACATTTGTTTTTTAATAAACTAATGGCTTTATGGCTTGATATGACAGTGATTGATTTTAGTGGTTTAGTTGCTTGAATTCGCATAACAGGTAGATTAGGAATATAAAAATTAACAACCTTACAAAAACAATCAATTTTGGTATGATGAGTAGTTAACCAATCAATCCCTAAAATCACATCAAATGCAAGTATCTTTAAAGAGATAAGGTCAACAGATAATGTGATGGTGCCAACTTGGATCAAACAAGATTTATAAACAGTGGATGTGATAAAAGTTTCTCCTAATGGAGTTTCAACAGATAAGTCAAAGTTCAATTTTTCCGGAATTAAGTTCAAACGTTGAGCACAAGTAGGAGAGATTAAAGAATGGGTTGAACAAGTATCTAGTAAGGTATAAACTTCGCAAGAGTTTATGATTAGCTTACCCATGATCACCTCGTTTGGGTTCCTCACATTTTGACCAGTCACGACAAATGCTCTTCCAGGAACCGTTGACTTTGACTTTTCTGGGACAGCCTTTTGAGTCACCATCCCCACTGGACTTGGTTTCGCTACCGTACAATCTCTAGCGATATGTTCTTCTTTTCCACAATTATAGTATACCTTGAACTGTTGTGGATAGTTTGGGCTGATATGTCCCTCTTTTCCGTATTTATAGCATATGACCGGTGGTCGTTCTCCTCCCTTAGAATTTGTTGTTCTTTGGTCTTTGGCGTCTTGTCATTGTCATTGTTGAATCTCCTCTTTTAAAATCTCCACTTGACTCGATTCTTCTTCTATTTTCATGGCCATGATTACCACCAGAGTGGTTACCGACAATTTTTTTCAAGTATTTTTTTCTCCATTTGGTTATCATTGCTCGATGATTTCTTGCCACCGGTGATATGACCACGGTTGTGGTCCCTCGGTTGAACGTACTCATTATCTCGCTCTAATAATTGAGCACTATTGACAACATCCGAATATAAAGAAAATTTATGAGAAATGAGATATTAACGTATGTCGGGTTTCAAACCTCTCGTAAACATCCAAGCATCATCGTTCCTCATTCTCCACCAAATGAGGTGTAAAACCTAGATAACTCTGCGAACTTCGCCTCATCTTTGGGACACCGTCATGTTGTTCTCGCTCGATCTAATAAACTTTACCTCCTTCATATGATGAATACTTTAAGGAAAGTACTTGTCATTGAATAGTTTTTGAAATGTTTCCCAAGACATCTTTGAGTGTGTGGTGGATTGGTACACTTCATGATTCCCACCGATGAATCGCCTCATTAAGGAACATAAAGGTGGCGAATGGAACCTTCGTTTCCTCCGTGCATCCCAAGACATCGAATATCTTGGTAATTTGCTTGACCCATGTTTCGCCTTAATCGGATCCGCTTTCCCCGAATTACGGTGGTCCCAACTCTTTGAACTATTGGTTTGTGACAAACCGCAGCGTTGCTATCATTTTCACTGTATTTTGTACACGAGTCTTCCTAAATCGATTTTGCATAAAGCGCAAAAAGCTTCTAAACATCCATCGTTCATCATCGATCGGTGGAATTGTTTTCGGGAGGAACATTGTCATCTGTTGCACGTCTTCTTGGTTGTTGATTAAAGGTGTTTCCACCACATCGATTCACTCCATCGTTAATATTTTCAAATTTGCCATTTCTTAATAACGCCACAAAATAAGGGTTAATTAAAGAAATTGACATGCAACATAATAACCATATACTCTGACCAACCAACAAATAAGCTTAGGTAAGACACACTAGCGAAGGATTTACTCATCTCTCCCTCCTAGTTCTATTCCCCGATCTCCGGGAGACTATATCCTAAGCTCGATACCAATCATGACGCCCCCAAAATAGGTATACATCACCCATTACGGGTCGCCAAAATACTTGGTACAGAAATAACTACAACATTATAAATACAATTGTCGTGCAAAATACGACAACACATAAACTGTGAGTTTAAATACAAATATTATCTTCTAGACAATATCCACACTCAAATAAATCTTCATTACAATTATTGAAACTTTATTTTACAAAAATAGTGAGGACCACTAAATAACTTTCTAAACCTTCACTCCATACCCCGACTAGTACCCGCAACATTCTCGCCTCCTGAGAAGAAAAATGGAACAACAAGGAAAAGGGTGAGCTCAACTAGCCCAGTAAAGAATATTATGACTAAGATAATATAGAACAAATTATCATTAGTCCTCAACAGGGAAAAATCTTATAGAATATAATAGACAACAAGTTTTAGATCAATATTCGCAACGGAAATAACAAATCATTAGAAGAGTAAAGTAGAGAATGAAATCTACTATCTTTTATGATTTTAAAGTCCATCATCAATATTTTATCCCTGTAACATCAATTAATATATATCTTGAATCAAATACTCATATCTGCAATACGACCAAAATAATCAATCATATTCACAGTTGGTCATGTTCATCTTTGCACTACAAGCCAAAGATATTCATCATGTAATCGTTCATCTTTGTACTACATGCCAAAGATATTCAGCAACATCATCATTTAGGACTAAGGATGATGAAAAATATTTTTTTAAAGAAACGAATCCAGTGAAACAATTTTTCTTGTCCTTAATCCTTAATCCTTTAATAAACAATTATGGGGCAAAATTCAAGAATAAAGATCAAAACATGGATACAATCAAAACTAGTATCATAATAAACAACTTGGACAAGAAAAGAAAATTTTAATTTTTCTATGAATAGTGCCGTATACGTGAATAGTAATCCTGACACAAAAAGTTCCAAATTTGATTAAAAGTTCAGACAATATTTCGACATAATGATATTGAAAAAAATAATATCATTTACAAAAAAAAATAACATCCCTTACCTCGAAAAGACAAAGATTTATTTGGAATCTAGGATATAGTCTTTGAAGGAACTTGCACAGTATAGCAACACTCAAAGTATCAAAATACTCACAAGAATAAACTCGATAATATAGAGAGAGAAGATTTTGATTTTCGGTGTGATTTTTAATTCTAACCTAAGCACCCTATTTATAGGAAAATGCTTAGAACACCAAAACAGAAAATTTAATAAAATATTAATATAATTTTTATAAATTCCTACACACACCTTACCAGCTGATTTCAGCCATTTAACACATTCAAGTGGGGCCCACCAAATGAAAAAACGTTTTTCTTAAAAAAAATAATTAAAACTTCAAAAATCAATTCTTCCGGAACTTCAATAATTCATAATAAATAGCCCTTTTATCAGAAAAATTCAAATCTTATGTCCATTCCATAGGAAATTCAATTCTCTACAATTTTGTAGTTTTAAGTTTTTCCAAATTCCAAGCAGAAATTGACCGAAATCCACATACAGATGATTTTGCAGGCTATAATCAAATTTCAGTCCAAAAATGGGGTCCATCAACATGAAAAACATGTTTTAAACATTTATTGTAACAAAAATACTCCTCCTCCTCATTTATTCATATATCACACCCTCATTGTAAAAATATCATCATTATTATATTATTATAATATAATAATATATTATTATAATATAATAATATATTATTTTATCCGAAAAGATAAAATATCAATTTTCAACAATTGTCACTTTTAAAAATTTTCTCCATCTATATCCACATAAAATAAATATTTTTCTTATCATATAAATCAACCAGGTTGTTCCCAGGAAAGAGGGGGCCTTCTGATAAGGATTTCTCCTTACTAGCGGGCAATTACCTAACCTCTCCTTGACAGAACTTTCTAGACATTGCCAATAATGTTATCTAGTAATATTATTAAAATAATATAAATTATTGATCTGATAATGGAAAATATTGTGCAGTGATAATTAAAACAACAATAATATAACAATTATTGAGTAAAATATTGAACAGTAATTACTGTAACAATTATTGAGTAGTGTCTTCTTACGTAAGAATCAATAATTGGTGCAATACCGCAATCAATGTTACCACGTATTCATCGTGTTTTAACCCTTTGGGTATTTCAATGAGTGTTAAGCAGTAATAACTACACCGTTATTTAAAAAACTCATACTTGTCGTTTTTCTTCATCCAATCGCTTTTTAGTTATGGGGCCCAAGCTAGATTGCTAATATTCCGTCGCATAAAGAATATTCCACGACCAAACGAATATTCCAGACAACAATGAATATTTTATAACCACTTGCTTATTTAAAATGATTGTGCATTTTACCCATAACTAACCACATTAATTATATCAACCCTTACTATTGCAAAATAATAAATAGAGGAAATTTCATTTTATTTATAAAAAGTTGGGGTCTTACATAAAATATTGATGATGGATTTTTAAATCTTAGAAGATAGTAGAACTCATTCTTTACTTGACTCTTCTAATGGATTCTTTATTTCATTGCATTTGCTGATCTAAAACTTGTTGTCTATTATATTCTATCGATTTTTTTCCTGTTGAGGACTAATGATAATTTGTTGTATATTATCTTAGTCATAATATTCTTTACCGGGCTAGTTGAGCTCACCTTTTCCTTGTTTTTCCATTTTTCTTCTCAGGAGGTGAGAATATAGCCGGGACTAGCCGGGGTATGGAGTGATGATTAAAGATAGCTATTTTAGTAGTCCTCACTATTTTATAAAATAGTGTATTAATAAATGTAATGAGGACTTATTTGAGTGTGGATATTTTCTAGCAGACAATATTTGTATTAAAACTCACAGCTTGTGTATTTGTCATATTTTACACGACAATTGTATTAATAAACTTGTTGTTGTCACAGTTGGTATCAAAGCTTAGAGATATGATCTCTGGCGGAGATCGAGAAATAGAACTAGGAGGGGAGAGATGAGTAAATCCTTTGCTAGTGTGTCCTACCTAAGCTTATTTGTTGGTTGGTCATAATATAGGGATATTATGTGACATGTTAATTTGTTTAATTAACCTTTATTTTATGGCAGTATTTAAGATGGCAGCTGAGAACGTTAACAATGGAGTGTATGAGACTGTGGAGACACCTTTAGTCATAAACCATGAGAACGTGCAATATGAAGGCAATATTCCTCCTGTAAACAACACGACCGAATAAACGATGAATGATGGGATGTTTAGAAGCTTTTTGGAGTTCATTCAAAATTAGACGAGGGAGACTCGTGTACAGAATACGGGTGGAAATGATAGTAACGTACGGTTTGTCACGGCCAAGCAGTTCAAAGAGTTGGGACCACCTGAGTTCTTTGGAAAGCCGGATCTGATCAAGGCGAAAATGTGGGTCAAATAAATTACCAAGATATTTGATGTCTTGGGATGCACGGAGGAACAGAAGGTTCCATTCGCCACCTTTATGTTCCGTGGTGAGGCAGATTACTGGTGGGAATCTGTGAAGCATACCACCCAGCCAAGCCGCACTCAGTATGTCTTGGGAAACATTTCAAAAACTGTTTAATGACAAGTACTTTCCTGAAAGTATTCGTCATATGAAAGAGGTAGAGTTTATTAGGCGGAGCGAGAACAACATGGCGGTGTCCCGATGAGGCGAAGTTCACGCGAGTTATCGAGGTTTGCACCTCATTTGGTAGAAAATGAGGAACGTATGACGAGGATGTTTCTGAGAGGTCTGAAACTCGAAATTCGTCAATACCTTATCTCTCATAAATTTTCTCTATATTCAGATGTTGTCAACAGGGCTCAATTATTAGAGCGAGATAATGAGTATGTACAACCGAGGGACCACAACCAGGGTCAGACCAGTGGCAGCAGCCATCGGAGCAATGATAACCAGCGGGGAGGAAAGATTACGGACAAAAGCGGTAACCACTCTAGTGGTAATCATGGCCATGATAATAGAAGAAGCGAGTTGGGAGGAGATTTCAAGAAGCGAAGATACAATAATGATAACGTGAAGACGTCAACACCAACTGGTTCTAGGGGAGGAGAACGACCACCGGTCGTATGTTATACATGCGAAAAAGAGGATCATATCAGCCCAAACTGCCCACAACAATCCAAGGTATGTTATAACTGTGGAAAAGAAGGTCATATAGCTCGAGACTGTTCTATAGCAAAACCAAGTTCAGCGGGGATGGTGACTCCAAAGGCTGTCTCGGATAAGTCAAAATCAGTGGTTCCTGGAAGAGTGTTTGTCGTAACTGGCCAAAACGCAAGAAACCCGAACGAGGTGATTACGGGTAAGCTTATCATAAACTCTTACGAAGTTTATACTGTACTAGATACCAGTTCTACCCATTCTTTTATCTCTCCTGCTTGTGCTCAACGTTTAAACTTGACTATGGAGAAAATGGACTTTGACTTATCTTTTAAAACTCCGTTAGGAGAAACTTTTGTCACATCCACTGTTTATAAATCTTGTTTGATCCTAGTTGGCACCATCACATTACCTGTTAACCTTATTTCTTTAAAGATACTTGCTTTTGATGTGATTTTAGGGATTGATTAGTTAACCACTCATCATGCCAAAATTGATTGTTTTCGTAAGGTTGTTAGTTTTCATATTCCTAACCAACCTGTTATACGAATTCAAGCAACTAAACCACTAAAATCAGTCACTGTCATATCAAGCCATAAAGCTATTCGTTTATTGAGAAACAGTTGTCAAGCTTTCTTAGCCCATGTTATGGATTTGAATAAAGACATGTTAGATTTGGATAATATTTCTGTTGTTAATGAATTTTCTGACATATTTCTTGAAGAACTTCTCGGTCTACCTCTAGAACGTGAAGTTGAATTCTTTATTGAACTTGAACCGGGTACAAAACCCATTTCTAAAACCCCATATCGAATGGCTCCTATTGAACTTCAGGAGTTAAAGGTCCAACTACAGGAGTTGTTAGACATCAGTTTTATTCGTCCTAGTACATCTCCTTAGGGTGCTCCTAATTTATTCGTAAAGAAGAAGGACGGGAGTATGCGACTTTGTATTGACTACCGAGAATTGAACCATGTCACCATCAAGAATAGGTATCCGTTACCTCGCATTGACAACCTGTTTGACCAGTTGAAAGGAGCACAATTCTTTTCAAAGATTGATCTTCGATTACGGATATCATCAATTTGAAGATTAAAAGCGAGGATATTAGAAGACGCCTTTAGAACTTCGATGCGGGCATTATGAATTCTTAGTCATGTCTTTTGGATTGACTAATGCTCATGTTGCTTTCATGGATATGATGAACCGAGTATTCAAGGAATATTTGGATCAGTTCGTTGTTGTCTTTATTGATGACATCCTCATCTATTCCAAAAGCCGTGAAGATCATGAGCACCATTTGAAGCTGATACTTGAAAGGCTTCATGAAAATAAGCTATATGCCAAGCTGAAGAAATGCGAGTTCTAGCTTGAGGAAGTAGCATTCCTTGGGCATGTGGTGTTAAAACATGGAGTATCTGTTGACCCGACAAAGATTGAAGCAATAAAAAGTTGGGAGCAACAAGCAAAAGTCGATGAATGAAATGCGTAGCTTTACGGGCTTAATTTGGTTATTATCGGAGATTCGTGGAAGGATTTTTCGAATCGCTACTAAGTAAACTAAGCTAACTCAGAAAGATATAAAATTCATATGGAGCGAGGAATGTGAGAAGAGTTTCCAAGAGCTCAAGAGGAGACTCATTTCGGGCGCCCTGTTACAGCAATACCATCTGGTTCGGATGGATTTGTTATCTCTGACGATGCTTGAAGCAAAGGGTTAGGATGTGTTCTCATGCAACATGGGAAAGTCATAGCCTATGCCTCGCGATAACTCAAAGAATATGAGAGGAATTATCCTACTCATGATCTAGAGTTGGCAACAGTCGTTTTCGCGTTGAAAATTTGGAGACACTACCTGTATGGGGAGAAAGTGGAGATCTATACGGATCATAAAAGCCTTAAATATTTCTTCACCTAAAAAGAACTCAACATGTGGCAACGACGTTGGCTTGAGTTGTTGAAAGATTACGATCACACTATTCAATATCATCCTGATAAAGCGAACGTAGTAGCTGACGCATTGAGTATAAGATCATATGCGGGTACGAGTGCGATATTGTCAACGCAAAGACCCATTTTGTATGACTTGCAAATGATGGAGATAGAATTAAAGACTCCAGGGACCCACGTGATGATGGCGAATATACGAGTAGAACCGAATTTAATCGATAAAGTTAAAGCTTCTCAAGCTACGGACCTGGGGCTGATGCGTATGAAGAAGAAAGTGCAAGAAGGTGCTATTCCAGAAGCAAGAATAGATGAAGAAGGAATACTTCTAGTCAACTCCAAACTTTACGTTCCTAACAATTCTAACTTGAAGCATAGAATCATGATGGAGGCACACAACACACCGTTTGCAATCCATCCTGGTAGTACCAAAATGTATCATGATCTTCGACATACATTTTGGTGGAATACTATGAAGAGAGAGATAACGGAGTTTATCTCGAGGTGCTTAACTTGTCAACGTGTAAAGGCGGAGCATCAAGTGCCAAAGGGTCCATTGCAACCATTTGAGATTCCAAAATGGAAGTGGGAACACGTTACCATGGATTTCGTTACGGGTCTTCCCAAGGTTTTTCAAGGCATAGATGCGATTTGGGTTATTGTTGATGGATTAACCAAGTCTGCTCATTTCTTACCTATACGAGAAACTTATTCCCTTGAACGTCTTGCTAGTATGTACGTGAATGAGATTGTGAGGTTACATGGCATGCTAGTATCCATAGTTTCGGATCGTGACCCAAGATTCACTTCACGATTTTGGGTTAGCTTGCAGAAAGCTATGGGCATGGATTTACGATTTAGTTTGGCATACCATCCTCAAATGGACAGACAATCAAAGTGGACTATTCAAACTCTTGAAGATCTATTAAGACTTTGTATCCTTGATTTCAAAGAAAGTTGGGATAAGTATTTACCATTGGTGGAATTCTCCTACAACAACAGTTATCAAATAAGTATAGGTATGGCTCCATTTGAGGCGTTGTATGGACGAAAATGTCATTCTCCAGTATGTTGGGATGAGGTGGGAGAAGCAACGTTATTGGGACCAGAATTGGTACGCATGACTACAAAAAAGATCCAAATGATTCGACAACGTATACAAACGGCACAAGATCGATAAAAGAGTTATGCGGGTCTTCATCGAAAGGACGTGGAATTTGGTATTGGGGATCATGTATTATTACGTGTTGCTCCATGGAAGGGAGTTAAAAGATTTGAGAAGAGAGGAAAGCTCAATCCACGATTTATTGGTCCATTTCAAATTCTTGACCGAGTAGGAAATGTGGCCTATAGACTCGCGTTACCTCTAAGCATGTCTCATTTTCATAATGTTTTTCACATATCTATGCTTCGTAAATATGTGAAAGACCCAAACCACATTATTGAGTTAGAACCAGACGAGATAACCAAAGATTTAACGTACGAGGAGGTACCTGTTAAAATCTTGGATAGGAAAGAGCATGTCCTACGCACCAAGATTATACCACAAGTTAGATTTTGTGGAGGAACCATGCTATTGAGGAAATGACATGGGAGTTGGAGTTGGAAATGAAATTGAGGTATCCTTACCTTTTCGAAACACCAGGTACGTACGTCAATTTCGAGGATAAAATTTTATAAGGAGGGGAGGTTGTAAGACCCCAACTTTTTATAAATAAAATTAAATTTTCCTCTAATTATTATTGTGAATAATAAGGTGTTAATTTGATATAATGTTTTGGTTATGGGTGAAATGTGCAAATTTTACAAAATAAGTAAGTGGTTAGAAAATATTCATTGTTGTCGGGGAATATTCGTTTGGTCATGGAATATTCTTGTTGTCGGGGAATATTCATACGACGGCACAACCATTTGTGGGCCCCATAATGGAAAACGGATTGGATGAAGAAAAAAGACAAAGTATGAGTTTTTATAAATAACGGCGTAGTTGTTACCGTTAACACTGTTGGATTACCTGGTGGTTAAAATACGATGTCTGGCGTGGTTGCATAAAGTAGCTTTACGGTATTGCACAGTATTTTTGAATTATTGATCCTTACGTAAGAAGGCACTACTCAATAATTGTTACAGTAATTACTGTTCAATATTTTATTTTATTGATTCAATAATTACTGCGTTGATATTTTATATTATTGTTGTTCGATAATTGTCCAACGACCTGATATTTCCATTATCGGATCAATAATTCATATTATTTGAATAATATTATTAGATAACATTATTGGCAATGTCTAGAAAGTTCTGTCGAGGAGAGGTTAGATAATTTAATTGCGCGCCAGTAAGGAGAAATCCTTATCGGAAAGCCCCCTCTTTCTTGGAAACTGCCTGGTTGTCATTATTGTGATTTTGTAATATTATTTGTGAATAATTAATTATTGATTTATATGATAAGAAAATATTTATTTGATGCAGATATAAATGATGGATTTATTTATGTGGTTATAAATGAAGGAATTAATGTTGAGGTGTTTTATCAGTATTTTGTCGGATTGGAGGTATTAAAAACTCAAATCGGTGTTCTTAAAGTTCTATTGCGTGAGTTATAATTTTAATCCGACCGTTGGATCGTTGTGATTTTTAAATATGTTATACATATATAAGTTGAGTATATGTCCACAAATTTTGAATCGTTGAAAATTAACGCATGATTTGTTATGAATTTTAAAAGGTGTTGAGAATCATCCGTTTATGGATTTCGGATATTTTTTGTCTGGAATTTGAAAAAACTTAAAGCTACAAAGTTGTAGAGAATTCGATTTCATGCGGAATGGACATAAAATTCGTATTTTTCTGATGAAAGGGCTATTTATTATGAATTATTGAAATTTTGGAAATTAAAATGTTCTTATTAAAAATGGGGTGGGACCCACTTTTATTTTTTTGAAACATGTGGGCTGCTAATATTTTTAGAAATGGCAGGCCAGAATTGTCAACAATATTGGCGTGGAAGAAAATTGTAAAAATATTATTATTTTATTATTTTAGTCTCCTATGGCGTTATGACATTTTCCTATAAATAGGCGCTTAGGTTAGAATTGAAAATCACACCAGAAACAAGTTTTCTTTCTCTCTATATTATCGAGCATATTTTTGTGAGTATTTAGATACTTTGAGAGTTGCTATTCAGTGCAAGTTTCCTTCGGCTTTACATCCGATATTCCGGTCAGAAGCACTGTTATTTTGAGGTAAGGGATATTATTTTCTTTATAAATGATATTATTTTCTTCAATATCATTATGCTGAAATATTGGTCTGGACTTTTTATCAAATTTGAAACTTTTTGTGTCGGGGTTATTATTCACGTATACGACACTATTCACGAATACGACACTATTCATCGAAAAATGAAAATTTTCCTTTTTGTCCAAAATGTCTATTATGGTTACTATCTTTGATTGTATCCATGTTTTGATCTTCATTTTTAGAATGCTGCTTCATATTTGGTTATTATGGAGTATTATTGAATTTGGATAAACTGTAATACAAATCCCTAATATTTGTCCTTTTGTCTCACTCGATTCATTTTCTTTAAGATATTTTTCATCATCCTCAGTCCTTAATGATGATTACTACTGAATATCTTTGGCCTGTAGTGCAAAGATTAATGATTAATTTATGAATATCTTTGGCCCGTAGTGCAAAGATGAACATGTGTTGAGATAAACATGATCGACTGGTGATATAAATGAATATCTTTGGCCTATAGTGCAAAGATGAATATTTGATTCAAGATATATTGATTGTTGTTACAGGGATAAAATATTGATGATGAATTTTTAAATCTTAGAAGATAGTAGAACTCATTCTCTATTTGACTCTTCTAATGGATTCCTGTTTCTGCTGCATTTGCTGATCTAAAACTTATTGTCTATTATATTCTATCAGATTTTTCTCTGTTGAGGACTAATGATTATTTGTTGTATATTATCTTAGTCATAATATTCTTTACTGGGCTAGTTGAGCTCACCCTTTTCCTTGTTGTTCCATTTTTCTTTTCAGGAGGTGAGAATATAGCAAGGACTAGCCGGGGTATGGAGTGATGATTGAAGATAGCTATTTTAGTAGTCCTTACTATTTTGTAAAATAGTGTATTAATAAATGTAATGAGGACTTATTTGAGTGTGGATATTGTCTAGAAGACAATATGTAACGATCGACAAATTTGTAATTTAATTTAAATATTTAAGGAATTAAATAAATAATTTATTTATTGAGAAAAATATATATTTGATGAATTGTGATGAATTAATTTAGTAACTAAATTAATTAATGTTAATTGAATCAAGTAATGATAATTTTATTTGTTGGATTTAATTTAAGGAGATAATTAAATTAAATCAATTGCTTAATATTTAAGAAATTAGTTAAATTAAATGAATTGTTTAATTTAAAGGAAATAAATAAATTAAAAATAGTGATGTGTCTAATTTATTAATTAAATTAGATATATAATTATTTATTAATGATAATAAGATTTTTATTATTAGTATTATAAGTTATTTAAATTAACTAAACTAAGATATTTAAATTAATCAACTAAAAGTGTGACATAAAACTATATAATATAAATGTTATTAAAATAATTTAGTTGGGAGAGTTGGTTAGCCAAACAAGGCCTTATGGCCTTTGGCATTATTCAACTGACGCTACCTTTTTGTTTTTCAACCTGACGTTTGTGGGAGACCAGTTATATTATTCCTACGCGTCTATTTTTCTAAAGCAAAATATCAGAGTGTTGAGAGAGAGAGCTTGGAAGAAGAAAACACAGTGATATTGGAGGGTTAGAGAAGAAGGGTTTTGGGGAAAGGATTTCTCTTAGTTTGGCTATCATATCATCAAAGATTAAGGTATAAACTATTCCTATTGTTATTCTTTAGTTTTGGTGGTATATGTATATATCTTCTCGGTATGATTTGGAAATCACGAGATTGTGATGTATACATGTTCTTATAGAATTTCAAAACTCTGTTAATTATTATGTAAACATGTTATCTGTTATCAAATTCATGAGAAATTGGGTTGAGGAAGAAAAGGAAAATCACAGTGTTTGTGTTCTTGTTATATGACCTTAGAAAGTACCAAATTTCTTGTTCAATATATGATGTAATCTGTAATTTGTTGATGGATTATGATAATATGTTAAGAAATGAAAACAATGCAGTTTAAATTATGTCAATTGATTGAAAAACGAATTCGTGGTGATCAAATTCGTTTAAAGGCGTAAAAAATGGAGTTTTCATGAGAAAACATGAAATTTAAGGAATTAAAATAGTTTAATTTGATGTTTAATTGTTCTAAGTTAATGAATATGTGAGGAAACATGTATGTGTTAGTTTTATATCAATTGGATGTGCTAATTTCACCATTTGATGGGTGAAATTTGTGTTTATTGGGCTAAAAATGGCTCTTTATTCACTACCTCTAGTCTCTGCGTCAATCAATACGAATCTGCGTAGGCGTTGCGCGGTGCCAAGAAAAAAAATGTGTAAATTGCTTTGTCCCAAGCCTAAGTGTGGCGCAGCTGCGCCACACCCTAAACTGAGACAGTGAGGTCTGCTTATTGGCAGATCATGCGTAGTGGACTTATATTAGTTTAGCATGCATGTTAATGATGTTGAGGCATAATATAAACCACAATAACAGATTGTCATGCGTTGTTATATAAAGTGTAAAAGAATTTAAGTGATTACTTGAATAAGTTATGTAATGAACCAAATGTGATGTTTTCAAAAGTTGAATATAAATGATAAGGTTTATAGTGTGATTTCAGAATCGTTAAGGTGTTAACTAACGTGGTTAGGTGCTAGGTTAGGGTTATGACCTAAATGATGGTTTAAACCCTAAAAGCTAATATTCATGCAATTAATTATTGTTGCGATTTCAATGATACGTGTAGGATAATCAGAGATTATTTTTATTTGTGTAGCTTACAATCAAGGCAATTTCTAACTCTACCTTGGTATTATTGAGCAAGTTCCTAAAACTTAACTCTTTACATTGAGTAAAGCTTTCTAACTTCATTCTTTCAATATTGCACGCAAGTTTTCATTCCTATATTATTATTCTGCAAGTTCCTAACTTTCTTTATGAAGTTGAGCAAGATTAACCTATCTTGCGTATGTTTGTACAAGCTTGTGTAACCTAATTCGTTACATTGAGCGAGATTTAGTTTCCTAATTATTATTCAAAGCATATACTGTTCTAATACATTGATTCAAGGGAGATTATTTTAACTCTTCTGTAGCGCTTTGCATGTATATCATGTTTACTCAATTATATACTATTGTTATTCAATCTTTGACTTTGATAACCTTGTTCATAGCTTTATCGTTGTATTAAAATTTTCAAGTAGTAAGCAAACCTTTATTGATTGAATTAATCTATATTCGAACAATGTTCTAAAATTCTAGAAACACTGATAAGCTAGTTCCAAACTAAACTTTCTTTAGTGCAGAAATTCTTAATCCAAACTGAGACGAACAACCCTAACATAGGGGATTTTGTACGTGTAACGTTTAGATGTTTGTGCATAATACATGGTACAAAGGTGATCCCCTAAGTACATTGAGAAGGGTTAAAGTATAGTCTAAATATATTAAGGTTGGGTAATAATACCTAAGTACTGGGGACATAGTTCGTGGTCTTAAGACCCTCGAGATAATTAAAGTTCAAACTTGTTTTTATTTTGATTTGAAAAACAAGTTCCTTATTGTTCAACTTTCTTTGTTCACTCTCATGTTATTATCATTTTACTACGTTACTATATCGGTGAGCATTTGTTTGCTCACTCTTTGCAATTCTTTCCGCTGACTAAAGTGGAGAAAGTTGACGAGCCGTCGACTAGCAAAGGCAAGGGCAAGATGTACAAATGATGAAGACTTTTGAGAATTTTATTTTAATGAATTATGTTAATGACTTGTTTTGATATGTGATGTATCCTGCAAACTTATGTAATAATTTTAAGGTTTGATTACCTGGGATTTAATTCGAGATGATGATGTAACCCTTTAATGGGAGAGATTATTGTTAAGTTATTTTAATCATGTTTTTATCCTTTATTATGGGTAGTTAGATGTAATAGTTTTTGATAAGTGAGCACCAAATCCTGTGGGAATGGAGTACCTGGATTTGGGGGTGTCACACAATATTTTTATTAAAACTCACAGCTTGTGTATTTGTCATATTTTACACGACAATTGTATTAATAAACTTGTAGTTATTTCTGTACCATGTATTTGGCGACTCAGAATGAGTGATGTATTGTAAGACCCCAACTTTTATGAATATAGGTGAATTTTCTATAATTATCATTTTTGAATATTATGGAATGAATTTGATATAATATTATATTTGTGGGTAATAGTTATAAATTTTGCAAAGTACGCAAGTAGTTATATAATATTTGATTGGTCAGGAAATATTCATTTTAACAGGGAATATTCGTACGACGTCACAATCATTGGTGGACCCCACAACAAAATTATTGTCGAATTGAGAAAACGACAAAAATATTTTATGAAACACCCGGTGTTAAAAGTACAGGAATACGCGTGGTTGCATACTAGCACACGGTATTGATTATTGATGCTTACGTGAGAAGTCACTCAGTTTTGTTCAATTATTGCTTCAGTAATTGTTGTATAGTATCTCACGTTAATTGATTCAATTATTGTCGATATTTTATATATTATTAAATCAATAATTGAGACGACGAAGTTATTAATATTATTATTTGCAATATTAACGATGTCTATAAGTTCTGCCAAGGAGGAGTTTGGTCACCTAATTGCATGCCAATAGAGAGAAATCCTTATTGGAAAGCCCCCTCTTTCCTGAGAACGACCTGATCGATTAATAGTGTGAATTATAATAATGATGATGAAGTTTTGTTTTATTAGTATTATTAATGTAATAAAACAGAAAAGCTTTTTATATAAAACAGAATAATTTTATAAAGTTATTCGTTTTATTAGACTATAAATAGAATATATTATATTTTATTATGCATAGTATTTGCATAGTACCTGCATAGTGTTTGCATAGTAAAATCTTTTTATATAAAACAGAATACTTTTATAAAGTTATTCATTTTATTAGATTATAAATAGAATATATAATATTTTATTTAAAAGATTTTGTTTTATTAGAATATTTTATAGTAAACCAACTGGACCGTCTGCTTAAAAGTAAATCAATACGGGACTGATTCAGAATCTATTAGATCCATTCTCCTATAAATAGAAGCTCATTCCTTCATTATTTCTTACAAATTCACTGAAACTCTAAAGAGAGAAACTATAGAGAGAAAGAAGAAAAGTATTCTCCTACTTCACTACTTCTATATCTAGTTGTTCTAAGGTAAGGGTATTATTTCTTTTGTATTGATGAAGAGAACTTATGTTATTCTATTCTTTATTATTCTGTTGGAATAACCTGTATACTCGGACTACCCTATACTTGGTAAAATTCTTCTGTTATTCCATTCTTTATTATTATGTTGGAATAACCTATCTATGTGAAGTACCGCATACATGGTGAAATTCTTCTGTTATTCCATTCTTTATTATTATGTTGGAATAACCTGTCTATGCGAAGTACCGCATACATGGTGAAATTCTTCTATTGTTCCATTATTTATTATTATGTTGAAATAACTTGTCTATGCGATGTACCGCATACATGGTAAAATTCTTCTGTTATTACATTCTTTATTATTCTGTTGGAACATCCTTTCTGTGCGTTTACGCATGACCTGGTTCCATTATTTATTATTCTGTTGGAATATCCTGTCTGTGCGTTTACGCATGACCTAGTTCCGTTATTTATTATTCTGTTGGAATATCCTGTCTGTGCGTTTATGCATGACCTGGTTCCGTTATTTATTATTCTTGTAAAATCCCAAATTTTACGAATAAAGATTTAATTTTCTCGAAATATTTTTTTGAATATTATGGTGTGAATTTGAGATAATGTTATAGTTGTGGGTAGTATTTATAAATTTTGCAAAGTATGCAAGTTGTTATATAATATTCGATTGGTCGGGGAATATTCGCTTTAACGTGGGAATATTAAATGCGACGACACAATCATTAAGTGGACCCCACAACGGAATTATTGTCGGATTGAAAAAATGATAAAAATATTTTATAAAAATAACAGCGGAAGTTTTACCGTTAATATTGTTGAACTACTCAGTTATAAAAGTACAAGAATACGTGTGGTTGCATAGTAGCACACAATATTAATTATTGATGCTTACGTGAGAAGCTACTTAGTTTTGTTCAATTTATTGCTTCAGTAATTGTTGCATAGTATCTCACGTTATTTGATTCAATTATTGTCGATATTTTGTATGTTATTAAATCAATAATTGAGATAACAAAGTTGTTAATATTATTATTTGCATTATTAACGATGTCTAGAAGTTCTGCCAAGGAGAGGTTTGGTCACCTAATTGCGCGCTAATAAAGTAGTAAATCCTTATTGAAAGCCCTCTTTCACGAGGAACGACACAGTCAATTAATAGTGTGAATAATAATAATGATGATGAAGTTTTATTTTATTAGTATTATTAATGTAATAAAATAGAAAAACTTTTTATATAAAACAGAATACTTTTATAAAGTTATTCATTTTATTAGGCTAATAGTAAAATCTTTTTATATAAAACAGAATACTTTTATAAAGTTATTCGTTTTATTAGACAATAATTAGAATATATTATATTTTATTATGCATAGTGCCTGCATAATGTTTGCATAGTAAAATCTTTTTAAAAGTTATTCGTTTTATTAGATTATAAATAGAATATATTATATTTTATTGTAAACCAATACGACCGTCTAGTTTAAAGTAAATCGATCCGACCGTTCATGGATTGGTTACTTATTGATCCATTCTTATATAAATAGAAGCTCATTCCTTCATTATTTCTTACGAATTCACTGAAACTCTAGAGAGAGAAACTATAGAGAGAAAGAAGAAAAGTATTCTGCTACTTCACTACTTCTTTATCTAGTTCTTCTTTATAAGGTAAGGGCTATTATTTCTTTCGTATTCATGAAGAGAACTTTTGTTATTCCATTCCTTATTATTATGTTGAAATAACCTGTATATGCGAAGTACCGCATACATGGTGATATTCTTTACATTATTCATTCCTTATTATTATGTTGGAATAACTTTGTATATATCAAGCAATATATATGGTGAAATTCTTCTATTATTCTATTCTTTATTATTCTATCGAAATATCACATGCAATGCGCTTTCTTGGGACCTAGTTCCATTATTTATTATTACGTTAGAATAACATGTCTATCTTGATACCGCATGCATGGTGATTTCATTGTTATTCCATTCTTTAATATTACATTGGAATATCCTATCGCAATTGCGTATTCGCTGACCTAGTTAGATTAATTATTATTACATTGGAATAACTTTGTCTATCTGATCGACATGCATTTATTATTCCATTCTTTATTATACTCAGTTGGTTAAAGTTTTGACTTCTATACTCCATGAAATTAGTAGAATATCCTTGATATTTGCGCTTCATCGATATCTTTTCATGGAAATATTCTTACGAGCATTCTTGAATTTTACTCTACAAAGAAGTATCATGTTGACAATTTGGACGTTATTAGTTCCTGGATAATTTAATTCTTGAACTTTTTTTTTATTGAATTATTATGTCATTGTCATGATGAGTTATGTTGGTTGTTATGTGAAAACATGAAAGTTTCTTAGAAATCACAAAGGGTTGAAAATAAGATTTTGGTGAAAATGGAACATGAAATTCAATTGGCCATATCTCTTATTATATTTTGAATGTTTGAGTGTGGTCAAGTTCTAGAGTTAGATCTATAAGTTTTGTAGCATCTCCAAGTGGAATCACTGGAAAATGTGTTGTAGATTTTTGTGTGGACTGTTTTTAACAAAAGAGTCCAAACCTGCAAAAGAGGAAAATTCTACTGCCCAGAAACTTTAAGGGGCTGTTTCGGCCACTTAATTTGTGAGAAAAATTCTGGCCTTTTGGGACACGAAAGTATATGGTATAAAGAACCTCCTGTCCAAAAATGAGCTCATTCCGACTAAAAATGAGCAAGTTATGACCATTTTAATATTTAGGTTTTTCCGACGAAAAATGCTATAACCGGAGTTCTATAACTCCGATTACCATCAAATTTAAACTGGTAGATCACGTTAACATGCGTAAGATCCTGCCAAGATTTGGGAATTTCTGGAGTTAAACTTGAGGTAGCTAATTTCTTAAGGAATTAATTAGAAATTGATTTTTGAAAAATAGTAAATGAATTTTAAAAATTCTGAGAAAAATGTATGTTCATTATGGGACTATATACTGCTAAATCCCAGAAAAAGAAATATTTTTGGGACTGATTTGATATTTTTCATGAAAATAGTTTAGTTACGAGCATATGAGTTAAATATGTTATGTGAGGTAACAAAGTTGGAAAATAGGATTTTATGGCTTGGAAATCCTATATAAGGTATATGCATATTTTTGATGAGGGATTTGATCATTGGTGATGAAATCTTATGAGTATGGCATTCTTTGGATGATTAAATGCATTATCTGGTAAAGTGTAAACAATTGAAATAAATTATTTTTAAGTTTAGAGGTGATTAAAATATTGTTATAATATTAATAATATTAGATTATAAGTTTATTAAGTGATTGATAATATTTGGATAAATTTAAAGTCTTTAATATTTATCCTTGTTTTAGTTTGATTAATGCTGATATCATTGTCATCATCCTCATGCTTATATGGTGATGAAAGTTATCTTTGGCTTACGTGCGAAGATGGACTGTTATTTATTGAATTATATATCTTTGGCTTTCGTGCAAAAATGGATTGTTGATTATTGGTTTATTTGTTGTATATCTTTGGCTTACGTGCAGAGATGGACTTGGTATGATTATAACCAGGGATTATTCAGTATAGTCATGACCATTGATGATTTAAAGAATATCCTTGGCCCGTAGTGCAAGGGTGATTTGATGATGTGGTTTATTTATTAAGCTGAGTCTCAGCGATATAAAAAAATTGATGAAAACATTTTAAATCATAGAAGATAGTAGATTTTATTCTCTACTTGACTCTTCTAAAGGATTGCTTGTCTCGCTGCAGTTAAACTTGTTGTCTATTGTATTTTATTAGTTTAACATTGTTAAAGATTACTGATAATTTATTCTGCATTATCTTAGTCATAATATTTCTTACTGGGCTAGTTGAGCTCACCCTTTCTTTCACTGTTCTCTTCAGGAAATGAGAATGCAGACGGGACTAGTCGGGGAACGGAGTGATAGTCCAGATGATAATATTAGTAGTCCTCACTATTCTGTTAAATAGTGTGACAATAAATGTATTGAGGACTCTATTTGAGAGTGGATATTGTCTAGAAGGCAATATTCCTGTTTAAACTCTCTGCTATGTTTTGTCGTATAATACATGACGTTTGTATAATTAAGTTTGTATTTGTATTTTGTACCATGTATTTGGCGACTCAAGATGGGTGATGTATACCTATTTTGGGGGCGTCACAATTCTATTGGAATAACTTGTATGTGCGGTCTATCGCATGCATGGTGATTTCTTTTGTTATTCCATTCTTTACTATACTTAGTTGGTTAAAGTTTTGGCTTTGATACTCCATGAAATTAATGGAATATCTTTGATATTTGGTCTTCATCCAATATCTTTTCATGGAAATATTCTTCTGAGCATTCTTGAATTTTACTCTACAAAGAAGTATCATGTTGACAATTTGGACGTTATTAGTTCCTAGATAAATTAATTCTTGAACTTGTTTTATTGAATTCTTATATCATTGTCATCATCCTCATGTTTATATTATGTTGAAAGTCATCTGTATTCGTAGTGCATAGATGGACTTGGTATGATTATGACCAGGGATTAATCGGTATAATCATGACCATAATGTTATAAATGATGTGGTAAAAGTCCTCATTGGCCCGTACTACATTGATGGACAGTTGTTGGCATGATAATGACCATTGATGAATACACAAATATCCTTGGCCTGTAGTGCATGGATAATTTGTGGTTGTGATACTAATGAATATCCTTGGCCGTAGTGCAAGGATGATGTGGATTATTTATTAAGCTAAGTCCCAGCGATAAAAGTGATGAAAACCCTTTTAAATCATAAAAGATAGTAGATTTTATTCTCTACTTGACTCTTTTAATGGATTGTTTGTTCCGCTGCAGTTAAACTTGATGTTTGTTATATTGTATCAGTTTAACACTATTGAAGGCTAATGATAATTTATTCTGTATTATCTTAGTCATAATATTTCTTACTGGGCTAGTTGAGCTCACCCTTTTACTTTCATTGTTCTCTTCAGGAAATGAGAACGTAGCAGGGACTAGTCGGGGAACAGAGTGACGGTCCAGATAATAATGTTAGTAGTCCTCACTATTCTATTAAATAGTGTGATAATAAATGTAATGAGGACTCAATTGAGTGTGGATATTGTCTAGATGATAATATTTGTATTAAAACTCAGAGCATATGTTTTGTCGTATTTTTACATTTATTGTATAATTAAGTTGTATTTGAATTTTGTACCATGTATTTGGTGACTCAAGATGGGTGATGTATACCTATTTTGGGGGCGTCACAGTTGATATCAGAGCTTAGGGATATGATCCCTGGCTGAGATGTCAAACAAGAATTAGGAGGGGAGAGACGGGGAATTCCTTCGCTAGTATGACCTACCTAAGTTTATTTGGCATTTAATTGGTCGGTCAGAGTATAGGGATAATATATTGCATGTCAATTAACCTTTGTTTTGTGGCAGTATTTGAAAATGGCATCCGAGAATGTTGAGATTAGCAATGGAGCATAGGAGACCGTTGAGTCTCCACAAATCAATAATCAGGATAATCTTGGCGTCGAAGGCGACAATCCTCGTGCAAACAACAACACCGACCGGATGATGAGCGATGGAATGTTCGGAGGCTTTATGCAATTCATGCAACATCGGCAAGAGCGGCTCTGTACAAAATGCAGGTGGAAACACTGGCAACTCTCGACGGTCGGTGCTTCAAGCGAGTTCAAGGAACTGGGACCACCGGAGTTTTTTGGAGATCAAAAACCACTTAAGGCGGAGACATGGATAAAGCAGATCTGTAAGATATTTGATGTCTTGGGATGCTCCGAGGAGCAAAAGGTTCCCTTTGCCACCTTCATGTTATTGCGCGTGAGGCAGATTCTTGGTGGGAGTCGTAAAAGCGTACTCAACTGCCCGCCTTTGAAGATGACTTGGGAGAAGTTCAAGAATTGTTCAACGACAAGTACTTTCCCAAAAGTATTCGTCACATGAAGAGGTAGAGTTCATCAAGTTGGAGCAAAACAACATGGCCGTGTCGTGATCTGAAGCCAAGTTTACCGAGTTGTCCCGGTTTGCGTCCCATTTGGTTGATAATGAGGAGCGAATGACGCGAATGTTTCTAAGAGGTTTGAAACTCGGTCGATCTTATTTTATTGAAAATATTTGCATTTGACGTAATTCTAGGGATTGATTGGTTAACTACTCATCATGCAAAAATTGATTGTTTTTGTAAGGTTGTTAGCTTTCATATTCCTAACCAACCTATTATGCGAATTCAAGCAACCAAACCATTAAAATCAATCTCAAGCCATAAAGCTATTCGTTTATTGAAAAACGGATGTCAAGCTTTCTTAGCTCATGTCACGGATCTAAAAAAAAATACGTTAATTTTGAATGATATTTCTATTGTTAATAAATTTCCTGATGTATTCCCTGAAGAACTTCCTGGCCTACCCCCAGAGCGTGAAATTGAATTTTGTATCGACCTTGAACCCAGTACAAAACCTATTTCCAAAGCCTCATATCGAATGACTCTATTGAACTTCGTGGAGTTAAAGACCCAATCGCAGGAATTGTTAGACATCGATTTCATTCATCCTAGTATCGTCTCCTTGGGGTGCTCCTATTCTTTTCGTGAAAAGAAAGAGCGGGAGTATCGCGACTTTGTATTGATTATCGGAGTTGAATCATGTCACCATCAAAAATAGGTACCCATTGCCCACGTATTGATGATTTGTTTGACCGGTTGCAAAGGCGCCAAATTCTTTTCAAAGATTGATCTTCATTAGGATATCACCAATTGAAGATTAGAATCAATGACATTCCAAAGACGGCTTTCGTAACTCCGATGACGGGCATTATGAATTCCTAGTCATGTCTTTTGGATTGACTAAATGCTGCCTTCATGGATATGATGAACCGAGTATTCAAGGAATATTTTGATCACTTTGTGGTCGTCTTTATTGATGACATCCTTATTTATTCCAAAAGTCGTGAAGATCATGAGCAACACTTGATGCTGATACTTCAAAAGCTTCGTGAATATAAGCTTTATGCCAAGTTGAAGAAATGCGAGTTCTGGCTTGAGGAAGTAGCATTCCTTGGGCACGTGGTATCAAGTCATGGAATATCTGTTGACCCAGCAAAGATTGAAGCTATTCAAAGCTGGGAGCAACCTAAATCAGTGACCAAAGTACGTAGCTTTCTCGGCTTAGCTGGTTATTATCGGAGATTCGTAGAAGGGTATTCTCGAATCGCTACTCCCTTAACTCAGCTGACTTGGAAAGATACAAAATTCAGTTGGAACGAGGAATGTGAGAAGAGTTTTTAAGAACTTAAGAGAAGACTCATTTCAGCACCTGTTCTGACAATACCATCTGGCTCGGAGGGATTTGTCATCTACAGTGATGCTTCAGGCAAAGGGTTAGGATGTGTTCTAATGCAATATGGGAAAGTCATAGCCTATACCTCTCGAAAACTCAAAGAATATGAGAGGAATTATCCTACTCATGATCTAGAGTTGGCAGCTGTTGTCTTCGCACTTAAAATTTGGAGGCATTACTTGTATGGGGAGAAAGTGAAGATTTTTACGGATCATAAAAGCCTCAAATATTTCTTCACTCAAAAGGAACTCAACATGCGACAACGACGTTGGCTTGAACTGTTGAAAGATTATGATCATACCATCCAATACAATCCTGGAAAAGAAAACGTGGTAGATGACGCATTGAGTAGAAGATCATATGCGGGTACGAGTGCGATATTGTCAACGCAGAGGCCCATTTTGTATGACTTGCAAAGGATGGAGATAGAGATAAAGACTCCAGGGACCCACGTGATGATGGCGAATATACGAGTAGAACCGACTTTAATTGATAAAGTTAAAGCTGCTCAAGCTATAGACCTGGAGCTGATGCATATGAGGAAGAAAGTACAAGAAGGTGCTATGCTGGAAGCAAGAATCGATGAAGAAGGAATACTTCCAGTCAACTCCAAACTTTGTGTTCCTAACGATCCTGAGTTAAAGTATAAAATTATGATGGAGGCGCACAACACACTATTTGTAATCCATCCCGGGAGTACCAAAATGTATCATGATCTTCGATATACATTTTGGTGGGGCAATATGAAGAGAGAGATAACACTGTTTATCTCAAGGTGTTTAACTTGTCAACGAGTCAAGGCAGAGCATCAAGTACCAAAAGGTCCATTGCAACCACTTGAAATTCCGAATGGAAAGTGGAGCACATTACCATGGATTTTATTCTTTGGTCTTCCCAAGGTTTCTCGAGGCATAGATGCAATTTGGGTCATTGTGGATAGATTGACCAAGTCTGCTCATTTCTTACCAATACGAGAAACTTATACACTTGAACGTCTTGCTCGTATGTATATAAACGAGATTGTAAGATTGCATGGTATACCAGTATCCATAGTTTCTGATCAAGACCCAAGATTCACTTCATAATTTTGGGTTAGTTTACAAAAAGCTATGGGCACAGATTTATGATTTAGTTCAACATATCATCCTCAGACGGACGGACAATCAGAGAGGACTATTCAAACTCTTGAAGATTTATTAAGTCTCTGTGTCCTTGACTTCAAGGGAAGTTGGGACAAATTCTTATCATTGGTGGAGTTTTCTTACAACAATAGTTATTAAACAAGTATTGACATGGCTCCATTCAAGGTGTTGTATGGAAGAAAGTGTCGTTCTCCAGTATGCTGGGATGAGGTGGGTGAAGCAATGTTGTTGGGACCGGAGTTGGTACGTATGACTACAGAAAAGATTCAAACGATCCGACAATGTATAAAAACCTCACAAGACCGACAAAAGAGTTATACTGATCTTCATCGAAAGGACGTGGAATTCGATATTTGGGATCATGTGTTGTTACGTGTTGCTCCATGGAAAGGAGTTACGAGATTTGGAAAGAGAGAAAACCTCAATCCTCGATTCATTGGCCCATTTTTAATCCTCGATTGAGTAGAGACTGTAGCCTATAGACTCGCTTTACCGCCAAGTATGTCTCGTGTTCATAACGTTTTTTATATATCCATGTTACGTAAATATGTGAAAGACCCAAACCACATTATTAAGTTAGAACCGGACGAAATAGCGGAAGATTTAACGTATGAAGAGGTTACTGTTCAAATCTTGGATAAGAAGGAACATATTCTACGCTCCAAGGTTATACCTCAAGTGAAAGTTTTATGGAGGAACCACGATGTTGAAGAAATGACCTGGGAGTTAGAATCTGAAATGAAATCAAGGTATCCTTACCTCTTCGACATACCAGGTACGTACCCTAATTTCGAGGGAGAAATTTCATAAGAAGGGGAGATTATAAGACCCCAACTTTTATGAATAAAGATGAATTTTCTATAATTATCATTTTTGAATATTATGGAATGAATTTGATATAATGTTATAGTTGTGGGTAATATTTATAAATTTTGCAAAAGTACGCATGAAGTTGTTATATAATATTCAATTGGTGGGGAATATTCATTTTAACGGGGAATATTAAATGCACGACGACACAATCATTAGTGGACCCCATAATGTAATTATTGGCGGATTGAGAAAAAGACAAAAATATTTTATGAAAATAACGACGGAAGTTTTATCGTTAACTGTTGAAACACCCGGTGTTAAAAGTACAAGAATACGCGTGGTTGCATAGTAGCACATGGTATTGATTATTGATGCTTACGTGAAAAGTCACTCAGTTTTGTTCAATTATTGCTTCAGTAATTGTTGCATAGTATCTCATGTTAATTGATTCAATTATTGTCGATATTTTATATATTATTAAATCAATAATTGAGACGACGAAGTTATTAATATTATTATTTGCAATATTAACGATGTCTGGAAGTTCTGCCAAGGAGAGGTTTGGTCACCTAATTTGCGCTAATAGGGAGAAATCCTTATTGGAAAGCCCCCTTTTTCAGGAGCGACACTGGCCGATTAATAGTGTGAATTATAATAATGATGATGAAGTTTTGTTTTATTAGTATTATTAATGTAATAAAACAAAAAAGCTTTTTATATAAAACATAATACTTTTATAAAGTTATTCATTTTATTAGACTATAAATAGAATATATTATATTTTATTATGCATAGTGTTTGCATAGTGCCTGCATAGTGTTTGCATAGTAAAATCATTTTATATAAAATAGAATACTTTTATAAAGTTATTCATTTTATTAGATTATAAATAGAATATATTATATTTTATTTAAAAGATTTTGTTTTAGTAGAATATTTTATAGTAAACCAATCTGGACCGTCCATTTAAAAGTAAATCAATCTGGACCATTCAGGAATTAGTTACTATTCAGTCCATTCTCCTATAAATAGAAGCTCATTCCTTCATTATTTCTTACGAATTCACTGAAACTCTAGAGAAAGAAACTATAGAGAGAAAGAAGAAAAGTATTCTGCTACTTCACTACTCCTATATCCAGTTGTTCTAAGGTAAGGGATATTATTTCTTTTGTATTCATGAAGAGAACTTCTGTTATTCCATTCTTTATTATTACATTGGAATAACTTTGTATCTGTGAATACCCTATACTTGGTGAAATTCTTACATTATTCCATTCTTTATTATTATGTTGAATAACTGCATCATGCGAAATATCGCATACATAGTGAAATTCTTACATTATTCCATTCTTTATTATTATGTTGGAATAATGCATCATGTCCAAGTACCGCATACATAGTGAAATTCTTACATTGTTTCATTCTTTATTATCATGTTGGAATAACTTTGTCTGTCACAAGTACCGTATACATGGTGAAATTCTTCATTATTCCATTCTTTATTATTCGTTGGAACATCACATGCGTGCGTTTACGCGTGACACAGTTCCATTATTTATTATTACGTTAGAATATCGTATGTAAATGCGTTTACGCATGACCTGGTTCCGATTATTTATTATTTTGTTGGAATATCACATCTATGCGTTTACGCATGACACACAATTCCATTATTTATTATTCTCATTGGAATAACTTCATGCATGCGGTCTATCGCATGCCTGGTGATTTCTTTTGTTATTCCATTCTTTATTATACTCAGTTGGTTAAAGTTTTGACTTTTATACTCCATGAAATTAGTGGAATATCTTTGATATTTGCGCTTCATCCAGTATCTTTTTATGGAAATATTATTATGAGAATTCTTGAATTTTACTCTACAAAGAAGTATCATGTCGACAATTTGGACGTTATTAGTTCCTGGATAAATTAATTCTTGAACTTGTTTTTATTGAATTCTTATATCATTGTCATCATCCTCATGTTTATATTATATTAAAAGTCATCTGTGTCCTGTAGTGCATAGATGGACTTGGTATGATTATGACTAGGGATTAATCGGTATAATCATGACCGTAATGTTACAAATGATGTGGTAAAAGTCCTCATTGGTCCGTAGTGCATTGATGGACAGTTGTTGGCATTTTCATGACCATTGATGAATACACGAATATCCTTGGCCCGTAGTGCATGGATAATTTGTGGTTGTGATACTAATGAATATCCTTGGTCGTAGTGCAGGGATGATGTCGATTATTTATTAAGCTAAGTCCCAGCGATAAAAGTGATGAAAAACCTATTAAATCATAAAAGATAGTAGATTTTATTCTCTACTTGACTCTTTTAATGGATTGCTTGTTCCGCTGTAGTTAAACTTGATGTTTGTTATATTGTATCAAATTAACACTGTTGAAGGCTAACGATAATTTATTCTGTATTATCTTAGTCATAATATTTCTTACTGGGTTAGTTAAGCTCACCCTTTTACTTTCATTGTTCTCTTCAGGAAATGAGAACGTAGCAGGGACTAGTCGAGGAACAGATTTACGGTCCAGATAATAGCATTATTAGTCCTCACTATTCTGTTAAATAGTGTGATAATAAATGTAATGAGGACTCAATTGAGTGTGGATATTGTCTAGATGACAATATTTGTATTAAAACTCATGAGATATGTTTCATTAAGTAGTTTACACATTGTTGTATAATTAAGTTGTATTTGAATTTTGTACCATGTATTTGGCGACTCAAGATGGGTGATGTATACCTATTTTGGGGGCGTCACATGTATACTTTTTTTGGGGGCGTCATAGACGAGGCTACTTTTGAGGATCGGATGTTAGAAGAGTATGAGGATCAGATTTTGGAGTTGGGATTTGGAGTAGAGGAGCTAGAGACTGAGTTTAGGGAGAGGGAGTCTGAGTTCCAAAAGTTGAGGGACGAGGACCATCAGAGAAAATTGGCGATACAAGAAATGGAGGTTGAAATTGCTCACCGTAAGGAGGCAGGGATCCAGATAGGAGCTTTGTTTCACCGAGCGGTGGCGAGGAATGTTGAGATGGCAGGAAAGCTGGAGGAATTAGAGCAGAAGGTTTTGAGTGAGAGGACGGAGAAGGAGTCTCTCCGTACCCAGTTAGAGATGGAGGTGATGGATAGGATTCACTTCGAGGAGAAGTGGGAGGAAGCCAATGATAGGGTGGATGATCTAGAGGATGAGGTGCGATGCAAGAGAAGGAAGATGGATAAGATGGGCTATGCTCTACGCACTGCCATGGAGAGATTGATTGATGGGGTGAATCACTACCCAGCTGAGCAAGGACAGACTTGGCATACCATAAGTCGGGATATGGTGGTGCACATTACGCAGAAGGAATATCAGAGCGCTGTGGAGCGTGGGATGTTAGATTGAGTCTAGAGGGAAAAGATCAGTAGTTTAGTAGCTTTATTTATGTGTTGTTAAAATTTTGTTGTAATCTCAGTCTTTTGTGTAAGACGTGAGATAGTAGGGAAAACCCCAACTTTTGAAAAATGTTAGAGGGGTAGTAAGCTAGTGTTGTCCCTGTCTTTTGTGATATTAGGGGATATGTGATATCATTTATAGCAGTATGCTAGAAAAGAACATGTAATGTAACCTTTTGGCATATAAATATAAATGATCTTATTTCGGAGACGTGTTGTAAACTTTTAGTTCTTTTCAATTGTGAAATGTCTAAGTATTATAATTAGATAATAAAATGAAAAATTTTGTGATGCAAAAAATGCCGCCCAAACGTAGAATAACTGTCCCAGAAGAGTCAGTTAATGACGAGAGAGGTCCAGTAGATCCGATATAGAGACTAGTAGATTTGTTGGGAGAAGCTCTGAGGGGAAGAAACGAACCCGTACCACCCGTTTCCCAAGCTATCCCAATAACAACCTTCAAAGACTTTAAGAGTGTAGGACCCCCAGAGTTCGCGGGAACTACTGACCCAATAGTTGCGTAAACTTGGATCAAGGAGATCGAGAAGGCCTTCACTATAGCTCACATGGGTGAAGACCAGAAGACAGTATTTTCCACATATATGATGAGGGGCGAAGCGAACTATTGGTGGGAAGCTAATCAGCAGAGAGCGGGAGAAGGAACGATAACATGGGAGAGGTTTACAACGCTATTCTTTGAGAACTATTTCCCGAAGAGTATGAAGAGTAGGATGGAAGTGAAGTTCCTAGAGTTAAAACAAGGAGATATGACGGTGGCGCAATACGCTGCTAAGTTCAATGAACTAACGCGATTTACGGAACACCAAGTCGGGGATGAGGAGAGGAAGGCGAGACGCTGAGAGCAAGGGTTGAATCCGTGGTTGTATAATAAGGTATCAGTCCTCCAGATTGATTCCTTTGCGATATTGTTAGAGAATGCAATCATTGCAGAAGGTGGCAGTGAGGCCTTAAGTCTATACCATAAGGAGAAGAAGAACAAGAATGCTGGTACTGAGCATCGTGGAGGGAGCAACAGTGGAGGAAGTAACTCCGGAAAAAGGAAATGGAAAAACAACAACAGAAACAATAACCAAGGTGGGAGTCACCAGGGAAACTTTAAGAAGAGGACCGAAGCTTGCAACAAATGTGGAAGGAGTCATCAAGGAGAATGCTGGAAGAGGAAAACACTTGCTATAATTGCGGCCAAGAAGGGCACATATCACTGAACTGCCCAAAGCCGAAGAAGATCAGAGGATATTTTGCTTATGGATCAACAGAGCACCAGATAAAGGATTGCCCAAAGAAAGGAAGCGGTGGAGCTGGCGGAAGCCAGGGAGGAGGAAGTAAGTTAATGATTGGTGGACCTGCACAACCCAACCAATCAATCGCTCGAACCTTTAACATGACCGTCCAGGACGCCGTAGCTGCGAAGGACGTGGTGTCAGGTATAATCCCAATCAATAATATAAATGCATATGTATTATTTGATTCGGGTGCCACTTGTTCATTTGTATCTGAAGAATTTGCTAGTAAACTTAATACACCCCAAGAACGTTTAGAAGATCTTTTGAACATAGAAGTTGCAAATAAGGAAATAATCCCTGTAGAATGCGTCTATCAAAATTATCGCGCAAACATTAGAGGACATGAACTGAGCGTAGACTTGATTCCTATTAGATTAAGAGAATTTGATGTAATAATTGGCATGTATTGGTTATATAACCATGCGGTGGTAATTGATTGTCAGAACAAGTGTGTGAACCTTCAGACTTCGAGTAAGTCTAAGGTAGTGTTTTATGGTAGCTCATCGCTTAAGCAATCGTGTTGCGTTACAATGATGCAGGCCAAGAAATTGTTAAGGAAAGGGTGTGTGGGTTGTTTAGACTACATCATGGATACTCGAAAAAAGGAGGTAGAGATTAAAGATATACCTATAGTGAGTGAATTTCAAGACGTGTTATCGGACGATCTGCCTGGTCTTCTGCCAAACAGAGAAATTGAATTTGTAATAGACTTAGCACCGGGAACGACACCGATTTTGAAAGCTCCATATCGTATGGCGCTGGAAAAAAATGAAGGAATTGATGATACAACTTCAAGAGTTATTGGATAAGGGTTACATTCGACCGAGTGTGTCTCCTTGGGGAGCACTAGTGTTATTTGTGAAGAAAAAAGGAGGATCAATGAGGCTCTGTATCAATTATCGAGAATTGAATAGAGTAACGATCAAGAACAGATATCTATTACCGAGGATAGATGACTTATTTGATCAACTGAAGGGAGCAAAATATTTCTCGAAGATCGACCTACGAACGAGATATCACCAACTAAAAGTACGGGATGAAGACATACCAAAGACTGCATTTCAAACCCGTTATGGACATTATGAGTTTTTGGTAATGTCATTTGGTTTCACTATAAGGAAACTGGTCATTGGCAACGGGCGCATTGGCGACAGCCATTAACCCATCGATAATGACTTCACTGCCGACGAAAAAGCCGTCGCTAATGAGTGCCATCGATAATACCCTTTCCCCCTAGGAAAAATAGGTGCAAAAATTTGGCGGTGGAGGGAAAACTCATTGGCGACGAACATAAAAATCATAGGCGACGGAAGTGCCGTCGCTAATGACTCAATGACGAAGGGAATCGAGCGACGGGACTCGCCGTCGAGAATGAGTAATATATTTTAAAACCTTGGTTCGCGACGACAATGTCTTCTTCATTAAATATGTTTAGATATATATCATAATTGTGATAATCACAATTGATTCTAAGTTAGCATATCTCAATTGATTCTCAGCTAGCTCAATTGATTTGTCCAATTGAATCTCCTTCATCAATTTTGCCCAAAGTAATCACCAATTCCAAGCCTAGTTCACCGGCTGCCACCAGTTCACCGACCACCTGTGCACTGCCCAGTTCATCATTTCACCCTCAGTTGATTCTACAGTTGTTATACACTTCATTTTGGTAAATTTTTAAATTCTATTCAACACTTTATATATATATATATATATATATATATATATATATATATATATTGGCAGTTCCTTTTTTTGCTTATTTCACTTTCCTTCATGTGCTTATTCAACTGTGTAATTCATTTAATTCAAAACATAAGGACAAATTGGTTGAAATTGTTGTTGTCGATTAAAACACCGATGCAGGCAGACAGTGGCCATTTGATAGTTAAATTGGGACAAAGTGAGTACTTAGTATATATAATTCTGCTCATTTGCTTTGCTTGCTTTATTAATTGTTTTCCTTACCATACTCGCATTAAAAGTTAATACTTCTCATGTTTTCCTTACCATGTTTTATAGTCAGTTTGATACTTCTCAATGGTTATCTGTACTCGTTTTTCTTTTTGCTGGAAAAGTTAATTAGTAATTGAAATTTCTTAATATTGCAATTTAATTTATCCGATTCTTCTAATTCATATGTTAACCTGGGGAATAGTGGTGTTAATTCTTGTATTATATCTCAACCTTGCTTCTCTGAGTAATGACGAAGATAATTTGTATTGCAAATTGGGAGTTTTTAATAAACTTGGGTTGGAGTTAGGTTAATACTATGTCGGTTGCTAAGAAAGCCTGGAAACATTGGTAATCAAAGCTATTCATTTTTATTTTCTCAACCCTAGTCAGAAGTTTTATTTTATGGGTCTTTCGTAGTCATACAAGACAAAGAACAGGAAGGTTTCCGAAGAGTGGGAAGTTGGGAATTAGAGTTCTACACCGAAAAAGGAAATTAAATAAAGTGACCATCGTCCATGGTCAATGGGTAATTAAATAATTCCATGTATTATTTTTATATATATATATATATATATATATATTGTTTATGAAGTGATAGGCAGTTCCTTTTTTTTTTGCTTATTCAATGGACTTCAAAACAAAATTCCCAGATAATATGAATTCTTTATCTGTTATATTGGTGTCAGTAATGTGAATCCACTAATGTAGGTGGTTATGGAAGACGTGTGACCTTTGCATGTGCTGGTGTTTCCCTTAAGAAGGTTCATAACAAGTTCTAAGAAGGGGGACAATATTGTTTGAATCATATATATATTGTGACATGGTTTGAATACATTGGTGATTAGAATTGACATTTCAACTCTGCAATATCTTAGAAGGTTTTAATAAAAATAGAAAGAAAGACCAAGTTTCTTGTTTGTCAAATTTATTTTACTTCACATTGTTGGCATTAATGGTTTGAAAGGTGAATGTGTAGTTATATAGAATAATCCTTACTTTCACATGTGCATATTTTCATATAGTTTAGGAAGCTTAGAAACTCGTTTGAGATTCACTTAGTAGGAGTAAATCTCAAATAGTCCCCGTTTTGGGACTGTTCTTGTATGTTTCGATCTCACTTAGGTCGGTGTTAAGGACTTGAGCACGTCTTTATATTTTTTGAATTTTCAGTCAGTATATATCTCTTGATGTTCTTCGGGTGCATATTTAGACTATGATGTGTTAGTCTATTTCGTGTACTTGAAGACCATGGGGAGGTGCTGCCAAAATTTCTGAAAAATTTAAAGATGTGTTCAAGTTGTTGGCATCAATGAGGCGACACATCCGGGAATGGGATAGAAGCTTGACCCATTAGAGTGGGAGATGAAGTTAGGAAACTCATAAAGCTTGCATATACATTAACCTGGAGACTTGATTGTGTTTGTCTAACTTTTTATATATATATAGCAGACAGTTGTCTGAGATGTTTGTTGATCGAAGTTGGATGGAACGTAGGGTAGCCACTCATAGGAGTGGGCTTAGCTCTGAGTATCATAGTGGGGTTGAACAGTTTCTCAACTTTGCATTTGAGCAAGTCAGCGGCGATGAGATCAGATGTCCTTGTAAGAGGTGTGTGAATGAAGTGTGGAAGGAAAGGAGTGATGTCATGTGCGACTTATTTGCGTATGGGTTCAAGCAGGGTTATACGACATGGATCTATCATGGGCAAACCTGGTTGGATGAACATGAATCAGAACCGAAATCCGGAGGTGATGAAACCTTTGACTGTACTAATATGATAGTTGAAGCTGTTGGTTCATACTTCCAGTGGAATACAGACAGGGATGGAAGTAGCGTCGAGCAAGAGCCGAATGATGGGGCTAAGGGTTTCTATGAGTTATTGCATGAAGCAGCGACACCACTGTATAACGGGAACGAAAAGCACACCGTCTTATCTGTCGTGACTAAGTTTTTACACTTCAAGAACGAGCATGACTGTAGCGAGAGAGGTTTTAATGAACTGTTAAGCATTGTGAAGGAGTGCTTACCTGCAAGCAATAAGTTACCGGAGTCATACTATGATGTGAAGAAAATGGTCAAAAGGCTCAATCTAGGGTACAAGAAGATTGATGCTTGTAAGAATGACTGTATGTTGTATTAGGGTGATGTCAATAAAGATAAGAGGTCGTGTGATATTTGTGGTACAAGTAGATACTGTGAACATCACAAGAAAAAGGGAAAAGATGTGCCAAGAAAGATCTTACGTTACTTTCACATTGCCCCAAGGCTTCAGCGGTTGTTCATGTCAACACATACCGCCGAGGATATGAGGCGGCACTCTACACGGGACATAGTCGAAGGTCGGTGGCCTTTTGGCGGATGGGCTTGAGTGGAAAATTTTGATAACAAGCACCCTCGTTTCTTTCAAGAAGTTCGCAATGTTAAGCTTGGACTTGCTACGGATGGGTTTAATCCGTTTAACGGGCCTTACACAAAGACCTACTTAACTTGACTGGTGATTATTGTGGTGTATAACCTCCCGCCTTGATGTGCATGAAAGATCCTACATGTTAATGCCTTTTCGATTCTGAGTGATAAGAGTCAGGAGAGTAAAGACATCAATGTATACCTCAGGCCGTTAGTTGACGAGTTGAAGATGTTGTGGGAAAAGGGGTTCAAACTTATGATGTATCTCTTAAGCAAAACTTTGACATGAGGGCAACTTTAATATGGACAATAAGTGACTTCCCGGCGTTAGGAATGATCAGTGGATGGTTGACTCACGGGGGCTTGTCATGTCCCGTGTTCATGGGGTCAGTTAAAGCTGTGCGGCTCAAACATGGGGGGAAAATGAGTTTCTTTGTAACATCCAGACAGTTTTTGCCGATTGAACATCCTTATTAACGGATGAGTAGACAATTCAATCGAAAAATAGAGAAACGTCAAGTACCTGGCCGTCTTTCTGGGTCAGCAATATTGAGTTGGATTAGTCATTTAAAGTTTCCACCTCCAGGGAAGAATCACAGATTAGAGCGAGCTTATGGTTACGACAAGGTTCACAAATGGACACACAGATCCATGTTCTTTGACCTTCCTTATTGGGCTACACTCTGCATCCGTCATTGTTTAGATCTGATGCATACTGAGAAGAACATATTTGATAACATTTTTTATACAGTCCTAGATGCCACTGGTATAACAAAGGACAAAAACAAGTCGAGGCTTGATTTGGTAGAAATGAACATTAGGGAAGATATGTGGTACATATCGGGGAGGGTAGTAAGGCAGTAGCGCCTAAAAAAATTTGAATATACTTTGACCAGGGAACAATTGATATTGATATGTAATTAGATCAGTGGACTGAAGCTCCCAAATGGATATTCTTCGAATATAGCAAGGTGTTATAAAGTCAAAGAGCTGAAGTTTTGGGGTCTCAAAAGTCATGATTGTCACGTATTCATGCAGAAGTTGATCTATGTGGCATTTATCGACTTGTTATCGAAACGTGTGGTTGAAGCACTGACAGAGCTTTCTAATTTCTTCAGAGATCTATGCTTAACAGAGCTTCAGGTCAAAGACTTAAATAAAATGGAGATGCAGATAGTGGAAATAATGTGCAAGTTAGAAATGATCTTCCCTCCATCGTTTTTTGATTCAATGAAGCATTTGCCTATTCACTTGCCATACGAAGCTAAGTTTGGCGGTCCCGTATAATATAGATGGATGTATCCATTCGAGAGGTAATGACGTTAATGTTTTTAATACGGTAAAATGTTCATTTTTTCTTGTTAATCTATATATCACATAGGTATATGCGACGTCTAAAGCAAAAGGTGAAGAATAGAGCCCGTGTAGAGGGGTCAATTGCTAAAATTTATGTTATGGAGGAACTTGTTAACTTTTGCTCATTGTACTTTGAGCCAAATGTTCAGACGAAGCACAATCACTCACGTCGAAATTAGGCTATTGAGCACGAGGAAAATGGAGAATTAATGACCTTTAGTCATCTATCGCCCATTAAAGCGCATTAAAAAGGCAATTCGACCGAGATAGTGAGTGTCTGTTTTGCCACATTGTATGCACTTGTCAACATGAATGAAGTAGCGCCATACATTAAGTAAGTAGTCATAACTATATATGTCTAGTGTAATTGTGTCATGTTCCTTTACAAACACATTGAGTATATAACTGTGTTGCAGTCAATATGATGCTGAAGTACGTGAAGTGAATCCGAGTATATCGGATGGGGATTTGCAAAATTTGAGAAATGGAGAATTTTTGCAATGGTTTAAAGATCATGTAAGTCTAACCTTTATAAGTTCAATGAATCTACCATCATAGATTAATTTATTCTTATGGCGTAATTAACATTTGTGCAATGTTGTGTTAATGTACATTAGGTCCTCACAGATGAGTTAGCTACCAATCGGCTAAAGCTTATAGCCGATGGCCATGAAAGATCTATAGATACTTATACATCTTTGCATTGTCAGTGATTCTGATTTAAGTGTTGCGATATTGGGGAAGTAAACACCTGATTATTACGGTGTTGTGGTGAAAGGTAGGCTGCTACGATAACATTTGGGATGACTGGTATGGACGATTGCTAGAAGTTGTCGTGCTCAAGTATTGGGGTCATAAAGAATTAGTTTGCTTCAATTGTCATTGGTTTGATGGTGAGAATGGAGTTAAATTAGATAAAAAAATCAGGACGGGTGAGTGTTAACGTTAAGTCAAAACTAAGACTGATGAGTGGTATGGATGAGCCTTTTATTTTAGCAAGTCAAGCAACACAAGTGTACTACGCGCGGAGTGTTAAGACTCCTGCAAGCTTATGGCATGTTGTTATAACCACCAAAGCCCGAGGTTTTCAAGGCACAACTCCTCGTCCAGACGATGAACCTTTACAAGTCGAGTCTACTAGTGTCACACCTGCTGATGTGATAATTATTAGTGAGTCTAGTGAAGAAGAGGATGATGTTGTCGTTGTCGAAAGTGAAGACGGTGTGGTTGAGGAAGTAGATATAATTGAAGAAATCGTTGAGGAAGACGAAGATGGTGATAACAACGATAGTGAAGATCTACTGCTCGAAGATGATGATTCTGATATTGATGGCTTTGATGATATAAATGATTAGGAGTATGTACTCTTTATGTCATTTTAGTTGTATTCAAACGTAATAGTTGTCTCTTTTTAGTTATATCTGCATGTTGTATCCTTTTAGTTGTATTCAAATGTTATAGTTGTTTCTTTTTAGTTAGGCTTAAATATAAATTAGTACCCTAAACTATAGGCCATATTTCACTTTGGTGAAATTGTATCCTTTTAGTTGTATTCAAATGTCATAGTTGTTTCCTTTTAGTTATATATATATATATCTGCATATTATATCCTTCAAGTTGTATATGCATGACGATTCTGATATTTGTGTTTGTATCCTTTTACTTGTATCCGCATATTATCTTCTTGATGATCATGTGACAAAGATATATATCTGAGATATGCTTCTGCATAACCACACGGCGATCGTGGTGGGCATGCTGGTAATTCAGGCCGTGGGGGCCTTGGAGGTAGTGCTGGTGATGATCAAGCCAGATCATCAGGTATAATTACATGTTTTGTTGTTATATATCTTATTGTTTTTAATTTTATATAATATTGACATTATATTCGTTTATATAAATATTGTTGTATTTCACTACATAGGTGATCGACGTAGGCCTCCGCGGGGACTAGCACGTGGATTGCTAGGGAATCCCCCCAGGCGTCGCTTATATGCCGGGTCGAGACTACTAGGTAATATATACATTACGTTTGTATTAACTATTTAGTTCTTATATATTCTTTGTAATTTGGAAATTTAATAATTTCAATTTTAGTATCCTTGACGCGATGCCAAGGAACACGTTTCTTGGGATCGTCCGCAATAGATTCTCCAGCCTGTGGATGAGGTTGGTGGATGTGGATGACCGCACACGTGGGCTTATTATTGCTAAGTTTAGGGTAAGAAGTCATTCATTCATATGTTAGTTTTAATTTGTGCTTTTAAATATTTATTTACCGCTTTGCTTTATGTTGTCTACTAAGTAACTGCTGATATTTATATGTTGTACTGCAAAGATATTATCGCTTCGAGGACGGGCAGGAAGCCCATGGGATGACTATTCTCGGGAAGTATCTCGAGATGAATTGGCACAAGTGGGTCTCACTAATTGAAGAAGAAGAAGATCCAGGATAAGATGGTCGATGGACGAGACACTTAGAGATGTCTGACCATATTTCATTGGTGATGTGGTGTGGGAGCAGATGTGCGATATTTGGGAGGGTGAGGCGTTCAAGAAGATGTCGAAGATGGCATCTGTTGCCGACAATAGATTCCTCTCCCACCTTTGCCTTTGGAGAGTCACTCGTCTGACCTCTGGGGAGAGACTCGAGGCAAGTCTAAAGCACCGACCTTTCTGCCTCGAGTTTTGGTGGCACGCTCACCAGAAGAAAGGTGACGGTGGTTATATCTTACCTGAGGTAGAGTGCATTGCGGTAAGTAATTGAATTATTTCATTTAGTATGTATTTGATGGCTTTGAAATTCTTTTAAATTTTTTTGTGTAATACTTGCTTTTCACCTATTTCTGTATTTTTTCAGACACGGTTCGAGGACCTTTCTGTTGTCCGGAGCACCCAGAAAGGTGACACTCTAGTGGCTGATTCTGAGCGTGAGGACGAGGAGATGGAGGACTGGCTGTAGGCTACAGTGTTGCCGAAGAAGGGTAGAGTTGTGGGCATCCCCCGTGTTCTAGCCTACACTATAGTCCCTGCTGTGAGATCACGATGTCGCCCACCCACCGGAGGTAGTGGTGCGAGTGGATCAGGCACCGACCCTTCATTATCTGATGACTTCTTCAGGGGTACATGGCGAGCAGTGTTGTGCAGTCAGGCGCACCATCACGTGAGTGGATCTACCAGCTTGCTCAGGAGGTTGTCCACAGCTTCATAGATCCTGCAGCTGCTGCTAACGACCTCATGGGTGTAGTCCGGGAGGAGGCCACCCGTGTATGTGCAGTTGTCTTGGCCAACATCTTTCCTCCACATATTCGACAAGTAAAACTTATTATTGATGTATTTCTTTATTTGTAATTTTATTGCTTATATAACCTGTCAAATAACTAGTTAACACGCCTAGGCATAGGCAATAGACATGCATTACAACTGACGGGACTCGATTTTGATATACGAAGCCCGAGTTCGAGTCCCATCCGCCTAACTTGCGAACACTAAGGCAAAAAATTGAAAAATAGGTCAAAACCCGCCTCGGTCGTCTAAACTCCACGCAAACACACATATAGCACCGAGTAGGTATTAGACACGCGTTAGAATTTAAGGGACTTGAGTCTGATATACGAAATTCGAGTTATCACCCAGTTTGCAAAACTCGCCAACACTTAGGTTAAAAGCCAAAAAATAGGACAAAACCCGCCTCGGTCGTCCGAACACCACGCAAACACACACATAGCACCGAGTAGGTATTATACATGTGTTAGAACTTATGGGACTCAATTCCGATATACGGAATCCGAGTTATCGCCCAGTTTGCAAAACTCGCCAACATTTAGGCAAAAAGCCGAAAAATAGGTCAAAACCCTCCTCGTTTGTCCAAACGCCGCGCAAACATATACATATCACCGAGTAGGTATTAGACACGTGTTAGAACTTACGGGACTCGATTTCGATATACGAAATCCGAGTTATCGCCCAGTTTGCAAAACTCGCCAACACTTAGGCAAAAAGCCAAAAAATAGGTGAAAACCTGCCTCGGTCATCCAAACTCCACGTAAACACACACATAGCACTGAGTAGGCAATAGACACGCATTACAACTAATGGGACTCAATTCCGACATACGGAGCCCGAGTTCGAGTCCCGTCCGCCTAACTTGCCAACACTTAGGCAAAAAGCCAAAAAATAGGTCAAAACCCGCCTCGTTCATCTGAACGCCACGCAAACACACACATAGCACCGAGTAGGTATTAGACACGCATTAGAATTTATGGGACTCGAGTCCGATACACAGAATCCAAGTTATCGCCCAGTTTGCAAAACTCGTCAATACTTAGGCAAAAAGCCAAAAAATAGGTCAAAACCCACCTCGGTCGTCCGAATGCCACACAAACACACACATAGCATCGAGTAGGCAATAGACACGCTTTACAATTGACAAGAATCGATTCTGACATACGGAGCCCGAGTTCGAGTCCCGTCTGCCTAACTTGCCAACACTTAGGCAAAAAGCCAAAAAATAGGTCAAAACCTGCCTCGGTCGTCCGAACGCCACGCAAATACACACATAGCACCGAGTAGGTATTAGACACGCGTTAGAAATTAAGGGACTCGAGTCTGATATACGGAATCCGAGTTATCGCCCAGTTTGCAAAACTCGCCAACACTTAAACAAAAAGCCAAAATATAGGTTAAAACCCGCCTCGGTCGTCCGAACACCACGCAAATACACACATAGCACAGGAGTAGGTATTAAACACGCGTTAGAACTTACGGGACTCGATTCTAATATCTGAGAATCGAGTTATCGGCGATTTATAAAACTACCATGACACTTAGGCAAAAGCCAAAAAACAGTCAAAGCAGCCTCGGTATTGAGTGAGAATGCCCATGCAAAAACACATACATACTTAAGTAGGTATTAGACATGCGTTAGAACTTACGGGACTTAATTTCAATATACGGAATCCGAGTTATCGCCCAGTTTGCAAAACTCGTCAACACTTAGGCAAAAAACCAAAAAATAAGTCAAAACCCGCCTCGATCGTCCGAACGCCATGCAAACACACACATATCACCAAGTAGGTATTAGACACATGTTAGAACTTATGGGACTCGATTCCGATATACGAAATCCGAGTTATCGCCCAGTTTGTAAAACTCGCCAACACTTAGGCAAAAAGCCAAAAAACAGGTCAAAACCCGCCTCGGTCATCCAAACGCCACACAAACAAACACATAGAACTGAGTAGGTATTAGACACTCGTTAGAAGTTACGGGACTCAATTTCGACATACAAAGACTGAGTTAAGTTCCAATTTGCAAAACTCACCAACAGTTAGGCAAAAAGCTGAAAAGAGCCCAAAATCCGCCTCGGCCATCTAAATGCCACACAAACACACACATAGCACCGCGTAGGTATTAGACACGCGTTATAACTTACGGGACTCGATTCCAACATACGGAGACCGAGTTAAGTCCCAGTTTGCAAAACCCGCCAATAGTTAGGCAAAAAGCCAAAAAAGAGCTTAAAACCCGCCTCGACCGTCCAACCACCACACAAACACACATATAGCACCGAGTAGGTATTAGAAACACTTTAGAACTTACGGGACTCAATTCTGATATACAAAATCTGTGTTATCGCCCAGTTTGCAAAACTCGCCAACACTTAGGCAAAAAGTAGAAAAACAGGTCAAAACCCGCCTCGGTCGTCCGAACATCACGTAAACACATCCATATCACCGAGTAGGTATTAGACATGTGTTAGAAATTACAAGACTCGATTCCGATATACGAAATTTGAGTTATCGCCCAATTTATAAAACTCACCAACACTTAGGCAAAAAGCCGAAAAATAAATCAAAACCCGCTTCGGTCATTCGAATGCTACGCAAACACACACATAGCACCGAGTAGGTATTAGACACACGTTAGAACTTATAGGACTCGATTCTGACATACGGAGACCGAGTTAAGTCCCAGTTTGCAAAACCCACCAACAGTTAGGCAAAAAGCCGAAAAAGAGCCCAAAACCAGCCTCGGCCGTCCGAACACCACATAAACACACACATAGCACCGCGTAGGTATTAGACACGCTTTACAACTTACGAGACTCATTTCCGACATATAGAGACCGAGTTAAGTCCCAGTTTGCAAAACCCGCCAACAGTTAGGCAAAAAGCCGAAAAATAGCCCAAAATCCGCCTCAGCCGTTCGAACGCCATGCAAACACACACATAGTACCGCATAGGTATTATACACGCGTTAAAACTTACGGGAATCAATTCTAACATACGGAGACTGTGTTAAGTCCCAGTTTGCAAAACCCGCCAACAGTTAGGCAAAAAGCCAAAACCCGCCTCGGTCATCCAGTTGACACGCGAACATAGGCAATAGCACCGTATAGGCAATAGACATGAGTTATAATTGACGGGACTCGATTACGATATACGGAGCCCGAGTTCGAGTCCCGTTCGCCTAACTTGAAGAACACAAACTAAAATAATGTAAATATGTTTTCACTTTGATTTTGTTATTAATATTTTAATTGTGTAGGGTCTTGTTGAGCGAGACTCGTGGAGGTGGAAAGGCTTGGTGATGAGCGCTAGAAGCGATGATGATGACGACCTCCTTGATACAAGGCGATGGTATCGAGTTGATGATGAACAACCTCCTCTAGTACAAAGGCGATGACCGAAATCGAGTTGATGATGACGACCTCCTCCGATCTGAGGTGATGACCATGGGCTTCGATGACATGGAGAGGCGAGTGATGGGTTGTAGTTAGTTTGGTTTATGTTATATTCGAGAGTTTCATGTATGTATTTATGCAGGTTTTTGAGTTCTACCGACGGCCATTATATTTTTTTATCTATATATTTGATTTAGGTTACTAGTTTATAATAGGTATAGTTGTTATTTAATGGTTGTTATTAGTTTATAACAGGTGTATATTTGTAAATGAACAGGGAAATTTTGAATTTTTTTTAACAAAATTCAAAATATATGTAGTCATTGCCGACGGGGGTAATGGCGACGACTATGCTGTTGCCAATGACATATATCGACATACATGGGTAAAAGGACATTGCTGATGGCTATAAAGGCATTGTCGATGGTCATGCCGTCGGTAATGAATTTTTCTCTCAAAAAATTTATGGGGTTTTTGCCGACGGCCTTGCCGTCGGTATAGCCGTCGCTATTGACATTATGCCATTGCTAATAACTCCTGTTGGGAATGACACTAATGCCGATGGCTGGCGACGGGAACCAGGGGCGACGGTTGTGTCGACGGCAGTGCCCGTCGCCAATGACCTCAATGCCGACGACACTATAGTTATAGGCGACGGCAGTGCCCGTCGGCAATGACTGGTTTTCTTGTAGTGTTTGACTAATGCTCCGATAGCATTCATGGACTTGATGAATCAAGTTTTTAAGCCATACTTGGATAAATTTGTGGTAGTTTTCATTGACGATATTTTGATCTACTCGAAGACAGAGGAAGATCACGCTGAACACCTGAAGATTATTTTGGAGGCATTGCGAAAAGAGAAGATGTATGCGAAATTTTCTAAGTGCGAATTTTGGATGAAGAAGGTTCAATTCTTAGGCCACGTAGTGGATGAGAATAGAATCTCAGTAGACCCTGAGAAGGTTGAATCAGTAAGTAATTGGGAACAACCGAGAACACCGACAGAGGTGAGAAGTTTCTTAGGGTTAGCTTAGTGCTATCGAAGATTTATCCAAGATTTATCTAAGATAGCAACCCCATTGACCAATCTGATGAGAAAGACGATGAAATTTGTATGGACCGACAAATGCGAAGAGAGTTTTCAAGAGTTGAAGAAGAGATTGAGCGAGGCGCCTGTATTATCATTACCAGATGATACAAGAGGATTTATGGTGTATAGTGATGCATCGCATAGAGGACTTGGTTGTGTGCTTATGCAACACTACAAAGTCATTGCGTATGCATCATGATAATTGAAGGATTACGAAAAACGATACCCTACTCATGACTTAGAGTTAGCGACAATATATTTTGCGTTAAAGATATGGAGACATTATTTGTACGGAGAGAAATGTGAGATATACACGGACCACAAAAGTCTGAAATATATCTTCACACAGAAGGAGTTGAATATGCGTCAAAGGAGGTGGTTAGAATTAATCAAAGATTATGACTGTGAGATTCTTTATCACCCGGGGAAGGCAAACGTAGTTGTCGATGCTCTGAGCAAAAAAGGAAGGGAGAAATTGTTTCAACTGACAACTCAGGAAGAGTTAATAAGAGAAATAGAGAAATTGGAAATAGAGGTAAAGGGACCGGAGAGGTCTGAAGAAAAATTATTTATAATGGAAGCTTGTCCGACATTGTTGGATAGAGTAAAGGAAGCCCATGAGAAAGATGGAGAATGTGAGAAAATCAGGAAGAAGGTCACAGAAAATAAGGAAGAGAAATTTCGAATGGATAAAAACGATATCTTAAGATTCTAAGGTAGAGTGTGGCTACCGGCGGTAGCCGAGTTACGAGAGGAGATTTTGTACGAGGCACATAATATGACGTATTCCGTTCATCCTGGAAGCACTAAGATTTACCGAGAGTTGAGGCAACATTTTTGGTTGCCCAATTTGAAACGAGAAATTGCGGAGTACATTAGTAGATGTTTGACTTATTAACGCGTAAAAGCAGAGCATCAGCGGCCGAGTGGTTTACTACAACCGTTGGAAATACCGAAGTGAAAATGGGAGCATATCACGATGGATTTCATGGTAGGACTACCAGTCACGCAGAAAGGTTTTGATGCCATTTGGGTTATCCTGGATCGACTTACAAAGACCGCACATTTTCTACCAATTAAAATCTGCTACAGTTTGAATCAGTTAGCAAGTCTATACGTAAAGGAAATCATTTCACGACATGGAGTGCCAGTGTCAATTGTTTCTGACCGAGACCCACGTTTTACGTCAAAATTCTGGAAAAGCTTGCAAGAGAGGATGGGAACACGGTTAAGGTTAAGTACCGCTTATCATCCTCAGACAGACGGACAGAGTGAACGGACAATACAAACGCTGGAGGACATGCTTAGGACTTGCGTGATGGACTTCAAGGGAAATTGGGACGACCACCTACCTTTAGTTGAATTTGCATATAATAATAGTTACCATGCGAGTATCGGCATGCCACCGTACGAAGCTCTTTACGGGAGGAAGTGCAGAACACCATTATGTTGGGACGAAGTCGGAGAATGACGAATACTCGGACCGCAGTTAGTACAACAAACCGCGGACGTGGTGACAATAATAAGGGCCAGACTAGTGGCAGCTCAAGATCGCCAGAAAAAGTATGCCGATTTGCATCGGCAAGACTAAGATTTTAAAGTTGGCAGTTTTGTATTCCTGAAGGTATCTCCGTAGAAGGGAAAGATCCGTTTCAGCAAGAAAGGAAAGCTGAGTCTAAGATTCATAGGGCCGTTCGAGATACTAAAATGAATGGGCGAAGTAGCGTACAAAGTTGAACTACCACTTGAGTTGGAGCACATCCATAACGTGTTTCACATATCCTTGTTGCGTCCGTACAAGACTGACTACAAACACGTGATCACTTATGAATCTATTCAATTGGAGAAGAATTTAGTGTACGAAGAAATTCCTATCCAAATTCTCAATAGGAAAGAGCAAACCTTAAGAAATAAAGTTATTTCCTCTGTAAAAGTGCTTTGGCGTAACCACGATGTCGAGGAAGCAATGTAGGAGTTAGAAGATATGATGATGAGGGATTATTCCCATCTATTTGTGTAACCTTGTAGCAATTTCGGGACGAAATTTTTTTAAGGGGGGGAGGATGTAATACCCAAGAATTTCCACGTATTAATAAATAGAAATATTAATGGAAATGAATATTTATTTAAATTTTTATATTTCGAAATGAGTTCACTCAATTATATTAAATAACTGAATAATTGAGAACTTGTAGAGTTTGTGGTAAACTCGTTGATAGCCTTGTGTGGCACGGTTAAGGAATATATTGATTAACGAAAGAATTGTTAAGCAAACAATTAATCTATAGTAGTTGTTATTTGTTATTAAAGAATTTCGGTTTGATATTAATAGTAATATTAATCGTCGGAGGAATTATCAAGAAAACAATTAATTAACATTAATTGTTAATTTATATTGTAGTATATTAATAGTGATTAGTTAATGTTATGTGATTATTAATTGTTATTGTGAGAAAAGTAAATTACATAATTAGAGTATGTATTATCTATTTAATTCATGTGTGCAAAATATGTAGTAATGTTTAATAGCTACATTTAAAAGAGTGTGTAATGTGACACCTAATAGTAACTATATTATATACCATGGAAACTATATAATAAGATTAACGGAATGTGAAAGTTATACAAATGATGTCTATGTGATCATGTAATGTGTATATATAGTGCATTAATACCTATCTTATAACTATGTGAATAAATAATATAATAAAAGTTATGATAATGTGGGGTGTCACTACTAAATTAAATCCTAATTTGGCATTTTCAAAATATACATGGATTATAATTAATACCTTAAATGGCTAACATAATATTGTCTTATCATTTAAACCCATATATGTAACGATCGAGAAATTTGTAATTTAATTTAAATATTTATTGAATTAAATAAATATTTTAAATAATTTATTTATGGAGGAAAATAAATAATTGATGAGTTGTGGTGAATTAATTTAGTAAATAAATTAATTAATGATAATTAATTAGTGTTGATAATTTTATACGAAGGATTTAATTTAAGGAAGATAATTAAATTAAATGAATTGTTTAATTTAAAGGGAATAAATAAATTAAACAAAGTAGCGTTTCTAATTTATTAATTAAATTAGATATATAATTATTTAATTATTTATTATAAGCATAATTATAATAAGAATATAATTATTATAATTATAAATTATAAGCTATTAAAATGGTTACATTTGTGACAAGTAGTAACTATATGATATAAATATTATTTAAATAATCTATTTGGGGGGGAAGGTGTTAGCCAAACAAGGCCTTGTGGCCTTTGGCTTATTCCAACTGACGTCTTTTTATTTTTCTAACTGAAAGAGAATGTGCCATATTAGGTTATTATAAGCGTCTTATTTTTCCTCCTAAGGCTATAAGTCAGTGAAGAGAGAAACATAGTGAAGAGCAGAGAGTTGGTGAGAAAAAAAAAGAAGGGAAAAACCACAAAGATTTAAGAAGGAAGAATCACAGTGATTTTGAGAGAGGGTCATCATCTTTTGCTAGCATTCAACTAGGGTTTTAAAGGTATAATTTATCTTAATTTTCTTTGCAATACCTATTTTCTGTTAATTTGAAATTTTGTTGGATAGGGTTAAGATGTTGAATTATATGTATGTATGTTATTTCTAAACTTGTTAGTTATCATCTATAATCCTTGGTTGATGTTCAAATTTGTGAAATTGAATTGTAAGAAGAAAATGAAATAGCAATGTTTATGTTCTTATTATATGGCTTAGAAAGTACAAAAATCGGTACTCTATATGTGTTGTAATATGCAAATTGAAGCTAGAATATGTTTGTATCCTAAGAAACGAAAGCGGCGTAATTGAAATCATATCAATTGGTCAAGAAACGAATTCGTGTTGATCAAATTCGCTAATAGTGTAAAAATGAAGAAATTTGGGAAAAATTGGGATTTTGATCCTTCAAAATTGTATATATAGAGTGTTTATATTGTTATTATGTGGTATTGCATATTTATGGATGTTATTACAGAATTTTAGATGTTTAGGTTTGTGAATTTTGTCGTGTTTTGGGTTGTTTGAGTTTGTATAGTGTAGTAAGCGGTGTTGTGTGTTTCTTTACGGTGTGTGCAGCCTTGTTGTTTGCGCCATCTACTGCGTCGGAAATAAGCCTTATTCTTATTTCTTTTGGAGTTCTATGATTGAGCACCGGTAGCAATTTCTGTTTGTACCAAAACAAATTCTGTGATTCTTGTGGGTCCCAGAGACTTAAGTATGGTAGCAGTATTTGCCATACCTGATGCGAGGCAGTGAAGTCTACTTATTTGCAGGTCATGTATAATGGACTTATGTTAGCTAAGCAAGCATGTTAATGATGTTAAGGAATAATAAAAACTATAATAACAGATTGTAATGTGTTGTGATGCAAAGTGTAAAGATTTTAAATAATTATTTAAATAAGTTATAAAATAAAACCAAATGTGATGTTTTCAAAGGTTAGAGATGAATCATTAGGTTATGTTGGCTTGTAATGAGATTTCAAATTCGTTAAGTATGTTAACCTACATGGTTAGGTGCTAAGTTAGGGTTATGACTTAAATAAGGGGTTAAAACCCATAAAGCTAATATTTATACAACTAATTGTTTATGCGATTTCAATGATGTATGTAATGTAATTGGAGATTATTTTACATTTGTGTAGCCTACAATCAAGGCAAGTTTTCTAACTCTACCTTGTTATTATTGAGCAAGTTTCTAAACCTTAACTCTTTACATTGAGCAAGCTTTCTAACTTCATTCTTTTTATATTGAATACATGTTCCCATTCCTAAATCATTATTGTACAAGTTCCTAATACTCTTGTAAAGTTGAGCAAGCCTAGTTTATCTTGAGTATGTTTGTGCAAGCTCTTGTAACCTAATTCGTTACATCAAGGGAGTTTCACTTTCCTAATTATTATACAAAGCATATATTGTTCTAATACATCGATTCAAATAAAATTGTTCTAACTCTTTTAGATATAACACTTTGCATGCATATCATGTTTATTCAATTAATTTGTTGATATCCGATCTTTGACTTGGATAGCCTTGTTCAGTTATACATTCTTGTATTAGACCTTCAATTAGTAAGAAAACTCTTATTGATTAAATTGATCCATAATTGAACAGTGTTCTAAAATTCTAGAAGCACTAATAAGCTAGTTCTAAACTAAACTTTCTTTAGTGTAGAAATTCTAAATTCAAACTGAGACAAACAACCCTAACATAGGGGATTTTGTACGTGTAACATTTAGATGTTTGTACACAATACATGGTACAAAATTTGATCCCCTAAATGCGTTAAGAAGGGTCAAGTATAGTCTAAAATGGTATTAAGGATGGGTGATAAAACCTAAGTACCGGGGACATAGTTCGTGGTCTTAAGACCCTCAGATATTAAAGTCCAAACTTGTTTCCTATTTTTAATTCATAGAAAAAGTTTATTATTGTTCAGCATTCGTTGTTCACTCTCATGTTGTTATCATTATTACTTTCTATATCAGTGAGCATTTGTTTGCTCACTCTTGCAATTAACACTGTAGCTAAAGTGGAGAAAGTTGATAAGCCATCCACTAGAAAGTAATCTGCGGTGTTAATTGCAAGAGTACTCAACGTAAACAAAAACAAATGCTCAACGATATAAGTAATAATTATGATAACAACATGAGTGAACAGCGAATCGTTTGAACAATAATAAAAGTTTGATTATGAATTAAAAATAGAAAAAATGTTTGAACTTTAATTATCGATAGACAAAGTTGAACTATGGAGTACTTGTAATGGTGACTAATGACATACATAGTTAAAACATGTGAACTTAAATAGGAATGGCATGATCAATGTAAAGTAATTTAGAAAGGGAAGCTTTACTACTGATATAATACAAATGAAAATGGATCTCCAGACATACGTGATAATTGAAATCATTGTATAGCAATAGCTATAGAGTTTTTAACCCTCATTTGAACCATACCAACACTAACATCATTCATTTATAAATTATTTAAATAATTATTTAAATCTTTACACTTTTATGCCACATTACATTACTAACTTTGTTGATATAGTTTTATTATGTAAACATCATTAAATAGCATGGCTAACATGAGTCCATTATCATGACCTCTAATAAGACTTCATGTCAGGGTAGGGTAGCATGGCATTAGTCTGGGGCCAAGTAACGCGCACTGAATTTGGCACTTGTGCAGGTAGGCTGGCTGTTGATGCTAAGCTACAAAAAATGCATGCGCAGCGGTGCCATTTTAGCTAGTGATAGGCCCGGTGATGGCACTAAATTTGCACTGCACTTTCTCTTTTGCTGAGCAGGCAGTGAAGCACTACAAATTGCACAACCTAAGCATACTGGCAGCACATATATACATTTGTTGAAGGATCAAAATCCCAATTTTCAATTTTTCATTTTACAATATTAGCGAATTAAGTCATCACCAATTAGTTTCTTGTTTCAATGACTTGAACGTTCGATTGCAGCTTTTAACATAATCCGATAACAAAATACAGATTATTGCACATATATGGCATCAATTTTGGCCTTTCTATAATATAATGAACATAAACTTTCTACTAATTCAATTTCTTTCTTAGGTTTGAAAAAAAAAAATGTATTGGTTGGAATGACCAAAGCAGGCAAAGGCCTTATAATTTATAATTATAATAATTATATTCTTATTATAATTATGCTTATAATTTATAATTATAATAAGAATTAAATTATTATATATCTAATTTAATTAATAAATAAAAAACGTCACTTTGTTTAATTTATTTATTTCTTTAAATTAAAAATTCATTTAATTTAATTATCTTCCTTAAGTTAAATCCTTCAGATAAAAGTATCAACACTTAATTAATTATCATTAATTAATTTAGTTACTAAATTAATTCACCACAACTCATCAATTATTTTTTTTCCTCCATAAATAAATTATTTAAAATATTTATTTAATTCAATAAATATTTAAATTAAATTATAAATTTCTCGATCGTTACATCCTTCCCTCCTTAAAAGGATTTTGTCCCCAGAATCACAACTCGAAAAAAAAATCTATTCATTACATTCTTCCCTCCTTAACAAGATTCTGTCCCCAGAATCGCTATACAAAATCAAGCAAACAACTGAGGATAATTCTTCATCATAACGCTTTCAAGTTCCCACGTAGCTTCTTCAGCATTGTGGTTCCTCCATATTACCTTAACAGAAGGTATTACCTTATTCCTCAGTACTTGCTCTTTTCTGTTGATAATTTGAACAGGGACTTCTTCATATTATAAATCTTTCTCAAACTGGAAGGGCTCATATTCTATAACATATTTATAGTCAGGCTTATATGGCCTCAATACTGATACATGGAAAATATTATGAATATGCTCCAACTCCGAAGGTAAAGCTACCTCGTACGCCACTTCTCCAACTTGTCGAAGCACTTCAAAAGGTCCTATAAATCTAGGGCTCAATTTCCCCTTTTTGCCAAATCTAATTTTCCCCTTCCAGGGAGGACACTTTCAAGAAAACATAACTACCGACATCAAATTCTCGATTTTATCGATGCTGATCGGCATATTTCTTATGTCTATCCTGTGCGGCTATCAATCTTGCTCGAATCACCTTGATGATCTCGACGGTTTGTTGAACCAATTCTGGACCCAATAGCTGACGTTCACCTACCTCATCCTAACATAACGGAGTTCTTCACTTCCTTCCGTATAACGCTTTATAAGGAGGCATGCCAATACTCGCGTGATAGCTATTATTATAGGCAAATTCCACCAACGGTAGATGGTCATCTAAATTTTCCTTAAAATCCATTATACATGCTTTGAGCATATCTTCTAGTATTTGGATGGTTCTCTCACTTTGTCCGTCGGTTTGAGGATGGTATGCTGTGCTCGTTCTCAGCTATGTTCCCAAACATTCTTGTAATCATTTCTAAAAATTAGACGTGAAATGCGGATCTCTGTCTGATACAATGGATACCGGTACACCGTGTCTTGACACAATTTCCTTCACGTACAGCTTTGCTAATCGATCTAGGGTAAATCGAATCTTGATTGGCAAAAAGTGTGCCAACTTCGTTAATCGATCGATAATCACCCAGATGGCATCGTAACCTTGTTGAGTTGTTGGAAGACCTACCACAAAATCCATTATGATATGCTCCCATTTGCATTCTGGTATCTCCAACGGTTGTAGTAATCCGCTTGGCCTTTGATGTTCAGCTTTGACTTTCTGACACGTTAAACATTTCTCCACACACTCAGCCACATCTTTCTTTATATTCGGCCACCAAAAATGATGTCTAAGATCCTGGTACATCTTTGTACTCCCAGGGTGAATCGAATATCTTGAATTATGAGCTTCATTCATAATTTCCTCTTTAACTTCTGGTACTGGTTGAACCCAAATTCTCCCTTCAAATCGAAGTAACCCTTCCGAATCGATTTTGAATTTTTTTTCCTCATCTTCAGATATCTTCTGTTTTATCTTTTCACAGTCTTCATCCTGAAGTTGTGCATTCTTCACCTTATCTACTAACATTGAACTATTTCCCATCTAGAATAACTTTTCATCGAATTCTATCGAATATTTAATTTCCAACTCAATCTTAGCCATTTCCGACACTAGCTTCTCCTGAGCAGTTAATAACATTAACTTCTCCCTTCCCTTCCTACTTAAAGCATCAACAACAACATTCGCCTTTCTAGGATGATAGAAAATCTCGCAGTCATAGTCTTTGATCAGCTCCAACCATCTTCTATGTCACATATTCAAGTCTTTTTGTGTAAAGATATACTTCAGACTTTTCTGGTCGGTATATATCTCACACATCTCTCCATAAAGATAATGTCTCCAAATCTTCAGGGAAAATACCACCGCTGTCAACTCTAAGTCATGAGTTGGATACCCCTTCTCGTAATCTTTCAATTGACGTGATGCATACGCAATAACTCTGCCGTTCGGCATAAGCACAGAGCCTAATCCTTTATGCGATGCGTCACTAAACACCACAAAATTTCCTGTATCATTAGGCAATGACAACACAGGTGCAGAGCTCAACCTCTTCTTTAATTCTTGAAAACTTTCCTCACACTTCTCTGTCCAAACAAACTTAATCGCTTTCCTAGTTAAATTCGTCAATGGAGTTGCGATTTTGGAAAAGTCTTGAATAAAACGCCTGTAATAACCTGCCAATCCTAAGAAACTCCTTACTTCTGACGGTGTCTTTGGCTGATCCCAGTTTATTACAGCTTCAACCTTTGATGAATCCACCGAAATTCCGTCCTTATCAATAACGTGTCCGAGAAACTGTACACGCTCCAACCAAAATTCACATTTTGAGAACTTAGCGTACAACTTCTCTTTTCTCAATGTCTCCAACGTCAATCTCAAATGTTCCACATGTTCCTCTTTTGATTTTGAATACACTAGTATATCATCAATAAACACCACCACAAAATTATCCAAAAATAGTTTAAACACCCTGTTCATCAAATCCATGAACGCTGCAGGTGCATTGGTTAAACCAAAAGACATAACCAAAAACTCGTAATGACCATATCGAGTCCTGAACGCTATTTTTGGTACATCCTCCGGCCTCACCTTCAACTGATGATAACCACTTCTCAAGTCTATCTTCGAGAAATATCTCGCTCCCTTCAACTGATCGAACATGTCATCGATCATAGGTAATGGATACTTATTTTTAATCGTAACCTTATTCAATTCTCTATAATCAATGCAGAGCCGCATTGATCCATCTTTCTTCTTAACAAACAACACCGGTGCTCCCCATGGCGACACACTCGGCTGAATATACTTCTTATCGAGCAATTCTTGTAATTGCACCATCAACTCCTTCATCTTTACCGGGGCCATTCTGTATGGTGCCTTAGATATCGGGGCCATTCCTGCTAGTAAGTCAATTACGAACTTGATTTGTCGATCCGGCGGAAGACCCGACAAATTGTCTGGAAATACGTCTGCAAAATCTCTTATAATCGGTATCTCTTCTAACTTTTCACTCTTCTTTTGCGTATCGACTATATAGGCTAAGTATCCAACACATCCTTGTCTCAACAACTTCTTGGCTTGCATCATCATCAGATAACTTGTTTGTTGAGGTGACTTGCTGCCAAAGAACACAACCTTTAATGGAGTCATAAGGTTAACACACTTCCTTTGACAATCAATTACTGCTCTATAATTGAATAGCCAATCCATTCCCAGTATAACATCAAATTCACCAAGTCTAATTGGTATCAAATCTACCATCATCTCGTGACCCTTTATAACCACTCTACAATTCCTATATACAAATCTAACAGGAATCACTTCCTTATTCGCAATCTCTATACTTAAGGGAAATTCTAATTCTTCCTAAGGAAAATCTAAATTCTGAGAAAATTCATCGGATATAAATGAACAAGTAGCACCCGAATCAAATAGTACATAAGCATTAATACCATTAATCGGAATGATACCTGACACCACATCCTTAGACTGTACAGCGTCCTGCACGATCATATTGAAAGTCCTCGTAGTAGGTCGGCTTGACTGTGCTAGTCCAGTGATAGTCAATGCGCCACCACCGTTGTTGTTTCCTTTTCCACCACTTGCATTTCCCGCTGGCTTCTTAGGGAAATCATGAGCCATGTGATCCTTTGATCCGCTGGTAAAACATGCTCCTTTCTTCAGACTAAAAAAGTTCGGTGCAATGTGTCCCTCCTGACCACAGTTGAAACACACCCGCTTTCCTTTCAAACATACCCCAGTATGGTTCTTCCCGTACATCGCACAAGCTTCAAACTTTTTCTTCTGCTGACTTCCTTGTTGTCCTCCCGCAGTCGGATTCTCGCTCCACTTCTTCTTTTGATTGTTATTTCCAACGTTACTTCCACCAGCTTTATTCTCACTCTCATTCTTCTTCTTCTTTTGTTCTTGGTTGTACTTGGTCAAGGCATCGCTTCCACCTTCCGCGATAATTGCCTTCTCCAGTACAGCCACAAATGTATTCAACTAGAACATTGAAGCATTGCTATACAGCCAGGGTTTCAATCCTTGTTCGAACCTTCTCTCTTTACGTTCATTAGTTTTGACTTAGTATGTGGCAAACCTTGCCAACTCGTTAAACTTAGCAAGATATTACAGCGCATCATTGTTCCTTGCTTGACTCCAAAGGTACACTTCCAAATTGATTTTGAGAACTCTTGAAAGTACATTTTGAAAAACATCTCCTTAAATCTATCCCACAATATCACTCCTTGTCCTCCACGAACCTTATTTGCTTGCCACCAGTAGCTAGCTTCAGACTTCAGCATGAACGTTGTGAACGCAGTTTTCTGTTCTTCATTAACTCTAGCAATGTCGAACACCTTTTCCATTTCCATGATCTAGGTTTGGGCTTCCACTAGATTCATAGACCCTTGAAACTCTGGCGGTCCAACCGCTTTGAACTCCTTGAAAGTCATGACTTGAGCTTGCGGTTGATTCACAAGTGCACCCGTCAACAGAGCTACCAACTGCTGAACCGGATTAGCGTTAGCCTCGTTATTATTAGTAGACCCCTCAAGAGGTGATTACTTTCGTGGTTGTCTTCTTCTAGGAGGCATCTTCTGTTAAAATATACGCTTATTAGTTCCTTACTCAACTTCTTGGGTATTTAAAGTTGAACTTAAACATTCCAAGATTAAAGCTTTAACACATAACATTTTAAATAAACCTTGATATTTTATTTATTCATAAAATTTTTAAACATGTTAAAGATAGCATAACCGCTATAAACATCCACTTTCCTGAACTAGACAAGTTTCAGGATTATATACTCATACTATCCCTTTATTCATCTCAAAATAAGGGATTCACAATTTATTTATTCACATAACTAACCACACATTATTATTATTTCTATCTAGACATATTAAGACGTCGTAAGGCTTCTCGATGTTCCTCCTCCATGATACGATACACTGTTCTACGATCCATCACGAACCACGACGAATTCTTAAACTTAGGTGGGTAATAATAAACTCGATCATGGGCCCTATCAATCGCCAAATTAAAAGCATAATCCATCTCCCTCATCTTGGCTTTCTTCACTTAGACCTTAGCTTTAGCACGGTCTGCACGTTGAGTCGCCTTCATCCAAGCATCCTCTGCTCTTGCACGCTTAGCTGAATCCTCCTTGAAATCATCTTTCAATTTCTCCATATCAGTCTTCATCTTCTCGTTCACCGCCAACACGTCTTCATGCTGACCCTTGGTATGAACTAAGTCCCACTCTGTGTTTCCAAGTTTTGAGTCAAGTTCCTGAATCTCTGCATCCTTCTCCTCTACCACAGCATGATGCATCTCAACCATCTCCTTCAGCTCCTCAACTTCGTCCTGTAACTCTATGTTACGGTCATACAGAGCATCATACATCTCGGTTGATATGGAGTTTGGTGAAAACTCCTCAGGATCCTCTTCCTCATCATCCTCCTCTATCTCTTCCAAACTATTCTCCTCGGGATCGGTTACAGGCTCATCCTCCCGGATCAGCTGTTCCCACACAACATGAATATCCCAGGGTTCATCGTCTATAGGTATCTGAGGTATCGCTTCCCTAGTTGGACTGGATCCTCCTTCGTTAGACATCCCGACAACAAAATGTTTTAAGTTCTCCTTCGTTAGACATCCTGATAACAAAATGTTTTAAGTTTTACTTAGTATTTCCGATACTCGTGAGCACATAAGTTATTAACACATATCACATAATGTCTTTAGTTATTTAACTTCAATGGATACCTTAATCCATTCCTTAAAACTCAATAAGAGTTAAACACCTCTATGTTTTCTATTTCCTTAAAGGTTACTTCCTAAGGTTTTTCCTACCTAAGGTTCATAACCTATGGCTTTGATACCAACCTGAACAAGGTTGCTTAAATCAAAGGTTAATAACAATGATATACATTTGGGTAAACATGGAATTCATGCAAAGTACTACATTCAAATGAGTTAGAACAATCTCATTTGAAGCAATGAATTACAGCAATTCAAATTCTGAATAATAACAATAAGAAACAGAAATAGTTTAGTTTCTGCACTAAAGAAAGTTTAGTTTGGAACTAGCTTATCAGTGCTTCTAGAATTTTAGAACACTGTTCAATTATAGATCAATTTAATCAATAAAAGTTTGCTTACTAATTGAAGGTCTAATATAAGAATGTATAACTGGACAAGGCTATCCAAGTCAAAGATTGGATATCAACAATATAATTGAATAAACATGATATGCATGCAAAGTGCTATACCTAAAAGAGTTAGAACAATCTCCTATGAATCGATGTATTAGAACAATATATGCTTTGTATAATAATTAGGAAAGTGAAACTCGCTCGATGTAACAAATTAGGTTACAAGAGCTTGCACAAACTTACTCAAGATAAACTAGGCTTGCTCAACTTTACAAGAATTTTTGGAACTTGTACAATAACGATTTAGGAATGGTAACATGCATTCAATATGAAAAGAATGAAGTTAGAAAGCTTGCTCAATGTAAAGAGTTAAGGTTTAGAAACTTGCTCAATAATAACAAGGTAGAGTTAGAAAACTTGCCTTGATTGTAGGCTACACAAATGTAAAATAATCTCCAATTACCCTACATACATCATTGAAATCGCATAAACAATTAGTTGTATAAATATTAGCTTTATGGGTTTTAACCCCTCATTTAAGTCATAACCCTAACTTAGCACCTAACCATGTAGGTTAACATACTTAATGAATCTAAAATCTCATTACAAGCCAACATAACCTAATGATTCATCTTTAACCTTTGAAAACATCACATTTGGTTTCATTTTATAACTTATTTAAATAATTATTTAAAATCTTTACACTTTGCATCACAACACATTACAATTTGTTATTATAGTTTTTATTATGCCTTAACATCATTAACACGCTTGCTTAGTTAACATAAGTCCATTATACATGACCTGCAAATAAGCAGACTTCATTGTCTCGAGAGTGGTATGGTATGCAATTTGCACCATACTTAAGTCTGGATCGATTGGAAGCATAGCAGTTTTTTTTAATAGCTTAACGCAAACATTGCTATTTGGTGCTCAATCTCGAGAAACCTAATAAGTACAATGCTTATTTTCTCGACTTGTGGATGACGCAATGCGCATACACACACGGACATAAAAATGCTAACCTCTGCTTCTACTACACTTTGAAAACCCAAACAACCCAAAACACTACAAAATTCACAAATCTAAACCTCTAAAATTCTATAATAACATCTATAAATATGCAATACCACATAATAACAACATAAACACTCTATATATACAATTTTGAAGGATCAAAATCCCAATTTTTCCCAAATTTCTTCATTTTTACACTATTAGCGAATTCGATCATCGCGAATTCGTTTCTTGACCAATTGACATGATTTCAATTACGCCGCTTTGACTTGGATAGCCTTGTTCAGTTATACATTCTTGTATTAGACCTTCAATTAGTAAGCAAACTCTTATTGATTAAATTGATCCATAATTGAACAGTATTCTAAAGCCACATCATATAAACATATCACTGTTATTTATTTTTCTTACTACAAACCCATTTACATGAATTTTAATCATCAAACCCCACTCACATGTGATGATGAACATATTATATACCTTACATACATGTATATATATCAATCCACGTGATTTAGAAATTTACAAAAAATAATCCTTGAAACTCAAAGCATGAACAATAGGAGTAGAGTATACCTTTAATCCTTAATTATATGCTAGCAAAAGATAGTAATCCTTTTCCAAAACCCTTCTCCTCCAACTCAATCTCACTATTTTTCTCTCTTCTTCCAAGCTCTCCCTCTAACTCTCTGATCGATTAGCAAAGCTGTATGTGAAGGAAATTATGTCAAGACACGGTGTACCAGTGTCCATTGTATCAGACAGAGATCCGCGTTTCACGTCTAATTTCTGGAAACGATTACAAGAATGTTTGGGAAAACAGCTAAGAAAGAGCACAACGTACCATCCTCAAACCGACGGACAAAGTGAGAGAACCATCTAAACACTAGAAGATATGCTCAGAGCATGTATAATGGATTTCAAGGGAAATTGGGATGACCATCAACCATTGGTGGAATTTGCCTATAATAATAGCTATCACGCGAGTATTGGCATGCTGCCTTACGAAGCGTTATACGGCAGGAAGTGTAGAACTCCGTTATGTTGGGACGAGGTAGGTGAACGTCAGCTATTGGGTCCAGAATTGGTTCAACAAACCGTCGAGATCATCAAGGTGATTCGAGCAAGATTGATAGCCACACAGGATAGACAGAAGAAATATGCCGATCAACATCGACAAAATCGAGAATTCGATGTCGGTAGTTATGTTTTCTTGAAAGTGTCTCCCTGGAAGGGGAAAATTAGATTTGGAAAAAAGGGGATATTGAGCCCTAGATTTATAGGACCTTTTGAAGTGCTTCGACGAGTTAGAGAAGTGGCATACGAGGTAGCTTTACCTTCGGAGTTGGAGCATATTCATAATATTTTCCATGTATCAGTATTGAGGCCATATAAGCCTGACTATAAACATGTTATAGAATATGAGCCCTAATAGTTTAAGAAAGATTTGTCATATGAAGAAGTCTCTGTTCAAATTATCGATAGAAAAGAGAAAGTACTGAGGAATAAGGTAATACCTTCTATTAAGGTAATCTAGAGGAACCACAATGCTGAAGAAGCTACATGGAAACTTGAAAGCGTTATGATGAAGAATTATCCTCAGTTGTTTGCTTGATTTTGTATAGCGATTCAGGGGACAAAATCTTGTTAAGGAGGGAAGAATGTAATGAATAGATTTTTTTTTGAGTTGTGACTCTGGGAACAGAATCCTTTTAAGGAGGGAAGGATGTAACGATCGAGAAATTTGTAATTTAATTTAAATATTTATTGAATTAAATAAGTATTTTAAATATTTTATTTATGGAGAAAAATAAATAATTGATGAGTTGTGGTGAATTAATTTAGTAACTAAATTAATTAATGATAATTAATTGAGTGTTGATTATTTTATCTGAGGGATTTAATTTAAGGGAAGATAATTAAATTAAGTGAATTGTTTAATTTAAAGGAAATAAATAAATTAAACAAAGTGACTTTTCTAATTTATTAATTAAATTAGATATATAATTATTTAATTATTTATTATATGCATAATTATAATAAGAATATAAGTATTATAATTACAAATTATAAGCTATTAAAATGGTTACATGTGTGACAAGTAGTAACTATATGATATAAATATTATTTAAATAATCTATTTGGGGGGAAAAGGTGTTAGCCAAACAAGGCCTTGTGGCCTTTGGCTTATTCCAACTGACGTCTTTTTATTTTTCTAACTGAAAGAGAACGTTCCATATCAGGTTATTATACGCGTCTTATTTTTCCTCCTAACGCTATAGTCAGTGAATAGAGAAACATAGTGAAGACCAGAGAGTTGGTGAGAAAAAAAAAAGAAAGGAAAAACCACAGAGATTTGAGAAGGAAGAATCACAGTGATTTTGAGAGAGGGTCATCATCTTTTGCTAGCATTCAACTAGGGTTTTAAAGGTATAATTTATCTTAATTTTTTTTTGCAATACCTATTTTCTGTTAATTGGAAATTTTGTTGGATATGGTTAAGATGTTGAATTATATGTATGTATGTTATTGCTAAACTTGTTAGTTATCATCTATTTGTGAAATTGAATTGTAAGAAGAAAATGAAATAACAGTATTTATGTTCTTATTATATGGCTTAGAAAGTACAAAAATTGGTACTCTATATGTGTTGTAATATGCAAATTGAAGCTAGAATATGTTTGTATACTAAGAAACGAAAGCGGCGTAATCGAAATCGTGTCAATTGGTCAAGAAACGAATTCGTGATGATCAAATTCGCTAATAGTGTAAAAAAGAAGAAATTTGGGAAAAATTGGGATTTTGATCCTTCAAAATTGTATATATAGAGTGTTTATGTTGTTACTATGTGGTATTTCATATTTATGGATGTTATTACAGAATTTTAGATGTTTAGGTTTGTGAATTTTGTAGTGTTTTGGGTTGTTTGGGTTTGGTTGGTGTGTAGAGTAGAGTAGTGTTGTGCGTTTACAAGTGTGTGTGTGCAATTAGCCATCACCATAGTAAGAAATGGCGCAAGCGTTGCATTGCGATTTCTATTTGAGCATTGAGCACCAGTAGCCTACTCTTTAGTGCCAAGACCAAAAAGCGACTGCAACAATGCCGGTCCCAGACTTAAGTATGGCGCAGCTGCGCCATACCCTAGTCCAAGACAGTGAATTCTGCTTATTTGCAGGTCATGTATAATGGACTTATGTTAGCTAAACAAGCATGTTAATGATGTTAAGGTATAATAAAAACTATAATAACATATTGTAATGTGTTGTGATGCAAAGTGTAAAGATTTTAAATAATTATTTAAATAAGTTATAAAAATGAAACCAAATGAATTGTTTTCAAAGGTTAGAGATGAATCATTAGGTTATGTTGGCTTGTAATGAGATTTCAAATTCGTTAAGTATGTTAACCTACATGGTTAGGTGCTAAGTTAGGGTTATGACTTAAATGATGGGTTAAAACCTATATAGCTAATATTTATACAGCTAATTGTTTATGCGATTTCAATGATGTATGCAGGGTAATTGGAGATTATTTTACATTTGTGAAGCCTACAATCAAAGCAAGTTTTCTAACTCTACCTTGTTATTATTGAGGAAGTTTCTAAACCAGCCTTAACTCTTTACATTGAGCAAGCTTTCTAACTTCATTCTTTTCATATTGAATGCATGTTCCCATTCCTAAATCATTATTGTACAAGTTCCTAATACTCTTGTAAAGTTGAGCAAGCCTAGTTTATCTTGAGTATGTTTGTGCAAGCTCTTGTAACCTAATTCATTACATCGAGCGAGTTCCACTTTCCTAATTATTATACAAAGCATATATTATTCTAATACATCGATTCAAATAAAATTTTTCTAACTCTTTTAGATATAGCACTTTGCATGCATATCATGTTTATTCAATTATATTGCGTTGATATCCGATCTTTGACTTGGATAGCTTTGTTCAGTTATACATTCTTGTATTAGACCTTCAATTAGTAAGCAAACTCTTATTGATTAAATTGATCCATAATTGAACAGTGTTCTAAAATTCTAGAAGCACTGATAAGATAGTTCCAAACTAAACTTTCTTTAGTGCGGAAATTCTAAATTCAAACTGAGACAAACAACCCTAACATAGGGGATTTTATACGTGTAACGTTTAGATTTTTATGCACAATACATGGTACAAAGGGCTGATCCCCCTAAGTACGTTAAGAAGGGTCCGTATAGTTTAAATGACTGTTAAGGTTGGGTAATAATACTTAAGTACTGGGGACATAGTTCGTGGTCTTAAGACCCTCAGATATTAAAGTCCAAACTTGTTTTCTATTTTTAATTCATAGAACAAGTTTATTATTGTTCAGCATTCGTTGTTCACTCTCATGTTGTTATCATTATTACTTTCTATATCAGTGAGCATTTATTTGCTCACTCTTGCAATTAACACTGCAGCTAAAGTGGAGAAAGTTGATGAGCCAGCCACTAGCAAAGGAAAGGGCAAATTGTCCAAGTGCTAAAGAATTATGAGAAATCATTTAAATGTTTTATGTTTCAAGACTTGTTTTATTTTATGATGTATTCCGCAAACTGATGTAATAAATTTATGGTTAGATTACCTAGGATTATCTTGAGATGATGATGTAACCCTTAATGGGAAAGATTATTGTTTAAGTTATTTAAATTATGTCTTTATCCTTTATGATGGGTAGTTAGATGTAATGGTTTTGGATAGTGAACACCAAATCTTGTGGGAGTGGAGTACCCAGATTTGGGGGTGTCACAATATATGCACCCAATTGGATTTAAAACCTAAGTATACATATAGGTGTATTAAAAATATAGTGTGTGGCATTAGATAGCTATCAAATGCTGAGATTTGGCTTGTCCCATTTTGTGAGTCACTTTTCTTCCACACGTGAAGAACCATTGGCCTACAGCTGCCTATCCCTTCATCTCTCAAACTTCCCAATAGCTAGCCATGATGATAATGGGTGTGGGTGATGGGGGTGGTTGGCAACTATTGCACCAACTCTTAGTTACCCAATGAATTCTCCCTCCATCTCTTGGTTTAACTTCTTGGACAATGGCTTGGCATGATTAGTAAGTTTTCTATAAATTGAACAATCTACTTCATGTGCTATGCTGCTGAGAATTACTTCCTTAGTTGCTATAGAGAGTGGGAGGGAGTAATCTGATTTTGAGTTTAGTCCTGTCCAATTCAAAGAAAGAGGTATAAATTTTTGTTTGTGTTCTTGAGTTTAAGTTTAGTTAAATTCTAGTAAATTGTTGAATTCTCTGTTAATTGGTATGAATTAGCATGGCATTGTGTTGTTTGAGTTGGTACACATGTTTAGGAGCATGATAACTGGTCTGGTTATAGGTTTTGCATCTCATGTGATAAGGCTCTGTGACGGATCCATTTTTTTCGATCTGTTCGAAAGTGGCGCTGCGCCACTTCCATAAAGCTAATCTCTGTGTATGCATACGTGGTGCTTTTCTTAGATGATGATTTGAGGTTTCTGGATTGTTCTGAGCATGCTATGATAGTTAGGTTAAGCATATAAATAACCCTAGCATGTGGTTAGATATTTTTTTGAACATAGTACGTTGTTTTAGCTTGATTTAAGCTAAGTTTTCAAGAAAACTTCAAGTTTTGGAAAAATTAGAAATGGTAAACTTGAATAATGCATATTCTGATCTTGCAAGCATGTTAGTAGGGTTTTAAAATGTATGTCGGACATACTAACTTAAGTATATGAATTTCATATTGAAGCATGATCATGATGGACGTAGTAGTGAGCTTTGCTAATGAAAATGCAAACTTAAACGTGAATGTTAACATGCTACTTTGGAAGATAGAATCTGATAATTGTAAACATTATAAATGATACTCTTAGACTCACTCATGTATCATAAATATATATCATCATGCTTAGGTATCATAATTCAACAAAAGCATAAACGAAGCATATTTCAAAACAAAACAATGTTAGATACACATATGTGATATGAATACTTGCAAGCATGTCTAATATGAGTTATACGACTACTTTATATGTTTAAGAATCAAGCATGTTGGACTTTATGATTTCATAACCTTAAATAGCCTTAAATTGTTGAAATGTCCAACTTAGGACCGTATTATGCAAGACGGGACCTATATTAAACTTCAAAGATGCGAAAGGACCCTTAATATGTTAATATGTGTTATGTATGTAAGGATGTACAAGCTAGGCCAAGAAATTAGTTGCTTTGTCTTGGTTTGAACTAGAGTCGCTGCATGATCGTAGCGTCTTTTAATATAAATCATCGGTAGCGCCGCTTGATCTAGAATCTGAGACAGTGACTTCTGTTTTTGAACTGATGTTTAAAGCATGCCTATATGATTACTTTAACTTATCTTACATGACCTATATGTTATGTGATAAGAAGCATGCTGTGTGATAGAGACAAATGTTGATCATAACTTCCAAATGTTAAGTCCAAAGAATGTCTTCAAGGAATTAAGCAATCAAGACGTCGTTATATTTGTGATGACTTATAAAATGATTTTATACTATATGTGCATACTTGAATCATGTCAAACTTGATTTAAAATTGTGTTAACTAATGAACATCTTGAACATATAACATGCTATAAATAGGATTCGAAAGTGTTGATTTCTTAACGTGGATAAACTACGCTTAAGGCAAGTATCCGAACCCTACTCTTATTGTGCAAATATCTTTGCCTTACTTTATTCAAACAAATATCATGAACTTATCTCTTTGAATGTAAGTTATCCTACTTATTCGTTCAATCGAGCTAGTATGCGTAAACTCTTGTGTAAACTATTATTCATGTTAAACTTGATATTTTTCTTGAATATTGTGAGAGGGTCGATGCCATTTAATTCAACTAGACTATATGCATGTTTATAAAACTGTCCAAACCAATTGATTGGTAAAAAAATCATGAAAACTGAGTTGAACAACCCTTATGGTAAGGGGAGTGTAAGTTGTTGGAAACCCCAACACATGAGTGGTTTATTATATTGGTGTTATGCATAACGTAGAGTATTGTAGACTGATCATCTATGGTACTTGATTCTTTTGGGTTATCAATTTAATATTGCTAATTCTAGTAGATGTTCAATAGTTATTAGTGACTTCTCAGTATAAATTATTTATCCGGTTGGATACATTGATAGTCGTTGAATTCATATATATCTGTTGATTTATATTGAATTATCGTTCTTATTCCAAGAATTATTGATATTCATTATTCATTCTAAAACTCTGAACTATCTTAGATATGATACTTTGATATTTCAAACTCGTGTTATGAAACTTTATATCCTTGTTGTATATTACTTGCTGGGCAATTTGTGCTCATCCTTTCTTATTTAAAACTATTTAGTTAAGGAGGAACAAGGAGGTGTCTCTAGAGCAGACAAGGGCAAGGGCAAGGCTACCGGCTAGCTTGTCCCTTTTATGTTTAGGACTATTATGTTGTGTCAAGACTATTTTAAGATTATGTTAAGCTTAAGTAGGGTTATGTAATAAGCCTTTATTTGATATTATTATGTAATCTGTTAAATACTGCAGGTTGCGAGACTTGGGGGAATAATTATAATAAATCATTGTATATTATTCTAAATTAGATCTTTCGTTGTGAATGTGTGATTTTAGTAATTATGGTAATACTTTGAGCACGTGATGAACCGAATTCGAGTGACCAAGTGGAGGTCTGAATTTGGGGGTGTCACATGTACTATTAGGGGAGGTGGTGCAAGATTGATAATACTTGCATGACTAAATTAAAAATGGAGGTATAGATGAAGGTACTATACCGTAACTATTTTTTCACATGTATAAAACTATTGATTCACATAAATGTACTATTGATTCACATGATGTACTATTAGGGGAGGTGGTGCAAGTTTGATAATACTTCCAAGACTAAATTAAAAATGAAGGAAAAGATAAAGGTATTATACTGTAATATTTGAGCCCCAAAACGTGAAATTATCGAAATTATATATTTTTTATAAATAGAAGCTCATTCTTCTTTCATTCTCACCAATTCACTAAGACTCTCAAGAGCATTTATAGAGAGAGAAGCTATATAGAGAAAGAAGAATAGTATTCTGCTACTTCACTATTCTAGTATCCAGTCTTCTTCTAAGGTAAGGGGTATTATTTCTTTCGTATTAATGAAGAGAGTTATTTTCTTTCAATACTCGTAAGGGTTGTTATTTCATTCTTTATTATTCTATTGGAATAACCTGTCTACGCAGACTACCGTATGGATGGTGAAATTTTTCTATTATTCTATTCTTTATTATACAGTTGGAATAACCTGTCTACGCGGACTACCGCATGCATGGTGAAATTCTTCTATTATTCCATTCTTTATTATTCGGTTGGAATAACCTATCTATGCGGACTACCGCATGCATGGTGAGTGACCCTTCGTATCCATTCTTTATTAAATTGTGGAAATGATCTGTCTACCTGGATTACCGCATAGCGGGTAAAAATCCATTTGCAGTTTCGTATATTCTATTATACTCGTATGAGATATCATTGAAAGTATTATGCATACAAGCCAATCATGTATGATGATAAAGCATATACTTTGTAATCAATCTTATTTATTTATTAATAAAAGAATTATTTATTAAAGGCATTTATTATCTACATGGTGCTGTTTTAATAATATATGATAAACTCATAGTTTTAAGCAATGCTTTTAGAATCATGATGAGATCATGCTAATGAGATCTAAATTCTTAGATAGCTTAAAACTAAAATGTTCCCAATCAATGGATTACTAAAAAGGGGATTAGTGAGTCCGGATAGATTGGTACGTACGTTACTTGCTCATTGGATGAGGATGATTGATCTCATGATCATTTGTGTGGAGACACTAAAGCAAGTATGTAGGTGCTTATAAGAGAATAAGTTCACTGAACGTGACTAGCTAAGGAATACCTAATGGAGTTTTACATGCCTGTCAATAGGAATTCTTGTAGTGATAGTAATACAAATGATCCTTAGACTTGAGATCATCATATTATCTTATATATAATGAATTACACTTTGACTTATTCCTTAAGACTCTTAGAGTATATCAAAGGGTATGTTTGGGTGTAATAAGTTATATATGAAGATAATGAATGATCAATAAAGAATCTATCACTTCTAGTAAAAGAAGAGAAATATCCTATGTGATTCGATAAATGACAACCTGTGAATCCTTGGTTAAGGTGGAATGAAATTAGAAAGTAGTTTCTAATTTGCATTCATTAGAGTTATGCATTTAGGAAGCAAGAAATACATATAATTAAATAAAATAAGACTTGTGATAATTCCATGTCTTATATTTAATTGGGATATTGTATCTTGGAAGGATTGAATTATGCGATGAATTATTTACTTAAAGATTCTTTTATGATTAATGTTGAAATCTATATTATCTAGAAAGTCGTTGATCGCTAGGGAGGCTTATACCTATTGTAGAATAAATATTATTTATTTAAATAAATTATTCGTTTAATTTATTTATTTAAATAAGATTAGAATTGTTCTAATTGATTTATTCACTTTTGTTTAATATGGAGAACCTAAAGGGTCACACCATAAAAGGAAGAATAATTATTTAAGAAGTTAATGGCATAATCGTAATAATATGTTAAGTATATTTAATTTAATCTATGGTGATAGAATAAATTAAGTAGCTTAATATTTATTATTTAATATTTTAAAATATTAAATATAAATTAATAAGAGGAGTCTTATTAATATTATTACAATTATTATTATTTTAATTTCTAAAAGAGTTTAGGAATTAATTTAATATAAATATTCTCATTTATTCCTAATTGGATTAGGAGGAAAAATTAGTTAAAGGAGTTTAATTATTTATCCCTAATAAGATTAGGGAGCCTATTTAATTAAAAGAGTTTAATTAAATGAATAATACCTTATTTTAATTAAAATAGGGTTACCTCATATCTTTATAAGAGGAGTCTTATATCAGAAATTAGATATACGTAATTTCAAGAGTTGGAGAGTACGCCCCCTTTTTTTTATAGAGATAGGAAAAACTAGGGTTTAGCCAATACACCCTTCTTCTTGAAAATTCTTCTTCCTTGGTGGATCACCTCTAGAGGCCATACACTTGGGTTGCTAATATTGATCAAAGGAAGGAATCTACCCGGAGATTCAAGGAGATCACGGAGAAGTAGGAGGTGAACTTGTACCTGAGGAAGCTCGTTTCTACAAGGGTATGATTTCATAACTTCTTATTTTTCGTTTAATTAATAATATGCATAAAGGATGATCCGGGTAATTGGTTTGTAAAAAATTTTAAAATCTGATTTTATTATGCTTCCGCTTATTTTTGCAAATTGATTGCTACTTTAATTTTCATAAAACCTTACAGTAGTATCAGAGCCAAACTTTATGCGAATTATTAATTATTTAGATTCCATATATGTATGAGTATATATTTTGAATAATTTATTGGGCATAAATTGTTATATAAAATTATTATTTTATGAAAAAAAAAATTTGACGAAAAAAAGTTTTCGGAAAACACTTTTTTTTGTATTTTTTAATGCATCCGTGGGTAATTTTTTTAAAAAAAGGAGTGATCGCCGAAAAAAAAATTTGGGTACCGTGATTCGCATATCTGCAGCTTATTCACGTGAATCTGCAGCTTTTTATATATATATATATATATATATATCCTAATGATAATAGTTATATATATAATATTAGTCATATTGTTAACAGGGGCTAACTTGTTTACAAGGAATCACGTTTTTATCAAGGATTTGTTAACAGGCGGTTTTTTTTTTCTGATTTGGCATATCCTGTTTACTCAAATAATATTTTATATATCAAGTAGTTGATTTTTCATTAATTGAGCCGTACAGGAAATGGAATTGCTTAACTGTTATTCAGGTCTTGCTGATTTCCTTTTTTTTTCAAAAACGTGATCTTGTGTGTAGAATCTTTGATTACTACGGTAATATATATATATATATATATATATATATATATATATATATATATATATATATATATATATTAATCTTAATAATTTTGTAATTAAAATAAAGAATTTATTTTAATCTTGAAATTGGATTTCATGCAACATAAAATTGCCCATTAAATGATATTCATATATATATGGAATGATTTTATTTATTGATACATATGATGATATGTATGGTAATAAATGAGATTGATTATGAACTATTGATCAATGTGATTAGATTTATTTTGGTTGGATGTTTGAATGAATGAGTTTTATTAAATGGGGTCTGCGTACCTCGTCTTCTCTGGTTTTCTTCTTGATGTAAATTCTATCTCTCTCCTATGTATTTCCTCTTGACTGCTGATCAATGTTTCTATTTAAATTAAATAGTTTAATTGTAATAGGATTAGTTAGAATTTTTCGAAGAACCGGAGATCAAGGAGCAAGGAGCGCTTGAAGACCCGTTTGTAATAGAGTCAGGGTTTAAATGTAATAGTTATATTTAAATGTTTATTCTTGCACCCTAGGGTTTGACCTTTTGGTTCACTTGGTAGCTCTAGTGAACCAAACTAAAATAAAAGTCCATAATCAATCCGGGTAGAATATAGTATTCTATATGTGCATGCTAGTATTATATATATTATATATTATGTAAACATGCTTCGCATGTTTAATAATATAACGCGTATTTTATATATATATTTGCATGTGCGCTAAAGAAGATGAGACTAATAATAAGAAACCCCTCAATGAAATTATATTAAGTTGTAACGTTCAAAGATATTTGGAATATCGAGCGTCGCCTTCTAACATGATAAAATAATAGAGCATTGAATATTTAATATGAGTTTTTGTGCACACAAGGTAGTATTAAATATTTGAGATGTTATTTTATTACATTTGATGTTTTTGAGGAATTGAACATTACCGCTTTGTTGTGCACACACAAGGGCTGTAGTTTTCTCTTCACTTATATGAAAATGCTAGGTATGACTTAACTTAAATCATTTTAGTTCGGATGTGCACACACTTGACCATTATGATTTAAGAGGCAAAATATAAGGAGTTACATGATGATGTAATTGACAAGAGTCATCTACCTATTTATTTATATATAGTTTGTTGTGCACACACAAGGCTATATACATTTGAAATGGGATCCTTATTCTCACTAGCAAATCTTTAATTAGATATTGCCGAACTATATTCATGAGGGTAATATAGTTTAAAAAAAATAGTGGGAGATACCAATATAAAATAAGACCTAATTTATTTTGGTAATTAATTAAATAAATGTTTGCTAAAATATTGTCTTTTTACATGTAAAATTTTGAAAATGTCACATTCACTAATTTCACTGCGTAGCATACTTGATGCTAACAAACTAACCGGACCGAATTACACGGACTGGTTAAGGAATCTGAGAATTGTTCTCACTGCTGAAAAGATTTCTTATGTCCTATATTCGCCCGTACCTGCAAAAGTTGTAGAGACAGCCTCTGAAGAAGAGATTGCTACTTTTAAACAGTGGCAAAATGATGCATCTGTGGCTCAATGCATCATGCTCGCATCCATGAGTAACGAGCTTCAGTGTTAGCATGAAAACATAGATGCTCCTACTATACTGCTGCACTTGCAAGAGTTGTATGGTGAGCAAAGTAGGACTGCTAGATATGAGATATCTAAGGAGCTCTTCCGATCTTGGATGACCGTGGGCACTACCGTTGAGACTCATGCTTTAAAGATGATCAATCTGATTGAACGTCTTGGACATCTTGGGTTCATAATGGATGGGGAGTTGAGTCAAGATTTAGTCTTGCAGTCACTCCCGGACACCTTCTCACAATTTGTTGTGAATTTTCACATGAATAAGTTGGACGTCAGCTTGCTTGAGTTACTTAACATGTTGAAAACTGCTGAAGGTCACTTCCCATCCAAGAAGAACCATGTCTTACTGGTGGATGATTCTTCCAAGAAAAGGAAGAGGCCCAAGGTATCTTCGAAAAGAAGAAATCCAAGAAGGCTATGAGAAAGCGAAAGTGAAGGATCAAAAGAAACACGATCCATTTAGCAAAGAAATTTGCTTCCATTGCAACAAGTCGGGACCTTTGGAAGAGGGCGCAAGGATTATCTTACGTAATCAAAAAGTAGAAGAAGCTTGAGAAGCTTGAATCCTAATCAAGGTTTGTTTATGATTGAAATTAATTTTTCTGAAAGTCAATCTTCTACTTGGGTATTGGATACCGGCTGTGGTTCTCACATATGTAATAATATGCAAGGACTGGTCAGAAGTAGAAAGCCGAGCAAGGATGAGGTCGTCCTACGGGTGAAAAATGGAGCAAAGGTTGCTGCATTAGCTGTAGGGACTTATTGTTTAGCACTGCCTACGGGCAAGTCCATTAGTTTAAATAATTGTTATTTTGTTCCGTCACTTATTAGAAACATTATTTCAATATCTGTATTGGATATGGATGGTTTTGACATTATAATAAAGAACAATAGTTGTTCTATTTATAATAATAATATTTTATATGGTGTTGGTAATTTACAAAATGGACTTTACATTCTTGACTTGCATGAAAATATACTTCAAATTGAACAAACTAAGAAAAGGAAAAGAGATGATGTTAATTATACCTATATGTGGCACTGTAGACTTGGTCATATTAATGAAACAAGATTATCTAAGTTGTATAAAGATGGGCTCCTAGAGCTATCAGATTATGAATCATATCCAACTTGTGAATCTTGTCTCATGGGAAAAATGACCAAATCTCCTTTAGTGGAAAAGGAGAAAGGATTCTGAGTTGTTAGCGTTGGTACACACGGATGTATGTGGACTATGACAACGAATAATACGAGGAGGGTATTCTTATTTTATTACATTCACTGATGATCACTCAAGATTTGGATATGTGTATTTAATGAAATACAAATCTAAATCATTTGAAAAGTTCAAAGAGCTCAGAAGTGAAGTAGAGAAACAAACAGACAAAAGTATTAAGATTCTTCGATCAGATCGAGGTGGTGAATACTTAAGCAGTGAGTTTCTCGATTGTCTCAAAGAAAATGGTATAATCTCACAATGGACTCCACCAGGGACGCCACAGCTGAATGGTGTGTCTGAAAGGAGAAATCGAACACTGTTGGACATGGTTCGTTGGGGATATGCCCTAGAAGCGGCTATATATCTACTAAATAAGGTTCCCTCAAAATCCGTCCCTAAGACTCTATATGAGATGTGGACAGGGAGGAAGCCTAGTCTTAAGCATGTTAAGATTTGGGGATGTCCAGCTTATGTGAAAAGGTTTCAAAATGATAAGCTTGGGACAAGATCTGATAAGTGTACTTTTGTGGGATATCCTAAAGAAAGTTTAGGATATTATTTCTATAATCCTACTGAACAAAAGGTATTTGTTGCCAAACATGCTGCCTTCTTAGAAAAGGAGTTTATCCTTGAAGGGGTCAGTGGGAGGAAAATAGATCTTGAAGAAATTCAAGAACCACATACCACTACCGATCAAATGGATGAACCTGTCCAAGTAGAGATTCCTTCTATACCACACCCTATTCGTACCAAAGATACCTGATAGGTATGGACTTGTCATAGAAGATGACGATGAGGTACGCAACATAGATGATGATGATCCATTGAATTACAAACATGCTATGAGTAGTAAAGAGTCAGAGAAGTGGCAAGAAGCCATGAAATCTGAGATGGACTCCATATATGAGAACCAAGTATGGACTTTGGTTTCACCACCTGAAGGCATTAAGCCTATTGGGTGTAAATGGGTCTTTAAAAGAAAGACTGGAACAGACGGCAAGGTAGAGACCTATGACGAAACCTTCTCACCAGTAGCAATGCTTAAGTCCATTCAGATTTTGCTTACGATTGCAGCTTACCATGACTACGAAATCTGGCAGATGGACGTGAAGACGACCTTCCTCAATGGGAAACTTGAGGAGGATGTGTATATGACACAGCCAGAGGGATTTGTTTCAAAGGTTGGAACAAATCAAGTCTGTAAGCTACAACGATCCATTTATGGATTGAAGCAAGCTTCTCGTAGGTGGAACATCCGTTTTGATGAGACAATCAAAGAGTTTGATTTTATTAAAAAAGAGGATGAACCATGTGTGTACAAGAAGGTTAGTGGGAGCGCTGTTTCATTCCTCGTATTATATGTTGATGATATATTACTGATAGGGAATGATATTCCTATGCTACAATCTATTAAAATCTGGTTATCTAAACACTTCTCCATGAAGGACTTGGGAGAAACATCCTATATTTTGGGGATAAAGATCTATAGAGATAGATCTAAAAGGATGCTTGGCTTGTCCCAAGGAACGTACATTGACTCGATGCTAAAGAGGTTTAGCATGGAAGATTCAAAAGTGGTCTCATGCCGATGAGCCATGGAATACATCTCTCCAAGAAAACAGCCCCAAAGACACACGAGGAGAGAGACCAGTATGAGTAAGATTCCTTATGCTTTAGCAATAGGATCTATCATATGTACTGATATGATATGTACTAGACAGGATGTCGCTCATGCACTTAGTGTAACAAGAAGATATCGATTAAATCCGGGGAGAAAGAGCATTGGAAGGCGGTGAAAAATATCCTAAAGTACTTAAGAAGAACTAAGGATGTATTTCTTATCTACGGTGGGTCTGAATTGAAACTAGAGGGCTTCACAGACTCAAGTTTTCAAACGGACCAAGATGACAGTAAATCCATTTCGGGGTATGTGTTTACCTTAAATGGTGGCGTAGTGAGTTGGAAGAGTTCCAAACAGTAAATAGTTGCTGATTCAGTGACAGAGGCAGAGTACATAGCTTCAAGTGAAGCTGCAAAGAAAGCTATTTGGATGAAGAAGTTCATTACCGAACTTGGTGTGGTTCCTAGCATTACAGGACCAATGCCTTTATTCTGCGACAACAATGGAGCTGTTGCACAAGCTAAGGAACCCAGGTCTCATCAGAAATCTAAACACGTATTGCGGCAATTTCATTTGATCAGAGAGATCATTGAAAGAGGAGACGTCACCCTGGAGCGTGTGGACTCTCAAGAAAATATTGCAGATCCATTTACTATAGCGTTAACACAACAACAGTTTGATCGTCACTTAGAAGATGGGTATGAGATACCACGGCGATTGGCTTTAGTGCAAGTGGGAGATTGAAAGTATTATGCATACAAGCCAATCATGTATGATGATAAAGCATATACTTTGTAATCAATCTTATTTATTTATTAATAAAAGAATTATTTATTAAAGGCATTTATTATCTACATGGTGCTATTTTAATAATATGTGATAAACCCATAGTTTTAAGCAATGCTTTTAGAATCATGATGAGATCATGCTAATGAGATCTAAATTCTTAGATAACTTAAAACTAAAATGTTCCCAATCAATGGATTACTAAAAAGGGATTAGTGAATCCGGATAGATTGAGTACGTCACGTTCTTGCTCATTGGATGAGGATGATTGATCTCATGATCATTTGTGTGGAGACACTAAAGCAAGTATGTAGGTGCTTATTAGAGACTAAGTTCACTGAACGTGACTAGCTAAGGAATACCTAATGGAGTTTTACTTGCCTGTCAATAGGAATTCCTGTAGTGATAGTAATACAAATGATCCTTAGACTTGAGATCACCATAGTATCTTATATATAATGAATTACACTTTGACTTATTTCTTAAGACTCTTAGAGTATATCAAAGGGTATGCTTGGGTGTAATAAGTTATATATAAAGATAATAAATGATCAATAAAGAATCTATCACTTCTAGTAAAAGAAGAGAAATGTCCTATGTGATTCGATAAATGACAACCCAGGAATCCTTGGCCAAGGTGGAATGAAATTAGAAAGTCGTTTCTAATTTGCATTCATTAGGAGTTGTGCATTTAGGAATCGAAATACATATAATTAAATAAAATAAGACTTGACAGTAATTCCATGTCTTATATTTAATTGGGATATTGTATGGTGGAAGGATTGAATTGTACAATAACTATTTACTCAAAGGTTCTTTTATGATTAATGTTGAAATCTATATTATCTAGAAAGTCGTTGATCGCTAGGGAGGCTTATCCCTATTGTAGAATAAATATTATTTATTTAAATAAATTATTTGTTTAATTTATTTATTTAAATAAGATTAGAATTGTTCTAATTGATTTATTCACAACCGGTTTAATATGGAGAACCTAAAAGGTCACACCATAAAAGGAAGAATAATTATTTAAGAAGTTAATGGCATAATCGTAATAATTTATTAAATATATTTAATTTAATCTATGGTGATAGAATAAATTAAGTAGCTTAATATTTATTATTTAATATTTTAGAAATATTAAATATAAATTAATAAGAGAGTCTTATTAATATTATTACAATTATTATTATTTTAATTTCTAAAAGAGTTTAGGAATTAATTTAATATAAGTACTCTCATTTATTCCTAATTGGATTATGAGGGAAAATTAGTTAAAGGAGTTTAATTATTTATCCCTAATAAGATTAGGGAGCCTATTTAATTAAAAGAGTTTAATTAAATGAATAATACCTTATTTTAATTAAAATAGGGTTACCTGATATCTTTATAAGAGGAGTCTTATATCAGATATTAGATATACGTAATTCTAAGAGTTGGAGAGTACGCCCCCTTTTTCTATAGAGATAGGAAAAACTAGGGTTTGAGCCAATACACCCTTCTTCTTGAAAATTCTTCTTCCTTGGTGGATCACCTCTAGAGGCCATACACTTGGGTGGCTAATATTGATCAAAGGAAGGAATCTACCCGGAGATTCAAGGAGATCGCGGAGAAGTAGGAGGTGAACTCGTACCTGAGGAAGCTCGTTTCTACAAGGGTATGATTTCATAACTTCTTATTCTTCGTTTAATTAATAATATGCATAAAAGATGATCCGGGTAATTGGTTTGTGAAAAATTTTAAAATCTGATTTTATTATGCTTCCGCTTATTTTTGCAAATTGATTGCTATTTTGATTTTCACAAAACCTTATAATCATTTCTTTTGTACTCGTCATGGAATATCGTTTTCTTTTATATTTTCCTTTTATGAGTACTATTCACGGAGTATTATTCATGAGTTACTATTTATGAGTTACTATTCACCAGATTACTATTCACTTGAATATTATTCACTCGGATATTCGGGACACTTTTCGTACCGAAGTACTATTCATGAATTACTATTCACGGGTAATAATCACCCGATTATTATTCACTAGAATATTCACTCGGGTATTTGGGGCACTTTTTATGTCGGGATACTATTCACGAGGTACTATTCCCGAAGTACTATTCATGGGGTACTATTCACCCGAAAAATATTTTTTTTTTCTTTCCAAATTATTTTTGATACATGAATATTATTCTTGAATTTTACTCTACAAAGCAGTATCATGTTGACAATTTGGATATTTTTAAACTCTGGATAAACTTAAAGTCTTTAATATTTATCCTTGATTTCGTTTGATTAATGCTTATATCATTGTCATCCTCCTTATGCTTATATTGTAATGAAAGTCATCTGTGGCTTACATGCATATATGGACTTGGTATGATTATGACCAGGGATTATTCGGTATAATCATGACCGTAATGTTACAAATGATGTGGTAAAAGTCCTCATTGGCCCGTAATGCATTGATGGACAGTTTTTGGTATGATCATGACTATGGGTTCTCTTGACAAGGGTGTAAAGATGAATTGTTGTTTTGGCATGATCATGACCATTGGTGAAAACACGAATATCCTTGGCTCGTAGTGCATGGATAATTCTTGGTCGTGATACTAATGAATATCCTTGGCCCGTAGTGCATGGATAATTCATGGATGTGATACTAATGAATAACTTTGGCCGTAGTGCATGGATAATTCGGTGATGTATTGAGCTGAGTTTGAGCGATAAAATATTGATAATAAACTTTTAATTCGTAGAAGATAGTAGATATCATGCTCTACTTGACTCTTCTAAAATACAGTTGTATGTCTTTGGCCTATAGTGCAGAGATGAACTGTTAATGAATATCTTTGGCTCATAGTGCAAAGTTGAATTTATTAGTATGATTATAAACAGGAACTGTGATTTAATATAACCATGATCTTTGATGTTTCAGGTAAAGACAGGTGATAAAAATTATCTTGGTCCAGGGTGCGAAGAGGAATTTAGAATCACAATTATGATTATGAGTTATTCACATAATTGTGGACATGAACTGTTGATTGATGTTATAGGGATAAAACATTGTTGGTGGACTTTTAACATGGAGAAGATATAGACTTTATGGTCTATTTGACTCTTCTAATGGATTGCTTTCGTTTCACCGGCACTATGGTTGAAAAGTTTTATCATCTACCGTATATGTTCTAAATCTACGATTTATTATTCTTGTGAAGGCTATTGATAAATTAATTATCTTTAGTCATGATATTCTTTACTGGGCTAGTTGTGCTCACCCTTTTGCTTCACAATTCCTTTCAGGTAATAAAAGTGTATTTGGGAATTGGCGAGGGTAACATGGGAATAGAGCGATGGTTACATAGTTGTTGACGTTCTCCCTAAACAGTATGGAAATAATTTTATTGAGAACTTTAGATAAATGTGTTGTATTTTATACGTCATTTAATAGTTATATTTGGTGAATCAAATAGGGTGAGGCAAAACCAACTTTGGAAGGGTGTTTTACCACTATCATACAAGATGTCTAATGATATACGACTTCGTGTTATCATAAGACAGGGTTTTGCACATCCATTTGCTAAGTATATCTACGAGCACTACCTATATGATCTTGGATTTTGGTTGAAATATAATTCTCAATTGGAGACAAAATAGATAATTATATGTCAAGAGAAGACTCACCATTAGAAGAAACATGATAGTAATATTCTCATTTTTCTTTGGGGTCTATTGGGTCAACCAAGGATAATTCTCGAGTCATATGATATCTATAATAACTTAGATGCATGGCCTTGATGTATGAAGGTTTCCTTGAGTATTTTTAAAGATTTTAATTTCTAAAAGCAGGTTATTGGTTGTACTTTTATGTAAAGTACCATTGTAAGGTGTTGTGGTCGAGGCACCATGAGAGTTACATATATTTGTATTAAAACTCACGACTTATGTGTTGTCATTTCTCGCTGACAGTTCAGCGATTGTATAAATGAAGTTTGTATTTGATTTACACGTAGTTTGATATCCGGCAACTCGAGAATGGGTCGTGTAGACCTATTTTGGGGCGTCCACAAATGGTATCGAGCTTAGGGATATGGTTATTTGGCGGAGATATGAGTCTAAAACTAGGAGGAGGCAGAGTAATATACTTCGCTAGTGTGTGACTTACCTAAGCTGGAATTTTTACTTGATAAGTTGACAAATTGTGATATGCCAATTAACCTTTATTTTGAAGATATATTCTAGAATGATATTTGAAATACAGGAGATGAGTATTGGGAAATTCATGATACAAAGGAAATAACCGGGAAGGTACAATCTGAAAAGAAAGCAAGGTATTCTCATCTCTTCGAACTACCAGGTACATAAATTTTGAGGGCAAAATTTCATAAGGAGGGGAGATTGTAAGATCCCGAATTTTATGAAATGAAAGTATTCAATTTCTTATAATTATTATTTTATTTAGTAAATGGTTAAATTGATAAAAGGTTAAAGTTAAGGGTGATATTTAAAAAATTTTCAAAGTAAGCAAGTTGTCATAAAATAATCGGTCGTAAAAGTACAGTAATACGCGTGGTTGCATAGTAACACACGGTATTGATTATTGATGCTTACGTGAGAAGTCACTCAGTTATACTCAATTATTGCTACGATAATTCTTGCATCGATATATCTCTCATATTATTGATTTAATTATTATCACAATTATCATCGCATAATATTTTATATTATTAAATCAATAATTGAGGACGACAAAAGTTATTCATATTATTATTTGCAATATTGACGATGTATAGAAATTCGATGATGGAGAGGTTAGATCATCTATTTGGCATGATAAAGAGAAGTCCTTATCGGAAGCCCCTCTTTCACGGGAGCGATGTAGTTGTTAATATTGTGAGTTATAATATTAATGATGAATGTTATTAAAAATCGAATTTGAGTTCGGAGTTGAATTTGGAGGCGGACATGATATTTGAGTCAAAACGATGAAATTAGTAAAATAGACTATAAACACAAAATTTATCGGGGTTGCCTTTTTGGTCAAAAAGTCAACGATAAACTTTTTTCGAAAAAAGTCAAACTTCAAAAATTCAAAAATGAAATTTTTGATAAAAATATTTTCATTGTGTTGGGATTATTAATGTTGGTGGAAATGAATTTTTTTGCTAATAATTGATTTTTGGAGGTTAAATTGACCAATCACATAATTAATCAGATAAATGAGCAATTAATTGCTATTAATTCACATGCTTATAACTATTTGTTCACATGTGTGTACTATTGATTCACATGCATGTACTATTAGGGGAGGTGGTGCAAGATTGATAATACTTGCATGACTAAATTAAAATGGAGGTATAGAGAAAGGTACTATACTGTAACTATTTTTTCACATGTATAGAACTATTCATTCAAATGAATGTACTATTGATTCACATGATGTACTATTAGGGGAGGTGGTGCATGTTTGATAATACTTGCAAGACTAAATTAAAATGAAGGAAAAGATGAAGGTATTATATTTGTAATATTTTGAGCCCCAAAGCGTGCAATTATTATCAAAATTATATTTTCCTATAAATAGAAGCCCATTCTTCTTTCATTCTCACCAATTCACTAAGACTCACAAGATCATTTATAGAGAGGAAGCTATAGAGAGAAAGAAGAAGAGTATTCTACTACTCCTTTATTCTAATATCCAGGTTTTCTTCTAAGGTAAGGGGTATTATTTCTTTTATATTCATGAAGAGAGTTATTTTCTTTCAATACTCGTAAGGGTTGTTATTCCATTCTTTATTATTACATTGGAATAACTCTCTCACGGACTTCACCGTATGCGTGGTGAAATTCTTCTGTTATTACATTCTTTATTATTACATTGGAATAACTGCTCTACGCTACGGACTACTGCATGCATGGTGAAATTCTTCTATTATTCTATTCTTTATTATTACATTTGGAATAACTTTGTCTACTGTGGACTACCACATGCATGATGAATGACCCTTCATATTCATTCTTTATTAAATTGTGAAAATGATTTGTCTATATGGATTACCGCATGTGGTGAAAATCTATTTGCTTGATTTAAGTATATATGCTATTATACTCGTGTATGAGATATCATTTCTTTTGTGCTACTCGTCATGGAATATCGTTTTCTTTTGTATTTTCCTTTTATGAGTACAATTCACGAGTCTTATTTATGAGTTACTATTTATAGTTTACTATTCACCGATTATTATTCACTCGATTATTTGGGACACTTTTTCGTGTGCGAGTACTATTCACGGGTTACTAATTACCCGATTATTATTCACTAGAATATTATTCACTTTCGGGTATTTGGGGCACTTTTCATTATGGGTACTATTCACGGTATTATTCTCGAAATACTATTCACGGTACTATTCATGGGTACTATTCACCTAAAAATATATTTTTTTTTCTTTCAAATTATTTTGATACATGAATATTATTCTTGAATTTTACTCTACAAAGCGAGATCATGTTGACAATTTGGATATTTTAAACTCTGGATAAACTTAAAGTCTTTAATATTTATCCTTGATTTACGTTTTGATTAATGCTTATATCATTGTCATCCTCCTTATGCTTATATTGTAATGAAAGTCATCCATGGCTTTACGTGCATATATGGACTTGGTATGATTATGACAAGGGATTATTGGTATAATCATGGTAGTAATGTTACAAATGATGTGGTAAAAGTCCTCATTGGCCCGTAATGCATTGATGGACAGTTTTTGGTATGATCATGACTATGGGTTCTCTTCGGCCAAGGGTGTAAAGATGAATTGTTGTTTGGCATGATCATGACCATTGGTGAAAACACGAATATCCTTGGCTCGTAGTGCATGGATAATTCTTGGTCGTGATACTAATGAATATCCTTGGCCCGTAGTGCATGGATAATTCATGGATGTGATACTAATGAATAACTTTGGCCGTAGTGCATGGATAATTCGATGATGATGTATTGAAAGTGAGTTTGAGCGATAAAATATTGATAATAAACTTTTAATTAAGTAGAAGATAGTAGATATCATGCTCTACTTGACTCTTCTAAAATACGAGTTGTATATCTTTTGCACTGTAGTGCAAAAGATGAGCTCATTAATAAATATCTTTGGCCGTAGTGCAAAGATGAATTTATTAGTATGATTATGAGCAGAGGCTGTGATTTGGTATAACCATGATCTTTGATGTTTGAGGTAAAGGCGGGTGATGAAAATTATCTTCGATCACCGGGCGCAAGAGGAATTTAGAATCACAATTATGATTATGAGTTATTCACATAATTGTGGACATGAAGCCATTGATTGATGTTATAGGGATAAAACATTGTTGGTGGACTTTTAACATGGAGAAGATATAGACTTTATGGTCTATTTGACTCTTCTAATGGATTGCTTTCGTTAATTTGGCACTATGGTTGAAAAGTTTTATCATCTACCATATGTTCTAAATCTACGATTTATTATTCTTGTGAAGGCTATTGATAAATTAATTATCTTTAGTCATGATATTCTTTTCTTGGGCTAGTTGTGCTCACCCTTTTGCTTCATAATTCCTTCGGGTAATAAAAGTGTAAATTTGGGTCGAGCCGGGTAACATGGGAATAGAGCGATGGTTATAGTTGTTGACGTTCTCCTAAACAAAGTATGGAAATAATTTTATTGAGAACTTTAGATAAATGTGTTGTATTTTATCGTCATTTAATAGTTATATTTGGTGAATCAAATAGGGTGAGGCAAAACCAACTTTGGAAGGGTGTTTTACCACTATTATCATACAAGATGTCTAATGATATACGACTTCGTGTTATCATAAAGGCGAGGGTTTTGCACATCCATTTGCTAAGTATATCTGAGCACTACCTATATGATCTTGGATTTTAGTTGAAATATAATTCTCAATTGGAGACAATATAGATAATTATATGTCAAGAGAAGACTCACCATTAGAAGAAACATGATAGTAATATTCTCATTTTTCTTTTGGGGTCTATTAGGTCAACCAAGGATAATTCTCGAGTCATATGATATCTATAATAACTTAGATCATGGCCTTCGATGTCTGAAGGTTTCCTTGAGTATTTTTAAAGATTTTAATTTCTAAAGCAGATTATTATTGTACTTTTATGTAAAGTACCATTGTAAAAGTGTTGTGGTGAGGCACCATGAGAGTTACATATATTTGTATTAAAACTCACGACTTATGTGTTTCGTCGTACTCGCTCTGACAGTTCAACGATTAATATAAATGAAGTTTGTATTTGATTTACGTAGTTTGATATCTGGCAACTCGAGAATGGGTCGTATAGACCTATTTTGGGGCGTCACAAATGGTATCGAGCTTAGGGATATGGTCATTTGGCGAGAGATATGAGTCTAAAACTAGGAGGGAGGCAGAGTAATATACTTATTTAGTGTGTGACTTACCTAATTTGGAATTTTTACTTGATAAGTTGACAAATTGTGATATGCCAATTAACCTTTATTTTGAAGATATATTCTATAATGATATTTGAAATACAGGAGATGAGTATTGGGAAATTCATGATACAAAGGAAATAACGGGGAAGGTACAATCTGAAAAGAAAGCAAGGTATTCTCATCTCTTGAACTACAGTGTACATAAATTTTGAGGCAAAATTTCATAAGGAGGAGATTGTAAGATCCCGAATTTTATGAAATGAAAGTATTCAATTTCTTATAATTATTATTTTATTTAGTAAATGGTTAAATTGATAAAAGGTTAAAGTTAAGGGTGATATTTAAAAAATTTTCAAAGTAAGCAAGTTGTCATAAAATAATCGGTAAGTAAAAGAAATGCGATGTCTGGCGTGGTTGCATAGTAACACACGGTATTGATTATTGATGCTTACGTGAGAAGTCACTTTCGGTTATACTCAATTATTGCTACGATAATTCTTTGCATAATATCTCTCATATTATTGATTTAATTATTATCATGATATCATCTCGCATAATATTTTATATTATTAAATCAATAATTGAGGCGACAAAGTTATTCATATTATTATTTGCAATATTGATGATGTATAGAAATTCGGTGATGGAGAGGTTAGATCATCTATTGCGCCAATAAAGAGAAGTCCTTATCGGAAGCCCCTCTTTCACGGGAGCGATGTAGTTGTTAATATTGTGAGTTATAATATTAATGATGAATGTTATTAAAAATCGAATTTGAGTTAGGAGTTGAATTTGGAGCCTTGGACATGATATTTGAGTCCAAACGATGAAATTAGTAAAATAGACTATAAACACAAAATTTATCGGGGTTGCCTTTTTGGTCAAAAAAGTCAATGATAAACTTTTCGAAAAAAGTCAAACTTCAAAAATTCAAAATGAAATTTTGATAAAATATTTTCATTGTGTTGGGATTATTAATGTTGGTGGAAATCGAATTTTTTTGCTAATAATAATTGATTTTTGGAGGTTAAATTGACCAATCACATAATTAATCGGATAAATGAGCAATTAATTGCTATTAATTCACATGCTTATAACTATTTGTTCATGTGTGTACTATTGATTCACATGCATGTACTATTAGGGGAGGTGGTGCAAGATTGATAATACTTGCATGACTAAATTAAAATGGAGGTATAGAGAAAGGTACTATATCTTTGTAACTATTTTTTCACATGTATAGAACTATTCATTCAAATGAATGTACTATTGATTCACATGATGTACTATTAGGGAGGTGGTGCATGTTTGATAATACTTGCAAGACTAAATTAAAATGAAGGAAAAGATGAAGGTATTATCTTTGTAATATTTGAGCCCCAAAAGCGTGCAATTATCAAAATTATATTTTCCTATAAATAGAAGCCCATTCTTCTTTCATTCTCACCAATTCACTAAGACTCACAAGATCATTTATAGAGAGGAAGCTATAGAGAGAAAGAAGAAGAGTATTCTACTACTTGATTATTCTAATATCCAGCTTTTCTTCTAAGATAAGGGTATTATTTCTTTCGTATTCATGAAGAGAGTTATTTTCTTTTCAATACTGTAAGGGTTGTTATTCCATTCTTTATTATTACATTTTGAATAACTTTGTCTCACTGCGGACTCTAGTATGCGTGGTGAAATTCTTCTACATTATTCTATTCTTTATTATTACTGTTGGAATAACTTTTGTCTCTGTGGACTACACCGCATGCATGGTGAAATTCTTCTATTATTCTATTCTTTATTATTACATTTGGAATAACTTTGTCTCACGGACTACCACATGCATGATGATGAATGACCCTTCATATTCATTCTTTATTAAATTGTGAAAATGATTTGTCTATATGGATTACCGCATGGCGGGTGAAAATCTATTTGCAGTTTCGTATATGCTATTATACTCGTATTAGATATCATTTCTTTTGTACTCGTCATGGAATATCGTTTTCTTTTGTATTTTCCTTTTATGAGTACAATTCACGAGATACTATTTATGAGTTACTATTTATAGTTTACTATTCACTGATTCTTATTCACTCGATTATTTGGGACACTTTTTTGTGCGAGTACTATTCACGGGTTCTAATTACCGATTATTATTCACTAGAATATTATTCACTCGGGTATTTGGGGCACTTTTCATGTCGGGGTACTATTCACGAGGTATTATTCTCGAAATACTATTCACAGGGTACTATTCATGGGGTACTATTCACCTAAAAAATATATTTTTTTTCTTTCCAAATTATTTTTGATACATGAATATTATTCTTGAATTTTACTCTACAAAGCAGTATCATGTTGACAATTTGGATATTTTTAAACTCTGGATAAACTTAAAGTCTTTAATATTTATCCTTGATTTCGTTTGATTAATGCTTATATCATTGTCATCCTCCTTATGCTTATATTGTAATGAAAGTCATCTGTGGCTTACGTGCATATATGGACTTGGTATGATTATGACAAGGGATTATTCGGTATAATCATGACCGTAATGTTACAAATGATGTGGTAAAAGTCCTCATTGGCCCGTAATGCATTGATGGGACGGTTTTGGTATGATCATGACTATGGGTTCTCTTTCTTGAAGGGTGTAAAGATGAATTGTTGTTTGGCATGATCATGACCATTGGTGAAAACACGAATATCCTTGGCTCGTAGTGCATGGATAATTCTTGGTCGTGATACTAATGAATATCCTTGGCGTGAAAGTGCATGGATAATTCATGGATGTGATACTAATGAATATCTTTGGTAGTAGTGCATGGATAATTGATGATGTATTGTTTGAGTTTGAGCGATAAAATATTGATAATAAACTTTTAATTAAGTAGAAGATAGTAGATATCATGCTCTACTTGACTCTTCTAAAATATGGTTGTATATCTTTTTACTGTAGTGCAAAGATGAGCTGATTAATAAATATCTTTGGCTCGTAGTGCAAAGATGAATTTATAAGTATGATTATGAAGCGAGAGGCGTGATTTGGTATAACCATGATCTTTGATGTTTCGAGTAAAGCGGTGATGAAAATTATCTTCGTCAATGGGCGAAGAGGAATTTAGAATCACAATTATGATTATGAGTTATTCACATAATTGTGGACATGAACTGTTGATTGATGTTATAGGGATAAAACATTGTTGGTGGACTTTTAACATGGAGAAGATATAGACTTTATGGTCTATTTGACTCTTCTAATGGATTGCTCGTTCCGCTGGCACTATGGTTGAAAAGTTTTATCATCTACCATATGTTCTAAATCTCTGATTTATTATTACTGACGAAGGCTATTGATAAATTAATTATCTTTAGTCATGATATTCTTTACTGGGCTAGTTGTGCTCACCCTTTTGCTTCATAATTCCTTTCAGGTAATAAAAGTGTAGCTGGGTCGAGCGGGGTAACATGGGAATAGAACGATGGTCTATAGCTGTTGACGTTCTCCCTAAACAGTATGGAAATAATTTTATTGAGAACTTTAGATAAATGTGTTGTATTTTATACGTCATTTAATAGTTATATTTGGTGAATCAAATAGGGTGAGGCAAAACCAACTTTGGAAGGGTGTTTTACCACTATCATACAAGATGTCTAATGATATACGACTTGACGTGTTATCATAAGACGGGGTTTTACACATCCATTTGCTAAGTATATCTCTGAGCACTACCTATATGATCTTGGATTTTAGTTGAAATATAATTCTCAATTGGAGACAATATAGATAATTATATGTCAAGAGAAGACTCACCATTAGAAGAAACATGATAGTAATATTCTCATTTTTCTTTGGGGTCTATTGGGTCAACCAAGGATAATTCTCGAGTCATATGATATCTATAATAACTTAGATGCATGGCCTTCGATGTACGAAGGTTTCCTTGAGTATTTTTTAAAGATTTTAATTTCTAAAACAGTTATTGACTGTACTTTTATGTAAAGTACCATTGTAAAGTGTTGTGGTCGAGGCACCATGAGAGTTACATATATTTGTATTAAAACTCACAGCTTATGTGTTGTCGTACTCTGCACGACAGTTCAACAGTTGTATAAATGAAGTTTGTATTTGATTTCTGTAGTTTGATATCTGGCAACTCAGAATGGGTCGTGTAGACCTATTTTGGGGCGTCACAAATGGTATCGAGCTTAGGGATATGGTATTGGCATTTGGCGAGATATGAGTCTAAAACTAGGAGGGAGAGCAGTAATATACTTCAGCTAGTGTGTGACTTACCTAAGTGGAATTTTTACTTGATAAGTTGACAAATTGTGATATGCCAATTAACCTTTATTTTGAAGATATATTCTAGAATGATATTTGAAATCTGGGAGATGAGTATTGGGAAATTCATGATACAAAGGAAATAAGCAGGGAAGGTACAATCTGAAAAGAAAGCAAGGTATTCTCATCTCTTGAACTACGGTACATAAATTTTGAGGCAAAATTTCATAAGGAGGGAGATTGTAAGATCCCGAATTTTATGAAATGAAAGTATTCAATTTCTTATAATTATTATTTTATTTAGTAAATGGTTAAATTGATAAAAGGTTAAAGTTAAGGGTGATATTTAAAATTTTTCAAAGTAAGCAAGTTGTCATAAAATAATAAATTAAGTAAAAAAATCTGATGTCTGGCATTGGTTGCATAGTAACACGGTATTGATTATTGATGCTTACGTGAGAAGTCACTCGAGTTATACTCAATTATTGCTCTGATAATTGTTTGATAATATCTCTCATATTATTGATTTAATTATTATCACAAGATCATCATCGCATAATATTTTATATTATTAAATCAATAATTGAGACGACAAAGTTATTCATATTATTATTTGCAATATTGACGATGTATAGAAATTCGAATGATGGAGAGGTTAGATCATCTATTGCGGCTATGATAAAGAGAAGTCCTTATCGGAAAGTCCCCTTTTCGGGGAGCGATGTAGTTGTTAATATTGTGAGTTATAATATTAATGATGAATGTTATTAAAAATCGAATTTGAGTTAGGAGTTGAATTTGGAGACGCGGACATGATATTTGAGTAAAACGATGAAATTAGTAAAAATAGACTATAAACACAAAATTTATCGGGGTTGCCTTTTTGGTCAAAAAGTCAACGATAAACTTTTTCGAAAAAGTCAAACTTCAAAAATTCAAAATGAAATTTTGATAAAAATATTTTCATTGTGTTGGGATTATTAATGTTGGTGGAAATCGAATTTTTTTTTGCTAATAATTGATTTTTGGAGGTTAAATTGACCAATCACATAATTAATCAGATAAATGAGCAATTAATTGCTATTAATTCACATGCTTATAACTATTTGTTCACATGTGTGTACTATTGATTCACATACGCATGTACTATTAGGGGAGGTGGTGCAAGATTGATAATACTTGCATGACTAAATTAAAATGGAGGTATAGAGAAAGGTACTTATCTTTGTAACTATTTTTTCACATGTATAGAACTATTCATTCAAATGAATGTACTATTGATTCACATGATGTACTATTAGGGGAGGTGGTGCATGTTTGATAATACTTGCAAGACTAAATTAAAATGAAGGAAAAGATGAAGGTATTATCTTGTAATATTTTTGAGCCCCAAACGCGTGCAATTATCAAAATTATATTTTCCTATAAATAGAAGCCCATTCTTCTTTCATTCTCACCAATTCACTAAGACTCACAAGATCATTTATAGAGAGGGAAGCTATAGAGAGAAAGAAGAAGAGTATTCTACTACTTCAGTATTCTAATATCCAGTTTTCTTCTAAGATAAGGGGTATTATTTCTTTCGTATTCATGAAGAGAGTTATTTTCTTTCAATACTCGTAAGGGTTGTTATTCCATTCTTTATTATTCTGTTGGAATAACCTGTCTACGCGGACTACCGTATGCGTGGTGAAATTCTTCTGTTATTCTATTCTTTATTATTCTGTTGGAATAACCTGTCTACGCGGACTACCGCATGCATGGTGAAATTCTTCTATTATTCTATTCTTTATTATTACATTGGAATAACTTTGTCTCACGGACTACCACATGCATGATGAATGACCCTTCATATTCATTCTTTATTAAATTGTGAAAATGATTTGTCTATATGGATTCCGCATGGCGGGTGAAAATCTATTTGCCAGTTTCGTATATGCTATTATACTCGTATTAGATATCATTTCTTTTGTACTAAATCATGGAATATCGTTTTTCTTTTGTATTTTCCTTTTATGAGTACAATTCACGAATACTATTTATGAGTTACTATTTATAGTTTACTATTCACCCGGTTACTATTCACTCGATTATTTGGGACACTTTTTCGTGCCAGAGTACTATTCACGGGTTACTAATTACCCGATTATTATTCACTAGAATATTATTCACTCGGGTATTTGGGGCACTTTTCATGTCGGGGTACTATTCACGAGGTATTATTCTCGAAATACTATTCACAGGGTACTATTCATGGGGTACTATTCACCTAAAAAATATATTTTTTTTCTTTCCAAATTATTTTTGATACATGAATATTATTCTTGAATTTTACTCTACAAAGCAGTATCATGTTGACAATTTGGATATTTTTAAACTCTGGATAAACTTAAAGTCTTTAATATTTATCCTTGATTTCGTTTGATTAATGCTTATATCATTGTCATCCTCCTTATGCTTATATTGTAATGAAAGTCATCTGTGGCTTACGTGCATATATGGACTTGGTATGATTATGACAAGGGATTATTCGGTATAATCATGACCGTAATGTTACAAATGATGTGGTAAAAGTCCTCATTGGCCCGTAATGCATTGATGGACAGTTTTTGGTATGATCATGACTATGGGTTCTCTTGACCAAGGGTGTAAAGATGAATTGTTGTTTGGCATGATCATGACCATTGGTGAAAAACGAATATCCTTGGCTCGTAGTGCATGGATAATTCTTGGTCGTGATACTAATGAATATCCTCGCCCGTAGTGCATGGATAATTCATGGATGTGATCTTAATGAATATCTTTGGCCGTAGTAGTGCATGGATAATTGATGATGTATTGAAGTGAGTTTGAGCGATAAAATATTGATAATAAACTTTTAATTAAGTAGAAGATAGTAGATATCATGCTCTACTTGACTCTTCTAAAATACGATTTGTATATCTTTTGCTGTAGTGCAAAGATGAGCTGTTAATAAATATCTTTGGCTCGTAGTGCAAAGATGAATTTATTAGTATGATTATGAAGCAGAGGGCTGTGATTTGGTATAACCATGATCTTTGATGTTTCGTGTAAAGGCGGTGATGAAAATTATCTTAAATCCTGGTAGCGAAGAGAATTTAGAATCACAATTATGATTATGAGTTATTCACATAATTGTGGACATGAACTGTTGATTGATGTTATAGGGATAAAACATTGTTGGTGGACTTTTAACATGGAGAAGATATAGACTTTATGGTCTATTTGACTCTTCTAATGGATTGCTCGTTCCGCTGGCACTATGGTTGAAAAGTTTTATCATCTACCATATGTTCTAAATCTACGATTTATTATTTCTTGTGAAGGCTATTGATAAATTAATTATCTTTAGTCATGATATTCTTTTTTGGGCTAGTTGTGCTCACCCTTTTTGCTTCATAATTCCTTTCTGGGTAATAAAAGTGTAAATTTGGGTCGGCGGGGTAACATGGGAATAGAACGATGGTCTATAGTCATTGGCGTTCTCCCTAGCGGTATGGAAATAATTTTATTGAGAACTTTAGATAAATGTGTTGTATTTTATCGTCATTTAATAGTTATATTTGGTGAATCAAATAGGGTGAGGCAAAACCAACTTTGGAAGGGTGTTTTACCACTATCATACAAGATGTCTAATGATATACGACTTCGTGTTATCATAAGGCGAGGTTTTGCACATCCATTTGCTAAGTATATCTCTGAGCACTACCTATATGATCTTGGATTTTAGTTGAAATATAATTCTCAATTGGAGACAATATAGATAATTATATGTCAAGAGAAGACTCACCATTAGAAGAAACATGATAGTAATATTCTCATTTTTCTTTGGGGTCTATTGGGTCAACCAAGGATAATTCTCGAGTCATATGATATCTATAATAACTTAGATGCATGGCCTTCGATGTACGAAGGTTTCCTTGAGTATTTTTTAAAGATTTTAATTTCTAAAACAGTTATTGACTGTACTTTTATGTAAAGTACCATTGTAAAGTGTTGTGGTCGAGGCACCATGAGAGTTACATATATTTGTATTAAAACTCACAGCTTATGTGTTGTCGTACTCTGCATTACGACAGTTCAACAGTTGTATAAATGAAGTTTGTATTTGATTTTACGTAGTTTGATATCTCGGCAACTCGAATGGGTCGTGTAGACCTATTTTGGGGGCGTCACAAATGGTATCAGAGCTTAGGGATATGGTCGCTGGCAGAGATATGAGTCTAAAACTAGGAGGGGAGAGACGAGTAATATACTTCGCTAGTGTGTGACTTACCTAAGCTGGAATTTTTACTTGATAAGTTGACAAATTGTGATATGCCAATTAACCTTTATTTTGAAGATATATTCTAGAATGATATTTGAAATACAGGAGATGAGTATTGGGAAATTCATGATACAAAGGAAATAACCGGGAAGGTACAATCTGAAAAGAAAGCAAGGTATTCTCATCTCTTCGAACTACCAGGTACATAAATTTTGAGGGCAAAATTTCATAAGGAGGGGAGATTGTAAGATCCCGAATTTTATGAAATGAAAGTATTCAATTTCTTATAATTATTATTTTATTTAGTAAATGGTTAAATTGATAAAAGGTTAAAGTTAAGGGTGATATTTAAAATTTTTCAAAGTAAGCAAGTTGTCAAAATAAAATAATCGATTAAGTAAAAATCTGATGTCTGGCGTGGTTGCATAGTAACATACGGTATTGATTATTGATGCTTACGTGAGAAGTCACTTTCATTATACTCAATTATTACTACGATAATTGTCTGATAATATCTCTCATATTATTGATTTAATTATTATCACAAGATCATCTCGCATAATATTTTATATTATTAAATCAATAATTGAGACGACAAAGTTATTCATATTATTATTTGCAATATTGACGATGTATAGAAATTCGGTGATGGAGAGGTTAGATCATCTATCAAGGCGCCAATAAAGAGAAGTCCTTATCGGAAAGTCCCTCTTTCTTGGGAACGATGTAGTTGTTAATATTGTGAGTTATAATATTAATGATGAATGTTATTAAAAATCGAATTTGAGTTCGGAGTTGAATTTGGAGACGCGGACATGATATTTGAGTCCGAAACGATGAAATTAGTAAAAATAGACTATAAACACAAAATTTATCGGGGTTGCCTTTTGGTCAAAAAGTCAATGATAAACTTTTTCGAAAAAAGTCAAACTTCAAAAATTCAAAAATGAAATTTTTGATAAAAATATTTTCATTGTGTTGGGATTATTAATGTTGGTGGAAATCGAATTTTTTTTTGCTAATAATTGATTTTTGGAGGTTAAATTGACCAATCACATAATTAATCAGATAAATGAGCAATTAATTGCTATTAATTCACATGCTTATAACTATTTGTTCACATGTGTGTACTATTGATTCACATGCATGTACTATTAGGGGAGGTGGTGCAAGATTGATAATACTTGCATGACTAAATTAAAATGGAGGTATAGAGAAAGGTACTATACTGTAACTATTTTTTCACATGTATAGAACTATTCATTCAAATGAATGTACTATTGATTCACATGATGTACTATTAGGGGAGGTGGTGCATGTTTGATAATACTTGCAAGACTAAATTAAAATGAAGGAAAAGATGAAGGTATTATACTGTAATATTTCGAGCCCCAAAACGTGCAATTATCAAAATTATATTTTCCTATAAATAGAAGCCCATTCTTCTTTCATTCTCACCAATTCACTAAGACTCACAAGATCATTTATAGAGAGGGAAGCTATAGAGAGAAAGAAGAAGAGTATTCTACTACTTCAGTATTCTAATATCCAGTTTTCTTCTAAGATAAGGGGTATTATTTCTTTCGTATTCATGAAGAGAGTTATTTTCTTTCAATACTCGTAAGGGTTGTTATTCCATTCTTTATTATTACATTGGAATAACTCGCTCACGCGGACTACCGTATGCGTGGTGAAATTCTTCTGTTATTCTATTCTTTATTATTCTGTTGGAATAACCTGTCTACGCGGACTACCGCATGCATGGTGAAATTCTTCTATTATTCTATTCTTTATTATTCTGTTGGAATAACCTGTCTACGCGGACTACCACATGCATGATGAATGACCCTTCATATTCATTCTTTATTAAATTGTGAAAATGATTTGTCTATATGGATTAATGCATGGTGGTGAAAATCTATTTTGATTTCAGTATATGCTATTATACTCGTATTAGATATCATTTCTTTTGTACTCGTCATGGAATATCGTTTTCTTTTGTATTTTCCTTTTATGAGTACAATTCACGGAGTACTATTTATGAGTTACTATTTATAGTTTACTATTCACCCGGTTACTATTCACTCGATTATTTGGGACACTTTTTCGTGCCAGAGTACTATTCACGGGTTACTAATTACCCGATTATTATTCACTAGAATATTATTCACTCGGGTATTTGGGGCACTTTTCATGTCGGGGTACTATTCACGAGGTATTATTCTCGAAATACTATTCACAGGGTACTATTCATGGGGTACTATTCACCTAAAAAATATATTTTTTTTCTTTCCAAATTATTTTTGATACATGAATATTATTCTTGAATTTTACTCTACAAAGCAGTATCATGTTGACAATTTGGATATTTTTAAACTCTGGATAAACTTAAAGTCTTTAATATTTATCCTTGATTTCGTTTGATTAATGCTTATATCATTGTCATCCTCCTTATGCTTATATTGTAATGAAAGTCATCTGTGGCTTACGTGCATATATGGACTTGGTATGATTATGACAAGGATTATTCGGTATAATCATGACCGTAATGTTACAAATGATGTGGTAAAAGTCCTCATTGGTCCGTAATGCATTGATGGGCGAGTTTTGGTATGATCATGACTATGGGTTCTCTCGCCAAGGTGTAAAGATGAATTGTTGTTTGGCATGATCATGACCATTGGTGAAAACACGAATATCCTTGGCTCGTAGTGCATGGATAATTCTTGGTCGTGATACTAATGAATATCCTTGGCCCGTAGTGCATGGATAATTCATGGATGTGATACTAATGAATATCTTTGGCCGTAGTGCATGGATAATTCAGTGATGTATTGAGCTGAGTTTGAGCGATAAAATATTGATAATAAACTTTTAATTCGTAGAAGATAGTAGATATCATGCTCTACTTGACTCTTCTAAAATACAGTTGTATATCTTTTGCTCAGTAGTGCAAAGATGAACATTAATAAATATCTTTGGCTCGTAGCAAAAGATGAATTTATTAGTATGATTATGAGCAGGAGGCGTGATTTGGTATAACCATGATCTTTGATGTTTCGTGTAAAGGCAGTGATGAAAATTATCTTAAATCACGGGTGCGAAAGAGGAATTTAGAATCACAATTATGATTATGAGTTATTCACATAATTGTGGACATGAACTGTTGATTGATGTTATAGGATAAAACATTGTTGGTGGATTTTTAACATGGAGAAGATATAGACTTTATGGTCTATTTGACTCTTCTAATGGATTGCTTCGTTCGGCACTATGCACTTTATGGAAAAGTTTTATCATCTACCATATGTTCTAAATCTCGATTTATTATTATCTTTGTGAAGGCTATTGATAAATTAATTATCTTTAGTCATGATATTCTTTCTTCGGGCTAGTTGTGCTCACCTTTTGTTTCATAATTCCTTTCGTGTAATAAAAGTGTAAATGGTGGGTCGAATGGGTAACATGGGAATAGAACGATGGTCATAGTCATTGACGTTCTCCCTAAACAAAGATGGAAATAATTTTATTGAGAACTTTAGATAAATGTGTTGTATTTTATACGTCATTTAATAGTTATATTTGGTGAATCAAATAGGGTGAGGCAAAACCAACTTTGGAAGGGTGTTTTACCACTATCATACAAGATGTCTAATGATATACGACTTCGTGTTATCATAAGACAGGGTTTTGCACATCCATTTGCTAAGTATATCTACGAGCACTACCTATATGATCTTGGATTTTAGTTGAAATATAATTCTCAATTGGAGACAATATAGATAATTATATGTCAAGAGAAGACTCACCATTAGAAGAAACATGATAGTAATATTCTCATTTTTCTTTGGGGTCTATTGGGTCAACCAAGGATAATTCTCGAGTCATATGATATCTATAATAACTTAGATGCATGGCCTTCGATGTACGAAGGTTTCCTTGAGTATTTTTTAAAGATTTTAATTTCTAAAATGCTTATTGATTTGTATTTTTTATGTAAAGTACCATTGTAAAGTGTTGTGGTCGAGGCACCATGAGAGAGTTACATATATTTGTATTAAAACTCACAAACTTATGTGTTGTCGCACTCTGCATTTACAGTTCAACGATTTGTATAAATGAAGTTTGTATTTGATTTTTTGTAGTTTGATATCCGGCAACTCGGAATGGGTCGTGTAGACCTATTTTGGGGCGTCACAAATGGTATCGTAGCTTAGGGATATGGTCATTATTTGGCGGAGATATGAGTCTAAAACTAGGAGGAGGGAGAGAATATAATATACTTCGCTAAGTGTGTGACTTACCTAAGTTGGAATTTTTACTTGATAAGTTGACAAATTGTGATATGCCAATTAACCTTTATTTTGAAGATATATTCTATAATGATATTTGAAATACAGGAGATGAGTATTGGGAAATTCATGATACAAAGGAAATAACCGGGAAGGTACAATCTGAAAAGAAAGCAAGGTATTCTCATCTCTTCGAACTACCAGGTACATAAATTTTGAGGGCAAAATTTCATAAGGAGGGGAGATTGTAAGATCCCGAATTTTATGAAATGAAAGTATTCAATTTCTTATAATTATTATTTTATTTAGTAAATGGTTAAATTGATAAAAGGTTAAAGTTAAGGGTGATATTTAAAAAATTTTCAAAGTAAGCAAGTTGTCATAAAATAATCGGTCGTAAAAATAAAAGAATGTCTGGCGTGGTTGCATAGTAATATTACCAGTATTGATTATTGATGCTTACGTGAGAAGTCACTCGATTATACTCAATTATTTACAAGATAATTTAAGATAATATCTCTCATATTATTGATTTAATTATTATCACAAAGATCATCTCGCATAATATTTTATATTATTAAATCAATAATTGAGACGACAAAGTTATTCATATTATTATTTGCAATATTGACGATGTATAGAAATTCGGTGATGGAGAGGTTAGATCATCTATTGCGCGCCAATAAAGAGAAGTCCTTATCGGAAAGTCCCCTCTTTCTTGGGAACGATGTAGTTGTTAATATTGTGAGTTATAATATTAATGATGAATGTTATTAAAAATCGAATTTGAGTTCGGAGTTGAATTTGGAGACGCGGACATGATATTTGAGTCCGAAACGATGAAATTAGTAAAAATAGACTATAAACACAAAATTTATCGGGGTTGCCTTTTTGGTCAAAAAGTCAACAGTAAACTTTTTCGAAAAAAGTCAAACTTCAAAAATTCAAAAATGAAATTTTTGATAAAAATATTTTCATTGTGTTGGGATTATTAATGTTGGTGGAAATCGAATTTTTTTTTGCTAATAATTGATTTTTGGAGGTTAAATTGACCAATCACATAATTAATCAGATAAATGAGCAATTAATTGCTATTAATTCACATGCTTATAACTATTTGTTCATGTGTGTACTATTGATTCACATGCATGTACTATTAGGGAGGTGGTGCAAGATTGATAATACTTGCATGACTAAATTAAAATGGAGGTATAGAGAAAGGTACTATACTGTAACTATTTTTCACATGTATAGAACTATTCATTCAAATGAATGTACTATTGATTCACATGATGTACTATTAGGGGAGGTGGTGCATGTTTGATAATACTTGCAAGACTAAATTAAAATGAAGGAAAAGATGAAGGTATTATACTGTAATATTTCGAGCCCCAAAACGTGCAATTATCAAAATTATATTTTCCTATAAATAGAAGCCCATTCTTCTTTCATTCTCACCAATTCACTAAGACTCACAAGATCATTTATAGAGAGGGAAGCTATAGAGAGAAAGAAGAAGAGTATTCTACTACTTGAAAGATTCTAATATCCAGTTTTCTTCTAAGGTAAAGGGTATTATTTCTTTTGTATTCATGAGAGAGTTATTTTCTTTCAATACTCGTAGGGTTGTTATTCCATTCTTTATTATTCCGTTGGAATAACTCCGCTTCACGCGGACCACCGTATGCGTGGTGAAATTCTTCTGTTATTCTATTCTTTATTATTACATTGGAATAACACTTTGTCACGCTTGACTCTGCGCATGCATGGTGAAATTCTTCTATTATTCTATTCTTTATTATTACATTGGAATAACTTTTGCTCACGCGGACTACCACATGCATGATGAATGACCCTTCATATTCATTCTTTATTAAATTGTGAAAATGATTTGTCTATATGGATTACCGCATGACGGGTGAAAATCTATTTGCAGTTTCGTATATGCTATTATACTCGTATGAGATATCATTTCTTTTGTACTCGTCATGGAATATCGTTTTCTTTTGTATTTTCCTTTTATGAGTACAATTCACGGAGTACTATTTATGAGTTACTATTTATAGTTTACTATTCACCCGGTTACTATTCACTCGATTATTTGGGACACTTTTTCGTGCCAGAGTACTATTCACGGGTTACTAATTACCCGATTATTATTCACTAGAATATTATTCACTCGGGTATTTGGGGCACTTTTCATGTCGGGGTACTATTCACGAGGTATTATTCTCGAAATACTATTCACAGGGTACTATTCATGGGGTACTATTCACCTAAAAAATATATTTTTTTTCTTTCCAAATTATTTTTGATACATGAATATTATTCTTGAATTTTACTCTACAAAGCAGTATCATGTTGACAATTTGGATATTTTTAAACTCTGGATAAACTTAAAGTCTTTAATATTTATCCTTGATTTCGTTTGATTAATGCTTATATCATTGTCATCCTCCTTATGCTTATATTGTAATGAAAGTCATCTGTGGCTTACGTGCATATATGGACTTGGTATGATTATGACAAGGGATTATTCGGTATAATCATGACCGTAATGTTACAAATGATGTGGTAAAAGTCCTCATTGGCCCGTAATGCATTGATGGACAGTTTTTGGTATGATCATGACTATGGGTTCTCTTCGGCCAAGGGTGTAAAGATGAATTGTTGTTTGGCATGATCATGACCATTGGTGAAAACACGAATATCCTTGGCTCGTAGTGCATGGATAATTCTTGGTCGTGATACTAATGAATATCCTTGGCCCGTAGTGCATGGATAATTCATGGATGTGATACTAATGAATATCTTTGGCCGTAGTGCATGGATAATTCAGTGATGTATTGAGCTGAGTTTGAGCGATAAAATATTGATAATAAACTTTTAATTCGTAGAAGATAGTAGATATCATGCTCTACTTGACTCTTCTAAAATACAGTTGTATATCTTTTTGCCAGTAGTGCAAAGATGAATCATTAATAAATATCTTTGGCTCGTAGTGCAAAGATGAATTTATTAGTATGATTATGAACAGGAACTGTGATTTGGTATAACCATGATCTTTGATGTTTCAGGTAAAGACAGGTGATGAAAATTATCTTCGTCCTGGGCGCGAAGAGGAATTTAGAATCACAATTATGATTATGAGTTATTCACATAATTGTGGACATGAACTGTTGATTGATGTTATAGGGATAAAACATTGTTGGTGGACTTTTAACATGGAGAAGATATAGACTTTATGGTCTATTTGACTCTTCTAATGGATTGCTCGTTCCGCTGGCACTATGGTTGAAAAGTTTTATCATCTACCATATGTTCTAAATCTCTGATTTATTATTACTGACGAAGGCTATTGATAAATTAATTATCTTTAGTCATGATATTCTTTACTGGGCTAGTTGTGCTCACCCTTTTGCTTCATAATTCCTTTCAGGTAATAAAAGTGTAGCTGGGTCGAGCGGGGTAACATGGGAATAGAACGATGGTCTATAGCTGTTGACGTTCTCCCTAAACAGTATGGAAATAATTTTATTGAGAACTTTAGATAAATGTGTTGTATTTTATACGTCATTTAATAGTTATATTTGGTGAATCAAATAGGGTGAGGCAAAACCAACTTTGGAAGGGTGTTTTACCACTATCATACAAGATGTCTAATGATATACGACTTCGTGTTATCATAAGACAGGGTTTTGCACATCCATTTGCTAAGTATATCTACGAGCACTACCTATATGATCTTGGATTTTAGTTGAAATATAATTCTCAATTGGAGACAATATAGATAATTATATGTCAAGAGAAGACTCACCATTAGAAGAAACATGATAGTAATATTCTCATTTTTCTTTGGGGTCTATTGGGTCAACCAAGGATAATTCTCGAGTCATATGATATCTATAATAACTTAGATGTATGGCCTTGATGTCGATGAAGGTTTCCTTGAGTATTTTTTAAAGATTTTAATTTCTAAAACAGTTATTGACTGTACTTTTATGTAAAGTACCATTGTAAAGTGTTGTGGTCGAGGCACCATGAGAGTTACATATATTTGTATTAAAACTCACAGCTTATGTGTTGTCGTACTCTGCACGACAGTTCAACAGTTGTATAAATGAAGTTTGTATTTGATTTCTGTAGTTTGATATCTGGCAACTCAGAATGGGTCGTGTAGACCTATTTTGGGGGCGTCACAAATGGTATCAGAGCTTAGGGATATGGTCGCTGGCAGAGATATGAGTCTAAAACTAGGAGGGGAGAGACGAGTAATATACTTCGCTAGTGTGTGACTTACCTAAGCTGGAATTTTTACTTGATAAGTTGACAAATTGTGATATGCCAATTAACCTTTATTTTGAAGATATATTCTAGAATGATATTTGAAATACAGGAGATGAGTATTGGGAAATTCATGATCTGAAAGGAAATAAAGGAAGGTACAATCTGAAAAGAAAGCAAGGTATTCTCATCTCTTCGAACTACCAGGTACATAAATTTTGAGGGCAAAATTTCATAAGGAGGGGAGATTGTAAGATCCCGAATTTTATGAAATGAAAGTATTCAATTTCTTATAATTATTATTTTATTTAGTAAATGGTTAAATTGATAAAAGGTTAAAGTTAAGGGTGATATTTAAAAAATTTTCAAAGTAAGCAAGTTGTCATAAAATAATCGATTCAGTAAAAATGTACGATGTCGCGTGGTTGCATAGTAACACACGGTATTGATTATTGATGCTTACGTGAGAAGTCACTCAGTTATACTCAATTATTGCTACAGTAATTGCTGCATAATATCTCTCATATTATTGATTTAATTATTATCACAGTATCATCTGCATAATATTTTATATTATTAAATCAATAATTGAGACGACAAAGTTATTCATATTATTATTTGCAATATTGACGATGTATAGAAATTCGGTGATGGAGAGGTTAGATCATCTATTGCGCGCCAATAAAGAGAAGTCCTTATCGGAAAGCCCCCTCTTTCCTGGGAACGATGTAGTTGTTAATATTGTGAGTTATAATATTAATGATGAATGTTATTAAAAATCGAATTTGAGTTCGGAGTTGAATTTGGAGACGCGGACATGATATTTGAGTCCGAAACGATGAAATTAGTAAAAATAGACTATAAACACAAAATTTATCGGGGTTGCCTTTTTGGTCAAAAAGTCAACAGTAAACTTTTTCGAAAAAAGTCAAACTTCAAAAATTCAAAAATGAAATTTTTGATAAAAATATTTTCATTGTGTTGGGATTATTAATGTTGGTGGAAATCGAATTTTTTTTTGCTAATAATTGATTTTTGGAGGTTAAATTGACCAATCACATAATTAATCAGATAAATGAGCAATTAATTGCTATTAATTCACATGCTTATAACTATTTGTTCACATCTGTGTACTATTGATTCACATGCATGTACTATTAGGGGAGGTGGTGCAAGATTGATAATACTTGCATGACTAAATTAAAATGGAGGTATAGAGAAAGGTACTATACTGTAACTATTTTTTCACATGTATAGAACTATTCATTCAAATGAATGTACTATTGATTCACATGATGTACTATTAGGGGAGGTGGTGCATGTTTGATAATACTTGCAAGACTAAATTAAAATGAAGGAAAAGATGAAGGTATTATACTGTAATATTTCGAGCCCCAAAAGCGTACGTAAATTATCAAAATTATATTTTCCTATAAATAGAAGCCCATTCTTCTTTCATTCTCACCAATTCACTAAGACTCACAAGATCATTTATAGAGAGGAAGCTATAGAGAGAAAGAAGAAGAGTATTCTACTACTTCAGTATTCTAATATCCAGTTTTCTTCTAAGGTAAGGGGTATTATTTCTTTCGTATTCATGAAGAGAGTTATTTTCTTTCAATACTCGTAAGGGTTGTTATTCCATTCTTTATTATTCTGTTGGAATAACCTGTCTACGCGGACTACCGTATGCGTGGTGAAATTCTTCTGTTATTCTATTCTTTATTATTCTGTTGGAATAACCTGTCTACGCGGACTACCGCATGCATGGTGAAATTCTTCTATTATTCTATTCTTTATTATTCTGTTGGAATAACCTGTCTACGCGGACTACCACATGCATGATGAATGACCCTTCATATTCATTCTTTATTAAATTGTGAAAATGATTTGTCTATATGGATTACCGCATGACGGGTGAAAATCTATTTGCAGTTTCGTATATGCTATTATACTCGTATGAGATATCATTTCTTTTGTACTCGTCATGGAATATCGTTTTCTTTTGTATTTTCCTTTTATGAGTACAATTCACGGAGTACTATTTATGAGTTACTATTTATAGTTTACTATTCACCCGGTTACTATTCACTCGATTATTTGGGACACTTTTTCGTGCCAGAGTACTATTCACTTTAAGTTACTAATTACCCGATTATTATTCACTAGAATATTATTCACTCCGGGTATTTGGGGCACTTTTCATGTTCTGGGTACTATTCACGAGGTATTATTCTCGAAATACTATTCATTGTGGTATTATTCATGGGTCTTATTCACCTAAAAATATATTTTTTTCTTTCCATATTATTTTGATACATGAATATTATTCTTGAATTTTACTCTACAAAGCGAAGATCATGTTGACAATTTGGATATTTTTAAACTCTGGATAAACTTAAAGTCTTTAATATTTATCCTTGATTTCGTTTGATTAATGCTTATATCATTGTCATCCTCCTTATGTTTATATTGTAATGAAAGTCATCTGTGGCTTACGTGTATATATATGGACTTGGTATGATTATACATGACCGAGGATTATTCGGTATAATCATGACCGTAATGTTACAAATGATGTGGTAAAAGTCCTCATTGGTCCGTAATGCATTGATGGGACGCTTTTGGTATGATCATGACTATGGGTTTCTTCTTGACAAGGGTGTAAAGATGAATTGTTGTTTGGCATGATCATGACCATTGGTGAAAACACGAATATCCTTGGCTCGTAGTGCATGGATAATTCTTGGTCGTGATACTAATGAATATCCTTGGCCCGTAGTGCATGGATAATTCATGGATGTGATACTAATGAATATCTTTGGCCGTAGTGCATGGATAATTCAGTGATGTATTGAGCTGAGTTTGAGCGATAAAATATTGATAATAAACTTTTAATTCGTAGAAGATAGTAGATATCATGCTCTACTTGACTCTTCTAAAATACAGTTGTATATCTTTTGCCTGTAGTGCAAAGATGAACTGTTAATAAATATCTTTGGCTCGTAGTGCAAAGATGAATTTATTAGTATGATTATGAACAGGAACTGTGATTTGGTATAACCATGATCTTTGATGTTTCAGGTAAAGACAGGTGATGAAAATTATCTTCGTCCTGGGCGCGAAGAGGAATTTAGAATCACAATTATGATTATGAGTTATTCACATAATTGTGGACAGGAGCTGTTGATTGATGTTACAGGGATAAAACATTATTGGTGGACTCTTAATATTGAGAAGATAATAGACTTTATGGTCTATTTGACTCTTTTAATGGATTGCTCGTTCTGCTACCACTATGGTTGAAAAGTTTTATCATCTACCATATGTTCTAAATCTCTGATTTATTACTGACGAAGGCTATTGATAATTTAATTATCTTTAGTCATGATATTCTTTACTGGGCTAGTTGTGCTCACCCTTTTGCTTCACAATTCCTTTCAGGTAATAAAAGAGTAGCTGGGTCGAGCGAGGTAACAGGGGAATAGAACGATGGTCTATAGCTGTTGAGGTTCTCCCTAAACAGTAAGAAAATAATTTTATTGAGAACTTTAGATAAATGTGTTGTATTTTATACGTCATTTAATAGTTATATTTGGTGAATCAAATAGGGTGAGGCGAACCCAACTTTGGAAGGGTGTTTTGCCACTATCATACAAGATGTCTAATGACATACGACTTCGTGTTATTATAAGACATAGTTATGCACATCCACTTGCTAAGTATATCTAAATTATACTACAGTTTTAATGATAACAAAATAGGAATTAAAAGTCTTTTGAAAAAGTAGGATAAAATTCTCTCCATAGGATTTTATATTGCATGGTAAATTATTTTGTTTTCCTACGACTCAAATTCTATAATTAGTCGAAAAAGAACTATTATTCAATGATTTAGCAAATGGACTATAAGTATATTTCTAAACAAATTGACTCTACAATTTTGGTTGTTCTGGATTTCAGTATTTTGATTCCCAAAGGCACACTGGAGATCTAGAAGACGGAGGGGTTGAATAGATCTTTAAAAATGTTTTGATTAATTAAAGATGAATTACTAAGTAATCAGTTAATCATATTGATTAAGCACATCAAAATATTCTTTTATAAAATCCCCTTAAAGATTATGGAAATCACAATTCTAAATTAAGTCTTGTGGAGGTGCAAACAAATGACAAATACAAGATTTATAATTTAAATAATGTAAATGATATAAAGTAAAAGACATAAGAGATTTTCAAGTAGTTCGTAGACTGAACAACTCCTAATCCACTCTTCTACTCCACCAAGCAGGATATCCACTAAGGATATAAGTCTACAAGACCATTTTACAATATTTGAACTACTAAGGTTCCTTCGAGTCACGAAGTCTCGACATCGAGTCACTGAGTCTCAACAATTCGAGCACGAAGACCATGATCCTCTAACCCCAATTCGGTCACACAGACCTGCCACTGACCCCAAGTCGATCACTAAGACTAGGATCCATTGACCCCAATTCGATCACTAAGACCAGGATCCACCCACCCCAATTCTATCACTAAGACTAGGAACCACCGACCCTACTTCCTATTTGATATTTGTTAGAGGTGCTGCTAAGATGACATATAAGCTCTTCATCTTATGGTGCTTAGCAACATTGTTGTGATCATGTTCTTGGTGCTTATTGATCTTTGTCATTGAAGCTCAATCTCTTCTTGCAGTCAACAACTACTTATGATCATAGTTGATGTGCTGGTGAGTTATTCAATCAAGTTCCACATCTTCTTGTGTTTATTAGCCTTAAACACTTGTTAGGTTGTAGACTTCTGCTCTAAGTCTTCATCTGTTCAGCTTTGAGTGTTCTTGGTGAAATGTAGAGTGGTACTTGAGATTGACCTTCTGATCTGCCACTCCTACTTCACCAACATCAACTATATAACTTCTTCATACTTTGGCTTTCAGATCTTCCATGTCCTCCATTATCTTTGCACTTCGGCTCTGGCTCCTTAGCTCTCTGGCTCTTTTCTCTTGGCTCTGTGGCTCTAACTCTCTGTTCTTGGCTCTTCGGCTCTAGATCATTGGTTCTTTGGCTCTACTTCCTTTTGGCATAATGTTGCAATTCTCTTGACATTACAGCTCTAACACTTGTTCAAGCTATTATTTCCCAAAGGTACTTATAGATCTAGAATGGGGGTTGAATAGATCTTTAAAATTTCTTTTTATCAAATGATTAATAAACTTATTGTTATAAGCACAGCGTAATATGTTCTTTTGTAAAACCTCTTTAAGATCTAAAAAAAATATTAGTTTCAGATATAAGCAGTAAATAATATTAATTAATCAATTAAATGATAAGAGTGGTACGTAAATACGCATGCAAGTTTAAGTGGTTCGGAGACTGAATAACTCCTCTTTCACTCTTCTACTCCTCGACTAGGAAATCCACTAGAATTTAGTCACACAGACAAGGAAAATTTGCCCTCTTCAAGCCCAACAGACTTGAATATTTAGTCACACTTGACTAGGACACTTTTTCCCTCTTCAAGCCCAACAGACTTGTATATTTAGTCACAAAGACAAGAATGTCTAGCCCTCAGATACTCTGATGATTGATGTTTGTTGTTAGGTGTTGCTAAGTTTGCGTTAAGCTTTTCTTCTCAAGTACTTAGCAACTCGAACTTTGAATATTGGATCGTTGAGTTCGTTCTTTGACTTTTAGCAGAGTTTTTGGGTTTTTGATCAATGTTCGTCACTCATTCAAAGTTGAATCCTTATAACCCTTTATACTATACTGAGAAAGTTTCCCGTTGCAAAATGCCCGTTTGTGTAATAAATGCTCAGATGTACTAGGATATTTGATGTTGACATTTTAAACATCAGAGAAAACTCCTTTTTTATTACCTGTCACATCAGTCTGCTTTCTCACCTAACACCCTTGACGTGTCACTGTCACCAACTAGATGGTAGACGCATAATATGAACTTCGATTTTTTCCAAGGATATTTTGAGAGTGCTTTAGGACCTTCAACTTGCAACGCTTCAATGTCAGTCAATTTGTCAGACTTGACTGTTCTACGATTGAATCTTTATAGGCGATCATTTAGCTGGCTGGGAGGATCACTTGTTCACTTGACGATCTGAAGTGAATTTATGAAGTAGAGAGTTTTGGTTACTTCAAGTAGTTCAACAATCCTCTTGATGTATGCGTGATCTTGTGCTTCCTCTGCGATTTTTTTCTTCAAGTAGTAAGGTAACCTTATAATCCTATCATCTATATATCAACTCATTTTCTTTTAAGATCAACCTAACATTATTTGATCTTTCTATTCTAAGTCTTTTTATAATTGATCAATTCTTTATAAGGACAATACAAATCATACTGGTACAAATAAACATTAAGCTCATTCATCATCAAATTAAACATGCAATCTTTAACAATCTCCCACTATTTAATGATGACAAAACCAGTAGTTTTATAACATTTTTCAAGAACTAAAATGCAGTACTTTGAAATTAGATGCCGCAGAATACAATGAGTTACTATATTGATCTTATCAAAAGCATGAATTTGTTAAAGTCTGATAATGATCAACAAAGATTTCAGCTATTATATAATAGACAAGTTTTGAGCAGTTTCAATTTTACCTCCTTGATCCATTTTCCTTTGAGAGCCATATCTTTTTAGAATCTCTTCTGCGATCAGCTCTGATTATGTCTTCATTATCTTTTTTTCTTATTTCTTTAGTAGAATCTCTAGGACCAAGGTGTGACACATCCATTATTTCTTCTCCTACATTGTACGTTCCTTTATTCCTTCTAAGATATGTAGGATCACCAGTAGGAATTTGGATGCCAGTAGGAGTTACTCTACTCGACGATTCTAGTCGTGAAGAGAATCTTCCTTGTTCTAGGGGAATAACTGATGGAAGATGAGGAGGTGATCTTAATGATGAGTGAATATTATTCATTTATTTTGATTTCTTTATGTTTATTTTTATTGCATGTTTCATGTGTATATGAGCTTATTAAGGTGTTTAATGATTTCAGGAAGAATTGGAACTGAAATGAGGAAAAAGGAAAAATTGCAGGGTTTTTAGCATTAAGTTGGATGCATGGTCTTAGCTTGGGACTTGAATTTTATTGTAGAGCTCTTCCTTAGCTTTCTGAAATATCTTGAATCATCCCAATTGAAGTTTATATGAAAAAATTATGATCTTTTTACCAAACGGAAGTTGAACCTCAAAGTTTGGAAGTTGCAATTTACACAGTAGTCAATTGGAGCCCAATTTTGACCTTGATAAAGCCAGAATCTGTCAATCCTAAAAGAATTAAAGTTGTAGATCTCGTCGAGAGCTTCGATTTGATAGGTAGTATGACCCGTAACTCCTCTCGGATCAAAGGTTATGGTCGTTTTACCAAAGGACGTCACAACAGGAAATATGGGCAAATTTGAGCGGGAAAATTGGAAAATCTTGGATTTTGGAAAGTTTCTAAAAGCAGAATTTGGCAGATTTCTACATGGAATTGGATTGATATTTCTATTAGATTTAGGATATATTTAGACTGAGATTTATTTCCAAATTGGGTTTTATTTCTTTATGGAAACTAGTAATGATTTGTAATTTCTTTTAAGATTTGGATTTCTAATTCCTATAGGATTTAGAACTTTGTCTAGCACTATAAATAGAGGATGATAGTCAGAGTTTTATTCATTCAATCATTTACTACATTCTCTCATCTACAATATTGGAGGATTGAAGACATGAGCTAAGTTCTTTTTATTTAGTTCTAAGGGATGTTAAACCTTATTTATAATTAATGGTTAATTAAGTATTCATTATTTATTTTTTCTCACATGAAATTAATTCTTGATAATCTGATTTAATTTCTGAACGCTATTTGGCTTAACTAATTTGATTTCTGCAGGATTGAGTTGGTTAATGAATATCACATGCTAGATCAAGGAATAATATTACGTGTAATTGATATTGTTCCTAATCACAAGTAGTAATTAGTAATACCTGATTGTGGACAAGATTTTGAGTATTGCTATGATTATCAGAAGACAAGTTAAACAATTCAAGCTTATGTGTTTGTTGCTTAGAATAGTCTAATTTTCTAGTTCTTAATGCTGCTGTTATATTAAATCTAGAGAGCTTGTTCTAGGTTATATAATTGTTAGAATCTTGTGAAGAGCTTGTTTCATTGAGTGACAATCTAAGGGGAGTTTCGGGTAGTAGAGCTTGTTGTTACCTAGGGCTATTAGTTTCATTGAAGGGTAAAAAATATTACACTTGATTAATCTATTATTGTAAAAAGGTGATACTGAACTAAATATCTGAAGCTTTTTATTCATTGTTTATTCTTATTAGTTTATTCTTGTTAATTTAGTTAATTAATTTAAAATCCCCTTTTCATTAGAAATAATAGGATAAATATAAAATAAATCACTCTCTGTGGGATCGATCCTTGCTTACTACTATGTTAATTGTTTGAATTTGTAAAGTGAAAGTGAGGTTAATTTAGAAGTACAAATGATAGCTCCCACTCGATCTAAAGATTGGAGGGGTAATGGATATCTACTTTCGATTTCGAGTTCTCTTCTCCCTCTGAGATTGACTTACTCCCAATTTGTTTCTGTCTTCTTGCAATTTCTCTTTCTCCCCTTTTTTGGCATCAGAAAATCGGGACTGACATTGCACAACATCAACAAGTTCTTGTAGCTAAGTAGTTATCATTGCAATATCAGCTCAAAGTTTATTTTGACGAGCAGCGACATGTTCATGTTGTTGAACTGTAGAAACTTGATTGTTGAATGCTTGAGCTTCCATATGTCGCATGAATTCTGAAAGTGTTCAACTGAGTGCAAAAAGCTTGTCTGTGACGGACTTGGGGGAGGTCTCATGCTTGTCTTGAAGAGCTACAATGATTAACTAAAGTATCATAAAAGATTCAATATCTCTCATGAAGACGATTGGACATGTTAGTACTCATTTGTTGAAGCTATTTTTGAATTTCTTTGCCTGTAACTCCAGGTAAACCACATACAGTAGTAGTGATTTTATCTATATGATCTTGAAAGTCAGCATTATTCTGTGTAAGTTTGTCATCAATGTCATGGGACATCTGAGTAGTAAATTAAGTGATGGAATTAAGACGCTCCATGACTTGAGTGGGGGTGACCTCCGGAACAGGTTGAGGACATTGGGATAAATTTATTAGTGCGAGAGAAAGATTAAAGAATTCATTTTTAGAGGAGGAGGGAATATTTTTGGGAAAAGATAGATTTGAACGTTTTAGATGTAACGCCCCGAAATCCGGTCTATCTTCACACCCGAATTCCGTACGTCACGAGTACATCATTCATCCAAACATACATCATTATATACTGAAATATAATAACATACATTCTAAATTCCTAGGTTTTAAGACCTTATAATCTTTTCAATTACAAATAATGATAATTACATTATTCCTTTCATCTTACAATAGTGACTTTTATCTGCCACAAAGGATACATAACAGTTCATTAAACTAGTCTATAGTTTAATTTTCATCTTTCTACATTACAAGTCTTCACTTGATCTTCTCGCTCATTCACATTCTGAATGGCGCTTCATTTGGATACCATCAGCTTGATCCTTATGGGATCCTTAAGTTCTTCTAACATCGTTCGCTGAAAATGTTTTTATTTAAAGCAAGTGTGAGCATTCAATTCCCCAGCAAGTCATAACAGTTGAACATACAACTTCAAGAGTTTAACATTCCTTTGGAACTTCGATAACCGAACAAAGGTTATGAAGCAGCTTGAACAATAGGAATAATCTCGATTCCTATCATTTTAAAACATTAGTCACATTCACTTTGAAATACTTTCATTCTCTACTCTCTTTCATAGACATTACATCGGCTAGAATCAATAACATGGACTTAACAATAACGATTCATGTATAAGCAGAACATTCTCATATTGAATAGTTCAATCATAAAATGATTTCATATCATAGAAACAGAAGTGTTCACATTGTGGGCACAAGGCCTCATACGCTTTTACCACATTGCACAAATATCGCACATTCAAGACATAGACATAACTTCTCAAGTTCAACATCTGAGAAGTTTAAGAAACTAGCATTCATTTAAAATATGAATGAAATTAGGAAACTTGCCTTTCAGATAGCTATGACTTCATTATTGAATCGCTCATTCCAATCCCTATAATACATAAGGAAATAACACATACACCAATTAGTCATATACTTGACTTACACATTGGTTTACTTAACTTTACTTCTTAAGGTTCGCGTTCTTGCAATATAATTTTACGCGACTAACTTTCATTACCGGTTTACGGCTTCATGACATACGGAGATGTCTTACTCAAAAATGTTCTTCATCTTTGATGATTTACATTCTTATCCTCTTCTTATAACTTCTCTAGGACACAACACACATCGTGTCTCTGCTAGTAGTCCATATGGTACTCTGAGTGGTTTCCCACAAACAACCAACAAACAAGTTCCCGTCTCATCTATACTGCCATCACAGTGAGTTAGATCGGTTGCCAGTTTCATATATACCTTCGCTCTCTGAAGGAATTGTTTAACCCAGCTCCCATATGTCAACCATCAAAGGTTACGATTATACCACAACCTAAACTTATCTTAACTTACCCGAACTATTAAACTATAATGTTCGTTAAGTCAATTTCTTATTCCTTTTGGCTTTCTGACAACTAAATGCCATACCTCAGGATTCGTTCTTATTCGACTCACATTCGGCTTTCAATACTCTTATTATCGTTCATTACGACTTTCTCGATAATTCATATCTTACTTACTACCTTCGTCAACGTCTACGTCATACAACCAGGGTATACATAGAACGTTCGTCCAATACAAATACGATTTACGAGGATCATTTACGTATTCAACGTTCACGTTGCTCGTCTCTTAATCTCTCATTCAACTTTACTCAAGGTTTTAATTGCTTTCAATCGTTATCCATCCCATGAACCCCATGTTCATTATTCTTTCTTAATGTCGAAGCCATACAGATCATTGTATGCTAAGACTGATTGTTCATCGCAACAACGTTGCGTTCACAGCGTCTAAATGCTTTACATTCATCTCTCATGACCATGGCATAACATCGAAATGTTATTCATTACCCTAGTCAATCAACGTTTAAGGAATCACAATTATAGCAATCCCTCACGTTCGTTTCATTGTGACTACGGTTCCCGGACATTGGTTCCGTAACCCGTGTCTACATTCTTTACCTTTAATCTCATTTAATCTTTTCATTCAACCTTCATCAAAGGTTTAATACACTTAATTAAGTGTTACATTAGTTGAATTACATGTTCATATTTCTTTCTTACACATCCCCTAGTAATTGAGCAGTAAAAATCTCATTTCTGGGCATTGCCCTGCACTGGCGTTGCAGCGCCATGCCCTTCCCTTTCCTTCACGCTGCAGCGTCATTTAGTAGTAGCTGATGGCCCAAACTTCATTGACTGACACTACCTTCTAATGGCACGATTTCGTGACTGCGGCCAAACATGAAACCTAGAAAAATTTTCTAAGTCTTTTACAAGCTTGAGACGCTGACTTTGAAATCTCATATCTTATTCGTTATAACTCGGAACGAGGACGTTCCAAAGGCATTATCTTCCTTATCTTACATAATTCGATTACCCATGGACAAAACTTCTTTCTGAATCCGTTAACATGCCATTTAATAGTCTTAATCTTCGCTCTTTGTTCGTTTTATGTTATTAACGTTCTTCGTTTGTTTGTCCGTAATTCGGTCATCCGAACTCGGAACTCGTTTGTTCTTGAGTCCACGACTCATGTTTTATACATTCTCTTACATTCTTATGAAACCGTATATGTTCGGGTTCATTTACTAACTTTCTAATTCTCGTTCTTCTTTTACAAAATTTTTGCCATAACTTCGTTATAGCTAAGTTTTAATCCGTTCTTCATGAACGTTTCTAACGTTCTTATCCAAGCAATAAGAAACTAATTTATACGTGATAGTTTTAAACTTGTCCATCAATAACGATTATCCTACGATGATTTTAAATTTGTCCATCAACAACGTTCTTCGTGTTCTTCATTCGTTCTTCATTTTTAATCGATATTTTGAATTACGATTTCACTTTTTCTTGGAATTTGATGTTAAAGAACATCATTCCTTACTTGTTTGACCTAATCATTCATAAGATTCATTCGGATCGCTCAAAATCCTTACGAATCTTATACTTCCTTAAGAAATTTATAAAATAAACTTTTAATTCTTATTTCTTCATTTTCTTATGATTTTAACCATATGATTTCATTCTCAATATCTTTTATTGCTTATTCTCATTAATCTATATTTTTTAACATAGAAACTTAAAGAAAATTTCTAAGAGACTAGGTTTCGGATTACCTTTCTCCTTTGATCTCCTTCCGTCGGGCAAAGTTTGCTCACGAGCCAACTTTTCCTCTTCCTTTTCTCTTCTTCCTCCCATCCAAACTTTCTCTCTCTCTCTCTCTCTCTCTCTCTCTCTCTCAAAGTGTAGGATTTTCAAGAATCCAAACAAATGAGCTTAAGGCTAGTTTATATAGAAAACCAAGGCTAGGGGAATTTTAGTCATTTTGCACTCCCTAACCTCCTTACTATTCAAGGCTTAAGGACTTAAGTTAACTTAGCCCTCAAGTTTGCTTAAACCTTAAGTTTCGTAGTTCCATCTTTTGGGTTTCGTTCGATAGTTTTAAAAACTGTGATTCTCAGAATCCAAATATTTTTGGATATTTCGTCTTTCTTTTACCAATTAACTTTTACGTATTCTTCGGATTTCAGAAAAACTGAAAAACACTTTTTGGTGTCAAGCGTTTTCCTTCACGTTTCCCCTAACGTAGATAAATGAATAAAAAGTACATAACAGTACTTTTCGTCGTTTTTATTTTGTCCGATTTCTACACATTTTTTGAGAAAAACTTTTATCGGCTTACTTAACTTTTCACGATATAATATCGTCAAATCTTTCAACGGAATGTCATCTCAACATACCGAACTCTCTGGAAGGCTTAGGTTATTCAAACCCTAACCCTTAGAGTTTCGTCAAGTGAATAGTGCCTATTTCGTCTTTTTCCTCAGAAATATTTTGTTCCCGGAAAATTTTATTTTCGTCTTGAAAATTCTTACTCGTTCAGTCTAGCTCATAGCCAAAATCCTCCCGATTAATAATCATTCTAGGTTCTAGAATGATTAATAAACCCATAGTACATAATATTATTAATAAAAATTCCTTTTTATTAATAACTAATTCTTTAAATCTAAATTTTTGGACAATCCGGATTTCCGGGTTGTCACATTAGACATTAATGGGGACCAACCTTAGATCTACCAGACTTAAGATTAAGGGATTCAGCGTCGAGGGAATCTGAGGTCCATAGAGAGGATGTATCGGAGTGAAGAGGTGAATGATGAGGAGATACTATGAGACTAGAAATATGAATGGGTGAGGGTGATTCAACTAATGGATGTGGAGAATGAGTCTGGGAATAAGATAATGATTTTGTTCATAGGAGATAAAAGTTCTACGATCGGAGAGTGAGGAAATGATTGAGATTCAGTGTGTGATTGAAACTCAACGATCTGAAGATTGTCATTCCAGTCAATGCATAGAAAAAGAGGAGATTTAGGATGTGGAGGTGGAGAGGATTCTTCATAGCAAACATATGTTGATGTATGATAGTGAGAAAGTTACTCAGAGATCGAGGAAGGTAGACTAAAAATATCGTCATGAGAACCAGAAGATGGAAGGAGAAATGTGAACATTGGTAAGATAGGAGGAAATACATGAGGTTCTTTATTAAAAGGTGCAAAGAAAATTAATTTCTTTGCGTACCTTAAGATTCGAGGAAAGTTTTGAGATACTAGGGGTAGGCTGGGATAGGTAGTGTATGCCCATCGAACAAAACTGTGATCTCCCTGCATAACTGCTCAAAGAAGAGGCAAGTTTGACATAAAGTAGAATTATTGATCACCTTTTGGCTCATACACAACTGTAGTTCGATCGATATCCAGATCATAGAAGGGAGTATACAAAGCATCTGTGGAATGGACGACTCTCATTCAACTTGCTCCTGTACCTTCATACTCATTTGGTAATAGATAAGGAGTTTCTGGAACCTCTCGGCCACTAAGAATTACTCTTCACATCCCTGGATGGTATGCTCTTTGTGGAGGAAACCAAGAGTGGTCTGACATTGGTTGAGAAGTAGATGGTTGAGGTTCCCTTAGATTCTCCTTTTCAGGAATAGTATTTTCAAGCTGTTGCTCCCCCTCAGAGGTAGGATCTTCAGGCTTTACGATCGGAGGGTCATAACCCCTAGTTTCATCCTCCACGATTTTGGAGATGAAATGAGTCAATAGTAGAAAAGCATATGAAGAATGTGAAGATCGTTTAGTTGAGTCATTTATGTTTAGTTCTCATCTCTTTCCTATTTCTCTTTTCTTTTTTTTTTCTACTTTGCTTCAACCTTTTTCTTTTTTTGGATAGCTTCTAATCTTTCTATCTTTCTTTGCCTTTGATCAGTTTTCTCTATCATCTTAATTAATTTACTTTTCTTCGCTGTCTTCTTGGGTATTGAGCTTGTTTCTTCAGTAACATTCTCCATTTTTGCAATTGTTTATGGCTCGGGTATAAGGACCATTTCAACCATCAATTCATCATTGTGCAGAGATTCATGAATGGAACCTTGTTTAGCAGGATCATTCTATACTCTTAGGCCATAGAAATCTGATTTTCTCTTCCCTTGATTCTTTCAAATCAGCCTATATTGTTCATCTTTTTCTTCCTCTTCTTCGTCTTTAATTGGAGGATGCATGTATTCTCTAGCTCATTCCTCTAGTTCCATAGGAGCCTTTTGTCGATGACCCTGTCTCTTCTTTCTTGGAATCATCAGGGATAGAGGAATATTGACATCCTTTGCATCTTTTATTTTCTCAGATGTTTATACTGCTTTTTGAGCATCTTCTTAACTTTCTGGAACTGCTATGTTTGATAACTACAGTTTCTTTTTATCAGGAGCTCGACGAGTCTGAGGAGCAACTGACCCTTGAGAAGCTTCTTCATCTTCTTCTTCTTCTTCAACAACAACATCTATCTTTCTTTTTCTCTATGCTGTTGCTGGCTTCTATACTTCACTTTTTGTCTTTTCACTTCCACCTTCAAAAAGTTTGGACTTTAAGTTCTCCAAAAGGTTTATTTTCCAATGCTCAAACAATTTTGAAGTAATCTTTTTATTTGCATTAAGAGGTGCTCCATCGTCATCTGTAATTCTGTTCTGCAGACTCTTCTTCAAAATAATGCTCACCAGTTTTCCTTGAACATTTTGGGGGCATGCTTTTCTGATACTTCTGATTTTTCAAAATCATTAACTCATTTACCCAACCAAGTCACAAATATAACAACAAAATTGGTTTTCTTAGATTGAACAATTGCTATCATGAACTTTAATTGTAGTTCACTCATCGAATCATGAGCAATATCTTTGCAAATAATAAACTTGCCCACAATTTTAGCAAGGAACTCATACTCCTGATGTGACGCCCCCAAAATAGGTATACATCACCTATTCTGAGTCGCCAAATACATGTTACATAATACAAATACAATCTTTAATATACAACAAGAGAGCTGTGAGTTTTAATACAAATATTGTCTTCTAGACAATATCCACTCTCAGAATAAGTCCTCATTACATTTATTGTCACACTATTTAACAGAATAGTGAGGACTACTAATACTATCATCTGGACCGTCCACTCCGCTCCCCGACTAGTCCCGCCACGCTCTCATTTCCTGAAGAGAACAATGAAAGCAAAAGGGTGAGCTCAACTAGCCCAGTAAGAAATATTATGACTAAGATAATGCAGAATAAATTATCATTAGTCTTCAACAATGTTAAACTGATAAAATATAATAGACATCAAGTTTAATTGCAGCGAAACAAGCAATCCATTAAAAGAGTCAAGTAGAGAATAAAATCTACTATCTTCTATGATTTAAAAGGTTTTTCATCAGTTTTATCGCTGTGACTCAGCTTAATAAATAAACCACATCATCCCTACTCAACGGCCAAGGATATTCATTAGTATCACAACCATAAATTATCCATGCACTACGGGCCAAGGATATTCGTGTATTCATCACTGGTCATGATCATGCCAACAACTGTCCATCAATGCACTACGAGCCAATGAGAACTTTTACCACATCATTTGTAACATTACGGTCATGATTACACCGAATAATCCCTGGTCATAATCATACCAAGTCCATCTATGCACTACAGGCCACAAATGACGTTCAACAAATATAAACACGAGGATGATGACAATGATATAAGAATTCAATAAAACAAGTTTAAGAATTAATTTATCCAGGAACTAATAACGTCCAAATTGTTAACATGATACTTCTTTGTAGAGTAAAATTTAAGAATGCACAGAAGAATATTTCCATGAAAGATACTGGATGAAACGCAAATATCAAGGATATTCCACTAATTTCATGGAGTATAGAAGTCAAAACTTTAACCAACTGAGTATAATAAAGAATGGAATAACAAAAGAAATCACCATGCATGCGGTACTTCGCATAGACAGGTTATTCGAATAGAAAAATAAATAACGGAACCAGGTCAGGCGTAATACGCACCGACAGGATATTCCAACAAAATAATAAAGAATGGAATAACAACAGAAATCACCATGAATGCGGTACTTCGCATAGACAGGTTATTCCAATAGAATAAAAAATAACGGAACTGTGTCAAAGCGAATACGACCGAGAGGATATTCCAATGTAATAATAAAGAATGGAATAACAATGTAAATCACCATGCATGCGCAGATACTTAGATGACAAAAGTTATTCCAACAGAATAATAAAGAATGGAACCAGTCATGCGTAAATGCATGTATGTGATATTCACGTAATAATAAAGAACGGAACTAGGTCAAAGTGAAATTGCATTGCAAACCACGATATTCCAATGTAATAATAAAGATCGAACCAGTCCCGGCAGAAAAACGCATGTGATGTGATATTCCAAATGTAATAATAAAGAATGGAATAACAATGAATTTCACCATGTATGCGGTATTGACAGAGGTATAAAAGTTATTCCAACATAATGATAAAGAATGGAATAACATAAGAATTTCACCAAGTATTGGTAAATGGCAGATACAAAAGTTATTCCAATGTAAATAAAAATGGAATAATGTAAGTTTTCTTCATGAATACGTAAAAGAAATAATACCCTTACCTTAGAATAAATTTGGATATAGGAGTAGTGAAGTAGCGTAATACTTTTCTTTCTCTCTATAGTTTCTCTCTCAGAGTTTCGGTGAATTCATAAGAAATAATGAAGGAATGAGCTTTTTATTTATAGGAGAATGGACCTAATAGTAACTAATTCTAACGGTCCGATTGATTTACTTTTTAAACGGATGGTCCATATTTGTTTACTATAAAATATTCAAATAAAACAAAATCTTTTAAATAAAATATAATATATTCTATTTATAATCTAATAAAACGTAATAACTTTATAAAAGTATTCATTTTTTTATATAAAAAGATTTTACTATGCAAACACTATGCATAATAAAATATAATATATTCTAATTATTGTCCAATAAAATAAATAACTTTATAAAAGTATTCATTTTATATAAAAAGATTTTACTATGCAAAATACCATGCATAATAGAATATAATATATTCTAATTATTGCCTAATAAAACTAATAACTTTATAAAAGTATTCTATTTTATATAAAAGCTTTTCATTTTATTACACTAATAATACTAATAAAACAAAACTTATATATATAATATAAGAATCGAAATAATAATTGAATCAAATAACGTGAGATACTATGCAACAATTCATCGTAGTAATAATTGAACAAAACTAAGTGTTTTCAACGTAAAGCATCAATAATCAATACTGAGTGTATTATGCAACCACACGACATCGCATTTACTTTTACTACCGAAGTAGTTCAACAAGATTAATCAGTAAAACTTCCACCGTTATTTTCATAAAATATTTTTGTCATTTTCTCAATCCGACAATAATTTCGTTGTGGGGTCCACCAATGATTGCGCCGTTGTACGAATATTTCTTGCTAAAATGAATATTCCCCGACCAATCGAATGTAATACAACAACTTGCATACTTTGCAAAATTTATAAATATTACCCACAACTATAACATTATATCAAATCCACACCATAATATTCAAAAAATATTTTGAGAAAATTAAATCTTTATTAAGTAAAATTTGGGATTTTACAATCTCCCTCCTTATGAAATTTCGCCGAAATAAATTTACGTAAGTACCTGTACTTTCTAATGAGATGAGGACACTTTCACGATTCTAACTCTTGAGGTATAACCTTTAAGCGTAGAATATATTCCAGGATTTTAACAGGTACATCATCATACGTTAAATTATCCGCTATCTCGTCCGGTTCTAAATCAATAATGTTGTTCGGATCATCCACATATTTACGTAACATCGATACGTGAAAAACGTTATGAACACGCGACATACTTGGCGGTAAAAACGAGTCTATTGGCCACAGTTCCTACTCGATCAAGGATTTCAAATGGGCCAATAAAATCGAGGGTTGAGATTTCCTCTCTTCATCGATTCTTGCTTCAAGAATAACGCCCTCTTGAACCTTCTTCTTCACATTTCATTAGCGCTGAGTATTTAGCTTAAGCGACTTTAACTTTATCAATTAAAGTCAATTCTACTTGTATATTCGTTATCTTCACGTGGGTTCGTATATTCGCACTCGTAAACGCATACGATCTTCTACTCAACGCGTCAGCTACCACGTTCGCTTTTCCACGATGGTATTGAATGGTACGATCGTAACTTCAACAACTCGAGCCAACGTCTTTGGCGCATTATTCGTTCGTTTTGGTTGAAGAAATATTTAAGGGTTAAAGAAATGAGTTTTGTACTGGGGTCAATACAAAATTCGATTTCACGCTCTAGTGGTAGGCTAAGAAGAAGTCTTCAAGAATACATCAGGAAATTTATTAACAATAGAAATATCATTCAAAACTGTGACTCTCATCCGAGACTTGGATAGCACATCACATTGATACCTAACAACTTGTCATCGTCATTCACGACGTCGCCTACCGAAAGTCTGGCTTCGGTGCATTCCACACAAGGAAGTCACCAGCGAAAGGCTCAAGGCTCTTTACTTATGACTTGATATGACAATGATTGACTTTAGTGGGTTGGTTGCTTGAATTTGCAAAACAGGTTCATTATGAATATGAAAGCTAACAACCTTATGAAAAGCATGATGAGTAGTTAATCAATCGATTCCTAAAATCAAATCAAAGTCAAGTATTTTCAAAGAGATAAGATCGACAGGTAACGTGAAAATGTCGATTTGAATCAACAAGATTTATAAACAGTGGAGGTAACGAAGGTTTCTACTATCGAAGTTTCAACCAATAAGTCAAAGTTTAATTCCTCCGAAGTCAAATTTAACTGTTGAGCAAAAGCAAGAGAGATAAAAGAATGGGTAGAACCGGTATCTAATAAGGTATAGACTTCACAAGAATTTATAATTAACTAACTCGTGCTAAACTCGCTTTTTGAGAAGTCACGAAAAATGCTCTTCCTGAAACCGCTGACTTTGTTTTGTCCGTATCCGCATTTGGTGCCACCGTCCCAGCTGGACTTGTCTTCGGTGAACGACAAAATCGGGCTAGGTAACCTTCTCTTCCATAATTATAACATGATTTGGACAACATCGCGCAGTTTGGACTGATGTGTCCCTCCCCTCCGCATTTGAAACATATGATAGGTGGTCGTTCTCCTTCCTTAACAACGGGTCTTTGGTCGACGCGTCTTTCCATCATTTTTGAATCTCCTCTTCTTGAAATGTCCATTCTTATTGTTTTGGCCATGATTACCATCAAGTGGTTACCATTTACTCGCATCTTTGATTCCTCCACGCTTATTGTCACCGCTTCTATGATCGCTATCACCGGTATTATCATTTTGCTTACCGTTTTCTTTTGGTTGGGTTGACTCATTATCGCGCTCCAATAATCGAGCCCTATTAACAACATCCGAATACAAACACGCTTTATGAGAGATAAGATATTGACGTATCTCGGGTTTCAAACCTCTTAGAAACATTCGCGTCATTCTCTCCTTATTATCTACCAAATGGGACGCAAACCGGGACAACCTGGCGAACTTGGCTTCGTACTGCGACACGGTCATGTTAATTTGTTCCAGCTTGATAAACTCCACCTCCTTCATGTGACGAATACTTTCAGGAAAGTACTTGTCGTTGAACAATTCTTGGAACCTTTCCCAAGTCATCTTCAGTGCGGCAGGTTGAGTACGCATTACAGATTCCCACTAGTAATCTACCACTACACGCAACCTGAAGGTGGCAAACGGAACCTTTTGCTCCTCGGAGAATCCCAAGACATCAAATATCTTGCAGATCTGCTTTATCCACGTCTCCGCCTTAAGTGGTTTTGGCTCTCAAAAAAACTCCGGTGGTCCCAATTCCTTGAACTGTTTAGCGGTGACCGTCTGAGTGTTGCCAGTGTTTCCACCTGTATTTTGGACAGGAACCGATCTTGCCTGTTGTTGCATGAATTGCGTAAAGCTTCTGAACATTCCATCGTTCATCATTTAGTTAGTGTTGTTGTTTTCATGAGGATTGTCGCCTTCCTGATGCACATTATCCTGATTATTGATCTGTGGAGACTCAACGGTCTCCTATGCTCCATTGCTATTCTCAACATTCTCGGATGTCATTTTCAAATACTGCCACAAAACAAGGGTTAATTAACATATCACATATTATCCCTATACTCTAATCGACCAATTAAATACCAAATAAACTTAGGTAGGTCATACTAGTGAAGGAATTCCCCGTCTCTCCCTTCCTAGTTCTTGTCTCACTTCTCAGCAAGGGATTATATCCCTAAGCTTTGATACCAACTATGACGCCCCCAAAATAGGTATACATCACCTATTCTGAGTCGCCAAATACATGGTACATAATACAAATACAATCTTTAATATACAACAAGAGAGCTGTGAGTTTTAATACAAATATTGTCTTCTAGACAATATCCACTCTCAGAATAAGTCCTCATTACATTTATTGTCACACTATTTAATAGAATAGTGAAGACTACTAATATTATCATCTGGACCGTCACTCCGTTCCCCGACTAGTCCCGGCTACGTTCTCATTTCCTGAAAAGAACAATGAAAGAAAAAGGGTGAGCTCAACTAGCCCAGTAAGAAATATTATGACTAAGATAATGCAGAATAAATTATCATTAGTCTTCAACAATGTTAAACTGATAAAATATAATAGACATCAAGTTTAATTGCAGCGGAACAAGCAATCCATTAAAAGAGTCAAGTAGAGAATAAAATCTACTATATTCTATGATTTAAAAGGTTTTTCATCACTTTTATCATTTGGACTCAAATTTTAATAAATAAACCACATCATCCCCGCTTTCTATGTACCAAGGATATTTATTAGTATCACAACCACAAATTATCCATGCACTATGGGCCAAGGATATTCGTGTATTCATCATCGGGTCATGATCATGCCAACAACTATCCATCAATGCACTACGGGCCAATGAGGACTTTTACCACATCATTTGTAACATTACTACCATGATTACAATCGAATAATCCTCGGTCATAATCATACCAAGTCCATCTATGCACCATGTGCCACGTGATGACTTTCAACAAATATAAACATGAGGATGATGACAATGATATAAGAATTCAATAAAACAAGTTTAAGAATTAATTTATCCAGAACTAATAACGCCCAAATTGTTAACATGATACTTCTTTGTAGAGTAAAATTTAAGAAATGCGGAAGAATATTTCCATGAAAGATTTGGATGAAGCGCAAATATCAAGGATATTCCACTAATTTCATGGAGTATAGAAGTCAAAACTTTAACCAACCGAGTATAATAAATAATGGAATAACAAAAGAAATCACCATGCATGCGGTATTGTGATGTACAAAGTTATTCGAATAGAAAAATAAATAACGGAATTAAAGTCAGCGTAATACTTAACCGATGGTGATATTCCAACAAAATAATAAAGAATGGAATAACAAATGTAAATCACCATGAATGCGGTATCTTGATGTATAAAAGTTATTCCAATAGAATAAAAATAACGGAACTGTGTCAAAGTAATAATACGCACCGAGAGGATATTCCAATGTAATAATAAAGAATGGAATAACAATGTAAATCACCATGCATGCGGTATCAGATGACAAAGTTATTCCAACGAGAATAATAAAGAATGGAACCAGTCATGCGTAAATGCACGCATGTGATATTCCGATGTAATAATAAAGAAACGGAACTAGGTCAAAGTAAATTGCATGCAAACACGATATTCCAAATGTAATAATAAAGACGGAACCAGTCCCGTACAGAAAACGCATGCATGTGATATTCCAAATGAATAATAAAGAATGGAATAACAATGTAATTTCACCATGTATGCGGTACTTAATAGGCAAAGTTATTCTAACATAATGATAAAGAATGGAATAACATAAGAATTTCACCAAGTATAGGGTAAATCACAGATACAAAAGTTATTCCAATGAATAAAAAAATGGAATAATGAAGTTCTCTTCGTGAATACGAAAGAAATAATACCCCTTACCTTAGAATAAAGTGGATATAGGAGTAGTGAAGTAGCAGTAATACTTTTTTCTTTCTCTCTATAGTTTCTCTCTAGAGTTTTAGTAAATTCGTAAGAAATAATGAAGGAATGAGCTTTATTTATAGGAGAATGGACTAAATAGTAACTAATTCTGAATCGGTCCGTATTGATTTACTTTTAAGCAGACTATCCGCATTGGTTTACTATAAAATATTCTAATAAAACAAAATCTTTTAAATAAAATATAATATATTCTATTTATAATCTAATAAAACGAATAACTTTATAAAAATATTCATTTTTTATATAAAAAGATTTTACTACGCAGTAACACTATGCAGCACTATGCAAAACACTATGCATAATAAAATATAATATATTCTAATTATTGTCTAATAAAATAAATAACTTAATAAAAGTATTCTGCTTTTATATAAAAAGATTTTACTATGCAAAATACTATGCATAATAGAATATAATATATTCTAATTATTGCACTAATAAAACGAATAACTTTATAAAAGTATTCTGCTTTTATATAAAAAGCTTTTCCGCTTTTATTACACTAATAATACTAATAAAACAAAACTTATATATATAATATAAGAATCGATAATAATTGAATCAAATAACGTGAGATACTATGCAACAATTATTGTAGCAATAATTGAACAAAACTGAGTGTTTTCTCACGTAAGCATCAATAATCAATACCGTGTGCTATTATGCAACCACACGTATTACTGTACTTTTACTACCGAGTAGTTCAACGGTATTAATGGTAAAACTTCCACAGTTATTTTTATAAAAATATTTTTGTCATTTTCTCAATCCGACAATAATTCCGTTGTGGGGTCCACCAATGATTACAAGTAGTTATGTACCTAATATTCCTCGCTAAAACGAATATTCCCCGACCAATCGAATATAATAGAACAACTTGCATACGTTGCAAAATTTATAAATATTACCCACAACTATAAACATTTTATCAAATCCACACCATAATATTCAAAAAAATATTTCGAGAAAATTAAATCTTTATTCGTAAAATTTGGGATTTTACACTTGAGGAAATTCTTTATTCTTTAGCCTTTTCAACTGTGGGTTCTTCTTGTGACCCATTAGTTTCATTCCTTTGTTAAAGTCAACTTTGTCTAGCAAAATGAGACTTTTATTCTTAAAACGTAGACAAAAATCGATTTTTGTAGCTCCCTTCTGAAGTGTGACTCCTTTAGCTTTAGTAGTTATCACATCATCCTTGAGCTCAACATTTAGATCGAATCCTTGATGAGATCTGAGTAGATCTTGGTGTTGGAGTTCAGGCACTCAGAGAACTCGACTTGTTCAATAAGCTTTAGAATATCTCTGATGTCTGTTTTTGAGCAATAAACTGATCAGAACAAAACTGAATACCGGTAATGATGTGGAAGTTTTCCATTTGATTTCACCGATTCTAAAAATTTTGCACAAATGACTAAGTTTTCTGGGGATTTTGAAAACTAGTGTTAGGAAGATATAGAGCTTCGAAAAACTTTTAGTTTCAGATTTCAAATATGGTAAAGTAAAGATCAGAAATGAATTTTGAAATAATTATATGTAACTTCCCTCTTAATTTTTTTGAGTGGGGCACGTGCCATGATATGATACTCTGCACGTCGTTTCAGTTCTGCTATGTTGCAGTTAGTAAGTAGTAGCTTTATTTTTCACTTGTTTGCTTGATCGTGATTGACACGTGCCTTCTACGATCGTTTACAACATTACAATTATCTTTTCTACACTAAGCAAAGTTATCTAGAAACATAGTATTTATGGATGCAGATTTAACATACTTAACTCACTTATCAGTTTATTAAACCTAGATTAATCCAGAGGCTTAGTAAATACATCAGCTAGCTGATCATCAATTGGAATAAAATGTAAGGAGATATCTTCATTTTGAATATGATATCTAATAAAATGATATCTGATGTCTATATGTTTAGTTCAAGAATGCATGACATGATAATGAGTAATTGAGATAACACTAGTATTATCACTAAATATAGGGATAAACTTGAAATCAAACCCATAATCATCAAGCTAGTTCTTCATCCATAAGATTTTAGCACAACAATTACCAGCTAAGATATATTCGGCTTCTTGCTGAACTAGGATACAAGTCTATTTCCTAACAATTGATAAGTCCCACTAATGCTTTTCTTGTCTATCTTGCACCTTCTGAAATATGCATCTGAATATCCTATTAGATTGAAGAGAGACTCCTTGGGGTACCACAAGCCCAAATAAGGAGTGCCCTTAAGATATATAAAAATTCTTTTCACAGCTATTAGATGAGATTCCTTAGGATTAGCTTGAAACCTAGCACAAATGCAGGTTGGGAACATGATATTTGGTCTACTAGTAGTTAGATATAAGAGAGATCCAATCATATATCTGTATTCAGTGATATCAATACTTTTACCTTTTTTCATCCTAGTCAAGTTTGGTAGCAGATGCCATTGGAGTTTCATGGGAGTAGCAGATTCTAAGCCATTCTTCTTTAAAAGATCTTTGATGTACTTGGCTTGATCGATAAAAATTCCTTCTTCAGATTTCTTGACTTGAAGTCTAAGGAAAAAGTTAAGCTCACCCATCATGCCCATCTCAAATTTACTCTGCATTAACTTAGCAAATCTCTCACAATATTTTTCATCAGTAGAGCCAAATATGATATCATTAACATATATTTAAACTAATGAATTTGTTCTTATGCTTCCCAAGGAATAGAGTTATATCAACTCTTCCTCTAGTAAATCCATTTTCAATAAGATAATTAGTGAGTGTTTCATACCATGCTCTAAATGCTTATTTTAAACAATACAGTGCCTTATCAAGTCCAAAGACATAATTTGGAAGAGTAGGATTGATAAAACCTGGTGGTTGTTTGACATGGACTTCTTCTTGAATTTCACCATTGAGAAATGCACTCTTGACATCCATTTGAAAAAAAAATAAATTTCATGTAAGCTGCATAGACTAAGAACATCCTGATGGCTTTCAGTCATGTAACAGGTGTAAATGTTTCATCACAATCAATTCCTTCTTCCTTCGAATATACTTTTTCTACCTGCCCTGCCTTGTTTCTTGTGATCACACCAGCCTCATCCATCTTATTCCTTAAGACCCATTTTGTTCCTACAACTAGATAATCTTTTATTTTAAGAACTAGCCTCCAGAACTTGCTTCTTTCGAATTGATTCATCTATTCTTGCATAGCCTCGATCTAGTTTGAGTCTTCTAGAGCTTCTTCAATCTTATTTGCCTCAATTTGAGAAAGGAAGCTTAGATAGAAACATTTATTTTGAGTGGCTGATCTTGTCCTGACACGTGCCCTTGGATCTCCAATGATTAGATTTTGAGTGTGATCTCTTGTCCATCTAGTTCCGGATGGAATACCATTCCTTATTGTAAGATCCCAACTTTTTATGAATAAAGATTTAATTTTCTCTAAATGTTATTTTGAATAATAAGGTGTGGATTTGATATAATGTTATAGTTGTGGGTAATATTTATAAATTTGGAAAAGTAAGCAAGTTGTCATAAAATATTCATTTGGTCAGGAAATATTCGTTTTATCAAGGGATATCCGTACGACGACACAATCATTGGTGGACCCCACAATGGAATTACTGTCGGATATAGAAAATGATTGAAATAACCTTTTTATAAAAATAACAACAAAACTTTTACCGTTAACTGTTGAAATACCCGGTGATAAAAGTACAGTAATACACGTGGTTGCACAGTAGCACACGATATTGTACAGTATCTTTGATTATTGATGCTTATGTGAGAAGTCACTCAGTTTTATTCAATTATTGCCAAAGTAGTTGCTGCATAGTATCTCATATTATTGATTCAATTATTGTCACAGTATCATCTGCATAATATTTTATATTATTAAATCAATAATTGAGACAACACAGTTATTCATATTATTATTTGCATTATTGACAATGTTTAGAAAGTTTTATTGAGGAAAGGGGTTAGGTCATCTAATTGCGCGCCAACTAGGAGAAGTCCTTATCGGAAAGCCCCCTCTTTCCTGTGAATGATCTGGTTGTTAATATTGTGAGTTATAACATTATTGATGAATAATTTTTGAGAGATTAAAAATGTGTTTAGTCAAGTGGTTTGTGATAAATAAAAGGGGGTTGTCATGAAGTATTTATTATAAATTTGGCTTATTACATGGACCTCCACTTACTCATTTTTCAAAATAGTCGGTAGAAAGTTATCTCAGTTTTTGTTTTATATTGCATAGTACTGCATAGTGTTGCATAGTGCTGCATAGTAAATTCAAAATATTTTGTCAAAATTCTCCCGTGAAGTTGCCCATGAAAAACTTACTGTTTGTCTGTGATTTTCTTTTTTTAAATAGTGCTCTGCCATTCTCCTATAAATAGGATGCTTAGTTTAGAAATGAAAATCACACCAGAATCAGAGAATTCTTCTTCTATAATATTGAGCGTATTTCTTTTGAGTTTAAGAAAACTTTGAGTGCAACAAATAGTGCAAGTTTTCTTTAAGAATATCTCCTCTATACCAGTCAGAATTACTCTCCTTTTAAGGTAAGGGTTATTATTTATTTCATATTCATAAGAGATATTATTTTTCGTATTCTGAAGGAATATTATTTTCATGCAATATTCGTAAGGAATATTATTTTCGTTCAATATTCGTAAGGGATATTATCTTCGTTCAATATTTGTAAGGAATATTATTTTCGTTCATTATTCGTAAGGGATATTATTTTTGCTCAATATTTGCAAGAAATATTATTTTCTTCCATACTTTATAGTATGTAAGTAATATTATTTCATTTCATATTCCTAAATCTATAGTTATTTTGATAAGTATTGTTTCTATACTCCTTGAAATTAGTAGAATATCCTTGAAATTTACGCTTCATCTAGTATCGTTTCACTGAAATATTTTTCTGAACATTCTTGTTAATTTTTAATCTTTTCATGTCGGGGTACTATTCATACATACGGTACTATTCATACATATGATACTATTCACAAAGTACTATTCACGGGATACTATTCACTCGAGTACTATTCACGATAAAAATTGTTTTTTTTTCTGTCCAAATTATTTTTGATACATGAATATTATTTTTGAATTTTACTCCACAAAGTAGTTATCATGTTAACAATTTGGACATTTTTGAACTCTAGATAAATTGAATTATAAATCTTTAAAATTTATCCTTGATCTCACTTAATTGAATTTTTATATCATTGTCATCATCCCCATGCTTATATTGTGGTGAAAGTCATCTTTCGCCTGCAGTGCATAGATGTAGTGTTGATTGGTATGATTATGACCAGAAATTATGTATCAATATAATCATGAATTGTAATGTCACAAACAAATGATGTGGTGAAAGTCCTCATTGGCCCATAGTGCATTGATGGACAGTTGTTGCCATGATCATGACCACTGATGATAATAACGAATATCCTTGGCCCGTAGTGCATGGATAATTCGTGGATGTGATACTAACAAATATTCTTAGCCCGTAGTGCATGGATAATTCGTGGATGTGATACTAACGAATATCTTTGGCCCGTAATGCATGGATAATTCGATGATGTGGATTTTTATTGAGTTGTGTTACAGAGATAAAACATTGATGATGAACTTTTAAATAATAGAAGATAGTAGACATCATACTATATTGGACTATTCTAATGGATTGCTTGTTCCGCTGCAGTTAAACTTGTTGTCTATTATATTCTATCAATTTTTATACTATTGAAGACTAAGGATAATTTATTCTACATTATCTTAGTCATAATATTCTTTACTAGGATAGTTGAGCTCACCCTTCTCTTTCATTGTTCTCTTCAGGAAATGAGAATATAGCTGGGACTAGTCGGGGAATGGAGTGATGGTCCAAGATGGTGGTTATAGTAGTCCTCACTATTCTATAAAATAGTGTGATAATAATTGTAATGAGGACTCCATTTGAGTTTGGATATTGTCTACGAGACAATATTCGTGTTAAAACTCTCAGCTTATGTTTTGTAGTATTCTACATGATAATTAATAATTGTTTAAATTAAGTTTGTATTTAAATTATGTACCATGTATTTGGTGACTCAGAATGGGTTGTGAATACCTATTTTGGGGCGTCACACTTATGCCTTCTTGTCGAAGTTCTTTAAGATTTAGATCTTGTTCTTTATTTTTGGTGGTTCGTAGAGTTTCAGTGTCTGGATTTTGTAACTCTATTATTTCTTTATTCGGTACTACGATTGTAGGATCTGGTACTTCTTCATTGATTATAGGATTCTGTGCAGTTTGAGATTCCAATTCCATGATTTCTTCAATTTGAGTTGTCTAGCTTGGTTCACCTTCATTAGATTCATCAAATGTGATGTGGATAAATACTTTTACTGTCAGAGTATTCTTGTTAAAAACTCTGTAAGCTTTACTTTCAATAGAGTATCCAAGAAAGATTCCTTCATCTGGCTTAGGCTAAAATTTGGTCAGATATCTTTTGCCATTGTTAAGACTGTAGCATGCACAACCAAAAGCACGAAAGGAGCTGATTTTTGGCTTTCTTCCTTTCCATAGCTCGTAGGGCATCTTTTTTGATCGTGGAGTTTGATAAGTAGGTTTTATACCTACTTATTGGATATCAATTTATGAGAATTATGCTCAGCTCAAGTAGATTTTATTATGTTTTTAGTTGCATTGTATGTTTATTTTGCAATACTTGTAATTAGAACTCCTATGGTATGGAAATGCAGAAAATGGAATAGTTCGGCATTGGTAAGGTGGTATTAGGCTAGCGAAGGCATGACAAGTGGAACATGTATAGACAAGGAACTGAGCAGTGATGAGTGTTATGTAGAAAGGCAAGATGAATGATGAGCAACAGAACAACATGCGAAAGAATAGAACATCGAGTCGTGAAGAAGAAGCGGTAGCGGCCGAAAGCCGCTTAAGTCATTTCTCGTATACCAAGATTGGAGCTGGACGCCCGTGCCCATTTTGTACTGAGATCACGCATGGCTGTGCGAGTTATCTGATGTTGTTTGTTGAATTAATTTTTAAATTTGAAATTTGAACGTGGGGTCTTATGAAAACAATTTTGGTTGGCACCAGACGTGAGAGTTGTTGGTTTTTATCAGTTTTTCATAAAAGTATTAGGGTTCTAAGTTTTTGAAGAGATTCTAGAGAGGATTTGAGCATAGTTTTAAGAATTTCTACATCCTCTCTTGAATTCAGTCATTGAATATTTAGTCATCTCATTTTCCTGGAAATTATTGGTGGTTTGGTCAGTATTTGAAACGAAATATACAATTGGGTTTGATCAATTCTATCTTCTCTCTCATTTGTGATTTTTATTTTCCATGTGTTACTATAATCCCATAATGGTTTTCGGTTCAGAAAGGAACTAAAACTCCTTTATGGGATTCTAACGGATTTTGATATGTAATCTATAATTATCTGCCTAATTGTTTGGTTATATGTTTATCTTTGGATTATCTATCTTGATTGAGTGTATTATATGAATGATTGATCACCATTCACCATGAGTATTTATATGGAATTGAAAAATGACATATGAGTGTGGGTATATTCATGATAGCATGCGTTTATGAGGCTGAAAGGTTTAAGCTTTATATTTCGTGAACCAGATAGAAATATATTGTTTCACCGTATGTAGTAATATAAGAGCTTGTGTTTCAATTCGTTAGTGTTGCAATTTCACATAGAAATATAGTGATTTTGGCATTATTTTTGATTACATGATTTCTATCGCAATGTGGAGGTTATGTAAACAGGTCATAATTCATTGAAAAATGATTATGTCTACTTTTGCGCTCTTAGCTAATTCTCCATGATAATTGTATAATTTTGCATGATAGTAATATTTAGATGAAGTATGAAATGAAGTTAGAATCCCATTCTTTCCAAATTTGATTCATTATTCTAGTATTACTCTTTTATTCATTATTTGAGTTTAGATTACTTTAAAATTGTGAGTATTCATTTAAGCATATAAAAATAGTGACACAATTGATGTATAACAATTAAATTTTAAAACCTTTCTCCATGGATCGATACTTTTCTTACTCTGTACTACTTGTTGACCCATGTATACTTGCATGAGTTAGAGTCCTTTTGGTAAGACTAAAAAGGAGGCAACAAGTTTTTGGCGCCGTTGCCGGGGAAAGACGTTTAATTTTATTATTATTATCATCAATTTTAAGTTAAATTGTATGACTTAGACAAATCTAATCTTATCTTATTTCTATTTTTGATTTTTTTTAGGTACTCGTATATATTTTATGCACACGCAGTCATCCAATCATGAGTTGATACCTGCGCAGGACAACATTAACGGTAGAGGTTGGAAATTGAGAGTGCGTAGAAATATACAAGCAGAGTTAGAGAGCACAACATCTAATATGGCGGCTGAAGAAAAAAGAGAGGTGCACATGGCTTTGAGAGATTATTCGATACCGAATATTAATCGATTGCAGTCAAGTATAGTCAGACCAGCAATAGCAGCCAACACTTTCTAGATAAAGCTGGGCACTATTCAAATGGTGAAAAACTCGGTGCAGTTTTGGGGTGCTGCTACAGATGATCCGAATGATCACCTATTGAGTTTTATTGAAATATGTGATACATTCAGATACAATGGGGGTGATAGAGGATGCAATCAGACTTAGGCTATTTCCATTTTCATTGCTGGATAAAGCAAGAAGTTGGCTTCACTCTTTACCTTCGGGATCTATCACCACATGGGAAGACCTAGCACAGAAATTCTTAGCCAAGTTTTTCCCATTGGCTAAGACTGCAAAGACAAGGACATCTATTTCCCAGTTTGAGCAGTAACAGGGTGAATCACTATATGAAGCCTGGGAGAGATACAAGGAAATGCTAAGGAAGTGTCCACACCATGGCATGCCAGATTGGATGGTGATTAACACATTTTATAATGGATTGGGATGGCAGTCAAGGCCTATTATAGATGCAGCTTTAGGAGGAGCTTTATGGGCAAAGAGCTATGAAGAGGCCTATAATCTAATTGAGACGATGGCAACAAATGATTTTCAAAATCCTACAGCCAGGATACCACAACCCAAAGTTGCAGGTTTGTTAGAGGTTAATGCTATCACTCAATTGTTAGCATAGATGGCATCCATGGCGAAGAAGATTGATTCGTTGACAGAGACTAAGGCGAAGATAGTTGCCTTTGTGTGTGAGATATGTGCAGGGTCACATTCAACTGATCAATGTGCTATCAGTTCAGAGTCTGTACAATATGTGAGCAACTATCAGAAGGATCAAGGTCAATTTTAGAACACATACAACTCTAACAATCGCAACCATCCAAATTTCAGTTGGTCAAATAACCAAGGCAATCAACAAAGTCAGTTTCAATCACATAACCAATTCAGTCACAGTCAGCTCAGCAATAGTCTGCCCCAAGACCACCTTATCCACCTGGATTTTCTCAACAACAACATCATCCACCACTTGCACTTCAGCAAGAAAAGAAATCAGAGATGGAGGAGATGATGACGAAATATATGGAAAATACGGAAGTGATGATTAAAAGTAAAGCAGTGGCAATAAAAAATCTGGAAACTAAAATGGGTCAGATGGCTATCATGCTTAACAACAGACCACAGGGTTCATTGCTAAGTAACATAAAGGCTAATCTAATAAGAAAAGGAAAGGAACAATGTCAAGCAATTACACTTAGGTCTGGGAAACAGGTTGCAGAAAATTAGCATGGCGCGCCCGCGCCACTTTTGCAAAGGGAGGACGCGCGGCCGTGCGGTCAGGAAATTTTGTCTGATGAAAACTTAATTAATGAAGGATCTAAACTACAGCAAGAAGAGAAGAATAAAAAAGGTTCATTTGAGAAGCCCGTGAATAAAATACCAATAGTTCACCCACCTGTTCCTTATCCACAGAGATTGCATAAGCAGAGGGAAGACAAGCAATTTAGTAAGTTCTTGGAGGTATTTAAAAAGCTGCAGATTAACATACCCTTCGCTGAGGCATTGTACAGATGCCTAGTTATGCAAAGTTTATGAAGGGTATCTTGTCAAGGAAGAAGAGGTTAGAAGACTTTGAAACAGTAGCTTTGATGGAGGAATGCAGTACAATGCTTCAACGCAAACTACCTCCTAAGCTGAAAGATCCAGGCAATTTCACAATTCCATGCACAATTGGAAAGATGAGTTTCAGCAAATGTTTGTGTGATCTTGGGGCAAGTATCAATTTGATGCCCTTGTTAGTGTTCAATCAATTGGGATTGCCGGCTCCAAGGCCAACAAATATTTCTTTACAGCTAGCTGACACGTCTATCACTTATCCACGAGGAATTATTGAAGATGTTTTTGGTAAAAGTGGATAAATTCATCTTTCTGGCTTATTTCATCATTTTAGATTATGAAGAAGATATGAGTATACCAATCCTTCTTGGAAGACCATTCCTAGCGACAGGAAGAACCTTGTTAGACGTTCAAAAAGGGGAACTCACAATGCGAGTTCATGATCAGGAAGATACCTTCAACTTATTCAAGGCAATGAAATTTTCAACAGACGAAGAGGAATGCTTCAGGGTTGATTTGGTGGAAAAGGTCTTAAGTGATGAAGTAGAGCGCTTGGTAAATCAAGAACCATTGAGAAGTGCTATTGTTGGAAATTTTGAATTAGATGATGAGGAGACTGAAGAACTTGTATATTTTCTTGATACAACTCCATAATTCAGAAAATTAAAAACTCTGGTTGAGCCATTAAAGAAAGCTAGAGAGTTATCAGCGAAGTTGAAGCCATCTCTTGAGACACCTCCAGAGCTTGAGTTAAAACCACTTCCGGACCATTTGAGGTATGCATTTTTAAATGAAAATTCAAAATTACCTGTGATTATTTCTTCTGCACTAACATCTTTTCGGGAAGAAAAACTGCTAAGAGTTCTCAGAGAGTTCAAGTCAGCTATCGGATGGAGTATAACATATATAAAAGGGATCAACCCATCTTTCTGTATGCACAAGATCCTATTAGAAGATGATAGCAAACCTTCGGTGGAACAACAAAGAAGACTTAATCCAATCATGAAGGAAGTGGTCAAGAAGGAAGTACTGAAATGGCTGGATGCAGACATTATATATCCGATTTTAGATAGTTTATGGGTGAGCCCAGTACAATGTGTACCAAAAAAGGTGGTATGACTGTGGTTTCTAATGAGAACGGGGTGGAGAGTCTGGATGGACTACCGCAGGTTTAACAAAGTTACAAGGAAAGATCACTTCCCACTGCCATTTATCGATCAGATGTTGGATAAACTAGCAGGTCATGAGTTTTATTGCCTTCTGGACGGATATTCAGGCTACAATCAGATTGTTATAGCTCCAGAGGACCAATAAAAGACAACCTTTACATATTCGTATGGTACTTTTGCTTTCAGAAGGATATCTTTTGGTGTGTACAATGCCCCAGCCACCTTTCAAAGATGCATGATGGCTATTTTTTCGGATATGGTGGAGCAAAATGTGGAAGTATTTATGGATGATTTTTCAGTATTTGGGGATTCTTTTGATTTATGTCTTGATAATTTGGTGATGGTGTTGAGAAGGTGTGTTGAAAGGAACTTGGTATTGAATTGGGAAAAGTGCCATTTTATGGTACAAAAAGGAATAATTTTGGGACATAAGGTGTCGAAAAAGGGACTTGAGGTGGACAGAGCTAAATTAGATACTATTGAAAATTTACCGCCACCAACTTCAGTAAAAGGTGTTCGAAGTTTTTTGGGACATGCAGGCTTTTACCGTAGATTCATAAAAGACTTCTCTAAGATAACTAAACCACTTTGTAGTTTATTGGAGAAGGATGCACAATTTAAATTTGATGAGGATTGCGTGTCTGCATTTGAGCACTTGAAGAGGAGGTTGACTTCAGCACCAGTAATTACAGCACCAGATTGGGACCTACTATTCGAATTGATATGTGATGCCAGTGATTATGCTGTGGGGGCTGTTTTGGGTCAGCGATAGGAAAAGATTTTTCATGTGATATATTATGCAAGTAAGACCCTTACTGATGCACAATTGAACTATACCACCACAGAGAAGGAATTACTGGCAGTTGTGTATGCTTTTGACAAGTTCCAAGCGTATCTGATTGGAACGAGGGTGATAGTGTACACGGATCATGCGACAATTCGACACCTAGTGGCAAAGAAGGATGCAAAACCTTATTTGATCAGATGGATACTATTATTGCAAGAATTTGATTTAGAGATCAAGGACAGAAAGGGAACCGAGAACCAAGTGGCGGACCACTTATCTCGACTAGAGAATCTGGGAAGGGAGGCAGGTGACAAGATTGTGATTAATGAATCCTTCCCAGATGAACAGTTGTTTGTGGTAAAAGGGGAAGTGCCATGGTTTGAAGAATATACGAACTACTTAGTCAGTAGGATGACCCCTTCTGACTTGGTTGGTCATCAAAAGAAGAAATTCTTGCATGATGTGAAGTGGTTTATATGGGATGAACCATATTTGTTCAAACAATGTGCTGATCAGATGTTAAGGAGATGCATCCCATATAGTGAGACAAAGGGGATTTTGTAGGATTGCCATGCTTCTTTATATGGTGGTCATTACGGTGGAGAGCGAACAGCTGCTAAAGTGTTACATGCAGGATTCTACTGGCCGATGATTTTCAAGGATGCTTACAATTTTGTCCAGAGATGTGACAGATGTCAAAGACTTGGGAATATTTCAAAAATGAATGAAATACCATTGAACACGATCCTCGAGGTGGAAGTTTTTGATGTTTGGGGGATAGATTTCATGAGTCCTTTTGTTTCTTCATGTGGAAATCTGTTCATCTTGTTAGCAGTTGATTATGTGTCCACGTTGGTGGAAGTGGCAGGTCTTCCAACTAATGATGCTAAGGTGGTCCTAAGGTTTTTACAAAGAAGCAGTTTTACAAGGTTTGGGACTCCAAGGGCTATCATTAGTGATGAAGGCAGTCATTTCTGTAATAAGCAGTTGACATCTCTGTTGGCTAAGTATGGGGTACATCATCGCACCGCTACAACTTATCATCCCCAAACTAATGGCCAAGCAAAAGTTTCAAATCGTGAAGTCAAGAGAATTCTAGAAAAAGTTGTGAACCCCACAAGAAAGGATTGGTCATTAAAGCTTAATGATGCTGTATGGGCATATATTTTTGCTTATAAGAATCCATTGGGCATGTCACCTTTTCAATTGGTTTATGGGAAGGCTTATCACCTTCCTATGGAGCTTGAGCACAAGGAATATTGGGCGATTAGGAAGCTCAATTTTGATTTGAAGGCTGCAGGAAAAAAAGCCTACTCCAACTCAATGAGTTGGATGAATTCAGAGTATAGACGTATGAAAACTAAAAGCTATACAAGGAAAAGGTGAAGAAATGGCATGATCGCAAGATCTTAGAGAGAGTATTTGAGCCGGGACAAAAAGTTTTGCTGTTTAATTTAAGACTTAACTTTTTCCTGGGAAGCTCAAATTAAGGTGGTCAGGGCCATTCACAGTGAAGACAGTTTTCCCACATGGTGCAGTAGAAGTGTTCGTTAAGTTCCCGCACAAGCCGTTTAAAGTGAATGGACAACGGCTAAAGCATTATTTTGGTGGCGAGGTTGACATACAAAAAGTAACCTCAATTCTTTCATCAACATGAAATGCCGAAGATAGTCAAGCTAATTGACTATAACTTAGCGCTTGATGGGAGGCAACCCATTATTTCTAACTTTACTTTTTATTTATTCTGTTTAGATTGTTTTTGTTAGTTAATTTTCATATTTAGTTGTGATAGTTTGATTAGTTTTGCATAAGTACTATGTGTAGACACTAGAAATTTTCTGCATACCTGTTACTGACATTGCAGGAGGGAAGATTTGTCTTTCGGAGATAACACTGGAAGACAGCTCACATCCATTCTGGATACACCAGATGTTCAGTCTCAAACCCGGAACACACACCGGGAGGATCAATTCCAACCTCGGAGACAACCCCGAGGTGCATGTGATCAAAAGGCCGGAGATAATAACCAGGAGACAGACTGGTTCGTCTTGAGATAACACCATGACGCTTCAGCCGATCCACGAGATAACACTGGAAGTAGCAACTCTGTGAGACCCCGAATTTTATAAAATGAAAGTATTTTATTTTCTTATAATTATTCTATTTAATAAATAGTTAAATTGATAAAAGGTTAAAGTTAAGGGTGATATGTGAAATGTTTTTAAAGTAAGCAAGTTGTCATAAAATAATCGGTGGTAAAAGTATAGTAATACGCGTGGTTGCATAGTAGCACACAGTATTGTAGAGTATCTTTGATTATTGATGCTTATGTGAGAAGTCACTTAGTTTTATTCAATTATTGTCACAATATTTTATATTATTAAATCAATAATTGAGACGACAAAGTTATTCATTTTATTATTTGCAATATTGATAATGTCTAGAAGTTCTGTCAAAGAGAGGTTAGATAATCTAATTGCGCGCCAATAAGGAGAAATCCTTATCGGAAAGCCCCGTCTTTGTTGGGAACGACCTAGTTGTTAAATATTGTGAGTTATAATATTAATGATGAATAAGTTCATGTTGATTAAAGATGAAATTGATATTTCCATTGTGTTGGAATTATTAGTGTTAGTGGAAATCGATATTTATTTCGATATTAATTGATGTCTGGAAGTTATACTAACCAGTCGGGTAATTAATCGGATAAATGAGCAATTAATTGGTATTAATTCACATGTTTATAACTACTTGTTCACATATGTGTACTATTGATTCACATTCATTTACTATTAGGGGAGTTGGTGCAAGATTGATAATACTTGCATGACTAAGTTAAAAATGGAGGTATAGATGGAGGTACTATACTATAATTCATATTTTCACATGTCTAGAACTATTAATTCACATGAATTACTATTGATTCACATGATTTACTATTAGGGGAGGTGGTGCAAGTTTGATAATACTTGTAGGACTAAATTAAAAATGAAGAAACAGATGAAGGTATTATACTGTAATATTTCGAGCCCCAAAATGTGCAATTATTAAAAATATATTTTGCTATAAATAGAAGCTCATTCCTTCATTATTTTTCACCAATTCACTAAAGTTATAGATCAATTATTATAGAGAGAAATTATAGAGAGAAAGAAGAAGAGAAGTCTGCTACCTCACTATTCTAGTATCCAGTCTTCTTCTGAGGTAAGGGGTATTATTCTTTCGAATTTATGAAGAGATTTATTTTCTTTCAATACTCATAAGGGTTGTTATTCCATTCTTTATTATTATGTTGAATAACTTTGCCTATGCTAAGCACCGCATACATGGTGAAATTCTTACGTTATTCCATTCTTTATTATTACATTGGAATAACTCGTCTGCATCTTGATCTATCGCATGCCTGGTGAATTCTATTGTTATTCCATTCTTTATTATTTTGTTGGAATATCCTGTTTGTACGGATTACGCATGACCTGGTTCCATTCTTTATTATTTTGTTGGAATATCCTGTCTGGTAATGATTATGCATTTAATTGGTTCCATTATTTATTATTCTCGTTGGAATAACTTGTCCGTAAGATCTATCGCATGCTACTGGTGATTTCTCTTCGTTATTCCATTCTTTATTATTTCGTTGGAATAACTCGCTCACACGGACTACCGCATGCATGGTGAATTCTTCTGTTATTCCATTCTTTATTATTTTGTTGGAATAACTTGTCTATGTGGATTACTGCATGCATGGTGAATGATCCTTTGTATTCATTCTTTATTAAATTATGGAAATGATCTGTCTACATGGATTACCACTTGGCGGGTGAAAATCCATTTGCAGTTTCGTATATTTTATTATACTTGTATGAGATATCATTTCTTTTGTACTCGTCATGAAATATCATTTTATTTGGTATTTTTCTTTTATGAGTTACTATTCACTCGGATATTTGGGGCTCTTTTCGTGTTTGAGTACTATTCACGAGTTACTATTCACAGATTACTATTCACCCAAATATTATTCAGTCGGGTATTTGGGGTACTTTTCATGTCGGGGTACTATTCATGAGGTACTACTCCCGAAGTACTATTCACAGGGTATTATTCACGGGGTACTATTTACCCGAAAAATATTTTTTTTTTCTGTCCAAATTATTTTTGGTACATGAATATTATTCTTAAATTTTACTCCACAAAGCAGTATCATGTTGACAATTTGGATAATTTTAAACTCTAGATAAATTTAAAGTCTTTAATATTTATCCTCGATTTCGTTTGATTAATGCTTATATCGTTGTCATCATTGTAACGCCCCCAAAATAGGTCCATTCCATCCAACCCATTCTGAGTCGTCAAAATACATGATGCGGAAAATAACTACAACTTTATTACAACAATTGTCGTGCAAAATACAACAACACATATGCTGTGAGTTTGGATACAAATATATACCAACTGTAGCATGTCACAATGACACCTTACATAAAGGTATAGTTGAAAACTGTTTTAGAAATTAGAATATTTGGGAAGTACTCAAGGAAACCTTCGTACATGGGAGACCATGCGTTTAGGTTATAATAGATATCATATGCCCACATAATTATCCTTGGTTGACCTAATAGACCCCAAAAGAAAAATGAGAAGATTACTATCATGTTCTTCCCAATGGTGAGTTTTCTTGACATATCATTATCTCTCTTTGTCTCAAATTGAGAGTTAAATTTTAAATAAACTCCAAGATCATATATAGGTAGTCTTTGGTAGATATACTCAAAGACAAGTGGATGAGCATAACCCTGTCTTTATGATGACTCGAGGTTGTATGTCATTAAACATCTTGTATAATAGTGACAAAACACCTTCCAAAGTTGAATTCACCTCACCTCAACATCTATAGACCACCGATTCTATTCCCTCGTTATTCTCGCTTGTCCCAAATGCCTACACTTTTATTACCCGAAAGGAATTGTGAAGCAAAAGGGTGAGCACAACTAGCTCAAGAAAAATATCATGACTAAAGATAATTAAATTATCAATAGCCTTCATCAATAATAAATCGTAGATTTAGAACATATGGTAGATGATAAAAATTTCAACCATAGTTGTAAAATGAACGAAGCAATCCATTAGAAGAGTCAAATAGACTATAAAGTCTATTATCTTCTCCATGTTAAAAGTCCACCAACAATGTTTTATCCTTGTAACATCAATCAACAATTCTCGCCCAAAATCACATGTATAACTCATAATCGTAATTGTTGTTCTAAATTCCTTTTCTCATTCAGACTTAAGATAATTTTCATCACTTGTCTTTACCGAAATATCAAAGATCATGATTATACCAAATCACAGCCTCGCTCATAATCATACTAATAAATTCATCTTTGCACCACGGGCCAAAGATATTCATCAACGATTCATCTTTGCTCACAGCCAAAGATATTCATCAACAATTCATCTTTGCAATACAGCCAAAGATATTCAACAACAGTCATCTCTTCAGACTACGACTCAAAGATATTCATCAACAATTCATCTGCACTCACCATGTGCCAAAGATATTCATCAACAATTCATCTTTTCACTACTATGTGCCAAAGATATTCCTCAACATTCATATTTGCATTATAGGCCAAATATATTAATATCTCAAAGAAATATATAATCATTTCGTAATTTATATAAACAATAATTATAACCATGTTGATCAATTCACCTTTGCACTTAAGCTAAAGATATTCAATTATAAATTCAATGGTCATGATCATACCAATCACAATTCAACTTTTCACCATCGCCAAAGAGAACCCTAGTCATGATCATACCAATAATCTACCCATCTTTACACTCCAAAGGAAAGAGAATTTCAACATCGTGGTTATAAAAATGTTATATAAAACAATATAATCAACATATAGATTTAATCTCAAGAGTAAGATTCATAAATCAATGATTTCATAACAACTTAATCAAAATGTTATAAATCACTTAATAATCTCATAATCTAATATTATTAATACTACCACAATATTTTAGTCATTTCTTAAACTTATAAACAATTTATTTTAATTGTTTACACTTTACTAATAAATGCATTTAATCATCTTAAAATGCCAAACTCATAAGATCTCATCATCAATAACCAAAACCCTTATCAAAAATCTGCATATACCTCATATATGATTCTCAAGCCATAAAATCCTATTTTCTAATTTTCTTACTTCACAAAACATATTTAATTCATTTACTCATAACTAGTCCATTTTCATGACAAATAACAAATCAGTTCCAAAAATATTTCTTTTCTGGAATTTAGCAGAATATAATCCTATATTAAACATATATTTTTCTCAGAATTTTTAAAATTCATTTACTATTTTTCACATGGCCAAAACCAATTTAATATTTAAATATTTATCATAAATTGTACTTTTATCCAAAAATTCCGAAATTCACAGGGTATATTGATATTATATAGATGTACTCTCAATAAAAATTTCATCAATTTTGAAGTTAACCACAAGGAGTTATAAGCGGTTACTTTTAAAATAGTCGTTTCTCGTAAAATTCATAACTCCCAATCTATACATCCAAAAATCGCCATTTTTGGACACAATCTACAAAACTCATCAAAATATCATTTCAAATTTTTCCAAAATTTTTAAAGGTTCAAAAGAATTTCGAAATAATAATCCTTAAAATCCCTTATTATCCCTTACCTCAAAAGAAAGCAAAGATTGACCGAATAGCAATCGAACGAACTTGCACCGTATAGCAATACTCAAAGTATACTCAAAATACTCACAAGAATACGTTCGATAATATAGAGAGAGAAAACTTCAGTTTCTGATGTGTTTTTCAATTATAACCTAAGCACCCTATTTATAGGAAATTGCTAGAATAATCAAGGTTAGTAAAATTTTTATTATAATATTAATATATTATATAACAATTCCTACGCACTCATTCTAGAGTTTGATTTCAGCCACTTAGCATTTCTCACATGCCACCTTCTAGAAAAAGTAATAAAAAAACGTTTTTATATAATAAATAATTAAAACTTCCAAAAATCAATTCTTTCTTGAGCTTGTAACTTTAATAATTCATAATAAATAGCCCTTTTGTCGTAAAAATTCAATCTCGCGTGTTTTTATAGGAAATTCAATTCTCTACAACTTTTCGGAAGAAAGTTTTCCAAATTGCAAAACAAAATTTGACTGAAATCCACAAATGAGCGATTTTACAAGCCATAATCAAATTTCGGTCAAGAAATGGGGTCCACCGACACATAAAACATGCTTTAAATATTTTTGGTAACAAAATACTCCTCCTCCACATATACTCATATATCCCACATTCATCGTAAAAATATCATTATTAATATATTATTAAAATAATACATTTAATTGAATTATTTTATCAGAAAAAGATAAAATATTAATTTTCAACAATTGTCACATTAAAAATTTTCTCCATCTATATCCTCATAAAATCAATATTTTCCTCATCGTATGAATCAATAATTAATTATTCACAAATAATATTACAGAATCACAATATTGACAACCAGGCAGTTCCCAGGAAAGAGGGGGCTTTCCAATAAGAATTTCTCCTTACCTGCCAAGCAATTAGGTGACCAAACCTCTCCTTAGATGTAACTTTCTAGACATTGCCAATAATGTTTTCTAATAATATTATTCAGATAATATGAATTATTGCTTTGATAATGAAAAATAATCGTAGTAGTGACAATTATAAAATATCAACGCAAAGAATCATTGAATCAAAAATAAAATATTGAACAAGAATTAATCAGTAACAATTATTAAGTAGTGCCTTTCACGTAAGAATCAATAATTGGTGTAATACCGTGTCCCATCGCGGCAACAACGCCAGACATTTTACTTTACCCACCGGGTATTCCAACAAAGGTAAATCCAGAATAACTACGCCTGCTATTTTTAAACAACTTATATTTGTCGTTTTCTTCATCCAATCGCTTTCGTTATGGGGCCCACAAATGGTCATACTGGTCGCATTTAATATTCCCCAATGTAAAGAATATTCCACGACCAAACGAATATTCTCCAACAACAATGAATATTTTATACCACTTGCATGTATTTTGTAAAATTTGCATAATTTACCCATAACTTTAAACTTTTATCAATTTAACCATTTACTGAATAATAATTATAAAAAAAAATTGAATAATTTTATTTCATAAAATTCGGGGTCTTACAATCATCCTCATGCTTATATTGTGATGAAAGTCATCTTTGGCTTACGTGTATAGATGGACTGTTGATTATTGATTTTACAGTTGTATATCTTTGGCTTACGTGCAAAGATGGACTGTTGATTATTGGTTTTACAGTTGTATATCTTTGGCTTACGTGCAAAGATAAAACTATTAATTGATGAGTATCTTTGGCTTATGTGCATAGATGAACTGTTGATTTGTATGATTATAACCAAGGATCATTTGGTATAATCATGACCTGAAATGTTAAAAATGATGTGGTAAAAGTCATCATTGGCCCGTAGTGTATTGATGGACAGTGTATGATTATAACCAGGAATTATTCGGTATAATCATAACCATTATTGAAAACACAAATATCCTTGGCCAGTAGTGCATAGATAATTCGTGGTCATAATACTAATGAATATCCTTGGCCGTAGTGCAGGGATGATTCGATGATGTGAATTATTTATTAAGCTGAGTCTCATCAATAAAATATTGATTATACACTTTTAATTCATGGAAGATAGTAGATATCATGCTCTACTTGACTCTTCTAAAATACAGTTGTATGTCTTTGGCCTGTAGTGCAAAGATGAATTATTAATGAATATCTTTGGTCGTAGTGAAAAGATGAATTTATTAGTATGATTATGAACAAGAATTGTGATTTGGTATAACCATGATCTTTGATGTTTCAGGTAAAGACAGGTGATGAAAATTATCTTTGTCCTGGGTGCGAAGAGGAATTTAGAATCACAATTATGATTATGAGTTATTCATATGATTGTGGACAAAAATTGTTGATTGATGTTACAGGGATAAAACATTATTGGTGGACTTTTAACATGGAGAAGATAATAGACCTGATGGTCTATTTGACTCTTCTAATGGATTTCTCGTTCCACTGCAACTATGGTTGAAAATTTTTATCATCTACCATATATTCTAAATCCCTGATTTATCACTAACGAAGGCAATTGATAATTTAATTATCTTTAGTCATGATATTCTTTACTAGACTAGTTATGCTCACCCTTTTGCTTCATAATTCCTTTTAGGTATTAAGAGTGTAAATGTGGTTTAGCGGGGTAATGAGGGGATTAGAATCGGTGGTCTATAGTCATTGAGGTTTCCGAAAGCAAGATATGGAAATAATTTTATTGAGAACTATAGATAAGTGTGTCGTATTTATACGTCATTTTAATCGTTGATTTTGGTGAACCTAACTTTGGAAGGGCATTTTTGCCACTATCATACAATATGTCTAATGACAGACGACTTCGTGTTATCATAAGAAAGGGTTGTATACATCCACTTGTTGAGTATATCTACGAGCACTACCTATATAATCTTGGAGTTTATTTGAAATATAATTCTCACTTGGAGACAATAGAGATAATTATATGTCAAGAAAAGACTCACCATTGGAAAGAAGATGATAGCAATCTTCTTGTACCTATATGTAAGGTACCTTTGTAAAGAAGGTTTACAAAGGTACGAAGGTTTCCTTGAGTATTTTCCAAAGATTTTAATTTCTAAAACAATTATTGACTGTGCCTATATGTAAGGTACCTTTGTAAAGTGTTGTGGTAAAGGCACTAAGAGAGTTATATATGATTGTATTAAAACTCATAGTTTCAACTGTGATCGTATTCTTCATGACAGTTGTATAAATGGAGTTGTCAGTAGGGTATTTTCTGGTGACTCAAGATGGGTGATGTATACCTGTTTTGGGGACGTCACAAACTCCATCCTTGGTGATAGCCCCAAGGGATGCCATTGTAATTCTGGCGATAACCCCGGAAATGCTTGTTTCAAATGCATGCATTCAGCTTCAACCTCGATGCTTACACCGAGGCACTCAGTCTAAAGACCCGGAAGAAACACCGGGAAGGAAGCACTCTCAGCGATGACACTGAAGACCTTCAACACTGCAGCAGTCCAATCTCAGATATAACCATGAGCAACATCTACTTTATCAACCCAAGTCAGAGATAACCCTGGTGAGGGTTACAGTTGTCATCTAGCCATCTTAATCACATCGCGCACCGTCTCAACATTTCAAACATACATACATACATTTCAGTGCAATGTCCCACAAGAACCGAAGAAGTCTGATCCCGAGTGACTATTACGTAGGACAACAGATAGAATTTGGAGCTTGAAGACCGGAGGGCATGGTCTCATCTTCCTGACTCCGTATAACCTATAATACCATGTCATTGCGTAACTCTCGACAACGGCGGTCCAAAATAGGTCTTACATACCTTAATCGGATGCCCGGATTGTAGTTCTGAAAGTTCGAGCGGACATTACAGTGCATGTGTGCACGTACTTCGAGATAGTGGGACCCGAAAATCTGGGGACACCGGGAAAGTACAAGCAGTACACTGCAGCTACCACATGACTCCCCCTCTATAAATAGAGGTCTTGGGGTGGCCATTTATAAGAGAAAGAGGCGAGGAACCCCTGCCCAATTTGCTCTATACACACCCTAACCTGAGTGCATTCTCATTTTAAACACTTGTAAGCTTACATATAGCTACTTTTTACCGGCTGGAGTCGAGTATTCATCCACTTCAGTCAATAAAAGTCTTCTTTGGCAGCCCACTATAAGCCTTCTTACACACTTTAAAGCCTCTCTCTTCATCTTTGCACACACTGTTCTTCACGTTGAGAGTCGTGTTGCGTGTGTTTGTCCGAACTTCGGTCCATGGTTTTCATTTCTGTCTGTATATATTTATGTATATATATTATATATAGACTAACATTATCGAGTTATGCCTAGATTGAGCATAGACTTTGGTTTGGAGCGTTTACTTGCTTTCGTATATATATATATATATATATATATATATATATATATATATATATATAGTAGGAAACGCACCGGATATCTAGGCTCATATAGCGAGTTCTACAGCAGTTCATATACATATATATATATATATATATATATAGCGGAAATCCCGAAATGATGAACCGAAATGAGATCGATACATATCCTGTATGCTTATCACTTTATATATATATATATATATATTTACATTTCGAGTTTCCACTTTGGAGTTTAGTTCGTGGATGTTGATTTACTTTTTTTGCTTTTATTTTTATTTACATTTTCGATCCCCCATGAAGGTGCTTCGTGGTGGTTAATCATGTTTATATATATATATATATATATATATATATATATATATATATATATACCGGCTTACTGCTTGTTTATATCAATTGCGGCATCATGTGAGCCTAGGAATCATGTGATCATAGGTTCAGTTTACTGAATCTAGATTCGGTTCCCGTGATGGACATTTTCAGCTGTAAGCAACTTGTAAATTATTCACGGTGTTTGAATATCCTTGGATGGCTTACATGCCCATAAGGAGTTCGACACTGCTTTATACATGATTTTCTCGAAGATGCTTCGCATCTCGAAAATTAAAAGCAATTAAGCCAAACATTTAATTAAAATGGAAGTATCAAAGGCCTCAAATTATTATTGAGCACAGGGTTTAAAAAACCATTTCTTACAAAACTTTACTGTTATATCTTGTTTAAAACTGAATTTTTATATAAATTCAAACCCTATGTATATAGGTGCGAACAAGGCATACCACTACTTCCAAATAACAACACATTGATCCACACACACACACACACACACACACACACATTCATGCAATAGTTTCTTTGGAAAGTGGCGGTCACTGTGGTAACACGGATGTCGGGGGGTGCCTAACACCTTCCCTCCGCATAAACAAACCCCCGGACCCAAATTGAATCTCGGTTACACAGACCCATTTAGCAGTGTTACACCACTGGGTCAATGTGCAAACCTTTTCTCGGTTGCATTGGTGTAACCAGTTAAAAACACCAAATGGCGACTCTCACAGTAAAATCGTTGACATTACACATATCGAACCTTTTTCACTTGTTTTTTCAAACAAATCTCACCTAGTAAGAGGGTTTAAGCCGCTATTACAAGCTTTTCAAAATTATTGCATGCTTGTGTGTGAATGTTGCATTTACATTTCGATGAATGTGTAATTAATATATATTTACGATTAAATACATTTTACACTATACCTGCCAGGATATTAGTGCTTTATATCTCATAGGATATATCATCATTTTCATAAACTGTGAGACACGTTGTATGTGAATGTATGTTGTGTGGTCCCTCCACCAGGAAGCTATCCTGCTGGTGTTTGATTACTGGACTCGTAGGGAGACTAATTGCAATGAGGCTCAGGAAAGGCACCACCCAGATTCGCTCCAGTTGAAAGACCGGATTAATTTCCCGTCTAGTAGATTACGATGATCTGGGAACCTTCATGCCGAAAATCCGCGAGAGTAAACCTAGGATAGGTCAACCTCTGATAAACCAAATACAGAGGGAAGTCTCTTCATGATTTCCATTTTCAATTACTTGTAAGGACATTTACTTGTAATTTCATTTCATATCCATTGTAATGGAAAATATGAAGATATATGTGCAAATACATATTTACATTAGCATGATATCCTGTATTACAAATAGCTGACATCCGTCTTGCAAGATAAAATTCCTAACACGGATTTATTACATAACATGTAAATATTCACATATTCCCTAACACTAAAATACATAAGTTTTTGTAGGGAAGTAATTGGGCCGGTTACCCACTCAAAGTCCAAAACGGCCAGGAGCCTACAATCAACCATGTCTTCATCTGACCAGTCTAATCATATTTCTCGCGAAGAATTTGATAGATTAAGTAAACAGACATTAGACTGGCCGTTTCTAATCATGTAATTATATAAATCTACATGTAGGCCCCAAGATGCCCACATATCCAGAATCCTCCACACAAGGAGGTATCCAAAGTTCAGACAAGATAAATTCTAAACTTTAGTTGGATATGACCAACAATGACCCTGAAAACACCCATCTCAAAGGAGATCTTGACATCTATGACCTCAGGAAGAAAGTCCTTCAAATGGAGGAAACTATCTGCGTTCTCAAAGGGATTGGAACCCATAGAAGTGTTTCATATGCTGACCTTTGTATATTTCCTGGTGTTCACTATCTATAGAAATTTAAAACCCCAGACTTTGAAAAGTATGATGGGTTGGGAGATCCTTACACCCATTTAAAGGTGTTTATTGGAGAACTGGGATCTTAGGCAGAAAATGAGAAGCTCAGAATGCAGCTCTTCCAGAAGAGTCTGTCTGGAGAAGCTCGTTTGTTGTATACCAGATTAGACAACTCCAAGATCCATAGCTGGGAAGAGCTAGCTCATGCCTTCTTAAGTCAGTACAGTTTTTAATCTCAGATGGCTCTTGACCGGTATCAGATTACCAAGGTCAAGAAATAGTCTAATGAGTCCTTCAGAGAGTTTACACAAAGGTGGAGGTGCCTTGCTGCTCAAGTTATTCCTTCCAAGACTAAATCAGAAATAGTCATGACCTTTATAAACATACAAGAAGCTCCTTTCTATGAGCGTGTCATAGCTGGCTTTGGCAAACCATTCTCTGAGATGATTAAAACGGTTAAATGGCTGAGATGGGATTGAAGTCGGGAAAGATTCAAGACCTAGCCGCTCTTAAAGTAGTTGCTGAGCACATCCAGTCAAGAACTTATGGGAACAACCCCCGGAGGGTCCATAAGATGAAAGAGGAGGATGTTTCCTTGATACTACAAGGTCAAAAAGGCAATCAAAATGTGCCTACCTAGAGGAGAAACTACTCCCCTTTCCAAGCACAGTCTTCAAACCCTCCATTACCTAAAAGTGGAGAAGCAAAGCGACCTCGAACGTTCACACCCTTAGGGGATTCGCCGAGAATTATTCTTTTCTTCCGACCGCTTCAGAAGAAAATTACACATCTGCTTCCACCAGCCAACCCTAATGGGAGGGATTTTAATGCTACTCAGAAGTGTGCTTATCATTCCGGTGCACCTGGACATGATACTAAAAGATTGTTGGGCCTTGAAACATAAGATCCAAGATTTGATAGACAGTGGTGAGATCGTGGTCACCAAACTAGATCAACCTCATTTACAAGATAACCCTCTTCCTCAACACAAAGAAGAAGAGGTCCACATAATTAGTTGGAGCCATGGCTAGAGTTCCAATATCAATAATGATTCATCCCAGACCATCAAAGACGGTGTTGACAGATGGGATCATGCCAAGTTCTAGTATGCAATGGAACAAAAGTTGAAAGCTCTATGTAAGCAAGTAGAGCAATTGGCAGAACTGGTGATTTATCAGCACCAAGTCACACGTCAACTCATCAGCCAAGAGCATGCTAGTCTCTTTCCTCTTGTGATGAACGCTTCATCATTACCCTCAAATAATGATATCTTAGAGGAAAAATCTTCCAAGAGAGCAACTGCCAAAGCCCGTCGGGATTTTTCCAATAAAAGGGAATTCACATACCTGGGCCAACCTATGGAGGAAATATTTTAAATTCTTGTCAACAAAGGAAGAATCACCTCCCTTCTACCTCCAATTAATCCCCGATCAAGATGGTTTAACTCTGATGGAGTGTGTCAATATCATTCACATTCTCGCGGTCACAGTACAGAAGAATGTTAGGCACTCCGCCATCTCATTCAGAATTTAATTGACAGCGATGTCTTGTAGATGGCAAACGAAGACACTGTGATATTCGAGAGTGAGAATACTTGTCCAACCAAATGGAAGGGGTTAATAGCAGTTATATCCGCTGAGGCTGATGATGCTATCAGATCATTCCCCATACAACCCATTCTAATCAAAGGTACTGATCATCCTTTGAAAGTGGCTGTGCCAGAGCTGGTCAATTTACTATTCAGACTATAATATCCTGTTGTCAGCTTTCACAATGTTCCCTGGAATTATGGAGAAGCTGAAGGATCCACGTCCCATACTACTACAATAGTGTTAAAGGAGAATCCATTGCATCTTCCCCAAAGGGTCATGAAGACTGACTTCAAATCAAGGGGAAAGATTCCCATGTAGAAGATTGAAAAATTCATCCGTATTATGGGACACACCGAAACTAAGGTAGTTTTAAGCTTGAAAGAAGCTCCGCATCAAATTTCCATATTGGACTTGGTTTTTTCTTCCGAGGATCACAAGAAGATTTTGCTAAAGGTTTTGGAAGAAGCCTACTTACCAAAATCAGTGGATGTGGAAAAATTTCAACATCTAGTTGATCACATTTTCAATAACAATGTGATATCCTTAACTGATGACGACATACCTCCTAAAGGTACCGGCCATTACAAGCCATTACACATTGTTGTTCTGTCCTCTAGGTATATGATAGCTGGAGTTCTAATAGATGGAGGTTCATCTCTGAATATCTGCCCTTATGCCACTTTGCTCAAGATGAACGTCAATCTCAAACGGATCCGAAATAGCCATACGATCATCAAAGCTTTTGATGGATCTCACATAAATTCATTCGGAGAGATTGAGTTGCCAATTGAGATTGGACCCCATACATTTTGCGTTTCTTTCCACGTTCTAAAGATAGATTCAGGATACAACCTGTTATTGGGGAGACCATAGATCCACATGGCTGGAGCCGTCCCTTATACGCTTCATCAACAACTCAAGTACATTATCAACAATAGTCTAATCATCGCCAACTCTAGTAGGAAGGTCCCAAACATGGTGATATACCACACTCATCGCCTCAATACATCAAGTTGAGCTAGCCAGTTTTCATACTTTGGAAGTGAACAACACTCATTACCATCCCATTGGGAAGCCACTTCCCGTACCCAAAATTTCTGCCGAAGTAATGGCGGCCACACAAGAAATCTTGTCATTAGGTCATAAGCCTGGACAAGGATTGGGTAAAAATCAGCAGGGCATTAAGCGTCCTATTCAAATGGCCAGTCAATATGGGACAGCTAGATTAGGCTATCTTGTTAGCTCCAGTCATAGGAATCCTCATAAGCATCAACAGGTTCCTCAATTTTCCACCCCACAACGAATATCTTCACCTGTCAATCCTGAGTCCACACAAGCTCCGGTAAAGGTACCAGCCCACGTGATGGCTATGCTATTTCCCAAACCTGTATCGGTCAAAGGAAAAGAAGTCTTAGTTCTCGATCCCAAGGTGGAAGAGGAGGAACGGAGACGAAAACAGGACATCGCCAGGATGATGTCAGGAATGTGCATCAATGTTCATGATGAGCATACAAACAGATACACCCCCGACGATGATTGTCCAGACATAATTGTCATCATTCGGGAGAAGGAGGATGATGACAACCCCTCCATCACTGCAGTTCATCAGGACTTTGCCCTTGCCAATTGGAACAACATTCCATGCATTGGTCGACAAGGGTAAAATGGGCAGAAAATCCCTCCGCCTCAGTAGATATCATTAATCGCTTACTTTTCAGACATGTTAACAGTTATTTTGTCAATACATGTTCATGTTTGAATAACAACTTTATATATTAAGCGGAATTATTATTTTGTTTCAGGACTCTGAGTATAGATGTGCCTGTACTTGCTGATAAGATGCCTCTTCTTCACAGGGACTGTGGCTTTGATGAAAAGTTATACTCAGACTTCATAGGAATTCAAGGGGACAGCGAGATACCTCAGGAGATCAAAGAATGGGTCACAGATAAGCCTAAATTCAACCTTGATCAAACCTATTCCTTCAATCTCGGAACCTTAGACAGCCCTAAGTTAATCCAGATTGGTTCAGACCTTACACTAAACTAAAGGAATGACATGGTTGCATTATTAACCCAATTCCAGGATGTGTTTGCATGGTCTAATGAAGACATGGTGGGTTTGTCCATAGATATGTTCTTCATCGCCTTCCAATTAAAGAAGGATTCAAGCCAGTCAGACAGAAGCTCAGGCGATTGAAACCAGAGTGGAGTTTGAATGTTAAGGAAGAAATTGTGAAACAATTTCAAGCTGACATTATCATGGTGTCTACATATCTGGAGTGGATATCTAACATTGTTCCTGTGCCTAAACCAGGGGGAAAGGTGCGAGTTTGCATGGATTACCGGGATTTAAACAAAGCTTGCCTCAAAGATAACTTTCCCATGTCATTTATCCACATTCTTATTGACAATACTGCACAATACGACATGTACTCCTTTGCAGACTACTTTGCGGGGTACCACCAGATCATGGTTGCTGAGGAAGATCGTGAAAAAACTGCTTTCATCACGCCTTGGGGAACTTTCTGTTATAGACGGTTGTCGTTCGGCCTCATTAACGCCGGGGCAACCTACCAGTGAGCCATGATGGCTCTTTTCCATGATTTAATGCACAAAGAGATAGAGATCTACGTGGATGACATCATTGTCAAATCCCGAAGGGAGGAAGACCACATAGATCATCTCACAAAGCTTTTCAACAAGTTGCGTAAGTACAACTTGAAGTTGAATCCAACCAAATGCGCCTTTGGTGTCAAATCAGGCAAGTTGCTAGGTTTCCTAGTCAGCCACAAAGGGATTGAGCTGAATCACACCAAAATCCAGGCCATTAATGAGATGCCCATTCCTCAGACAGAGAAGGAAATATGGGGATTTTTGGGAAGAATCAACTTCATTAGCAGGTTTATTTCTCAACTCACAGCAACCTGTGAGCCCATCTTCAAGTTATTAAGGAAGAACTTCTCCATGAAATGGAACGATGAGTGTCAAAAAGCCTTCCTTATAATTAAAGTGCAGTTGGTAAACGCTCCTATTTTGGTACCTTCCAGGGATGATGTTCCCCTGTTCATGTACCTTTCCATCAATGACAATGGCATGGGCTGCATGCTGGGGCAGAAAGACGATAGAGGCCTAGAATGAGCTATCTATTACCTCTACAAAAGATTCAGCAGCAGTGAACACAAGTACACTCTAATTGAGAAGACTTGGTGCACTTTAGCATGGGCTTCCATGAGGTTACAACATTACCTACATGGTCACACAACCCATCTCATATCCCGTGTGGATCCTCTTAAGTATGTGTTCAGCAAGCCCATATTGAATTGTCGGCTGTCCAGATGGCAGTTGATCCTACAACAATTTGATATCGTCTATGTGACACAAAAATCCATTAAAGGTCAAGGAATTACGGATCAACTAGCCGCCACACTTGCAGGGGACTTCAAACCCCTGAAAACCTACTTCCCTGATGAAGGGGTAATGATAGTTCAGCAACACCATCAGTACGATACATGTCATACGTGGAAAATGTATTTTGATGGAGCTGTTAATATGGAAGGCTCTGGAGCTGGAGCAGTTCTAGTATCCGCTACGGGGGAGCAGTATCCCGTCACCGTTAAATTGTAGTTTGTCAGCACCAACAACACAGCTGAGTATGAAGGTTGTATCATGGGGCTAAAACTTGCTCACTCAATGAGCATCAGGTGGTTAACTGTCTTTGGGGATTCAGAGTTGGTAATCAAATAATCCACAGGAATCTATCAAACCAAAGAGCTACATTTGCTGCCTTATCATCGACAAGTTTTACAGATGGCTTTGGAGTTTAAAGAAATCTCCTTTCTACACATTCCTTGTAATAGGAATGATTTTGCGGATGCGTTAGCAACGTTGGCCTCCTTGGTTCACATACCTGACAAGGAAAACATACCAAGCATCACATTTGCCTTGCAAAAAGACTCGGCTTATGGGAATTATGTTGGAGAAGTATCGGATGAATTACCTCCCATCCTAAACCCTTGGTATCAGTATATCAAGGAGTACTTAAGAGACGGATCTACACCCGCTGAGGCGAGCCCCACTAAAAGAAGCGGATTCATCGACTTGCTATGAAATTCTACCTGAGCGGAGATGCACTCTACAAAAGAGATGCCGGTATAGGTCTCCTTAGATGTCTGGATAAAGACCAAGCTCAGAGACTCATGGATGAGATCCATGGTGGAGTATATGGCCCACACATGAGTGGCTCACTCATTATCAAGAAGATCCTTAGAACAGGACATTATTGGCTAACCCTCAAAGCTGACTGTGATGATCACGTCAAGAGGTGTTATTAATGCCAAATTTATGGGAATATTATCCACGTCCCTCCAAGGGAGCTCCACACTATGATTTCTCCCTGACCCTTCTTAATGTGGGGAATGGACGTGATCGGGCCCATCGAGCCCAAAGCCAGTAATGGACATCGATTTATCTTCACCATGATTGACTACTTCACCAAATGGGTAGAAGCAGCCTCTTTCCCCAGGGTTACAAAAGAAGTCATCATTGCTTTCATCAGAAACAATGTCATCTGTCGATATGGACAACCAGAGGTCATTGTGTCAAACAATGCTAAGAACCTCAACAACAAAATGATGGAGGAGTTATGCAGTAAATTCCACATCAAACACCTTAACTCCGTCATCTACCGTCCAAAGATGAATGGTGCTGTTGAAGCGACTAATAAAAACATCAAGAAGATTATGCAAAAAATGTCCGCCAACCAAAAAGGATGGTTTGACTTGTTGCCTCTGACTTTATTAGCCTATAGAACTTCAATGCGTACTTCCCACCGGGCAACCCCTACTCATTAGCCTATGGGATGGAAGCAAAGTGCTCCCATAGAGGTGGAAATGGAATCCTCCGGGTGTTGATAGACTTTCATTTGGATGAAGATCAATGGATACAAGACAGGTATCACCAATTGTCTCTAATAGACGAAAGGCAAACCGCGGCTATCTTCCATGGTCAGTTATATCAACAAAGGATCACCAGATCCTATAACAGAAAAGTCCAGCTACGACAGTTCAAACAACACGACTTGGTTTTAAAGAAGATTATTGACAACCAAGATCAATCCAAAGGAAAATTGGCTCCTAACTGGGAAGGCCCCTTTGTTGTCAAGAAGGTATTGACAGGAGGCACTCTCAGACTACATAAAAAGGATGGCGATGAATTTCCACAGCTGATCAACTCGGACACCGTGAAACGGTACTATGTCTGAGGATACCATCAAGCAAACATCCTAGTGTTGGATCATCAGATCACCAATCATTCTAGGTTCTTTAACCCTTACCACATTCAATCCTGCTTTTTCAAACCACTCGCCCCTCAGGGAAAATACATCTTTCAAACAAGCAGCCTAGTTTTTCTTCATATAATTTCAGTTATCCTATCAAGGATTGAACCATTTTCACACCTGCAGTTTGTCCTGAACTTAGGATCAAACTTTCTTCCCCGCAGTCTATCTTGCACATGGGATTAAACTCTCTTCCCCACATCTTAACCTGTACATGGGATTAATATTTCTTCCCCGCAGTTTACCCTGCACATGGGACCCCCACTTTTCGGCCATCATTCGTCTTGAGGAGCGAACTACGTCGACCTGATCTCCCCAATAAATGGGAGTATGTAGGCAACCATATTTTATATATGGCCCGATCGCAATAAAACAAAAACAACAAAAACAATACAAAAACAAAAACAACAAAAACAAAAACATTTCTACGCCATTCTTCAATAAAGCTCCTACACCATCACAGCGTTGAACCTCTTACACTAGGTTCGAACTACGCAGACCTAATCTCCTCTTCAATAGGAGTACATAGGCAGCCATTTATGGTTCGGTCTAACCCCCTACCAAAGCACAAATACTTGTCATCGGTACTGGGATCAACATTCAATCCATATTTCATCGGCTTCAGACCAAAGGGATGGAATTACCTAACCTCTCCTCACAAATAGGAGATTCGGCGACCATCTAAGCTGCGGTTGTGCCTCAGAGAGCAGTACCAATCCATAAGAGATGAAACTAACTAGGCTCCTCCTAAATAGGAGTATCTTGGCGACCATCCGTGGTGAAAGTTAATCTCAAAGAGGAAATGCCACACTCCTCTCCATATTTCCATACAGAAACCAGTCCCAAGACGCCAAAGACATGGTAGGGATACATGCAGATCAATGATCCATTCTGATAGATCCTGAGGTATCTTAATATCTACTTATCCAGGACAAGTACAGACTACATCATGATCTCAAGACCAAGAAAGAAAGAATATCAAGCAAGCAAGTATTCGATACATGACTATAAAAGGGGAGTGAATCAAAATATATATCCCTGTTATATATAATACTGTTTGATACTTGATATAAACTGTACATGATAAAAAGGCTAAGCTAGTCTGTTCAGGAAAATACGAGGCTATCTACAGATTAGTATGTATGCGGGCCAGCAGATCTAATATAGTATATCTCTCGGAGGAAGGGGGTAACGCTATGGTCTCCTGCATCATCATGTCTACACGAGCCAGTAAGTCTGAGGCCAACTGCATGGTGACACGGTGCTCATCTATGTATACACTCATCTCGGTAATCATACTAGTGGTCAGGGATCTCACTGAAGTGTTGTCTGCAACAGCGGCATCTCGGGAAAATATGGCAGCATCTCGCTCAATGATCACTGCATCTATGGCTGATCTAGCATCATCCTGCTCCTCTATAGTGGTGTCTCTCCCCTCCATAGATGTCAACATCGAGGCCCTAGCCTGATCTCTCTCGAAGGTCATCAGATGAAGACGTTGCTCAAAATACTGTGTTGAATGCTGAATCACAGTGGCACTAGTACTGGGAGAATCTACGAGAGCTACTGACAACCTAGTGAATAGCTCCTCCTCGATGGGAATATCAGTGTCCTCCATGGGCTCCCCATCATCAGAATCCATATCATGCTCTGTGGATACTGCCGTAGCTGATGCAATCTCAGTCTCCATCCATGTCAAATACTTTGTAGAATAACCCGGATGGCTCACCAAAAACTCAGATATCTCACGTTGATCCCAATAGGCATACACCCTGGATCGGTCCTCTGCTGATAGATGATGAGAAGCCAAGCGTTGAATCAATGGCCCCTCGAAAGGATGAAAGTCCTGGAACTGGTCAAACTGACACATCATGGCCAATGGGTGATAAGTAGTCATGCCCCTCAATCCAGCTAGAGGGAGATAATCTATGCCCGGAGCATGAGTAATGAAGCTGTAGGGTGAGCAGAGCCCTGAACATGGCAATATATCAAATGAATCCTCGATCCCTGCTAAAAAAGTAGACCACGATGCAGCATCTGTACACTCCGTAGACTGAAAGGAGTACGACGTAGCTATCTCATGGGTGAAGTAATACCCCTGTCTCCTGAAAGTTCTAATCGGTCTCAAGTGTGACATAAACCACACGTATAGTAGGACCGAACTGCCTGTAAATATCCCCGTCGGATAAGTGCAACAATATGTGGCCAACCTCGAGTCTCGCCAAAATCAATTCCAGATAATGAAGTGACCCTCCCCGAGAGCTCTCTTTGCCATAATGACTCCAATGTCTAACTCATCCATATACCGTGGCACACACACACATACACACATATGATATATATATATATATATATAACAATGATAACAGACATCTAATACGGCCTCGCCATACGTCGATGATCCTCCCGGTGCGGTGAAATCCCGAGTGTGTCGTATAGCTATCCTCAAAGCCAAATCTATCAAAGCAGAAAATCTTTAGGATATAACATGACAGATGTCAACTAATCATCTGCACCACCTCACGCGTGCCGCAGCATTTAAGGGTCATAAAATCGTCAACTCATATCTCCAATAACCATATGCATGCAAGGTCTCATCCAATGGTAAAGATCGTCAACCGTGCATACTCCTCTAGAGTAGGAGTCAGCTCATAGGTACCAAATTGGAAAACCTGCCTCTCCAGTATCCAGTGCTCCAGATACCCTCTATAAATCCTATAGGAACTTTGAAACATCAAGAGGGTCATAGAATCGTCGCAACAAATGATCTCTATGGTCACCCGTCTCGATGATGGTGACATACTGTCATACCACGATCGCATACCTGATGCCACCAACAATGGTGGGGTATGATCAATGCAGCTAACTGTCAAGGAAGACATCTGTGCAAGCCGTATCATAAGACCATCCAGGGGTCAGTGCTGAACATCTTTGGATATACATACATATGCATAAAATAATAACATGCATGATACAATAAATGGCAATATGATATAGGGAATGAAAAAACTGTACATACATTCCTAAGTATATCATCATCTAATACATCATCTCTGTACAGCTAAAATACATGGAAATTGGGGCACTAATGCCCAACAACTAACATCGGCCTACCAAAAGAGATATCGAGAATGGGGCGAAGCTACCCAATATCTAACAGAGGCCTATCAAAAGCGAATATTCATCAGAAGAAGACAATGGTGTCAATGTCTACATCATCAATCATGTCTACCTGATTTAACTCCTCCTAAGTTACTGGATCTCGATCAACAGGGATACCAGGCCTATATAAAGGAGGATCTGCGCCGGTAAAACCAAATGGGTCACCTGAAGGACCAGCACTAGAGCTGGAAGGATCAAAAGTATCCGCCTCTGCAGGATCTCTACCCAAATGCTGAATGAAGAAATATATTTGGTCCAGTCGTTGGGTCAAACTGTCAATCTATGTCACATGAGTCGGATCTACGACATAAAGCTAACCAATCCGTCATCATCACGGATCCTGGAACCATATCCCCCATGAACTATGTGTGGCGTGGTCAGGCTCCAATAGTACGAAGGGACCACCAATGCTGGAATACATCCTGAGTGCATGGACCCTCTGACAGTGTAAAACCGTCAACCCCCAACAATGGGATATCAATGACGGGTAACAACGAAACAGGCCAATAATGCCTGGCAGGAGGCAAGATCGGTATACGTATCTCTCTTGTAGTGCTCCTGATAGGACGCTCTCCCAAATAGAGCTCCCATCCTCCATCTATAAAGAGGAGGAATCCTACGGGTGGAAATCAAGTACTCAACACCAGACGGGTACCCATCCTCAAAACCGATGCTCAAAGGCTCCCCAGAGTAGGGAAACCAAGTGATGACATCAGCTGTCAACAACTCCAGCTGTAGGCGACTATGAGTGAAACCAAAGAATGGGGACCTCCACCCAAGATGGAATGATGCCATCTCCGTCCTCGTGGGTAGGTATCCAATCCTAGCACACTCACCAGACGTAAACACGGAAGCCTCTCGTAGGCCCAAAACTGCCAAAACAAAGGCAAACATCTGATGGTAAGTTAACACTCTTCACCTATACATGGAAAAGACAAGAGAAATACTCACCAACAGAAATGGGTAGAATCCTAACCAAGCCTCGGTCAAGCCCTACGATCGCATGCGCATTCCCCAGAGGAAGTAGGCGAAGGTGTAGGAACCCCAATCATACTCTCCTATACGGTCCACGTGTCGAGTGGCGCTGATCAGAGCGAAGGACACCATAAAAGAGTTATCTGCTATGAAGCAGCCCCTAATGATCATCAGGAACAATCGCCGAAGAATGTGATCCCGACTCTCACATCATCGGGTATGGGCTCACTCAATGCGGCCGCTTATATAGCATCTACGTTCAAAGGACCATACGTACAGCTTCCGCCCTCGAGAGCTCAATCAACCGAAACTCCTAACAAGGATCTAATGGAAATAAAGGGTAATATCCACCGCACAAGGCACGAGATCCCTCCAAACTCTATACACGTGATAAACCACCAATCCATTAGCGTCATCATCACCTCACAGTCTTCAAAACAAATGGAGTGATTGAGTCTGGTGAAACTAGTGCTCAGACAATGCCCTGAGGTAACCCCAGGGACAACGACGGGGAAGAATGGAAAAGAACGATCTGAATCCCCAAGCATGTACAATCGCTCTATAGTCATCGTGCAAAGCCTGATACATAGAGTGAATGCTGAACCAGTTCCCACGAGGCTATGTAAAGCCGGGAACCTACATCAAATGCAGATCAACAACAGTATTCTTTAATCTTCATCGATAAGAAAGAAGGAAGATCACGATCTAATACCTCGTTTGCGTGCAGGTAAACTGATGGGTGTCGACTCAAATCCCCCAGAAGCTCAGGGTTCACCACCTGAATGCCTGGCATCTCCCTAAGGACACCACGTGCAGTATGAGTGGGGTCCGCAACCAGAACATCCTCCTCCTCGTCCTCGATGTCTGGCACATCAACCTGGATAGGACGTATAACCGCCTCCACTAAGCGACGAGGCTGTATGACAGAACGACGTTTAGGCACTTCAGAAGCCCTCCTTCGTACACCAGAAGTGGTCCTGTGGGAACTACTCGGCTGATCCGGATCCATAATATCTAGACAAAAGTCTCTAAATCACCTCAGAAGGGGTGGGGTAATTTTTAATACCTGGAGATTTTCAATGCATTTTATGATTATATGCATGCATGCATTGCTTTAACATACATCTAAAGTAGAGTTAAAAATGCATGACTATTTAATGCCTACATTTTGAAAAATTTTGCCATAGTCCCCTTTGTAAATAGGACTATCCACATGCACATAGGCATGACTAGGTTGGCATTCATTAGCACACCTACCTGCAGTCATATACATCCTACATGCATTTAAAATGTCAAAGTTAGCAATCCTAATTAATAGGATTACTTTACATTACCACCTATGCTCATTTGTCCTTTAGATAGGATAAGAAATAGTAGAAAAAGGTGCCAATTTGACTGTCTCAAAAGTCAAAAAATTTCACATCATTATATTCAGCATAGTTAAATACTATCATTTACTGTGTTGAAATTTTTTTATAAAGTCATATCAACATGCATATTCACTACTATGTGTCTAAGTGCATTTTATTTGACAATTCATTTTCCAACGGATAAAAACTGGAAAAGAATACAAATATACGTTACCAGGATAGTGTAGAACACTTGTACGGTGATAGAATTTATAGAAAGTCGCCCGAACTCAGCAGATCTGAAGAAGAGCTCTCGGATTTCCTTCGCGGTGCGCAGCTTGAAAATGACTTACGAAAGCAACCAACCATCTTTATATGGTCACGGTTGGCCGCAGGTCCACCTGTGGCTACTGTAGGTGTTCTTGTGGCACCCCTACGTGGGTCCCACCCCTCCGGTTCGGTCCAGTTCGAGTTGCAAAGTAGGTCTCGCAAGCTGAAAAGGCCAAATCAGGAATAAAAATGCTACGCGATTGAGCAGAACAGCCTGAAATCTTGGTTTTTATAAGTCAAACTATGACTTCACATATGGCTCATTGGTATTCGCCCAACACTGGGTATACTATACCAACAGCTTCAGCTTTCAACAATCACATTCGGCAATACCTTACACGGGTCCAATGCCGACAATTGCAGGGTTGTAACCTTAAAACTCAACGTAGTCCCCGGCGGGGGTCACAACGCCAAAGTTATGAAGTCATAAAGTGTCCCCAGCGGGGGTCACAATGCCAAAGTTATGAAGTCATAAAGTGTCCCCGGCGGGGGTCATAACACCGAAGTTACGAGTGGATAAGTATCCCCGGCGGGGGTTACAACGTCGATTCACCAACAATGTGAATCCCCGACGGGGGTTAAAATGTGGATATTCATAAGTGTCCCCGGCGGGGGTCACAATGCATCTGTGTCCATTGATGTATGTATCAGTGAAGGTCAAGCAACCTTGACATTATTCCAACCGATGGCAGGTAAACCCATCGAAGCATCAGGAACCAATCAATGGTTCGATAACACTCCCCGGCAGGGGTCACAACGCAATACAAGTATTGATACACACATCAATACACGTCAAGCAGCCTTGACAGCTTGCCTAATAGGGATCTCATCCGGTGATACACACATCAACGAAGATTAGGTAATACGATGGCATTCTTGTTGGCGATAAAGAATCTGACAAAGACACATGGATATGTACTGGCACACAAACCAGGAAAGACCATCCACATTAGAGAGGACTGATGATGGAATATGTTATACACATCCTCAAAGATTTGGATCGCACGTCCAATCTTGACAACAGATTGTCAATCCCCAGCAGAAGCCACATGGAACCGACAATCATCCCAGCTTATTGGAACACAAACCAGCAAAACCACAAACATCATACATTTGCATCATGTGGCTGTAAATAGCATCATATTTATCTTGTTTGCATTTCAAGTGTCTAGGATTCTTTATCCTACCCATGCCTTGCATTGCATGGATATGATAAAGAGAGGCATCTGTAGACACTCAAAATTTTCTGTATACCTGTTACTGACATTGCAGGTGGGCAGATTCGTCTTTAGGAGATAAAACTGGAAGACATCTCACATCCATTCCGGATACCATCAGATGTTCAGTCTCAAACCCGGAACACACACCGGGAGGATCAATTCCAACCTCGGAGACAACCTCGAGGTGCACAGATCAAAAGACCGGCGATAACACCAGAGAGGACAGTTTTGTCTCGGCGATAACACCACGATGCTCAATTCCAATCTCAGAGATAACACTGGGAGTAGCAACTTCATCCTTGGTGATAGCCCCAAGGGATGCCATTACAATTCCGGCGATAACCCCGAAAATGCTTGTTTCAAATGCATGCATTCAGCTTCAACCTCGGTGCTTACACCGAGCCACTCAGTCTAAAGACCCGACAGTAACACCGGGAAGGCAGGCACTCTCAGCGATGACACTGAGGACCTTCAACACAGCATCAGTCCAATCTCAGATATAACCCTAAGCAACGTCTGCTTTATCAACCCAAGCCGGAGATAACCCTGGTGAGGGGTACAGTTGTCATCTGGCCATCTTAATCATATCGCGCACCGTCTCAACATTTCAAACATACATACATACATTTCTGCGCAATGTCCCACAAGAACCGAAGAAGTCTGATCCCGAGTGACTATTACGTAGGACAACGGATAGGATTTGGAGCTTGAAAATCGGAGGGCATGGTCCCATCTTTCTGACTCTATACAACCTCTAATCCCATGTCATTGCGTAACTCTCGACAACGGTGGTCCGAAATAGGTCTTACATACCTCAGTCGGATGCCCGGATTGCAGTTCTAAAAGTTTAAGCGGACATTATAGTATATACGTGCACGTACTGAGACGACGAGACTCAAAGCCGGGAGCACCGGGAGGGGAAACCCGGCAGGCTAGTAAGTACACCTACGGCTCCCCCCTCTATAAATAGACGGCTTGGGGTGGCCATTTGTAAGAGAAAGAGGCAAGGAAGCCCTGCCCAACTTGCTCTATACACACCCTAACCTGAGTGCTTTCTCATTTTAAACACTTGTAAGCTCACATATAACTAATTTTTACTGGCGGGAGCTAAGTATTCATCCACTTCAGTCAATAGAAGTCTTCTTTGGCTGCCCACTGTAAGCCTTCTTACACACTTTAAAGCCCTTCTCTTCATCTTTGCACACACTATTCTTCACGTTGAGAGTCGTGTTGCGTGTGTTTTCCCGGACTCTGGTCCGTGGTTTTCATTTATGTCTGTATATATTTCAGTATATATATTATATATGGACTAACATTATCGAGTTATGCCTCGATTAAGCCTACTTGATGCGGAGCGTTTACTTGCTTTTATATATATATATATATATGAAGCTATTTGTCGAACTCTATTCGATGAGAGCTGGATTTTTTATTTATATATTACTTACTTATATATATATATATATATATATATATTTACATTTCGTCTACTTTGGAGTTTACTTAGCGTGGCGGTTGATCGCCTTTACTTGCTTTATTTACATTTCATCCACCTTTGGAGTTTACTTTCGTGGTGGTTGATCGCATTTATTGCTTTATTTACATTTTTGATCCACCATGGAGGTGCTTCGTGGTAGTGGTTGATCATGTTATATATATATATTTTCTATATTTATATATATATATATATATATATATATATATATATATATATATATATATAGCTACTACTTGTTTATATCAATTGTGGCATCATGTGAGCCTAGGAATCATGTGATCATAGAGTTCGATTCTTGAATCTAGATTCGATTCTGTGATGGACATTTTGAATTTATGTAGTGATTTGTAAATTATTCACGTTGTTTGAATATCCTTGGATGGCTTACATGCCCATAAGGAGTTCGACACTACTTTATACATGATTTTCTCGTAGATGTTTCGCATCTCAAAAATTAAAAGCAATCAAGCCGAACATTTAATTAAAATGGAAGTATCAAAGGCCTCAATTACTATTGAGCACAAGATTTGAAAAACCATTTCTTACAAAACTTCACTGCTATATCTTGTTTAAAACTGAATTTTTATATAAATTCAAACCCTGTGTATATAGGTGCGAACGAGGCATAACACTACTTCCAAATAACAGCACATTGATCCACACACACACACATTAATGCAATAGTTTCTTTGGAAAGTGGCGGTCACCGTGGTAACACGGATGTCGAGGGGTGCCTAACACCTTCCCTCCGCATAATCAAACCCCCAGACCCAAACTGAATCTCAGTTTCACAGACCCGTTTAGCAGTGTTACACCACTGGGTCAATGTGCAAACCTTTTCTCGGTTGTGTTGGTGTAACCAGTTAAAAACACCAATTGGCGACTCTTACAGTCAAATCGTCGACATTACACATGTCAGACATTTTTCACTTATTTTTTCAAAAAGATCTCACCTAAAATGAGAACAACAAAGAACAAGTAACGAAAAGAGACAAATAAAAATCCCGACGTCGACACTATGGGAGTTGAATTTGCATATGATTATGTTTGAGCATAGCATAGAGAGTATGATGTTAAGATAGTCATTCTTGCTTATTTAGTAGTTCATGCTTTAATATTGTTAATTGGTGTTTGTGCAGGAGTATTGGAATGGATTCATCACTGTTTTGATGTATTTGAGTTGCAGTTTGATATTACAGGATGCAGGGTCGTGTGGCCGCGCCATGGATGCCTTGAAAAACCACGCTCCCACGCTACAAGTCTGAGCAGAAAGAGCAGTCGCACGCCCGCGCCATGTCCCTATTCAAAACACGCGCGACCGCGCGAGACACCGGGTTTTGAAAAAAGATTTAGATTTTAAAGGCGTGTCATGCCCCATATCTAAGAACATTTGAAAGAGCAGAGCGTATCTTATTCATCTCCACAATGCGCACGACTCTTCCTTCCCAAACCATTCCAATTCTAAAGTGTAACGTCTCATCCCATTACGTGTTTATCGCATCAGTTCTCCTACCCACGTTCAACGCTTCGCTGATAAAACTAGGGTTCAGTGGGCGTGTGCAATACAAGTTTGGGGGTTCTCTCTATAGAAAATTTTTCACTCACGATTCCATCAAGCAAGTTTTTCTTCTTTTTCATTCAAAGCAATGGGTCCTAAGCGTACTCGTTTTGTCTCTTCTTCTTCATCATCTTACTTCAGTAGTCAAGGCGAGGATGTAGTTGATCACACAAAATTTCTCAGTCTGGAGGCACAAATGGAGTACTATAGAATAGTGGCAAAGACATTTGTGAAGGAATGGGGCTTCAAGCCTGAGAAGTAGGATGGCCAATTGTGGGATATGATTCGAGAAAGAGGATGGGGGGACTGACTGCAACTCCTATGCCTGCTCCTATGGGTATTGTTCGAGAATTTTATGCTAATGCCAAAGACATTATAAGTGGGTTATCTATGGTCAGAGGAGTTCAAGTAGATTTCTGACCACAATCAATCAGAGCAATTTTCAACATACTCGATACACCACTGACTGGGTATGATAATTGGGTCGAGGTTGCACATTTTGAGACTAATTTGGACGAAGTCATAACTGACTTGTGCATTCCAGGAACGCAGTGGACTTGTAGGGCAGGAACAAATCAACCTAGAACCTTCCCAGCCTCAACCCTGAATCGCTATGCTAAAGCTTGGAATTTGTTTATATGTGCAAAGCTCTTACCTTCGTCGCATCAGCACGAAATCACAACTGAGAGGGCTATCATTTTATGGGGAATAGTCGCAGGAAAGTACATCGATGTGGGCCACCTCATTCATCAGAATATGTTACATTATATAAGGGGGAGCACTACGGGAAGTATCCCACATGCGTCCGTTGTTGCTAGTCTGTGTGCACATCAAGGAATCCATTAGGGTAATGAACAAATGTAGTATCCTAGCCAAGATATCACTCATGCAACTATTTCCAAATTCGAGGATTGGGCGGGAGGTGCGCCACACCTGAGGGGAAAACGCTTTATCCTTCAACCCGCATCCTTGGTGCCTCCGCCGCAGTCCACACAGGAAACTGAGGCAGGAACATCAAACTAAGCCACTGCTGTCCATGATGACCGTCGTCTCCGAATGTTGGAACGGAAGGTCGATGCTATGTACGATAATTTTGCAGCATTTGCTACGGGTTTGACGAGGTCGCTAGCGGAGGCGTTTGCGCAGCAGGGGACTATGTGCGAGTGGCCAAAATTTGGAGATGTAGTGCCATTTCCTGCCGGATTCACCACCCGGATGAGGGTGGTGCAAATTTAATCGAGAGGGGAGTTCTTCTACCCCTATACCTTCATTCATTGGGACAATGAATATATTATGTTTGGGGGTATTGGGTAGTAGGTAGTTGCATGTAGTATTTACATGTTTATGTTTAAAGTTTGCATGTTTATGTGTTAATTAATAATTACATAATTTTTTTTTGATTTTAGTAGTATTATATGTGTTAGTTTTATGTTTAGTTGCATGTTTCGAATTCATAGCTTTGTGGAGTTTAAATCTAGCCAATGATGAAACTAAATTTTGAAGGATTGTCGAATTTAATGGATAACATGGACTTAGCTATAATGTTTTACATGACGTAATCCATGGATGTTGTTTAGATGCTATCGATTTGCACTGACGTGTTCACAAATGCTTGTAGGTATAAGAGTTATGTGTTTTATTCCTTGATAGGAAATGTGGTTTTTAAAAATAGAATTGTGTAGAAAATGAACTTAGACTTTGAAAACATTGATAATCAAGCTTTGGGAACACATGGGTATGCTTATTGTATAAAAAAAAGAAAAAAAGAAAAATCTATCTTGAAACCTTCTTGAGCTGAATTATTGACTCTTTGGAAGGGGTGAGATGGAGCATAAAACGCACTAGCTGTATAAAAAAAATAGCAATAAACACCGCGGGAAAGAGCAAAAATCGCCCTCGTGAGTAAATATAAAGCAGTTTAAATCTATTGTTGAACCTTAGTTTGTATTGATATGTTAGAGTAGTCTTTGTTGCATTAGTATACATATGTGACGCCCCCAAAACCGGTATACATCACCCATCTTGAGTCGCCAGATACATGGTACAAAATACAAATAAAAACTTAATTATACAATTGTCGTGTAAGATACGACAAAACATATGCTATAAGTTTTAATACAAATATTGTCATCTAGACAATATCCACACTCAAATTCAATCTTATTAAAAATATTATCACACTATTTCACAGAATAGTGAGGACTACTAATGCAACCATCTGGACCGTCAATTCATTCCCCGACCAGTCCCAACTATATTCTCTTTTCCTGAAGAGAACAGTGAAAGAAAGGGTGAGCTCAACTAGCCCAGTAAGAAATATTATGACTAAGATAATGCGAGAATAAATTATCCTTAGCCTTCAACAAAGATAACAAGCTGATGATAGAATATAATAGACAACAAGTTTTAGATCAAAAGCGTAGTGGAATAAGCAATCCGTTTAAGAGTCAAGTAGAGCATAAAATTTACTATCTTCTATGATTTAAAAGTTTTTCATCAACTTTATCACGAGAGACAAATTTTAATAAATAAAATCAAATCATCCCTACACCACGGCCAAGGATATTCATGTAATCATCAATGGTCATGACTATACCGAAAAATCCCTGGTCATAAAAATACCAACAACTGTCCACCAATGAACAACAGGCCAATGAGGACTTTTACCACATCATTCGTCACATTACGATCATGATTATACCGAATAATCCATGGTCATAATTATACCAAATCCATCTATGCGCGTAAGCCAAAGATGACTTTTATCACAATATAAGCATGATGATGATGACAATGACATAATATTTCAATAAAATAAGTTCAAGGATAAATTTTAAAGATTTATAATTTAATTTATCCAGGAATCAATAACGTCCAATTTGTTAACATGATACTGCTTTGGGGAGTAAAATTCAAAAATACTCAGAAGAATATTTCCATGAAAAGATACTGGATGAAGCACAAATATTAAGGATATTCCACTAATTTCATGGAGTATAAAAGCCAAAACTTTAACCAACTGAGTATAATAGAATATATGAAATAGAAAATGGATTTTTGTCCCATGCGGTAATCCACGTAGACAGATCATTTCCACAATTTAATAAGAAATGAATATGAAGGATCATTCACCATGCATGCGGTAATCCACATAGACAGGTTATTCCAACAGAATAATAAAGAATGGAATAATAGAAGAATTCACCATGAATGCGATATCGCACATGCATAAAGTTATTCCAATGTAATAATAAAGAATGGAACTGTGTCGTAAATGCGTAATCAGAAAGACAGGATATTCTAATAGAATAATAAAGAATGGAATAACTGAAGAATTTCACAATGTATGCGGTACTTCGCACAAACAGGTTATTCCAACATAATAATAAAGAATGGAATAACAGAAGCTCTCTTCATGAATATGAAATAAATAATACCCCTTACCTTAGAAACACTGGATACTGGAGTAGTGAAGTAGGAGAATACTTTTCTTCTTTCTCTCTATAGTTTCTCTCTCTAGAGTTTCAGTGAATTCGTAAGAAATAATAAAGGAATGAACTTCTATTTATAGAAGAACTAAAAGTAGCTCTTGGTCTTAACAAATGGTCAAAATGACTCTTGGTAATATTGAAGAGACAACTACTATTTACGAAGGGGCAATTAACTCTTGAAAAACTGAAGAGACAAATAACTCTTGAAAAACCGAAGGGACAAGTTACTATTAAAACTTTAAACCAACGATCTATATTGATTTACTATTATAATTTTAATAAACTGTCTGAAAAATTATCACATCTACTCATGGAATAATATTGTACTCAAAAATGATTTGGACCGAAAAGAAATATATTTTTTGGGTGAATAGTATCCCATGAATAGTACTTCGGGAATAGTACCACGTGAATAGTACCCCGACATGAAAAGTATCCCAAATACCCGAGTGAACAATACTAGAGTGAATAGCAACTGGGTGAATAGTAACTAGTGAATAGTAACCCATAAAAGAAAAAGTACCAAATAAAATGATATTCTATGACGAGTACAAAAGAAATGATGTCTCATACGAGTATAATAGAATATACGAATTACAGTATAGTACCTCCATCTATACCTCCATTTTTAACTTACTCATGCAAGTATTATCAATCTTGCACAAACTCCCCTAATAGTAAATCATGTGAATCAATAGTACACACATGTGAACACACAGTTATAAACATGTGAATTAATAGCAATTAATTGCTCATTTATCCGGTTAATTACCCGATTGGTCAATATATCCTCCAGACATCAATTATTATCGAAATAAATGTCGATTTCCACTAACACTAATAATTCCAGCACCATGAAACTATCAATTTCATCTTTAATCAACACGAACTTATTCATCATTAATATTATAACTCACAATATTTAACAACCAGGTCGTTCCCAGGAAAGAGGGGGCTTTCCGATAAGGATTTCTCCCTATTGGCGCGCAATTAGATTATCTAACCTCTCCTTGACAGAACTTCTAGACATTGTCAATATTGCAAATAATAATATGAATAACTTTGTCATCTCAATTATTTATTTAATAATATAACATATCATGCAGATGATACTTCGACAATAATTAAATCAATAATATGAGAGATATGATGCAGCAATTACTGTAGCAATAATTGAGTATAACTAAGTGACTTCTCACATAAGCATCAATGACCAATACCGTGTGCTACTATGCAACCACGCATATTACTGTACTTTTACTACCGGGTAGTTCAACAGTTTTAACGGTAACTCTTTTGCCGTTATTTTTATAAAAAGATAATTCTGTCATTTTCTAAATACGACAATACTTTCATTGTGGGGTCCACCAATGATTATGCCGTCGTACGGATATTCTCTGATAAAAAGAATATTCCCCGACCAAACGAAAATTATATAACAACTTGCTTACTTTGTAAATTTTATAAATATTACCCATAACTATAACATTATATCAAATCCACACCGTAATATGCAAAAAAAAAAAAAATCAAGAAATTTAAATCTTTATTCATAAAATTTGGGGTCTCACAATCTCCCCTCCTTATAAAATTTCGCCCTCGAAATTTACGTACGTACCTGGTATGCTGAAGAGATGAGGATACCTTGACTTCATTTCAGATTCTAACTCTTGAGGTATAACCTTTGAGTGTTGAATACGATCCTTCTTATCCAAGATTTTATCACGTATCTCCTCATATGTTAAATCTTCTGTTATCTTGTCTATTTTAATTCAATAATGTGGTTTGGGTCGTCCACATATTTACGTAACATCGATACGTGAAAAATGTTATGAACACGCGACATACTTAGCGGTAAGGCGAGTCTATAGGCCACAGTTCCTACTCCATCGAGGATTTCAAATGGGCCAATTAAATCGAGGGTTGAGATAACGCCTTCTTGAACCTTCTTCTTCACATTCATCAGATTCGGGTGTGTAGCTTGAGCGGCTTTAACTTTATCGATTAAAGTCGAATCTACTCGTATATTTGTTATCTTCACGTGGGTCCCTAGAGTCTTTAACTCTATCTTCATCATTTTTAAGTTATACGAAATGGGTTTTTGTGCTAACAACATCGCACTCGTAAACGCATACGATCTTCTACCCAACACGTCAGCTACCATGTTCGCTTTTCCATAATAATATTGAATGGTACGATCGTAATCTTCAACAACTCGAGCCAACATCTTTAGCGCATTATACGTTCATTTTGGTTGAAGAAATATTTAAGGGTTGAAGAAATGGGTTTTGTACTGGGATCAATACAAAATTCGATTTCACGCTCTAGGGGTAGACTAAGAAGTCTTCAAGAATACGTCAGGAAATTTATTAACAATAGAAATATCATTCAAAACTGTGACTCTCATCCAAGACTTTGATAGCACGTCACATTGATACATATCAACTTGCCACCGTTATTCATGATGTCGCCTACGAAAAGTCTGGCTTCAGTGCATTCCACACAAGGAAGTCACCATCGAACGGCTCGAGGCTCTTTACTTATGACTTGATATGACAATGATTGACTTTAATGGTTTGGTTGCTTGAATTTGCATAATAGATTGGTTATAAATATGAAAGCTAACAACCTTACGAAAAGCTTGATGAGTAGTTAACCAATCGATTCCTAAAATCACATCAAAGGCAAGTATTTTCAAAGAGATAATATCGACAGGTAACGTAAAAGTGTCGATTTGAATAAAACAAGATTTATAAACAGTGGAGGTAACGAAGGTTTCTACTATCGAAGTTTCAACTAATAAGTCAAAATTCAATTTCTCCGAAGTCAAATTTAAACGTTGAGCACAAGCAAGAGAGATAAAAGAATGGGTAGAATCGGTATCTAATAAGGTATAGACTTCAAAAGAATTTATAATTAACTAACTCATGCTAACTTCGTTCGGGTTGCTCGCTTTTTGAGAAGTCACGAAAAATGCTCTTACTAAAACAACCGACTTTGTTTTGTCAGTATCCGCCTTTGGTGCCACCGTCCCAGCCGGACTTGACTTTGCTACACGACAAAATTGGGCTAAGTGACCTTCTTTTCCATAATTATAACATGCTTTGTACTACATTGTACAGTTTGGACTGATGTGTCCCTCCCCTCCGCATTTGTAACATACGACAGGCGGTCGTTCTTCTTCCTTAACAACAGGTGCTGGTGCTGACGTCTTTCCATTATTATTGAATCTCCTCTTCTTGAAACTTTCACTTCTATTATCTTGTCCATGATTACCACCAAAGTGGTTACCATTCTTGGCATGATAATTTCCCCCACGATGGTTACCATTGTTCCGATGGTTGTTGCCACCGGTACGATTATTATCGTGTTGTTGGTCGTTACCTTTTGGTTGTGCTGACTCACTATCGCGCTCCAATAACTGAGCCCTATTCAAAATATCTGAATATAAACAAAGTTAGTGAGAAATAAGGTATTGACGTATATCGGGTTTCAAACCTCTTAGAAACATTCGGGTCATTCACTCCTCATTATCAACCAAATAGGATGCAAATCGGGATAACTCCGCAAATTTAGCCTCGTATTGCAACATAGTCATATTATTTTGCTCCAACTTGATAAAATCCATCTCCTTCATGTGACGAATACTTTTGGGAAAGTACATATCGTTGAACAGCTCTTGGAACTTCTCTCAAGACATCTTGAGTGCATCAAGCTGGGTACGTTTAACAGATTCCCACCAGTAATCTGCTTCTTCACGCAACATAAAGGTGGCAAAGGGAACCTTTTGCTCCTCGGAGCATCCCAAGACATCAAATATCTTGTTAATCTGCTTTATCCACATTTCTGCCTTAAGTGGTTTTAGCTCTCCAAAAAACTCCGGTGGTCCCAGCTCCTTGAACTGCTTAGCTGTGACCGACCGTGGGTTGCCATCGTTTCCACCTGCATTATGAATAGGAGTCTCTCTCGCCTGATGTTGCATGAATTGCATAAAGCCTCTGAACATCCCATCGTTCATCATTTCATCGGTGTTATTGTTTACTTGAGGATTATTATCTTCCTATTGCACATTATCCTGGATATTGATCGTTGGTGGCTCAATGGTCTCATGTGCTTCATTGCTTATCTCAACATTTTTGGATGCCATTATCAAATACTGCCACAAAAGAAGGGTTAATTAACATATCACATATTATCCCTATACTCTGACCAACCAATTAAATACCAAATAAACTTAGGTAGGTCATACTAGCGAAGGAATTCCCCGTCTCTCCCCTCCTAGTTCTTGTCTCACATCTTAGCCAGGGATCATATCCCTAAGCTTTGATACCAACTGTGACGCCCCCAAAACAGGCATACATCACCCATCTTGAGTCGCCAGATACATGGTACAAAATACAAATAAAAACTTAATTATACAACTGTCGTGTAAGATACGACAAAACATATGCTATGAGTTTTAATACAAATATTGTCATCTAGACAATATCCACAATCAAATTCAATCTTATTACAAATATTATCACACTATTTCACAGAATAGTGAGGACTACTAATGAAACCATCTAGACCGTCAATTCATTCCCCGACCAGTCCCAGCTATATTCTCTTTTCCTGAAGAGAACAGTGAAAGAAAGGGTGAGCTCAACTAGCCCAGTAAGAAATATTATGACTAAGATAATGCAGAATAAATTATCCTTAGCCTTCAATAGTATAACAACTGATAGAATATAATAGACAACAAGTTTTAGATCAAAAACTGTAGTGGAATAAGCAATCCATTAGAAGAGTCAAGTAGAGCATAAAATTTACTATCTTCTATGATTTAAAAGTTTTTCATCAACTTTATCGCTAAGACTCAGCTTAATAAATAAAATCAAATCATCCCTACACCACGGCCAAGGATATTCATGTAATCATCAATGGTCATGACTATACCGAATAATCCCTGGTCATAAAAATACCAATAACTGTCCACCAATGAACTACAGGCCAATGAGGACTTTTACCACATCATTCATCACATTACGATCATGATTATACCGAATAATCCCTGGTCATAATCATACCAAATCCATCTATGCGCGTAAGCCAAAGATGACTTTTATCACAATATAAGCATGATGATGATGACAATGACATAATATTTCAATAAAATAAGTTCAAGGATAAATTTTAAAGATTTATAATTTAATTTATCCAGGAATCAATAACGTCCAATTTGTTAACATGATACTGCTTTGGGGAGTAAAATTCAAAAATACTCAGAAGAATATTTTCATGAAAAGATACTGGATGAAGTGCAAATATCAAGGATATTCCACTAATTTCATGGAGTATAAATGCCAAAACTTTAACCAACTGACTATAATAGAATATATGAAACGACAAATGAATTTTCGTCCGCCATGCGGTAATCCACGTAGACAGATCATTTCCACAATTTAATAAGGAATGAATATGAAGGATCATTCACCATGCATGCGGTAATCCACATAGACAGGTTATTCCAATAGAATAATAAAGAATGGAATAATAGAAGAATTCACCATGCATGCGATAGACCGCATAGACAGGTTATTCCAACAGAATAATAAAGAATGGAACCAGGTCATGCGTAATCCGCACAGACAGGATATTCTAACAGAATAATAAAGAATGGAATAACAACGAAATTCCCGAGGATGCGATAGACAAATGCATGAATGAGGTTATTACAACGAGAATAATAAAGAATGGAACCGGTCATGCCTAATCCGCATGCAGTGGGATATTCCAACACAATAATAAAGAATGGAATAATGTAAGAATTTCACCATGTATGTGGTACTTTCATGTAGACAAAGTTATTCAACATAATAATAAAGAATGGAATAACATAAGCTCTCTTCATGAATACTGAAAGAAATAATACCCTTACCTTAGAAAAATTGGATAATTGGAGTAGTGAAATAGCGAGAATACTTTTTCTTCTTTCTCTATAGTTTTCTCTCTAGAGTTTCGTTGAATTCGTAAGAAATAATGAAGGAATTAGCTTCTATTTATAGAAGAACTGAAAGTAGCTCTTGGTCTTAACGAATGGTCAAAATGACTCCTGGTAATATTGAAGAGACAACTACTATTTGCGAAGGGGTAATTAACTCTTGAAAAACTGAAGAGACAAATAACTCTTGGAAAACCTATGGGACAAGTTACTATTAAAACTTTAAACCAACGATCCATATTGATTTACTATTATAATTTCAACCAACTGTCTGAAAAATTATCACATCTTCTCATGGAATAATATTGTACTAAAAAATGATTTGGACCGAAAAGAAATATATTTTTCGGGGGAATAGTACCCCGTGAATAGTACTTCGAGAATAGTATCCCATGAATAGTACCCCGACACGAAAAGTGTCCCAAATACCCGAGTGAACAATACTAGAGTGAATAGTAACTGGGTGAATAGTAACTCGTGAATAGTAACCCGTAAAAGAAAAAATACCAAATAAAATAATATTCTATGACGAGTACAAAAGAAATGAGGTCTCATGCGAGTATAATAGAATATACGAATTACAGTATAGTACCTCCATCTATACTTCCATTTTTAACTTAGTCATGCAAGTATTATTAATCTTGCACCAATTCCCCTAATAGTAAATCATGTGAATCAATAGTACACATATGTGAACACATAGTTATAAGCATGTGAATTAATAGCAATTAATTTCTCATTTATTCGGTTAATTACCCGATTGGTCAATATAACCTCCAGACATCAATTATTATCGAAATAAATGTCGATTTCCACTAACACTAATAATTCCAGCACCATGGAACTATCAATTTCATCTTTAATCAACGCGAACTTATTCATCATTAATATTATAACTCACAATATTTAACAACCGGATCGTTCGTGAAAGAGGGCTTTCAGATAAGGATTTCTCCTATTGACGCCGTTGAATTAGATTATCTAACCTCTCCTCGATGTAACTTAGACATCATCAATATTGCAAATAATAATATGAAAAACTTTGTCGCCTCAATTATTGATTTAATAGTATAACATATTATGCAAATGATACTATGACAATAATTGAATCAATAATATGAGAGATATGATGTAGCAATTACTGTAGCAATAATTGAGTATAACTAAGTAACTTCTCACATAACCATCAATAACCAATCTTTGTATGCTTACTATGCAAACCACAGCGTATTCGTGTACTTTTACTACTGGGTAGTTCAACAATTTTAACCAGTAACTCTTTCAGTAGTTATTTTTATAAAAAGATAATTCTGTCATTTTCTAAATACGACAATACTTCCGTTGTGGGGTCCACCAATGATTGTGCCGTCATACGGATATTCCCAAACAAAAAGAATATTCCCCGATCAAACAAAAATTATATAACACATTGCTTACTTTGCAAAATTTATAAATATTACCCACACCTATAACATTATATCAAATTCACACCGTAATATTCAAAAAAAAATTCGAGAAATTTAAATCTTTATTCATAAAATTTGGGGTCTCACAACATGGATCTTGATTTAAACTGCAATTTTCTATTTTGAGCAGTTTAACGTGTGTATTCTTTGCCTTAGTCAAGTTTTGGTGAACACAACACACACACCCAACATCTTTATAGCAAATATGGATTATTTGATTGTATGATATTATGTCTATAGCTTAGTTTGAATTTTTATTCTTGAATCTGGATAATTGGTTAAGGCATATTGGATTGAAATTCTATTTAAGATGGAAAAATGTGGGACTCATTTGCACCGTAATCTAGTTGCATAGCATGTAGTTGCATTTCATGGTTTAATGTCATATGCATCACTTGAGGGCAAGAAATAGTTCAAGTTTGCAGGTATTTGATAAATAGGTTTTATACCTACTTATTGGATATCAATTTACGAGAATTATGCTCAGCTCAAGTAGATTTTAGTATGTTTTTAGTTGCATTGTATGTTTATTTTGCAATACTTGTAATTAAAACTCCTATGGTATGGAAATGCAGGAAATGGCATAGTTCGGCATTGGCAATGTGGTATTAGGCTAGCGAAGGCATGACAAGTGGAACGTGTGTAGACAAGGAACTGAGCAGTGATGAGTGTTATGTAGAAAGGCAAGATGAAGGATGAGCAATGAACAACAACAAACAGCAACAACAGAACATCGAGTCAGGAAGAGACAAAAGCGGTATGGCCATGGCCGCTTGGCAAGTCATTTCTCGTCTTGCCCGGTTTTGGAGCTGCAGGCAGCGCCTGCTTTTTTTATCTTGAGTTCACGTAAGGTGATGATGAGTTATCTGATGTTGTTTGTTGAATTAATTTTTAAATTTGAAATTTGAACATGGGGTCTTATGAAAACAATTCTAGTTGGCACCAGACGTGGGAGTTGTTGGTTTTTATCAGTTTTTCATAAAAGTATTAGGGTTCTAAGTTTTTGAAGAGATTCTAAAGAGGATTTGAGTATAGTTTTAAGAATTTCTATATCTTCTCTTGAATTCAGTCATTGAATATTTAGTCATCTCATTTTCCTGGAAATTATTGGTGGTTTGGTTAGCATTTGAAACGAAATATACAATTGGGTTTGATCAATTCTATCTTCTCTCTCATTTGTGATTTTTATTTTCCATATGTTACTATAATCCCGTAATGGTTTTCGGTTTAGAAAGGAACTAAAACTCCATTATGGGATTCTAACGGATTTTGATATGTAATCTATAATTATCTGCCTAATTATTTGGTTATATGTTTATCTTTGGATTATCTATCTTGATTGAGTGTATTGTATGAATGATTGATCACCATTCACCATGAGTATTTATATGGAATTGAAAAATGACATATGAGTGTGGGTATATTCATGATAGCATTCGTTTATGAGGCTGAAAGGTTTAAGCTTTATATTTCATGAACCAGATAGAAATATATTGTTTCACCGTATGTAGTAATATAAGAGCCTCTGCTTCAATTCTTTAGTTTTGCAATTTCACATAAAAATATAGTGATTTTGGCATTATTGTCGATTACATGATTTCTATCGCAATGTGGAGGTTATCTAAACAGGTCATAATTCATTGAAAAATGATTATGTCTGCTTTTGCGCTCTTAGCTAATTTTCCATGATAATTGTATAATTTTGCATGATGGTAATATTTAGATGAAGTATGAAATGAAGTTAGAATCCCATTCTTTCCAAATTTGATTCATTATTCTAGTATTACTCTTTTATTCATTATTTGAGTTTAGATAACTTTAAAATTGTGAGTATTCATTTAAGCATATAAAAATAGTGACACAATTGATGTATAACAATTAAATTTTAAAACCTTTCTCCTTGGATCGATACTTTTCTTACTCTTTACTACTTGTTGACCCATGTATACTTGCATGAGTTAGAGTCCTTTTGTTAAGACTAAAAGGAGGCAACAGAGTGGATCAAGGATTTTTTCTGAGTATAGCAGCAGTGTTTACAGCCTCAGCCCAAAAGTACTCCGGTAGTCGTGCTGCTGCTAGAAGAGTTATTCCTACTTCAATCAAAGTTCTAATCTTCTTTTCAACTACTCCATTTTGTTATGGAGTTCGAGGTGATGAGAAATTGTGTTGAATACCATTTTATTCAAAGAACTAATTTATTTCAGAATAATCGAACTCTCTACCATGATCTTTTCTTATAGCTTTTATCTTTTCACCCTTTTCATTCATCACTAACTTGAAGAATTTGATCAGTTGAGTACTGGTATCGTCCTTTGAACTTAAGAAGAATACCCATGTGAATCTGGTATGGTCGTATACTACTACCAGTGAGTATCTTTTACCTCCAAGACTGGTTGTTGGAATAGGCCCAATATAAAGAAGTCGTAGTGACTTTTCATTTGAGTTAGTAATCTTTCTTTTAAATAAGTTCTTGGTCTGCTTTCCGAGTTAACAGGCTTTACAAGGTCTTACCTTGATAAAGTTCAATTTAGACAGACCTATGACTAGATCCTTTGATGCAATTTTTGACATGCTCTCAAAATTTAGATGAGATAATCTTTTGTGCCATAACTAGCTTATATCTTCTAATGCTTTTTAGAAAAAACAATTGATATTAAGGAACTTGCTTCATTTAGATTTATCACAAAAGCATTTTGTTGGGAATCTAAAAACAAATGAGAAGATTGTTTAATTAAAGGGGAGCTTGATTAAACCCCTAATTAGATTCCATATATATATATATATATATATATATATATATATATATATATATATATGATTTGATGATGAAGCATGTATGTGACATAATATTGAAGCTTAGAAAGTATATTTATATGAATAAGTTTTGTACAGTCCTTATCTGAGATATCTATGTTAGGTTTGTAAGATTCATGAACACAATCAAATTGCATCAAAGTAGCAAAAACCTAAAAATCAGAGTTTTAAAATTTTACAAACCATATACCCGGATTATTCTTTATGCACAATTATTAATTAAATGAAAAGATGAAGAACAAGAATTATACCCTTGAATATTCGAGCTTCCTCAGGTACAAGTTCAGTTCCAAATCCTTTTCGCGTTCAAGTTGAATCCACCGGGTTTGATTCCTTCTTTTGATTAATGTTAGCCACCCAAGTTTTTGGCCTCTAGAGGTGATCCACCAATGACGAACAAGTATTCAAGAAAATGGGTGTTTGGCAAAACCCTAGTTTTTCTATCTCTATAGAAAATACGTACTCTCCCAACTCTTGGAAAAATCATTAGCGTGTGTTGTGAAAACATCAACAACCCTCACCCATAATAAGACTCCTCTTATTTATAGATGTAGACAACCCTCCTTAACAATTAAGGAATTGAGTTTTATTTTAATTAATTAAACTCTTTTAATTAATTAGGCTCCCAATCTTATTAAGGATTAATTAATTAAACTCTTTTAATTAATTAACATCATAATCCTATTAGGAATATATGAGAGTACTTTTATTAATTAATTCCCAAACTCCTTTAGAAATTAAATAATAATAATAGTAATAATAATAATAATAATAATAATAATAATAATAATAAGACTCCTCTTATTAATTTATATTTAATATTTTCAAAATATTAAATGATAATTATTAAGCTATTTAATTTATTCTACCATCATAGATTAAATTAAATACACTTAACTTATTATTACTATTATCCTATTTGCTTCTTAAATAAATATTTTTTTCTTTTGTGGTGTGACCCTTTAGGTTCTCTATATTAAACCGGTTGTGAATATATCAATTAGAACAATTCTAATCTTATTTAAATAAATAAATTAATCTAATAATTTATTTAAATAAATAACATTTATTCTACAATAAGGATAAGTCTCTTTAGCGATCAACGACTTTCCAAATAATATAGATTTCAAATTTAATCATAAAAAAACCTTTGAGTAAATAGTTACCACACAATTCAATCCTTCCACCATACAATGTCCCAATTACATATAAGACATGGAATTACTGTCAAGTCTTATTTTATTTAATTATATGTATTTTGATTCTTAAATGCACAACTCCAAATAATGCAAATTAGAAACTCATTTCTAATTTCATTCTGCCCTGGCCAAGGACTACTAGGTTGTCATTTATTGAATCACATAGGACATTTTTTTCTTTTACTAGAAGCGGTAGATTCTTTATTAATCATACATTATCTCCATATACAACTTATTTCACCCAAGTATACCCTTTTGATATACCCTAAGAGTCTTAAGGAATATGTCAAAGTATAATTCATCATACACTAGATACTATGATGATCTAAAGTCTAAGGATCACTTGTACTACTATCACTACAGGAATTCTTATTGATAGGCAAGTAAAACTTCATTAGGTATTCCTTAGCGAGCCACGTTCAGCATACTTATTCTCCAATAAGCATCTACATAATTGCTTTAGTGTCTCCACACAAATGATCATGAGATCAATCATTCTCTTCCAATGAGAAAGCAACGTATGTACCAATCTATTCGGATTTGTTAGGAATAAGCATGTGAATGATATTCCTATTTACATATGATTTGATTATGATATATATGAATGAATATGCAAGTATGCTTGCATTAAGAAAAGCTATAAAGTCCTTTGATAGATAATAGGAACATATGTACAAGGACTTAGAATGAATTGATCAAATATGTTAGGTTGATCCTATATAAGCAAAATAACTTTGTGAAGTCCTTAAAAAGAAATGATGTACAAGGACTATATAGAAAGATCAAGCTTGTTAGGTTGATCTTATAATGTAACAGATAGGCATGTCTGATCATCGAGCACTACACCAGAAATCGTAGTCTGCCAGGAGAGTCAAGGAATGCTCGAGAACTATCAAGGCAGAATCGTAGTCTGCAAGATAGTAGATCTCTGAGTTCGTAGACTGTCAGGAGAGACGAAGAAGGATCGCAGTGTGTCGAGAAGAACTTCCTTAAAGTCGTAGTCTATTGAGGAAGTTATATTCAGAATCGTAGAGACAGCCTGTCTAAGAGCCGACTGAGCATCTGCCAAAGCCAAGTCAAGAATAGTAGAGCACACTTGAAGTCGTAGAGTCCCTTGATCATATCAAAGGCAAAAATCATAGTCGATCTAGATCAGACGAAGACAGCAAGCATAAAGACAGAAATCATAGTCTGTCAAGGTCTGATCTTGAGATCGTAGTGTCTATAGGACCAAAGTCAAATCGTAGTCTGCAGAGCTAAGGTTTCAATAGAGATGCTCACAACGCCAATGCAGAATCGTAGAGTCAACACGATTCTCAATAGATGAACACTCCCAGAATATCCAAAGGATGAAGCCTCTGGTCTGAGCTGCAAAGATACATTCCACCTTAAGGAAACCAGAGAGCACTCAACGAATGGTTTGCAAGCTAACAGAAGATCGAATCATGAACCCAATCAGCATCCAGATTGAGGTGTGAAGCCATTCAAGATGAAGTCTTCCACAAGTTGATCAGAAGAAGACTTCAGTATAAATGATTGAGTAAGGAAAGTCAGCAAGTGCAGTAAGCTGTCAAGAGAATGGAAGACAACGATCTTGGGGTCAACCAGGATCATAGTGTTTTCCAAATAAAGCAGGAACTGATGTAGTTTACACAGAGATACTGGTCATCTGATAAAGAACAAGGTGAAAGTGATTAAGCATGGGTCAGTCCATTAATGATAATTGAACGGGAGATGATAAGGAGAAAGCGAGCTGGGCGTTCCACAAATCTGATGTGTCTTGCTATTCAGAAGAGACCAGAACAAGGAGTCAAGCTATCAGTTCCTGAGATTAAACTAGGCAAACAGAAGTGTTAAAAGCACTGCACAAATGTAAGAAGAGGTGTTCTACATTGAATATCCAATGAACACTCTTCAGGATCGTAGTGTTGTCTCAATCAGTAAATGAGCAACATTCAACAAGACACACTACGATCAGGTCCAAGAACATATGCATCAGAATCATAGAGTTCAGTCATTTGAAGATTGAAGCATTGGCAACGGTTCAATCTGAAGACTGATATTCGAACATGGCTAATTGAGAGCATCAATGCAAAAGGACAACTCCTGATGTTCTAATCGAGAAATCAAAAAGGAGAAATAAAGTTGACTACCTGCCTAACATGGAAAGGTGACAACTCAAAGGCGTTAGGTAAGGTAGCAGACTGTTGTGTCAGTAAAGTCATAAAGGAGCTGTCACGTCATATTAAGCATTCTGCACTAAATAACTCGAGATCTACAAAGTAATTCAAATAGATTTCAGTGGCTATATTCTAACGGGAAGATTGGGAAGGAGTATATAAATCAGCCAGAGCTTCAAAGATCAAGAGCTGCTGAGTTGAAGGATCGTTAAGTTGTTGGAATGTTATAGTGTTGACTCTACGAGTTTCACCAGAGCTGAACGAAACAAGTCTCAGTGAGAGTGAGACTACTGAGGTGGAAGTGAAGCAGATTTGAAGAAGGACTTGAACAGACTAAAGCTTCACTCAACAAGGATGAGAATGCCACTGAAGATGGAAGCTAAGCTAAGAGCCAAGAAGGCCAAGAAGATAGCATTCAGAAAAGTTACAAAGCACATAGAAGATCTAGAGAGCCTCTATACGAATCACCATGAACCAAAAGCTGAAACAGAAAAGATACAGAACCATGTCTGCAGATAATTCAAGAAGAGTTCAGGGAATGCTAAGTGCCAGAAGAAGTCTACCAAAAGCTTAGAGACTTAGCAAACCCAGATGGTGATGGTGCACAACTGACATCGAATGAAAAAGAGCTGAACAGTATAAAGCACCAGAGAAGAAGTGGTCCAGACTCTACGCAGAATGCAAAGAGGACCACGCCAAGCTACTAAGTATAAAAGATGTTCAAGCTTCAAGACATCTTAGCAGCAAAGCACGAACAACAACTACAACAACAACAAGTAGCCAAGGTCTGAGGGGTCCTTATCCGGAGGGACTAAATGAAGTTCCAAGCCTGTTGGGCTTGAAGAGTTCCTAGGGAACTAGATGAGTTTCAAGCCTGCTGGGCTTGAAGAATTCTTAGTGAACTGAAGTTCTAAGGCTGCTGGCCTTGAAGGAATCTTAGTGATTCAGGGTGCTGCCCTTCCTTAGTGGAATTCCTGCTCGTTAAAGCAAAAGTGTGGATTAGGAGCTTGAGTCTCTGAACCACTTAAAATCCCTTGTGTCTTTTACATTCAGTCATTTACTTTCTATCATTTACATTATGTACCTAACTGTTATAAATGCTATGTATGAATTAACTGCTTATAACTAAACTAACTCTACGAACGATGTATGTATGTTCATGAATATATCAATGAAGGGGATCTTTTACTTATTCCGTTGTTCTTGAAAAGATTCTTATGCTTGTCATATGCTAAGTTTTTAGCAATCCAAAATAAATAGGAAAAGTATTTGAAAATTAAAAATGATCTATTCAATCCCTCCTTCTAGATCTATTGTGTGCCTACTGGGAACTAACAATAGGTATCAAAGCAGGTTCTCATGCTATTCAAAAGCTAATCGCTTTGAGTCTGATCCTAGGCACAAGCATTGTTCTAAACTTAGTTTAGTAGTAAGTCACTTATAAATGCAGATGAGCTCAGACGTTGGAAATATTGTGTACAGGTAAATTTGTGTATACATCTGAAGCTGCTCAGATTGGTCCATGTTCTTAAATGCCATAGCAACAAGACCAATCTGTGTCCACAGTCAAACTTGTAGTCTGAAGACCAGAGATGTGAAGTCAAGAGACATCAACAACAAAGAGTCAAGCATCCACCAGTCTGAAAGATGAAAGGCTAGACATGCTAAGAAATACTTATCCAAAAGAGAAAAAAAAATCTCAAATATGTATCTGGCTAACCAGCAGCTGAATGTGAACCTCGAGGTTCAAGGTCGTCAAAGAACTAAGGATGCCAAGATTTTCCTAACTTACATCTTCAAGCCTATGACTGATTGATCGAAGGACAACTGGAGCAACAAGCTGTCAGAAATAAATGTAAAATATGCACATCAATGCCTCACCTCATTATATTAAGATAAATGACTGTCAAGAAACTGACAGTGGAAAGGTACGATTCCTCAATGATATAAATGTGAACATCATGTTGCATCAACTTATGTATTATAACAATATTCTATTACGAGACCATACTCTACCTAAAAGGGGGAAGAGAGAAAGTACACTAAGGTTGGAAACTTAACTGCTGACAAACTTTCTCTCCATCTAAGTTTTAGGCTAAAGATAACATCTTGGAAGAAGTATGAAATAGGTAATAAGCATATCAAGATTTAATTAATCTTAAGTGGAGTAATTCTTGCTGACGGGTTAGTATGTACGTGCAAACCTTTGTTCTAGATTTTTAATAATACATAGAGTATGATTAGTTCTACAAGAGTATCTTGAAGATTCATAGAAACTGATCATCTCCATGAATCAACCAGATACAAACTAGTGATAAAACTGATTCTCACTCTGTGAACATTTAAAATCCGTGAACATAACCTAGCAAATGATGAAACCATCAAAGAAAAAGAGTGTTGTATTAAAATGGTTAATCTTTCACTCACACTAATCATCATGCATCTTAAAATGTCATACCTAAATTTAATACATACATAAACATGATTTTTGGTGATCAATATGATAAGAATTCAAATATATGAGGAACAATTTTTTGGAAACTAACCTAGAAGGACTCATTTAACTATGGGTACCAAAACTAGAAATTCATCTAACCTGCAGGTACTTGGTCTAACTGACCACACTAAGGAATGCTGAAGCAGATGACTTCAGTCAAGAAGATTCAACCAGCTGAAACCTAAAGATAGTTCAGAAATGTTCAAGACAAAATCATTCTCTGTCAAAGCCTGTTCTTGATGACTTGCTGAGCTAACATGAATGAAGCTCACATGGTTGCTGATTTCCATATGGAAGCAGACAATTCATGCTAAGATGAAAAGGGTCTTACATGCTTAATCATGATAAGCATATCATAGGAGAAGAATCCTCAAGGAAGTTCACATCAGAGGATCATCGAGCATTAATCATGAGGAACTCATTACAGAAGCAGAACTCCATAAGTACAGACTATCAAAGAAGACTACATTCGTAGTTCTGTCAAACTATCGTAAAGTGATCAGTTCTTGAGATATGCAAGGCTGCCTTCTGATGCACATGAAGAAGAAGAACTCACACCTCTCTGAGAAGATAGTATCAACTATGGGGAAGCAGTGATCTGTTAAAGAACAGCAGCACTAAAAGTATCAAAAATGCACTATAAAGTATTATACCAGTTACAAAGTCCATAGTCAGTAGAAACGTCTCAAAACGTGCTACTGATAACCCTGTTAACCACCCAACTCAAAATAGTGGAATGCCTACGATCAAACATCTGATCGGAGTATAAGAGAAGGAGGACACCACGATTACAGCCAAATGCAAAAGTCTACAGTCAATAAATGAACTCTCCAGCAGAAAAGATCAAAATGAGATATCAGTACTAATCAACATCTAAAGTTCTTCATCTGGTAGGCGCCTCAGGGACAAACCTGACCCTTAGTTCACTCTAAGAGGTTGGCCCTACTTGAGCTACCTTAACCAGAAGGAATGCTAAGTCAAGTTCATCTCAAGAACCAGGACAGACAACGTTCGTTGAGTAAATTCTACAGTAAACTCGAAGATCGTAGTGCAACCTCAATGATCGTAGAGTAGTCTCAATGATCGCAGTCCTCCCAAAGGATACTCTAGCTCATGGGAAGCTCGGCTGAACTCGACACGTGCCCAACTATAAAGACTTTGTGGAGATAAGTTTGAATACAACTTGGAAATACGCCTTTCAAATTCACTTCAGGATTTTACTGCCCGAACTATCGTGGGATGCATCAGGGGTTAAGCGTTGCAAACTTTAAGATGAGGATTAGTGTCAAATCATCTACTGAAGCATCTCTCAGAAGATGATCATTGAGTTACCAAAATCGTAGAGTCTATAGCTAACTCATCAAGCTACTCTATGTACTGAGAAAGTCAATGGTCTAAATACGCCAGTGATGCTTATTTTCTTAAAAGAAAATTAAAACTAAAAAACCGTTCAGTTAATGGGGAGTTACAGTTTCTTACTGGGCATCGTGCAACCAATGACTGGTTGACACATCACAGCTTATGCAGAGTCAGAAGAAACTATCATGAAGAGAAATTCAAAATCTCCAAATAGTTATCAAAAGCTGTCGAATCTCTCTCCCCTCCTTTTTCAAACCCTAAAATCCTCTTCAAAGACAGAATCCAATAAACCTTGAGTTTCATCCAAATTGCATTCAACCAATCCTTATAAGAGTTCTGAAACTAAATACCCATATATTTTGAACCCTCAAAATGGAAGAATGATGTGTCATAACATGAATCCAACTCGGCTTTAAGAAGTTCGAAAGATCAAAAAAGAAGTTCAAGGAGATACTTGAGCTTGTAAAGAATGTTGGATTTTATGAGTTCTTGGAAGCTAACACTCCCGTCTATACCGAGCTAGTGAAGCAATTCTACTCCAATACAACAATAGGTTCTGGATTTCTGACCACAAAGGTCAAAGGAGTAAGCCTGAAAATAGAAGCATCAGACATCAACTAATGTCTAGGGTTTCCCAACCAAGGTCTGATAAACCTCGAGGACATCGACATCGAAGAAGGAAAAAAGGTAATGCGCTACAAGAGGAATGTAAATCTGAAAGATATGAAGAAGAAGGAGTTTCCTGAAGAGTTTGAATTTTTGGCTGAGATTACGGGAAAATGCATCTTGTGCAAGGACACTGCACATGATACTGTCAGTGATCTGCAACCGAGAGTTATGACTGCAATCATCATGAAGCAGCAGATAAACTTTGGAGCCCTTCTAATTGATTGGTTAACAAAATGGCTGGAAAAGGCTGAGATGAAGAAGCCTACAGATAAACCTCTCATAAAGGTTTTTCATGGAAGACTCTTGAGCATTGTACTAAAGAAGAAACTAAAAAGCAAGATAAAGGATGATGAGGGAGAACCACTTAATGTTCATAAAGTGATGTCCCCACAACTGTTTGAAAACTGGAAGAAAAATCCCAAGGAAAATAAGAGTCTAATAGCATCTGGCAGCAGCAGCAAGGTCTCTATAAAGAAAAGAAAGGCAAAAGAAATGGAAAGCAAGCTGTCTCAGTCTGATGACTCTGTAACTGTAGCAGTCACTCTAGTAAAGAAGAAATCTAAGAGTGTGAAGAATATAGAGGCTCCACCAAGTAGTCTCTCTACTGATAAAAAGAGACATGGAGCAGGAGAAGAAAAAGTATCAACTGCAGCAACCCCAAAGAGAAGAAGAAGTAACAGATTACTCCAAGAGCCATCCAAGAAGAAAACAAAGGTGATGAAGAAGTCTGTTCCAGCTCCCCAAGAAAGTCTATCTACCAAAGGAGAAAACGTAGAGTCAGAAGATGAGAAGGGAGCTGAAAGCTTCAAGAATAAATCCTCAAGGAGCAAGTCCACTAAGGAAGAAGAAGTGGAATCCAAGAAGGAAAAAGTTGAACCCATGAAAGAAATACCTAACTCTGCCGATGAACAAAATTCAAAAGATGAAACAATTGGATCTCCTACTATTGCTGAACATCAAGAAAGCTTATCTGATGAATCAGAGGCTACAGATTCTAAAGAAGGAGAAGAGTCTAAAACTCCTATAGCTGAACCTCAAAGGAGAAGAAAGAGCAACAAACTACTTGCTAAATCTATCTCAAAGAAGATAGGAGAACCCTCAACTGTAATCATTGAATTGGGTGATGATAAGTCTAAATCCAAGGGAGAAGTTGCTGAAGAAGGTACTAGTAATGAAAATTAGCAAGAAGGATTCACTGATGAATCAAATGAAAAAAGTCAGCATGATTCAAGCTCAGAAGGTGAAGAGATGGAAAAAGATTCTAGTTCTACAAACCAAGAATCACAAGAATCGGCAGACTATCCTGTTCTCTCTCCAACAAGAGTTTACAGACGAATAGTGGTGGAAGTCTTTGATGAACTACTAGATGTACCACCAGAAAAATGGATAAGCTATGGAAACGAACAACTCAAAGTTGTAAGGATGACTACAGATGAGGTGTTTAACAACTGGAACAATATGGAGCTAGACTACACTACAATACTGTACAATTCTGACAATCTTCTGATTAGATGGTTCTTCCCATGGATGCCCTAGTTAAAAGTATGTACTGATAAAGATGGGAGTTACTTCAGCTGGTGTTACTCTTTTTAAACGTGTAACTGGTATCTCAAAATTTTCCAAGAGTTAAGAAGTTTGCAACTAAGCTGGTCAAAGATCAATCTCATTTAAAGATCTATCGACATGCTGGTAACCACTATATTCCTTACGATAGTAGAGTTGGTTCTGATGGTAGAAGGATTATACCCAAGTGCATGATCATAGAGTCTCTTAAATCTACCACTAAAGATGATCAAGTGTAGTTTGAAAAGCTTCCCTCTATCTAAGCACAATTGTCTTATATTCCTTCATCCTCCAACAGTAATTTGCACTCAACGATTTATCAGATTCTCACTACTTTTGAAAAACTATCCGAGAATGAAAATTGTAGAGTCAAATCTGATGCTCAACAAGAATATACCCAACCAAATGATCAAACTCCTATGGAGCACGAGTTACTGAAGAATTCTGATGAGTTAGTCGAGAAGATATCTATTATCAATGAAGAAGCAAAGATGTTGACAAAAGCAGGAGATAATGTGGTTCAAGACAGACTCGTAGCCACTATGTCTGATATGTCTCTCAAAATCAAAGGGAGAGATCAAATATATTTGAAGGCTATGAATGATCAGAGGGAAGAAGCTCTACGAGCAAAGAAGGCTAATGAAGAGCAAATTCTAACTCTCTCTTAAAAGATTGACAATCTGAATCAGTCTCTTTCCCTACAACTTGAGCTGAGCTAACAAGAACTCAAGATTGAGGTTGATAACTCATCTTATGTGATGGAGCAACTTATGTCAAAAGTGGAGCAGTTTTCCTGATTAATGACAAAAGGGGGGAGAAAAAGTTACATAGAAAGAGGCACTCAAGGAGGAGTAAGGAGAACAAGAGAAAAGAAGAAAAGAAGGCCAAGAGAAAGGAAAGGGAACAAAAGAAGAAGATAGCAACAGCAGAAGCAGCAGAAGCAGAATCATCATCTAAAGGGGAGCCAGACAAAGATGAAGAGCATGAATCTGAGGGGGAGCGGAGAAAAGAAATGAAGTCACCATCCAAGGGGGAGCAGGAGAAAAAAGATCAAGTAGATAAGTAGCTGATCAACAGATGTCCTGGAGACACACATGGAGCCAAAAAGGTACATTTCTATCTAGTTAGGTATGTTCTGGATCCAAGATGTAAAGTGTCATAATGTATATAAGTCCATATTATCATCAATAAAATTCATGCTTATCTATTTTAGAAATACAGCTGCTCACTGTATATAAGATTCATTCATCTCATGCATATGCACTAATTATTTTTGTCATAATCAAATAGGGGGAGATTGTTAGGCATAAACGTTGAATGATATTCCTATTTACATATGATTTGATTATGATATAAATGAATAAATATGCAAGTATGCTTGCATTAAGAAAAGCTGTAAAGTCCTTTGATAGATAATAGGAACATATGTACAAGGACTTAAAATGAATTGATCAAATATGTTAGGTTGATCCTACATAAGCAAAATAGCTTTGTGGAAGTCCTTAAAAAAATGATGTACAAGGACTATATAGAAAGATCAAGCTTGTTAGGTTGATCTTATAATGTAATAGATAGGCATGTCTGATCGTCGAGCACTACACCAGAAATCGTAGTCTGCCAAGAGAGTCAAGGAAAGCTCGAGAACTATCAAGGCAGAATCGTAGACTGCAAGATAGTAGATCTCGGAGTTCATAGACTGCCAGAAGAGACGAGGAATGATCGTAGTGTGTCGAGAAGAACTTCCTCAAAGTCGTAGTCTGTTGAGGAAGTCATATTCAGAATTATAGAGATAACCTGTCTAAAACCGACTGAGCATCTGCCAAAGCCATGTCAAGAATAGTAGACCACACTTGAAGTCATAGAGTCTACTGATCATATCAAAGGCAGAAATCGAAGTTGAGCCAGATCAGACGAGAATAACAAGCATAAAGATAATAGTCTGTCAAGGCCTGATCTTGAGATCATAGTGTCTGCAGGACCAAAGTCAAATTGTAGTCTGCAGAGCTAAGGTTTCAATAGAGATGCTTACAATGCCAAGGAAGAATCGTAGAGTCAACACAATTCTCAATAGATGAGCACTCCCAGAATATCCAAAGGTTGAAGCCTCTGGTCTGAGCTGTAAAGATACATTCCACCTTAAGGAAACCAGAGAGCACTCAACAAATGGCTTGCAAGCTAACAGAAGATCGAAGCACCAACCAAATCAGCATCCAAATTGAGGGTGTGAAGCCATTCAAGATGAAGTTTTCCATAAGTCGATCAGAAGAAGACTTCAGTATAAGTGACTAGCTAAAGAAAGTCAGCAAGTGCAGTAAGCTGTCAAGAGAACGGAAGATAACGATCGTGGGGTCAACCAAGATCGTAGTGTTTGCCAAACAAAGTAGGAACTGATGTAAATTACACAGAGACACTGGTCATCTGATGAAGAACAAGGTGAAAGTGATTAAGCATGGGTTAGTCCATTGATGATAAGTGAATGGGAGATCACAAGGAGAAAGCGAGCTGGGCATGCCACAAATTTGATGTGTCTTGCTATTCAGAAGAGACCAGAGCAAGGAGTCAAGCTATCAGTTCCTAAGATCAGACTAGGCAAATAGAAGTGTTGAAAGCACTGCACAAATGAAGGAAAAGGTGTTCTACATTGAAGATCCAATGAACACTCTTCAGGATCGTAGTGTTGTCTCAATCAGTCAATGAGCAACATTCAACAAGACATACTATGAACAGGTCCAAGAACATATGCATCAGAATCATAGAGTTGTCACGTCACATCAAGCAGTCTGCACCAAATAACTTGAGATCTACAAAGCAATTCAAATAACTTTCAATGGCTATATTCCAATGAGAAGATTATGAAGGAGTGTATATTAGCCATAGCTTCAAAGATCAAGATTTGCTGAGTTGAAGGATCGTTGAGTTGTTGGAATGCTATAGTGTTAACTCTACGAGTTCCACCAGAGCTGAATGGAACAAGTCTTAGTGAGAGTGAGACTACTGAGGTGGAAGTGAAGCAGATTTTAAGAAGGACTTGAACAACTTTATCAAAAAGGATGAGAATGCCACTAAAAGATGGCAGCTAAGCTGAGAGCTGAGAAAGCCAAGAAGATAGCATTCATAAAAGTGGTAGAGCACAAAGAAGATCCAGAGAGTCACTCTACGAATCACCAAGAACCAAAAGCTAAAACAGAAAAGATGCAGAACCATATCTGCATATCATTCAAGAAGAGTTCAGGGAATGTTAAGTGCTAGAAGAAGTCTACCAAAAGCTTAGAGACTTAACAAACCCAGATGGTGATGGTGCACAGCTGACATCGAATGAAGATGAGATGAATAGTATAAAGATCAACTGCACCAGAGAAGAAGAGGTCCAGACTCTACGCATAATGCAAAGAGGACCACACCAAGCTGCTAAGTACAAAAGATGTTCAAGCTTCAAGACATCTTAGCAGCAAAGCACCAACAACAACTACAACAACAATAAGTAGCGGGTCCTTGTCCGGAGGGACTAAATGAAGTTCTAAGCCTATTGGGCTTGAAGATTTCATAGAGAACTAGAGGAGTTCCAAGCCTACTGGGCTTGAAGAGTTCTTAGTGAACTGAAGTTCTAAGGCTGTTGGCCTTGAAGGAATCTTAGTGATTCAGGATGTTGCCCTTCCTTAGTGGAATTCATGCTCGTTAAAGCAGAAGAGTGGAAGAGTTGATTTGGAGCTTGAGTCTCTGAACCACTTAAAATCCCTTGTGTCTTTTACATTCAATCATTTACTTTCTATCATTTACATTATGTACCTAACTTTTATAAATGCTATGTATGAATTAACTGCTTATAACTAAACTAACTCTACGAACGATGTATGTATGTTCATGAATATATCAATGAAGGGGATCTTTTACTTATTCCACTGTGCTTGAAAAGATTCTTACGCTTGTCATATGTTAAGTTATTAGCAATCCAAAATAAATAAGAAAAGTATTTGAAAATTAAAAAGGATCTATTCAACCCCCCTTCTAGATCTATTATGTGCCTACTGGGAACTAATAGGATTCAGTAATCTCCTTTTTAGTAATCCATCGATTGGGAACATTTTAGTTTTTAAGCTATCTAAGAATTTAGATCTCATTAGCATGATCATCATCATGATTCTAAAAGCATTGCCTGAAACTATGGGTTTATCACATATCATAAAACAACACCGTGTAGATAAATTAAAAGCCTTTAATTAAATAATTCTTTTATTAATAAATGAATAAGATTGCAATAAAGTATATGCTTTATCATCAAACATGATTGGCTTGTGTGCATACTACTTTCAATCTCCCACTTGCACTAAAGCCAATAGCTAAGGTATCTTATACCCTTCTTCTCTAAGTGAAGATCATCCTGTTATTCGATAAGCTTTAGTTCATAGATATGTAATGTTGTTCTTGAGAGTCCACTATATCTATAGTGACTTCTCCACTTTTAATGATTCTTTAATCAAATAAAAGTGTCGCAACACATGTTTAGATCCAAGATGAGACTTAAGAACTATTCCTGGTTCTGTAATGAACTTTTCATCCAAATAATCAACTTCCAGCTTCATTTATAGCTATATACTTTGTCTTTGTCACTTAAACCAATAACTCTTTGCTATTTAAAACCTTTCCAATTCACTACACCGCCGTTCAGGGTAACACTTTTCCTTAAAGTGGATTCTCTGTCGTCTTGGTCTGTTTGAAAAACTTGAGTCTGTTAAGCCCTCTAGTTTTAATTCAGACCCACCATGAATATGATCACATCCTTTGTACTGGGTAAGTACTTTAAGATGTTTTTACTATCTTACAGTGATCTTCTCTAGAATATGACTGATCAATATTAGGTCTCGTACATTTTGTTGCATACATGATATTTACTCATGCGATCTCTCTTTTTAGGAGTGTATGGGGACTATTAAGAGAGATACATTCCATGACTCATGATCATGAGACATCTCTTGGAGTTTGGCATGCTAAACGACTTAAACATCAAATGAATATACGTTTCTTGGGTTAAGCCGAGCATTCTTTTAAATCTATCTATATATATTTGTATCCCCAATTAAGATACTCTTCCCAAATCATTCATGGAGGAATATTTAGACAACTTTATCTTTACTAATTGTAGCATTGATATGTAATTCCTTTTTCGTAGTATATCAACATATTATACTAAGAATGTCACGACGCTCCCACTGACCCTTTTGTACACATTAGGTTCATTCTTGTTTTTGATAAAATCAAACTCTTTTGATTGTCTCATCAAAATGAATGTTCCATTTTTGAGAAGCTTGTTTCAACCCATTTCTCTGAGTATCTACAACTCTTACCTCATCGTATGTAACTGGATCATCATCTTCTATGATGAGTACCTCATAATCATCATCTATAATGAATCCATACCTCCTAGGTATCTTCGGTGCTATTCCAGATTTATGATTCAGTTTTGGTACAATAGGTTTATCTACAGGTTCCTATTAGTTAACTTATAGTGCTTTGTAGTTCTTGAATTCTTCAAGATCTGTTATCCTCTCAATAGCTCCTTTAATGGTAAACACCTTCATCTTAGAAGGCAGCGTGTTTCGCAATAAACACCTTTTGCTCAGTAGGATTATAGAATATATACCCTAAACTTACTTTAGGATATCCCACAAATTTGAACTTGTCAAATTTTGTCCCAAACTTATCCTTTTGAAACTTTTTCACATAAGTTGGACAACCACTTATCTTAACATACTTAAGATTAGGAATCCTCCTTGTCCATAACTCTTATGGAGTCTTGGGGACGGATTTTGTGATTACCTTTTTCATAGATATGTAGCCATTTCTATGATATTACCCAAGAAGGATACTGGAATGTCAGTAAAAATCATTATTACCACACCATGTAAGATTTTTCCTTTTAGATACATCAATCTATTGCGTATCAGAAGGCGTCCATTGTTAGAAAACCATTTGAGATGATCTAGAAACTTATTGCACAAGTATTTATTCCTTGATCTAGTCAAAAAATCTTAATACTTTTCAATTAGTTTCACTTCTGAATTCTTTAAACCTTTCAAATGATTTAGACTTGTATTTCATAAAATACAAATATTCAACTCTTTAAATGATCATCTCCTTTTCTTATACTAGTTTGTTTAATTTGCAAATATTTTTTTCACGTAAGTTAAGTACACAAAGTCCATTAAGTAATATTCATGTTCTATACAAAGCATTATTATTATAAATAGAACAACAATTGTTCTTAAATATAATACCAAAATTTTTGTTATCCAACATCAAAATAGAAATAATGTTTTAACGAGAACTAAAAAACAATAACAACTTATTAACTTAATAGACTTGGCCGTAGGAAATGCTAAACTGTAAGTTCTTATGGCTAGTGCAACAACCTTTGCTTCATTTCCCATACATATGATTACTTATCTTTGTTTAGCTTTCTACTTCTGCTTGGTCCCTTCCTAAATCTATATTTATGAGAACCAAAGCCGGTATCCAATACTCAAGTAGAACCTTGACTTAAAGAAAAAATTATTTCAATCATCAACAAAACTGTATTTGTAACCGAAGCTTCACTAAGCTTCTTTGGTTAGCCTTTGCAAGATTCTTCTCACAGTTTCCTTTCTAGTGTTTTGGCTTTTTCAGTGGAAGCAAAATCCTTTGCTATCTGTCTCAATTTTGTTCTTATTATCCTTTATTTTTACCTTCTTAGAATCGTTCTTCTTTTTAGAAGATCCTTTGGCCCCTACCAGTAAGGCTTGGTCTTTGTTGATTAGAAAGTGACTCTCAACATTTTTCAACATATTAAGCAAATCAGTGAGGCTGATATCTAGCTTGTTCATATGAAAAATTCACAACAATTGTGATAGGAGTCCGGGAGTGAGTGCAAGATCATATCTTGGGTCAACTCTCCATCCATGAAAAAACCTATTATCTTAATTGTTCGATCAAATTGATCTTGTTTAAGACATGTGTCTATACTGTAGTGTCGTTGGTCATTCTAGATCGGAAGAGCTCCTTAGATATCTGATATCTATTAGTCCTACTTTCTTCACCATCAACTACTTGACGTGCAGGAGTATAGTAGGAGCATCTATAGTTTCATGTTGACGCTGAAGCTCGTTACTCATGGATGCGAGCATGATGCATTGAGCCAGCTGTACATCATCTTGCCACTTTCTAAAAGTAGCAATGTCTTCCTCAGAGGCAATGTCTGCAACCATTGCAGGGATATGCATATGAAGGATATAAGATAGCTTTTCAGCCGTGAGAACTATTCTCAAATTTCTTAACCAATCCTTTTAATTCGGTCCGATTAATTGGTATCTAATATGCTTCGCAGTGATAGTAATTTAGACATTATAAAATTCTGTAAATGAATTTGTACTTAACAACATTTTAGCATACATATTAATTACCAAAATAAATTATGTGTTGTTTTAAATTGGTATATCCCACTATTTTCTTTAAACTATATTACCCTCACATATATAGTTTGGCAAAATCTAATTAAAGATTTGTTAGTGAGAATAAGGATCCCATTTCAAATGTATATAACCTTGTTATGACACAACAAACTATATATAAATAAATAGGTAGACAACTCTTATCAATTACATAATCATATAACTCCTTTTATTTTGCCTCTTAAATTATTTTGATCAAGTGGTGGCACATCCGGATCAAAATTATCCAAGTTAAGTCCAACTTAACACTTCTGGGAGCTGTCATTGACACTCCTAAATTAACCACACTTTCACTTCACAATTTATAATAATTATCACAGTAGCAAGTAAGGATCGATCCCACAAAGAGTAAAGTTATTTTAGAATTATTTAACTATTTCAACAGAAAATAAATATGGGGGTTTTTGAAAATTATTTTTAAACTAAGAGAACAATAATTAATGATGAAGTTAACCAAATATTTAAAAACTTCAGTTCTGCAGTTCAGTTTCACCAAGAATAACAATCAATTAATCAAGTTATTATTATTCTTTCTTAAGTGAAACTATTAGCCCTAGAAAACAATAAGGGCTGTTATCCGAAATACTCCGTAGATAATCACTGTATGAAACAAGCTCTCCACCAGATTCTAACTAGCATACAACCTAGAACAAGCTCTCTAGATTTAATATGATAGAAGCATTAAGAAATAGAGAATTAGGCTAATCCAAGCAACAAACACATAAGCTCGATTTGTTTAACTTGTTTTTTGATAATCTTAGCAATACACAAATGCTTGTCCACAGTTAGTATTACCAAGTTGCTACTTATGATGAAGACGGACATCAATTACACGTAATACCAATCTTAATCTAGCAGATGATAATGATCAAATTAACTCGATTGGCCATATCAAATTAATTAGATCAATTAGCATGAAATCAATGAAAACCGATTATCATAAGAAATTTCACACAAGAAGGAATAAATAATAATACTAAATTAATTAATTACTTGTAACAAGGATCCACCTCCCTTTAGAACTGAATGAAAAGAACTAGCCTGACATGCTCTTGAGTCTGCACTCCAATAAATGATAGTTGACAATTGAATGAATAAAACCCTGACTATCATCCTCTATTTATAGTGCTAGACAAGTCCATAAATCCTATGAGAAGTAGAAATCCAAATCCTAAAAGGAATTACAAATCATACTAATGTCCATAAAGAAATAAAATCTAATTTGCAAATAAATCTTAGTCTAAAAGAAATCCTAATTACAATAGAATTATAAAAACTAATTTTCTAGAATCCAAAAATCAGATTTGAAATTGGAATTAAATCCCACAATTGTCATGTGCTTAAACTCCTTGCCGCGTGAAAATAAGCTGAATCCAAGTCCATTTATGATACTAATTATTAAATCCTTGATCTGCTAGGAATCCCGTAAACCTCCTCCAATTTATTTCCAAAATCACGGATGTAGACACTCGAAATTTTATTTTCCTGTTACTAACTATGCAGGAGGGCAAAAATGTCTTTTTTACACTGCTGAGATAACCCTGGAGGACCACAACATCAGTTCCAACCCCAGAGATAACCCCGGGAGATCAAGTTCAATACTCAGAGTCAACCTCGGGAGGTCAAGCCAACCTCAGAGATAACCATGAGGATATCCAGAGTCAACTGTATGATAATCTCAGAGATAACCCTGGGAAAAGACCGCTAGAACTGCGCCAAAGTCAGAGACAACCCCAGAAGGGGAAAAATGGTTATTTTGCCAACTCAAACCCAACTTAAATCAAATAAACTCATTTCAACTCAAACTTCTTCAAAAGAAGTCCCACAAGAACCATATCTAAACTTTCAAGTGCAAACAACGCAAAACAGCTCAAGGGACTGCATGACGGAGACCCAGAAATGCTATTTCAGTCATGGACCCATCTTCCTGGAATTATAAAGGGCAAATCCTATGTCATTACATAGCTCTCAAAATGAGCTTTCCAAAATGGTATGTCACGCTTCCATCGGACTCCCGGATTAAAATTTATGAAGGTTCAAGCGAACAGCGCGTTGTTCGAGTGCACGTTCTTCGAGACGGCAGCACCTCCAGAGCTCAGGGCACCCCAGGTTTCCGCAGGTCAACCTGCGGCTGTGGATCCCCCCTCTATAAATAGAGGGATTGGGGTGGCCATTTTAAGAAGAAAGAAGGCGAGGAAGCCCTACCACATTCACTCCATACACACTTCTATAGTTATAAAAAAGGGAAAAGGCGAGGAAACCCTGTCCATTTTACTCTGTACACACTTTAAACTGAGTGCTTTCTTTTTCTAAGCACTTATGAGCTTGGTTTTTTGCTATCATACTGAAATATAACCAGTGAAAACTGAGTATTCATTCTTCAAAAGCTATCTGAAGTCTTCTTTGGCAACCTATTGTAAGATATAGCAGATTTTTAAGCTTTTTCTCAATTTCGTACACCCACACTTAATTATTCACGTTGAGAGTCGTGTTGTTTATGTATGCCTGGATCGTCGATCCGTGGCTTTAATTGCTTATATATATATATATATATATTATTGAACTATGCTTCGATTGAGCCCGAATATAATATTTGGAGCGTTTACTACTTTTATATATATATATACACTTATATATATACTTATATATATATATATATATAAGCGATAAACGCACCGGATGTCATATCCAGGACCTGCCTGGAGTTCACTTCGTGGGAGTTGATTGTCTATATCTATATATTTATAGCTTTTATATATATATAACTGTTTTACCTGCCTGCGGGTTAGAGTTGCCTAAATCTGGCTATTTCTCACTTTAACCGGTTCATAGTGACTAAACTGGAACCGTTAAATCTGGAGAGCTCAGATTTATTCAAATCTAGTTCGTTTTCTAGCTTTTGCACATATTGCATTATCATGTGAGCCTAGGAATCATGTGATCACAGATTCAGTTCTTGAATCTAGATTCGGTTCCCGTGATGGACATTTTCAGCTACAGCCAGCTTGTAAATTATTCACGGTGTTTGAATTTCCATAGATGGCTTTCATGCCCACAAGGAGTTTGGCACTGCTATGTATCTTATTTTCTCGAAGATGCTTCACATCTCAAAAATAATAAAAGAAATCAAGCCGAACAGATAAAAAAATGGAAGTATCAAAGGCCTCAATTACTATTAAGCATAAGGGTTTGAAAAATCACTGTCATATCTCGTTAAAATTGAACTTTTATACAAAATTCAAACCCTTTGTATATAGGTGCAAACGATTCATAACACTACTTCCAGAAAATTGCACATGGACCTACACACATACACATTCAGATAAAAGTTTAAATTGAAAAGTGGCGGTAACCGTGTTATCACGGATGTCGGGGGGTGCCTAACACCTTCCCTCCACATAATCAAGCCCTCGGACCTTAACGAATTTTGGTTTTACAGACCAGTTATATAATGTCACATCACTAGGTCTATGTGCAAACCATTTCTCGGTTGGGTTGGTGCAACCATTTAAAAATACCAACTGGCGACTCTTATAGTCAAATCGTCGACATATACATGTCGGACCTTTTAAAACTTGTTTTTTTAAACAAATCTCACCTAACATGAGAACACCAAAAGACAAGAACAGAAAGGGACGAATAAAAATCCCGACGTCGATAGGTGGCAACTCCGCTGGAGACTCCAAATAAGAGGGCTTAAGCCGCTATTCAAGCTTTTCAAAAAACTTTTATCTGCTTATGTGTGAATGACGCATTTACATTGAATGGATGTATAATAATGCTTTATTTACTGCACTTTAGTGCTTCGCACCATATCTATCTGTGATATTAGTGCTTTGCACATGTCAACATTTTCATACGGTGAGACGCGATGTATATGAATGTATGTTGTGTGATTCCTCCACCAGGAGGCTAACCCATCGGTGTTTGATTACTGAACTCGTCGAGAGACTAATTCCATAAGGCTCAAGAAAGGCACCACCAAGATTTGCTCTAGTTGAAAGATCAGATTAACTTCCCATCGAGTAAATTGTGATGATCTGGGGACCTTCATGCCGAAAAGCCACGAAAGTAGCCTAAGATAGGTCAGCCTCTGATAAACCAAATACGGAGGGAAGTCTCTTCATACCTTCCCATTTCAATTACCTGTAATTTCAATTACTTGTAATTTCAATTCCATGTCAATTTCAATGTAATGGAAAATATAAAGGAGAATGTGAACATGCATTCCTTTTTCATATCAAGACCTGTCTTGCACTACAAGGAAAAGACTTATCTCTAACAGAATTTTCCCTCGAAAATAAGCCTATTCAGTCGGAAATAGGTTATTCCCGATGGAATATTCCGTCAGAAATTCGGTCATATATATACACATCGAAGATACTATCCGTCACAAATTCCGTCGTACCTATTCCGTCACAAATTGGACGAAACTTTTCGTCGAGTATAAAATTCTTTATTAACCTATTTCTGACTGAACTGAAAGTGTGCCCCAATACGGCAACTCAAACCATATGGGCAAGTGTGTCCAATTATGAGTCTTCTCGTACCGGGCTGCTCTCAATTTACTATTTTCCTTCCCCGACAAAGGAAAATCAAGCTGGTTCAACCAGCCCAAGACCTCACAGCCTGACAGTCGACCAACACCCCCCTTCTTCTCTGTCTTTCTATTGAGCTGTGCAATCATATTTCTGTAATTGTGATCAAGAGGCAAGAATCTACGAGCAGTTCCAAATAAACTACATTTCTGCCCATGCTACAACTGGTTGCCTTGCACATCCCCCATACACACTGGATATGACAGCTTCCCGTGAGTTGAACAACCACTAACCATCCCAAGAGTCGAAAAGTCAGTGATAGTCCATAACAGGGTTGCCTTCATCACAAAATTCTCGCATATCGATTTATCATACGTCTGGACCCCTGTCTCCCACAACATCTTTAGTTCATCCACTAACAGTCGAAGGTACACGTAAATGTCTTTTTTAGGACTTTTATCCCCCGAAATGAGTAAGGTCAAGAATAAATACGGATCCCTCATGCACATTGACGGTGGAAGATTATAAGCGACCATAATGACTGGCCAAACTGAGTACAACTGGCTAAAATTATTAAAAGGGCAAAAGCCATCAGTAGCCATGCCAAGCCTAACATTCCTAACTTCTTTCGCAAACTTAGGATAATTTGCATCAAATCTCTTCCATTCATCTCCATCCACTGGGTGAGTCAGCTGACCAGGCACGACATCCCATGTTCGATGCCAACTCATATGTTGAAATTTGATGAGACGACATGAATAGTCGGTTGAAGCCTCTATGAAGAGGAAAGTACCGTAAGATCTTTCTGGGAACATGTTTCTCTTTCCTCCCACGTTTTGTCTCCTTGTAGCGCGGTAAGCTGCATATATCACAATGTCCCTTATCTTTGTCCTCCCCATAGTATAACATGCAATCCTGCTCACAAGTATCAATTTTCTGATAGCCCATATTTAACCCCTTGACCATCTTCTTCACTTTGTAATAATTAGCAGGAAGAGTATGGTCCTTGGGTAAGAATTGTCAAACTATAGTAAGCAAATCGTTGAAACCTCTCTCAATACAATCGTGCTCATTCTTGAAGTGTAGGAGAATCATCACTACAGAAAGCTTGGTGTCCGTATCATTTCCTGGATACAACACGACCCCAGATTCAGATAGCAACACGTAAAAGGCAGCATCTGTATCATTTGACACTTGTTTAGCACTGCTTAAAGAAGGCTCATTTTCAGCCTAGTCAATATTAGTAGGGCCATAAGCATCGACTAACATCTCCACTGGATCATAGTTTTCGACGTTTGAATCCTGTAGAATTAGTTATTACACAATATTTTCAATCACTTTTGATTCCACGTGATGAGTCCATACGAAGTACCTATCCACAAATCCATGGGGAAATAAGTCAAATTTAATCTCGTCAACTTTCTTGCAAATCAAGTTTTTACACTTGACACACGGGCATCGCATCTACCCGTTTAGATCATCCATATGTTCTATTGCTTTGTTCAAGAAATCTGACACCCCAACACGATAAGCTGAGACTAATCCCCTCCCATCACTGGGTATCCTACTAAGACATCCAACCCGATAGGGTGATATTTTTAACTACACAGAAGACGCATTCAGTTAATTTAGATATTCATACATGAATTAGATTTACCTAGTATCTCCACTCTAGATGACAGGGGTAAGTCTTCTATCCCGTTATTGGATGCGTCTCGTCACTAGTGCCAACACGTTGAGTACGTTTCATGAGTTTCAAGAAAATTTTGGCAGCACCTCCTCATGGTCTCCAAGCACACGAAATAGACTAAGATAACTTAATCTAAGTATGCACTTGAAGAACATATATAGATAACTGTCAAAAAATCCTCAAAACAACAAAAACGTACCGTTTTGTATTGGCACCAACCTAAGTGAGAGACATAACATCCAGTAACAGTCCCAAACTAGGGACTGTTCGACATTCACTCTTACTGAGTGAATGTCAAACGGGTTTCTAAGTTCCAAAGTATAGTATATATTATTGAGTGTATTGAAGATTAAAGGGAGCGTATTATTGAGTTTATTAAAAATTGTGGCAAACTAAGCAAATGATACATAGTTTATTTTTCCAATGATAAACTAAGTAAGTGGTACTTAGTTTATGAGAATTGTTATTTGGAATCTATAGAGACTACTGTTCGACATTCACTCCTACTTGTCAAATGAGTTTCTAAGTTTTATAGCGATTCTTAATTTGTAATGACTATTAGGAGAAGAGTGAAGGACTTTCTTTGTATGAGAGTTCGACATGCTTGATTGCATTAATAGTACTCAAGCTGGTTTCTTGGCGACAAAAAAAAAAAGGGGTCGTAGTTCCTGTTTGTGTCCTATACTCGAATAATAAAGTTAATTGAATTACTGCGGACATTCCTTATTGTTCCATCATAACAGATGACAACATCCCGAAGGAGTTCCATTAAGCTATTGAAAAAAGTTTCAGGTTAAACAACCCTATAGATGAACGAACGAACACTTCTCTGCTAGGAATAAATCATCTCCCTATATGGGTCCAATCCATGACATAGACAACTTCTCACCACTCCAAATTCCTCAGATGGGTAGTTCTCATAGAAAAAGAGGTGAGACGTTCTGTGAGAACTACCCATCTGAGGAATTCGGAGTGGTGAGAAGCTGTCTATGTCATGGATTGGACCCATATGGGGAGATGATTCATTCCTAGCAGAGAAGTGATCGTTCGTTCATCTAGAGAGTTGCTTAACCTAGAACTTTGTTCAACAACTTAATGGCACTCCTTTAGGATGTTGTCATCTATTATGATGGACCAATGAGGAATGTCCGCAGTAATTCAATTAACTTTATTAATCGAGTATAGGACACAAACAAGAACTACGACCCATATTTTATTTAATTGGTGTCGAGGAACCGATTGGAGTATTATTAGCTGCAACTGCTATGTCTAACCCTGCATACAAGGAAGTCCTTGACTCTTCTCCTAGTAGTCATTACTCATAGGCGAGAAATATTCACTTCCAAATTAAGAGATGTTATGTATGATAACAGTCGAAAAATCCTCAAAACAAAAAAAAACGTACCGTTTTGTATTAGCACCGACCTAAGTGAAAGACATAACATCCGGTAACAGTCTTAAACTGGGGACTGTTCGACATTCACTCCTACTAAGTGAATGTCAAACGGGTTTCTAAGTTTCAAAGTATTGTACATTATTGAGTGTATTGAAGATTAAAGGGAGAGTATATATTATTGAGTTTATTGATAATTGTGACAAACTAAACAAATGCTACTTAGTTTATTTTGCCAATGAAAAATTAAGTGAGTGCTACTTAGTTTCTGAGAACTGTTATTTGGAATATATATGGAGACTACTATTAAATTATTTTATTTTATTTTATAAAATTAATTTAATTGTATTTATTACTTTATTTAATTGTATTTATTATTTATTACATTATTTCATTTTATAAAATTCAATTGTATTTATTATTTTATTTTATTGTATACAATTTAATTATATTTATTATTTTATTTTATTTTATATTATTTTTAATATTTTTATGAAATTAAATTTAATTTGTTAAAATTAATTTATTTTAAATTATTTAAATTTATTTTATTTTATTTTATTTATTTTTTTAATATATTTTATTGGATTGTATTTTATTTGTATTATATCTAATATTTTTAAATATTTTTTATTGAATTTAATTAATTTATTATATTAAATTATTTACTTTATTTTATTTTATTTTATTTAAATTATTATAATTTATTATTAGTTTTGTATTTTATTTTATTTATCTTATTTTTACTCATATTATATTATATTATTTAATTAAATTTATTTATTTATTAGATATAATTTAAGTTCTAATTCATTTAGTAACTTATTTTATTTTATTTTATTTTATTTCATTTCATTTCATTTTATCTTAATTATCTTATCTTATGTTATTTAATTTTATTATTTTATATTATATTATCTTATATTTTATTATTTAAATTTATATTATTTATAATATTATTTTATTTTATTTTATTTAATAGTACAAAGCGTAAGTAAACAGTACTTAGTTCATTTTAGTATTGGAAAATTAAGTAACATATTTAAATAGTTACATGCGCCCACAAAATTTGCAATTGAAGAATTCTGACATAATTTTCGTCGGAAATATCAAATATCATTGTTACACTGTAAACATACACTGTAATAAGCTGCAATTGCATAAAAAAGCTGCAATTAAACTAGAATAACAGAAGCTGCAATTGCAACAACATTTGCACAAAATAAAGAAGCTGCAATTGCACAAAATATTGGACAGAAATAATCCCAATTTTCAGCAACAACATTTGCAGAACACAAACAATGCCTAGCTATTTCAGTAACAATTCGACTGCAGTCCTAATTTCATCAAGCACACGAAATTAAGGTCCAATGTTGGACATAAATTAAGCACACGAAATTAAGGTCCCAATTTCATCAAGCACACGAAATTAAGCAATAAGCACAATATTGGACATAAAATACACAATTTTTTTAGGGAAAAAATTAACCCTAAATATATAATATTGGACATAAATTAAACAAACCTTAGTTTAAAGTTTGTAATCCAACTAAAGAGGAGAAAGAGGTGGACTGCAGAGGTTGGGAGGTGGACGGCGGCGGTAGCTAGCGGCGGCGTTGGTGGCATTCGGTCCGGCGAGCTAAGGCTGACAGTGAGAGTGGGAGAGTGGGAGAGATGAGAGTGATGTTGTAAGACCCCAAATTTTATGAAATGAAAGTATTCAATTTTCCTATAATTATTATGTTATTCAGTAAATGGTTAAATTGATAAAAGGTTAAAGTTAAGGGTGATATGTGAAAATTTTTCAAAGTAAGTAAGTTGTCATAAAATAATCGGTGGTAAAAATAATGCGATGTCTGGCGTGGTTGCATAAGTAGCATACGGTATTGATTATTGATGCTTACGTGAGAAGTCACTCGATTATACTCAATTATTGCTACGATGAATTGATGCATCATATCTCTCATATTATTGATTCAATTGTTGTCACAGTATCATCTACATAATATGTTATATTATTAAATCAATAATTGAGGCGACAAAGTTATTCATATTATTATTTGCAATATTGACAATGTCTAGAAGTTACATCGAGGAGAGGTTAGATAATCTAATGCGGCATAATAGGGAGTAATCCTTATCGGAAAGCCCCTCTTTCATTATTTATTATTATGTTGGAATATATCACATGCATACGGATTCGCATGACTGGTTCCATTCTTTATTATTACATTGGAATAACACACGCCGGGTGCGGATTACGCATGACCTGGTGAATTCTTTTGTTATTCCATTATTTATTATTCTGTTCGAATAACCTATCTGTGTGGACTACGCATGCATGGTGAATGATCCTTCGTATTCATTCCTTATTAAATTGTGGAAATGATCTTTCTACGTGGTTTACCGCATGGCGGGTGAAAATTCATCTGCAGTTTCATAATTTTTTTAACCCTCAAAAATTCTGGAAAAATTTGAAATGATAATTTGTTGAGTTTTCTAGATTGTGTCCAAAAATGGCAATTTTTGGATGCATAGATTAGGAGTTATGAATTTTATGGGAAAAGACTATTTTAAAAGTAAAGCCTTATAACTCCTTGTGGTTAACTCCAAAATTGGTGAAATTTTTATTGGGAGTACATGTATATAACAGGAGTATACCCTGTAAATTTTAGAATTTTTGGACAAAAGTACAATTTATGATAAATATCTAAATATTCGGTAGTTTTGGCCCTATGAAAAATAGTACATGAATTTTAAAAATTCTGAAAAAAAATATATGTTCAATATGGGACTATATTCTGCTAAATCCCAGAAAAGAATAATTTTTGGGACTGATTTGGTATTTTTCATGAAAATGGTTTAATTATGAATATATGAATTAAATATGTTATGTGAAGTTAAAAAATTGGTAAAATGGATTTTATGGTTTGGGAATCCTATATAAGGTATATGTAGATTTTTGATGAGGAATTTGATCATTAGTGATGAAATCTTATGAGTATGGCATTTTTGAATGATTAAAATGCATTATTTGGTAAAGTGTAAATAATTAAAATAAATTGTTTATAAGTTTAAGAAGTGATTAAAATATTGTTATAATATTAATAATATTAGATTATGAGTTTATTAAGTGATTGATAAACTCTGGATAAATTTAAAGTTTTTAGTATTTATCCTTGTTTTCGTTTGATTAATGCTTATATTATTTTCATCATCCTCATGCTTATATTGTGATGAAAGTCATTTGTGGCTTACGTGCATAGATGGACTTGGTATAATTATAACCAGGGATCATTCGGTATAATCATGACCCATAATGTTACAGATGATTTGGTAAAAGTCCTCATTGGCCTGTAGTGCATTGAGGGACAGTTGTTGGTATGATTATGACCAGGAATTATTCGGTATAATCATGAGCGTTGATGAAAACACGATTATCCTTGGCCCGTAGTGTTAGAGTTTATGCCCTAGAGGCCAATTATTTGATATAATTGCTTAACATTTTGATATTATATTTGATTGAATAAATATATGATTTTATTATGGTTTTATTTCTTTGCGTAATATAATTGTTAACATAATAAAATTCCTTAGAATAGTGATACAAATTATATAGTTTCAAGTATGTGACTTGAACATGAGATTATATATTACCATTAGTATCAGTGTTCTTAAATGTCCCTAGTCGAGTATCATTGTTGATGGGACAACAATGATGCATTGAGACTAGTATGTGGATTGTTGATGACCAAATCTCATTGGTCATAAATATATGAGATATTAAGTCGATGCATAGGTACATGTTTGAGAACGATGTCTTTGGATGGACCCACCATGAGAATTCTATATGGAGCATTATGCGAAGTGTTATTAGCAATTCTCATAGTGACAATGATGTAATGGTCCTCCGAGGCTGAAATCGCTATATTACTACTACGAGAATTTATGTACTTTGATATCATCAAATGTCACCTTTAATAGGGTGGACTATAAAGGTGATTATTGGGTTCATCATTAATCGTGTGAGAAATATGAGTGATCTAGATGGAATTTAACCATCCTATATATTATGGGTGATATCCATAGGCCTCTTGATTGAGTAGGACTATGAAATGCATGGCCATGCTCAAATAGTGATTTGTTTCATATAGTCTACTCATTGATCAAGAAAACTCAGATTAAATTATGAAGAGTATGACACATTCCATGACTCGAGTTTAATCTAGGATATTAAGGTTAAAAGGATTAAATTACATTGAAACATTGGTCACGAAAAGGTTGCATCGAATCATCGATCTTATTATTACTTGGGTAGCGGTGATACATTACTAGATGCAGCTCTTTGTTTATAATTTTATAATATGATTTTAAAATTATTGCCAACGTAATAATAACCTATAGGGTCACACATAGAAACGTTATTTAAAGGGAATTAATTTAAATTTTAAGGATTTAAATATATTAATATGATTAATAGTATTTAAATCACAATTTAAATTAAAAGGATAATTGTATATATGTATATTAATTAAGTAAGACTTAATTAAGATATATATATATATATATATATATATAAATTAGGATTTTATAAAATTAGGTTTTGATTTGATTAATTCCTTTTAACTACTATATATATGATATATAGCGACTACTTAGGGTAATATATCATAATTGAAAAACCCTAGCCGCTCTTAGAGAGAGACTAGAGAAAGCAGTTTCAAAATCCATTCCTTTTGGTGGCTAGTACCACAAGTCCTTCTTATTGCGAGAATCGTTTGACGGTTTGATGCGGCGTTCGATGTGGATACGTAGAGAGCGCAATCGGTTTGTATTATGCGTTAGAGATTCGAGGCGATCGGTTTTGATTCTCGGTTTTGTTTATATCTGGTATAATCTCTAAACCTCTGAATTAATTGATTTTCGCATGGATCCTGTTTTAGGGTTTCGAAAATTGCTTTAAAATTTTAATTTTCGCTGTGCGTTTCTGTGCCGAAGCCCAACACGTAGTGCATGGATAATTCGTGGTCGTGATACGAATGAATATCCTTGGCTTGTAGTGCAGGGATGATTCGATGATGTGGTTTATTTATTAAGCTGAGTCTCAGCGATAAAGTTGATGAAAAACTTTTAATTTGTAGAAGATAGTAGATATCATGCTCTACTTTACTCTTCTAAAATACAGTTGCATGTCTTTGGCCTAGAGTGGAAAGATGAATTGTTAATGAATATCTTTAGCCCGTAGTGGAAAGATGAATTTATTAGTATGATTATGGACATGAATTGTGATTTGGTATAACCATGGTCTTTGATGTTTCAGGTAAAGACAGGTGATGAAAATTATCTTCGTCCTGGGTGGGAAAAGGAATTTAGAGCCGCAATTATGATTATGAGTTATTCAACTGATTGTGGACAGGAATTGTTGATTGATGTTTCAGGGATAAAACATTGTTGTTCGATTTTTAACGTGGAGAAGACAATAGACTTTATGGTCTATTTGACTCTTCTAATGGATTGCTCGTTCCGCTGCAACTATGGTTGAAAAGTTTTATTATCTACCATATGTTCTAAATCTCTGATTTATTACTGATGAAGGCTATTGATAATTTAATTATCTTTAGTCATGATATTCTTTCTTGGGCTAGTTGTGCTCACCCTTTTGCTTCACAATTCCTTTCAGTGTAATAAGAGTGTAATGGGATTGAATTGCGGAGGTATGTGAGGATTAGAGCGGTGGTCTATAATTTGTTGAGGTTCTCCTAAAGCAGTGATGAAAATAATTTCATTGAGAACTTTAAGATAAGTGTGTTATATTTTATATGACATTTAATAGTTATATTTGGTGAATCAAATAGGGTGAGGCGAACCCAACTTTGGAAGAGTGTTTTTGCCACTATCAGGCAAGATGTCTAATAACATACGACTTAGTGTTATCATAAGACAGGGTTGTGCTCATCCACTTGCTGAGTATATCTACGAGCACTACCTATATGATCTTGGAGTTTGGTTGAAATAAAATTTTCAATTGCAGACAGTGGAGATAGTTATATGCCAAGAGAAGACTCACCATTAGAAAGAACATGATAGTAATCTTCTCATTTTTCTTTGGGGTCTATTGGGTCAAAAAAGGATAATTCTGTGGACATATGATATCTATCATAACCTAGACGCATGGCCTCCCATGTACGAAGGTTTCCTTGAGCACTTCCCAAAGATTTTAATTTCTAAAATAGTTTTTTACTGTACTTTTATGTAAAGTACCATTGTAAGGTTATGGTCGAGGCACCATGAGAGTTACATACATTTGTATTAAAACTCACAGTTTAACTGTGGTCGTATTCTGTACGACAGTTCAATAGTTGTATAAATGAAGTTTGTATTTGATTTTTATAGTGTGATATCTGGCGACTCAGAATGGGTCGTGTGGACCTATTTTGGGGGCGTCACAGATGTGCAGAGAGAGGGTGGTGCAGAGAGAGGGAGTAGGTGCAGAGAGAGAAAGAGTGAGAGAGTAAGGATAGAGAAAGAGAGAAATGAAATGAGGGAGGCGCTGAAGAAGACGCTGCTAATTAGGTTTTAAAACTTATTTCCAACAAAATTTCTGTCGGATATACTTCTGTCGGACATAGGTTATCCTTGACGGAACTTCCCTCGGAAATAACCATAGTTAAAATCAAACTTAAGCAGCTCAAGGGAAACTTGGGGCGATTCAGGGCCTTATACTTGACAGTTCCCTCGAGAATAACGTACTTCTGACGGAATTAAGGTCGACCAAATTTTTAGTTGAAAATAACTAATTTCTGACTGAATATAGTCAGTCGAGCCTAATTCTGTCGAAATTAATGCTTTTTCTTGTAGTGATGCTATCCTGTCATCAAAACGACTGACATCCATTTTGCAGGAGAACACTAAAACACTCCTAAAAACGGACATATTACATAGCATATAACATTTCCTCGTTTTCCCAGACTAAACTACATAGTCTTTTTGTAGGGAAATAATTGGTCCCGTTACCCGTTCAAAGTCCAAAAAAGGCACTAAGCCCACAGTCAGACATGGCTACAAGTGCCTAACCTGATCCTATTCCTATCTCTCATGAGGAGTTCGAAGGATGAAGGAATCAGATAGCAGAATTGGCTGTCTTTCTAAAAGAACAAAGTAAAAACACTCGGGGCCAGACAATGCTTACTCAATCAGAGTCATTCACTTGAGGGGCAGTCAGGGTATTAACAGAAATATGGAAACCCAGATACCTGAACCTCATTCCAATAAAGGAACCAACAAAACCCCTGAAATCACAAAACTCAGGGATGATCGAGAAACTGGGGATATAAAAAAGAAAGTCCAACAAATGGAGGAAACCATCCGGTCAATCAAGGGGATTGGAAACTATGAAAGTGTAACCTATTTAGATCTCTGTATATTCCCAGGGGCTCGATATCCTGACAAATTCAAAGTCCCAGAGTTTGAAAAGTACAATGGGGCAGGCGATCCGATCCTATATCGCTTTGAAAGTATATATTAATGTAAATGGGTCTTATCTTTGAAGATGAAAGCCTCAGAATGCAACTTTTCCAAAAGAGTCTCACTGGAGAGGCTAAAGCCTGGTATGCCCAACTTGACAAAATCCACAATTGGGAAGAATTGGCCCACGCCTTTCTAAATCAGTACAGTTTTCAGTCACAAATGGCACCGGATCGATACCAAGTGACTAAAGTCAAAAAGCAGAGTACTGAGACTTTTCGAGAGTATGCCCAAAGGTGGAGACGTCTGGCAACGCAAGTCATTCCATCAATGATAGAAACTAAAATGGTGATGACTTTCATAGACATCCAAGAGGCACCTTACTATGATAGGATCCTAGCTGGAATAGGAAAGCCATTTTCAGAGATGGTCAAACACGACGAAATGGCAAAGATGGGCCTGAAGGCAGGAAAGATTAAAGATTTCCCTACCTTGCAAGCAGTCGCCCAACATATATAGATTGGCAAGTATGCGAGCGATCCTAAGAGGGTACCAGATAAAGGAAATGAAGATGTATCCCTCATTTTACAAGGGGCAAGCTAGGAGACCAACTTATAGTCCCCCCATTTGGAAAAAGCAAGACAATCTGCCATTTCAACAATAGTCTACATTCAATCGATGCCAGGATAGAAAGAGAAAATTTGAAAGAACGGAAAATCGAGTGTTCACTCTACTGGGCGATTCCCTTGAAAATGTACTGGCGATGTTAATGGATAACAAGAAAATTACCAAATTCGCTCTACCTCTGGAACCAGGGAGCAAAAGATACAATCCAAGCCAGAGATGTGCTTACCACTCGGGGTCTCCAGGACACGACACACAAGATTGTTGGTCCTTAAAACATAAAATTTAGAATCTGATTGAAAGTGGCAGTATTGTGGTCCAACAACCTGACCAACAAAATGTCAACACTAACCTTTCGTTGCAGCATGATACGGAGGGAGTAAACATGATCGAGTCAGGAAGCGCTGAAATTTATCCAAATCGTAAGTACATGCGAATGATGGAGGAATATCCCCAAAGGCACAGAACAAACGTCCTAGAGTGGGAAAACTCGAAGGAGGGTATGACAGTAATGCAAAAATTAGAGACGATCTAGAATCAAGTAAATCTGCTGGCTAAGCTGATAGTGCGCCAACATCAGGATACGAGGCAATTTTTCACTCAAATATCAGAAAGCCAAGAGGAAAAAGAGGTTAACCATAATGCAAGCCCATATCTCTCCATGATGAGCTAACTAAATGAAGTAGATCAAAGCAGGATGAAAGGACAAGAAAAGGGGATTGATAAAATTTCTAGAAGATCTCGCCAGCGGAAAAATTGCTCGGGGGAATGCGAATTCTCAAAGAAAAAAGATCAAACAACCTCCACAAGAGGCCAAAAATTCACCTCTTTGAGCAAATCAAATGAAGAAATGCTACACTTTTTGATAAGCGAAGGAAGGATTACTGAGTTTCTACCTCCTATAAATCCCAAGATAAAGAGTTATGAGTCCACTAAGATATGTCTCTAACATTCTGACTCACCTGGACATGCGACTGAGGAATATTGGTCTTTGCGACATAAAATCCAGAATCTCATTGAAAATGAAGAGCTGAAGAAAGAGTTCTCCATGACCAGAAAAGGCGAAAAGGAAATAAAAAGCTTAAAATGTCCACTCGAGACAGGCAATTCAAAAGAGGGGAAGGCTATGAGCACCAATCCTGACAGAACACAAGGTGGACTGATCCTAATACAAGGAATGATAGAGGAGACAAGGGAATCCCCAAAGGAGATTCCTCCGCCAACATCAAACATCCTGTGACCCAAAGATAGCAATCACGTTCCTGATTTTATCATCCTGGATGATGAGGAAGAAATACTGATCCTTTCCAAGGAAGAAGAAGCCAAAAAGGAAAGTTCTTTGCATGAAATGTAACAATAGTTCGAGGGAGATTTCATGGTCGAATCCTCTCAAGCCTAGGAAAAAAAGGGAAGGGAACAGATGAAGAAAAAGGTGGTGAGGTTGTCAGGGAAACCAACCCATCGAAAAATTATTAAAAGGTCATACCTTTTTGCGATGGGTCCAGTTCCAGCATCCTTGAAGAATGTACCGAATTAAGAAGCGATCAAGTTATAGCCATAAGTGAAGATATTCAGAACCAAGAGGTAACCGCTATTGCGAGCCTGGAAGGAAACATAACCACTGACAACTGGACTATCAGGCCTCAGCTAACCAAGAAGATGTAGATCAGAGGATAAAGTTGGGAGTTCCAGGAGATGTTGGGACGGTATCACTTTCTTCGTAGTATGCCTTTTATTTTCTATATATGTAAATATTGAAAAAAAAAAGCAAAAAATCAAACAATCAAAAAGTCAAAAAAAAAATCAAGCCAGTCAGGTCTCAGCCAAGAGCCTGAACAACGAAAGACCTGATCTCCCCTCATCAATGAGAGTATGTAAGCAGCCATTTATGGTGCGATCAAACCAAATAAAAACCTAAAAAACCCAAACAAACACTTCTCAAACTGTTCAGTTCATCAAGTAGGAACTACGTAGACCTGATCTCCCCTCATCAATAGGAGTACGTAAGCAACCATCAGTGGTGCGGTCTGACCCTCAAAAGAAACATGCAAACCCAAACATCAATCCCAAGACACCAAGAAAAACACTCCAAGTCAGTGACCCATGTTGAGAAGACCCAACAACACTTTAATGTCACTCCATCAAATCTGGCACAAGTCCCAAAAAGTTAGAAACAACGATACACCAAGACAACTAGCAACGAGGACCTTCAGAGAGCCAATACCCTCAATCACAAGTCTTCATTAAGGCTGATTTCATGAACAAGTCAGGAACAATAATTGAGGGCATCAAAGCCCAAATCCACTACCTGTTCACCGTATTGTACAGAGGTAAAAGCCTTTTGCGATCTCGGTATCTTATCAGCCCATCTGTCAAAGCAACTATCCCAGACCACAAGCAAGGTTGGGGCAACTTCAAAATTGGTGACAACACGATATTGGAACCCTTACAACAAGACTGGGGCAATCTCGTAAACAACAATAACTCAACACTGGGGCATTTATCAACCATCCTAAAAAGGAAAATGCACCATTCAGCACCATTAACATGGTCCATCATTATTAGAGCTTTCCTCATATCATCTCACTGGCGATTCAGTATGATCATTTGGTCTTTTCCAATCATACTGTTCTTAGAATGAATAATCCACATGTGAGGTATGACTCTTTCACCTCTTTATGAGCTTTCAGTCTCCATTTACATGCATTAGCGATAATATACATGTTAAGTATTCTTAGAAAAAAGTTTTTACTTAACTTATTATGAATGGGATTAATTCTGATAAGCGTCCGTGGGGCGAGAATCACGGGAACAATTAGAGAATTAAGACTATTCAACCTTTTGATTGGGCACGACATTCTAGGTCAAAATGCTTTTTGGAATAAACTTGACCTCATATTTATGTCTGCACTTTTCAATTGCCCTGACTATTAGTTGTGGGGTATGAAACTATGGCAAAAATAGTGGCAATTGATGAAAAGATAAAAGATAAGTCGTCAGCCTAATGTTTCGAATCGTGGCCTAAGTTGCTCGAGTTATTAAGCTTGAGGGGTGTCTTTACACCTGGTTCCCTAAAGCCATCTGGTTTGGGAGTCATCAGCCTAATGCTCGTTACATTGGGTAACTTAGTGCCTAGAAAAACGAGCATTGAAACAAGAAAAGACAAAACCTGAGTAGATCCGAATCGTGGCATAGGTTATTCGAGTAATTAAGCCCGAAGGGGTGTCTATACACCTGGTGTCCTAAAGCCATCTGGTTTAGGAGTCACCGGCCCAACGCTCCCTACGTGGGTGACTTAGAGCCTAAGATAACAGACCTATCAAACTCAGGCAAAGAAGCAAATAGAGTGATCGCCGGATTCGTCTTGAAGCATGACCTTTATTACTCGAGCCAGTAAACCCAAAGGGGTGTCTTAACACTTAGCGCCCTAAAGCCCTTCGGTTTGGGAGTCATTGGTTCAAAACTCGTTACATGGGTAATTCTGAATAGCCTAAGAAAACGAGACAAGATTAGGTGAGAGAATAAATAAAATTTGCAAAGGCATAGAAATGAAACCCCTGCTAAGGGTTGCGTCACTCATAGTATCTATGTCATATGAAATCAAGTCTGAGAAGAAGAACGTCTAGAGCAAAGATGAAGTATCTCTGATATAGGAAGATAAGTCTTTTAAATCTAATCCTAATCATGCATAATGACCCTGGATGTTTCAATATTTCTTTGCGATTTCATAACTCATAAACTTTTACTTAAAATGCCTTATTCACAAGAGTGTACTAATCCTGACGGCCGAGTCGTCAAGCTTTTGGTGCATTTTGTTCTTTTGATATAAAGGATATTGCTCACTTGGGATTTGGTTAACAAAGAGGGTTTTTTATATGAATCCCCGGCAACAACATGCGAAAGGAATAGGGCATTTTCTGATTCCAGGAAAGGGAATGAGTTTAAGGCTAGATCAAGCCTCTCATCAAATGAAAGGGGAGAACTCCTGCAAGAAATCATGGTGACATAAGCTTGCCCCTACAAAAGAAGGGACAAGAGAGTTATTAACTCTAAAGCAGAAGCTAAAAGGTCTAGCGAATGAAATCCTCATCATCAAATGTGTCAACCTGCATCAAGTCCTCACAAGTCCAGGCCTCTACACCGAAGTTCAAATATGGGCAGCGAAAGAACGGGCTACACCCTCTAGGGATGTCAACGGCACTCCGGTTATCAGTTCAGCCGAGTTGCGAATTAAAAACTCAAGGAAATGGGGCACAAGCACCCAACAACGAAAAAAAACTCCAAATTGCCTCAGAGAGGGTGAGGTAAGTTTTTACTCCAGACAATTTAAAATGTGCATCAACCTAGGACAATAGACTCATAAGGATAAATCTAGATCATCACAGCATGCATGATCTGTACATATGCAAATATACTACATCAGCTTACATCTCCATCAAGGTTTAGCATGCATCTCCAGTAGATTTAAATATATGTGCACGTTAAAAACCTAGATTAGAGAAAAATTTCGTCACAGACATCAGTTGGTATTATAAGCCATTGGCATCAATCCAGCATAATATCAGACGGAGTCTGGTGAAGTAAGCCATTGAATATTACTTTAGCGAAGGTATCAGGAGATCCGGTATTCTAAACCATTGGCATCTATTCAGCGTAACATCAAGACAGTTCAGCGATGAAAGCTTTGTATACCACCGTTCGAGTGGGAATCAAAGTGTTTTGGTGATGTTAGCGTAGTCAACTACCAGCAGCATAGTAGGATCCGTTGTCAAACTACCAGAAGGGTAGGCACCATTTTCAAACTACCAGCGTATACATCGGGAAGTTCTGATGATTTCAGAACGTCATCCCCAATAAAGATGCAGAAAACATCTCAATTTATCTTTATCAAACAGGTATCGACAACACCGACAAAAAGCCAAACCGCTGAAGTCAACACCATCATAGGCATCAGCAATAACTGATAAAGGTAAAGCAATTTACGATGTGCGAAGTGCGATTTGCGATTTACGAAATGAGATGTGCGAGTTGCGATTGGCCAAAAGCGAAGTGCAAAGTGCGAAGTACGAAATGCGATATACGATTTGTGAACTATGATTTGCAAAAGCATTTTTAACATTCATCATAACATGCATTACATTCTGATTTGCATCATTACAAATACCTTGTTATTTTTCAAGTGTCTAGTAATCTTTATCATGTTCATTCCATTGCATTGCTTGAACATGATAAAGAGGGGCATCTGTAGACACTCGAAATTTTGTTTTCCTGTTAGTAACTATACAGGAGGGCAAAAACATCTTTTTTACGCTCAAAAGATAACCCTAGAGGACCAAAACATCAGTTCCAACCACAAAGATAGGCCCGGGAGATCCTGTTTCCAATCCCAGAGATAACCCCGGGAAATCAGTTTCCAACCCCGGAGATAACCTTGGGAAAGTTAGTTCTAACCCTGGAGATAACCCCGAGAGATCAAGTCCAATGCCTGGAGTCAACCTCGGGAGATCAATCCAACCTCAGAGATAACCCTGAGGATATTCAGAGTTAACAACATGACAATCCCAGAGATAACCCTGGGAAAAGACCGCTACAATTGCGCCAAAGTCAGAGACAACTCAACGGACTGCCTAACGGAGACCCAAAAATCTATTTCGGTCATGGTCATTTTTCCAACTCAAATCAAATCAACTCATTTCAACTCAAAATTCTTCAAAAGAAGTCCCACAAGAACCATATCTTAACTTCTGGGCGCAAACTACGTAAAACAACTCAACGAACTACCTAACAGAGACCCAAAAATCTATTTCGGTCATGGACCCATCTTCCCAAATTCAAAAAGACAAATCCTATGTCATTACGTAGCTCTCAGAAAGAGCTTTCAGGAATGGTATGGTACACTTTCATCGGACTCCCAGATTGAAAGTTATGAAGGTTCGAGCAAATAACGCATTGTTCGAGTGCACGTTCATTGAGACGGTGGGACCGGCAGAGCTCGAGGCACCCCGGGTAGCCGCAGGTCCACATGCGGCTCCCCCTATAAATAGAGGGCTTGGGGTGGCCATTTTAAGAAGAAAAAAGGCGAGGAAGCCTTGTCTATTTTACTCTGTACATACTTTAAACTGAGTGCTTTCTTTTTCTAAACAATTGTGAGCTCATGTTTTTGCTACATACTGAAATATAACCAGTGGAAACCAAGTATTCATTCATCAGAAACTGTCTGAAGTCTTCTTTGGCAGCCCACTATAAGATATAACAGATTTTTAAGCTTTTTCTCAATTTCGTGCACCCACACTTAATTATTAACGTTGAGAGTTGTGTTGTGTGTGTATTCCCAGATCATCGATCCGTGGCTTTTATTGCTTTTATATATATATAATTACTTATATATATATATAAGCAGTAAAAGCTCCAAATATTATCGAACTATGCTTCGATTGAGCCCGAATATAATATTCGGGGCTTTTACTGCTTATATATATATATATTTATATTTCAGTCAGGCCTGGAGATCACTTCGTGGCCATTTACCGTTTATATATATATATATAACTGCTTTACTTGCCTGCGGCTTAGATTTACCTAAATCTGGCTATTTCTCACTTTAACCGGTTCATAGTGACTAAACTGGAACAGTTGAAGCTAAAGAGCTCATATTTATTCAAATCTAGTTCATTTTCTAGCTTTTGTACATATTGCATTATCATGTGAGCCTAGGAATCATGAGATCACAGATTCAGTTCTTAAATCTAGATTCGGTTCCCGTGATGGATATTTTCAGCTGTAGCCAGCTTGTAAATTATTCACGGTGTCTGAATTTTCTTAAATGACTCTCATGCCCACAAGGAGTTTGGCACTGCTATATATCTTATTTTCTCGAAGATGTTTTGCATCTCAAAAATAATAAAAGCAATCAAGCCGAACACATAATAAAATGGAAGTATCAAAGACCTCAATTACTATTGAGCATAAGGGTTTGAAAAACATGTTTTATAAAACATCACTGCCATATCTCGTTAAGATTGAACTTTTATACAAAATTCAAACTATTTGTATATAGGTACAAACGAGGCATAACACTACTTCAGGATAATTGCACATGGACCTACACACACACATTCAGATAAAAGTTTAAAATGAAAAGTGGCGGTAATCGTGTTATCACGGATGTCGGGGGGTGCCTAACACCTTCCCTCCGCATAATCAAGCCCCTGGACCCTAACGAATTTTGATTTTGCAGACCAGTTATATAGTGTTACATCACTAGGTCTATGTCCAAACCATTTTTCGGTTGAGTTGGTGCAACCATTTAAAAATACCAACTAGCGACTTTTACAGTCAAATCGTCGACATATACATGTCGGACATTTTCAAACTTATTTTTTCAAACAAATCTCACCTAACATGAGAACACCAAAAGACAAGAATAGAAAGGGACAAATAAAAATCCCGACGTCGACAACGGAACACCTTCAATTGTACCTAAAATAAAAATATAAAAATAATGAATATATTTAGGCACAAAATAAATACAAAAGATTAAGCATTAAGGGATAAAAACATGATATATTTCATACTCGTCAAACTCCCCCACACTTATCTTTTTACACGTCCTCGTGTAAACCAAAAGTTTGATTTCCAAAAAAATTATATTCAACCATAGTGTCAAAAGATTTCAAGGTACAAATAATGACTATCAACACTAAATTTGCAGAAATCTAATCAATGTCTCATCAGTTATTTCACAATGAACAACCTTATCATTTCACCAATAAATTTCATTAAATCAAACTATAGCCACATAAGTAACATTCCCAAAATTTTCATACTTACTCAACTTAGTTACCATGGAGCAAAAATCGTGCACACTGACTCACAACCAAAAACAAATTTTCCTTGTTTTTCAATTTTTTTTCATAGAACCTTCTTTTTAGCACAGATGAATGTATTTTCATACTTTTCTCATATTTTTTCTTTTCTTGACATGTGTAATGTCTCATTTTCTTAAGCTTATCAAAGTTACCCATGTAGTGAACTTTCCACCAACGACTCCCAAACCAGATGATCTTAGGGCGCTAGGTGTAGAGATACTTCTAGGATTTACTTATTCAAGTAACAAAGGCCACAAAAGTCGACTAGTCAAGCTACTTTTATCCATCACACTTTTTAGCATGAATATCGATACTTCCCAAGGCTTGGATACCCGGTTATTTCGCACAATGGACATTGAAGCATATTTTTCAACTTTTTTTTTCCTTCTCTTTTTTTCTTTTTTTTCATTCATCATTTTTTTTCACATGGTTCTGCGACAACATAAGCAAGTTAAACAGTTCTAAGTCATGAAATCAGTGCACATAGACAACTTCACAAATAACTTAGCTAAATAAACACGTTTCTCATATTCAAGTACTCATGTATTACAAATTCAATTCAAATCAATTACTATGGATCATAATTTTGTTTTCATCATTCATTAACAAATTTAGCATCAAACAAATTTTGAATTTTAGCATCAATTTTCAATCTTTGACTTTAACCTTCGAACACATAGGCAAATAGAACCATTGAACTCAAGTTTTCAAAAAAACTTCAGAATTTTTTCAACTTCCCATCAAAATTGGATTATTATTCCTAAATAAAATAAAACCTAAATCCCCTCCCCCCCCACACTCAAACCTTACATTGTCCCCAATGTAATAAAATCATGCACAGAAGAAAGAACTACTAGCTAACATTCAACTAAAACATAATAAAAAATAAAATAAAGGGGTAGAAAGATCAAATTTGAGTGCTTGGGTTGCCTCCCAAGTAGCTGCCCTTGTTTAACGTCTTCGGCTTGACATGTCTCTCTTCTCAACCGGCATCAAGCAATTTTGTAACCTTCATCATCGGTAGATTCAAACTTCAATGTGCATTCCTCGTGGGCTTAGTTCCGTCATCCAACAAAATTCAATACTTTACTGAATATTTTGGTAATGAGTGTAAGGCAGCCACAGTTTCCTTCAATTCATGATGCCATTCTATCTTGTTTTCCATGTCCATGTCCAAACTGTTGGTGATAGTTGTCGACGTCGGGATTTTTATAGTGTCCTTTTTTATTACTTGTTCTTTGGTGTTCTCATGTTATTGTGAGATTTATTTGAAAAACAAGTGAAAAGGTCCGAGCATGTATAATGTCGATTGATTTGACTTTTAAGAGTCGCCATTGGTGTATTTAATCTGGTTGCACTAACGAATCGAAAAGGTTTGCACATTGACCCCGGTGATGTGACACTACTAAAGCGGGTCATGAAAGCGAGATTCATTTGGGTTCGGGGGCTTGATTATGCGAAGGGAAGGTGTTAGGCACCCCCCGACATCCGTGTTGCCACGGTGACCGCCAATTTTCAAAGAAACTATTATATGAATGTGTGTGTGTGTGTGGATCAATGTACAATTATTTGGAAGTAGTGTTGTACCTCGTTCGCACCTATATACATAGGGTTTGAATTTATAGAAAAATTAAATTTTAAACATGATATAGCAATGACGTTTTGTAAAAAGAGGTTTTTTAAACCCTGTGCTCAATAGTAATTGAGGCCTTTGATACTTCCATTTTATTATTAAAGGTTCGACTTATTTGCTTTTATTTTCGAGATGTGAAGCATCTTCGAGAAAATAATATACAGCAGTGCCGAACTCCTCATGGGCATGACAACCATCCAAGGAAATTCAGACACTATAAGATAATGTACAAGCTGCTCATAGCTGAAAAAGGTCCATCAGGGGAACTGAATCTTGATTCAGTAAACTGAATCTGTGATCACATGATTCCTAGGCTCACATGATACTGCAGTTTGTATGGAAAGCAGTAAGTAGTTATATATATAAAAGCTGTAAATATATATATATATATATATATATATACATACTTGATGAACCACCACGAAGCAACTCCATGGGGGATCGGAAATGTAAATATATAAAATCGGTAAATATATATATATATGGACATGATCAGCCACCACGAAGCACCTCCATGGGGGATCAAAATAGTAAATAAAGCAATAAATACGGTCAACCGCCACGAAGTAAACTCCAGGCGGGACGAAATGTAAAGAAAGCGGTAAAAGCGATCAACCGCCTCGAAGTAAACTCTAGGTGGGACGGAATTTAAATAAAGCAGTAAAAGGCCACAAAGTAAACTCCAGGCCTGACACAAATATAAATATATATATATATATGTACATATATATATATATAAAAGAAGTAAACGCACCGGATATAAATCCAGGCTCATCGGATATGTCCGACAATAATTATATATATATATATATATAAGCAATTAAACGCAACGGATATAAAATTCAGGCTCATCAGATATGTCTAACAACAATTATATTTATATATATAAGCAAGTAAACGCTCCAGATGTAAAATCTAGACTCATCAGACAGAGTCTGACAACAGTTCATATATATAAGTATATATATATATATATAGAAAAGCAAGTAAACGCTCCAGACATAAATCTAGGCTCAATAGAGGCATAACTCAACAATGTTAGTCCGTATAAAAATATATAGTATAAAAATATATACCTATATACAAGTATATATATACAGACAGAAATGAAAGCCACGGACCAAAGTCTGGGCATACGCACACAACACGACTCTCAATGTGTAGAATAGTGTGTGCCAATATGAAGAGAGAGGCTTTATAGAGTGTAAGAAGGCTTATAGTGGGCTGCCAATGCAGACTTCTATGACTCTAAATGGATAACACTCGGCTCCCTTGGTAAATATATATTGTATATATGGGCTAACAGGTGTTTAAAAAGAGCAAGCACTCAATATAGGGGTGTGTATAAAGCCAATTGGGACAGGCTTCCTCGCTTTTCTCTCCCTAAAATGGTCGCCCAAGGTCTATATTTATAGACCGATGGTCTTGCAGTGTACTACAGTAGTTTTGATACACTACATGTTTGGTCGTGGTGCATTCGGGCCTCGCAGGTCCTGTCATCTCGAAGTGTGTGCACTCGTGCAATATAATATCCTATCGAACTTGCAAAACTTCAAGCTGAGCATCCGAACGAGGTGTACAAGACCATCTTCGAACTGATTTTGTCTAGAGTTATGCAATGACATGGGATTTGCCCTTTTTGATTCCAGGAAGATGGGTCCATGACCGAAATAGCATTCCCGAGTTCCCATCAGGTAATCTGGTGAGCTGTTTCGAGTAGTTTTTGCTCCGAAGTTAAGATATGAGTCTTGTGGGACTAATTTTAAATCAATTTGAGGTGACAAGATTGTATTTTATTTGAAGAGAAGTTGAGTTAGAAAAATAACCATTTTGCCCCTCCCGGGGTTATCTCCGGTTTTTGAATAGTTGTAGCAGGTTTTTCCCAAGGTTATCTCTGAGATGGTCATGATGTTGACTCTGAATGTACTCAGGGTTATCTCTGAGGTTGGAATTTTGTTGTGGACCTCCAGGATTACCTCTGGAGTGTAAAAAAGACATTTTTGCCCTCCTGCACAGTTAGTAATAGGAAAAGAAAATTTTGAGTGTCTACAGATGCCCCTCTTTATCATGTTCATGCAATGCAATGGAATGGACATGATAAAGATTAGTAGACACTTGAAACATGATAATGTATTTTTAATGATGCAGATCGCAATGTAGTGAATGTGATGATGAATGTTTAAAATGTTTTCGCAGTTCGCAAATCGCACATCGCATTTCGCACTTCGCATTTCAATTTTGGCCAATCGCACTTCGCAACTCGCACATCGCATTTTGCATATCGCAAATCGTAAATCACAAATCGCAAATCGCAATGTAATGAATATTATGATGCATGTTAAAAATGTTTTCGCAAATCACTCTACCTTTACCGATCATTGCTGATGCCTATGCTGGTGTTGACTCCAATGGTTTGGCATTTAATCGCTGACACTTGTTTGATAAAGATAAGTTGAGATGTTTTCCACGTCTTTGATGGGGATGACGTTCTGAAATCACCAGACCTTTCCGATGTATACGCTGGTAGTTTGCAACGGTGTCTACCCTATTGGTAGTTGAATACGTTGACATTGTCCAATTGTTTCAGTTCCCACTCAAACAGTGGTATTCAAAACTTTCATCGATGAACTGTCTTAATGTTGCACTGATTTAAAGATAATGGTTTTGAATACCGGATCCTCCGATACCTTCGCTGAAGTAATATTCAAAGGTTTGCTTTACCAGACTCTGCCTGATGTTACGCTGGATAGAGATGTACGTTGATGTAGCACCTCACCCTTTTTGAGGTGATTTGTAGTTTCTTTTCGCTATTGAGTGCTTGATCTGAATGCCGCTGATATCCCTGGGGGGTGCAGTTTGTACTTTCACTGCCGAACTTTGAACTTTAGTGTAGAGGCCTCAACTTATGAGGATTTGGTGCAAATTAACATGTTTGATGGTGTAGATTTCATTCACAAGAACCTTTGTTATTGGGCTTCTGCTCTTAAGTTAAGAACTTTGTTGAGAATTTTCCCCTTCGTTTGTAGGAGCAAGCTAATGTAGCCATGATTCTTTTCAGGAGTTTTCCTTCTTTTGATGAGAGGCATGATCCCGCCTTAAAATCCTTCGCTTTCCTGGAATCGGAAAATGCCACAGTCCTTTCGCATACTGATGTCGGGGATTCATACAAAAAACTCTCTTTGTTGATGAAATCGCAAGTGAGTAATATCAAAATCGCTAGTGAGCTGATGTGAGGGAAGCTTTGATGATGATGGACCATCTTTGATGGTGTTGGTGGGGCATTTTCTCTTTAGGATAGTTGATAAATGCCCCAGTGTTGAGTTCTCATTGTTTCCGAGATTGCCCAAGTCTTGTTGTAGTAGGGGTACATAATATCGGGTTGTCGTCGATTTTGAAATTGCCTGACCTTGCTTGTTGTCAGGATAGTCGCTTTCACGGATGGGTTGATAAGATCTTTGAGATTGCAAGAGACTTTTTCCTCTGTACCAGATGGTGAACAAGTACAGGACCTGGGTTTTGATGCCTTCAATCATTATTCTTGACTTATTATTGCAATTGGTCTTGATTTTCTTTTGATTTGATGAACACTCGTGATTAAGGGTGTCAAATCTTTGAAGGTCCTCGCTGCTGGTTGTCTTGGCATATCATTGTTTCTTCCTTTCTGGGATTTGTGCCATATTTAATGGAATGACATTGCAGTGTTGTTGGGTCTTCTCCACATAGGTCGCTGACTTGGAGGGTCGTTCTTGGGATCAACGTTTGGATTTGGACGTTTTTGTTGAGGTTCATACCACACCACTAATGGCTGCCTATGTACTCCTGGATGTGTGGGAGATCAGGTCTGCGTACTTCTTGCTTGATAAGATAAATAGTTTGAGAAGTTTTTGTTTGAGAAGTGTTTATTTGAGAAGTGTTTGGTTTGAGAAGTGTTTGGATGAGAAGTGTTGGTTTGAGAAGTGTTTGGTTGAGAAGTGTTTGGTTTGAGAAGTGTTTGGTTGGGTTTTTTGGGTTTTTGTTTGGTTTGATCGCACCATAAATGGCTGCCTACGTACTCCCATTGATGAGGGGAGATCAGGTCTTTCGTACTTCAGGCTTGATGAGCTGAAACCTGAATGACTTGATTTTTTATTTTTTTGATTTTTTTTCTTTTTGTTTTTTGTTTTTTTTTCATTTTTTTCTTTTTGTATTTTTCGTTTTTTTTCTTTTTCGTTTTTTTTTCTATACATGCATGGAAAATAAAAAGCATACTACAAAGGAAGTGATACCGTCCCAACATCTTCTGGAACTCACAACTTTATCTCCTGGATCTACATCTTTTTGGCTAGTTGAGGCCTAATAGTCTAGTTGTCAGAGGTTATGTTGCCTTCAAGGCTCGCGACAGAGGTTACTTCTTGGTTTTGAATGTCTTCACTTATGGCCATAACTTGATCGCTTCCTGGTTCAGTACATTCCTCAGGTATGCTTGAGATGCACCCATAGCAAAAAGGTATGAAATCTTGATTCTTTGATGGGTTGCTTTCCCCGAAAACCTCACCACCTTTTCCTTCATCTGTTCCTTCACACTTTTCCTGGGCTTGAGAGGATTCGATCATGAAATCTCCCTCGAACTGTTGTCATATTTCTTGCAAGAAACTTTCCTTTTTTGCTTTTTCCTCCTCGGAAAGGATCAATATTTCCTCCGCATCATCCAAGGTTATAAGATCTGGACTGTGGTTGTCATCTTTGTACCATAGGATGTCAGATGTTGGCGGAAGAATCTCCTTTGTCATTTCCTACATTAGGATCATTCCATCTTGGGTTCTTCCAGGATTATCTCCCATAGCCTTCATCTCATCTGAGCTGCCTGTCTCAAGTGGACATCTTAAGCTTTTTATTGCGTTTTTGCCTTTTTTGGTCATGGGAATTTCTATCTCTAGCTTTCCATTTTCAATGAAATCCTGGATTTTATGTCGCAAAGCCCAGCATTCCTCAATCGTATGTCCAAGTGAGTTAGAATGGTAGAGACATATCTTGGTGGAATTATAGCTCTTTATCTTGGGATTTACAAGAGGCAGCAACTCAGTAATCCTTCCATCGCTCATCAAAAAGTGAAACATTTCTTCATTGGATTTTCTTAGAGGGGTGAATTTTTGGACTCTTGTGGAGGTTGTTTGATCTTTCTTCTTTGAGAGTTTGCATTCCCCCAAGCAATTTTTCCGTTGGCGAGGTCTGCTAGCAATTTTATCATCCCCCTTTTCTTGGCCTTCTGATAGTTGAGTGAAGAAATGTCTCGTATCCTGATGTTGGCGCACTATCAGCTTAGCTAGCAAATTTACTTGGTTCTAAATCGTCTCTAATTTTTTCATTACTATGATACCTTCCTCTGAGTTTTCCCACTTTAGGACATTTGTTCTGTGCCTTTGGGGGTAGTCCTCTATCCTTCGTATGCACTTACGAATTGGATACATTTCAACGTTTCCTGACCCGATCATGTTTACTTCTTCCGTATCATGTTGCAACGGAAGGTTGGTGTTGACATTTTGTTGGTCAGGTTGTTGGACCACAATACTGCCACTTTCGATCAGATTTTGAATTTTATGCTTTAAGGACCAATAATCTTGTGTATCGTGTCCTACAGATCTTTAATGGTAAGCACATCTCTAGCTTGGATTGTATCTTTTGCTCCCTGGTTCCAGAGGTGGAGCCAGTTTGGTAATTTGCTTATGATCCATCAATATCGCCAAAACATTATCAAGAGAATCACCTAAAGGTGTGAACACCCGATTTTCTGTTCTCTCCAATTTTCTTTTCCTGTCCTGGAATTGGTTAAATGCAGCCTGTTGTTGAAATGGAAGATTGTCTCGCTTTTTCCAAATGGGGGGACTGTAGGTTGGTCTACTAGATTTCCCCTATACAACAAGGGATACATCTTCAGTGTCTTTATCAGGTACACCCTTGGGATCACTCGCATACTTGCCAGTCTGTATATGCTTGGCAACTGCTTCCAAGGCGTTGAAGTCTTTAATCTTCTTGGCCTTTCAAGCCCATCTCTCGCCATTTCGCCGTGTTTGATCATTTCCGAGAATGGCTTTCCTATACTGCTAGGATCCTCTCGTGTCTGAGCCTCTCTTAGATATCAATAAACGTCATTACCATCTCGGTTTCATCATTGATGGAATGACTTATGCTTATGAGATGTCTCCACCTTTGGGCATATTCTCGGAAAGATTCCGTACTTTGCTTTTTGACTTTAGTCACTTGGTATCGATCTGGCGCCATTTGTGACTGAAAACTATACTGATTTAGAAAGGTGTGGGCCAATTCTTCCCAGTTGTGGATTTTGGCATTGTCAAGTCGGGCATACCAGGCTTTAGCCTCTCCGATGAAACTCTTTTGAAAAAGTTGCATTCTGAGGCTTTCAGCATAAGACCCCAGTTCGCCAATGTACACTTTTAGATGCGTATAGGGATCACCTGCCCCCATTGTACTTTTCAAACTCTGGGACTTTGAATTTGGTAGGATATCGAGCCCTTGGAAATATGCAGAGATCTAAATAGGTGACACTCCCATAATTTCCAGTCCCTTTGATTGACCAGATGGTCTCCTCCATTTGTTGGACTTTTTTTCTTAGATCCCCAGTTTCTCGATCATCCCTGAGATTTGTGATTTCTTTATTGGAATGAGGTTTAGGTATTTGGGTTTCCATCTTTTTACCAATACCCTGACTGCCCCCTGGTATGAATGACTCAGATTGAGTAGGCATTGTTTGGCCCTGGGTTCCTCCATGTGCAGGGGATTCTGTGTGGATGGGTATTTGAGGACCCTGAGTAGATTGGTGTAGTTCCTTGAACATAACAGCCAACTCTGTAATTTGATAGCTTAATCTTTCGAACTCTCTCATGAGAGCAGGGGTAGGATCAAGTGGGCACTTTTATCCATGTCATTTGTGGGCTTAATGCCCTTTTGGACTTTTGAATGGAAATAGGATCAATTGCTTCCTACAAAAACTTATGTAGTTTAGTCTTTGGGAAATGTATAAAATTTTACATGCTATTATCATAATGTGTCCATTTTAGGAATATTATCCTGCAAAATGGGTGTCATTTGATAGCATGTCAAGCCTTATATTTGTTTGAAAAAATAAGTGAAAAAGGTTCGACATGTATAATGTCGACGATTTGACTTCAAGAGTCGCCAGTTGGTGTATTTAACTGGTTGCACCAACGCAATTGAAAAGGTTTGCACATTGACCAAGTGATGTGACACTGCTAAACAGGTCCGTTAAACCGAGATTCATTTGGGTTCGGGGGCTTGATTATGCGGAGGGAAGGTGTTAGGCACCCCCCGACATCCGTGTTACCACGGTGACCGCCACTTTTTAAAGAAACTGTTATATAAATGTGTGTGTGTGTGTGTGTGTGTGTGTGGATCAATGTGCAATTATTTGGAAGTAGTGTTGTACCTCGTTCACACCTATATACATAGGGTTTGAATTTATAGAAAAATTCAATTTTAAACATGATATAGCAATGGCGTTTTGTAAAAAGTTGTTTTTTAAACCCTGTGCTCAATAGTAATTGAGGCCTTTGATACTTCCATTTTATTATTAAAGGTTCGACTTATTTGCTTTTATTTTCGAGATGTAAGCATCTTCTAGAAAATAATATCTGACCGATCTTAGAACTCCTCACGGGCATGAATGACCATCCAAGGAAATTGAGATGACATTGTAAGATAATGTCTGTTGCTTCATGGTCAAAAAGGTCCATCGGGAACCAGAATCTAGATTCAATAAACCGAATCGTGATCACATGATTCCTAGGCTCACATAATCTTTGCAGTTTGTATGGAAAGCGATAAGCAATTATATATATAAAAAGTTGTATATATATATATATATATATATATATATATATATATATATATATATACATACTTGATCAACCACCACGAAGCAACTCCATGGGGGATCGGAAATGTAAATATATAAAAGCAGTAAATATATATATATGGACATGATCAGCCACCACGAAGCACCTCCATGGGGGATCAGAAAAGTAAACAAAGCAATAAATGCGGTCAAACGCCACGAAGTAAACTCCAGGCGGGACGAAATGTAAAAAAAGCGGTAAAAGCGATCAACCACCTCGAAGTAAACTCCAGGCGGAACGGAATGTAAATAAATCAGTAAAAGGCCACAAAGTAAACTCCAGGCCTGACAGAAATATAAATATATATATATAAGCATTAAACGCACCGGATATAAATTCAGGCTCATTGGATATGTTCGACAACAATTATATATATATATATAAGCAAGTAAACGCTCCTGATGTAAAATCCAGGCTCATCAGACAGAGTCTGACAACAGTTCATATATATAAGTATATGTATATATAGAAAAGCAAGTAAACGCTCCAAACATAAGTCTAGGCTCAATCGAGGCATAACTCGATAATGTTAGTCCGTATAAAAATATATACATATATATAAGTATATAAGTATATATATACAGACAGAAATGAAAGCCACGGACCGAAGTTCGGGCATACGCACACAACATGACTCTCAATGTGTAGAATAGTGTGTGCCAATATGAAGAGAGAGGCTTTATAGAGTGTAAGAAGGCTTATAGTGGGCTGCCAATGCAGACTTCTATGACTCTAAATGGATAAACACTCACTCCGCCAAAGATAAATATATGGATCAGATATGGGCTAATGTGTTTAAAAAGAGCAAGCATTCAATATAGGGTGTGTATAAAGCCAATTGGACAGGGATTCATCGCCTTTTCTCTCCCTAAAATGGCTGGCCCAAGGTCTATATTTATAGACTAATACACCTGTGGCTGGTCGTGGTGCATCCGGGCCTCGCGGGTCCCGTTGTCTCGAAGTACGTGCACTCGTGCAATATAATGTCCGCTCGAACTTGCAGAACTTCAAGCTGAGCATCCGAACGAGGTGTGCAAGAATATCTTCGGACTGCTTTTGTCGAGAGTTATGCAATGACATGGGATTTTCCCTTTTTGACTCCAGGAAGATGGGTCCATGACCGAAATAGCATTCCGAGTTCCGTCAGAGCAAATCGGTGAAATTGTTTCGCGTAGTTTTTGCTCCGAAGTTAAGATATGAGTCTTGTGGGACTAATTTTGAATCAATTTGAGTTGACATGATTGTATTTGATTTGAAGTGAAGTTGAGTTAGAAAAATGACCATTTTACCCGTCGAGGGGTTATCTCCGGTTTTCGTATAGTTATAGCAGGTTTTTCCCAGGGTTATCTCTTAGATGGTCATGATGTTGACTCTGAATGTACTCAGGGTTATCTCTGAGGTTGGAATTTATGTTGTGGTCCTCCAGGATTACCTCTGGAGTGTGAAAAAGACACTTTTGCCCTCCTGCACAGTTAGTAACAGGAAAAGAAAATTTTGAGTGTCTACAATAGCAACCTCCAAGTGGTCCTTATACAAATAATCAAAAGTTTCCTGCACTAAGGAGTCAATCACATCAATCTCAAAAACATGATTCACATCACTAGGATATCTCATGGCTTCATAAATATTAAACTGAATCTTTTCCCCATCAAATTCTATTGTAAAGGTCCCATTGTACACATCAATCATAGTTCTTGTTTTTTTAGGAATGGTCTTCCTAACAAGATATGGGAAGGGTTTGGTGATGTATCATCCTCTATGTCCACAATGTAAAAATCTGTAGGAAAGATTAGTTCATTCACCTGCACTAAGACATCACCCCTCGGGGGTAAGTGTTAGTACGATCAGCCAATTGAATAATCACACCAGTATTTTTCAAAGGACCTAGATTTAAGGAAGCATAAACAGATAACGACATAACATTAATTTAAGCTCCTAAATCTAGCATGGCTTTTTCAAATTTGGTGTTTCCTATTTTGCACGGGATTGTAAACATTCCTGGATCTTTACATTTAGGAGGCATTTTGCTTTGAAGAACAACATATACATTTTCCCCAACTGTGACTCTCTCATCATTTTGCAATTTTCTTTTATTAGTGCATAATTCTTTTAAAAACTTAGCATACCATGGTACTTGTTTAATTCCATCAAGGAGAGGGATGTTCACTTCTACTTTCCTAAAAGTTTCCAGAATTACTTTTTCTTTTTCATCTTTCTTTGAGGTTTTAGAATATCTTGGAGGAAAGGGAAGATGAATGTTTTTAAGCTAATCATGATGTTTAGGTTGTACCTTGGATTTTTCTGTTTCCTCTTTAGCCGCTTCCTCCTTAAACTCTACGGGGATTGGTGGTGTATCCAACTGTGTTCCATTCCGCAAAGTTATGGCACTTGCATTCTCCTTTGGGTTGACTAATGTTTGAGATGGTAATTTTCCTGAGCCTCTAGATTCCAATATCCCCACAGTTGTAGCCAGTTGTCCCATTTGGTTCCTTAAATCTTGAACCAAAGCTTTTGTCTCCTACTAGAACTGTTGTGTCTGATTTATAAATTATTTTGTTTAAGCCATGAATTTTTGTGATTGCCCCTTGAATGCCTTAAATATATCTTCCATGGACTGCCCACTATTTGCAGGAACTGCTTGTCTTGGTTGATACTGAGATTGGGCCGGTGGAAACCCTTGTTGTCTGGGTGGGAACATTCTTTGTGTTGGTCGATTATTTCCTCCATAACTGAGGTTTGGATGATCTCTCTAGCCTGGATTGTATGTGTTTAAATAGGGATCATAATTCTTGTGTGGTGCTCGGTAGTTTCCCATGGCATTGGCTTGCTGAACAATCGCATCATCTTGTAATGTTGGGCATTCATCTATATTATGATTGGGTTGTAGACAGATTCCACAAACCTTTACAACTGGCAGTTGACCTGTAGGTAATTGTCTAACCATAACAGTTAATTCAAAAAAATTTTGACCATAATCATAAGTGCTTACCTCACTTACCCTTACTGGTCCGTGATTTGTTCTAGTGCCATATTGTTGCGAGTTTGCTGCCATGTTTGCAATTAAATTCCTTGCAGCCTCTGAGGTCTTGTCAACTAGTGCTCCTCCGCTAGTTGCATCGATCATGCTTCTATCCATCGGTACCAACCTTCATAGAAATACTGGATCATGTGTTGTTCATCTATTTGATGCGGTGGACAGCTGGAATAAAGCTTTTTGAATCTTTCCCAATATTCGTATAGTGTCTCCCCGCTGAATTATCTAATCCCACAGATCTCCTTCCTTATGTTAGCTACTCTCGAGGCTGTGAAGTATTTCTCTAGGAATAATTATTTCATGTCATCCCAAGATTGTATCGAACCGGAGGGCAAGTAGTATAGCCAGTCCTTTGCCAGATCTGCTAGTGAGAAGGGAAAGGCTATAAGCTTGATTTGCTCTTCCGTGATCCCATGTGGTCTCATGGTGGAGCACACCATATGAAATTCCTTTAAATGTTTATAGGGGTCCTCACCTGTAAGGCCACGAAAAGTAGGCAGTAAATGGATTAGTCTGGATTTAAGTTCAAATGCAGCATCTAAATTAGGATATTCAATGCACAAAGGTTGCTAATTTAAATTAGGAGTTGCCAACTCCCTAAGAGTTTTGTTGTTATTTGGAACCGCCATCTCTTCTTCCTTATCGAGTTCAGTGGATGATTCGTTGGAAAGTAGCTCCAAAGCTATGTTGAGGCCCGGTAATGATGCAGAAGCCTCGGCCAAATCTGCGGTAGACTGTTGAGCTTTCTGATTTTTCTTCCGTAGTCTCCTTGTAGTTTTCTCAATCTCTGGGTCAAAATCTAATGTAGTAGCCTAAGAAGATCGAGTTATAAACAAAAACAAAGCAAATAATAGAATAAAAACAAAACGCCAAATTACTCCCCAGCAACGACGCCAAAATTTGGGAGCTGTCGTTGATACTCCTAAATTAACCTCACTTTCACTTCACAATTTATAATAATTAGCACAGTAGCAAGTAAAGATCGATCCCACAAAGAGTAAATTTATTTTAGAATTATTCTACTATTTCAACAGAAAATAAAGATGGGGATTTTTGAAAATTGTTTTTAAACTAAGAGAACAAGAATTATTGATGAAGTTAACCAAAAATGTAAAAAATTCAGTTCTGCAGTTCAGTTTCACCAAGAACAACAATTAATTAATCAAGTTATTATTATTCTCCCTTCAGTGAAACTATTAGCCCTAGATAACAATAAGCTCTGCTATCCGAAATTCTCCGTAGATAAGCACTGTATGAAACAAGCTCTCCACCAGATTCTAACTAGCATACAACCTATAACAAGCTCTCTAGATTTAATATGATAGAAGCATTAAGAAATAGAGAATTAGGCTAATCCAAGCAACAAACACATAAGCTCGATTTGTTTAACTTATTTTTTGATAATCTTAGCAATACACAAATGCTTGTCCACAGTTAGTATTACCAAGTTGATACTTATGATGAAGACAGACATCAATTACACGTAATACCAATCTTAATCTAGCAGATGATAATGATCAAATTAACTCGATTGGACATATCAAATTAATTAGATCAATTAGCATGAAATCAATGAAAACCGATTATCAGAAGAAATTTCACACAAGAAGGAATAAATAATAATACTAAATTAATTAATTACTTGTAACAAGGATCCACCTCCCTTTAGAACTGAATGAAAAGAACTAGCCTGACATGCTCTTAAGTCTGCACTCCAATAGATGATAGTTGACAATTGAATGAATAAAACCCTGACTATCATCCTCTATTTATAGTGCTAGACAAGTCCCTAAATCCTATGAGAAGTAGAAATCCAAATCCTAAAAGGAATTACAAATCACACTAATTTCCATAATGAAATAAAATCTAATTTGGAAATAAATCTTAGTCTAAAAGAAATCCTAATTACAGTAGAATTGTAAAAACTAATTTTCTAGAATGCAAAAATCAGATTTGAAATTGGAATTAAATCCCATAATTGCCATATGCTTAAACTCCTTACCGTGTGAAAATAAGCTGAATCCAAATCCATTTATGATACTAATTGTTGAATTCTTGATCTACTAGGAATCCTGTAAACCTCCTCCAATTTATTTTTAAAATCACGGAACCCCTTCAACTGCACCTAAAATAAAAATATAAAAACAATGAATATATTTAGGCACAAAATAAATACAAAATATTAAGCATTAAGGGATAAAAACATAATATATTTCATACTCATCAACTTCCATATATTCAAAAAGAAAAATATTGTCCTTGTGGTGACACAACAAAACAACACTGTTCAATTTCTTTATAAGCATCAAATGTGATAAAAATAACATCTCAAAAAATTAAGATAAGCATTGTGGTAACACAACAAACTTATATTCATTAATTGACACTTTATTATTTTTATCATGCTAGAAGGCGACGTTTGATATTTCAAATATCTTTAAACACTTAGGATTTCATATAAAATCTTTGAGGGGTTTGTTATTATTTTGTCTAATCTTGTTTTACACACACACACACACACACACACACACACACACACACACACACACACACACACACACACACACACACACACACACACACACACACACACACACATATATATATATATATATATATATATATATATATATATATATATAATACGCGTTATATTAATTAACATGCGAAGCATGTTTGCATAATATATAATATATAGTATAAGCATGCACATATAGAATACTATATTATACCCGGATTGATTATGAACTTTATTCTCGTTTGGTTCACTAGAGCCACCAAGTGAACTAAGAGGTCAAACCTAGGGTGCAAAAATTAAATTTAAATATAACTATTACATTTAAACCCGGGCTCCATTACAAACGGGTCTTCAAGCGCTCCTTGCTCCTTGATATCCAATTTTTCAAAATTTAATTTTAACTATTCCTATTACAAAAATTATTTACTATAAATAGAAACCTTGATCTGCAATCAAGGGGAAGTACATAGGAGGGAGATAGAATTTACATTCAGAAAAAAATTAGAGAAGACGAGGTACACATACCCCATTTAATAAAACCTATATATTCATGCATCCAGCTAGAATAAAATCCAATCGCATTGGTCAATAGTCCATAATCAATCCCATTTATTATCATATATATCAACATATGCATCAATAAATAACATTCATCTCATGAATAATAAACATTCAATATATACATTGATATCGATTTAATGAGCAATTTTAATTAGCATTAAATCTAATTTTGAAACAAAATAAACTGCTTTATTTTAATCAAGATTTAAATCATAATAATCTTCTTTATTTTATTTTGTCCAATTTTGAATAAAAATAAATTACATTATTTTTAGTCAAATTTCAAATTAAAATAAACTCCTTTATTTTAATTAACAAAGAATCCAATTTCAAGTTCAAAATAAACTCCTTTATTTTAACTTAAAATTATAGGAAAAATAAAATATGTTGAATCATATTCCTTATCTAAATTAAACAACTTTAATTTTAGGAAACATGAAATCCTATTCCATATGTGAATAAACTCATTTATTCTAGGAAATATGGAATTCAATTACATATGTGAATAAACTCTTTTATTCAAACAAACGTGACATCCAATTCCAAATTAATATAAAACTTTTGAATAAACTCTTTTATTCAAACGAACGTGGAATCCAACTCCAAGTTAATATAAAACTTTTGAAAAAACTCTTTTATTCAAACGAACGTGGAATCCAATTCCAATTAAAATATAATTTTTTTTGAATAAACGCTTTTATTCAAACGAACGTGGAATCCAATTCCAATTAAAATATAATTTTTTTTGAATAAACGCTTTTATTCAAACGAACGTGGAATCCAATTCCAAGTTAATATAAAACTTTTGAATAAACTCTTATTCAAATGAACATGGAATTTAATTCTAAGTAAAATAAACAACTTTATTTAATCCAAATCCAAATCAAAATAAACTCCTTTATTTCTAATTTAGAATTACTAAAAACATGTAATTTAATTTCAATTAAAATAAACCTTTTATCCTAATTAAAAATTAAAGTTAAAAATTAAATTGCATTTTCGGTATTTATGGCACGTCAGCGATTTTCAAAAAACTAGGGATGGCAATAATACTCTAATTATCTTCGTAATCGAGGTATGGCACCGTCGCCTCTCCCGAATTTCGGGCAAGAAGCGCTTACCAGATTATATTGTAATCAATGACATGATGCCAAAGGTCCGTAATCAATTTTCTAGTTTCTCGAATTATCTTTGTTTTTCACAAAAAACTTGATTCTATGCCAATAATTATGCCCAAAAAATTGTTTCAAACACATAAACAAACATATCAATTCTAAAAAATTAATAACTTGCATAAAGGTTTGGCTCTGATGCCAATGTTAGGTTTGTAAGATTCATGAACACAATCAAGTTGCATCACAGTAGCGAAAGCATGAAAATCAAAGTTTTAAAATTTTACAAACAATATACCCGAATCATCCTTTATGCACAATTATTAATTAAACGAAAAGATGAAGAACACAAGTTATACCCTTAAAGATTCAAGCTTCCTCAGGTACAAGTTCACCTCCAAATCGTTTTCGCGTTCAACTTGAATCCAACGGGTTTGATTCCTTCCTTTGATCAACGTTAGCCACCCAATTATTTGGCCTCTAGTGGTGATCCATCAAGGAAGAACAAGTATTCAAGAAAATGGGTGTTTGGCAAAATCCTAGTTTTTCTATCTCTATAGAAAATACGTACTCTCCCAACTCTTGAAAAAATAATTCACGTGTGTTATGAAAACATCAACAACCCTCACCCATAATAAGACTCCTCTTATTTATAGATGTAGGCAACCCTCCTTAACAATTAAGGATTTAGGTTTTATTTTAATTAATTAAACTCCTTTAATTAATTAAGCTCCCAATCTTATTAGGAATAATTAATTAAACTCTTTTAATTAATTAGCTTCCTAATCCTATTAGGAATATATGAGAGCAATTTTATTAATTAATTCTCAAACTCCTTTAGAAATTAAATAATAATATTAGTAATAATAATAAAAGACTCTTCTTATTAATTTATATTTAATATTTCCAAAATATTAAATAATAATATTAAGCTATTTAATTTATTCTATCACTATAGATTAAATTAAATACACTTAACTTATTATTAAGACTATGCCATTTTCTTCTTAAATAAATATTTTTCCTTTTGCGGTATGACCCTTTAGGTTTTCCATATTAAACCGGTTGTGAATAAATCAATTAGAACAATTCTAATCTTATTTAAATAAATAAATTAATCTAATAATTTATTTAAATAAATAGTATTTATTCTACAATAAGGATAAGTCTCCTTAGCGATCAACGACTTTACAGATAATATAGATTTCAATATTAATCATAAAAAAACCTTTGAGTAAGTAGTTACCATACAATTCAATCCTTCTACCATACAATGTCCGGATTAAATATAAGACATGGAATTACTTTGTCAGTTTATGACTTTGTCATTATACATCATACCATAGCGGGTTGTTGATCCTAAGATCACATCCAACACTAGGTTAAATTGCATTAATAACTCCATCCTTTTACCATCCTTGCATCAAATGCACTGATGATATAAAATTCATTTTAATATTTCAAATCAATTTCTGTCTAGCCGAAACAATTAGCATAGACATATAAAGAATAGTTCATTTAAAATCTATTGGTTCACAAAAATTTGAACCAATACTTTCCTTTTCAAAATATACTTATTAGCATGATTTCAATAAACTTTGAAATCTAGCATAGCTAGATGACTTGGAATATTTTATTTCTCCATCTTCCTTCATTGTCTTACTTGCGACAATACTTAATCTTCTCTAACACCTCCAATGCTAAGTATACCAAAAAATAACTCGTTTTTAGTCTAATCATTCCTATACCTTAGTATAGTCCATCAACTTTCCACACTTTATATGTTTAGGAACTTTCCACAACCATATGTGTTTAAGAACTTATCTTCGCAATATGTAATCCAAGAACAAATCAAGGACTATCCATACACTTAGGGCTCAGAAACATAGCATATAACTATGAGTCACAAACTTTTCATAAGTATGAGTTTCAAGAACTCGCACCTATCTTATCATTCTCTACCTATCAAATATATACATGAGAAAAGATTTACCTTCTCGCCATATACATATTGATAGCGCGACATTTCTATTTTAATGCCTATCACTGTAATAAACTGAGTGGTTGTTACTCCAAAGCACAAACTCCTGCCCATAACAAAGTTCGTACAACTCAGCTATCACATGAGTCCTCAATTGAAATATTACAACTTCTAACTTTCTCTTTACTTAATACGAATTTTCTTTAATTCGTATGTTATCCTTTATAACTCAATCTGAGTTCTTCTTCTCGTACTACTTTATAGTACCATTCATTTATAGCATTAGCTATAAATAATCCATTCTTTAACAAAACAACTGTTATTACGACTCAATATGATCACGTGTGATCTTTTTTCTTAATTATTTAACTCAACAATTTTCTTATCCTTCTTTCTACGATTATAGTCTTAGGTACTCATACCTAAGGTTTATAACCTATCAGCTCAGATACCAACTTGAAAAGCCCCAAAATCCGGTCTATCTTCACACCCGAATTTCGTACGTCACGGTTCCATCTTCTTCTAAACATATATCATTATATGGTCAAATATAACTGTAGACACTCGTAATTTTTTGCGCTCCTATTACTAACATTGTAGGAGGGTAGATTCATCTTTTGGAGATAACCCTGAAAGACAGCTTACATCCATTCTGGATACTACCGAAAGTTCAGCTCCAACCCGGAACATAAGCAGAACATCATCATCTCAAACCGGAACACACAGGAATGTTATTTCAATCTCGGAGATAACCGAGATATGCAGATCAAAAGAGGCAAGAACAACACGGAGAGGGCGATTACGTCTCGGCAATAACACCGATGATGCTCGGGCCCGGTCCCGAGAGACAACTTTGGAGTAGCAACCCCATCCTTTGTGATAACCCCAAGAGATGCCATTGCAGTTCCGGCGATAACCCCGGAAATGCTTATTTCAAACATATGCAATTAGCTTCAATCACAGACATCCTGTCGAGGCACATACACCTCAGACCCGGAGATAACAACGGCGACAGAACACCACCGATGAGATGACAATGAGACTGATACAAGTAGTAGTCCAATCTCAATCTGGTGTAACCACGACCAACTTCTCTTTGCTTAAACCATGGTGATAAACCGGTGAGGAGTCACAATGTCAACTTACTATCTCAACAAGATGATATCATGGCAAACCAACAAGTAGTCCAATCTCAGCTGTAACCCTGAGCAACATCTACTTTCAACTCAAACCGGCGATAACCCCGGGGAGGAGTCAAACGTCATCTTGTTTCTTCGACAATGGCACGTCGTCTCAACACTTCATACATACATACATTCAACAATGTCCCACAAGAACTGAGGATTGACAATCCCGAGTGACTATTACGTGTGATAGTACTTTGGATAGAATTTGAAGCTTGAAGACCATGGACATAGACCCCTCTTCCTGACTTCGTACAACCTCTAATCCATGTCATTGCGTAACTCTCAACACAAGCGGTCCGAAGAAGGTCAGATATACCTCGTTCAGATGCTCGGATTGAATTTCTACAAGTTTGAACGGACATTACAGTGCATGAGTACACGTACTACGAGATGACGGGACCCGCGAGGCTTGGATGCACCACAACCAAATAGCTAGACAACTGGCTACTTGGTATCGCGAGTGTGTACTGTGGCCATCCGTTTATATATACAAGCCTTGGGGGTTGACCATTTGAGAAGAAGAGGGAGGAAAAAGGAGAGGAAACCCCTGTCCATTTTACTGCATGCACACATCTTTTGAGTGTTTCCTCATCTTTAAACACTAGTTAGCTCACATATAGCTATCTTTTATCAAGCTGGGAGCCGAGTGTTTATCCATTTAAAGTCATAGAAGTCAACTTTTAAGCATTACTTGTAAGCCTTCTTATATCCTATAAAGCCTTCTTCTCATATTAGCACACCATGTTATACACATTGAGAGTCGTGTTGTGTGCGTTGCCAGAACTTTTGGTCCGTGGTTTTATTTACATTTGTATATATATACTTATATATGTATATATTTTATATATGGACTAACATTATCGAGTTATGCCTCGATTGAGCCTAGACTTGATGCAGAGCGTTTAATTGCTTTTATATATATATATATATATAAGCGTAGTCGAGACTTCAATACGATGAGCCCAATTTTATATCGGTGCGTTTAATTTCTTTTATATATATATATATATATATATATATATATATATATATATATATAATTGTTCGAGACATATTCGATGAGCTGGATTTACATCCGGTGCGTTTAATCGCTTTATATATATACATATATATAGTTCTTTTCGGACATATCCAGATGAACTTTGGATTCACATCCGATCGTTTACTTCTTTTATATATATATATATATACATATATATATATATATATATATATATATATATATATATATATATATATATTTACATTTATCGGGCACCGGAGTTCACTTCATGGACTTTTACCGCTTTATTTACATTCCGTCCGCCTTTGGAGTTTACTTACGTGGCGGTTGATCGCTTATGACTTTATTTACATTTTGTCGCACTGAGTTTACTTTCGTGGCGGTTGATCATGTTTATATATATATATATATATATATATATATATATATATATATATATATATATATTCTGACTTTTTATATATATATAATCGCCATCGCTTTCCATACAAATTGCGATTATCATGTGAGCCTAGGATTCATGTGATCGTTGAGTTCGATCTCTTGAATCTAGATTCGGTTCCCATGATGGACATTTTTCAGCTGCAAGCAGCCTGTACATTATTTTACAATGTCTAAATTTCCTTGGATTGATGTCATGCCCAGGAGGAGTTCGGCAATGCTGTATATTATTTTCTCGAGAATGCTTCCTATCTCGAAAATAAAAGCAAACAAGCCGAACATTTAATAATAAAATGGAAGTATGAAAAGGTCTCAATTCCTATTGAGCACAAAGTTTGAAAAACCTCTTTTACAAAACGTCATTGCTATATCGTGGTTAAAACAGAATTTTTCTATAAATTCAAACCCTTTGTATATAGGTGCGAACGAGGCCTCGCACTACTTTCAAATAACTGCACATTGATTCATACACACACACAAACACACATATTCATATAACAATTTCTTTGAAAAGTGGCGGTCACCGTGATAACACGGATGTTGGGGGGTGCCTAACACCTTCCCTCTACATAATCAAGCCCCCGGACCCAAAATGAATCTCGGTTTCACAGACCCGTCTAGTAGTGTCAAAACACTGGGCCAATGTGCAAACCTTTTCGGTTGCGTTGGTGCAACCAGTTAAATACACCAACTGGCGAATCTTAAAGTCAAATCATCGATATTATACATGTCGAACCTTTTTCACTTATTTTTTCAAACAAATCTCACATTAACATGAGAACACCAAAGAACAAGTAACGAAAAGGGACACTCAAAAATCCCGACGTCGACAGGTGGCGACTCTGCTGGGGACTCCAGTAAGAGGGCTTAAGTCGCTATTTCAAGCTTTTCAAAATTGTTATATGCTTGTGTGTGAATGTTACATTTATATTTCTGATAAATGTATACGAATGCATCTTTATTTACTGCACTGCTAAATATCAATCTGTGATATTAGTGCTTTGCACATGTCATCATTTTGCATAAACGGTGAGACATGTTGTATGTGAATGTATGCTTGTGTGTTATCCTGTCGGTGTTTGATTATTGGACTCATAGGAAGAATGATTCCCCGGGGCTCAGGAAAGGCACCACTCAGATTCGCTCCAGTTGAACGACCGGATTAACTTTCCGTCAAGTAGATTGCGATGATCTGGGAACTTTCATGCCAAAAAGTCGCAAGAGTAACCCTAAGATAGGTCAGCCTCTGATAAACCAAACGCGGAGGAAAGTCTCTTCATACTTTCCATTTTCAAATTACCTGTAAAAACATTTACTTGTAATTCTATTCCATGCTCATTCATATGTAATGGAAAATATGAAGAATATCTGTGCATGCATAACATGTTATCAATTAACAACCGGTTTTGCAGGACAAAATTCCTAAAACGGACATGTTATGATAACATTTATCTTACCCTAAGACTAAACTACGTAAGTCGTTTGTAGGGAAGCAATTGGGCCTATTACCCGCTCAAAATCAAAAAAAGGCCGCGAGCCTATAGCCAATCATGTCTTTTTCTGACTAGTCTAACACTGTCTCCCGAGAAGAATTTGATGGATTGAGTAAACAAATCACAGACTTGGCTATTCTACTAAAAGAATTACACCAGTCTACTCAGGGTACGAAGATACCTACACATACAGAATCCTCTACACAAGGAGGAGTTCAAGGTCTGGAAAAAACAATTCCAGAACCTCAGTTGGATACAACCAACAAAGACCCTAAAAACACCCATCTCAAAGGAGATCCAGACACATGTGATATCAGGAAGAAGGTCCTTCAAATGGAGGAAACTATTCGCGTTCTCAAACAGACCTTTACATATTTCATGGTGTTCATTATCCAAAAAAATTCAAGACCCCTAATTTTGAGAAATATAACGGATTAGGGGATCTTTATACACATTTAAAAGTGTTCATTGGAGAACTTGGGTCTTACACAGAAAATGAAAAGCTCCGAATGTAGCTGTTTCAGAAAAGTCTGACTGGAGAAGCCCGTTCATGGTATACCAGATTAGACAACTCTAAGATTCATAACTGGGAAGAGCTGGCTCACACCTTCCTCACTCAATACAGTTTTCAATCTCAGATGGCTCCTGACCGGTACCAAATTACCAAGGTCAAGAAACAGTCTAATGAGTCATTCAGAGAGTATGCTCAAAGGTGGAGGCGCCTTGTTGCTTAAGTTATTCCTTCCATGATAGAATCAGAAATGGTCATGACCTTCATAAATGTACAGGAAGCTATTTTCTATGAAATATTTCTAGCTGGTATTGGCAAACCATTCTCTGAAATGATCAAACATAGCGAGATGGCTAAAATGGGATTGAAGTCCGGTAAAATTCAAGACCTAGCCGCTCTTAAAGGCATTCTTTGAGCACATCCAAATCCAGGATCTTATGGAAACAACCCCCAGAGGGTCCATAAAAAGAAAGAGGAAGATGTTTCTTTGATACTACAAGGACAAAAAGGCAATCCAAGCATGCCTATGCAGAGGAAAAACTACTCCCCTTTTCCAGCACAATCTTCAAACCCTCCATTGCCTAAAAGTGGAGAAGTAAAGAAACCTCGAACATTCACACCCTTAGGGGACTCGCTCGAGAATATTCTTGCTCTTCTGACTGCTCAGAAGAAAATTACACATCTTCTTCCACCGGCCAACCCTAATGGGAGGGGTTTTAATACTACTCGGAAGTGTGCTTATCATGTCGGGGCACCTAGACATGATACTCAAGATTGTTGGGCCTTGAAACATAAGATTCAAGATCTAATAGACAACGGTGAGATCGTGGTCACTAAACCAGATCAACCTCATGTGCAAGACAACCCTCTTCATCAACACAAAGAAGAAGAGGTCAACATGATCAGTTGGAGCACTGTACAAGGTTCCAATAGAGAATCATCCCAACCCATCATAGACGGTGTTGACAAATGGGATTATACAAAGTTCCAGTTTACCATGGAACAAAAAATGAAAGCTCTTTACAAACAAATTGAACAATTGGCAGAACTGGTGACCCACCAACATCAAGTCACGCGCCAATTAATTAGGAAGGAGCATCCCTATCTCCTTCCATTTGTTGTGAATGATCCATTAATGCCTTCAGAAAGCGAAGCTATGGAGGATAAGGTTGCAAAGCGAGCAAATGCTAAAGCCCATCGGGATTTTTCCAATCAGAGGGAATTCACCTATTTGGGCCAATCTATGGAGGAGATACTTCAAATGTTGATCAACAAAGGAAGAATTACCTTCCTTCTCCCTCTAATCAATCCCCGCTCAGGGCGGTTCAATCCTGATGAAATGTGTCAATATCATTCACATTCTCGCGGTCACAGCACAGAAGAATGTTGGGCCCTCTGCTATCTCATTCAGAATCTTATTGATAGCGGTGTCCTACAAATAGCAGATGATTACCTTTATGCGAGATCAAGGGTGGGAATGCATATCCTACCAAATGGAAGGGATCGAGAGCGATTATATCCAAGAAGTGGATGATGAGATTGTCAAAGTATTTCCCATACAACCAATTCAACTCAAAGAAGAGGCGTGATCCTTTGAAAGTGGCCGCACCAGAGCCAATTCCTTTACCTTTCAGACCACAACATCATGTTGTCGGCTTACACAAAGTTCCATGGAATATGGAGAAGCTGAAGGATCTATGTCTTATACTACTGCTACAGTGTCGAAGGAGAATCCACTGTACCTTCCTCAATGGGTTGTCAAACCTACTTGCAAAGCAAAGGGGAAGTTACCCGTGGAGAAGATTGAAAAATTCCTCCGTACTATGGGCCACAATGAAGCCAAAGTGGTTTTAAGCTTGTGAGAAGCTCCACAACAAATTTCGATACTGGATTTGGTTTTCTCTTTCAAGGATTATCGAAAGATCTTGTTGAAGGTTTTAGAAGAAGCCTACTTGCCAAAATCAGTGGATGTGGAAAAATTTTAACATTTGGTTGAACACATTTTCAACAACAATGTGATATCCTTCACTGATGACAACATACCTCCCGAAAGGACCGGTCATTGCAAGCCTTTGCATATTGCAGTTTTATCTTCCGGGTACATACTAGCAGGAGTATTGATAGATCGAGGCTCATCTCTAAATATCTGTCCTTATGCCACCTTGGTAAAGATGAATATCAATCTCAAGCGGATCCAAAGCAGCCACATGATTATCAGAGCTTTTGATGGATCCCGACGGAATGTCATTGGAAAGATTGAGTTGCCAATTGAGATTGGTCCAAATACATTCAATGTATCCTTCCACGTCCTCAAGATAGACTCGGGATACAACCTGCTCTTGGGGAGACCATAGATACACATGGCTTGAGTTGTTCCCTCCACCTTACATCAACAACTCAAATATATTATCAACAACAGTCTAGTCACTATCAACGCTGAGCCGGATTGTCCTGAACAAGGAACTCTACCAATTATAAACGACGATTCGGAAGTTGAATGGCCGGTTCCATACTTTGGAAGTGAGTAACGCATGATACCATTCTATTGAAGCGCCACTTCCGTACCCAAGATTTCTGCCGAGGGTTATGTCGGCCACTCAAAAATGATGTCATTGGGTCATCAACACGGACAAGGGCTTGGTAAAGATAAGCGGGGTAGTAAGCACCTATCCAAATATCGGTCAAATTGGAGCAGTCGGACTAGGATATTACGCGATTCGATCCGAGGAATCCTCATAAGCACAAGCGCGGGTTCCTCAAGCTTTGCCAAGACGACGATTTTCTATACCTTTACCTCATGAGTTAATGCAATCTCGATAAAGGTTCCGGCCCATGTTGTGGCTATGCTATTTCGAAACCAGTTCAATCAAAGAAAAGAGGTGTTGATTCGATCCGAGGCGAAAGAAAAGGAACGGCAGCGTAAACATGACCTTGCCTTGATGATGGCAGGGTATTCGCGTCATTGTTCATGATGAACATTCAAACAGATACACCCAGGGCGATGATTGCCCGGATGTCATGGTTATCATTCGGAGAAGGAGGACAATAGCGATCCTTCCATCATCTGCGATCCATCGAGGACTTTTCCCTCGTGAGCAAAGACTCCATGTATTGGTCGACGAGGGTAAAATGGGCAGAAAATCCCTCTGCCATGTAGATAACTTTAATTGCTTTCCTTCCTTTACAGCACTAGTAGTTATTTTATCAAGTACATACTAACACTTTTGTATGATAGAACAGTTGCATATATTAAGTGAAAGCATCTTTTGTTTCAGGACTTTGAATTTAGATATGCTTGTCCTTGCTGATGACATGCCTTCTCTCCACCTGAGGTCGTGAACTTTGATGCAAAGTTGGACTCGAGACTTGATGGACATCAAGAGGACATTGAGACACCTCAAGAGATTAAGGAATGGGTCACAGACAAACCCAAACCCAATCTTGATCAAACCACTCCTTTCAATCTCAGAACCTTAGACAACTCTAAGCTAATCCAGATTGGTTCAGACCTTACCACAAATCAACGGAATGACATGGTTGCATTGTTAACCCAATTCCATGATGTGCTTGCATGGTCTCATGAAGACATGGTGGGTTTGTCCACTGACATTGTTCTTCATTGCCTTCCCATTAAAGAAGGATTCAATCCAATTAGGCAAAAGCTCAGGCAATTGAAACCTGAATGGAGTTTAAAAGTTAAAGAAGAAATTGTGAAACAATTTCAAGCTGGCATCATCATGGTGTCTACATATCCATAGTGGATATCCAACATTGTTCCCGTGCCTAAACCAGGGGGAAAGGTGCGAGTTTGCGTGGATTATCAGGATTTAAACAAAGCTTGCCTTAAAGATAGCTTTCCCATGCCCTTTATCCACATTCTTATTAACAATAATGCTCAATACGGCATGTACTCCTTTGCTGATTGCTTTGCGGAGTACCATCAGATTATGGTTGCTAAGGAAGATCGTGAGAAAACTGCTTTCATCACGCCTTGGGGAACCTTTTGCTACAGACGGTTGTCATTCGGCCTCATCAACGCTGGGGCAACCTATCAGCGAGCTATGACGGCTCTTTTCCACTATTTAATGCACAATGAGATAGAGATCTACGTGGATGACATCATTGTCAAATCCCGGAAGGAGGATGATCATTTAGACCATCTCAAAAAGCTTTTCAACAGGTTGCATAAGTACAACTTGAAGTTGAATCCCGCCAAGTGCGCCTTTGGTGTTAAGTCAGGCAAGTTGCTAGGTTTCCTAGTCAGCCACAAATGGATTGAACTGGATCCTACCAAAATCCAGGTCATCAAGGAAATGCCCATTCCTCAAACAGATAAGGAAATACGGGGATTTTTGGGAAGGATCAACTTCATTAGCAGATTCATTTCTCAACTCACAGCAACCTGTGAGCCAATCTTCAAGTTGTTAAGGAAGAACTCCTCCATGAAATGGAACAATGAGTGTCAGAAAGCCTTCCTCACAATCAAAGAGCAACTAATTAACGCTCCTATTTTGGTACCTCCCAGGGATGGTGTTCCCCTGTTCATGTACCTGTCCATAAATGACAATTCCATGGGCTGCATGCTGGGGTAGAAAGACAATAGAGACCAAGAACGAGATATCTATTACCTCAGCAAAAGATTCAGCATCAATGAACATACGTACACTCTGATCGAGAAGACTTACTGTGCTTTAGCATGGGCTTCCATGAGGTTACAGCATTACCTCCATGGTTACACAACCCATCTCATATCCCGAATGGATCCTCTCAACTATATGTTCAGTAAGCCCATACTGAGTTGTTGACTGTCTAGATGGCAGTTGATCCTACAGCAATTTGACATCGTCTACGTGATGCAAAAGTCTGTCAAAGGTCAAGGAATTGCGGATCAACTGGTCGCCGCACCTGCAGGGGATTATAAACCCTTAGAAACATACTTTCCTAATGAAGGAGTAATGACAATTCAGCTACAACATCAGTACGATACATCTCGTATGTAGAGAATGTATTTTGATGGAGTATAACACGAAGGCTCTGGAAATTTGGGCAGATTTTAATATCAGTGCGGGGGAGCAGATATCCGTCATTGTCAAATTGCAGTTTGTCAGTACCAACAACACAGCTGAGTATGAAGGCTGTATCATGGGGCTAAAACTTACCCATTCAATGGGCATCAGGCGGTTAACTGTCTTTAGGGATTTCGAATTGGTAATCAAGCAATCCACAGGAATCTATCAAACCAAAGAATTACATTTTCTGCCTTACCATTGGCAAGTTTTACAGATGGCTTTGGAGTTCAAAGAAATCTCCTTTCTATACATTCCTCGTAATAGGAATGATTTTGCAGATGCATTAACAACGTTGGCCTCCTTGGTTTACATATCGGACAAGGAAAACATGTCAAGCTTCACGTTTACTCTGCAAAGAGCCCCAGTCTATGGGAATTACGTTGGAGAAGTATTAGATGAGCTACCTCCCATCCACAGTCTTTAGTATCAAAGCATCAAGGAGTATCTACGAGATGGATCTACACCCGCTGAGGCGAGCCTAACTGTGATCTCATCGTATATATTACGATTTATTGTTATTTTGTGATCGTTTTGTTTTACGATCTCCCATCCTTACACTTGTAATCTCTTAGACTCTATCTAACCACTTCCTATACTTGGTACACATCGAGTCTCTAACGGTTTTTCAATATGTATATATTTGAGTGGTTTCCCACAAACAACCAACAAACTAGGTTAGAGTTGCTAGTTCGTATATACCTCCGCTCTATGAAGGAATCGTTTAGCCCAGATACCATACATCAACTAGTATCGAGTACAATGGTATCATACTTAAACCTAACTTTACGACCTGCGAGATTCTCAACTAACTCTATGTGAGTTAGTACTTATCTAATCAACTGCGGTTATTGGTCTCGGTATTGCTACCTAAGCTTCATAACCACCGACTTTGATACCAATTTATAGCGATTTCAAATCCAAGGGTCCCGAATCGTAGCGGATCCGGTACGCTATTTCTACAACTGTTGCGGAAGATATAAACATAAATTGTTTATACATTACACTATTCCCAAAATCGAGTAACCTTAACTTATACACAAATCATATTTGTATACAACACATGACAATACTATTCTTGACATACTTTACAACTTAACTTCACATTTTATCCCAAAAAGTGAACTTGGCATTATCCTTTTCACAGATGTCGTCAGTATTCGCCTTATACGCAATGTTTTATCATGATATAGCAAGGGTGAGCATGAAAGTTGCCCAAGCAAGTTTAAAAAAACAAGGTAAAGATATATCATGATTGAAAGAGTTTGAATAATAAGTGGCTATCCTTTGATGTAGTTGTGAATTAGCATGAACAAAATTTCAAAAGTGAATGAACATTGAAAATGAACATAACAATTATATCGGTAAATCGATTTGGTAATGAAGGTGATCGACCTTTCATACACGATGAATACATGCAATATGTACTGAGTACAATTCATAAGCATATCATATGAAACCACTCTTAAAAGAGTTTAAGTAAAAAGAACTTGAAAAACTTGCACGAACCATTGATTACACGTAGCATGCATATATAATAAGCTTCTCACGAAGACCTAATATTAATAATATAGATCTCAATATTAGAATAATATCATCATCATTATAAAATAACTTAAACACATAATCCTATCGATATATCTGACATATAAAACCTATAATAGATCTTTAGGTTAGTCATAACATATAGTTAAGTATTAGACATTAGTTTTAAGTCTTAATATTATTATTATACTTTGATATTCTTTTAATCACATCATAACTTGTACTTATAAGTTATTCATTTTATATGTTATCCTAGTAAATTAGATAACATCTTAGTAAACCGAAATACCATTTCAAGAAGGCGGATTTTATTTGGTATCCAGAAATCACTATTCTTTTCACGAAAAATACCAAATCAACTTATTATTTTTTTATCCTTTGGTCAAACATATATACATGTATTTCATACATAAAAATATTTTTCCGTAAATTTTCAATTTCTTTTACTATTTTTCAAAAATCATAATTAGTGCGTGACTTAAGAAAATTAGCTACCTCGTGCTTAACTCCAGAGATGCCCATCTTTTGACATAACCTTATATATGTTAACGTGATGCTCCATTTTAAATTTCATGGCAATCGGAGTTGTAGAACTCCGGTTATAGCGATTTCCGTCGGAAAATCACAAAAATTGAAATGGTCATAATTGGTCGTTTTAACGCCGGAATTAGCTCATTTTTGGACACGTGCTACATATTACCATATATTTTCATTTCCCAAAAGCCTGTAATTTTTTCTCATTAACTAAATGTCCAAAATAGCCCTCGGAAAATTTTGGCCAGAAACTTTTTGCACTTTGGCAGTTTTGGAGTCCTTCACCAAAACTTAAATAAAAGCGAAATCTGTAACTCCGATTAATGATCCGTCAATTTTTTGGATTCGTATCTTTCCGAACTATAGTTTTCATATATCACAATCCATATTTGGATATGTTTAGCTCCCGTAATTTAGCCGGAAGTGACTATTCCAAAACTGTCCTTTTCACAGTTTTCTTAACTTTGTGTAGTTTGGGAGAAATCCCATAACTCCCTCCTCCGATGTCGGATTTAGTCCGCTTTGAGTCTATGGAAACTTATTGAGTGTACTATTATAACATATCACAAGTCCAGAATTTTTAGAGCACTCTAACAAATCCGAAATTTTTCTGTTTTAGGGGCAGCAGTCCACTAACTCATTTAAAACAAAAAAAAAACTGTTTTGGTTATTCTTCTTTGTTCAAGCCTATCAACCCTAAAATGGCAAGATCTAACCATAAAATATCATTTATCATGTAGATCTATAGTTCTCATGTTCAAGATCTTAAACTTATGGTTCAAAATCATAAGTTCAACACTTGATCTAAAACACCATAACATAACACTTTAAACTAACAAGAGTTTTGAGTTTAGGAATTTTTACCTTTAGCTTCATGACATATCTTTTCTTCCAACTATGTGATGGATCTTGGATGGAATGAAAAATCAAAATCTCTTCTCCTTCTTTCTTGGAGTTTCCTAACTCCCTCTCCTCTCTCTCTTGTCTCTCTCTTTCTTTCTTAGTTATGTTGGAAAATAAGATGAGAAAAGTGAAGAATATGATTTTTGTTTAGTGTAATAATGTAAGAAATGTATCTAGACATTAGTTTGCTTGATAATTGAGGTGTAATAGCATAGTAACATGAGTGACTTCTAGAAGCAATTGATTAGCTAGCATAATTGAAGATTCTTATCAACAATGTTACTAATAATACACTAATAAAACAAAAGGGTATACTAGTAATTTCCACATTAATAAATGATTTCTTTTTAATTCTTATTTATTATACCAAATGTCAATATGTCCCTCCTTATTTGGGCTTAAATTTGGGTCACCATTTCCATCTTTTGGGCTATCAATAAATAATATATTGGACTTAAAATTTAATTCTTTGGGCCATGTAAATTAACATAGTCCAACACTCTTAATTCTTATCCAACCCAAATCATTTAATTAGGGTTTTCATTTTCCTCAATTATAACTTAAATCCTTACTCATGCACATTTATTTCCTTAACCTAATTAGACTTGCTAAAATTAGGTTATAAAATTAATTAACTGAGATGTATAAAATAAATCTCTCATAATTGGTATATATTCTAAATACCATAATTTTCTCATCTCATAACCCTTAAGTTATTAAATTCTTCATTCCTAATATATAATTAGGATCACATTAGTTTCTTTTATTTGTTTCACATAATCTTCATATTCCTTTACTCACCTATTCGAACAAAATAATTTAATAAATTGTGACATGTTCCACAATTCTCTTAAATTAGGTCACTAATATAAAAATAAAATATTAGGACCACTAAATAACGATAACCATTTAGGTTATTTAATTATCACACCTAATATATATATTAGGTTACATAATTTAATTCTTACTTCACTTTTATATACAAAATAAATGTATTCACATTATATAATGTATATTTATTTAATCATACACATAATTCATATTCATTACACACATAACTTTTAATCCTTAGGGTTTTATACAAAACATTAGGATTTCTAATTTAACAATTAGGGTTATCCTAATATATAATCACAAATACTTAAGCCATTATATTTAGCCTTTGACTTCCCAAATTAGGGTTTCAAATCTTTGAATTAGGATTTTGATTTCCGTCTTTGAAATTAGGGTTTTCGTAACCGATTTCTAGGGTTTCTTATAAATCGTAATAATTTTATACCCGAGCGTTGACGTTTAATAATATTAGGGTTTGACACGGATATAATTTATCCGTCAACACTTCGACCTTAACCACATTACGTACACATAATACCGTAATCACGAATATATACACACATACCCTTAATCACGAATAATTCACTAAAAGAAATTTTAAATCCTCAAAATTCCTTTTCGAAAACATCAAACACATACACTTATTCTCTGTTTAGGTCTATTATTTGACCTTAAACCAATCATTTAAGATTTTAATAATTTTCTAATTTCTCGGGTTGTCACATTCTCCCCTTCTTCTAAGAATTTCGTCCTCGAAATTAAAGCATCCTAACCTCTACTCATTCTCTTGATCAAAACTAGGTTTTCAATTTAACCTTTACAATTTCCTCATTCGAGGATTTCTCATCTATTATCACATTTCACCATAACTACTCACTAGGAGTTTACATCTTCTAAACATTCATCAAAACTAGGTTGTCGTAATAACCTTTATTTAATCATCTCAGATTCTACTAAATGCAACGCGAGTTTACACTATTCATATCCATCATCACATTCTACCACAACATTACTTTGAAGAGTTAAAAAAACTTTTCATATCACATCCCGAGGGATCATAAAAATTATGAACTTTGAACTCAGGGTTTAGGGGTATTTCTACCGCTACCTCTTTCAATTAAGAAAGAAAGGTACTCTACCTCTTAAACATTTCTTTAATAGGTATGTTTACAATCACGAAGAAGGTAAACTACCGATTTCGGTACTTTAGATGATCAATCTATTGTACCTTAGTAATCCGAAACGACTATATCGTCCTTAAATTGGAATATTCTATCCAATTAGTATATCCCCATTTTCGGGGTTGTTCACCTCGAGACTTACGTATAGGATTAGCACCAAAACAATTTGGTTCGGTAAATTTCTTTCAATGAACACTTAGAGTTTTCATAAACATTAGTCTATTTGAATCGAATAGCATAGACTCATATCGATAATTGATTCAATAGAATTATTTAAGTATAGCCAAACCCCGTTGGCAAATTAAAAATTTGAAAACATTTTTCGAGAATGACGTCATGATGCTTTATGCTTGTATTTACAAATCAGTTGAGGATTCAAATCATTTGGTGATTTTATCATACTACATCATACCATAGTGGGTTGGCGATCCCGAGATCACATCCAACACTAAGTAATATCTTGCATTGATGACTCCATCATTTTTTTTTTTATCATCTCTACACCGGGTTGCATGGTACATAAGTGATAAATAAAAACAACTTTTGATACTTCAAATCATTCGCGTCTCAGCCAGAAATAAGTAAGATAGATAGATTTACTTTAAATCGTTTCAAAAATCTTTGTAAATCGGTTTTATCATCTCAACAGTAACGAGGTGTCGATGGCAGAAGTCACGCATACACAATAATCACCGTGGAGTTGAGAGAATAAAATTCATTTTCAAAAGCACATAGTGCGATTTAGCTTGATGTCAAAAACTACGAAGTCTAGCATAGCTAGAAGATTTGGAATACCTATGCTTCCATCATCAACTTCACTTTTCTCTTGATCCATTACTTAATAGATCTATCTATTCTTATAATCCTCAATGCTCCATTCACCACTTTGCTATACCCCAGTTCATCAAACTTACCACACATTATGAGTTCAGGAACTTGCCACAATCATATGAGTTTAAGAACTTATCCTAGTTAGACCATTAGGCGTCCATTCGCTGAGGGGTTCAAAACATACCATATGATTATGAGTCATGAACTTACCATAAGTATGAGTTTTAAGAACTCACAACTTAACCTTATATCCTCTACTCATTCGTTATACACATGAGAAAAGAATCACCTTTCTCAACATGCATATAACAAATATAGCGACATAAACATTTCAATGATTATCGGTCTTGCTAGAAACTAAGTGGTTTTACACCAAGTACAATTCAGCTCCATATACGAAGAATTATACATTCATTTTGCAGAGCATGAGTCTTCAATTGAATCCCCACCTAACACTAACCCCATTCTCCATATTTAATTTAATTCGTATTTATAATTCTCTTCTGGATCTGTACCAATTTATAGTACAATTCATACACAACAATCTTGCTGTAAACTTTTCATCATTCTCTTGATCTTTCTTCATACCATAATCTTATCAGATCACAGAGTGATCTCATCGTATATATTACGATTTATTGTTATTTTGTGATCGTTTTGTTTTACGATCTCCCATCCTTACACTTGTAATCTCTTAGACTCTATCTAACCACTTCCTATACTTGGTACACATCGAGTCTCTAATGAGTTTTTCAATATGGTACATTTGAGTGGTTTCCCACAAACAACCAACAAACTAGGTTCCGAGTTGCTAGTTCAGTATATACCTCGCTCTATGAAGGAATCGTTTAGCCCAGATACCATACATCAACTAGTATCGAGTACAATGGTATCATACTTAAACCTAACTTTCTGACCCTGCGAGATTCCTCAACTAACTCTATGTGAGTTAGTACTTATCCTAATCACTGCGGTTATTGGTCCTGGTATTGCTACCTAAGCTTCATAACCACCAGCTTTGATACCAACTGTAGCAGCCCCAAATCCGGGTCCCGAATCGCCGCGGATCCGGTTCGCTATTTCTACAACTGTTGCGGAAGATATAAACATAAATTGTTTATACATTACACTATTCCCAAAATCGAGTAACCTTAACTTATACACAAATCATGGTATCTAACACATGACAATACTATTCTTCAAATATACTTTACAACTTAACTTCACATTTTATCCCAAATTTGAACTTGGCATTATCCTTTTCTCAGATGTCTGGTAGTATTCGCTTTTATCTGCAATGTTTTATCATGATATAGCAAGGTGAGCATGAAAGTTGCCAATAAGTTTAAAAAAACAAGGTAAAGATATATCATGATTGAAAGAGTTTGAATAATAAAGTGGCTATCCTTCACAATGTAGTTGTGAATTAGCATGAACAAAATTTCAAAGTGAATGAACATTGAAAATGAACATAACAATTATATCCGAATCGGTATTTGGTAATGAAGGTGATCGACCTTTCATACCGATGAATACATGCAATATGTATGAGTACAATTCATAAGCATATCTGTCATGCGAAACCACTCTTAAAAGAGTTTAAGTAAAAAAGAACTTGAAAAACTTGCACGAACCATTGATTATTAATGCATGATATAATAAGCTTCTCCACAAGACCTAATATTAATAATATAGATCTCCAATATTAGAATAATATCATCAAGTTATAAAATAACTTAAACACATAATCGTATCGATCATCTGACATATAAAACCTATAATAGATCTTTCGGTTAGTCATAACATATAGTTAAGTATTAGACATTAGTTTTAAGTCTTAATATTATTATTATACTTTGATATTCTTTTAATCACATCATAACTTGTACTTATAAGTTATTCATTTTATATGTTATCCTAGTAAATTAGATAACATCTTAGTAAACCAAAATACCATTTCGGTGAAGGCGGATTTTATTTAGGTATCCCGAAATCACTATTCTTTTCACGAAAAATACCAAATCAACTTATTATTTTTTTATCCTTTGGTCAAACATATATACATGTATTTCATACATAAAAATATTTTTCCGTAAATTTTCAATTTCTTTTACTATTTTTCAAAAATCATAATTAGTGCGTGACTTAAGAAAATTAGCTACCTCGTGCTTAACTCCAGAGATGCCCATCTTTTGACATAACCTTATATATGTTAACGTGATGCTCCATTTTAAATTTCGCGGCAATCGGAGTTGTAGAACTCCGGTTATAGCGATTTCCGTCGGAAAATAACAAAAATTGAAATGGGCATAACTTGGTCGTTTTAAGCCGGAATTAGCTCATTTTTGGACACGTGCTACATATTACCATATATTTTCATTTCCCAAAAGCCTGTAATTTTTCTCATTAACTAAATGTCCAAAATAGCCCTCGGAAAATTTTGGCCAGAAACTTTTTGCACTTTGGCAGTTTTGGAGTCCTTCACCAAAACTTAAATAAAACGAAATCTGTAACTCCGATTAATGTTCCGTCAATTTTGTTGGATTCGTATCTTTCCGAACTATAGTTTTCATATATCACAATCCATATTTGGATATGTTTAGCTCCCGTAATTTAGCCCGGAAGTGACTGTTCCAAAACTGTCCTTTTCACAGTTTTCTTGACTTTGTGTAGTTTGGGAGAAATCCATAACTCCCTCCTCCGATGTCGGATTTAGTCCGTTTGAGTCTATGGAAAGCTTATTGAGTGTACTATAACATATCACAAGTCCAGAATTTTAGAGCACTCTAACAAATCCGAAATTTTCTGTTTTAGGGCAGCAGTCCACTAACTCATTTAAAAAAAAAAAACTGTTTTGGTTATTCTTCTTTGTTCAAGCCTATCAACCCTAAAATGGAAAGATCTAACCATAAAATATCATTTATCATGTAGATCTATAGTTCTCATGTTCAAGATCTTAAACTTATGGTTCAAAATCATAAGTTCAACACTTGATCTAAAACACCATAACATAACACTTTAAACTAACAAGAGTTTTGAGTTTAGGAAATTTTACCTTTAGCTTCATGACATATCTTTTCTTCCAACTATGTGATGGATCTTGGATGGAATGAAAAATCAAAATCTCTTCTCCTTCTTTCTTGGAGTTTCCTAACTCCCCTCTCCCTCTCTCTCTTGTCTCTCTCTTTCTTTCTTAGTTATGTTGGAAAATAAGATGAGAAAAGTGAAGAATATGATTTTGTTTAGTGTAATAATGTAAGAAATGTATCTAGACATTAGTTTGCTTGATAATTGAGGTGTAATAGCATAGTAACATGAGTGACTTCTAGAAGCAATTGATTAGCTAGCATAATTGAAGATTCTTATCAACAATGTTACTAATAATACACTAATAAAACAAAAGGGTATACTAGTAATTTCCACATTAATAAATGATTTCTTTTTAATTCTTATTTATTATACCAAATGTCCAATATGTCCTCCTTATTTGGGCTTAAATTTGGGTCACCATTTCCATCTTTTGGGCTATCAATAAATAATATATTGGACTTAAAATTTAATTCTTTGGGCCATGTAAATTAACATAGTCCAACACTCTTAATTCTTATCCAACCCAAATCATTTAATTAGGGTTTTCATTTTCCTCAATTATAACTTAAATCCTTACTCATGCACATTTATTTCCTTAACCTAATTAGACTTGCTAAAATTAGGTTATAAAATTAATTAAGCGAGATGTATAAAATAAATCTCTCATAATTGGTATATATTCTAAATACCATAATTTTCTCATCTCATAACCCTTAAGTTATTAAATTCTTCATTCCTAATATATAATTAGGGATCACATTAGTTTCTTTTATTTGTTTCACATAATCTTCATATTCCTTTACTCACCTATTCGAATAAAATAATTTAATAAATTGTGACATGTTCCACAATTCTCTTAAATTGGGTCACTAATATAAAAATAAAATATTAGGACCACTAAATAACGATAACCATTTAGGTTATTTAATTATCACACCTAATATATATATTAGGTTACATAATTTAATTCTTACTTCACTTTTATATACAAAATAAATGTATTCACATTATATAATGTATATTTATTTAATCATACACATAATTCATATTCATTACACACATAACTTTTAATCCCTTAGGGTTTTATACAAAACATTAGGATTTCTAATTTAACAATTAGGGTTATCCTAATATATAATCACAAATACTTAAGCCATTATATTTAGCCTTTGACTTCCCAAATTAGGGTTTCAAATTTGAATTAGGATTTGGATTCGATGTCTTCAAATTAGGGTTTTCGAGGCCGATTTCTAGGGTTTCTTATAAATCGTAATAATTTTATAAGCTCAACGTTGACGTTTAATAATATTAGGGTTTGACACGGATATAATTTATCCGGTCAACACTTGACCCTTAACCAATTCTGTACACATAATACCGTAATCACAGAATATATACACACATACCCTTAATCCTGAATAATTCACTAAAAGAAATTTTAAATCCTCAAAATTCCTTTCTGAAAACATCAAACACATACACTTATTCTCTGTTTAGGTCTATTATTTGACCTTAAACCAATCATTTAAGATTTTAATAATTTTCTAATTTCTCGGGTTGTCACAACTACTTCACCAAATGGGTAGAAGTAACATCCTTCCCCAGGGTTACTAAAGAAGTTATCATTGTTTTCATCAGAAACATTGTTGTTTGTCAATATGGACAACCAGAGGTCATTATGTTAGACAATGCTAAGAACCTCAACAACAAAATGATGGAGGAGTTATGCAGAAAATTCCACATCAAACATCTCAACTCCGTCATCTACCGTCCAAAGATGAATGGTGCTGTTGAAGCGGCTAATAAAAACATCAAAAATATCATGCAGAAAATGTCCGCCAATCATAAAGGATGGCCTGACCTCTTGCCTCTGACTTTATTAGCCTACAGAACTTCCATGCGAACTTCCACTGGGGCAACCCCCTACGCATTAGTCTATGGGATAGAAGCAGTGCTCCCCATAGAAGTGGAAATGGAATCCCTCAGAGTATTGATGGATGCTCAGTTGGATGAAGACCAATGGGTACAAGACAGGTATCACCAATTATCTCTGATAGACGAAAGGCGATCCGCGGCTATCTTCCATGGTCAGTTATATCAGCAAAGGATCGCACGATCCTACAATAGAAAAGTATGACTACGGCAATTCAAACAACATGACTTGGTTTTGAAGAAGATCATTGAAAACCAAGATCAATCTAAGGGAAAATTCTCTCCTAACTGGGAAGGCCCATTTTTTGTCAAGGAAGTATGGACAGGAGGTGCTCTCAGATTGCAGGAAATGGATGGCGATGAATTTCCACAGCTTATCAACTCGGACACCGTGAAACGGTACTATGTCTGAAGTTACCATAAAACAAACATCCTGGTTTTAATCATCAAATCACCAGTCATTCCAGTTTTGAACCCTTTCCTTTTTGAATATTCTTATGCCCCTCAAGGAAACATACACTTCAAGCCAGCAGCCTGGTTTTACTTCATTTCAAACCTTTCATACAATCTCAGTTATCCTAAAGACGGGATTTAACCTTTCATAATTTCGGTTATCCTGAAGACGGGATTGAACCTTTCGCACCTACAGTTTATCCTGAAGACGGGATTAAACTTTTCTACGCTTGAAGTTTATCCTGAGGACGGGATCAAACTTTTTACACACTTGAAGTTTGTCCCCATTATGGGATCAAACTTTCTTCTCCCCGTAGTATAGCCTGCACATGGGATTCATACTTCTCATCGCCTTCAATTCGTCCTGAGGGGCGAACTACATCGACCTGATCTCCCTGATACCCGGGGGTACGTAGGTAACCATATTCTCTATGACCCGATCGCAATAAAGAAAAACAACAAAAACATTTCTGCCCTTTCTCTACAAAACAATAAAAACAACAAAAATACTTCTACACCCATCTGCCTTCCGCATTCAGCGTTGAACCTCTTACACCAGGTTCGAACTACGCAGACTTGATCTCCTCTTCAATAGGAATACGTAGGCAGCCATTTATGGTTCAGTCTAATCCCTACCAGAACAACATACTTGTCACACGGTACCGAGATCTACATTCAATTCGCCACATTTCACTGGTTTCAGATCAAAGGGATGGAATTACCCAACCTCTTCTCATAAATAGAAGATTCGGTGACCATTTAAGCTGCGATCGTGCCTCAAAGAGTAATACCAACCCATAAGAGATGAAATTAACTAGGCTTCTCACAAATAGAAATATTGGCGACCATCTGTGGTGCGGTCAATCTCAGAGAGGAAGAAACCATCCTCCTCTCCACTTTTCTATATAGATACCAGTCCCAAGACACCAAAGATGGTAGGGATTTACAGAAATCAGTGATCCGTTCTAAGATATTTTGCGACGTCTCAATGTCTATATATCAAGGATAAGTTCAGAATGCATCAAGATCACAAGGCCCTGAAGAAACAGGCAAACATCAAGCAAGTATCAAGGCATAACTAAAAGGAAAGTGAATCAAAATATATTTCCCTGCCATATATAATACTTTTTGATATATATACATATGTGTTGTACATGACAAAATGGCTAAGCTAGTCTGTGCAGGAAAATACAAAGCTATCTACAGATCTGTATACATGCGGACTATCAGATCTAACATAGCATCCCTCTCTGAAGATGGAGGTAGCACTACAAGCTCCTGCCCAAGGGTATTTACACGAGCTAGTAGATCAGAGGCTAACTGCATGGTGGCGTAGTGCTCATTAAGGTAAGCACTCATGTCGGCAAGACTGACAGTCATCTGGGATCTAACTGAAGTGCTATCTGCAATGGCCACATCCCTAGCAGATAAAGTGGCATCCCGCTCCGCAATCAATGCGTCCCTGGCTGATCTAGCCTCATCCCTCTCTAACAGAGTGGTGTCTCTCTCATCAAGAGCTGTCAACATCGCGGCCCTAGCCTGATCTCTATCATAGGTCATCAGATGTAAGCTCTGCTCCAAATCTTTGTGACGAATCTTGAGTGCTTGATGGCTTTTCGGGGTGGGAGAATCCATCACAAATATTGGCAGCCCAGCAGTCAAATCATTGATGGGAATAACAGCCTCCTCTATAGGCTCCTCATGGTCAGAATCAATCCCCTGCACTGTGGATACTGCCGCAGCCGATGTCGTCTCTGTCTTCGTCCATGCAAAATACTCTGCAAAATAACCTGGATGACTGACGGAAAACTCAGCCAACTCTCGCTGATCCCAACAGGCATGCAACTGGATCGTCTCACGTGATAAATGGTGTGGACGCTGTTACTGACTCATCGCCCCCTCATACGGATGAAAATCCTGAAACTGGTCAAATTGACACATCACGACCAGTGGGTGGTAAGTAATCATGCCCCTCAATCCAGCTAGAGAGAGATAATCCATGCCCGGAGCATGAGTAATGAAACTGTAGGGTGAACTAAGCCCTGAACACGATAATATGGCAAACAGATCCCTAATCCCTGCAAGGAAAGGTGACCACGATGCAACATTTGTGCACTCTGCAAGCTGAAAGGAGAATGACATGGCTATCTCCTGGGTGAAACAAAACCCTTGCCGTCTAAATGTGCCAATCGGTCTCAAGTGTGACATAAACCACACATACAGCATAACCGAGCTACCTATAAACACTCTTGCCAGATAAGTGCAGCAGTATATAGCTGACCTCAGTGTCTCTGTGATAATCATTGGTACAATGGTACGACCCTCCCTGAGAGCTCTCACTGCCATAATGACATCGATATCCAGCTCATCCATGTACCGCGACATGAAGACGTATGGCAATACGCATAGAAGCAGTACATCTACTCTGGTTGAACGCCAATGGTCCTCCAGTATGGTGAAATCCCCAGAATGTCATGCATAGCTGTCCTCAAAGCCAAACCTGTCAAACAGGAAACGCTGGGATATCACGTGGCCGGATGTAATCTCGTCCTGGACCACTCTACGTCTCAATTTGGTGAGGGTCATGGCGCTCGCTTTCATGTCTCCAATATCTATATACACGCAAGGTCCGCCCAAATGACAAAGATCGTCAACCGTGCATACTCCTCCAAAGTAGGAGTCAACTCCTGGGTCCCAAATCGAAAAACCTGCTTCTCCGATACCAATTGCTCAAAGATACCTCTACAAATCTGTGGGAACACGAAACATCAAATGCGGTCATAGTATGTTGCTAAAACCAAATCATCTACGATCACCATGTCTCGATGGTGATATACTATCATACCATGGCGAAGATACACCTACCACCACAAATGGTGGGGTATGATCAATACGGCTAACTGTCGAAGAAGACATCTGTACGGGTCATGTCATAAGACCATCCAGGGATTAATGCTGAATATCTCTGGACATACATACATATACATAACATAATAACATGCATTATATAATAGATGGCAATATGATATAGGGAATGGAAAAATGTACATACATTCCTAAGTATATCATCATCTAATACATCTCTGTACAGCTAAAATACAAGGAAATGGGGCGAAGCTACCCAACATACAATAGAGGCCTATCAAAAGATATAGCGAGAATGGGGCGAAGCTACCCAGCAGCTAACAGAGGCCTATCAAAAGAGATAGCGAGAAATACATCAAAAAAAGTCAAGAGTATCGATGTCTACATCATCGATCCTGTCCACCTAATGTAACTCCTCCTGAGTCACTAGATCTCTATCTACAGGGATGTCAGGCCGATACAAAGGAGGATCTGCACCGGAAAAACCATATGGGTCACCTGAGGGACCAGCGCCAGATGAAGTTATCAACATCTACGTATCCTTGGCGAGGGTCACAGCGCACATCTTTCAAGCATCTACGTATCCCCGGCAGGGGTTACAACGCAATGCAACCATTAATATACACATCAATGAAGGTCAAGCAGCCTTGACGTCATGTCAGCCGATGGCAAGTAAACTCATCGAAGCAACCTTCCCCGGCGGGGGTCACAAAGCAATGCTACCATTAACACATACATCAATGAAGGTCAAGCAGCCTTGACAATACACCCAGCAGGGATTTATCTGGTGATACACACATCAGCGAAGATCAGGCAACCTTGATAACAACAAACTGTTGGCAGTAACTCCGACAGAATGAGGGAATATGTTATACACATCCTCAAATAGACAAAGCTTTATCCCCACAGATCTCTTACACACAAGAAGTACCTCTATGGAATATAAGCCAATGTCTAGGATTCAAGACTTTGGTGACAGCCCCAATGTCAACATCCTTGGAAACTTGGATAACATATCCAAGCCATCACTGATTGTCATCCCAGCAGGATTACCTGACAATCATTCATGCATTCTACATGCATTTGCATCATGTTGCTGCATATAGCATCATGTTTATCTTGCTTGCATTTCAAGTGTCTAGTATTCTTTATCCTATCCATGCATTGCATTGCATGAATATGATAAAGAGGGGCATCTGTAGACACTCAAAATTTTTTGCGCTCCTATTATTAACATTGCAGGAGGGTAGATTCATCTTTTGGAGATAACCCTGAAAGATAGCTTACATCCATTCCGAATACTATCGAAAGTTCAGCTCCAACCCGGAACACAAACCGGGAACATCATCTCAAACCCCGGAATACACATCGGGAATGTCATTTCCAATCTCGGAGATAACCCCGAGATAAGCAGATCAAAAGACCGACAACAACACCAGAGAGGATAGTTCTGTCTCGGCAATAACACTGCGACGCTCAGTTCCAGTCCTAGAGACAACATTGGGAGTAGCAACCCCATCCTTGGTGATAACCCCAAGAGATGTCATTGCAGTTCTGGCGATAACCCCGGAAATGCTTGTTTCAAACATATGCAATCAGCTTCAACCACGGACATCCTGTCGAGGCACACACACCTCAGACCCGGAGATAACAACGGGCAGACAGGAACACCCACAGATGACAGTGAGACATACAAACAAGCAGCAGTCCAATCTCAGTTGTAACCCTGAGCAACGTCTGCTTTCCGCTTAAACCGGCAATAACCCCGGTGAGGAGTCACAACGTCATCTTACTATCTCAACAAGATGATATCACGACATACCAACAAGTAGTCCAATCTCAGCTGTAACCTTGAGCAATGTCTACTTTCAACTCAAACTGGCGATAACCCCGGCGAGGAGTCAAATGTCATCTTGTTCCTTCGACAATGGCACATCGTCTCAACACTTCATACATACATACATTCAACAATGTCCCACAAGAACCGAGGATTGACAATCCTGAGTGACTATTACGTGACATGATTTCTTTGGATAGAATTTGAAGCTTGAAGACCATGGGCATAGACCCTCTTCCCGACTTCGTACAACCTCTAATCCATGTTATTGCATAACTCTCGACACAAGCGGTCCAAAGAAGGTCAGATATACCTCGTTCGGATGCTCGGATTAAAGTTCTGCAAGTTTGAGCGGATATTACAGTGCATGAGTGCACGTACTATGAGACGACGGGACCCGTAAGGCTCGAATGCGCCACGACCGACCCCAGATGTACAATCTGCGGCTACCGCAGTGTGTACTGCGGCCATCAAATCTATATATACAAGCCTTGGGAATTGACCATTTAAGAAGAAGAGGGAGGGAAAAAGGCGAGGAAGCCCTGTCCATTTTACTCTGCATACATATCTTTTGAGTGTTTCCTCATCTTTAAACACTAGTTAGCTCACATATAGCTATCTTTTATCCGGCGGGAGCTGAGTGTTTATCCATTTAAAGTCATAGAAAGTCTACACTTTGGCGTACCTCATCTGTAAGCCTTCTTATATTCTATAAAGCCTTCTTCTCATATTAGCACACACTATTATACACATTGAGAGTTGTGTTGTGTGCGTTTGCCCGGACTTCGATCCGTGGTTTTCATTTCTGTTTGAATATATATACTTATATATGTATATATTTCATATATGGACTAACATTATCGAGTTATGCCTCGATTGAGCCTGAACTTGCCTAGAGCGTTTAATTGCTTATATATATATATATATATATATATATATATATATATATATATATATATATAACTTGTTATTTACATATATGATGAGCCTGGATTTACATCCAGTGTGTTTAATCGCTTTTATATATATACATATATATAGTTGTTGTCGGACATATCCGATGAGCCTGGATTCACATCCAGTGCGTTTACTGCTTTTATATATATATATTCACTTCGTGGCCTTTTATCGCTTTATTTACATTCCGTCCTGCTTGGAGTTTACTTCGTGGCAGTTGATCGCTTTTACAGCTTTATTTACATTTTTTCCTGTCTGGAGTTTACTTCGTGGAGATTGATCATGTTTATATATATATATATATTTATAGCTTTTATATACATATAACTGCTTACTGCTTTCCATACAAATTGCAGTATCATGTGAGCCTAGGAATCATGTGATCACATGATCAGTCTACTGAATCTATATTCGGTTCCCATGATGGACATTTTTCAGCTTTAAGCAGTCTGTACATTATTTTACAGTGTCTGAATTTCCTTGGATGGTTTTCATGCCCATGAGGAGTTCGGAACTGCTGTATATTATTTTCTCGAGAATGCTTCGCATCTCGAAAATAAAAGCAACCAAACCGAACATTTAATAATAAAATGGAAGTATATAAAGGTCTCAATTCCTATTGAGCGCAGGGTTTGAAAAACCTCTTTTACAAAACGTCATTGCTATATCGTGGTTAAAACTGAATTTTTCTATAAATTCAAACCCTTTGTATATAGGTGCGAACGAGGCCTCGCACAACTTTCAAATAACTGCACATTGATCCACACACACACACAAACACATATATTCATATAACAATTTTTTTGAAAAGTGACGGTCACCGTGGTAACACGGATGTTGGGGGGTGCCTAACACCTTCCCTCCGCATAATCAAGCCCCCAGACCCAAAATGAATCTTCGTTTCACGCAGACGAGTCTAGCAGTGTCAAAACATCGGGTCAATGTGCAAACCTTTTCTGATTCACGTTGGTGAAAACCAGTTAAATACACCAATTGGCAACTCTTAAAGTCAAATCGTCGACATTATACATGTCGGACCTTTTTCACTTGTTTTTTCAAACAAATCTCACATAAACATGAGAACACCAAAGAACAAGTAATGAAAAGGGACACTCAAAAATCCCGACGACGACAATAATAACATACATTCTCAAATCCCAGGTTATATTAACTTATAACCTCGTTCATTACAATTAATGGCAGTTACATTATTCTTTACATCTTACAAGAGTGACTTTCATCCACCACCGAGGATATATAACTGTTCATTAAAGTATTATATAGTTTAATTAACCTATTCTACATTACAAGTCTTGGCTTGATCTTCACTCTCATTCATATACTGAATGGCACTTCGTCTAGATACCAGTCAGCTTGATCTTTACAAGATCCTTAAGTTCTTCTACTCGTATGCTAAAAATGTTTTTCATTTAAAGCAAGTGTGAGCATTCAATTTCTCAGCAAGTCGTAGCAGTTGAATAAACATCCTCAAGAATTTAAAAATTCTTTTAAGACTTTAATAACCGAACAAAGGTTATGAAGTAGCTTGAATAATAAGAATAATCCTGATTCCTATCATTTTAAAATATTAGTCACATTCACTTTGAAATAATTTCATTCTTCTACCTTTTTCATATACATCTTGTCCGGCTAGAATCATTAGCACAGACTTAACAATAAAGGTTCATGGATAAACAGAACATTTTCATATTGAACAATTCAACCACAGAACAGTTCATCTCATAGAAACACCGAAGTGTTAAAATTGTGGCACAAGGCCTCATACATTTTACCACCTTATACAAATATCACACATTTGCACATAGATAAAACTTCTCATGTTCAACATCTGAGAAATTTAAGAAACTACCATTCATTTAAAATATGAATGAAGTTAGGAAACTTGCCTTACACACAGCTACAACTTAGAGTATACGCTGAACTGCTCATTCCAATCCCTATATAACACATAAGGAATACATATACCAATTAGTCATATACTTAACTTACGCATTGGTTAAACTTGACCTTACTCCTTATGATTGATTTTTATAACCTAAGTTTACGTAACCATCTTTCTTTATCGTTCACAGGTTTAATCAGTATTATTCATTACCTTATGGTCAAACCATACATAATGTGTAGGTTCTACCTATTTAATATTCGCATACACTCAACCCTTAACTCTCAACGTCTAAGGAATCATAATCATAGTAATCCCACACGTTCGTTTTATCGCAACTACGGTCCCCGGATATTGGTTACGTATTTTGCATTTACATTGTTTGTCTTTTAATCCCGTTCAACCTTTACTAAAGGTTTTATTCACTTGATTAAGTGTTATATTATATGAACTATATGTTCATCATCTTTCCTTATACTTCCCCCAAGAGTTGAGCAGTTAAAAGCTCTTTTCTGGGTTTTGCCACTCGACCGTGATGCGGCTGTTGGGTTCCCTTTGTTATTTTTAGCGCCGCATGACTTTGAGTCTTTAGTAGCTTAGTCCTCAGTCGGGCGCTTACTTGCTGATCGCTTCTTCCCAAAGCACAAATCAAGCTATTTGCGGCACCAGTTCTAAAACTTAGAAAAAAATTCGAAGTGTTGAACATGTTTGAGACGCTTACTTCACAATCTCATAACTTATTCGTTATAACTCGGAACGAGGTCATTCCAAAGCCATCTTCTTACTCTAATCATGTTTTTCAACTTCCCTTGGATAGAAATTCATTTTGTATCCATTAACATGCCATTCAATTTGCTTAAATTTCATTATTCGTTCGTTTTACGTTATTAACGTTCTTCGTTCGTTCATCCGCAATTCGGTCCTCTGAACTAGGAATTCATTCGTTCTTGAGTCCACGACTCATTTTTTCTACTCTTTCTTACATTATTATGAAACCTTACACATTCGGGTTCATTTACGTACTTTCTACATTTCGCTCGTCTTTTACGAAATTTTCATCATAACTTTGTTATAGCTAAGTTTAATCTGTTCTTTATGAACGTTTCTATCGTTCCTAACCAATAAATAAACATCTAACTTATACGCGATAGTTTTAAACTTTTTCATTAACAACAAGTTATACTATGATGGTTTTAAATATGTCTATCAATAACGTTCTTCGTGTTCTTCGTGTTCTTCGTTAGTTCTTCATTTTTAATCCATACTTTGATTATGATTTCACTTTTTCTTAGAATTTATTGTTATAAAACACCATTCCTTACTTATTTCACTGAATCGTTCATATAATTCATTCGGATCATTCAAATTGATTGTGAAAGTCATACTTCCTTAAGAAATTTATAAACTAAACTTCTAATTCTTATTTCTTCATTTTTTTCATGATTTCAACCATATATAAAAATCATTCTTAACATCCTTTACTTCCCTTTTCATTAAGCTATGTTTTTAACATATGAAACTAAAAGAAAATAACTTATAAGTTAGGTTTTCAATACCTTTCTTCTTTATTCTTCTTCCTCTAGACAAAGTCGACGACTTACTACCTTTTTATTTCTTGATCTTCTCCGATTCGAGCATCCATGCTCTTTCTCTTCCTTCTTCTTCTTCTGTGACACCCCCAAATCCAGGTACTCCATTCCCACAGAATTTGGTGCTCACTATCAAAAACTATTACATCTAACTACCCATCATAAAGGATAAAGACATAATTTAAATAACTTAAACATTAATCTTTCCCATTAAAGAGTTACATCATTATAAAACAATCCCAGGTAATCTAACCTTAAATTATTACATAAATTTGTGGAATACATAATAAAATAAACTAGGTCTTATAACATAATTCACTTAAATAAATTCTCATAAATCTTCAACACTTGGACATCTTGCCCTTTCATTTGTTAGTAGATGGCTCATTGACTTTCTCAACTTTAGCTGCAGTGTTAAATGCAAGAGTGAGCAAACAATTGCTTACTAAAATAAAGAGTAGTAATGATAACATTATGTGATTGAACAATGAATGTTGAATAACGGTGAACTTGTTCTACGAATCAAAAATAGAAAACAAGTTTGAATTTTAATATTTGGGGGTCTTATGACCATGAACTATGTCCCCGGTATTTTTGTATTATTACCTCAACCTTAACAGTCATTTAGACTATACAGACCCTTCTTAACGTACTTAGGGGGATCAGCCCTTTGTACCATGTTTTGTGCACAAACATCTAAACGTTACACGTACAAAATCCCCTATGTTAGGGTTGTTCGTCTTAGCTTGAATTTAGAATTTCCGTACTAAAGAAAGTTTAGTTTGGAACTAGCTTATCAGTGGTTCTAGAATTTTAGAACACTATTCAATTATAGATTAGTTCAATCAATAAGAGTTTGCTTAATACTTGAAGGTTTAATACGACAATATAGAATTGAACAAGGTTATCAAAGTCAAAAATAGAATATCAACAATACACAATTGAGTAAACATAATATACATGCAAAGTACTATATTCAAAAGAGTTAGAACAATCTCCTTTGAATCAATGTATTAGAACAATATATGCTTCGAATAATAATAAGGAAAGTGAAACTCGCTCGATGTAACAAATTATGTTACAAGAGCTTGTACAATCATTCACGATATAGAATCAATAGGCTTTCTTAACTTCAATGTAAAATGTAAGACCCCAACTTTTATGAATAAAGATGCATTTTTTTTATAAATATCATTTTTGAATATTATGGTGTGGATTTAACATAATGTTATAGTTGTGGGTAATAATTAAAAATTTTGTAAAGTATGCAAGTTGTTATATAATATTCGATTGGTCGGGGAATATTCATTTTAACAGGGAATATTTGTACGACGTCACAATCAATGGTGGACCCCACAAAGGAAGTATTGTCAGAATTATAAAACGACAGAAATATCTTTTTATAAAAATAACGACGGAAGTTTTACCGTTAACTGTTGAAATACCCAGTAGTAAAAGCACAGTAATACGCGTGGTTGCATAGTAGCACATGGTATTGATTATTGATGCTTACGTAAGAAGTCACTCAGTTATACTCAATTAGTGCTACAGTAATTACTGCATCATATCTCTCATATTATTGATTCAATTATTGTCACAGTATCATCTGCATAATATTTTATATTATTAAATCAATAATTGAGATGAAAAAGTTATTAATATTATTATTTGTAATATTGACGATGTTTAGAAGTTCTGTCAAGGAGAGGTTAGATAATATAATTGTGCACCAATAGGGAGAAATCTTTATCAAAAAGCCCCCTCTTTTCTGGGAACGACCTGGTTGTTAAATATTGCAAATTATAATAATAATGATAAATGTTGTTTAAAATATTAAGAGGATTTTTAGGAAGTATTTGATGTAAATTTTGTTATTAAAATGAGCCCCCATTTATCTATTTTTCAAAATAATTAGAAAACTATTCAGTATATATATTATGGTGGGATCCACCTGTGATGGTGATTTGTTGGTGGAGGGAACATGTGGGGCCCACGTTGGAAGAAGGAAAAATGGGGGGGGGAATCCTAAAGTTTTGTCGGAGGGAGTTGATTTGTTTTGTTTTATTTCAAAATAGCATGTGTTATATATATATATATATATATATATATATATATATATATATATATATATTTGTAATGGATTATTGCATTGAAAATCAATCCCCATAAGACGCCCGTGAATTTTTAAAAACTGTGCATCCGTGAGAATTTCAAACAGTACCCCTTCCATTCTCCTATAAATAGGATGCTTAGTTAGAATTGAAAATCACACCAGAATCAAAGAATTCTTCTTCTATAATCTTGAGCGTATTTCTTTAGAGTTTAAGAAAGCTTTGAGCATAGAAAATAGTGCAAGTTTTCTTCAAAAATATCCTCGCCCTACCAGTCAGAATACTCTTCTTTTCAAGGTAAGGGGTATTATTTATTTCATATTCTGAAGAGATATTATTTTTCGTATTCGTAAGAAATTTTATTTCGTTCAATATTTATAATGAATATTTATTTCGTTCAATATTCGTAATGAATATTATTTTCGTTTAATATTCGTAAGGAATATTATTTTCGTTTAATATTCATAAGGGATGTTATTTTTGTTCAATATTCGCTTGAAATAATATTTTCTTCCATACTCTGTAGTATGTAAGTAATATTATTTCGTCTCAGATTTCGAATTCTATATTCGTTTTGTTAAAGTTTTGGCTTCTATACTCCATGAAATTAGTAGAATATCCTTGATATTTGCGCTTTATCCAGTATCTTTTCATGGAAATATTATTCTGAGCATTCTTGATAAGTTTTAACTTTTTCATGCCAGAGTACTATTCACTGGTTACTATTCACTCGAGTACTATTCACCCGGGGTACTATTCATGATAAAAATTGATTCGTTTTTGGTCCAAATTATTTTTGGTATAATATTATTCTTGAATTTTACTCCACAAAGCAGTATCATGTTGACAATTTGAACGTTATTGAATTCTGGATAAATTAAATTATAAATATTTTAAATTTATCCTTGAACTTATTTTATTGAATTATTATCTCATTGTCGTCATCCTCATGTTTATATTATATTGAAAGTCATCTGTGGCCTATAGTGCATAGATGGACTTGGTATGATTATGACCAGGGATTATTCGGTATAATCATGACCGTAATATTACAAAAGATGTGGTAAAAGTCTTCATTGGTCGTAGTGCATTGATGGATAGTTGTTGGCATGATCATGACCATTGATGAAAACACGAATATCTTTGGCCCGTAGTGCAGGGATATTTCATGGTCGTTTTACGAATGAATATCCTTGGTCGTAGTGCAGAGATGATTTGATGATGTGGATTATTTATTAAGCTGAGTCTCAGCGATAAAGTTGATGAAAACCCTTTTAAATCATAGAAGATAATAGATTTTGTGCTCTACTTGACTCTTCTAATGGATTTCTTATTCCGCTGCAGTTAAACTTGTTGTCTATTATATTCTATCAGTTTAACATTGTTGAAGGCTAACGACTACTTATTTTGCATTATCTTAGTCATAATATTTCTTACTGGGCTAGTTGAGCTCACCCTTTTGCTTTCATTGTTCTATTCAGGAAATAAGAACGTAGCTGGGACTAGTTGGGGAACCGAGTGATGGTCCTAGATGGTACATTAGTAGTCCTCACCATTCTGTGAAATAGTGTGATAATAAATGTAATGAGGACTCTATTGAGTGTGGATATTGTCTTGATAACAATATTTGTATTAAAACTCACAGCATATGTTTTGTCGTATCTTACACGACAGTTGTATAATTAAGTTGTATTTGAATTTTGTACCATGTATTTGGCGACTCAAGATGGGTGATGTAAACCTATTTTGGGGGCGTCACATAAAATTTAGGAATAGAAAGATTGCTTGACTTAAAGATAACATAGCTATGAAACTTGCTCAATAAAAGTTTAGGATAAGGAACTTGCATTCATTATATTATAAAGAGAATGAAGTTAGGAAACTTGCCTCAGGTGTAAGCTACACAAATATAATAAATGTTCGCCAATTACCCTACATATACCATTAGAATCACAATATTAATTAGTTATATTAACATCAATTTCATTAATTTAGTTTTCATTTTAATCAAGTCTATAATCCTTAACTTGGAACTTGATTATTCTACTCATTCACGTAACACGAAACTGAATTCTCAGTTATATCATAGTATACAACATGGTGATTGTAAACCAATTCCAATTTAAATGACATCACATTACGAACTTTCACAACTTACTAATTCCTAATCTATAGTTTCAACGTTGTGATTACAACATGTTGTTATGTCTTATAACATGTTTTAGGGTTATTAAAATAAGTTAGGTTCCAACGTTATGATGTTAACAACTCAACACTGGGTCTGACTGACCACTAACGCGGCCGCGCCATATATAGCTTAGAGTCTGGCACGCCTCACAGTGGCAACGAGCTCAAGCGCTTGCAGAGGTAAAGGCACCAAGACTAGACACCGTAATCGCTTTTACAACAACTAAAACAGACTTTGTTCTAGGCCAAAAAAATCCCAATTCCACAGAAACTCACAAAACTTAACAACTAAAACTTTGTAATAACATAGTTAAGCATGCTACTCTTCATTCTAATTACATAAACATTACATATACACAAATTTGAAGAATCAAAATCATAATTTTCTAAATTTCTTTAATTTTAACACTTTTAGCAAATTCGATCGCCACGACTTCATTGCTTAACCAATTAACACGATTTAAACTACTTTGTTTTCGTTTCTTAACATATAATCACAATCCAACATCAAATAACAGATTATAACATATATTGGACATGAAATTTCGTACTTTCTTAAGCCATTTTTCATACATAACCATTGTTATTTCAATTTCTTCCTACAAACCAATTTCTTGTAATTTAATCATCAAATATCACTCACAAATGATGATTAACCGATTAGAAACCACATACATACATGTATAAATCCTATGTGATAAGCAATTTATAGACGATGATCATAGGAACTCAAAATGTAAACATTAGAAGTAAAATATACCTCCAAACCCTAGTTGTATGCTTAGTAAAAGATGGTGAACTATCCTTCCTCTTGGCAAAATCACAGAAAACTCTCTCTCTCAAAACCTCTGTATTTTCTCTCTTCCTCACCAAGCTTAGTACTAGCCTTAGAAAAAGAACGCGTAACATATAACTGGCTCCATCTCCCCCCGCGTACGTCAGGTACAAAAATAAAAAGGCGTCAGTTAAAATAAACCAAAAGCCATAAGGCTGCATTTGATTACACACAAATTTCCCCCACTTGTTTATTTTCATAATATTTTATTATATAGTTTTTATTTGTCACATATGCCACCCATTTAAATAGCTTACAATTATAATTATAATAATTATAATTTTTATTATAATTATACTTATGATTAATAAATAATTATGTATCTAATTTAATTAATAAATTAGACTTTAACATCGCTTTATTTAGTTTACTTATTATTTTTTTTAATACTAAACAATTCATTTAATTTAACAATTCATCAATTTTTTATTTTTCTCAATAAATAAATTATTTTAAAATATTTATTTAATTCAATAAATATTTAAATTAATTATAAAAAAAATTCAATCGTTACATCCTTCCCTCCTTAAAAGGATTTTGTCCCTAGAATCACGACTCGAAAAATTATTCGTTACATTCTTCCTTCCTTAACAGGATTCTGTCCCCAGAATCGCTATACAGGATTAAGCAAATAACTGAGGATAATTCTTCATCATAACATCTTCAAGTTCCCACGTAGCTTCTTCAGCATTGTGGTTTCTCCAGACTACCTTAACAGAAGGTATCACTTTATTCCTTAGTACTTGTTCTTTCTTGTCAATAATTTGAACAGGGACTTCTTCATATGTTAAGTCTTTCTCAAACTGTAATGGTTCATATTCTATAACATGTTTATAATCAGGCTTATATGGCCTCAACACTGAGACATGAAAAAATGTTATGAATATGCTCCAACTCTGGCGGTAAAGCTACCTCGTACGCCACTTCACCAACTTGTTGAAGCACTTCGAAAGGTTCTATAAATCTAGGGCTTAATTTCCCCTTCTTGCCAAACCGAATTTTCCCCTTCCAGGAAGACACTTTCAAGAAAACATAACTACCGACATCGAATTCCTGATTTTGTCAATGTTGATCGGCATATTTCTTATGTTTATCTTGTGCAGCTATTAATCTTGCTCGAAGAACCTTGATTATCTCGATAGTTTGTTGCACCAATTCTGGACCCAATAGCTGACGTTCACCTACCTCATCCCAGCATAATAGAGTTCTGCATTTCCTGTCGTATAACGTTTCGAATGGAGGCATGCCAATACTCCTGTGATAACTTTTATTATAAGCAAATTCCACCAATGGTAGATGGTCATCCCAATTTTCTTTAAAATCCATGATACATGCTCTGAGCATATCTTCTAGTGTTTGGATGGTTCTCTCACTCTATCCGTCGGTTTGAGCATGGTATGTTGTGCTCATTCTCAGTTGTGTTCCCAAACATTCTTGTATTCATTTCCAGAAATTAGATGTGAAACGTGGATCTCTATCTGATACAATGGACACAGGAACACCGTGTCTTGAAACGATTTCCTTCACGTACAGTTTTGCCAACCGATCTAGGTTAAATCTAATCTTGATTGGCAAAAAGTGTGTCGACTTCGTCAGTCGATCGATAATCACCCAAATGGCATCGTAACCTTGCTGAGTTATTGGAAGACCTACCACAAAATCCATTGTGATATGCTCTCATTTCCATTATGGTATCTCCAACGGTTGTAATAATCTGCTTGGCCTTTGGTGTTCAGCTTTAACTTTTTGACACGTTAAGCATTTCGCCATGCACTCAGCCACATCCTTTTTCATATTCGGCCAACAAAAATGATGTCTAAGATCCTGGTACATTTTTGTACTTCCAGGGTGAATCGAATATCTTGAGGTGTGAGCTTTACTCAGAATTTCCTCTTTAACTTCTAATATTAGCGGAATACAAATTCTCCCTTCGAATCGAAGTAATCCTTCCGAATCGATTTTAAATTTGTCTTCCTCACCTTCAGATACTTTCTATTTTATCTTTTCATAGTCTTCATCCTGAAGTTGTGCATTCTTCACCATATCTACCAACATTGAATTTTTTCCCATTTGGAACAATTTTTCATTGGATTCTATTAGATATTTAATTCCCAACACCATCTTAGCCATTTCTGACACCAGCTTCTCCTGGATAGTCAACATCATTAACTTCTCCCATCCCTTTCTACTTAAGGCATCAGCAACAACATTCGCCTTTCCTGGATGATAGAAAATCTCGCAGTCATAGTCTTTGATCAACTCCAACCATCTTCTCTGCCTCATATTAGAGTTTTTTGTGTAAAGATATACTTCAAACTTTTATGGTCGGTATATATCTCACACCTCTCTCCATAAAGATAATGTCTCCAAATCTTCAAAGCAAACACCACCGCTGCCAACTCTAAGTCATGAGTCGGATACCCCTTCTCATAATCTTTCAATTGACGTGATGGATACGCAATAACTCTGTCATTCTGTATAAGCACACCGCCTAGTCCTTTATGTGATGCGTCATTATACACTACAAAATTCCTTGTATCATCAGGCAATGACAACACAGGTGCTGAACTCAACTGCTTCTTTAAGTCTCAAAAACTTTCCTCACACTTCTCTGTCCAAACAAACTTAATCGCCTTTCTAGTTAAATTCATCAATGGAGTTGCGATCTTGGAAAAGTCTTGAATAAAACGCCTATAATAACCTGTCAATCCTAAGAAAATCCTTACCTCTGACGGTGTCTTCGGCTGATCCCAGTTTATTACAGCTTCAACCTGTGATGGATCTACCAAAATTTCATCCTTATCAATAATGTGTCCTAGAAACTGTACACGTTCCAACTAAAATTCACATTTTGAAAATTTTGCGTACAACTTTTATTTTCTCAATGTCTCCAATGTCAATCTCAAGTGTTCAACATGTTCCTCTTTGGTCTTGGAATATACTAATATATCATCAATAAACACCACCATAAATTTGTCTAAGAATGGTTTAAACACTATGTTCATCAAATCCATGAACGCTGCAGGTGCATTAGGTAAACCAAAAGACATAACCAGAAACTCGTCATGACCATACCGAGTTCTGAACGCTATTTTTGGTACATCCTCCGGCCTCACCTTCAACTAATGATAATCACTTCTCAAGTCTATCTTTGAGAAATACCTCGATCCCTTCAATTGATCGAACAGGTCATCGATTCTAGGTAATGGATACTTATTTTTAATTATGACCTTATTCAATTCTCGATAGTCAATGCAGAGTCGCATCGATTCATCTTTCTTCTTAACAAACAACATCTGTTCCCTACGTGGCGTACACACTTGAATATACTTCTTGTCAAGCAATTCTCAGAATCGCATTCATCAACTCTTTCATCTCTACCGGGGCAATTCTATATAGTGCCTTAGATATCGGGGCCATTCCTGGTAGTAAGTCAATCACGAACTCGATTTGTTGATCCGGCGGAAGACCCGATAAATTGTCTGGAAATACGTCTACAAAATCTCTTATAATCGGTATCTCTTCTAACTTCGCACTCTTCTTTTGTGTATCGACTATGTAGGCTAAGTATCCTACACATCCTTGTCTCAAAAACTTTTTGGCTTGCATCACCGTCAGACAACTTGCTTATCGAGGTGACTTGCTGCCATAGAATACAACCTTTGACGGAGTCATAAGGTTAACACATTTCCTTTGGCAATCAACTACTGCTCCGTAATTGAATAACCAATCCATTCTCAGTATAACATCAAACTTACCAAGTCTAATTGGTATCAAATCTACCATCATATCGTGACCCTTAATAACCACTCTGCAATTCTTATATATGTATCTAACAAGAATCACTTCCCTATTCTCAATCTCTATGCTCAAAGGATATTCTAATTCTTCCTAAGGCAAATCTAAGTTTTGAGCAAATTCATCGGATATAAATGAACAAGTAGCACCCGAATCAAATAGTACATAAGAGTTAATACCATTAATCGGAATGATACCTGACACCACATCCTTAGACTGTACAGCATCCTGCACATTCATATTGAAAGTCCTCGCAGTAGGTTGGCTTGACTGTGTTGGTCCAGTGATAGTCAATGAACCACCACCGTTGTTGTTTCCTTTTCCACCACTTGCACTTCCCGCTGGCTTCTTAGGGCAATCACGAGCCATGTGATCCTTTGAATCGCAGGTAAAACATGCTCCTTTCTTTGGACTAACACAGTTTGGTGCAATGTGTCCCTCTTGACCACAGTTGAAACACACCCGTTTTCCCTTCAAACATACCCCAGCATGGTTCTTCCCGCACGTCACACAAGCTTCAACCTTTTTCTTTTGCTGTCCTCCCGCAGTCGAATTCTCGCTCCACTTCCTCTTCTGATTGTTACTTCCAACATTACTTCCACCAGCCTTATTTTCATTCTCATTCTTCCTCTTCTTCTGTTCTTAATTGTACTTGGTCAAGGCATCACTTCCACCTTCCGCGATAATTGCCTTTTCCAGTACAGCCTCAAATGTATTTAACTGGAACATTGAAACCTTGCTATAAAGCCAGGGCTTCAATCCTTGTTTGAACCTTTTCGCCTTTTGCTCGTCGGTATTGACTTGATAAGTGGCAAACCTTGCCAACTCGTTAAACTTCGCAGCATATTCTGGCACTGTCATGGTTCCTTATTTCAGCTCCAAGAATTGCACCTCCAACTGATTCTGAGAACTCGCTGGAAAGTACATTCCAAAAAACATCTCCTTAAATCTATCCCACGCTATCACTCCTTGTCCCCCACGAACCTTATTTACCTGCCACCAGTAGCTAGCTTCAGACTTCAGCATGAACGTTGCAAATGCAGTCTTCTGATCCTCGTTGACTCTAGCAACGTCAAACACCTTCTCCATTTCCATGATCCAGGTTTGGGCTTCCACTAGATTCATAGACCCTTGAAACTCTGGCGGTCCAACCGCTTTGAATTCCTTAAAGGTCGTGACTTGATCTTGCGGTTGATTCACAAGTGCTCCCGTTAACAAAGTAACCAACTGCTGAACTGGGTTAGCGTTGGCCTCGCTATTATTGTTAGTAGACCCCTCGGGAGGTGGTTGTTGACGTGGTTGTCTTCTTTTAGGAGGCATTTTCTATTAAAATATACGCTTATTAGTTCATTACTCAACTTCCTGGGTATTTGAAGTTTAACTTAAACATTCTGAGATTAAAGCTATAACACATAACATCTCAAATAAACTTTGATATTTTATTCATTCATAATGTTTTAAAACATATTAAAGATAGCATATCTGCTACAAACATCCACTTTCCTGAACTAGACAAGTTTCAGGATTACATATTTATGCTACCCCTTTTATTTATCTCAAAATAAGAGATTCACAGTTTATTAACTCACTTACTTAACCACATATTATTATTCTCATTCTTTCTATCTAGGCATATTAAGACGTCGTAAGGCTTCTCTACGTTCTTCCTCCATAATACGATACATTGTTCTACGATCCATTATGAACCACGGCGAATCTTCAAATTGAGGTGGGTAATAAAAGACTCGATCCTGGGCCCTATCAATTGCAAATTAAAGGCATAATCCATCTTATTCATCTTGGCCTTCTTCACTTGTACTTTAGCTTCAAAGACGGGTTCATATTGCTGAGTCGCCTTCATACAAGCGCCCTTCCGCTTCTCATGACTTAGTCGACTCATGTTTCAAGTCATCTTTTAATTTCTCCACATCAGTCTTCATCTTCTCATTCACCGCCAACAGATCTTCATGCTGACCCTTGGTATGAACTAGGTCTCACTCTGTGTTTCCAAGTCTTGAGTCGAGTTCTTGAATCTCCGCATCCTTCTGCTCCATCATAGCGTGATGCATCTCAATCAACTCCTTCAGCTCCTCAACCTTGTCTTGTAATTCTATGTTACGGTCGTATAGTGAGTCATACATCTCAGCTGATATGGAGTTTGGTGGAAACTCCACAAGATCCTCTTCCTCATCATCCTCCTCTATCTTCTCCGAACTATCCTCCTCAGGATCAGTCACAGGCTCATCCTCTTGAATCAAGTGCTCCCGTACCACGTGGATATCCCGGGGTTCGTCATCTCTAGTTATCTGAGGTATCACTTCCCTAGCTGGACTGGATCCTCCATCGTTAGATATCCTGATAACAAAATATTTTAAATTTTATTTAACATCCTTCGATACTCGCGAGCACATAAGTTATTCACACATAGCACATAATGTCGTTTATTATTTAACTTCAATTGTGATGCCCCCAAAATAGGTATACAACACCCATTCTGAGTCACCAAATATATGGTACAGAAAAAAACTACAACTTCATTATTACAATTGTCGTGCAAAATACGACAATACATATGTTGTGAGTTTAAATACAAATATTGTCTTCTAGACAATATTCACACTCAAATAAGTCCTTATTACAATTATTGATACACTATTTTACAAATTAGTGAGGACTACTAAAACAACTATCTTGAATCATCACTCCATACCCCGACTAGTTCCTGCTAAATTCTTACCTCCTGAGAAGAAAAATGGAACAAAAAGGAAAAGGGTGAGCTCAACTAGCCCAGTAAAGAATATTATGACTAAGATAATATACAACAAATTATCATTAGTCTTTAACAGGGAAAAATCTGATAGAATATAATAGAAACAAGTTTTAGATCAACAACTGCAGCGGAAACATCAATCCATTAGAAGAGTAAAGTAGAGAATGAATTATACTATCTTCTAAGATTTAAAAGTCCATCATCAATATTTTATCCCTTTAACATCAATCAATATACATCTTGAATCAAATATTCATCTTTGCACTACAAAGCCAAAGATATTCATTTGTATCACCAATGTTAGTCATGTTCATCTCAACACTGCTCATCTTTGCACTACAGCCAAAGATATTCATCGATTAATCATTCATCTTTGCACTACTGTGTGCCTAAGATATCCAAAGAATATCATCATTTAGGACTGAGGATGATGAAAAATATTTTAAAGGAATGAATCCAGTGAGACAAACGAACAAATATTAGGGATTCGTACTTCGATTTATCCAAGTTCAAAAACACTCCAAAATAAACTATAGTGGAGTAAAATTCAAGAATAAAGATCAAAATATGGATACAATCAAAGATAGCACTACAAGAAATCACACATTTTATGATGAAATTTTTGCCACGCACAAAATTTTGTCACAATTTGTTAATTAATAATTACGAAATTCATAATCGTCACTAAAACTTTTGCTTTTGTGACGACTTTTACTTTTGTTACTATTAATCATTTATATCGTCACTAATTTACACATTTGATGACGATTAACAAAATTTCATCACAAGTTATTTTGGAGGTAGAATTTCGTACCAAAATTTTGGAGGGAAACCTTTTAGTGATATTTTGTAATAATTGATGACAATATTTATTGTCATAAAATATTTCTTTCAATGACAACATAATAGTTTGTCATTAATTATTTGTAAAATTTAGTGACAATGTGCTTTCGTCACTAATGTTCACATTTAGTGACGCCAAATACAAATTCGTCACAATTTTATTTGGAGGCAAAATTATTTTTGGAGGGAAATTTTTTAAAGACGAAAAAATAATAATTTATGACAATTTGTATTGTCATAAATACCAATTCTATATGATGAGATAATAGTGCGTCACTAATTAGATGCGTGGATAAGTGACAAAAATAGTTCGTCATAAATTCTTATATTTAGTGACAAAGTACGTAATATCATCACAATTTTATTTGGAGGCAAAAAAATTTAAGAAATTTTGGAGGCATATTTTGTAAAGACGAAAAATTAATAAATTATGACAATTTTTATTGTCACAAATACTAATTTTATATGACAAGATAATAGTGTGTCACTAATTAGATGAGTAGATAAGTGACAAAATTGGTTCGTCATAAATCTTTATATTTAGTGACAAAGTATGCAATGACGTCACATTTTTATATGGAGGAAAAATTTTCTTGTATCCAAGCGACGTCGTCGGTCTTCCTTTCATCATTAGCAGCCTCCATATAGTCAAGAACCTCCATTATCAATTTTCAATAATCCCAATTTGATGGCAGAAATTATTTGACATTTTAGGTATGTTTTTAGATTTTGATTTGAATTGATTAGTAGTTGTTCTAATTGAATAACTACGATTTTGAAATGATTTCATGTCATTGTTGTTGTAATGGTTGCTATTGTTATTGATGATCTTGTACAATTTTGATAATCTAAATCACTATTTGGTTTAAATTTTTAACGAAGCAACTTCTCAGCTTTGATTAGTAAGTTGTAGTACTAAATCGACATCATAGAATGGTTCTGCTTTCTTGAAAAGAAAATGAGAGTAATGATTTTGTTTATCAGGAGACTTAAATTCATAAATTAAAGCTGCTATGTTAGTTATGTATGCATATATAGCGTTGACAAAAGACAATGTAATAGTCCAAATTTTCAGTATATATTAAAATAAGAATTTAACACTACAAAAAAAATGAACATTTGACAACGATTTTTCGTGCAACGACTTATAAAGTCATTGCCAAAAAAGTATGTTTAGCAATAAAATTTGTCATTCGTTGAAATTTATGAAAGGCTTTCATTTTTCGTAACGAAATTCATAAGTCGTTGCAAAATTTTGTTGTCAAATCATCAGCGAAAAAAAAAACCCCACCTATTTACTTTTATGTTGCCAATGTGATTTATCCTCATCATCAGCAACAAAAACATTTTTGTTGCTATATTTCGTTACCTAATATGGACCACAATTATTGTCGACAATTTTTTCTGTTGCGTATTTTATACATTTTTTTTGCAACGACTAATAAATTATTATCCAAAATTAAGATAAATCCAATAAACTCGTTTCGACCACTTTTTCACATTTTTATATTGATGATCAAATTTTTAATTGACATTTTCTTTTATTTTATTCTAATACATGTGTTATGCTACTTTTGAATTAGCACGACTTTACTACTATGTTGTGTAACTTATTCTAAAAGTTAAAATATCACAATAAAATGCAAAAACATGCAACACCATAGCTAACTCAATATCTTTGGACAAGCTTTTCAAATAACTTTTAACCATTTGTTGTGTTTTATCCTTTTTCTAAAATTAAGTGGCTCACCCTTCTTTTTTTTTTTTTTTTTGCTAAATTTAAATTGTATTAAGAAAAGAAAATTTTACAAAATTTATGGAGCATACCCCAAAACAGAATATACCATGAAGATCATAGAACATGCCCTATGATGGGAAGAGTATACCAAAAATAGAATTTAATATCAGCAATAGGCTTGAATTTTGATATTACAATAAAGCATTAAAAAGCCTTGACCCAAAAGAACCCGAACAACCTAAACACAAAAAAATGAATCCCGTATATCAGAACAACAACACAGCTGAAACCAACAGACCAACCAATCAGCAAGAACAACACGACACAAACCAAAAGAAAACAGGAGGCCATAGCAAAACAGAAGCAGAGACAATCAACAGAAGTAGCGAACAAGACTGTTGCTGCAACACATAACTGCAGCAGTGCAACAGATGGAACAAAGCTCACCGAAAAGAAAAACATCAGCAGCCCCCAAACATGACCCAACAGCCCAACTCCATGGGAATTGAAGCAAACCAACAGCCGCACCAGCAGAAAGACAAAACCAACAGCAGCTGCACGACATAGCAGCAACAGCGAGAACCACAACCACAAAGATTTTCCTGCATACACATTAACACACATTCGAAGACAGATTTGTACGACCTATATATTGACACATGTCACTAGTGTTAAGCTGGAAAAAAAGGTTAAAAGACCATATAAAAGACTTGATTTAAATTTTTGAAGGAACCTTTGCCTTTGAATATAGAAGCATGACCAAAATGAGGCATTGGATGACCAAAAATACTTCATTGCTTACAAATATTAAGTGCATATCTTCAAATTTCATCAGTGGCCCTTTAGAGTCGAGGAAAATATCTTACTTTTAAATAAGAAAGTCCAAGAACAGTTCACCCACTAGTGTAACTTTAATTTATATACATGCCACAAGAGTAAACACTCTATTCAGACTTTTTCCCAACTCAAATGCACTATATATTTTGTTCTGTTTTGACTCCAAACTATTGTAACCAAGAAGTAACTATTAAAGAAGATGTCAATAAGAAACTGACTACAGATTATTGTTTGGACATATCTTACTGACTCAAGCACAAACGAAAGAAATGCCCTCAGACTAGGATCAGCATCGTGGCGAACAACTTCTCCACAATCGAGGGAAAAAAATTAAGAATAGCCTGAGTAACAAAAGAATGGAAACTTTAAGCAATACAACTACATTAGCACACATCTGCACATGAACAACCATGGATAAAAGGCAATATACAAGAAGGAAAATAATTAAACAACTAAGAGCTTCATTATCAAAATTATTCATAGCATAACAATAATGAAACACAGAGCACCAATATAAATATATGGCAAGTTTATGCCCAAACAGAGAAAGAACAATAACAATTGATCTGTAAACAGATTCTAATAGGAAAGTAATATATCCCAAAAAAAAAAGATTTTTTGTTAAGCTGCAGATAGACCCTGGCTATCAAATCCTCAGACTGCTAAGATTTACACAGTTGGTAAAGTTTCTTCATCCCAAAACAAGTTTTTAACCCAACTTGGTTCACCCAAACAACTTTAATCACTTCACATAACATGCATAAAAACTACTTTGATCTCAAGCTTAACTAAATTCTTCTATTAATGCTTGACAACCTCTAATAAGAATTTTTACAAACACCCTATGTGCATCTTTTATAAAAATAGAATTCACAAACATTTAGAGATGGTTAAGCCCAAAATTTTCTCCTTTATAACTCCATATGATCTACAATAAAACCTCCTTAACAATACACAGCCCAATCACAACAGTTCCTCAAAATCAACACAGCAATTCTAACAATACAAAGCATATTCTAACTAATTTCTATGAACTCAACAAAAACTCATAGCTTACCTTTGTTTGCTGAAGTTTCTAAGAGTAATGATGCTTAAATATTGTTTTGATGCCGATAATATCTTTCAATTTAGCTTGCAACTTCAACTCCTTGGAAAAAAAAATTCAGCCGAACTAAGAAGACTTTAGAGAGACATGGAATTAGTTTGGACCGGATGGGACGGGTAAACTAAGGAATGAAAATGGCAGGAAGAAAAACAACTCTTATTTGATTCCTTTTAGTTATCAGATAAAATATACACTTCGTAGCTTTCTAATGATCTAAAACCATGACAACTCAGGCATGTATTTTAGCTTAGTCATTCTAACCATGGATTAAGGTAAGCCACCTCCTGCTCCTCTAATATCAAGCTTCCTTTTTGTTTCTTAAGTCCCAGCTTTATTTCCCAGCATGTGATTTTAGTACATACATATAAATATACTAATACATTATTTTACCAATTCATTACATATATACATAAACATAATTTGCGTTATATTTGAAACACTTCCAATATTTCATGCACATTAATATATGTATTATTATTACATATATCACATTTAGAATAAATTATTTAATTGAAATGTGTAATATAAATCATTACACTAATTATGAAGCCAAATTTCATAATTAACATAATTCTCATAATATAACAAATAAATTGTTTGAATATTCAATATTTATTTCATTTCTCATTTTCTTCCTTAAATTTTTCTTAAAAATTTATTCAATACTAATATATACAATATTCAATAAATCAAATAAGAAATTTGATTTACATTTATTTGGTTTATTTACACATATTACCAATAAAATTATATAATACCACTTCCTTTCTCATATAACTAAATAATTGCTTATTTAATTATTTAACTATTAAATTATTTTATAAACTTAATATTTAACTTATATTTTATATTAAATGATTAACTATTATAAGTTAATCCATTTCAAATAAATTAGTGTTTTATAAGTTAGTATTGGAACTTATCGTATGAAATCTGTAGGTGGTAACACTGATAATGAACTACAACGCACTATGGTGCTGGTTCTAAATCAATTGGGTTGTAAATTCTACAACTTTTTTTCTTAGCCCTTGATAACGGTTCCTCTGCAATTGGACTTTGTATTTATGTTTGATATGTTACAACCTATTTTCAATGCTATACCAAAAATAGTTTAATTTCGTAGGACACTAGAAATTAGAGCTTTTACCTATATAAGTTTTGTTCAAGGGCAATGAGGACTCTTACCATGGAGATATAATTGAATAACACTCATATAACGTCATTGTTTGTTAAAAGAAATTAAAGGGTTAATATATTTTACATTTAATTAACTAAATGGTCGAAAGATGATTCAAAGGTTAAGAAAAAAATAAAAAAGATGGAGTATTTGATTTATCGATGGAGTATTTGAAACTAATCCCATTGTCCTTCAATGGTTGATTTTTGAGAAAATTATGCACGTTTTGTGATAAAGAAAATATTTCTTACTATTATTGAAGGAATTATTAGTTGCTATATATTATTTGCAAAGAGATTTTTTGAATTAGAGTTATATAAATTGTGAGATAAAATTACTATATTTTGTTAAAATAAATTTTTAGAATTAATTATAGTGAATATAAATTGTATTATATATAAATACATTAATTTTTTTACAATCATAAATTTAATTTTAATAACACTTTTTAAGTAGTTTACAATATTAATTATTCCTTTTATCAAACTATAAAGTAAATAACACCACGTTAAATTTTAAAATTTCATACATTCATCATAACATAAAGAAAAAGAAAAGAAGAAGAAGATGGTGGTGCTCTTTTGTAGAATAGAGCACAAATACAAAAAAAAATAAAAAAATACTCATGTTCTACATAAAGAGTTTGTTTGAGTTTATTCTTTAATTTATAATATACTATAATTCAAATTATAATGTAATTAATATTTTAATAGAAATTTTAGTCTTAATAATAATGTTTAAGTAATTTACAATATTAATTGTATTATTTAAAATATTAAGTTACAATAAACAAAATTATAATAATTATTACTCTTTTTGTGGAATAGACTATAAATATTAAAATATTACTTTTTATTCTACAAAAGAGTTATATTTCAATTTGTTATAATTAATTTATAAATCCTAAAATTTAAATTTAGATTTATCTTTAAGTTTTTAAAATAATAATTTTACATATAATATTACTTCTAAAAGATGTTTTTTAATGTTATCAAACTCTGAACAGTCCCTAATTTAGCATATAGTCGTGTGGCGTGGTCTGGAGAAAGAGAGGCCAAATTTAGGATCGAGTGTGGGTTTTCTTCTTCCTTGGCCAAAATTCACATGTCGATCAATCCCACCATGTAGCTTCGCTTGCCCCTCATGTCCTCCATCACAGGTACATGTCCCTCTTCTCTCCTTTCTTTTATCTATCCTTGTTCTTTTCTCTCCTATATCTCCTACATCTATCCTCTAGAATTGATTTTCGTTTTTTAGGGTATTTTTCCTTCTTTTGTTATCTTTTAATTCGGTAATAAATCTAATCTCAGTTTATTTATTTGTAATATTTGCACCTTATTCATTCATTTGTACTAAATCAAATCTGATTTTGGTTATATGTGGTGATTTTGGTGGTCAATCAATTTTTATTTTGGATATATGTGCACCACATGTTTGATGTTTTGTCCATCTGTTGCAAAATTTTGAAATCCTTATGTTTACAGTCTAATATGATTGTATACATATGTAAAAAGTTTTATACCTTTAGGTTTGCGTATTAGGTGTCACAACAAATAAGTTCCCTAGTTCTCACACAGGTGAATTTGACAGATGACAACTACACTAATAATAAAACATATATAATAAACACAATACATTAAATGATTGTATAATGATTGAGTTAGAATATGAACAGTTTTTTTGTACTCTATTAGTCTCAAAATGAGTGTCCACATTTAAAAGTTAGCTTTTAAGAAGAGCTTGAATATAGCATTATCAACTGCCAAGATCACAACATACAGGATGTAATCAAGGTTTCAAGCAATTTTAAAAATTTAGCCTAGAAAATGTATCATGATAAGATTATAAAGCAAATGAAGCAATATCTCTGACACCTTATATACCTTTAAGTTTGGGTATTAGATGTCACAACCCCACTGTTCAAATAAGTTCCCTAGTTCTCACACAGGTGAATTTGACAAATGACAACTACACTAGCTGAATAGAGAATTCATGTTCTTTACCTAATCAACTTTTTGACCTTTTTCCTAAATAACCTCATCATTCTAGTTTTCCCATTTTTTACAAATTAATTGTAAAGTTTTTATTTTTGTGATTAATGCAGATTAACTACGAAGTTTACACATGAATATTTGCACTTACTCACCATATACTGATTAGATACATATTTCAGTCTTTTGAAGCTTTCGAGTGTCCACATAGGTACAACATGAATATGGCTTTCCTGTTCATTCAATGTGAACCACTGCATATCTTCTTTAGGGAGATCTAAGGATTCCAAAAGACGCAGCTTTGTAGTATTGACATAGATTTTCTTGCGCAAAACCCGAGCAAACCTCTATAAATAGCCTTTCTTTTCCTATTTTCAAAAAGAAACAAATGGAAGGAAAAGAATAAATGTTTCTGTAGAGATGAGAATGTTGTATAATAGAAATTATGGTACCAGATATATTATACTGTGGATGGACCCTCAGTGGGGAGCAAACCCAGAGAGAGAACCTATTGTATAGCTACTAATCAAAAATAGAGTTCTTGGGTTGAATGCTTCAGCCTGGATGACATCAATGACAAATTGAATAACAGCCTCCTGCTTTGGAAAGTCATACTGCAAAGAATAGTTTATAAACTTCCATCATGATCATCCAGTAAAAAAAATGGCAGTAGCTTAATTAAAATATGTACATGAACAATTTTTCTCTCTACATATATAGTTAGGAAAGTAGTAGTAACATGCTCCTGAAAGTATGAAAACTTATCTACAGTAAAGATCGACAATAAATCATATTTTATACAAGTGAATGAACATACAGGTTTAAATGAAGGGAGTGTAATTTATTTTTTGAATTTCGAAGAGATGCTTATAATATATGTCATTATTACAATTAAAATGGCAATCGTAAAATGTCTTAAGGTGGGAAAAAATATCATGTCAGTCGAAAAAATAATATAGTTACTATAGATGCATATATATATATATATATATATATATATATATATATATATATATATATATATTCTACCAATTCATGTTGATTACTGATTGTGATTTGCTTTGTTACAAGTTGATTATTCTTGGGGTTGTTTTCATATTGTTGGAAAGTTGGACTAATTCAAAAACTAATAGCCTTCTAGCGAGCTAGAAATAGATGTAGGGGCATTTGAAGAAATATCTCTTAATTATTATGTAGTTCTTGTAGACTTATCTGTTACTATTAGAGGTTACACACTATAGACTTGTTTTCAGGTTAATTGTTCAAATAACTTAGAAATTGGTTACACATTTTTGCTGCAAGAAATCATTCATGTGGTCAGATTACCTTTGGTGCTAATAATCACATGTGCGAATAACTTTAGTATGGAAAATTCTCGAAGGTCTGTTGCTAATATTTTGACGTTATGCCATGTCTATATGTAGATATGATCTGATTTAATAGCTTTATGCTGTGAAGAACCAAAAAAATGGAAAAATGACTCCCACCCCTAAGAATCTAGAACCATATTACTGAAAGACATTTATTAGTGAATGTCGTAGAGTAAACCATTCACCTATTAGTACCGGCTCTGATTGTGGTAATGCACCTCGAACTAGAAAAAGTATGCTGAACAAAATTACTTATTAACATTTGGAGAGGGTGTATAACTCTTAAGATAATCTCCGAAAGTTTGAGACAATAAATTACCTTAAAGGTAAAAGCTGAATATTTTTTTTCCTTTTAACTATTTGGAACTGGGTGAACATAAATAATTACTCGAATTAACTATGTTTAAGGGCATGATTCTGTTATGGTCAACAACAATGATTCCAGAAGCAAGGCCTCCTCCTTGCATTGATACTAGTAGTAGCTGCAGCTCATCTACAATTCTCCAATTTATTTTCTTATGTTTTTCGTTTGGACTCATGTCCATCGGTGTTGGAGGAATCAGGTCATGTTCTTTAGCCTTTGGATCTGGTTACATTAAAGGTCTTGGGTATGGTCTAAAACCTCCAAGCAGGCGCATTACATCATCTGATTTAGCTACCCAACAACTCCAAAAGGAACTTCAAGAGATGCAACAAAAGCTACAAATGTCTGACTCTCAAGTAAATGATCATAAGACACAAGTGGCTGAATTTGAGACTGAAGTATCTGATCTGAAAACTTAATTGGTTCATCAAGGTGAAAATATCAACAAACTTATGGAAATTATGGCTGCTAATGGGATGAACATCTAGGTTGAAAAAAATTATGTAAGTAATAAATACTTTTAAACTTCAATGAAGCTTTCAAATGTTGCTTTCCATTGTTTATGAGACGAACATGATTTTATATCTTATTCTCTATATGGGACAAACATGATCTTTATTACTTTGAGTAATAAATTTGCTTATAAAGGTTTGTTAATGTTCAATGGATCTTGAGGCTGGTTGTGTTTATGGTTTATGTTCATATGAACTCAATGCATGAGTAGAAGTTGTCTAGATAATATGCTTTCAAGTTTTCTCTATAACATGCACTTCAACAATGTTTTTTTTTTTTGAACTTTTTATATGAACATGAGTTTGATGAATTTGATTTTATTGGTTCATTTATTTTATTTTATTGTTCAAAGTTAACTGTTTGATGAATTTGAGCTTAAGTTCATTAGTTGCTTGATTGCATTTGACTAAAATTTTTATTGTACCATATTTATAGGGCTAAAAAGATAGGATAACTTTTTTTAGTAATGTTATAGTTATAGTTCTAGAAAATTCACAATTTATTATTTAAATATTTCTTTCTTTATATACTTTTTACATTTAAATTTTATAACCATTTTACTAATTTATGTCTATATATTTTGATGAATTTAGAGATAGAGTTTTTTTTTGGAAGGTCAATAACCACAAGGTTGGAGGTTTTAATTAGGCATTTTCTTAGGATATGGATGTGAGAAGTTCAGTCTTTTGAATTATATAATTTGGTTTTGTGGTACTTAGATTATTTAAGCAACTATTCATTTTAATTGCTTAGTTGGGTATTTTGTTGAATTAGTGAATCTACTATATTTTTTTATAAGATAATTACTTTTTATTTTAAATGTTTATTGTCTTTTGTCTCTTATATTATATGCAGGTGTAAAGTTGATTTAAAAATGTCACTAAATGTATTATATTTTTTTATTGAAAAGTGTTAATATAACAATACATTTAGAATGTCAAACAACTTAATATGACCATCACATTATCACAATTTATAATCATTTATTGAAAAATAATATTTGGTCAATGAAAATTAAAATATAATGATGAATAATATTATCTCGTTAGAATTAATATTATTGTTATTATATATATTCATTTAGTTATGACAATTGATTTTGTCACTAATATTAACTATTTGGTGACAAGTTATGTCGTCACTATTATATATTCATTTAGTGACGACCTTTAATTTTGTCACTATTAATAGTTCTTTCTGTGACACGTTGTAGCATCACCATAAGTATTCAATTAGTGACAGTGGAAAATGTGTCATAGAAAGTAACTCTTTGGTGACAAACTATATCGTCGCTATTATACATTCATTTAGTCACAACAATTAATTTTGTCACTATTAATAACTCTTTATGTGACAAGATGTATCGTTAACATAAGTATTCAATTAGTGACATTAAAAATGTGTCATAAAAAGTAACTCTTTAGTGACAAATTATTTTGTAATATTATTTAAAATATGAAATGACAACGACATAATTGTCATGTTAAATATATTATTAGGTGACGAATTGTTTTGTCGTCATTTATTTTCTTATTTTTGGTGACGATAAACACAATAACATGACGAAAGAATAATCATAAATATGACAATATTGTCGTCATTAAAATTAGATGATTTAAATAGAGTAACATATTTTAAATCCACTAAAAACAATATCATTTAATGACGAAAAATAATTTTTGTCATTTAATGCACCAAGTTTTGATGAAAAAATATAATATAGAGTGACGAAAGTTTCATTCTAATAGTGACGCTAACGTCACTAAAAGTAATTAATTATAGGGACAATGATGTAGATCGTCATCGTAAGTTAAAATATTTAGTGACGACATCAAATAGTGTCAAATATACCTAATACCACGCTAAATACGGTGGATTTGTCTCTATGATGATTAACATTGAAAAATGAATTTTATGTAACAAATTTTAGCGTTATTATTTTTTTAGATTTCTTGAGTGTAGATTACTATAAAAATGAATTTTATGTGATACGTGAAAATTTAGTGTCATTTTTGTGATAGAAATTCCACAATAAAATTTCTTGTATATGATATTGAACGAATAACATCATTTTGAAGAAAATAACATCCACTTACCTCAAAAGAAAGAGGGATATAGTCTTTGAAAAGAAACTTGTCTTGGATAGCAACTCTCAAAGTATCAAAATACTCACAAAAATCTTGATAATATAGAGAGAAAACTTCGGTGTGATTTTCGTAAGCACCTATTTTAGAAAATGACCTAAGCGGACTAAATTAATAAAATATTAATATAACAAAATTTTTCCTCGAACAAAAAACTTTCGTAATTCCACACACCAACCAAAAGTGGGGCCCACCATATTTTTAATAAAATATTTATTTAGAAAATTCAATAATTTCATAATAAATAGCCCCTTTATTCAAAATAATATGAAAATTATTGATACAACGATCAAATGGGAAATATCCGAAATTCACATCACGGATGATGACAATAAAAATTAAAATTGAAACAATTATTAAATATAAAATATCATAAAATAAATATTTCATTATCAATAAATATTAAAATCAATAAAATAAAATAGTTCTAAGAAAAGAGGGGCGATATGATTTCTCCTTCAGGCGTAACAATTATTGAAAGTAGACATTGCTAATAATCTTTTTTAATTATATTACGTAATGGGAAAATCAAATAATTAAAATAATCAATAAAATAAAATATTGAACAAGAATATCGTAACAATTATTGAAGTGCCTTCTTACGTGGGAATACCATGTAATAACTTCTAAACTAATACGTGTATTCACGTATTTTAACCACCAAGTATTCCAACAATGATACTTAAGTCAGAACAATTACGTAGATTATTTATAAAACTCATACTTGTCGTTTTCATTCATAGACCATTTTCTAAGTTATGGGGCCCACAAATGGTTTACGCCGTCGCATTTAATTTTTCTCGACAACAAGAATATTCCACGACCAAACGAATATTCTCTGACAACAATGAATATTTTATAACCACTTGCTTATTTTGCAAAATTTGTACATTTCACCCATAACCAAAGCATTATATCAAATTAACACCTTATTAATTCAAAATAATGAATAGAGGAAATTCAATTTTATTTATAAAAAGTTGGAGTCTTACAACCTCTCATCCTTATAAAATTTCGTCCTCGAAATTGACGTACGTACCTGGTTATTCGAAAAGGTGAGGATACCTCGTTTTTATTTCCGATTCCAACTCCCAGGTCATTTTCTCAATAGCATGGTTCCTCCACAACACCTTGACTTGTGGTATAACCTTTGTGTGTAGGACATGCTCTTTCCTATCCAAGATCTTAATAGGTACCTCCTCGTACGTTAAATCTTTGGCTATCTCGTCTGGTTCTAACTCAATAATATGGTTTGGGTCTTTTACATATTTACGAAGCATAGATATGTGAAAAACATTATGAACACGAGACATGCTTGGAGATAACGCGAGTCTATAGGCCACACTTCTTATTCGGTCAAGGATCTCAAATGGACCAACAAATCGTGGATTGAGCTTTCCTCTCTTCCCAAATCTTGTAACTCCCTTCCATGGAGAAATACGTAACAATACATGATCCCCAATATTAAATTCCACATCCTTTCGATGAAGATCTGCATAACTCTTTTGTCGATCTTATGAGGTTTGAATACGTTGCCGAATCATTTGGATCTTTTCTGTAGTCATGCGTACCAATTTTGGTCCCAACAACGTTGCTTCTCCCACCTCGTCCCCAAATCTATGGAGAAGCGACATTTAGATCCATACAACGCCTCAAATGGAGCCATGTTTATACTTGCTTGATAAGCTGCTGGCGTAGGAGAATTCCACCAATGGCAAGTACTTATCCCAACTTCCTTTGAAATCAAGGACCGCGAGTCTTAATAGATCTTCAAGAGTTTGAATAGTCCTTTCTGATTGCCCGTCCGTTTGAGAATGGTATGCCGAACTGAATCGTAAATCCATGCCTATAGCTTTCTGTAAGCTAACCCAAAATCGTGAAGTGAATCTTGGGTCACGATCCGAAACTATGGATACTGGCATGCCATGCAATCTCACAATCTCATTCACATACATACGAGCAAGAAATTCAAGGGAATAAGTCTCCCGTATCGGCAAGAAATGAGCAGACTTGGTTAATCTATCAACAATAACCCAAATCGCATCTATGCTTTGAGAAACCTTGGGAAGACCCGTAACAAAATTCATGTTAATGTGTTCCCACTTCCATTTTGAAATCTCAAGTGGTTGTAATGGACCCTTTGGCACTTGATGCTCTGCCTTTACACGTTGACAAGTTAAGCACCTCGAGATAAACTCCGCGATCTCTCTCTTTATATTATTCCACCAAAATGTATGTCGAAGATCATGATACATTTTGGTACTACCAGGATGGATTGCAAACGGTGTGTTGTGTGCTTCCATCATGATTCTATGCTTCAAGTTAGAATCATTAGGAACACAAAGTCTGGAGTTGACTTGAAGTATTCCTTCTTCATCGATTCTTTCTTCTGGAATAGCACGTTCTTGCACTTTCTTCTTCATACGCATAAGCTCCAGGTCTGTAGCTTGAGCAGCTTTAACTTTATCGATTAAAGTCGGTTCTACTTGTATATTTGCCATCATCACGTGGGTCCCTAGAGTCTTTAATTCTATCTCCATCCTTTGCAAGTTATACAAAATAGGCCTTTGCATTGACAATATCGTACTCGTACCCGCATATGATCTTCTACTCAATGCGTCAGCTACTACGTTCGCTTTTCCAGGATGGTATTGAATGGTATAATCGTAATCTTTCAACAGCTCGAGCCAACATCGTTGCCGCATGTTGAGTTCTTTTTGGGTGAAGAAATATTTGAGGCTTTTATGATCCGTATAAATCTCCACTTTCTCCCCATACAGGTAGTGTCTCCAGATTTTCAACGCGAAAACAACTGCTACCAACTCCAGATCATGAGTAGGATAATTCCTCTCATATTCTTTGAGTTGTCGCGAGGCATAGGCTATGACTTTCCCATGTTGCATGAGAACACTTCCTAACCCTTTGCATGAAGCATCGCTGTAGATAACAAATCCATTCGAACCAGATGGTATTGCTAGGACAGGTGCCGAAATGAGTCTCCTCTTGAGCTCTTGGAAACTCTTCTTGCATTCCTCGCTCCATACGAATTTTGTATCTTTCCGAGTTAGCTTAGTTAACAGAGTAGCGATTCGAGAAAATCCTTCCACGAATCTCCGATAATAACCAGCTAAGCCCAGAAAGCTACGTACTTCGGTCACCGACTTCAGTTGCTCCCAACTTTGTATTGCTTCAATCTTCGTCGGGTCAACAGATACTCCATGTTTTGACACTACGTGCCCAAGGAATGCTACTTTCTCAAGCCAGAACTCGCATTTCTTTAGCTTAGCATATAGCTTGTTTTCACGAAGCCTTTCAAGTATCAGCTTCAAATGGTGCTCATAATCTTCACGGCTTTTAGAATAGATGAGGATGTCATCAATAAAGACAACAACGAACTGATCCAAATATTCCTTGAATACTCGGTTCATCATATCCATGAAGGTAGCAGGAGCATTAGTCAATCCAAAAGACATGACTAAGAATTCATAATGCGTCTGCATCGAGTTACGATGGCGATCTTGAATATCCTCAGTTTTAATCTTCAGCTGATGATATCTAGAACGAAGATCGATCTTTGAAAAGAATTGTGCTCCTTGCAACTGGTCAAACAGGTCATCAATATGAGGTATCAGATACCTATTCTTGATGGTGATGTAGACACTCGAAATTTTCTGCACAACTGTTACTAACATTGCAGGAGGGTAGATTCATCTTTCAGAGATAACCCTGGAAGACAGTTCACATTCATTTCGGATACCACCGGAAGTTCAGTCTCAAACCCGGAACACACACCGGGAGGATCAATTCCAACCTCGGAGATAACCCCGAGGCATGCAGATCAAAAGACCGGCAACAACACCGGAGATGAAAGTTCTGTCTCGACGATAACACCGCAACGCTTAGTTCCAGTCCCAGAAATGACACTGGGAGTAGCAGCTCCATCCTTGGTGATAGCCCCAAGGAATGCCAGTGCAATTCTGGCGATAACCCTGAAAATGCTTGTTTTAAATGCATGCAATCAGCTTCAACCTCGGCGCTTACACCGAGGCACTCAGTCCAAAGACCTGACAGTAACACCGAGAAGAGAGGCACACCTTAGCGATGACACTGAGGACCTTTAACACTTGCAGCAGTCCAATCTCAGATGTAACCCTGAGCAACGTTTGCTTTATCAACCCAAACCGGAGATAACCCTGGTGAAGGGTACAGTCGTCATCTTACCACATTGCATCGTCTCAATATTTCATACATTTCTACATACATTTCTGTGCAATGTCCCACAAGAACCAAGGAAGTCTAATCCTGAGTGACTATTACATAGGACAACGAATAGAATTTGAAGCTTGAAGACCATGGTCATGGTCCCCTCTTCCTGACTTCGTACAACCTCTAATCCCATGTCAATGCGTAACTCTCGACAACGGCGGTCCGAAATAGGTCTTATATACCTCATTCGGATGCCCAAATTGTAGTTCTAAAAGTTCGAGCGGACATCACAGTGCATACGTGCACGTACTTCGAGACGACAGAACCCACAGAGCCCGGGGCACCCCGGGCAGCCGCAGGTACATCTGCGACTGCTCCCCCTCTATAAATAGAGGGCTTTGGGTGGCCATTTGGAAGAGAGGAAAAGGCGAGGAAGCCCTGTCCAATTTGCTCTGTACACACCCTAAACTGAGTGCTTTCTCATTTTAAACACTTGTAAGCTCACATATAGCTACTTTTTATCTGCGGGAGCCGAGTGTTCATCCACTTCAACTAATAGAAGTCTTCTTTGGTAGCCTACTATAAGCCTTCTCACACATCTTAAAGCCTTTCTCTTCTTTTGTGCACACACTGTTCTTAACGTTGAGAGTCGTGTTGCGTGTGTTTGCCCGGACTTCGGTCCTTGGTTTTCATTTCTATCTGTATATATTTATGTGTGTGTGTATATATATATATATATATATATATATATATATTATATATATGGACTAACATTATCGAGTTATGCCTCGATTGAGCCTAGACTTATGTCTGGAGGGTTTATTTGCTTTCGTATATATATATACTTATATATATGAACTGTTGTCGAACTATGTTCGATGAGCCTGGATTTTATATCTGGAGCGTTTACTGCTTTCGTATATATATATATATATATATAGCGATGAATCGCTGAAATGATAAACTGAGCCGGGATCGATATATATCCAGTGCGTTTTTCTCTTTTATACATATATATATTTACATTTCGTCCCGCCTAGAGTTTACTTCGTGGCGGTTGATTGCTTTTACTGCTTTCTTTACATTTCGTTTCGCCTGGAGTTTATGTCGAGGCGGTTGATCGCTTTTACAGCTTTATTTACATTTTCGGTCCCCCATGGAGGTGCTTCATGGTGGTTGATCATGTCTGTATATATATATTTACAGCTGATATATATACCTGCTTATTGCTTTCATACAAATTGCGGCATCATGTGAGCCTAGGAATCATGTGATCATATATTCAGCCTATTGAATCTAGATTCGGTTCCCGTGATGGACATTTTAAACTGTAAGCAGCTTGTAAATTATTCATGGTGTTTGAATATCCTTGGATGGCTTACATGCCCATAAGGAGTTCGGCACTGCTTTGTACATGATTTTCTCGAAGATTCTTCGCATCTCAAAAATTAAAAGCAACCAAGCCGAACATTTAATTAAAATGGAAGTATCAAAGGCCTCAATTACTATTGAGCACAGGGTTTGAAAAATCCTTTTACAAAACTTCATTGCTATATCTTGTTTAAAATTGAATTTTTACACAAATTCAAACCCTTTGTATGTAGGTGCAAATGAGGTATAACACTACTTCCACATAATTGCACATTGATCCACACACACACACACACACATTCATACAACAGTTTCTTTGAGAAGTGGTGGTCACCGTAGTAACACGGATGTCGGGGGGTGCCTAACACCTTCCCTCCGCATAATCAAACCCCCGAACCTAAAATGAATCTCAATTTCACAGACCCGTTTAGCAGTGTCACATCACTAGGTCAATGTGCAAACCTTTTCTCGATTGCGTTGGTGCATCCATTTAAAAACACCAACTGACGACTCTTAACAGTCCATCGTCGACATTACACATGTCGGACCTTTTTCACTTGTTTTTTCAAATAAATCTCACCTAACATGAGAACACCAAAGAACAAGTAACGAAAAGGGACAAATAAAAATCCCGATGTCGACAGGTGGCGACTCTGTTGTGGAAGACCAGTAAGAGGGTTTAAGCCGCTATCACAAACTTTTCAAAATTGTTGCATGCTTGTGTGTAAATGTTGCATTTACATTTCGATGAATGTGTACGAATGCATGTATTTACTGCGATTAAATGCTTTACACTATATCTGCTTGTGATATTAGTGCTTTGCACATGTCATCATTTTCATAAAACGGTGAGACACGTTGTATGTGAATGTATGTTGTGTGGTTCCTCCACCAGGAGGCTATCCTGTCGGTGTTTAATTACTGGACTCGTAGGGAGACTAATTCCAACGAGGCTCAGGAAATGCACCACCCAGATTCACTCCAGTTGAAAGACCGAATTAACTTCCCGTCAAGTAGATTGCGAAGATTTGGGAACCTTCATGCCAAAAAGCCGCGAGAGTAAACCTAGGATAGGTCAGCCTCTAATAAACCAAACGCAGAGGAAAGTCTCTTCATACTTTCCATTTTCAATTACTTGTAAAAGCATTTACTTGTAATATCATGTCCATCCCATTATAATGGAAAATATGAAGATATATGTGCAAATTCATATTTAAATTAGCATGTTATCCTGTATTACAAACAGCTAACATCCATTTTGCAGGATAAAATTCCTAACACGGATACATTACATAGCATGTAAACCATTTACATATTCCCTGAAACTAAACTATACAAGTTTTTGTAGGGAAAAAATTGGGTCGGTTACCTGTTCAAAATCTAAAAAGGCCACGAGCCTACAACCAACCATGTCTTCATCTGACCAGTCTAATCTTGTTTCTTATGAAGAATTTGATGGATTAAGTAAACAGATTATAGATTTGGCTATTCTACTTAAAGAACTACATCAGCCTACACAGGGCCCAAAAATGCCCACACATACAGAATTCTCTACACAGGGAGGTATCCAAAGTTCAGATAAGATAAATCTTGAACTTCAGTTGGATACGACCAACAAAGACCCTGAAAACACCCATCTCAAAGGAGATCCAAACACCGGTGATATCAGGAAGAAAGTCCTTTAGATAGAGGAAACCATCCGCGTTCTCAAAGGGATTGGAACCCATGGAAGTGTTTCGTATGCTGACCTTTGTATATTCCCTGGTGTTCATTATCTAGAGAAATTTAAAACTCCTGACTTTGAGAAGTATGACGGGTTAGGAGATCCTTACACCCATCTAAAGGTGCTCATTAGAGAACTTGGATCTTATGCGAAAAATGAGAAAGCTCAGAATGCAGCTCTTCCAGAAGAGTCTGACTGGAGAAGCCCGTTCACGGTATACCAGATTAGAAAACTCAAAGATCCATAGCTGGGATGAGCTATCTCATGCATTCCTCACTCAGTACAGCTTTCAGTCTCAGATGGCTCCTGACCGGTATCAGATTACCAAGGTCAAGAAACAGTCTAATGAGTCTTTCAGAGAGTATTCTTAAAGGTGGAGGCGCCTTGCTGCTCAAGTTATTCCTTCCATGACTAAATCAGAAATGGTCATGACCTTTATAGACATACAAGAAGCTCCTTTCTATGAAAGAGTCTTAGCTGGTATTGGCAAACCATTTTCTGAAATGATCAAACACGGTGACATGGCTAAGATGGGGTTGAAGTCAGGAAAGATTCAAGACCTAGCCGCTCTTAAAGCAGTTGCTGAGCACATCCAGTCCGGAACTTATGGAAACAGCCCCCAGAGGGTCCATAATAAAAAAGAGGAGGATGTTTCCTTGATACTACAAGGTCAGAAAGGCAATTAGAATATGCCTATCCAGAGGAAAAACTACTCCCCTTTTCAAGCACAGTCTTCAAACCCTCAATTACCTAAAAGTGGAGAAGCAAAGCGCCCTCGAACGTTCACACCCTTAGGGGATTCGCTCGAGAATATTCTTGCTCTTCTGACTGCTCAGAAGAAAATTACGCATCTTGTTCCACCAGCCAACCCTAATGGGAGGGCTTTTAATGCTACTCGGAAGTGTGCTTATCATGCCGGTGCACCTGGACATGAAACTCAAGATTGTTGGCCTTGAAACACAAGATCCAAGATTTAATAGACAGTGGTGAGATCGTGGTCACTAAACCAGATCAACCTCATGTGCAAGATGTGACGCCACCAAAACAGGTATACATCACCCATCTTGAGTCACCAGAAAATACCCTACTGACAACTCCATTTATACAACTGTCGTGCAGAATACGGTCACAGTTGAAACAATGAGTTTTAATACAAACATATATAACTCTCGTAGTGCCTTGACCACAACACTTTACAAAGGTACCTTACATATAGGTACAGTCAATAACTGTTTTAGAAATTAAAATCTTTGGAAAATACTCAAGGAAACCTTCGTACATAGGAGGCCATGCGTCTAGGTTATGATAGATGTAAGACCCCAACTTATTATAAATAAAATTAAATTTCCTTTATTTATTATTTTTGAAATAGTAAGGGTTGATTTGATTAATGTGGTTAGTTATGGGTAAAATGCGCAAATATTTCAAATATGCAAGTGGTTATAAAATATTCATTGTTGTCGGGGAATATTAGTTTAGTCGTGGAATATTCTTACTATCGGGGAATATTCGTACGACGGCGCAGCTTTGTGTGGGCCCCATAATGGAAAACGATTGGATGAAGAAAACGACAAGTATAAGTTGTTTATAAATAATGGCGTAGTGGTTACCGTTAATACTGTTGGAATACCCGGTTGTTAAAACACAGTAGTACACGGTATTGCACCAATTATTGATTCTTACGTAAGAAGGCACTACTCAATAATTGTTACAGTAATTACTGTTCAATATTTTATTTTATTGATTCAATAATTGCTACGTTGATATTTTATATTATTGTTATTTCAATAATTGTCATTACATAGTATTTTCCTTTATCAAATCAATAATTCATATTATTTGAATAATATTATTAGATAGCATTATTGGCAATGTCTAGAAAGTTCTGTCTAAGGAGAGGTTTGGTCACTAATTGCTATGGCGCCAAGAAAGAGAAATCCTTATTCGAAAGCCCCTCTTTCACGGAAACAACTTGGTTGCCGAGATTGTGATTACGTAATATTATTTGTGAATAATTAATTATTGATTTATATGATAAGGAAAACATTGATTTTATGTGGATATAGATGGAGAAAATTTTTAAAGTGACAATTGTTAAAAAATTGATATTTTATCTTTTCTGATAAATAATTCATTTAAATATATTATTATATTTTAATAATATAATAATGGTGATATTTTTACAATGAATGTGGGATATATGAGTATATGAGGAGGAGTATTTTTGTTACAATTAATGTTTAAAACATGTTAAACATGTTCGGTGGACCCCATTTCTTGATTTGAAATTGGTTTATAGTAACAGTAAAATCGCTACATTTGTGAATTTTGATCAACTTCTGCTTGGAATTTGGAAAAACTTAAACTTACAAAGTTGTAGAGAATGGAATTTCCTATGGAAAGGACATGTGGTTCGAATTTTTCTGATAAAAGGGCTATTTATTATGAATTATTGAAGTTCCGAAGTTCCAGAATAATTGATTTTTGAAGTTTTAATTATTTTTTTAAAGAAATTTTTTTTGGTTAAGGTTGGTGGGCCCCACTTGTTGTTAAACATGCTGAATTCAGATCCTCAAAAGTGGGCGTAAGAAATTTTAAAAATAATAATATTTTATTAAATTTTCTACTTTGGTGTTCTAAGCATTTTCCTATAAATAGGGTGCTTAGGTTAGAATTGAAAATCACACCAGAAACTGAAGTTTTCTCTCCCTTTCTCTCTCTATATTATCGAGCATATTCTTATGAGTATTTTGATACTTTGAGTGTTGCTATACGGTGCAAGTTCCCTTCAGCACTATATCCGGTATTCCAGCTAGAAGTACAGTCTTTTCATGGTAAGAGATATTTTTTTTTAAAATGATATTATTTCTTCTAATATCATTATGCTGGATTATTGGTAAGATTTTTCTTATGAAATTCTTTTCTTTTAGTGTCGGGGTTACTATTCACGTATACGACACTATTCACGAATACGACACTATTCACAGAAAAATTAATTTTTTATTTTTTGTCCAAAATATCTATTATGGATACTAGCTTTGATTGTATCCATGTTTTGATCATTCTTGAATTTTAGTTCACTATGATTATTACTGAAGTATTTTTGAATTTGAACTGTTTAGAGTACGAATCCTTAATGTTTGCTTTTTTGTTTCACTAGATTCGTTTTCTTTAAAATAATTTTCATCATCCTCAGTCCTAAATGATGGTATTACTGAATATCTTTATTTTGTAGTGCAAAGATGAATAAATTTTTGATGAATATCTTTGGCCTGTGTAGTACAAAGATGTACAGTGTTGAGATGAACATGAATGACCGATGAATATCTTTGGCTGTAGTGCAAAGATGAATATTTGATTCAAGATGAATATTGATTGATGTTACTGAGGATAAAATATTGATGATGGACTTTTAAATTCATAGATAAAAGTAGATTTCATTCTCTACGTAACTCTTCTATGAATTATTATTTCATTTGTGAATATTGATCACGAAACTTGTTGTACTATTGTATTTTATCAGATTTTTTCTGTTGAAGACTAACAATAATTTGTTCTATATTATCTTAGTCATAATATTCTTTCTTTGGGCTAGTTGAGCTCACCTTTTCCTTTTTGTTCCATTTTTCTTCTCAGGAGGCGAGAATGTAGCGAGTTCTAGTCGGGGTGTGGAATGATGATTCTAGAAAGTTGTTTTAGTAGTCCTCACAATTTTTGTAAAATAATGTACCAATAATTGTAATGAGGACTTATTTGGGTGTGAATATTGTCTAGACGACAATATTTGTATTTAAACTCATAGTTTTCATGTTGTATTAATAAAGTTGTAGTTGTTTCTGTACCATGTTATTGACGACTCAAAATGGGTGATGTATACCTATTTTGGGGGAGTCACAATAGATATCACATGTCCATAAAATTATCCTTGGTTGACCCAATAGTCCCCAAAGAAAAACAAGAAGATTACTATCATCTTCTTTCCAATGGTGAGTCTTTTCTTGACATATAATTATCTCCGTTGTCTCCAAGTGAGAATTATATTTCAAATAAACTCCAAGATTATATAGGCAGTGCTCGTAGATATACTCAGCAAGTGGATGTGCACAACCCTGTCTTATGATAACATGAAGTCGTATGTCATTAGACATCTTGTATGATAGTGACAAAAACGCCCTTCCAAAGTTGGGTTCACTTCACCCCATTTGGTTCACCAAAATCAACGATTAAGATGACGTATAAAATATGACACACTTATCTATAGTTCTCAATAAAATTATTTCCATACTATTTTAAGGGAAACCTCAACAGTTATAGACCACTGTTCTAATCCCCTGTTACCCCCGCTTGACACAACTACACTCTTAATACCTGAAAGGAATTGTGAAGCAAAAGGGTGAGCACAACTAGCCCAGTAAAGAATATCATGACTAAAGATAATTAAATTATCAATAACCTTCGTCAATGATAAATCAGAGATTTAGAATATATGGTAGATGATAAAAAAATTTAACCATAGTTGCAGCGGAACGAGCAATCCATTAGAAGAGTCAAATAGACCATCAAGTCTATTATCTTCTCCATGTTAAAAGTCCACCAATAATGTTTTATCCCTGTAACATCAATTAACAATTCCTGTCCACAATCATATGAATAACTCATAATCATAATTATGATTCTAAATTCCTCTTCGCACCCAGGACGAAGATAATTTTCATCACCTGTCTTTACCTGAAACATCAAAGATCATGGTTATACCAAATCATAATTCTTGTTCATAATCATACTAATAAATTCATCTTTGCACTACGGCCAAAGATATTCATTAACAATTCATCTTTGCATTACAGGCCAAAGACATACAACTGTATTTTAGAAGAGTTAAGTAGAGCATGATATCTACTATCTTCCACGAATTCAAAGTGTATAATCAATATTTTATCGCTGAGACTCAGCTTAATAAATAATTCACATCATCGAATCATCCATGCACCACGGCCAAGGATATTCATTAGTATTATGACCACGAATTATCCATGCACTACGGGCCAAGGATATTCGTGTTTTCAACAATGGTCATGATTATACCGAATAATCTCTGGTTATAATCATACCAACAACTGTCCATCAATGCATTACGGGCCAATGAGGACTTTTACCACATCATTTGTAACATTTCAGGTCATGATTATACCGAATGATCCCTGGTCATAATCATACAAATCAATAGTTCATCTATGCACATAAGCCAAAGATACTCATCAATCAATAGTTCATCTTTGCACGTAAGCCAAAGATATACAACTGTAAAACCAATAATCAACAATCCATCTTTGCACGTAAGCCAAAGATATACAACTTTAAAACCAATAATCAACAGTCCATCTTTACACGTAAGCCAAAGATATACAACTATAAAATCAATAATCAATAGTTCATCTATGCACATAAGCCAAAGATGACTTTTATCACAATATAAGCATGAGGATGATGACAATGATATAAGCATTAATCAAACGAAATCGAGGATAAATATTAAAGACTTTAAATTTATCCAGAGTTTAAAAATATCCAAATTGTTAACATGATACTGCTTTGTGGAGTAAATTTAAGAATAATATTCATGTACCAAAAATAATTTGGACAGAAAAAAAATATATTTTTCAGGTAAATAGTATCCCGTGAATAGTACCCTATGAATAGTACTTCGGGAGTAGTACCTCGTGAATAGTACCTCAACATGAAAAGTACCCCAAATACCTGAGTGAATAATATTTGGGTGAATAGTAATTTGGGTGAATAGTAACTCGTGAATAGTACTCCGACACGAAAAGTGCCCCGAATACCCGAGTGAATAATACTAGAGTGAATAGTAACCCGTGAGTAGTAACTCGTAAAAGAAAAATATCAAATAAAATGATATTTCATGACGAGCACAAAAGAAATGATATCTCATACGAGTATAATAGAATATACGAAACTGCAAATGGATTTTCACCTGCCATGCGGTAATCCAAGTAGATAGATCATTTCCACAATTTAATAAAGAATGAATACAAAGGATCATTCACCATGCATGCGGTAATCCACATAGACAGGTTATTCCAATAGAATAATAAAGAATGGAATAACATAAGAATTCACCATGCATACGGTAGTCCGCATAGACAGGTTATTCCAACAGAATAATAAAAAAAGGAATAACAGAAGAATTCACCAGGCATGCGATAGATCGCACAGATAGGTTATTCCAACAGAATAATAAATAATGGAACCAAGTCATACGTAATCCGCACAGACAGGATATTCCAATAGAATAATAATGGAACCAGGTCATGCGTAATCCGCACAGACAGGATATTCCAACAGAATAATAAAGAATGGAACTAGGTCATGCATAATCCGCACAGACAGGATATTCCAACAGAATAATAAAGAATGGAATAACAACAGAATTCACCAGGCATGCGATAGACCGCACAGACAGGTTATTCCAATAGAATATAAAGAATGGAATAACAGAAGAATTTCACCATGTATGTGGTACTTCACATAGACAGGTTATTCCAACATAATAATAAAGAATGGAATAACAACCCTGATGAGTATTGAAAGAAAATAACTCTCTTCATGAATACGAAAGAATAATACCCCTTACCTCAGAAGAAGACTGGATACTGGAATAGTGAGGTAGCAGACTTCTCTTTTTCATTATCTCTATAATTTCTCTCTATAATAATTGCTCTATAGCTTTAGTGAATTGGTGGGAAATGAAGGAAGAATGAGCTTCTATTTATAGGAAAATATAGTTTTGATAATTGCACGTTTTGGGGCTCGAAATATTACAGTATAATACCTTCCTCTTTTTCTTCATTTTTAATTTAGTCCTGCAAGTATTATCAAACTTGCACCATCTCCCCTAATAGTAAATCATGTGAATCAATAGTAAATCATGTGAATCAATAGTTCTAGACATGTGAAAATAAGAATTACAGTATAGTACCTCCATCTATACCTCTATTTTTAACTTAGTCATGCAAGTATTATCAATCTTGAACCAACTCCCCTAATAGTAAATGAATGTGAATCAATAGTACACACATGTGAACAAATAGTTATAAACATGTGAATTAATAGCAATTAATTGCTCATTTATCTGATTAATTACCCGAGTGGTCAGTATAACTTCCAGAAATCAATTAATATCGAAATAAATGTCGATTTCCACTAACACTAATAATTCCAACACAATGGAACTATCAATTTCATCTTTAATCAACACAAACTTATTCATCATTAATATTATAACTCACAATATTTAACAACCAGGTCATTCCCAGGAAAGAGGGGGCTTTCCGATAAGAATTTCTCCTTATTGGCGCGCAATTAGATTATCTAACCTCTCCTTGACATAACTTATAGACATTGTCAATATTGCAAATAATAAAATGAATAACTTTGTCATCTCAATTATTGATTTAATAATATAAAATATTATGACAATAATTGAATAAAACTGAGTGACTTCTCACGTAAGCATCAATAATCAAAGATACTCTACAATACCGTGTGCTACTATGCAACCACGCGTATTACTATACTTTTACCACCGATTATTTTATGACAACTTTCTTACTTCTAAAAAATTTCACATATCACTCTTAACTTTAACCTTTTATCAATTTAACCATTTACTAAATAGAATAATTATAAGAAAATTGAATACTTTCATTTCATAAAATTTGGGGTCTCACACAAGATAACCCTCTTCCTCAACATAAAGAAGAAGAGGTCAACATGATTAGTTGGAGCCATGGACAGAGTTCCAATTTTAATGGTAAATTATCCCAGACCATCAAAGACGGTGTGAACAGATGATAAGTAGATTTTATACCTACTTATTCGGTATCTATTACTTAAATTAGTTGCTTAATCTCATGTTTGTTAGTTACTTTTCATGCATTTTGTGTTTGTTTTGTAGATTATATGCTTGGAAGCTGTCATTACAAAGAATTGGTATGAAATCGCAAAGAAAAGCAATCCGGACATCATTTGGGATTTCATTTTTTTCATGTACTTGGCTTGAAACTTGGACTATATTGTAGAGCTTCTTCTTAGCTTTTTGGAACATCTTGAATTATTACAATCGGAGTTCGGATGCATGAGTTATGACCTTTGTACCAACGGACGTTGAACTTCACTGTTTTGGGTGACCATTTACATAGCAGCAAATTCAGAGCCAATTTCAACATTTCTCCATTCCTTATTTCGAAACACTCAAAGAATGAAAGTTGTATATCTATGTCTCATCTTTTCGGAACATCCTGAATCATCAAAATCGGAGATCAGACGAAGAAGTTATGGCCATTTCCCCAAAGGACGTTAGAGTAGAAAACGGGCCCCCGCCGGGGCTGGCTTTCCCTTCACAAAACCCCCGCCGGGGCGGGCATACAAGCTGTAAAATAGTAAGGACCCCCGTCGGGGTGGGCCTATTTAGTGTATAAATGTGACGCCCCCAAAATAGGTATACATCACCCATCTTGAGTTACCAAATACATGGTACAAAATTCAAATACAACTTAATAATACAGCTGTCGTGTAAAATACGACAAAATGTAAACTGAGAGTTTTAATAAGAATATTGTCATCTAGACAATATCCACACTCAAAAGAGTCCTCATTACATTTATTTTCACACTATTTAACAGAATAGTGAGGACTACTAATACTATCTTCTGGACCGTCACTCCGTTCCCCGACTAGTCCCTGCTACGTTCTCATTTCCTGAAGAGAACAATGAAAGTAAAAAGGTGAGCTCAACTAGCCCGATGAAATATTATGACTAAGATAATACGAGAATAAATTATCATTAGCCTTCAACGGTGTTAAAAGCGATACAATATAACAAACATCAAGCTTAGCTGCGGTGAACAAGCGATCCATTAAAAGCAGATTAAGTAGAGAATAAAATCTACTATCTTTTAAGATTTAAAGGTTTTCATCACTTTTATCATTTGGAACTCGACAATAAATAATCAACATCATCCACCTTTTCTGACCAATGATATTCATTAGTCTCACAACCACAAATTATCCATGCAAATTATCCATGCACTACGGGCCAAGGATATTCGTGTATTCATCAATGGTCATGATCATGCCAATAACTGTCCATCAATGCACTACGGGCTAATGAGGACTTTACCACATCATTTGTAACATTACGGTCATGATTATACCGATTAATCACTGGTCATAATCATACCAAGTCCATCCATGCTTTCTGAGGCCACAGATGACTTTCAACATAATATAAACATGAAGATGATGACAATGATATAAGATTTCAATAAAACAAGTTCAAGTTTAACTGCAGCGGAACAAGAAATCCATTAAAAGAGTCAAGTAGAGAATAAAATCTACTATCTTTTACGATTTAAAAGGTTTTCATCACTTTTATCATTTGGGACTCGACAATAAATAATCCACATCATCCCTACACTACGGCCGAGGATATTCATTAGTATCACAACCACAAATTATCCATGCACTACAGCTAAGGATATTCGTGTATTCATCAATGGTCATGATCATGCCAACAAGCTGTCCATCAATGCACTTCACGGACTGATGAGGACTTTTACCACATTATTTGTAACATTACGGTCATGATTATCTGGATTAATCCACGGTCATAATCATACCAAGTCCGTCTCATGCACTCTGTGCCACATATGACTTTTAACATAATATAAACATGAGGATGATGACAATGATATAAGAATTCAATAAAACAAGTTCAAGAATTAATTTATCCGAAACTAATAACGTCCAAATTGTCGACATGATACTTCTTTGTGAGAGTAAAATTCAAGAATGCTCGGAAGAATATTTCCATGAAAAGATCTTTGGATGAAGCGCAAATATCAAGGATATTCCACTAATTTCATGGAGTATAGAAGTCAAAACTTTAACCAACTGAGTATAAATAGGAATGGAATAACAAAAGAAATCACCAGACATGCGATAGACTGTACAGACAGGTTATTCCAACAGAATAATAAATAACGGAACGGTCGAGGCGAAATTGGATTGATGGGATGTTCAAAGAATAATAAATAATGGAACCGGTCATGCGTAAATGCATGACGGGATGTTCCAACGAGAATAATAAAGAATGGAATAACAGAAGAATTTCACCATGTATGCGGTACTTCGCATAGACAAGTTATTCCAACATAATGATAAAGAATAGAATAACAGAAGAATTTCACCAAGTATAGGGTAGACCGCGTATACAGGTTATTCCAACAGAATAACAAAATGGAATAACAAAAGTTCTCTTCATGAATACGAAAGAAATAATACCCCTTACAGGTACAACAAATAATATCCCTTACCTTAGAACAACTGGATATAGGAGTAGTGAAGTAGCAGAATACTTTTCTTCTTTCTCTCTATAGTTTCTCTATCTAAAGTTTTGGTGAATTAAGTAAGAAATAATGAAGGAATGAGCTTCTATTTATAGGAGAATGGGTGAATAGTAACTAATTCTGAGCGGTCCAGTTGATTTACTTTTAAGCAGATGGTCTAGATTGGTTTACTATAAAATATTCTAATAAAACAAAATCTTTTAAATAAAATATAATATATTCTATTTATAATCTAATAAAACGAATAACTTTATAAAGTATTCTATTTTATATAAAAAGATTTTACTATGCAAACACTATGAAGGCACTATGCAAACACTATGCATAATAAAATATAATATATTCTATTTATAGTCTAATAAAACGAATAACTTTATAAAAGTATTCTATTTTATATAAAAAGCTTTTCTGTTTTATTACATTAATAATACTAATAAAACAAAACTTCATCATCATTATTATAATTCACACTATTAATCGACCAAGTCGTTCCCAGGAAAGAGGGGGCTTTCCAATAAAGATTTCTCCCTATTGACGCGCAATTAGGTGACCAAACCTCTCCTTGGCAGAGCTTCTAGACATCGTTAATATTGCAAATAATAATATTAATAACTTCGTCATCTCAATTATTGATTTAATAATATATAAAATATCGACAATAATTGAATCAATTAACGTGAGATACTATGCAACAATTACTGAAGCAATAATTGAACAAAACTGAGTGACTTCTCACGTAAGCATCAATAATCAATACCGTGTGCTACTATGCAACCACGCATTTTTCTGTACTTTTAACACTGGGTGTTTCAACAATTAACGATAAAACTTCTGCCATTATTTTCATAAAATATTTTTGTCGTTTTCTCAATCCGATAATAATTCCGTTGTGGGGTCCACCAATGATTGTATCATCGTACGAATATTCTCCGTTAAAACTTATATTCCCCGACCAATCGAATATTATAAAACAACTTGTGTACTTTGCAAAATTTATAACTATTACCCATAACTATAACATTATATCAAATTCATTCCATAATATTCAAAAAATGATAATTATAGAAAATTCATCTTTATTCATAAAAGTTGGGGTCTTACAATAAAACCCCGCCGGGGCGGGGGTACGCATAGAAAATGTGAATTTTGTCCAAATTTGAGTCCAATAAGGATTGGTTCGATCCGATTGACTCAAGGAATTCCAAGATGACTTAAAGACATATAAAGAGACTTATAAAGGAGGAGAATCACATAGATTAGGAGAGAGAGATAGGATTTCATTAGATTAGATTATAGTAGATTAGGACCAAAACACTAGTTCTTATGAGATTTGGAGATTGAAGCACTTGGAGACCATTGAAGATCAAGATCAAGAGCGAGACGGAGGACGAATTTGCCGACAACAGATTCACTTCTTTTCCTTAATCTTATTCTTATCTTTTAATGTGTATTCAAGTGTGGATTCTTAGTTTTAATTTAATGAACTAATTCTTTGTTTGAGATTACAATGGATCTTATTGTATAGTTTATTTTAATATGCTTCGCTATCAGTTATTATGTTCTATTGTGAGGATTGTCTATTGTGATTTGGACTTAATTGTTTAATTGATTGGCCATCAATTACCGTGATAATCTATATAAACTCGAGAGATGAAGTTTAGAGTTAGATCTAATCATAATAACATGTGTTTATGATTTCTGCATAGATGGAATTCATGATTCGTGTTTAGGATAATGATATGCCTTTACGCCATATGTAATCTTATAGAGAACTTGTGCTTTAAATCCTTTTTAATTGTAATTCACACAAAGATATAGTGGATTAGTTAATTAGGGTGCCTTGCTTAATTCTATCAATTGTGGATTTAAGTGAGTATGTGTATTATGCATCGAGAGGTGGTTTTATCTGCTTTAGTGTTCTTGATTAACAATTCAGGATAGAGAATAATTGATAAGAAGTGTGTTAACTTAAATGAAGCAATAAGTGAAGTTGTGATCTTAAATCTACATAATCTAATTTTAACTAGTGGTAATTAGAATTAGTTTAATTATATAATTTTATTTATAATATTAAATTGATTGTTTAAATAAAATTAGTTTGGTTAAGAGTTAATATTTGGTAATTTATATTAATAATTCCTCGTGGGAACGATACTCTACTTTCACTTTATTATTTTTGACCACGTATACTTGTGTGTTGTGCGTAATTAGATTTTACCTAACAAGTTTTTGGCGCCTTAAGTGGTTTTGGTTCAGTTTTTTTGTTTAAAATAAAAAAAATTGAAAAATTGAAAATTTTCAAAAATAGTAGTTAGTTTACTATGTTTATATAGCATTCAGTACATCTTGTATGAGTCCATCTGTTTGATATTTACAGTTTGTTTTGGCCAATGATGAGAATGGAATTGGGTAGACTAGTATAGTACTGACAATTAGAGCTTTGATGTGATTTCTTGTTATGAATTGAATCGTTTCCTGTTTAAAACTGGTATAATCAAGGTTAGCACGTTAGAGACAACTTTGTTGACTGATTAAGTTTAAATTGATACATAATGGACTTTTTAAGGATAATATTTGTTTGAATGAATGAAAGACATGAATAGGCGGAGATGGCTAAATTTAGACAAAAACTTAAGTTTGGGGAAAAAATTTGGGATATATAAGCTTCAAAAAAAATGAAAAAGAAAAAAAAATGAAAAAAAATATCGTGGCTAGTTTTGTTTCGGGGCCTTTGTTACTTGAGAAAGTATGCCCGATGGAGTGTCTTTACACCTAGCGCCCTAAGGTCTTATATGGTCTGGGAGTCGTTAGTCGAAAGCTCGCTAAGGGGTAGCACTGTTAGCCTAACGGAATGAGACATTGCACAGTCATGGTAAAAAAAAAATAAGACGGGAAAAGAGCAAAAAGTCCCCGTAATGAAAAGTAAAGCATAAGTATCCCAGATTGGACTTTTGAACATGGTGGATGTTTGAATTTAGTTGGATCTAGCTTGTTCGTGAATTTTGTGAGTTTTCACTGTATGATGCCTTTAAAGAGGTCTATTATGTGTTGTATTTAGCATTATATTAGTTATCATGGATGTTGAGCACTCACGCACTATACCAGTAATAGCAGTTTAAGACTTGATAATTGACTAGAAAATTGTTGATTGGTCTTGATATGAAGTATTGTCATGTTTATTTGATTTCGCTGAGGTCAGTTGAATAGATTTTTTTATGTCATTATTGCTGGATTTGGAGTCATATAGATTAGTTGCATTTCATAGCATGTAGATTACATTATATTGTGTTGCTTGGGGACAAGCAAATGTTTAAGTTTGGGGGTATTTGATAAGTAGATTTTATACCTACTTATCTGGTATCTATTACTTGAATTAGTTACTTAATCTCATGTTTCTTAGTTACTTTTCATGCATTTTGTGTTCGTTTCGTAGATTATATTCTTGGAAGCTGTCATTGCATAGAATTGGTATGAAATCGCAAAGAAAAGAAATCTGGTCATTATTTGGGATTTCATGTTTTTTTCCCGTTCTTGGCTTAAAACTTGAATTATATTGTAGAGCTTCTTCTTAGATTTCCGAAACATCTTGAATCATTCCAATCAGAGTTCGGATGCATAAGTTATGACCTTTGTACAATAGACGTTGAACTTCACTGCTTTGGGTGACCATTTACATAGTAGCCACTTCAGAGCCAATTTCAACATTTCTCCATTCCTTATTTAGAAAACCTCAAAGAATTAAAGTTGTAGATCTACGTCTCCTCTTTCCGGAACATCTTGAATCATCAAAATCGGAGTTGAAATAAAGAAGTTATGGCCATTTCCCCAAAGGACGTCAGAGCAGAAAAAGGACCCCCGCCGGGGCAGGCTTTCCCTTCACAAAACCCACATCAGGGCAGGCATACAAGCTGCAAAATAGTAGGGACTCCCACTGGGGCGGGCCTATTTAGTGTATAAACCCCCGTCGGGGCGGGGGTACGCGTAGAAAAAGCGAATTTTGTCCCAATTTGAGTCCAAGATGGATTGGTTCAATCCGATTAACTCAAGCACTTCCAAGACGACTTAAAGACATATAAAGAGACTTATAAAAGGAGGAGAATCACATAGATTAGGAGAGAGAGACATGATTTTATTAGATTAGATTATAGAAGATTAGGGCCAAAACAATAGTTCTTATGAGATTTGGAGATTGAAGCACTTGGAGACCATTGAAGATCAAGATCAAGAGCGAGACGGAAGACGAATTTGCCGAAAATTGATTCACTTTTTTTCCTTAATCTTATTCTTATCTTTTAATGTGTATTCAAGTGTGGATTCTTAGTTTTAATTCAATAAACTATTTCTTTGTTTAACATTACAATGGATCTTATTGTGTAGTTTATTTTAATATGCTTCGCTATCAATTATTGTGTTCTATTATGAGGATTGTCTATTGTGATTTGGACTTAATTGTTTAATTGATTGGCCATCAATTACCATGATAATCTATATGAACTCGAGAGATGAAGTTTAGATTTAGATCTAATCATAATAGCATGTGTTTGTGATTTCTGCATTGATGGAATTCATGGTTCGTGTTTAGGATAGAGATATGCCTTTACGCCATATGTAATCTTATAGAGAACTTGTGCTTTAAATCCTTTTTAATTGTAATTCACATAGAGATATAGTGGATTAGTTAATTAGGGTGCCTTGCTTAATTCTATCAATTGTGGATTTAAGTGAGTATGGGTATTATGCATCGAGATGTGGTTTTATCTGCTTTAGTGTTCTTGATTAACAATTCAGGATAGAGAAAAATTGATAAGAGGTGTGTTAACTTAAATGAAGCAATAAGTGAAGTTGTGATCTTAAATCTCCATAATCTAATTTTAACTAATGGTAATTAGAATTAGTTTAATTAGATAATTTTATTCATAATATTAAATTGATTGTTTAAATAAAATTAGTTTGGTTAAGAGTTAATATTTGGTAATTTGTACTAATAATTTCTCGTGAGAACGATACTCTACTTTCACTTTATTACTTTTTGACCACGTATACTTGCGTGTTGTACGTAATTAGATTTTACCCAACAACAGATGGGATTATGCCAAGTTCCAGTATGCAATGGAACAAATGATGAAAGCTTTGTGTAAGCAAGTGGAGCAATTGGCAGAACTGGTGATTCATCAGTATCAAATTACACGCCAACTCATTAGCCAGGAGCATGCTAGTCTCCTTCCTCTTGTTATAAATACTCCATCATCACCTTCAGATAATGACATATTGGAGGAGAAAGTTGCCAAGAGAGCAACTGCCAAAGCTCGTCGGGATTTTGCCAATAGAAGGGAATTCACATACCTGGGCCAACCTATGGAGGAAATATTTTAAATGTTGATCAATGAAGGAAGAATCACCTCCCTTCTACCTCTAATTAATCCCCATTCAAGACGGTTCAACTCTGATGGAGTCTGTCAATATCTTTCACATTCTCGCGGTCACAACACAGAAGAATGCTGGGCACTCCGCCATCTCATTCAGAATTTAATTGACAGCGGTGTCTTGCAGCTGGCAAATGATGACACTGTGATATTCTAGAGTGAGAATACTTGTCCAACCAAATGGAAGGGGTTAGTAGCAGTTATATTCGCTGAGGCTGATGATGCTGTCAAATCATTCCCCATACAACCAATTCAAATCAAAGGTACTGACCATCCTTTGAAAGTGGCTGCTCCAGAACCGATCACCTTACCATTCAGATTGCAATATCCTGTTGTCAGCTTACAAAGAGTTCAATAGAATTATGGAGAAGCTGAAGGATTGACGTCCCATACTACTGCTGCAGTGTCGAAGGAGAATCCACTGCATCTTCCCCAAAGGGTCATGAAGACTACTGTTAAATCAAGGGGAAAGATTCCCATAGAGAAGATTGAAAAATTCCTCCGTACTATGGGACATAACGAAGCCAAGGTGGTTTTAGGCTTGAAAGAAGCTCCACATCAAATTTCCATATTGGACTTGGTTTTCTCTTCTGGGGATCACAGGAAGATTTTGCTGAAGGTTTTGGAAGAAGCCTACTTACCGAAATAAGTGGATGTGGAAAAATTTTAACATCTAGTTGATCACATTTTTAACAACAGTGATATCCTTCACTGATGATGACATACCTCCTGAAGGTAACGGCCATTGCAAGCCATTACATATTGATGTTTTGTCCTCCGGGTATATGATAGCTGGAGTTTTGATAGATGGAGGTTTATCTCTGAATATTCGTCTTTATGCCACTTTGGTAAAGATGAACGTCAATCTCAAGCGGATCCGAAGTAGCCTTACAGTCATCAAAGCTTTTGATGGATCCCGCAGAAATTTAGTCGGAGAGATTGAGCTGCCAATTGAGATTGGACCCCATACATTTTGTGTATCTTTCCACGTGCTCAAGATAGATTCAGGATACAACCTATTATTGGGGATATCGTGGATCCACATGGCTGGAGCCGTCCCTTCTACGCTTCATCAAAAACTCAAGTATATTATCAACAATAACCTAATCATTGTCAACTCTGAGCCAGAATGTCCTGAATATGATGACATACCACTCATCAGCCTCAATACTGAAGTTAAGCTGGTCATTTTTCACACATTGGAAGTGAGCAACACTCATTATCATCCCATTGGGATGCCACTTCCCGTACCTAAGATTTCTGCCGAAGTAATGGCAGCTACTCAAGAAATTATGTCATTAGGTCATAAGCCTGGACAAGGGCTGGGTAAGAATCAGCAAGGCATTAAGCGTCCTATTCAAATGTCCAGTCAAACCGGGACAACCGGATTAGGCTATTCTACCAGTTCCAGCCATAGGAATCCTCATAAGCATCAACAGGTTCCTCAATTTTCCGCCCCACAGCGATTATCCTCACTTGCAAATCTTGAGTCCGTACAAGCTCCGGTAAAGGTGCCAGCCCATGTTATGGCTATGCTATTTCCTAAACCTGTATCGGTCAAGAAAAAAGAAGTCTTAGTTCCTGATCTCAAGGTGGAAGAAGAGGAGCAGAGATGCAAACAGGACATCACCAGGATGATGTTAGGCATGTGCATCATTGTTCACGATGAGCATACAAACAGATACACCCCTGATGATGATTGTCCAGATGTAATGGTCATCATTCGGGAGAAGGAGGATGATGACAACCCCTCCATCACTGCAGTCCATCAGGACTTTACCCTTGACAATTGGAACAGTACTCCATGCATTGGTCGACAAGGGTAAAAGCAGGCGGAAAATCCTACGCCTGTAGATATCATTAAGCGCTTACTTTTTATGCAGTATTAGTGTGGCCGCCGAAAATAGGTCCACACGACCCATTCGAAAGTCATGGACATCACAAGACAAAAATCAAATATAAACTTCATTTATACAATTGTTGAAGCGTAGATGCGAGAATCGATCACAGTTAAACTGTGAGTTTTAATACAAATGTATGTAACTCTTATGGTGCCTCGACCATAACCTTACAATGGTACTTTACATAAAAGTACAGTCAAAAACTATTTTAGAAATTAAAATCTTTGGAAAATACTCAAAGAAATCTTCGTTCATGGGAGGTCATGCGTCTAGGTTATGATAGATATCATATGTCCACAGACTTATCCTTGGTTGACCCAAAAGTCCCCAAAGAAAAACAAGAATATTACTATCATCTTCTTTCCAATGGTGAGTCTTCTCTTGACATATAATTATCTCCGTTGTCTCCAAGTGAAAATTATATTTCAAAGAAACTCCAAGATTATATAGGTAATGCTCATAGATATACTCAGCAAGTGGATGTGCACAACCCTTTCTTATGATAACATGAAGTTGTCTGTCATTAGACATCTTGTATGATAGTGGCAAAAACTCCCTTCCAAAGTTGGGTTCACCTCACCCTATTCGGTTCACCAAAATTAAATATCAAATGACGTATACAATACGACACACTTAACTAAAGTTCTCAATAAAATTATTTCCATACTATTTAGGGAGAACCTCAACAGCTATAGACCACCGTTCTATTCCCCTGTTATCCCCGCTCGACTCGACAACACTCTTATTACCTGAAAGAAATTGTGAAGAAAAAAGGGTGAACACAACTAGCCCAGTAAAGAATATCATGACTAAAGATAATTAAATTATCAATATCCTTCATCAGTAATAAATCGGAGATTTAGAACATATGGTAGATGATAAAACTTTTCAACCATAGTTGCGGTATGAACAAGCAATCCATTAGAAGAGTCGAATAGACCATCGAGGTCTATTATCTTCTCCATGTTAAAAGTCCACCAATAATGTTTTATCCCTGTAACATCAATCAACAATTCTTGTCCACAATCATATGAATAACTCATAATCATAATTGTGATTCTAAATTCCTCTTCGCACCCAGGACGAAGATAATTTTCATCACCTATCTTTACCTTAATCATCAAAAATCATGGTTATACCAAATCATAATTCCTGCTCATAATCATACTAATAAATTCATCTTTGCACTACGGCCAAAGATATTCATTAACAATTCATCTTTGCACTACAGGCCAAAGACATACAACTGTATTTTAGAAGAGTCAAGTAGAGCATGATATCTAATATCTTTTACGAATTAAAAGTGTATAATCAATATTTTATATTTGAGACTCGACAATAAATAATCCACATCATCGAATCATCCACCGACTTCTACCGAGGATATTCATGTAATCATCAATGGTCATGATTATACCAAATAATTCCTGGTTATAATCATACCAATAACTGTCCATCAATGCACTATGGGCCAATGAGGACTTTTACTACATCATATATAACATTACGGGTCATGATTATACCGAATGATCCATGGTCATAATCATACCAATAAACAGTTCATCTATGCACATAAGCCAAAGATACTCATCAATCAATAGTTCATATTTGCACATAAGCCAAAGATATACAACTGTAAAACCAATAATCAATAGTCCATCTTTGCACGTAAGCCAAAGATATATAACTGTAAAACCAATAATCAACAGTCCATCTTTGCACGTAAGCCAAAGATGACTTTCATCATAATATAAGCATGAGGATGATGACAATGATATAAGCATTAAGCAAGCGAAATCAAGGATAAATATTAAAGACTTTAAATTTATCCAGAGTTTAAAATATCCAAATTGTCAACATGATACTGCTTTGTAGAGTAAAATTCAAGAATAATATTCATGTACCAAAAATAATTTGGACAAAAAAGAAATATAATTTTCGGGTAAATAATACCACGCAATAGTACCCTATGAATAGTACTTCAGGAATAGTACCACGTGAATAGTACCTCGGCATAAAAAGTATCCCAAATACCCGAGTGAAAAATATTAGGGTGAATAGTAATTTGGGTGAATAGTAACTTGTGAATAGTACTCCGACACGAAAAGCGTCCCGAATACCCGAGTGAATAATACTAGAGTGAATAGTAACCCATGAATAGTAACTCGTAAAAAAAATACCAAAGAAAATGATATTCCATGACGAGTACAAAAGAAATGATATCAAATACGAGTATAATAGAATATACAAAACTGAAAATGGATTTTCACCTGTCATGCGATAATCCACGTAGACAGATCATTTCCACAATTTAATAAAGAATGAATACGAATGATCATTCACCATGCATGCGATAATCCACATAGACAGGTTATTCCAACAAAATAATAAAGAATGGAATAACAGAAGAATTCACCATTCATGCGATAGACCGCACAGACAGGTTATTCCAATATAATAATAAAGAATGGAACCAGGTCATGCGTAATCCGCACAGACATGATATTCCAATAGAATAATAAATAATGGAACCGAGGTCATATGTAATCCATATGAGACATGATATTCCAGCAGAATAATAAAGAATGGAACCCGGTCATGCGTAATCCCACAGAACATGAGGATATTCAATAGAATAATAAAGAATTGAACCGAGTCATGTGTAATTTCGCACAAACGAGGATATTCAAGCGAGAATAATAAAGAATGGAATAACAACGAGAATTTCACCATGTATATCTGGTGAGTCGCACATATCTGAGTTATTCCAACAGAATAATAAGGAATGGAATAATAATAGCTCTCTTCATGAACACGAAAGAAATAATTCCCCATACTACAATAATGATATCCCCTACCTTAGAAGAAAACTGGATATTGGAATAGTGATGTAGCAGACTTCTCTTCTTCTTCCTTTCTATAATTTCTCTCTATAATAATTGCTCTATAGCTTTAGTGAATTGGTGAAAAATAATGAAGGAATGAGCTTCTATTTATAGGAAAATATAGTTTAGATAATTGTATGTTTTGGGGCTCAAAATATTACAGTATAATACCTTCCTCTTTTCCTTCATTTTTAATTTAGTCCTGCAAGTATTATCAAACTTGAACCACCTCCCCTAATAGTAAATAATGTGAATCAATAGTTCAATCATGTGAATCAATAGTTATAATCATGTGAAAATACGAATTACAGTATAGTACCTCCATCTATACCTCCATTTTTAACTTAGTCATGCAAGTATTATCAATCTTGCACCAACTCCCCTAATAGTAAATGAATGTGAATCAATAGAACACACATGTGAACAAATAGTTATAATCATGTGAATCAATAGCAATTAATTTCTCATTTATCCGATTAATTACCCGACTGGTTAGTATAACTTCAAGACATCAATTAATATCAAAATAAATGTCGATTTCCACTAACACTAATAATTTCAACACAATGGAACTATCAATTTCATCTTTAATCAACACAACTTATTCATCATTAATATTATAACTCACAATATTTAACAACCAGTTCGTTCCCAGGAAAGAGGGGGCTTTCCGATAAGGATTTCTCCCTATTGGCGCGCAATTAGATTATCTAAGCTCTTATTGGCAGAACTTCTAGACATTGTCAATATTGCAATTTAATAATATGAATAACTTTGTCGTCTCAATTATTGATTTAATAATATATCATATTATGCAGATGATACTGTGACAATAATTGACTCAATAATATGAGAGATATGATGCAACAATTACTGTAGCAATAATTGAGTATAACTGAGTGACTTCGTAAACATCAATAATCAATCTGGTATTGTTACTATGCAACCACAGCGTATTCATTGTACTTTTCTCTAGGGTAGTTCAGCGGTTTTAACGGTAACACTTTTCGTCGTTATTTTTATAAAAAGATAATTCTGTCGTTTTCTTATTACGACAATACTTCTGTTATGGGGTCCACCAATAATTGTGCCGTCGTATGGATATTCCCGACAAAAAGAATATTCCCCGACCAAATGAATATTTTATAACAACTTGCTTACTTTGCAAAAATTTTCACATATCACCCTTAACATTAACCTTTTATCAATTTAACCATTTACGAAATAAAATAATAATTATAAGAAAATTGAATACTTTCATTTCATAAATTTTGGTGTCTCACAATTAGCAGTTATTTTGTCAGTACATATTCACATTATGTATAATTAAACAGCTTCATATATTAAGCGAAAATATATATTTTTTTCAGGACTCTGAACTTAGATGTGCCTGTACTTGCTGATAAGGTGCCTCTTCTCCACAAGGGTTGTAACTTTGATGAAAAGTTGTACTCAGACTTGATAGGAATTCAAGAGGACATTGAGATACCTCAGGAGATCAAAGAATGGGTCGCAGACAAACCTAAACCCAACCTTGATCAAACCTCCTCCTTCAATCTCGGAACCTTAGAAAGCCCTAAGCTAATCCAGATTGGTTTAGACCTTACACCAAACCAAAGGAATGACATGGTTACATTACTAACCCAATTCCAGGATGTGTTTGCATGGTCTCATGAAGACATGGTGGGTTTGTCCACTGACAATGTCCTTCATCGCCTTCCCATTAAAGAGGGATTCAAGCAAGTTAGGCAGAAGCTCATGCGATTAAAACCTGACTGGAGTTTAAAAGTTAAAGAAAAAATTGTGAAACAATTTTAAGCTGACATTATCATGGTGTCTATATATCTGGAGTGGATATCCAACATTGTTCCTATGCCTAAACTAGGGGAAAGGTGCGAGTTTGTGTAGATTATCGGGATTTAAATAAAGCTTGCCTTATAGATAGCTTTTCCGTGCCATTTATCCACATTCTCATTGACAATACTACATAATACGACATGTACTCCTTTGCGGACTGCTTTGCGGGGTACCATCAAATCATGGTTGCTGAAGAGGATCGTGAGAAAACTGCTTTCATCACGCCTTGGGGAACCTTTTGTTACAGACGGTTGTCATTTGGCCTCATCAATGTCGGGGCAACCTATCAGCAAGCCATGATGGCTCTTTTCCATGACTTAATGCAAAAGGAGATAGATATCTACGCGGATGACATCATTGTTAAATCTCGAAGGGAAGAAGACCACATAGACCATCTCACAAAGCTTTTCAACAGGTTGCATAAGTACAACTTGAAGTTGAATCCAGCCAAATGCGCCTTTGGCATTAAATCAGGCAAGTTGCTAGGTTTCCTAGTCAGCCACAAAAGGATTGAGCTGGATCCCACCAAAATCTAGGCCATCACCGAAATGGTCATTCCTCAGACAGAGAAGGAGATACGAGGATTTTTGGGAAGAATCAACTTCATTAGCAGGTTTATTTCTTAACTCACAGCAACCTGTGAGCTCATCTTCAAGTTGTTAAGGAAGAACTCCTCCATGAAATGGAACGATGAGTGTCAAAAAGCCTTCTTTACAATCAAAGAGCAGCTGGTAAACGCTCCTATTTTGGTACCACCTAGGGATGATGTTCCCCAATTCATGTACCTTTCCATCAATGACAATGCCATGAGATGTATGCTGGGACAGAAAGATGATAGAGACCAAGACTGAGCTATCTATTACCTCAGCAAAAGATTCAGCAGCAGTGAACACAAGTACACTCTGATTGAGAAGACTTGTTGTGCTTTAGCATGGGCTTCCATGAGGTTACAACATTACCTCCATGGTCACACAACCCATCTCATATCCCGCGTGGATTCTCTCAAGTACGTGTTCAATAAACCCATATTGAATTTTTGGCTGTCCAGATGGCAGTTGATCCTGCAACAATTTGATATCATCTATGTGACGCAAAAGTCTATCAAAGGTCAAGGAATTGCGGATCAACTGGTCGCCGCACCTGCAGGGGATTTCAAACCACTGGAAACACACTTCCCCGATGAAGGGGTAATGGCAGTTCAGTAACACCATCAATACAATACATGCCGTATGTGGAAAATGTATTTTGATGGAGCTGTTAATATGGAAGGCTTTGGAGCTAGAGCAGTTCTAGTATCATTCTGGGGAGGCGGTATCTGTCAGCCGTCAATTACATTTATCGGCACCATAAACACGGTGAGTATGAAGGCTATATCATGGGGCTAAAACTTGCTCACTCAATGAGCATAAGGCGGTTAACTGTGTTTGAGGATTCAGAGTTGGTAATCAGACAATCCACGAGAATCTATCAAACTAAAGAGCTACATTTGTTGCCTTACCATCGGCAAGTTTTACAGATGGCTTCGGAGTTCGAAGAGATCTCCTTTCTACATATTCCTCGTAATAGGAATGACTTTGCGGATGTATTAGCAACGTTGGCCTCCTTGATTCACATACCTGACAAGAAAAACATGCTAATCTTCACATTTGCCCTGTAAAAGGCCCTAGCCTATGGGAACTATGTTGGAGAAGTATCAGATGAACTACCTCCCATCCCAAACCCTTGGTATCAGCACATCAAGGAGTACTTAAGAGATAGATCTACACTCACTGAGGCGAGCCCTACTAAGAGAAGGCGGATTCATGGACTTGCTACGAAATTCTACCTGAGCGGAGATGCACTCTACAAATGAGATGTGGGAATAGGTCTCCTCAGATGTCTGGATAAAGACCAAGCTCAGAGGCTCATGGATGAGATCCATGGTGGAGTATGTGGCCCACACATGAGCGGCTCACTACTTGTCAAGAAGATCCTCAGAATAGGACATTATTGGCTTACCCTCAAAGCTGACTGTGATGATCACGTTAAGAGGTGTTATCAATGCCAAATTCATGGAAATGTTATCCATGCCCCTCCAAGGGAACTCCACAATATGAGTTCACCATGGCCCTTCTCAATGTGGGGAATGGACGTGATCGGGCCCATCGAGCCCAAAGCCAGTAATGGACATCGATTTATCTTCACCAAGATCGACTACTTCACCAAATGGGTAGAAACAGCCTTCTTCCCAAGGTTTAATAAAGAAGTCATCATTGCTTTTATCAGAAATAATGTCATCTGTCGATATGGACAACCAGAGGTCATTGTGTCAGACAATGCTAAGAACCTCAACAACAAAATGATGGAGGAGTTATGCAGTAAATTCCACATCAAACACCTTAACTCCGTCATCTACCATCCAAAGATGAATGGTACTGTTGTAGCAGCTAATAAAAACATCAAGAAGATCATGCAGAAAATATACGCCAACCACAAGGGATGGCCTAACCTGTTGCCTCTGACTTTATTAGCCTATAGAACTTCAATGCGTACTTCCACTGGGGCAACCCCCTACTCCTTAACCTATGGGATGGAAGCAGTGCTCCACATAGAGGTGGAAATGGAATCCCTATGGGTGTTGATAGACGCTCAGCTGGATGAAGACTAATGGGTACAAGACAAGTATCACTAATTGTCTCTAATAGACGAAAGGTGAACCACGACTATCTTCCATGGTCAGTTATATCAACAAAGGATCGCCAGATCCTACAACAGAAAAGTCCGGCTACGGCAGTTTAAACAATATGACTTGGTTTTGAAGAAGATCATTGACAACCAAGATCAATCCAAGGGAAAATTCGCTCCTAACTGGGAATGCCCGTTTGTTGTCAAGGAGGTATTGACATGAGGCGCTCTTAGATTGTAGGAAATGGACGACGATGAATTTCTACAGCTTATTAATTCAGACACCGTGAAACGGTACTATGTCTGAGGTTACCATCAAGCAAACATCCCGGTGTTGGATCATCAGATCACCAGTCATTTCAGGTTCTTTAACCCTTAGCACATACAACCTTGCTTTTTATAACCATTCGCCCCTTAGTGAAAAATACACCTTTCAAACCAGCAGCCTGATTTTTCTTCATTTCACATCATACAATTCCGGTTATCCCACCAGGGATTGAACCTTTTCATACCTGCAGTTTATCCTGAACTTAGGATTAAACTTTCTTCCCCGCAGTCTATATTGCACATGGGATTAAACTTTCTTCCCCACAGTCTGACCTATATATGGGATCAAGCTTTCTTCCCATGATTTACCTGCATTACGGGACCCCTACTTTTTGGTCACCATTCGTCACGAGGCGAACTTCGTCGAATTTGATCTCCCCGATACATGGGAGTACGTAGGCAACCATATTTTATATGGCCCGGTCATAATAAAGAAAAAAAACAAAAAGTAATACAAAAACAAAAATAACAAAAATAGTTCTACACCCTTCTTCAATAAAGCTCCTACACCCATACAGCATTGAACCTCTTACACCAGGTTCAAACTACGCAGACCTGATCTCCTCTTCAATAGGAGTACGTAGGCAGCCATTTATGGTTTGGTCTAACCCCCTACCAGAGCACAAATACTTGTCAGCGGTACTGGGATCAATCTTTAATCTACCTTTTCATCAGCTTCAAACCAAAGGGATGGAACTACCTCACCTCCCCATAAATGGGAGATTCGGCGATCATCTAAGATGCGGTTGTGCCACAAAGAGCAATACCAATCCATAAGAGATGGAACTAACTGGGCTCCTCCTAAATAGGAGTACTGGCGACCATCTGTGGTGCGATCAATCTCAGAGAGGAAAAGCCACACTCCTCTCCATATTTCCATACAGAAACCAGTCCCAAGACACCAAAGACATGATAGGGATACATACAGATCAATGATCCATTCTGACAGATCCTGAGTTATCTTAATGTCTACCTATCACGGACAAGTGCATACTACATCATGATCACAAGCCCTGAAGAAGCAGGCAAAGTATCAAGCAAGTATTCAGACATGACTAAAAGGGGAGTGAATCAAAATATACATCCCTCTAATATATAATGTTGTTTGATACACAATATAAACTGTACATGACAAAATGGCTAAGCTAGTCTGTGAAGGAAAATACAAGGCTATCTACAGATCAGTATGTATGCGGGCCAGCAGATCTAACATAGCATCTCTCTCGGAGGAAGGGGGTAACGCTATGGTCTCCTGCATCAACATATCTATATGAGCCAATAAGTCCGAGACGAACTGCATTGTGACCCGATGCTCATCTATGTATGCACTCATCTCGGCAATCATACCAGTGGTCAGGGATCTCACTGAAGTGCTGTCTGCAATGGCCGCGTCCCGGGAAAATATGGCAGCATCCCTCTCAATGATCACTACATCCATGGCTGATCTAGCCTCATACCGCTCCTCTATAGCATTGTCTTTCCCATCCAAAGCTGTCAACATCGAGGCCCTAGCCTTATCTCTCTCGAAGGTCATCAGATGAAGACACTGCTCAAAATATTGTGCTGAATGTTGAATCACAGTGGCACTAGTACTGGGAGAATCTGCAAGAGCTACTGGAAAACCAGTGAATAGCTCCTCCTCGGTGGGAATATCAGTGTCCTCCATGGGCTCCCCATCATCAGAATCAATCTCCTGCTCTGTGGATACTGCCGCAGCTAATGCAGTCTCGGTCTCCATCCATGCAGAATACTCTGTAGAACAACCCGGATAGCTCACCAAAAACTCAGATATCTCATGCTGATCCCAGCAGGCATACACCCTGGATCGGTCCTCTACCGATAAATGGCCAGAAGCCAAGTACTGACTTAATGCTCCCTCGAAAGGATGGAAGTCCTGGAACTGGTCAAACTAACACATCATGGCCAGCGGGTGATAAGTAGTCATGTCCCTCAAGCCAGCCAGAGGGAGATAATCCATGCCCGAAGCATGAGTAATAAAGTTGTAGGGTGAACAGAGCCCTGTATATGATAATATATCAAATGGATCCTCGATCCCTGCTAGAAAAACAGACCAAGATGCAGCATTTGTACACTTCACAGGCTGAAAGGAGTACGACGTGGCTATCTCATGGGTGAAATAATACCCATACCGTCTAAGAGTGCCAATCGGTCTCAAGTGTGACATGAACCACACGTACAGCATGACCGAGCTGCCCATAAATATCCCTGTCGGATAAGTGCAGTAGTATGTGGCTGACCTCAGCGTCTCTGCCATAATCATTGGTATGATGGTGTGACCCTCCCTGAGAGCTTTCACTGCCATGATGACTCCAATGTCTAACTCATCCATGTACCGTGGCAAATATATGAATGACAGCACGCACAATAATAGGACATCTACTCTGGCCAAATGCCACTTATCCTCCGGTGAGGTGAAATCCCCGAAGTGCCTTATATAGCTATCATCAGAGCCAAATCTGTCAAACAGAAAATGTTAGGGTATAACATGACCAGATGTCAGCTCATCCTGTACCACCCTACGTCGCAGCCTGGTAAGGGTCATAAATTGTCTGCTCATATCTTCGATAGCCATATGCATGCAAGGTCTATCCAGCGGTAGCATCGTCAACCGTACATACTCCTCCAAAGTCGGAGTTAACTCATGGGTACCAAATTAGAAGACCTACCTCTCCGGTATCCAATGCTCTAGCATGCCCTCTATAAATCCTGCGGGAACCTGAAACCTTAAGAGGGTCATAGAATGCTACAACATCTGATCTACAGTCACCCTGTCTGATGGTGAAATACTATCATACCATGATCGTATACCAGATGCCACCAATAATGATGGGGTATGATCAATGCAGCTAACTGTCGAAGAAGACATCTTTGTGGGCCGTATCATAAGACCAATCAAGGGTCAATGCTGAATATCTCTGGATATAAATACATATACATAACTGATAAGTATGTTTTATACCTACTTATCCGATATCTATTACCTGAATTAATTTCTTAAACCTATGTTTCATAGTTACTTTACATGCATGATATAATAGATGACAATATGATATAGGGAATGAAAAAATTGTATATACATTCCTAAGTATATCATCATCTAATACATCATCTCTATATAGCTAAAATACATGGAAATGGGGCACTGATGCCCAAAAACTAAATCTACCATATGTTCTAAATCTCTGATTTATTATTGATGAAGGCTATTGATAATTTAATTATCTTTAGTCATGATATTTTCTTGAGCTAGTTAGGTGCTCACCCTTTTGCTTCACAATTCCTTCGGGTAATAAAAGTGTAAATTTGGGACAAGCGGGGAATAACGAGGGAATAGAAGCGGTGGTCTATAGATGTTGAGGGTGAGGTGAATTCAACTTTGGAAGGGTGTTTTGTCACTATTATACAAGATGTTTAATGACATACAACCTCGAGTCATCATAAAATGCAGGGTTGTGCTCATCCACTTCTTTGAGTATATCTACCGAAGACTACTATATGATCTTGGAGTCTATTTAAAATTTAACTCTCAATTAGAGGCGATGAGAGATAATGATATGTCAAGAGAAAACTCACCATTGGGAAGAATATGATAGTAATCTTCTCATTTTTCTTTGGGGTCTATTGGGTCAACCAAGGATAATTCTGTGGCCATATGATATCTATCATAACCTAGAAGCATGGCCTCCCTTGTACGAAGGTTTCTTTGAGCATTTCCCAAAGATTCTAATTTCTAAAACAGTTTTCGACTATACCTTAATGTAAGGTGTCATTGTGACGTGCTACAGTTGGTATATATTTGTATCCAAACTCACAGCATATGTGTTGTTGTATTTTGCACGACAATTATTGTAATAAAGTTGTAGTTATTTTCCGCATCATGTATTTTGACGACTCAGAATGGGTTGGATGGAATGGACCTATTTTGGGGTTGTCACAGTTGGTATCAGAGCTACAAGTAAAGAGCCCCGAGCCTCATTGGTGACTTCTGTTGATGGGGAATGCTTGAACCGGACTCTCTCCGTAAGGGACGCCTGCTCATGGGCAAACCGATAGTATCATCGATGAGGTCTTGACCACAAGTTGGTGTCTAAAGTTACAGATTGGTATCGGAGCTTAGCTTAGGATATGATCTCTGTCGGAGATCGGGAATAGAACTAGGAGGGGAGAGATAAGTAAATCCTTCACTAGTGTGTCCTACCTAAGCTTATTTGTTGGTCATCATAATATCGGGATATTATGTGATATATTAATTTGTTCAATTAACCCTTGTTTTTGAAGTCGTATTCTAGAATGATATCTGAAATATAGGAGATGAGCATTGGAGAAATTATGATGGCGAGGGAAGATGGAATCAGAAATGAAAGCAAGGTATTCTCAACTCTTTGAAATACCAGCACGTAAATTTGGGGACGAAATTTCATAAGGAGGGGAGATTGTAAGACCCCGAATTTTATGAAATTAAATTATTCATTTTTTTTTATAATTATTATTCAGTAAATGGTTAAATTGATAAAAGTTTAAAGTTATGGGTGAATTATGCAAATTTTACAAAATACGCAAGTGGCTATAAAATATTCATTGTTGTCGGAGAATATTCGTTTGGTCGTGGAATATTCTTTTTCATTGGCGAATATTCACATTTGATTGGTATGACCATTTGTGGGCCCCATAATGAAAAGCGATTGGATGAAGAAAACGACAAATATAAGTTGTTTATAAATGATTGGCAGTAGTTGTTATCGTTAATATCTTGTTAAAATACCGGTGGCTAAAAAACACAAGATATATTTGCAGATTGCACCAATTATTGATTCTTACGTAAGAAGGCACTACTCAATAATTGTTACAAAGAATTATCGCTCAATATTTTATTTTGATTCAATGATTATTTGCGTTGATATTTTATAATTGTCACTACACAATATTTTTATTATCGATCAATAATTTATATTATTTGAATAATATTATTAGATAACATTATTGGCAATGTCTAGAAAGTTCTCGCTCTAAGGAGAGGTTTGGTCACCTAATTGCGCGCCAAGAAGGAGAAATTCTTATTGGAAGCCCCCTTTCCAGGAACCGCTTGGTTGTCAATATTGTGATTCTCGTAATATTATTTATGAATAATTAATTATTGATTCATACGATGAGGAAAATATTGATTTTATGAGGATATAGATGGAGAAAATTTTAATGTGACAATTGTTGAAAATTAATATTTTATCTTTTTTCGATAAAATAATTCAATTAAATGTATTATTTTAATAATATATTAATGATGATATTTTTACGATGAATGTGGGATATATGAGTATATGTGGAGGAGGAGTATTTTGTTACCAAAAATATTTAAAGCATGTTTTATGTGTTTGTGGACCCCATTTCTTGATCGAAATTTGATTATAGCTTTATAAAGTCGCTCATTTGTGGATTTCGGTCAATTTTGTTTGGAATTTGGAAAAACTTTCTTCTGTAAAGTTGTAGAGAATTGAATTTCCTATAAAAACTCATGAGATTCGAATTTTTTGATAAAAGGGCTATTTATTATGAATTATTAAAGTTCAAGTCTCAAAAGAATTGATTTTTGGAAGTTTTAATTATTTATTATATAAAAACTTTTTTTTATTACTTTTTCTAGAAGGTGGCATGTGAGAAATGCTAAGTGGCTGAAATCAAACTCTAGAATGAGTGCGTAGGAATTGTTATATAATATATTAATATTATAATAAATTTTCTGCTTTGGTGTTCTAAGCAATTTCCTATAAATAGGGTGCTTAGGTTATAATTGAAAATCACACCAGAAACTGAAGTTTTCTCTCTCTATATTATCGAGCGTATTCTTGTGAGTATTTTGAGTATACTTTGAGTATTGTTATACGGTGCAAGTTCGTTCAGCGTTATTCCAGTCAGAAGTACTGCTCTTTTGAGGTAAAGGATAATAAGGGATTTTAAGGGTTATTATTTCGAAATTCTTCTGAACCTTCAAAAATTCTGAAAAAATTTGAAATGATAATTTGATGAGTTTTGTTGATTGTGTCCAAAAATGGCGATTTTTGGATGTATAGATTATGAGTTATGGATTTTATGAGAAAAGACTATTTTAAAAGTAACCGCTTATAACTCCTTGTGATTAACTCCAAAATTGATGAAATTTTTATTGTGAGTACATCTATATAATATCAGTATACCGTGTAAATTTCAGAATTTTGGATAAAAGTACAATTTATGATAAATGTCTGAATATTCGGTGGTTTTGGCCATGTGAAAATAGTAAATGAATTTTAAAAATTTTGAGAAAATATATATTCAATATGGGACTATATTCTTCTAAATCCCAGAAAAGAAATATTTTTAAAACTGATTTGGTATTTTTCATGAAAATGTTCTAGTTATGAGTAAATGAATTAAATATGTTATGTGAATTAAGAAAATTAGAAAATATGATTTTATGGCTTGAGAATTATATATGAGATATATGCAGATTTTTGATGAGGGTTTTGGCTATTGGTGATGAGATCTTATGAGGTTGGCATTTTAAGATGATTAAATGCATTTATTAGTAAAGTGTAAACAATTAAAATAAATTGTTTATAAGTTTAAGAAATGATTAAAATATTGTGGTAGTATTAATAATATTAGATTATGAGATTATTAAGTGATTTATAACATTTTGATTAAGTTGTTATGAAATCATTGATTTATGAATCTTACTCTTGAGATTAAATCTATATGTTGATTATATATTTTTATTATATATTTAACATTCTTATAACCCTAATGATGATATTTCTCTTCGACTTGAGTGTAAAGATGGATAGATTATTGGTAGGATCGTGACTATAGGTTCTCTTTGGCCAGTAGTGCAAAGTTGAATTGTTGACTGGTATGATCATGACCATTGAATTTATAATTGAATATCTTTAGCTTAAGTGCAAAGGTGAATTGATCAACATATATGGTTATAATTATGGTTTATATAAATTCTGAAATGATTATGTATTTCTTTGAGATATGAATATCTTTGGTCCTGTAGTGCAAAGATGAATTGTTGATGAATATCTTGGTAGTTGAATATCTTTGGCTGCATGAATAGTGAATATTGGGAAAGATGAGCTGTTGATGAATATCTTTGGCCTTTGTAGTAAAAAAGATGAACTGTTGATGAATATCTTTGGCCCGTAGTGCAAAGATGAATTTATTAGTATGATTATGAACAGGAACTGTGATTTGGTATAATCATGATCTTTGATATTTCAGGTAAAGACAAGTGATGAAAATTATCTTCGTTCTGAATGAGAAAAGGAATTTAGAACAACAATTACGATTATGAGTTATACATGTGATTGTGGATGTGAATTGTTGATTGATGTTACAGGATAAAACATTGTTGGTGGACTTTTAACATGGAGAAGATAATAGACTTTATAGTCTATTTGACTCTTCTAATGGATTGCTTCGTTCGCTGCAACTATGGTTGAATTTTTTTTATCATCTACCATATGTTCTAAATCTTTGATTTATTATTGATGAAGGCTATTGATAATTTAATTATCTTTAGTCATGATATTTTTACTGAGCTAGTTGTGCTCACCCTTTTGCTTCACAATTCCTTTTCGTGTAATAAAAGTGTAATGGGACAAGCTGGGAATAACGGGGAATAGAAGCGGTGGTCTATAGATGTTGAGGGTGAGGTGAATTCAACTTTGGAAGGGTGTTTTGTCACTATTATACAAGATGTTTAATGACATACAACCTCGAGTCATCAAAAGACAGGGTTGTGCTCATCCACTTGCTGAGTATATCTACCAGCACTACCTATATGATCTTAGAGTCTATTTAAAATTTAACTCTCAATTAGAGATAGTAGAGATAATGATATGTCAAGAGAAAACTCACCATTGGGAAGAATATGATAGTAATCTTCTCATTTTCTTTTGGGGTCTATTAGAGGTCAACCAAGGATAATTTCGTGGACATATGATATCTATCATAACCTAGAAGCATGGCCTCCCCTTGTACGAAGGTTTCTTGAGCATTTCCCAAAGATTCTAATTTCTAAAATAGTTTTTGACTATACCTTTATGTAAGGTGTCATTGTGACGTGCTACAGTTGGTATATATTTGTATCCAAACTCACAGCATATGTGTTGTTGTATTTTGCACGACAATTGTTGTAATAAAGTTGTAGTTATTTTCCGCATCATGTATTTTGATGACTCAGAATGGGTTGGATGGAATGGACCTATTTTGGGGTTATCACAAACAATGCATTGCCGTCCATTGACGCACGAATCCCCGACGAGGGTTAAAACGCGGAATCTTCATTTATAACGCGTGTTTACGGAAGTCTGCAACGATTATTAGTCTACATCTGAATCTCCGAGCCGAAACTCGATGCATTCTCAGCCATTGATGTACATTTCAATGAAGGTCAAACAACCCTGACATTGTGCCCAATAGGCAGTCTCATCCGGTGATACACACATAAACGAGGGTCAAGCAGCCTTGACATTTTGCCCAACAGGGGTTTTTATCCGGTGATACAACGGATCAGCGAAGGTCGAGCGACGATAACATTTACTATTAAGCGATAACTTTCAAGCGGTACATTGGTATGTCTTTGGTGACGCAACCAGTGGAAGACCATACTCATCGGAGAGGACCGATGATGGAACATGTTATACACATCCTCAAACAGACAAAGCTTTATCCCCACAGATCTCTTGTACACGAGAGGCACATCTGTAGAATAAAGTCTTTGTCTAGCAGGACTTTGGTGATAACCCCAATGTCAACATCCTAAAAGATTTGGATCGCACGTCCAATCTTTTCATCAGAGACATCACTGATTGTCAATCCCCGACAGGAGAAACATGGAACTGACAATCATCCCAACTTGTTGGAACACAAACCAACAAAACCACATACATCATACATTTGCATCATGTTTCTGCACATAACATCATGCTTATCTTGTGGCATTTCAAGTGTCTAGGATTCTTTATCATATCCATGCTATCCATGCCTTGCGTTGCATGGATATGATAAAGAGGGGCATCTGTAGACACTCAAAATTTTCTGCATAAGCCCATTTACATTAACATTGCGGAGAGGGATTAAATCTTTCGAGAGATAACCCTGGAAGACAATTAACATCCATTTCGGATACCACTGAAAGTTCAGTCTCAAACCTAGAACACACACCGGGAGGATCAATTTAAACCTCGGAGATAACCCCGAGGCATGCAAATCAAAAGATCGGCAACAACAGGAGAGGGCAGTTACGTCTCGGTGATAACATCATGACTTTCGATTCGATCCCAAAAATAATCTGAGTATGCTTGGCTCCATCCTTGGTGATAGCCCCAAGGAATGCTAGTGAAATTTTGGCGATAACCCCAGAAATGCTTGTATCAAATGCATGAAAACAGCTTCAACCTCAGCGCTTACACCAAGGCACTCAGTCCAAAGACCCGACAGTAACACTGAGAAGACAGGCACACCTCAGCGATGACACTGAGGGCCTTCAACACTTGCAACAATCCAATCTCAAGTGTAACCCTGAGCAACGTCTTCTTTATTAACCCAAACCAGAGATAACCCTGGTGAGGGGTACAGTCGTCATCTTGTCACATCGCGCCGTCTCAACATTTCATACATTTTTATATACATTTCTGCGCAATATCCCATAAGAACCAAGGAAGTCTAATCCCGAGTGACTATTACGTTGGACAACAGATAAAATTTAAATCTTTTAGACCATGGGCATGGTCCCCTCTTCCTGACTTTGTACAACCTCTATCCCATGTCATTGCATAACTCTCGACAACGCCGATTCGAAATAGGTCTTATATACTTCAGTTAGATGCCCGAATTGCAGTTCTAAAAGTTCGAACGGACATCACAGTGCATGCATGCACGTACTTCAAGACAGTGGGACCCGCGGAGCCCTGGGTAGCCGTAGGTACATCTGCGGCTGCGGCTCCCCCCTCTATAAATAGAGGGCTTAGGGCGACCATTTGCAAGAGAGGAAAAGGCGAGAAAGCCCTGTCCAATTTGCTTTGTACACACCCTAAACTAAGTGCTTTCTCATTTTAAACACTTGTAAGCTCACATATAGCTACTTTTTACCGGCAGGAGCCGAGTGTTCATCCACTTCAAGTAATAAAATTCTTCTTTGGCAGCCCACTGTAAGCCTTCTCACACATCTTAAAGCCTTTCTCTTTATATGTGCACACACTGTTCTTCACATTGAGAGTCGTGTTACTTGTGTTTGCCCAGACTTCAGTCCGTGGTTTTAATTTTTGTCTATATATATTTATGTATATATATTATATATGGACTAATATTATCAAGTTATACCTTGATTGAGCCTAGACTTATGTCTGGAGCGTTATTTTCTTTCGTATATATATATATATATATATATATATGAATTGTTGTCGAACATTGTTCGATGAGCCTGGATTTTACATCCGGTGCGTTTACTGCTTATATATATATATAGCGATGAATCATTTGAAATGATAAAATGAGTAGGGATCGATATATATTACGTGTGTTTATCTCTTTTATACATATATATTTACATTTCGTCCCGCCTGGAGTTTACTTCGTGGCGGTTGATCGCTTTTACTACTTTCTTTACATTTCGTCCCGTCTGGAGTTTACTTTGAGGCGGTGGATCGCTTTTACAGATTTATTTACATTTTTGATCCCCCATGGAGGTGCTTCGTGGTGGTTGATCATGTCTGTATATATATATTTACAGCATATATATACCTGCTTACTACTTTCATACAAATTGCGGCATCATCTGAGCCTAGGAATCATGTGATTACAGATTCAGCCTACTGAATCTAGATTCCGTTCCCGTGATGGACATTTTTAGCTGTAAGCATCTTGTAAAATATTCACGGTGTTTGAATATCCTTAGATGGCTTACAAGCCCATAAGGAGTTCGGCACTGCTTTGTACATGATTTTCTCGAAGATGCTTCACATCTCAAAAATTAAAAGCAACCAAGCCGAACACAGGGTTCGAAAAATCCTTTTACAAAACTTCATTGCTATATCTTGTTTAAAATTAAATTTTTACACAAATTCAAACCCTTTGTATATAGGTGCGAACGAGACATAATACTACTTCCACATAATTGCACATTGATCCACACACACACACACACACATTCATACAACAGTTTCTTTGAGAAGTGGCGGTCACCGTGGTAACACGGATGTCGGGGGGTGCCTAACACCTTCCCTCCGCATAATCAAAATCCCGAACCTAAAATGAATCTCGGTTTCACAGACCCGTTTAGCAGTGTCACATCACTGGGTCAATGTGCAAACCTTTTCTCGGTTGCGTTGGTGCAACCATTTAAAAACACCAACTGATAACTTTTAACAGTCCATCGTCGACATTACACATGTCGGACCTTTTTCACTTGTTTTTTCAAACAATCTCACTTAACATGAGAACACCAAAGAATAAGTAATGAAAAAGGACAAATAAAAATCCCGACGTCGACAGGTGACATGGTTCAATTCTCGGTAGTCAATATAAAGTCACATACTCCCGTCTTTCTTCTTTACGAATAACACAGGAGCACCCCAAGGAGATGTACTAGGACGAATGAAACTGATGTCTAACAACTCCTATAGTTGGACTTTTACCTCCTGAAGTTCAATAGGAGCCATTCGACATAGGGTTTTAGAAATGGGTTTTGTACCAGGTTTAAGATCAATAAAGAATTCAACTTCACGTTCTGGGGGTAGACCGGGAAGTTCTTCAAGAAATACATTAGGAAATTCACTAACAACAGAAATATTATTCAAATCTGATGTGTCTTTATTCAAATCCACAACATGGGCTAGGAAAGCTTGACATCCATTTTTCAATAAACGAATGGCTTTATGGCTTGATATGACAATGATTGATTTTAGTGGTTTAGTACTTGAATTCACATAATAGCTTGGTTAGGAATATAAAAACTAACAACCTTACGAAAATAATCAATTTTGGCATGATGAGTGGTTAATCAATCAATCCCTAAAATCACATCAAATACAAGTATCTTTAAAGAGATAAGATCAACAGGTAATGTGATGGTGCCAACTTGGATCAAGTAAGATTTATAAACAGTGGATGTAATAAAAGTTTCTCCTAACAGAGTTTCAACAGAAAAGTTAAAGTCCAATTTCTCCGGAGTCAAGTTCAAACATTGAGCACAAGCAGGAGAGATAAAAGAATGGGTAGAACCGGTATCTAGTAAGGTATAAACTTCACAAGAGTTTATTATTAGCTTACCCGTGATCACCTTGTTCGGGTTCCTCACGTTTTGGCCAGTCACGACAAACGCTCTTCCAGGAACCGATGATTTTGACTTGTCCGGGACAGCCTTTGGAGTCACCATCCCCGCTGGACTTAGTTTCGCTATAGAACAATCTCGAGCTATATGACCTTCCTTTCCACAGTTATAACATACCTTGAATTGTTGTGGGCAGTTTGGGCTGATATGTCCCTCTTTCCCGTATTTGTAACATACAACCGGTGGTCGTTCTTCTCCCCTAGAAACAGTTGATGTTGGTGCTGACGTATTCATGTTGTCATTGTTATACCTTCTTTTCTTGAAATCTCCTCCTGACTCGCTTCTTCTATTATCATAGCCATGATTACCACCTGAATGGTTACCATTTTTTTTCGTATTCTTTCCTCCCTGCTGGTTATCATTGCTCCGATGACTGTTGCCACCGGTATGACCCTTGTTATGGTCCCTCTATTGAATATACTCATTATCTCGCCCTAATAAGTGAGCCCTGTTGACAACATCTGAATATAGAGAAAATTTATGAGAGATAAGGTATTGACAAATTTCGGGTTTCAGACCTCTCAGAAACATCATCGTCATACGTTCCTCATTCTCTACCAAATGAGGTGCAAACCTGGATAACTCCGCGAACTTAGCCTCATCTTTGGGACATAATCATGTTGTTTCGTTCCAATCTAATAAACTCTACCTCTTTCATATAGACGAATACTTTCAGGAAAGTACTTGTCATTGAACAATTTCTGAAATATTTCCCAAGACATATTGAGTGCGGCTGGTTGAGTACGCTTCACAGATTCCCACCAGTAATCTGCCTCACCATGGAACAGAAAGGTGGCGAATGGAACCTTCTGTTCCTCCGTGCATTCCAAGACATCAAATATCATGGTAATTTGCTTAACCCACGTTTTCGCCTTAATCGGATCTGGATTTCCCAAGAACTCTGGTGGTCCAAACTCTTTGAACTGCTTGGCTGTGACAAATCGCGCGTTGCTATCATTCCCACCCGTATTTTGTACACGAGTCTCCCTCGTTTGATTTTTCATGAACTACAAAAAGATTCTAAACATCCCATCATTCATCGTTTGGTCAGTGGTGTTGTTTACAGGAGGAATATTGTCTTCCTGTTGCACGTTCTCCTGGTTTGTGATTAAAGGTGTCTCCATGGTCTCATACACTCCACTGTTAACATTCTCGGCTACCATTCTTAAATACTGCCATAAAACAAGGGTTAATTAAATAAATTAACATATCACATAATATCCCTATATTATGACCGACCAACAAATAAGCTTAGCTAGGACACGCTAGCGAAGGATTTACTCGTCTCTCCCCTCCTACTATTCCTCGATCTCCGCCAGAGACCATATCCCTAAGCTCTGATACCAACTGTGATGCCCCCAAAATAGGTATACAACACCCATTCTAAGTCACCAAATACATGGTACAAAAAAAAACTACAACTTCATTATTACAATTGTCGTGCAAAATACGATAATACACATGTTGTGAGTTTAAATACAAATATTGTCTTCTAGATAATATCCACACTCAAATAAGTCCTCATTACAATTATTGATACACTATTTTACAAATTAGTGCGGACTACTAAAACAACTATCTTGAATCATCACTCCATACCCCGGCTAGTTCCTGCTAAATTCTCATCTCTTGAGAAGAAAAATGGAACAAAAAGGAAAAGGGTGAGCTCAACTAGCCCAGTAAAGAATATTATGACTAAGATAATATAAAATAAATTATTATTAGTCTTCAACAGGGAAAAATCTGATAGAATATAATAGACAACAAGTTTTAGATCAACAACTGCAGCGGAAACAACAATCCATTAGAAGAGTAAAGTAGAGAATGAATTCTACTATCTTCTAAGATTTAAAAGTCCATCATCAATATTTTATCCATGTAACATCAATCAATATACATCTTGAATCAAATATTCATTTTTGCACTACAGGCCAAAGATATTCATTTGTATCACCAGTTAGTCATGTTCATCTCAACACCTGTTCATCTTTGCACTACGGGCCAAAGATATTCATCAGTTAATCATTCATCTTTGCACTACAGGCCAAAGATATCCTGTAATATCATCATTTAGGACTGAGGATGATGAAAATATTTTAAAGGAACGAATCCAATGAGACAAAAGAACAAATATTAGGGATTCGCACTTCGGTTTATCCAAGTTCAAAAACATTCCAAAATAAACCATAGTGGAGTAAAATTCAAGAATAAAGATCAAAATATGGATACAATCAAAGATAGTAACCATAATAGACAACTTGGACAAAGAAAGAAAATTTTAATTTTTCTATAAATAGTGCCGTATACGTGAATAGTGTCGTATACGTGAATAGTAACCCCGACATGAAAAAGGTAGAAATTCCAAAATAAAATCCATACCAATATTTTGGTATAATGATATTGAAAGAATAACATCATTACGAAAAAAATAACATCACTTACCTCAAAAGAATAGTACTCCCGGCTAAAATTTCGGATATAGTGCTGAAAAAAACTTGTACTGGATAGCAACTCTCAAAGTATCAAAATACTCACAAAAATACGCTCGATAATATAGAGAAAGAAAACTTATGTTTCTGGTGTGATTTTCAATTCTAACATAAGCACCTATTTATAGAAAAATGCCAGAATGCCAAAGCAGACTAAATTAATAAAATATTAATATAACAAAATTTTCAAGCAGGCCACTTTGAAACCAAATTTCAGCACACCTTAAGTGGGGCCCACCAAAATCAGCCAATTCCACACCAACCAAAAAATGAGGCCTACCATATTTTTAATAAAAATATTTATTTTCGAAACTTCAATAATTTATAATAAATAGCCCTTTTATCAGAAAAATACAAATTTTTATGTCCATTCCATATGAAATTAAATTCTCTACAACTTTGTAGATTTAAGTTTTTCCAAATTCTAAACAGAAAATGTCCGAAATCCACATATGGATGATTTTTAATACCTCTATTCCGACAAAATACTAATAAAACACCTCAGCATTAATTCCTTCATCTATAACCACATAAAATAAATATATTCATCATTTATATCCACATAAAATAAATATTTCTTTATCATATAAATTAATAAATAATTATTCACAAATGATATTATAGAATTACAATAATGACAACCAGATCGTTCCTAGGAAAGAGGAGGCTTTTCGATAAGGATTTCTCCTTACTGGCGCGCAATTAGATGACCAAACCTCTTTCCTCGATAGAACTTTCTAGACATTGCTAATAATGCTATCTAATAATATTATTCAAATAATATGAATTATTGATCTGATAATGGGAAATACTGTGCAGTGATAATTATTGAAACAACAATAATATAAAATATCAACGTGGCAATTTTTGAATCAATAAAATAAAATATTGAATAGTAATTACTGTAAAAATTATTGAGTAGTGTCTTCTTACGTAAGAATCAATAATTCAAAACTCATCGGCAATACTGGTGTTATCTTCTTGTGCAACTCACGCGTATTATTATATTTTAACCACTGTGTATTCCAACAATATTAATTCAGTAATAATTATTCATTATTTATAAAAACTCATACTTGTCGTTTTCCTTCATCGTGACCGCTTTTTACGTTATGGGGCCCATTAAATGGTCTTATTTGTCGACATACGAATATTCTCCCCGACAACAAGAATATTCCACAACCAAACGAATATTCCCCGACAACAATAAATATTTTATAACTACTTGCTTATTTTGCAAAATTTGCATATTTCACCCATAACCAAAGCATTATATCAAATTAACACCGTATTAATTCAAAATAATGAATAGAGGAAATTCAATTTTATTTATAAAAAGTTGGGGTCTTACATCAATGGATACCTTAATCCATTCCTTAAAACTCGATAGGAGTTAGACACCACTATATTTTCTATCTTCTTAAAGGTTACTTCCTAAGGTTTCCCCACCTAAGGTTCATAACCTAAAGCTTTGATACCAACCTGTGACACCCCCAAATCCAGGTACTCCATTCCCACAGAATTTGGTGCTCACTATCAAAAACTATTACATCTAACTACCCATCATAAAGGATAAAGACATAATTTAAATAACTTAAATAACTTAAACTTCAACACTTGGACATCTTGCCCTTTCCTTTTCTAATAGATGGCTCATCGACTTTCTAAACTTTAGCTGCAATGTTAAATGCAAGAGTGAGCAAACAATTGCTCATTGATATAAAGAGTAGTAATGATAACATTATGTGAATGAACAACAAATGCTGAATACGGTGAACTTGTTCTACGAATCAAAAATAGAAAACAAGTTTGAATTTTAATATCTGTGGGTCTTATGACCATGAACTATGTCCCCGGTAATTAGGTATTATTACCTCAACCTTAACAGTCATTTAGACTATACAGACCCTTCTTAACTTACTTAGGGGGATCAACCATTTGTACCATGTATTGTGCACAAACATCTAAATGTTACACGTACAAAATCCCCTATGTTAGGGTTGTTCGTCTCAGCTTGAATTTAGAATTTCAATACTAAAGAAAGTTTAGTTTGGAACTAGCTTATCAGTGGTTCTAGAATTTTAGAACACTATTCAATTATAGATTAGTTCAATCAATAAGAGTTTGCTTACTACTTAAAGGTTTAATACGACAATATAGAATTGAACAAGGTTATCAAAGTCAAAGATCGAATATCAACGATATATAATTGAGTAAACATGATATACATGCAAAGTACTATATTCAAAAGAGTTAGAACAATCTCCTTTGAATCAATGTATTAGAACAATATATGCTTCGAATAATAATAAGGAAAATAAAACTCGCTGGATGTAACAAATTATGTTACAAGAGCTTGTACAATCATACACGAGATAGAATCAATAGGCTTGCTTAACTTCAATGTAAACTTTAGGAATAGAAAGATTGCTTGACTTAAAGATAACATAGCTATGAAACTTGCTCAATAAAAGTTTAGGATAAGGAACTTGCATTCATTATATTATAAAGAGAATGAAGTTAGGAAACTTACCTCGGGTGTAAGATACATAAATATAATAAACGTTCGCCAATTAACCTATATATACCATTAGAATCACAATACTATTTAGTTATATTAACATCAATTTCATTAATTTAGTTTTCATTTTAATCAAGTCTATAATCCTTAACTTAGAACTTGATTATTCTACTCATTCACGTAACACGAAACTGAATTCTCAGTTATATCATAGTATACGACATAGTTATTATGAAGTATTATTGATCTTGGATAAACTGTTATACGAATCCCTAATATTTGTCCTTCTGTCTCACTAGATTCGCTTTTCTTTAAAATATTTTTCATCATCCTCGGTCCTAAATGATGATATTATTGAATATCTTTGGCTTGTAGCAAAAGATGAATGATTAAGCGATGAATATATTTGGCCAGTAAGTGCAAAAGATGAACAGTGTTGAGATGAACATGATCAACTGGTGATACAAATGAATATCTTTGGACTGTAGTGCAAAGATGAATATTTGATTAAAGATGTATATTGATTGTTGTTACAGGGATAAAATATTGATGATGGACATTTAAATCTTCGAAGATAGTAGAACTCATTCTCTACGTGACTCTTCTAATGGATTGCTATTTCCGCTGCATTTGTTGATCTAAAACTTGTTGTCTATTATATTCTATTAGATTTTTCCCTATTGAAGACTAATGATAATTTGTTGTATATTATCTTAGTTATAATATTCTTTACTGGGCTAGTTGAGCTCACCCTTTTCTTTTTTGTTTCATTTTTCTTCTCAGGAGGTGAGAACATAGCAGGATCGAGTCGGGGTATGGAGTGATGGTTCTAGAAAGATGTTTTATCAGTCCTCACTATTTCTGTAAAATAGTGTATGAATAATTATAATGAGGACTTATTTGAGTGTTGATATTGTCTAGAAGACAATATTTTTATTTAAACTCACAGTATGTGTTGTCGTATTTTGCACGATAATTATATTTTTGAAGTTGTAGTTTGCTTTCTGTACCATGTATTTGGCGCACTCGAGAATGGGTGTTGTATACCTAATTTGGGGCGCCACAGGTTGGTATCAAAGCTTAGGGATATGGTCTCCAAGTGAGATCGGAGAATAGAACTAGGAGGGAGAGATGAGTAAATCATTCAAGCTAGTGTGTCCTATCTAAGCTTATTTCTTTGGTCGGTCATAATAATATAGGGATATTATGTGATATGTTAATTTGTTTAATTAACTCTTGTTTTATGGCAAGATTTAAGAATGGTCATTTGAGAACGTTAACAATGGAGTATATGAGGCTGTGGAACAACCTTTAGTCACAAACCAGAGAACGTGCAAGGGAAGGCAATATTCCTCCTGTAAACAACACTCACCGAGCAAACGATGAACGATGGAATGTTTAGGAGCTTTTTTGCAGTTCATGCAAAATCGAGACGAGGAGACTTGTGTACAAAATACGGGTGGAAATGATGGCAACGCCTTGCGGCCGCATCACACAATGACAAGGGTTCAAAGAGTTGGGACCACTGATTTTTGGGGAAAGCCCGATCCGATTAAGGCGGAAATGTGGCTCAAGCAAATTACCAAGATATTCGATGTCTTGGGATGCACGGAGGAACAGAAGGTTCCATTCGCCACCTTTATGTTTCGTGGAGAGGTGATTCATCGGGTGGGAATCGTGAAGCGCACTCAAACCAAACCGCACTCAATATGTCTTGGGAAAGATTTGAATCTGTTCAATGACAAGTACTTTCCCGAAAGTATTCGTCATATGAAGGAGGTAGAGTTTATTAGTCTGGAATAGAACAACATGGCGGTGTCTTAAACGAGGCGAAGTTCGCGGAGTTATCTAGGTTTGCACCTCATTTGGTAGAGAATGAGGAACGTATGATGCGGATGTTTCTGAGAGGTCTAAAACCCGAGATTCGTCAATACCTTATCTCTCATAAATTTTCTCTGTATTCAGATATTGTCAACAGGGCTCAATTATTAGAGCGAGATAATGAGTATACTCAACTGAGGACCACTGACTGTGGTCATCTTGTGGTAACAGCGATCATCGAAAGCGATGATAACCAGCAAGGAGGGAAAAATACGGACCAAGGCAGTAACCACTCGGGTGGTAATCGTGGCCATGATAGTAGGAGAGGTGAGTCAAGTGGAAATTTCAAAAAGAGGAGATTCAATAATGACGAGAAGACATCAGCAGCAGCACCAACACCAACAACAAATTCTAGGGGAGGAGAATGATCGTCAGTTAGATGTTATAAATGCGGGAAAGAGGGACATATTAGCCAAAACTGCCCACAACAATCCAAGGTATGTTATAATTGTGGAAAGGAAGGACATATCGCTCGAGATTATACTATAGCAAAATCAAGTTCAGCGGGGATGGTAACTCAAAAGGCTGTCCCAAAAAAGTTAAAGTCAACGGTTCCTGGAAGAGCGTTTGTCGTGACTGGTCAAAATGTGAGGAACCCGAACGAGGTGAGCACGGGTAAGCTAATCTTGAATTCTTGTGAAGTTTATACCTTGCTAGATACCGGCTCTACCCATTCTTTTATCTCTCCTTCTTGTGCTCAACGTTTAAACTTGACTCCGGAGAAATTAGACTTTGATTTATCTGTTGAAACTCCGTTGGGTGAAACCTTCGTTACATCTACCGTTTATAAATTTTGCTTGATCTAAGTTGGCACTATCACATTACCTGTTGATCTTATCTCTTTAAATATACTTGCTTTTGATGTGATTTTAGGAATTGATTGGTTAACCACTCATCATGCCAAAATTGATTGTTTTCGTAAGGTTGTTAGTTTTCATATTCCTAACCAACCTGTTGTGCGAATTCAAGCAACTAAACCATTAAAATCAATCACTGTCAAATCTAGTCATAAAGCTATTCGTTTATTGAAAAACGGATGTCAAGCTTTCTTAGCCCATGTTATGGATTTGAATAAAGACACGTCAGATTTGAATAATATTCCTATTGTTAGTAAATTTTCGATGTGTTTTCTGAAGAACTTCCTGCCCACCCCTTAGCGTGAAGTTGAATTTTTTATTGATCTTGAACCTAGTACAAAGCCCATTTCTAAAACCCCATATCGAATGGCTCCTATTGAACTTCAGGAGTTAAAAGTCCAACTATAGGAGTTATTAGACATCGGTTTCATTCGTCCTAGTACATCTCCTTGGGGTGCTCCTGTTTTATCCGTAAAGAAGAAAGACGGGAGTATGCGACTTTGCATTGACTACCGAGAATTGAACCATGTCACCATCAAGAATAGGTATCCTCTACCTCGCATTGATGACCTATTCGATCGGTTGCAAGGAGCACAATTCTTTTCAAAGATCGATCTTCGTTCTGGATATCATCAGTTGAAGATTAAAACTGAGGATATTCCGAAGACTGCCTTCAGAACTCGGTACGGGCATAATGAATTCTTAGTCATGTCTTTTGGATTGACTAATGCTCCTGCTTCTTTCATGGATATGATGAATCGAGTATTCAAGGAATATTTGGATCAGTTCATTGTTGTCTTTATTGATGACATCCTTATCTATTCCAAAAGCCGTGAAGATCATGATAACCATTTGAAGCTGATACTTGAAAGGCTTCGTGAAAACAAGCTTTATGCCAAGCTGAAGAAATGCGAGTTCTGGCTTGAGGAAGTAACATTCCTTGGGCACGTGGTGTCAAAACATGGAGTATCTCATGACCCGTGAAGATTAAAGCAATACAAAGTTCAGAGCAATCAAGTTTCGGTGGATCAAGCACGCGCGACTTTCTCGGGCTTAGCTGGTTATTATCGGAGATTCGTGGAAGGATTTTCTCGAATTGCTACTCCGTTAACTCAACTGACTCGGAAAGATACAAAATTCGTATGAAGCGAGGAATGCAAGAAGAGTTTTCAAGAGCTTAAGAGGAGACTCATTTTGGCACCTGTTCTGACAATACCATCTAGTTTGGATGGATTTATTATCTACAGCGATACTTCAGGCAAAGGGTTAGGATGTGTTCTCATGCAACATGGGAAAGTCATAGCCTATGCCTCACGACAACTCAAAGAATATGAGAGGAATTATCCTACTCATGATCTGGAGTTGGCAGCAGTCGTATTCGCGTTGAAGATATGGAGACATTACATATATGGGGAGAAAGTGGAGATCTATACGGATCATAAAAGCCTAAAATATTTCTTCACCTAAAAAGAACTCAACATGCGGCAACGACGTTGGCTTGAGATGTTGAAAGATTACGATCACACTATTCAATATCATCCTGGAAAAGCGAAAATAGTAGCTGACGCATTAAGTAGAAGATCATATCCGAGTACGAGTGCGATATTGTCAACGCAAAGGCCCATTTTGTATGACTTGCAAAGGATGGAGATAGAATTAAAGACTCCAGGGACCCACGTGATGAGGGCGAATATACGAGTAGAACTGATTTTAATCGATAAAGTTAAAGCTGCTAAAGCTACGGACTTGGGGCTGATGCGTATGAAGAAGAAAGTGCAAGAAGCTGCTATCCCAGAAGCAAGAATCGATGAAGAAGGAATACTTCGATTCAACTCTAGACTTTGCGTTCCTAACGATTCTGACTTGAAGCATAAAATCATGATGGAGGCACACAACACCCCATTTGTAATCCATCCTGGGTGTACCAAAATGTATCATGATATTCGACATACATTTTGGTGGAACAATATGAAGAGAGAGATCGCGGAGTTTATCTCGAGGTGTTTAACTTGTCAACGTGTAAAGGTGGAGCATCAAGTACCAAAAGGTCCATTGCAACCACTTGAGATTCTGGAATGGAAGTGGGAACACATTACTATAGATTTCGTTACGGATCTTCCCAAGGTTTCTCAAGGTATAGATGCGATTTGGGTTATTGTTGATAGATTAACCAAGTCTGCTCATTTCTTGCCTATACGTGAAACTTATTCCCTTGAACGTCTTACCCGTATGTACGTGAACGAGATTGTGAGATTGCATGGCATGCCAGTATCCATAGTTTCGAATCTTGACCCAAGATTCACTTCAAGATTTTGGGTTAGCTTGCAAAAAGCTATGGGCGCAGATTTCTGATTGATGGCGGCATACCATCCTCAAACAGACGGACAATCAGAGAGGACTATACAAACTCTTGAAGATCTATTAAGACTATGTGTCCTAGACTTCAAAGGGAGTTGGGATAAGTATTTACCATTGGTGGAATTCTCCTACAATAACAGTTATCAAGCAAGTATAGGCATGGCTCCATTTGAGGCGTTGTATGGACGAAAGTGTCGTTCTCCAGTATGCTGGGACGAGGTGGGCGAAGCAACTTTGTTGGGACCGGAATTAGTACGCATGACTACAGAAAAAATCCAAATGATTCGACAACATATTCAAACCTCACAGGATCGACAAAAGAGTTATGTTGATCTTCATCGAAAGGACGTGGAATTTAATATTGGAGATCATTTACTGTTACGTATTGCTCCATGGAAGGGGTTTACAAGATTTGGGAAGAGAGGAAAGCTCAATCCACGATTTGTTGGTCCATTTGAGATTATTGACCGAATAGGAAATGTGGCCTATAGACTCGGATTACCTCCAAGCATGTCTCGTGTTCATAATATTTTTCATATATCTATGCTTCGTAAATATGTGAAAGACCCGAACCATATTATTGTGTTAGAACTAGACGAGATAGCCGAAGATTTAACGTACGAGGAGGTACCTGTTAAGATCTTGGATAGAAAAGAGCATGTCCTATGCACAAAGGTTATACCACAAGTTAAGGTTTTGTGGAGGAACCATGCTATTGAAGAAATGACCTAGGAGTTAGAATCGAAAATGAAAGCGAGGTACCCTCACCTGTTCGAAACACCAGGTACGTATGTCAATTTCGAGGATGAAATTTTATAAGGAGGGGAGGTTGTAAGACCTCAGCTTATAATAAATAAAATTGAAATTTTATCTATTTATTATCTTGAAATAATAAGGAGTTAATTTGATATAATACTTTGGTTATGGGTGAAATATGCAAATTTTGCAAAATAAGCAAGTGGTTATAAAATATTCCTTTTGTCGGGGAATATTCGTTTGGTCGTGGAATATTCTTTTTGTCGGGAATATCCGCATTGCATTTACGTGAATCAATTGAGGGCTCCATAACGGAATAAATCGGATGAAGAAAACGACAAAGTTCAGCTTTTATAAATAACGAGCGTAATGTTTCACCAATTAACAATCGTTAGATTACCTGGTGGTTAAAATATAGTAATACTGGCGTGGTGGCACAAAGATGCTTTACCAGTATTGCACAGTATTGTTGAATTATTGATTCGTACGTAAGAAGGCACTACTCAATAATTGTTACAGTAGTTACTGTTTAATATTTTATTTTATTGATTCAATAATTGCTGCGTTGATAGTTTATATTATTGTTGTTTCAATAATTGTCACTGCACAGTATTTCCCATTATCAGATCAATAATTCATATTATTTGAATAATATTATTAGATAAGCATTATTGGCAATGTCTAGAAAGTTACATCGAGGAGGTTTGGTCACCTAATTGCGCGCCAGTAAGGAGAAATCCTTATTGGAAAGCCCCCTCTTTCCTAGGAACTGCCTGGTTGTCATAATTGTGATTCTGTAATATTATTTGTGAATAATTAATTATTAATTTATATGATAAGGAAATATTTATTTGATGTGGATATAAATGATGGATTTATTTATTTTATGTTGTTATAAATGAAGGAATTAATACTGAGGTGTTTTATCAGTATTTTGTCGGAATGGAGGAATTAAAAATCATCCGTTTGTGGATTTCGGATATTTTCTATTTGGAATTTGAAAAAGCTCAAAGCTACAAAGTTATAAAGAATTGGATTTCGTGTGGAATGGAAATAAAATTCATATTTTTTTGATAAACGGGCTATTTTCTATAAATTGTTGAAGTTTCGAAAAATAAAATAAGTTTTATTAAATTATGGGTGGGACCCACTTTTGGTTTTTCAAGCATGTGGGCTGCTAGGTTGTTTTTCAAAGAAGGCATGCTAGATTTTTTTTAAAGCATGCGTAGAGAATTTGTTAATTAAATAATATTATTTTATTATTTAGTCTCCTTTGGCGTTCTAGCATTTTCTTATAAATAGACGCTTAGGTTAGAATTAAAAATCATACCAGAAACAAGTTTTTTTTCTCTCTAGATTATCGAGCGTATTTGTGTGAGTATTTTGATACTTTGAGAGTTACGGTTCGATACAAGTTTCCTTCGACTTTCTATCCGATATTCCGATCAGAAGTACCGTTATTTTGAGGTAAGAGATGTTATTTTCTTCTTAAATGATATTATTTTCAATATCATTATGCCAAAATATTGGTTTGAACTTTTTAATCAAATTTGGAACTTTTTGTGTTGGGATTACTATTCACGATACTACAAGACTATTCACAGATATACGACTTATTCATTTAATATGACCTTATTCACCGAAAAAATAAAATTTTTCTTTTTTGTCCAAGATGTCTATTATGGTTACTATCTTTGATTGTATCCATGTTTTGATCGTTATTTTTGAATTCTGCTTCACAATTGGTTATTATGAAGTATTATTGATCTTGGATAAACTGTTATACGAATCCCTAATATTTGTCCTTCTGTCTCACTGGATTCGTTTTCTTTAAAATATTTTTCATCATTCTCAGTCCTAAATGATGATATTACTGAATATCTTTGGCTTGTAGTGCAAAAATGAATGATTAACTAATGAATATCTTTGGCCCGTAGTGCAAAGATGAACAGGTGTTGAGATGAACATGACCAACTGGTGATACAAATGAATATCTTTGGTCTGTAGTGCAAAGATGAATATTTGATTAAAGATGTATATTGATTGTTGTTACAGGGATAAAATATTGATGATGGACTTTTAAATCTTCGAAGATAGTAGAACTCATTCTCTACGTGACTCTTCTAATGGATTGCTATTTTCGCTACATTTGTTGATCTAAAACTTGTTATCTATTATATTCTATCAGATTTTTCCCTGTTGAAGACTAATGATAATTTGTTGTATATTATCTTAGTCATAATATTCTTTACTGGGCTAGTTGAGCTCACCCTTTTCCTTTTTGTTCTATTTTTCTTCTCAGGAGGTGAGAACATAGCAGGATCGAGTCAGGGTATGGAGTGATGGTTCTAGAAAGATGTTTTATCAGTCCTCACTATTTCTATAAAATAGTGTATGAATAATTATAATGAGGACTTATTTGAGTGTTGATATTGTCTAGAAAACAATATTTGTATTTAAACTCACAGTATGTGTTGTCGTATTTTGCACGACAATTGTATTATTGAAGTTGTAGTTTGCTTTTTGTACAATATATTTGGCAACTCAGAATGGGTGTTTTATACCTATTTTGGGGGCGTCACGGGCAAAATAGTCATTTTTTCCCTAAAGTTACTATTCCCACCTCCTTACTAACCGCTTTACTATTCACGAAACTTCTCTTGGAAGCTTCGTGGTTTCGTCTTTCGAGGTTCGTCCGACAGTTCAAAAAATTGCGATTCTCGAAATCCAAATATTTTTGGATATTTCATCTTTTCTCTACAGTTTAACTTTTACGCATTCTTCGGAACATTGAAAAACTGAAAAACACTTTTTGATGATAAGTGTTTTCCTTCACGCTTTCCCCTAACGTAGTTAAACGAATGAAAAGTACATAACAATACTTTTCGTCATTTTTATTTTGTTCAATTTCTGCACGTTTTTCAAGAAAAACTGTTATCGGCTAACATAACTTCTCACAATATTTTATCGTCAAATCTTTCGACGGAATGTCATTTCGACAAACTGAACTCTCGAAAAAGCTTAAGTTATTCAAACCCTAACCCTTAGGGTTTTGTCGGGTAAATAGTGTCTATGACGGAATGTCATTTCGATAAACTGAACTCTCGAATGTCTTTTTCATCTTGAAATTTCTTACTCGTTCAGTTTGGCTCGTAGCTAGAATCTCTCCATTTTATAATCATCCTAGGTTCAAAAATGATTAATAAACACATAGCACATAATATTATTAATAAAAATTCATTTTATTAATAACTAATTCTTTAAACTTAAATTATGGACAATTCAATTTTTCGGGTTGTCACACGTTGGATCAAAAAAAATTAGTTAATTTGTTCTTCAATGCCACTTTAAGTGGCGTTCAAAAAAAACTTATCCTTGTCATCTCTCTTCAAATTTGTTCTATATATAAAAAAAAATTTGGTTCAAACACCACTTCAACTTCAACAGGCATTAAAAAAAAACTTATCCATACCATCTTTCTTCAAATTTGCTTTATAAATCTTTTATTTTGTCAAAAAAAAACACTTATTCCTTTAACTTTATTTTATAAAAAAAAGGTTGAAACGCTAATTCAAGTGGCGTTCAACTCTCTCTCTTTAACTTTCTTGACATCTCTTCTTTGCTTTTAAAAAAAAGTGGTTCAAAAGCCAATTCAATTGGCTTTCAAATCTCTCTCTCTTCCTCCGACAGCTTTTCATCTTTTCAAATTTGCTTAACAAAAAAAAATTAAAAAATTCCAACCAACACCAATTCAATTGGCGTTTGGCGTCGGATCAATTTTTTCCCTTTAACAAAAATAAATTTGTTTTTAAAAATAATTAAGAGAATTTTTTTAAAAAATATTTATTTAAAAATTAATTTATTAAGTTAATCTAATAATTCTCAACTCTCCAACGCCAATTGAACTGGCGTTGGAATTGGTTTTCAAACTCTAACGCCAATCCAATTGAGATTTGGCCTATATTGAGAATGCTTGGGAGTTTTGGCTGTAATATAGAAACTTGGGTCTGATTAAGTTTAATCTTGGAAATTACACTTTTTTAATGAGCATACATACATTATAATATACAAAACTCTCAATTGGAAAACCAAAAAAGTAAAATTGAAACCACTAATTAAACAAAATTGAAAACCTAACCGAAATCATTAGCATCAAAATTAAAACCAAATCGTACAGTCTGAACCTAAAATTAGAAGAGAGGGAGACTGAAACTTGGGAGATTGAAACCTACGGCGGTGTAGGGATGATGGAGGCACTAAAACCGTAGTAAAGAGGAGGCACGATCGTTGGTTTCTCTGCCCTAATGACCTTTCAGTTCTCCAATTTTTCCAATAGCTTTGAAACCCTAACCCTTAAAACCATAGCTTTGAAATAGGAAGAAGAGGAAGACCGGAGTAGGAGGGAAAACAAATTTGGGTGAAAAATTGGTAGCGACAAAAAGAGGAGGAAGAGAAAGATGGGAGGAACATGAAAATGAAGACGGAGACGAGAGTAGGATGAAAAAAATTTGGCGAAAAATTGGTAGCGGCAAAGAGGAGGAAGACGACCCAATTTATTTTTTTTTATGTATATCAATTGAAAGCGGAACCACTTACGCAGGAATGGAAAACTTACAGTGGGAGTGGGAAAGAAGTACTGGGATTAGAGTTTTTGAGGGGATATATGCATTAAAAAATATCAGAATTATGGTATGTTTAACAACTGGTTTGCTATTTGATAAATTTGGATGCTTTTTTGTACTATGAGGTTATTATTGATTGTGGATGTTTTGTCGATTTAAATTGGATTATGGTATTTTGTATTCTACCAGTTTTTTATAATTTTTTTCCTTTTTTAGTCATAATGTCGTGATTGTAAAGGTGATAGTTAGAATTAAGGATTCATATTTTTCTAAGAATGATGTCTAAGATTCTCCTTTTGATCTCATTTATTTTAGAAGATTGATTATATCTTGGAGTTAGAAATATTGATTTTTTGTTAATGGCATACAATGCTCGAAGAAGAAAGTTGGGTTTGCCCAAGTTTAGTCCGATTGAGGTGTATAATTCAGGAACTTTTGAAATTTTCTCTCATTTTGGGTTAGGCTTTCTCCTTTTGAATGCTCTTTGTACAATACTAAGATTTTCCTTTTGATCTCATTTATTACTTCATCTCTACATATATCTGAACCTTGTTGTTTTCTCCATATATTATTGTGTTTGTTTTCTCCATATACGATTAAAGCTATTAAGAATATGCTACTGTATTGGGATATCATTTAAACTTTTATTTTATCTCGCTCCTTTGCTAGATTGAATAAAATTTTCGAGACTCGTCATATTAAACTAATTTTTCTTTGATTCAGAATTTGATTTTATATAAGGCATAACTACTAGTTTTTTTTTTCTCTCCACTCGTCTTTTGTATTAATGGTGTATTTCTGCAGCACAAAGATTAGTGGATTTGATATTGCGCCCCATGCTTCTATAATGTTAGTTGGTGCTGCTGTTGCTACTACTACTTCTATAGGTATATATCTTGTCATATATGATTAAAATGGAATACTTAATAACTATAATTTTTTCTTTTGATATAGTGTACAAAATCTATATAATGCATGGTGTTTTTTGGCAAGCGTACTCTGGTTCTTTTTATTTGCACCATTATACCTCAACTCTAATGTATATTTGCACCATTATATACCTCAACTTTATTTATTATGTAGTAAAAACATGTTTAAATTATGAAAACCAAAAATACTAGCATCATCAGTAATTAATAGGAACGCAAACAGGTAATTTGAGGGTCTGTTGCAATAACTGTAGTGGCATAGTCACGTATATGTCAAGATTAAAAAAACTGTGTTACATATGCGCCTACCCCTAGATCCATCTAAAGTAGTAAAATTAAAGCCAATCAAAATAATAACGGTCACTATTTTATTAATTTGTAACATAGTCCATTAGAATTTATATATTAAGCAAGTATTAGCCAAAATAACCATAAAGAATTTCTTATTACTCTGCTATGTCTGAACTCACTAGGAGAGAAGTAAATGATAATGGAGATATGTCGGACCACCCTGAGAAAGGGAGACATTCAACCTGAAGTGAACACATTAATGTTAAACAGATTCCTGTAATCTCTGACCTCTTATATAGGTCGTAGGTCTAAGACGTTATTATTCTCATCGTCCAGGATTTGGTGAAGAACCCCATACACACTATTATTCCACATATCCAGGATGTTATATTCTTGGACTTTTTCATTGTTTGAAATTTATTTAACAGGTTTTAGAATTCCAAATGAAACAGATAATAGGAAAAATCAATTTTACTAGTTTATTACTGTTTTCCCTTGTTTTCCTAACAAAGAAACATAGCCTTAGGTATGTATTGGGATTCTGGGAAATATCTGAATTTATATAAAACTGGAAAACAGAATTGATGAGCATAGCCTTGTCAGTTTACTGGTAGTGTGTGGTTGATATTTATTATTAAATTAAACATTTCTCAAATTTTATGAGCTCTAAACATAGCCAGATCACACTGATTCTGATGTTATACAACCTTCTTATCACATGCTTCTCATTCCCTTCAAGTTTATCTTTGGTAACAAGTCCTATGAAATAAGTTGTTGTCAAGTTCTTAATTATATATAAAATTTATTTATGTCTTTTTTGTTTAGATATTTGTTGTATAGATAATTGATGCAACCATATCTATAGGATTCCTTGTAACAAATTGTGTTTACTAGAGCATGTTTCTAGTTGTGGAGATGGTGCGATTATCTTAAGAGGAACTATCGGAGCCCTGTAATTCAGAACTTAATTTGGAGGTAGGGTCTATTGTTTTTTTCAGATTGGTAACAAATATCTATGGAGCTAGTTTCAAAGCGGATCCATATTCTTAAGTAAATAGTGCTAGCGAATTTCGTGTTCAAGTAAAATTAATGTAAAACTCTGCATCTTCACACAAATTATTGTTTGACTAATCATTTTAATGTTGATTCTCTTGTCATGGACTTTACCATATCTTTGCAGAAGTTTCTTAACATATCTGTTACAGTTTCAAAAGATGAATCAAACTTATTAATGCTAAGAAGAATTTAAGGTCTTGGCTACAAGAAAAGTGAACATGATATGGAATATAGATAGTTTTTAGCTTGGGCTTATTTTATCATTTTGTGTCATTTTTGCAGTCTATCTAAATTGGATTAAGAAGGACCTTCTGGGGGAAGTTTTATCTAATTAAAATTTCTCAAATTTGGGTAAATGAAAGTTGTTTCATTTTGCTTGTTTGAGATGTCACATAATCTGTATAGATATTATTAGTTTATGTTCATATATATGTTTTTCTTGCTTATGTTTTAGAATTTGAAGTATGCAATTATTAAGGGGTTAGGGTTTCAGACCAAGGATTTAAAGATATCTGGGTTTGATTTAAGACGATCTGTGGCTTCTGAATTCTACCAAGTGTTCTGTTTGAGATGTTATTAATATTTTGTGGACCTCATTAGAGATTTGGCATGTTCTATTTGAAATGTTATTAATCTGTGGACCTCATTAGAGATTTGACATGTTTTGTTTGAGATGTTATTTGTAAGACCCCAACTTATTATAAATAAAATCAAATTTCCTCTATTTATTATTTTGAAATAGTAAGGGTTGATTTGATTAATGTGGTTAGTTATGGGTAACATGCGCAAATATTTCAAATAAATAAGTGGTTATAAAATATTCATTTTTATCAGAGAATATTCGTTTGGTCGTGGAATATTCTTACCGTCGTAGAATATTCATAACGACGAGTATGTACTTTTGTGTGGCCCCACAATGTAAAGCTTATTGGATGAAGAAAAACGACAAATATAAGTTGTTTATAAATAATGGCGTAGTTGTTACCGTTAATACTGTTGGAATATCCGGTGGTTAAAACACAGTAGCACACGGTATTGCACCAATTATTGATTCTTACGTAGGAAGACATTACTCAATAATTGTTACAGTAGTTACTGTTCAATATTTTATTGATTCAATAATTGCTACATTGATATTTATATTATTGTTGTTTCAATAATTGTCACTACACAGTATTTTCATTATCAGATCAATAATTCATATTATTTGAATAATATTATTGGATAACATTATTGACAATGTCTAGAAAGTTCTGTCTAAGGAGAGGTTTGGTCACCTAATTGCGCGCCAGTAAGGATAAATCCTTATTGAAAAGCCCCCTCTTTTCTAGAAGGCGCCGATTCACCGAGATTGTGATTCTCGTAATATTATTTGTGAATAATTAATTATTGATTTATATGATAAGGAAAATATTCATTTTATGTCGATATAGATGGAGAAAATTTTAAAATGACAATTGTTGAAAAATTGATATTTTATCTTTTACGATAAAATAATTCATTTAAATATATTATTATATTTTAATAATATAATAATGGTGATATTTTTATAATGAATGTGGGATATATGAATTTATGAGGAGAAATAGTATTTTTGTTGCAAAAGTTGTTTAAAACATGTTAAAATGTCTCGTGGGCCCATTTCTCGAATCGAAATTTGATTATACATGTAAAATTGTCCGCTTGTGGATTTTTGGCCAATTTCTCATTTTGGAATTTGGAAAAACTTTCTTCTGTAAAGTTGTAGATAATGGAATTTCCTATGGAAAGGACATAAGGTTTGAATTTTTCTGATAAAAGGACTATTTATTATGAATTATTGAAGTTCTGGATTAATTGATTATTATTTTTTTGGAGTTTTAAATGACTTTTATATGAAAAACATTTTTGGCAAGTTTGGCACATGTGTGGCTGATATTTTGGATCAATGAAGGTGTGCGTAAGAATTTATAATATATATATTAATATTTTATTAAATATTTTGCTTTGGTGTTCTAAGCAATTTCCTATAAATAGGGTGCTTAGGTTAGAATTGAAAATCACACCAGAAACTGAAGTTTTCTCTCTCTTTCTCTCTCTATATTATCGAGCGTATTCTTGTGAGTATTTTGATACTTTGAGTGTTGTTATATGGTGCAAGTTTCCTTCAAAGACTATATCCAAAGATTCCAATGTAAATAATTGCCTTTTTCGAGGTAAGGGATGTTATTTTTTTTTAAAAAATGATATTATTTCTTCTAATATCATTATGCCGGATTATTGGTAAAAATTTTCTTGTGAAATTCTTGTCTTTTAGTGTCGGGGTTACTACTCACGTATATGGTACTATTCATGAATACGGTACTATTCACAGAAAAATTAAATTTTCATTTTTTTATCCAAAATATCTATTATGGATACTAGCTTTGATTGTATCCATGTTTTGATCATTCTTGAATTTTACTTCACTATGAGTATTTATGAAGTATTTTTGAACTCGGATTGTTTAAAGTACGAATCCTTAGTATTTGTTCTTTTGTTTCACTTCGTTTTCTTTAAAATATTTTTCATCATCCTCAGTCCTAAATGATGGTATTACAGAATATCTTTGGGCTGTAGTGCAAAGATGGTTGATTTTCCTATGAATATCTTTGGCCCGTAGTGCAAAGATGTATAGGTGTTGAGATGAACATGACCAACTGATGAATATCTTTGGCTTGTAGTGCAAAGATGAATATTGATTGATGTTACAGGGATAAAATATTGATGATGAACTTTTAAATTCATAGATAATAGTAGATTTCATTCACTACGTAACTCATCTATGAATTATTATTTTTGCTGCGAATATTGATCTGAAATTTGTTTTCTATTGTATTTTATCAGATTTTCCCCTGTTGAAGACTAACGATAATTTGTTCTATATTATCTTAGTCATAATATTCTTTACTGGGCTAGTTGAGCTCACCCTTTTCCTTTTTGTTCCATTTTTCTTCTCAGGAGGCGAGAATGTAGCGAGTACTAGTTGGGGTATGGAATGAAGGTTCTAGAAAGTTGTTTTAGTAGTCCTCACCATTTTTGTAAAATAATGTACCAATAATTATAATGAGGACTTATTTGGGTGTGAATATTGTCTAGATGACAATATTTGTATTTAAACTCACAGTTTATATGTTGTATTAATAAAGTTGTAGTTGTTTTCAGATCATGTTATTGCCGACGACTCAAAATGGGTGATGTATACCTATTTTGGGGCGCCATGATTGGTATCGAGCTTAGGGATATGATCTCTGGCAAGGAGATGGGGAATAGAACTAGGAGGGAGAGATTTAGTAAAACATTCGCTAGCGTGTCTTAACTAAGCTTATTTGTTGGTTGGTCAAGATATAGGATATTATGTGATATGTTGATTTTTTTAATTAACCCTTATTTTATGGCAGTATTTGAGAATGTCGACTGAGAATGTTAACAGTGGAGCAAATGAGATCGTGGAGACACCTTTACCCACCAACGAGGAGAACGTGCAACAGGCTGACAATGTTCCTCCTGTGAACAACATCACTAAGCAGATGATGAACGATGAATGTTTAGAACCTTTTGCAGCTTCATGCAAAATCGCAGACGGGAGACTCGTGCACAAAATACATGTGGAAATGATAATAATGCATGGTTTGTCACAATGCAAGCGATTCAAAGAGTTGGGACCACGTAATTCTAGGAAAGCGGATCCGATTAAGGCCGAAATGTGGCTCAAACAAATTACCAAGATATTCGACGTCTTGGGATGCACTGAAGAACAGAAGGTTCCATTCGCCACCTTTATGTTCTGTAATGAGGTAGATTACTGGTGGGAATCTATGAAGCGTACCCATCCAACCACGACTCAAAGATGTCTTGGGAGACGTTTGAACCTGTTCAATAACAAGTACTTTCCGAAAGTATTCGTCTATATGAAGGAAGTAGAGTTTATTAGATTGGAACAAAATAACATGACGGTGTCCCAAAGACGAGGCTTAAGTTTGCAGAGTTATCCGTGTTTGCACCTCATTTGGTGGAGAATGAGGAACGATGACGTAGAGATGTTTCGAGAGGTTTGAAACCGCATACGCCAATATCTCATTTCTCATAAATTTTCTCTCTATTCAGATGTTGTCAACATGACTCAATTATTAGAGCGAGATAATAGAGTACGTTCAACCGAGGGACCACAACCAGATCATACTGGTGATGCTAGCCATCGTAACAACGATAACCAAACGGAGAAAAAAAATACTGGACAAAAGCGGCAACCATTCGGTGGTAATTATGGCCATGAGAATAAAAGAAGTAGCCGGGAGGAGATTTTAAAAGAGGAGATTCAACAACGACTATGTGAAGACGGCCAAAGCAAAGAATCGGTTCTATGGAGGAGAAACGACCACCGGTCGATGCTATAAATGCGGAAAGAGGGACATATCACCAAACCGCCCACAACAGTTCAAGGTATGTTATAATTGTGGAAAAGAAGGACATATCGCCGAGATTGTACAAGTAGAAAAACCAAGTCCAAATGGGGATGGTGACTCAAAAGGTCGTCCCGTAAAAGTCAAAGTCAATCGGTTCTCGAAGAGCGTTTGTCGTGATCGGTCAAAATGCGAGGAACCCAAATGAGGTGATCACGGGTAAACTAATCATAAATTCTTCAAGTTTATACCTTACTTGATATCTTGGTGCTACCCATTCATTTATCTCTCCGCTTGTGCTCAACGCTTAAACTTAACTCCGGAGAAATTAGACTTTGAGTTATCTGTGGAGACTTCGTTAGGAGAAACTTTCATCACATCCACTGTTTATAAATCTTGTTTGATCAACGTTGGCACCATCACATTACCTATTAACCTTATCTCTTTAAAGATACTTGCTTTTGATGTGATTTTAGGGATTGATTGGTTAACTACTCATCATGCCAAAATTGATTGTTTTTGTAAAGTTGTTAGTTTTCAAATTCCTAACCAACCTGTTGTACGAATTCAAGCAACTAAACCATTAAAATCAATCACTGTCAAATCTAGTCATAAAGCTATTCGTTTATTGAAAAACGGATGTCAAGCTTTCTTAGCCCATGTTATGGATTTGAGTAAAGACACGTCAGATTTGAATAATATTCCTATTGTTAGTAAATTTTCTGATGTGTTTCCTGAAGAACTTCCCGGTCTACCCCCCAGAACGTGAAGTTGAATTTTTTATTGATCTTGAACCTAGTACAAAGCCCATTTCTAAAACCCCATATCGAATGGCTTCTATTGAACTTCAGGAGTTAAAGGTCCAACTACAGGAGTTGTTGGACATCGGTTTCATTTGTCTTAGTACATCTTCTTGGGGTGCTCCTATTTTATTTGTAAAGAAGAAAGACGGGAGTATGCGACTTTGTATTTACTATCAAAAATTGAACCATGTCACCATCAAGAATAGGTATCCGTTACTTCATATTGATGACCTATTTGACCAGTTGCAAGGAGCACAATTCTTTTTAAAGATCGATCTTCGTTCTGGATATCATCAGGTGAAGATTAGAACTGAGGATATTTCAAAGACTGACTTCAGAACTCGATACGGGCATTATGAATTTTTAGTCATGTCTTTTGGATTGACTAATGCTCATGTGGCTTTCATGGATATGATGAACCGAGTATTCAAGGACTATTTGGATCAGTTCATTGTTGTCTTTATTGATGACATTCTCATATATTCCAAAAGCCGTGAAGATCATGAGCACCATTTGAAGTTGGTACTCCAAAGGCTTCGTGAAAATAAGCTATATGTCAAGTTGAAGAAATACGAGTTCTGGCTTGAAGAAGTAGCATTCCTTGGGCACATGGTGTCAAAACATGGAGTACCCGTTAACTCGGCGAAGATTGAAGCAATACAATGTTGGGAGCAACCGAAGACGGTGACCAAAGTACGTAGCTTTCTGGGCTTAGCTGGTTATTATCGGAGATTCGTGGAAGGATTTTCTTGAATCGCTACTCCGTTAACTCAGCTGACTCGGAAAGATACAGAATTCGTATGGAGCGAGGAATGCGAGAAAAGTTTTCAAGAGCTTAAGAGGAGACTCATTTTGGCACCTGTTCTGACAATACCATCTAGTTTGGATGGATTTGTTATCTATAGCGATGCTTCAGGCAAAGGGTTAGGATGTGTTCTCATGCAACGTGGAAAAGTCATAGCCTATGCCTCGCGATAACTTAAAGAATATGAGAGGAATTATCCTACTCATGATGGCAGCAGTCGTTTTTGCGCTAAAGATCTAGAGGCACTATCTATATGGGGAGAAAGTGGAGATATATTCAGACCATAAAAGCCTCAAATATTTCTTCACCCAAAAGGAACTCAACATGCGGCAACGACGTTGGCTCGAGCTGTTGAAAAATTACAACCACACTATTCAATACCATCCTGGAAAGCAAACGTGGTAGCTGACGCGTTGAGTAGAAGATCATATGCACGAACGAGTGCGATGATGTCAAGTATACGCATATAACCAAATTTAATCGATAAAGTTAAAGTTGCTTAAGCCACAGACCCGGAGCTAATGCGTATGAAGAAGAAAGTACAAGAAGGTGCTATTCCAGAAGCAAGAATCGATGAAGAAGGAATACTTCGAGTACACTCCATACTTTGTCTTCCTAACGACTCTGATTTGAAGTACAAGATCATGATGGAAGCACACAATACACCATTTGCAAGCCATCCTAGAAGTACCAAAATGTATCGTGATCTTCAACATACATTTTGGTGGAACAATATGAAGAGAGAGATCGCGAAGTTTATCTCGAGGTGTTTAACTTGTCAATGTGTAAAGGCGGAGCATCAAGTGCCTAAGGGTCCATTGCAACCACTTGAGATTTCGAAATAGAAGTGGGAACACATTACCATGGATTTCGTTACGGGTCTTCCCACGGTTTCTCAAGGCATAAATGCTATTTGGGTTATTGTTTATAGATTAACCAAGTCTGCTCATTTCTTGCCGATACGGGAGACTTATTCCCTTGAACGTCTTGCTCATATGTATGTAAATGAGATTGTGAGATTGCATGGCATGCCAGTATCCATAGTTTCGGATCGTGACCCAAGATTCACTTCACGATTTTGGGTTAGCTTGCAAAAAGCTATGGGCATGGATTTACGATTCAGTTCGGCATACCATCCTCAAACGGACGGACAATCAGAGAGGACTATTCAAACTCTTGAAGATCTATTAAGACTCTGTGTCCTAGACTTCAAAGGGAGTTGGGATAAATATTTACCTTTGGTGGAATTCTCCTACAACAACAGTTATTAGGCAAGTATAGGTGTGGCTCCATTCGAAGCATTATATGGACGTAAGTGTCACTCTCCAGTATGTTGGGATGAGGTTGGTGAAGCAACATTGTTGGGACCAGAATTGGTACGTATGACTACAGAAAAGATCTAAATGATTCGACAACGTATACAAATGGCTCAAGATCGACAAAATAGTTATGCGGATCTTCATCGAAAGGATGTGAAATTTAGTATTGGGGATCATGTATTGTTGTGTGTTGCCCCATGGAAGGGAGTTACAAGATTCGGGAAGAGAGGAAAGCTCAATACATGATTTATTGGTCCATTTCAGATTCTTAACCGAGTAGGAAATGTAGCCTATAGACTTGCGTTACCTCCAAGTATGTCTCGTGTTCATAATGTTTTTCATATATCTGTTTTTCGTAAATATGTGAAAGACCCGAACCATGTTATTGAGTTATAACCGGATGAGATAGCCGAAGATTTAACGTAAGAGGAGGTACCTGTCAAGATCTTGGATAGGAAGGAGCATGTCTTACGTATAAAGGTCATACCATAAGTTAAAGTATTATGGAGAAACCATGCTATTGAGGAAATGACCTGGGAGTTGAAAACGAAAATGAAAGCGAGGTATCCTCACCTTTTTGAAACACCAGGTACGTACGTCAATTTCGAGGACGAAATTTCATAAGGAGGGGAGGTTGTAAGACCCCAACTTATTATAAATAAAATCAAATTTCCTCTATTTATTATTTTGAAATAGTAAGGGTTGATCTGATTAATGTGGTTAGTTATGGGTAAAATGCGCAAATATTTCAAATAAGCAAGTGGTTATAAAATATTTATTTTTATCGGAGAATATTTGTTTGGTCGTGGAATATTCTTCTTGTAGGGAATATTAAATGACAATGATCTGCGACATTGTGGGCCCCATAACGGAAAGTGATTGGATGAAGGAAAGCGAAAATATAAGTTGTTTATAAATAACTTGGCGTAGTTATTGCAGATTAATACTATTGGAATACACGGTGGTTAAAAACACGAAGTAGCACGATATTGCACCAATTATTGATTCTTACGTAAGAAGACATTACTCAATAATTATTACAGTAGTTACTGTTCAATATTTTATTGATTCAATAATCGCTACATTGATATTTTATATTATTGTTGTTTCAATAATTATCACTACACAGTATTTTCATTATCAGATCAATAATTCATATTATTTGAAAAATATTATTAGATAACATTATTGGCAATGTCTAGAAAGTTCTGTCTAAGGAGAGGTTTGGTCACCTAATTGCGCGCCTAAGGAGAAATCCTTATTGGAAAGCCCCCTCTTTCTGAGAAGCGCACGGTTGTCGATGATTGTGATTCTGTAATATTATTTGTGAATAATTAATTATTGATTTATATGATAAGGAAAATATTCATTTTATGTGGATATAGATGAAGAAAATTTTAAAGTGACAATTGTTGAAAAATTGATATTTTATCTTTTCTGATAAAATAATTCATTTAAATATATTATAATATTTTAATAATATAATAATGGTGATATTTTTACAATGAATGTGGGATATATGAATATATGAGGAGGAAGAGTATTTTTGTTGCAAAAGTTGTTTAAAACATGTTAAACATGTTTGTGGGCCCATTTCTAGACTGAAATTTGATTATAGCTTGTAAAATCGCCCATTTCTAGATTTCGGTCAATTTCTATTTGGAATTTGAAAAAACTTTCTTCTGCAAAGTTGTAGATAATGGAATTTTCTATGGAAAAGACATAAAGTTCGAATTTTTCTGACAAAAGGTTTATTTATTATGAATTATTGAAGTTCCGGATTAATTGATTATTATTTTTTTGGAGTTTTAAATGACTTTTATATGAAAAACGTTTTTGGCAAGTTTGGCACATGTGTGGCTGATATTTTGGATCAATGAAGGTGTGCGTAAGAATTTATAATATATATATTAATATTTTATTAAATTTTCTGCTTTGGTGTTCTAAGCAATTTTCTATAAATAAGGTGTTTAGGTTAGAATTGGAAATCACACCAAAAACTGAAGTTTTCTCTCTCTTTCTCTCTCAATATTATCGGCGTATTCTTGTGAGTATTTTGATACTTTGAGTGTTCTTTATACGGTGCAAGTTCCTTCAAAGATTATATCCAAAGATTTCGGTTAAGTAATCTTGTCTTTTTCGAGGTAAGGGATGTTATTTTTTAAAATGATATTATTTCTTCTAATATCATTATCTTGGGATTATTGGTAAAAATTTTCTTGTGAAATTCTTGTCTTTTAGTGTGGGGTTACTTATTCACGATATACGGCATTATTCACGAATACAAAGACTATTCACTTAAAAAATTAAATTTTCATTTTTTTGTCCAAAATATCTATTATGGATATTAGCTTTGATTGTATCCATGTTTTGATCATTCTTAAATTTTACTTCACTATGAGTATTTATGAAGTATTTTTGAACTCAGATTGTTTAAAGTACGAATCCTTAGTATTTGTTCTTTTGTTTCACTGGATTCGTTTTCTTTAAAATATTTTTCATCATCCTTAGTCCTAAATGATGGTATTACTTAATATCTTTGGCCTGTAGTTCAAAGATGGTTGATTTTCTTATGAATATCTTTGGCCCGTAGTGTAAAGATGTACATGTGTTGAGATGAACATGACCAACTGATGAATATCTTTGGCTTGTAGTGCAAAGATGAATATTTGATTCAAGATGAATATTGATTGATGTTACAAGGATAAAATATTGATGATGGACTTTTAAATTCATAGATAATAGTAGATTTTATTCTCTACGTAACTCATCTATGAATTATTATTTTCGCTGCGAATATTGATCTGAAACTTGTTGTCTATTGTATTTTATCAGATTTTCCCTGTTGAAGACTAACGATAATTTGTTCTATATTATCTTAGTCATAATATTCTTTACTGGGCTAGTTGAGCTCACCCTTTTCCTTTTTGTTCCATTTTTCTTCTCAGGAGGCGAGAATGTAGCGAGTACTAGTCGGGGTATGGAATGAAGGTTCTAGAAAGTTGTTTTAGTAGTCCTCACAATTTTTATAAAATAATGTACCAATAATTGTAATGAGGACTTATTTGGGTGTGAATATTGTCTAGATGGCAATATTTGTATTTAAACTCACAATTTATATATTGTATTAATAAAGTTGTAGTTGTTTCTGTATCATGTTATTGACGACTCAAAATGGGTGATGTATACCTTTTTTGGGGCGTCACATTATTAATCCATTTAAAGTTAAAGCCCCTATATTTATCTATTTTTTTATTGGTTGATAGAGTACAATGTGCATTCCTATAATAGAAATGGTCTTAGTACCTTGGGAATTATGGATGATCATTACCCAATTCGAAGTGCATTTTCTTTGCTCAATTAGGTGAGTCAGTATCTTCATATTTTTACTATATTATTGGAGCCACTTGTATTTTAACACTAGTCTACATGTACATTTTAGTTGGCTTTCCAATTTTTGTTTCTTTTGTTGTGTACATTAAGAGAAAGGCTTGGTAGATCTTGCAGATATTGTAAAATCCCAAATTTTACGAATAAAGATTTAAATTTTTTGATTTTTTTTGTGAATATTATGGTGTGGATTTAATATATAGTTATAGTTGTGGGTAATATTTATAAATTTTGCAAAGTATGCAAGTTGTTATATTATATTCGATTGGTCGGGGAATATTCTTTGTGTCAGAAAATATTCGTACGACGACACAATCATTGGTGGACCCCACAACAGAATTATTGTCGGATTGAGAAAACGAAAAAAAATATTTTTATGAAAATAACGGCGGAAGTTTTACCGTTAATACTGTTGAAACACTCGGTGTTAAAAGTACATTAATACGCGTGGTTGCATAGTAGCATATGGTATTGATTATTGATGCTTACGTGATAAGTCACTCAGTTTGGTTTTATTGATATTATTAATGTAATAAAACAGAAAAGCTTTTTATATAAAACAAAATACTTTTATAAAGTTATTCTATAAATAGAATATATTATATTCTATTATGCATAGTTTTCTGCATAGTAAAATATTTTTATATAAAACAGAATACTTTTATAAAGTTATTCGTTTTATTAGATTATAAATAGAATATATTATATTTTATTTAAAAGATTTTATTTTATTAGAATATTTTATTAAATCAATCTAGACCGTCTGGTTTAAAAGTGAATCAATACAGACCGCTCATGAATTAGTTACTTATTCAATCCATTCTTCTATAAATAGAAGTTCATTCCTTCATTATTTCTTACTTAATTCACCAAACTCTAGAGAGAAAGCGTAGAGAGAATTCTTCTTCTATAATCTTGAGCGTATTTCTTTAGAGTTTAAGAAAGCTTTGGCGTAGTGCAAGTTTTCTTTAAGTATATCCCCGCCTTACATTCGGAGTATTCTTCTTATTAAGGTAAGGGATATTATTTGTTGTATGTAGTAAAGGGTTTTTTTTTCATATTCATGAAGAGAACTTACATTATTCCATTTTTTATTCTGTTGGAATAACTCGATATCTGTGATCTACCCTATACTTGGTGAAATTCTTACATTATTCCATTCTTTATTATTCTCATTGGAATATCCTATTCATGCGTTTCTGGGACTGGTTCCGCCTTTTTATTATTCGTTGAATATCCTGTTTGTGCTTTTTTCTGTGGGACACGGTTCCGTTATTTATTATTCTGTTGGAATAATCTGCCATCACAATATCGCATGTATGGTGATTTCGTTGTTATTCCATTCTTTATTATTCTATTGGAACATCCCGCTTGTGATTTAATTTACTTTGACTTGGTTCCGTTATTTATTATTCATTGGAATAAACTTTGTCTGCGCTGATATACGCATGCATGGTGATTTCATTGTTATTCCATTCTTTATTAGTCTGTTGGAATATCGCTTGTCGATGCGTATTACGCCTAACTTTGGTTCCGTTATTTATTATTACATTGGAATAACTTTCACATGTGCAATACCGCATGCATGGTGATTTCTTTTTTATTCCATTCTTTATTATACTCAGTTGATTAAAGTTTTGACTTCTAAACTCCATGAATTTAGTGGAATATCCTTGATATTTGCGCTTCATCCAATATCTTTTCATGAAAATATTATTCTGAGCATTCTTGAATTTTACTCTACAAAGAAGTATCATGTTGACAATTTGGACGTTATTAGTTCATGAATAATTTAATTCTTGAACTTGTTTTATTGAATTCTTATATCATTGTCATCATCCTCATGTTTATATTTTGTTGAAAGTCATCTGTGGCCTGTAGGGCATAGATGGACTTGGTATGATTATGACCAGGGATTATTCGGTATAATTATGACCGTAATGTTACAAATGATGTGGAAAAAGTCCTCATTGGCCCGTAGTGCATTGATGAACTGTTTTTGGTATGATTATGGCTATGAATTCTCTTCGGCCAAGGGAGCATAGATGAATTGTTTTATGGCATGATCAGGACCGTTGATGAAAACACGATTATCTTTGGCCCGTAGTGCATGGATAATTAGTGGTCGTGATACTAAATAATATCCTTGGCCTGTAGTGCAGGGATGATTTGATGATGTGGATTATTTATTAATCTGAGTCTCAGTGATAAAAGTGATGAAAAACTTTTTAAATCAGAAAAGATAGTAGATTTTATTCTCCACTTGACTCTTTTAATTGATTGCTTGTTCCGCTGCAGTTGAACTTGATGTCTATTGTATTTTATCAGTTTAACATTGTTGAAGACTAATGATAATTTATTCTGCATTATCTTAGTCATAATATTTTTTACTGGGCTAGTTGAGCTCACCCTTTCCTTCACTGTTCTCTTCAGGAAATAAGAACGTAGCCGGGACTAGTCGGGGAACGGAGTGACGGTCCAGATGATAGTATTAGTAGTCCTCACTATTCTATTAAATAGTGTGACAATAAATGTAATGAAGACTTATTCTGAGAGTGAATATTGTCTAGAAGACAATATTTGTATTAAAACTCACAGCTCTCTTGTTGTATATTAAAGATTGTATTTGTATTCTGTACCATGTATTTGGTGACTCAGAATAGGTGATGTATACCTATTTTGGGGGCGTCACAAGTGGTATCAAAGCTTAGGGATATGATCCCTGGCTGAGATGTAAGACAAGATCTAGGAGGGGAGAGACGGGGAATTCCTTCGCTAGTATGACCTACCTAAGTTTATTTGGTATTTAATTGGTCGGTCAGAGTATAGGGATAATATGTGATATGTTATTTAACCCTTGTTTTGTTGCAGTATTTGAAAATGGCATCCGAAAATGTTGAGAATAGCAATGGAGCACAGGAGACCGTTGAGTCTCCACAGATCAATAATCAGGATAATGTGCAATAGGAAGGCGATAATCCTCCTATAAACAACAACACTGATCAAATAACGAACAATGGTACGTTTAGGAGCTTTTTAGAATACATGCAACACCAAACGAGAGAGACTCATGTTCATAATGCAGGTGGAATCAATGGCAACCCACGGTTGGTCACTGCTAAACAGTTCAAGGAGCTGGGACCACCAGAGTTTTTGGGAAAGCCAGAACCACTTAAGGCAGAGACGTGGATTAAGCAGATCACCAAGATATTTGATGTCTTGGAATGCTCAGAGGAGCAAAAAGTTCCATTCGCCACCTCTATGTTACGTGAAGAAGCAGATCATTGGTGAGAATCTGTAAAACGTACCCAGCCTGACACACTCAAGATGTCTTGGGAGAAGTTCCAAGAGTTGTTCAACGACAAGTACTTTCCCGAAAGTATTCATCATATGAAGGAGGTAGAGTTCATTAAGCTGGAGCAAAACAATATGACCGTGTCGCAGTACGAGGCTAAGTTTGCTGAGTTGTCTCGGTTTGCATCCCATTTGGTCGATAATGAGGAGCGAATGACGCGAATGTTTCTAAGAGGTTTGAAATCCAATATACGTCAATATCTCATTTCTCACAAACTTTGTTTATATTCAGATGTTGTGAATAGGGCTCAGTTATTGGAGCGCGATAATGAGTCAGCACAACCAAAAGGCAACGACCAACAACACGATAATAATAAGATTCGGCAATAATGGTCATCGGAACAATGATAACCATTGTGGGGGAAATTATCATGCCATGAATGGTAACCACTTCGGTGGTAATCATGGCCAAGATAATAGAAGTGGAAATTTCAAGAAAAGAAGGTTCAATAATGATGGAAAGACAGCAGCATCAGCACCCATTTCAAAGGAAGAAGAACGATCACCGGTCGTATGTTTCAAATGCGGACAGGAGGGACACATCCGTCCAAACTGTACGCAAAAATCCAAAGCGTGTTTTAATTGCGGAAGTGAAGGTCACCTAGCTCGATTTTTTCGTATGGTGAAGTCAAGTCCAGCTGGGATGGTGATGCAAAAAGATGTTCCAGACAAGCCAAAGCCGGTAGTTTAGGAGAGAGCGCTTTTTTTTTCGTGACGAGGAACCTGAATAAAATTATAACGGGTAAGTTAATCATAAACTCTTGCGAAGTTTATACCGTGTTAGATACTGGTTCTACTCACTCTTTCATTCCAGTTAGTTGTGTTCAATATTTGAATTTGACTCCGAAGAAACTAGACTTTGATTTATGTGTTGAAACTCTGTTGGGAGAAACCTTCGTTACCTCCACTATTTATAAATCTTGTTTGATTCAAATTAACACTTTCACGTTACCTGTCGATCTTATCTCTTTGAAAATACTTGCATTTGATGTGATTTTAGGAATCGATTGGTTAACTACTCATCATGCTTTTCGTAAGGTTGTTAGCTTTCATATTCCTAACCAACCTATTATGCGAATACAAGCAACCAAACCACTAAAGTCAATCACTATTATATCAAACCATAAGTAAAGAACCCCGATCCTTTCGTTGTTGATTTCCTTGTGTGGAATGCACCGAAGCCAGACTATCTGTAGGGGACGTCTTGAATAACGGTGGCAAGTTGATAGGTATCAATGTGACGTGTTATCCAAGTCTTGGATGAGGGTCACAGTTTTGAATGATATTTCTATCGTTAATAAATTTCTTGACGTATTTCTGAAGTCTTCTTGGCCTACCCTAGAGCGTGAAATCGAATTTTGTACTAACCTCAGTACAAAACCCCATTTCTAAAACCCTTAAATATTTCTTCAACTAAAACGAATGTAACATGCGCCAAAGACATTGACTAGAGCTGTTGAAGATTATGATCGTACCATTCAATACCATCATGGGAAAAGCGAATGTGGTAGCTGACGCGTTGATTAGAAGATCGTATGCGTTTATGAGTGTGAATATACGAACCTACGTGAAGATAACGAATATATGATTAGAATCGACTTTAATCGATAAAGTTAAAGCCGCTCAAGCTAAATACTCAGAGCTGATGAATTGTGAAGAAGAAGGTTCAAGAGGGCGTTATTCTAGAAGCAAGAATCGATGAAGAGAGGAAATCTCAACCCTCGATTTTATTTGACCCATTTGAAATCCTCGATCGAGTAGGAACTGTGGCCTATAGACTCGTTTTACCGCTAAGTATGTCGCGTGTTCATAACGTTTTTCACATATCGATGTTACGTAAATATGTGGACGACCCGAACCACATTATTGATTTAGAAACGGATGAGATAGTGGATAATTTAACGTATGAAGATGTACCTGTTAAAATCCTGGAATGTATTCAACACTCAAAGGTTATACCTCAAGAGTTAGAATCGGATGAAGTGTCCTCATCTGTTCGGTATACCAGGTACGTACGTAAATTTCGAGGGTGAAATTTCATAAGGAGGGTGTGACGCCCCCAAAATAGGTATACATCACCCATTTTGAGTCATCAATAACATGGTACAGAAACAACTACAACTTTATTAATACAACATATAAACTGTGAGTTTAAATATAAATATTTCCATCTAGACAATATTCACACCCAAATAAGTCTTCATTACAATTATTGGTACATTATTTTACAAAAATGGTGAGGACTACTAAAACAACTTTCTAGAACCTTCATTCCATACCCCGACTAGTACTCGCTACATTCTCGCCTCCTGAGAAGAAAAATAGAACAAAAAGGAAAAGGGTGAGCTCAACTAGCCCAGTAAAAGAATATTATGACTAAGATAATATAGAACAAATTATCGTTAGTCTTCAACAAGGAAAAATCTGATAAAATACAATAGACAACAAGTTTCAGATCAATATTCGCAGCGGAAATAATAATTCATAGACGAGTTACGTAGAGAATGAAATCTACTATTATCTATGAATTTAAAAGTCCATCATCAATATTTTATCCTTGTAACATCAATCAATATTCATCTTTGCACTACAGGCCAAAGATATTCATCAGTTGGTCATGTTCATCTCAACACATGTACATCTTTGCACTACGGGCCAAAGATATTCATAGGAAAATCATCCATCTTTGCACTACAGGCCAAAGATATTCAGTAATACCATCATTTAGGAATGAAAAATATTTTAAAGAAAACGAATCCAGTGAAACAAAAGAACAAATACTAAGGATTCGTACTTTAAACAATCTGAGTTCAAAAATACTTCATAAATACTCATAGTGAAGTAAAATTCAAGAATGATCAAAACATGGATACAATCAAAGCTAGTATCCATAATAGATATTTTGGACAAAAAAAATGAAAATTTAATTTTTCTGTGAATAGTGCTGTATTCGTGAATAGTACCGTATACGTGAATAGTAACCCTGAAACTAAAAGACAAGAATTTCACAAGAAAATTTTACCAATAATCCGGCATAATGATAGTAGAAGAAATAATATCATTTTTTTAAAAAATAACATCCCTTACCTCGAAAAGACAGTACTTCTGACTGGAATACTAGATATAGTTTGAAGGGAAATTGCACCGTATAACAACACTCAAAGTATCAAAATACTCACAAGAATACGCTCGATAATATAGAGAGAGAAAACTTCAGTTTCTGGTGTGATTTTCAATTCTAACCTAAGCACCCTATTTATAGGAAATTGCTTAGAACACAAAAGCAGAAAATTTAATAAAATATTAATATATATATATATATATATATATATATATATATTATAAATTCTTACGCACACCTTCATTGATCCAAAATATCAGCCACACATGTGCCAAACTTGCCAAAAACGTTTTTTTATATAAAAGTCATTTAAAACTCCAAAAAAAATAATAATCAATTAATCCGGAACTTTAATAATTCATAATAAATAGCCCTTTTGTTAGAAAAATTCGAACCTTATGTCTTTTTCTTAGGAAATTCCATTATCTACAACTGTGCAGAAGAAAGTTTTTCCAAATTCCAAACAAAAATTGATCGAAATCCACAAACGGATGATTTTACAGGCTATAATCAAATTTCAGTCAAGAAATGGGCCCACAGACATGTTTAACATGTTTTAAACAACTTTTGCAACAAAAATACTCTTCCTCCTCATATATTCATATATCCCACATTCATTGTAAAAATATCACCATTATTATATTATTAAAATATAATAATATATTTAAATGAATTATTTTATCAGAAAAGATAAAATATCAAATTTTCAACAATTGTCACTTTAAAATTTTCTACATCTATATCCACATAAAATGAATATTTTTCTTATCATATAAATCAATAATTAATTATTCACAAATAATATTACAGAATCACAACATCGATAAACCGAGGAAGTTCCTGGGAAGAGGAGCTTTCCAATAAGGATTTCTCCTTACTGGCGCACAATTAGGTGACCAAATCTCTCCTTAGACAGAACTTTCTAGACATTGCCAATAATGTTATCTAATAATATTATTCAAATAATATGAATTATTGATCTGATAATGAAAATACTGTGTAGTGACAATTATTGAAACAACAATAATATAAAATATCAATGTAGCAATTATTGAATCAATAAAATATTGAACAGTAACTATTGTAACAATTATTGAGTAATGCCTTCCTACGTAAGAATCAATAATTGGTGCAATATTGTGTGCTACTGTGTTTTAACCACCGGGTATTCCAACAGTATTAATGGTAACAACTACGCCGTTATTTATAAACAACTTATATTTGTCATTTTCCTTCATCCAATCGCTTTCGTTATGGGGCCCCACAATAAGGTCAAGTCCGCCGCATTTAATATTCCCAAAAGAAAAAAATATTCCACGACCAAACGAATATTCTCCGATAAAAATGAATATTTTATAACCACTTGCTTATTTAAAATATTTGCGTATTTTATCCATAACTAACCACATTAATCAAATCAACCCTTACTATTTCAAAATAATAAATAGAGGAAATTTGATTTTTTTATAATAAGTTGGGGTCTTATAAAGGGGAGATTGTAAAATCCCAAATTTTATGAATAAAAATTTAAATTTCTTGAATTTTTTTTTTGAATATTATGGTGTGAATTTAATATAATGTTATAGTTGTGGGTAATATTTATAAATTTTGTAAAGTATGCAAGTTGTTATATTATATTTGATTGGTCGGAGAATATTCTTTGTGTCTGGAAATATTCGTATGACGACATAATCACTGGTGGACCCCACAACGAAATTATTATCGGATTGAGAAAATGACAAAAATATTTTTATGAAAATAAGGGCGGAAGTTTTACCATTAATACTGTTGAAATACTCGGTGTTAAAAGTACAGTAATACGCGTGGTTGCATAGTAGCACACGGTATTGATTATTGATGCTTACGTGATAAGTCACTCAGTTTGGTTTTATTGATATTATTAATAAATAGAATATATTATATTCTATTATGCATAGTTTTTTGCATAGTAAAATCTTTTTATATAAAACAGAATACTTTTATAAAGTTATTCTATAAATAGAATATATTATATTTTATTATGCATAGTATTTGCATAGTGCCTGCATAGTGTTTGCATAGTAAAAATTTTTTTATATAAAATAGAATACTTTTATAAAGTTATTCGTTTTATTAGATTATAAATAGAATATATTATATTTTATTTAAAAAGATTTTGTTTTATTAGAATATTTTATTAAATCAATCTGGATCGTCCGTTTAAAAGTGAATCAATCTGGATCGTTCATGAATTAGTTACTATTCAATCCATTCTTCTATAAATAGAAGTTCATTCCTTCATTATTTCTTACGAATTCATTGAAACTCTAGAGAGAGAAACTGTAGAGAGAATTCTTCTTCTATAATCTTAAGCGTATTTCTTTAGAGTTTAAGAAAGCTTGAAATGCAAGTTTTTTTTCAAGTATATCGCCTACTACCGCTTTTGAGTATTCTTCTTATTAAGGTAAGGGATATTATTTGTTGTACCGTAAGGGGTATTTTTTTTTCATATTCATGAAGAGAACTTCTATTATTCCATTTTTTTATTCTATTGGAATAACCTGTATACGCGGTCTACCCTATACTTGGTGAAATTCTTTTGTTATTCCATTCTTTATTATTACATTTGGAATATCACATGCATGCGTTCTTATTTGGACTGGTTCCGTCTTTATTATTCTCATTGGAATATATCCATACATGCGTTTATTTGGACCGGGTTAAGTTATTTATTATTACATTGGAATAACTCGCCTATCATGCAATACCGCATGCATGGTGATTTCATTGTTAATCCATTCTTTATTATTCATTTGGAAACATCCTGGGTCTTGCAATTTACTTTGACACGGTTCCGTTATTTATTATTCTATTGGAATAACCAATACATGGGCAAGTACCGCATGCATGGTGATTTCATTGTTATTCCATTCTTTATTATTACATTTGGAATATCCTATCGGTGCGTATTTACTTTGACTTGGTTCCGTTATTTATTATTACGTTGGAATAACTTTTGTCATGCAAGCACCGCATGCATGGTGATTTCTTTTGTTATTCCATTCTTTATTATACTCAGTTGATTAAAGTTTTGACTTCTATACTCCATGAAATTAGTGGAATATCCTTGATATTTGCGCTTCATCCAGTATCTTTTCATGGAAATATTATTCTGAGCATTCTTGAATTTTACTCTACAAAGAAGTATCATGTTGACAATTTGGACGTTATTAGTTCCTGAATAATTTAATTCTTGAACTTGTTTTATTGAATTCTTATATCATTGTCATCATCCTCATGTTTATATTTTGTTGAAAGTCATTTGTGGCCTTTAGGGCATAGATGGACTTGGTATGATTATGACCAGGGATTATTCGGTATAATCATGACCGTAATGTTACAAATGATGTGGAAAAAATCCTCATTGGCCCGTAGTGCATTGATGGACAATTTTTGGTATAATTATGACTGTGGATTCTCTTCGGCCAAGGGAGCAAAGATGAATTGTTTTATGGCATGATCAGGACCGTTGATGAAAACACGATTATTTTTGGCCCGTAATGCATAGATAATTCATGGTCGTGATACTAAATAATATCCTTGACCTGTAGTGCAGGGATGATTTGATGATGTGAATTATTTATTGTCGAGTTTTTGATAAAAGTGATGAAAACTTTTTAAATCATAAAAGATAGTAGATTTTATTCTCTACTTGACTCTTTTAATGGATTTCTTGTTCATCGCAGATTAAACTTGATGTCTATTGTATTTTATCGGTTTAACATTGTTGAAGACTAATGGTAATTTATTCGCATTATCTTAGTCATAATATTTTTTTTGGGCTAGTTGAGCTCACCCTTTCCTTCTTTGCTCTTCTTGAAATGAGAACGAGCGGAACTAGCTCGGGAAGCGGAGTGACGGTCCGGATGATAGTATTAATAGTGCTCACTATTCTGTTAAATAGTGTGACAATAAATGTAATGAGGACTTATTCTGAGAGTGAATATTGTCTAGAAAACAATATTTGTATTAAAACTCACAGCTCTCTTGTTGTATATTAAAGATTGTATTTGTATTCTGTACCATGTATTTGGTGACTCAGAATAAGTAATGTATACCTATTTTAGGGGCGTCATAGATATTTTCTGAGATACACAATCACGGTCTTTTTCTGACTATAGACTTGAAACTTTAATTTGTAAAGAACAAAATTAGTGGTTTAAACAAAGTTGTATACACTATTGTTACTGTAGCATTACCTATTTTTTTTTTGTATGTGTGAAAGGAAACCTGTTCACTTATAATTCAATTAAATGACAATTAAATTATTTAGGGAAAATTTTCCGATATGGCTTTTGTTTTAGGTTGTCATGGTTAAACAAAATAAACAAGAGTACAAGATTACATTTATCGGTTTAAAATACACATTTTTCACCTGTGCTCCAGTTTCTTGATCCAACTATCTTCGTCTTTAAAGGTTGCCATGTTACTCGACACTTGTGACTATGTCTACATATAAAGATTCTTGAGTTAATTTTGTATATTAGAGTATTTTCATATTACTATAAGTAATGCTAATAATAAGCTTGTGGTCTATATTTATGGATAGAAATTAAGTAATTATTTTAAATGAATGATAGGAGACTAAAGGAAGGACGAGGTTTCATTCTACATAAGAAAGTAAAAAGTATATAAAATATACTTGAAAACATTTCTCTACTCTAAGCTAGTTAAGGTGTTTGGAGGGGTGTTGACCTCTTTTATTGTCTTAAAATGATAAGCATAGAGATGTGCCAGGCAATCAAGCTTTATGACCTAATCCCATATCAAATGTTTGCCATGTAATAGATGAGTACCAAAAGAATTTTGGTGAGTCATGGAGAACTGTGCAAGCAGATTACACAACCATGGCCCTACTTCAATGAAGCTTTGACCAAATTTCAGGTAACTATTAAGTTTCTTTATTTGATGTTTTAGGAGACTGCTTCATTCTTACATTGGTATTCTTTTCTTTTCACTTAAAGATACTTGTTATGGGTAATATCCAACTCTTCTTACTGAGGTCCCTTACCAATTGGCACTTGACTGCTCTGTTAACACAAAATTGAATAGTCAAGATTCCTTTTCTTGCAATAATTGATTCATATGTAAACATTATGCATTTTGATTGCTATCTATTATCTAATCTGAAGAAACATTTTGTGAAGTTGTCTCTTCCATTAGTAACTTCAGCTGACATTCTCTCTTCTGTAATGCCAGGTTCAGAATTAGCGTTGATGCTTTGCATTGTCTGAAACTTTCAGATTATTAGTGAAATCCGTCTCCCGCAGCTTTACTGGAACATGTAAACTGTTAAGCCTATGAGGAGTAGTAGGGAAGCCATCGATCTGTAGATATGTCTGTGTTCGACTTATTGTTTAAAGAAATTTATATTTGATTGGGGGTTCATGTTTACATACCCCATTAAGATGTATATAAACTATTATGCATTTAAGGTGTTTCAGGAAATGTCACTAAGTGATATTTAGGAACGTATGATAAACAAAAACACCATTTTTTTAGACATCAGAAAAAACTGATAAACTAAAATACCAAACATTCAATAATTGCCATTGTAGAGTATCTCTAGGAAACTTATGCATCATGAGCAGACAATCTTGAAATTTAAAACTTGTAGATGTACATGTTTTAGAAAACAAATACTATATTCAGTCTATTTAATTTATATATTTTTCAGTTGTTTCTTGTACTCGATAATAAGCTTGTCATGTTTCCTTTTGTTTCATCCTCGAGTCTTTGTTGCCTTCATTTAATTGGCTATCACTTGATGTGTATGCTTTTCCCTTTCCTGGAATCTGCATTATCTTCATCATGTGGATGAGAGAATTCTTCTGATGAATTTTCTTCTTCTGTGCAAAATTGTTAATACATCCATCTGATTGAGATTGAGGTGCTTTATGAAGCATAGACACTGATATATGTATCCGTGGTACCAGTTTCTAATAGCGTTGTATGGAAATTGATTCCAGTAGGCATAACTAATAACTAAACCATAAGTAAATACGATGAGTCCTTTTCAAGAATAAACTAAATTATATGGTGTAAATTTTAAATGCTTTCGATTTTATTGTATGATAATGATAATGCACGTTTCCTTCAAATCATTTCTATGCGCATTTGTAGTTTCTTACTAGATCCTCATGTAATAATACATCACTTCTTCTGAAGCTTGAGAAGCGGATTTTTGAAATTCAAATTGAATCCAAAGAATTGGGTTTCACCAAGCCTGGGCCATATATTTATGATCTACTTGCTAATCTAAATCTTACTTATAAAATTTCCACCATGCTCATTGATATAATTGAGGAAGCAACTTTACTTCTTGAGGAAGTTATCCCCAATTATTGTCCAGATTCATTGCCAAGATGATGCATATATAGTTAGAAAATCTCGGCTTAACAAGACTAAAGTTTTTCATCTGGTTTCTTTAGTAGCATAGACTATTCTTTTATAATAGATAATTGATTGTAAAGATGATGAATGATTATGTATATTGGATGATTTAGTTAATAATATTTGAGTTTTTTGTATTTCTGTTATAATTTGTTATGGGGTCATTGAGCCATGATTTATTTTGTTTGTGAAATAATTTCGACATTCGTTACATAACAAGATTGTTAATAATGAATTTAGCAACGATATAGTGTCACTGCTAATCGACAACAACTTTTGTTGTAGTATCGTTGTTAATTGATAATAATTATCCATAACGAAATCAATGAAAATGAATAATTTCGTAGCAAATTAATATATGACTGGTTGTTTTATTGTACATTTAGCAACTAACATCGTTGCCAAAAAGAATACAATCAGCAACAAAAATTAGTCAAGGTAACAATTTTTATATTGTTAAGCAACAACAAATATTGTTGGCAAATGTGTATCAAACGCAACGAATTTAATTTTCGTTGGCAAAAAAAGGGATCTTTTCGTTGCCAATTATGCGAATTTTGCAATAAAAGTTGCTTTTCAGTAGCAATTTCTTAATAAATTTACTACAAAAGATCCCGTTGCTAAATGATCTATGATTTTACACGAAAATAAATTTTCATTGCAAAATATCTCACTTTCTGCAACGAAAAAAATAATCCGTTGCTAGACAATTAGCAACACTCATTGCGTAACAAATGATCCAACGACAAAAAAATCGTTGCAAATAACTTTTTAGCAATGAAAATCGTTTGTTGCAAAATCACCATTTTTTGTAGTGATTGTGGATCTCAATCTGACACAATCGAAACTGGTACTCATGTCTTGAAATGATTTCTTTGACATAAATCTTAACTAATTGCTCTAGATCATACCTAACTCTTATCGGCAAAAAATGAGCCGACTTCGTTAAACGGTCCACTATTACCCAAATAGCGTCGTATCCATTTTTCGTCGTTGGAAGTCCCACCACAAAGTCCATCGTGATATGCTCCCATTTCCATTCTAGAAACTCTAGTGATTGTAATAATCCACTCGGTCGTTGGTGTTCGACCCTAACTTTCTGACAAGTTAAGCACCTACTAATATATTCTGCAATTTCTCTCTTCATGTTCGGCCACCAAAAGTTCTGTCGAAGGTCCTGATACATCTTGGTGCTACCTGGATGTATCGAGTACCTCAAACTATGGGCCTCTCCCATTATCTCTTCTTTTAATTCTGCATTACACGAAACCCAAATTCTTCCTTCAAAACGTAGTAACCCCTCCTTGTCAAGGCTATACTTAGTCTTCTCTCCATCTTCAATTCTCTTCTTCATTCATTCTAACTCCTCGTCTTTCAGTTGTACTTTCTTAACTCGTTCCACAATCGTTGGTCGAGTCTCCATTGTAAATAACTTCTCTACTGATTCACTCGATAACCTAACTTCTAGCTCCATCCTTGCCATCTCTGTTACTAACTCATTCTGAGTCATTAACATTGATAGCTTTTCTCAACCCTTCTTATTTAATGCATTGTCCACAACATTCTCCTTCCCTAGATGATATAAGATATCACAATCATAATCTTTTATCAATTCTAACCACCTTCTCTGCCTCATATTCAACTCCTTCTATATGAAGATATATTTCAGACTTTTATGGTCCGTGTATATCTCACACTTCTCCCCATATAAATAGTGTCTCCATATCTTTAATACAAAAACTACTGCTGCCAATTCTAGGTCATGAGTAGGATAAACTTTCTCATAATCCTTTAGCTGTTATGATGCATACGCAATGACCTGGCCATGTTGCATGAGCACGCAACCCATTGCTCTGTGTGAAGCATCGTTATAAGCTACAAAATTCCCCGTATCGTCTGGTAAAGATAATACATGTGTTACACTTAACCTCTTTTTGATTTCTTGAAAAATGTTCTCACACTTCTTCGTCCACACGTACTTCACGGTTCCTCGTCAAATTTGTCAATGGAGTATCTATCTTAGAAAATTTCTGGATGAACCTTCGATAGTATCCCGCTAACCCTAGGAATCTCTGCACCTCGGTTGGTGTTTTTGGCTGCTCCTAATTAATAACTTCTTTCACCTTCGGTGGATCCACTAAAATCCCATCTTTGTCAATAACGTGCCCTAAACACTTCACTCTTTCAAGCCAAAATTCACACTTAGTTAATTTCACATACAACTTTTTCTTCTGTAGTGTTTCCAACAGTAACCTTAAATGTTCAACGTGATCTTCTGGCATCTTAGAATAGACTAGAATATCATCAATGAACACTACGAAAAACTTGTCCAAGTATTGCTTGAACACTCGGTTTATCATATCCATAAATGCGGCTGACGCATTTGTCAACCCAAACAACATAAATAGAAACGTGTAATGACCATAACGAGTCTTGAACGCCGTCTTAGGTACATCCTCCTTCCTCACTTTCAGCTGATGATACACCGCATAAAAATTTATCTTAGAAAAATACTTTACCCCTTTCAACTGATCAAATAGATCATCGATCCTGGGCATGGGTATTTATTCTTAATCGTTAACTTGTTTAACTCATGATAGTCGATACAAAGTCGTAACGATCCATCCTTCTTCATTACAAACAACATCGGTGCTCCCCATGGAGAAACATTCGGTTGAATGTACTTCCTATGTAATAATTCTTATAGCTGAATCATTAGTTCCTTCATTTCTACCGCTGCCATACGATATAGTGCCCTAAAAATTGGTGCCGCTCCTGGTAGCACATCGATCACAAATTCGTCCTCCCTATCCGGCGGAAGACCTGGTAACTCATTTGGAAATACATCCGTAAATTCTTTTACTATAGGTATTTGTTCCAATGATGCTCCCACTCTCTAGGTATCAACAACATGACACATGTATCCTATACACCCCTTCTTTAACATCTTGCTAGCTTATGTCATGGTTAGAAAACAAGAGCGTCCCGATGATTTACTATCTTAAAACACTACCTTGGGTTTCTTAGAAATCAAAAGGTTCACACTTTTCTTTTGACAATCTATTATCGCTCCATGATTAAACAACCAATCCATCCTGAGAATTATATCAAATTCTCCCAACCTTATCGGTATAAGATCTACTGACAATTTGTTACCTCTAATATCTACACAACAATTTCTATGAATATGCTCAATGGGAATTATTTCTTCGTTCGCTACCTTAATGTTTAAAAGTATTTCTAATCTTTCTGGAATTAATCCCAATCGTTTAGCAAATTCACATGCTATAAAAGAACAAGTAGCACCCGAATCAAAGAACACATAAACATTTAATTCATTGACCGTGATAATACCTACTACTCTATCTGTTGATGCAACCACATCTTGTACAGTCATATTAAAAGTACGGGCCATAGGTCTACCCGGTGGTGTTGGTCCAGTAATGGCCAGCTTACCACTACTAGTACCATGTGCAATTCCTTGCCATGTGGTCCATCGACCCACATACAAAACACCACTGGTTCTTCTTAGGGTTAGGACAATTGGGTGAAATATGACCCTCATGTTAGGTTTGTAAGATTTATGAACGTAATCAAATTGCACAAAGTAAGCGAAAACGTGGTAAAATTGAGTTTTAAAATTTTACAAACCATATACCCGGATGATCCTTTATGCATAATTATTAATTAAACAAAAATAAGAAGAATAAGAATTATACCCTTGAAGATTTGAGCTTCCTCAGGTACAAATTCACCTCCAAATCCTTTTCGCGATCAACTTGAATCCACCGAGTTTGATTCCTTCCTTTGATCAACGTTAGGCACCCAAGTGTTTGGCTTGTAGAGGTGATCCACTAAGGAAGAAGAAAGATTCAAGAAGATGGGTGTTTGGCAAAACCCTAGTTTTTTTCTATCTCTCATAGAAAAATGTGTAATCTCTCAACTCCTGGAATTACATTCACATGTATTATGAAAGCGTCAACAACCCTTACCCATAATAAGACTCCTCTTATTTATAGATGTAGGCAACCCTCGTTAACAATTAAGGAATTGAGTTTTATTTTAAATAATTAAACTCCTTTAATTAATTATGCTCCCAATTTTATTAGGAATAATTAATTAAAACTCTTTTAATTAATTAGCCTCCTAATCTTATTAGGAATATATAAGATTACTTTTATTAATTAATTCCCAAACTCCTTTAGGAATTAAATAATAATAGTAATAATAATAAGACTGCTTTTATTAATTTATATTTCCAAAATATTAAATAATAAATATTAAGCTATTTAATTTATTCTATCACCTTAGATTAAATTAAATACATTTAACTTATTATTACGATTATGCCATTTGCTTCTTAAATAAATATTTTTCCTTTTATGGTGTGACCCTTTAGGTTTTACCATATTAAACCGGTTGTGAATAAATCAATTAGAACAATTCTAAATTTATTTAAATAAATTAATTAAACTATTAATTTATTTAAATAAATAATATTTATGTTACAATAGTGATAAGTCTCCCTAGCGATTAACGACTTTCCAAATAATATAGATTTCAACATTAATCATAAAATAACCTTTGAGTGAATAGTTACCGTACAATTCAATCCTTTCACCATAAAATGTCCCAATTAAATATAAGACATGAAATTACTGTCAAGTCTTATTTTATTTAATTATGTGTATTTTAACTCTTAAATGCACAACTCCAAATAATACAAATTAGAAACTCCTTTCTAATTTCATTCTGCCTTGGACAAGGACTACTGGGTTGTTATTTATCGAATCACATAGGACATTTCTCTTCTTTTACTAGAAGCGGTAGATTTTTTATTGATCATACATTATCTTCATGTACAACTTATTATACCCAAGCATGCCCTTTGATATACCCTAAGGGTCATAAGGAATAAGTCAAAGTATAATTCATTACACACAAGATACTATGATGATCTCAAGTCTAAGGATCACTTGTACTACTATCACTTCAGGAATTCCTATTGACAGGCAAGTAAAACTTCATTAGGTATTCCTTAGCGAGTCACGTTCAGTGAACTTATTTTCCAATAATCACCTACATACTTGCTTTAATGTCTCCAGAAAAATGATCATGAGATCAATCATCCTCATCTAATGAGCAAGCAACGTATGTACCAATCTATCCGGATTCACTAACCCCCAATTTAGTAATGCAACGATTGGGAACTATTTTAGTTTTAAGCTTTCTAAGAATTTAGATCTGATTAGAATTATCATCATCATTATTCTAAAAGCATTGCTTAAAACTATGAGTTTATATCATATTATAAAGCAGCATCATATAGATAATTAAAAGCCTTTAATAAATTAATACTTTTTATTAATAAATGAATAAGATTGTTACAAAGTATATGCTTTATCATAAAAAATAATTGGCTTGTGTGCATATTTTTGGGAATTGTATATTCAAATTTGATGTTGAAAGTAAATAAACATGCTTATGTGTAAAGTCAAAGAACATATGTATATGCACTTAGATGATAGATCAAAATTGTTAGGTTGTTACATGCTTAATGTTTATCATTCTGTAAAAGAATGTATAGAAGAAAAGATCAAAACTATTAGGTTAATCTATGTTTTAAGATGTAATAGATAGGCATCAACATAATCATAGTCTGTCAAGCCAACAGAGAGTTTGCAGAAGCCAAGGAAGATTCGTATAGTATCGAGACAGTTGTTATAGAATCGTATTCTGCTTTGGAGGGCATCACTCAGAATCGTAGAGTTAGTCCAAGCGCCCGTCGAGCCAAGTCAAGAATCGTAGTCTGCTCTCGGAAGCGTAGAGTTTGTAAAAAACAAGCAAGTCAAACATCGTAGTCTACCAGTGCTTAAGAGAAATCGTAGTGTTCTCTTTTACTAGGCTGAAACAAGACACCACGATCATGATTGTAGTGTATTTCCTATCAGCATCAAAAGCATCGAGCCTTATCCATTAGCTGAAGAATAAAATACTACAAATGAAGAATGGATTATAGACATTGAGACTTTCGGGAATCCCAATGCTCATCCTTAGTATGTATCGAAGAAGCATATTGAAGAAGCTAAGGAAAAAGGAGTGCATGCCTGCTGAAAAAGTTTTTTCAGGTGTTAGGTGAGATAGCAGTCTGCCGTGTCAGTGAGTCAGAGGGCTGAACAACAAATATTCGGGAAGTCACCATCTGTTCTCAGAAATGTCTGATGCATTTAATGTTTTAATGGATGCCTTCAAACAAACATATTTCAAAGGCTCCTTTATATACAAATCATCAAACACAGATGCAAAAACAAGCAAGTACAAAACAAAAAGCTGAAGAACACTCAACGCCAAACTCTATGATATAGAAAGAAAGCTTGCTCAGCTACTCTGTTCTTTCAAACATATGCTTTACGAAAACTGAGTAGCGCAACCCTAGAACTCAACTCTCATAAAGTGAAGTAAGAAGTTCTATGTCTGCTGGACTTGAAGAGTTCTAAGTGAATTAAGAAGTTCTAAGACTGCTGGTCTTGAAGGAATCTAAATGATTCGAAGATTGTAAAGACATCTATAGTGGATTTCCTACTCGAGGAGTAGAAGAGTGGAATAGGAGCCTTGAGTGCTGTGATCCACTTAAAAACACTCTTCCTTTTATATTCTTTCTATAATTGTTATATCTGTCATAACTGCTTATCACCTATTAACTTGCTTTATCATAAAAGGGAACAAAAGAATCTTATATTCCGCGGTGGTTAAATCATTAACAAATCTGATAAGTATTTTGAAAAAGAAAATTTAAAATATCTATTTAACCCCCCTTCTAGATAACTATTGTGCCTCTAGGAACTAACAATTGGTATCAGAGCAGGTTCTGTCAATCAGCCTACAAAGCTTGAGTAGATCCAATGGCACATCTGATAAGCAAATCCAAGAGTGGAGGAGGCAGCAAGCCACTTATTTGCAACAAAGACAAATTTGAAAATTAGAAAGTTCATATGCAAGCCTACATGGACTGATAATGAGAAGAAAGCTGTCCAACTAGACAAAAAGGCCAAGAACATTTTGTTCCAGTCTTTAGAAGATGAACTGTTCGAGAATGTGGTTAACAAAAACACTACCAAGGAAGTCTGGGAAGCATTGCTTATTATGCACGAAGGAACTGAAGAAGTCAGAGAAAACAAGCAATCTTTTCTGACTCAACAATATGAAATGTTTGCCCATGTTTCAGGAGAAAACGTAACTTCCACTTATAAAAGATTCAATGTTTTTCTCAACTCTCTTCGAGCTTTTGGAAAGATCTATCCAAACAAAGATCTGATCATAAAATTCATGAGAGCTTTACCAAGCAAGTGGGATGCCAAAACCACTGCCATCAGATAATCAAAGAATCTCCATGAAATGACTATTCAACAACTCTATGACAACCTTCTTACCTATAAACTGGAGCTGACCCAAAGAGCAGAGACTCTATCTGAAGGAAGAAAGAAGGAAAATGAGTTGCTCTCAAAGCAACAAAAACCATCTCCAAAGCTCATACTGAAAATGATTCTGACACTGAGGAAGATTGTAAAAGCCTAAAACCCTAATAAGATTCAGTTTTGTGAAATCCAGCTTTATCAATAAAATATCTCCGTTCTGAATGTGTTATGTGTTAATATATACTTTGTTTAACAAATTTGATCAAATAAAATTTCGTCCGAAAAGCGTCGTGCTTGACACCTCGTGCTTAAAATTTTTCTTTCAAAATCGGACTTCTCGGTATAATTATTTTGACAAGTTGCTTTGTCGTGCTTACACTAACAAAATGTTTTGTCGTGCTTGTTAGGATTAGTGAGAAATCTAGGTTAGTAACCCTATATTTTAACAAACCCTAACCCTAATTAGCAAAAGCTAACCCTAATTAACAAAACCTAACCCTAATTAGATTATCTTATCAACTAATCATGGTTAGTAAACTTCAATTATGTACTAATAAACATCATTTAACAATCCTAATCATTAAAAACAAAACCCTAATCCAAATTAGTGAAGATTAGGGCATAATTAAGCTACTAATTTGGTTAACTAGCTTACAAGTAGGTTATGATTAACCCACACAAGTCCCAAAACATCACATGACATGCTTCCAAACTCCCAAGCACCAGAAGAGTCACAAATCAGATCTTTTAGGAGGTAAGTAGGTGGAAAAATGACCAAAAAGCCAAGTTGAAGAATTCTATAAATAGGAACCTTAGGGCTAAGCAAACTCATGAAATTTCAAAGCCTAGATACACTTATAAACCTACCAAATCAAGCCTAGGTGACAGAAACAACAACATTAGAAACTAGAATAAAAAATTGCTCAAGAAAAGGTGTAAAACCTAATTTATTATTAGCTCTTTGATCGTATGTTAGTTTTGTTGTTTAGATATTTAGAATTAGGTATTAGCATGTTAGATGGGTAGAACACGTTTTCATAACATCTAGATGCCTTAATTAAGTGTTTTAAGAAATTTGGAAATTTTGAAAAAACTAGGTCCGATAGCCGAATGTCAGGGCTTGTAGATTCATATGTGTTTATGTTTTGGTCTGTTAATTATTTTGTATTTGTAGCCTGTTAGTAGGTCTTTAATCTGGAAAAGAAAACAGGTTCATTTGAACCATAAATTGCAAGTTATAAGTGGTCAAAGTGGGTTGACCGTTCACGGATTTCAATTTTTTGGGTTACCCAGAAAACTCAAGAACAGTCGAACCGGCTACTTTGACTAACCTTTTTAATCACGTTCTGTTTGTTGTTTTTATAATGTTTTGTTATAGATCAATACCCTGTTATATGTACTATATATCTATGATCTCAAATTGCTAAAACAACTCATAGGATTACTGGAATTAATGGTCAAAAGTCGTTGACCGAGCTTGACTAAGTTTTATGGGCTACCTAGAAAACTAAAGAACATGAAGAACATCGTTTGGCTGTACTTTGACCAACATAATTAGAGACCTTAGAGTTAATAAATAAATATAAAAACAGTTTTAAAAATTATATTAAATAAATATAATTAATTTCTGATATTTTTACAAAAATTCAATAATTACTTTATTTTATTTAGATATTATTAATAATTAACTTATTAATAAAGTAATTAGAATAAATATTTATAAATACTAAATAATTATTAAAAAATATTATTAATGAAATAAAAATCATAACAAATTATTATAAATTATTTAAAAATAATAAATAATGTTTTTGTAAAATTCTAAGTAAATATTAATTACCTAAATATAGAAATAAATGATTTAAAAATCATTTAAAAGATAAATAAATATTTTAAAAATACTTTAAAACTTCTAAAAAATATTATAAAGGATAATTAAATTATCTAAAAATATAATAAAATTTTATGAATAAAATTTAGTTCATTTATCAACTTATTTAATTTTCGGTAAAAGTGTTAAACATCGAAACCTTATTCAATCTAACCCGTTCATATGTAAATGATATAATTGAATATTATTATGAATACTAACGTGTTAGAAATATGTATATGAACATCATAGGTATTTTTTAACAATTTGAATAGCGTTACTTGACTGATCTGCGCTCAGACAAGTTTCCTAAACCCTGAATTTATTTCTTTATTGCAAATTTCTCAACCCTGTGTATTCGTTGAACAAGATTTTATCTTGATATACTGTTGATATAATATACTTCACCTATATTTTAATTACCTATTATTGAAAAGTTATTGCTATAGTTTCAGCAAAACTGAGAAATGAATTATTTATTCATATTAATTGTTAAGCTTAAATTGTTGTGTCAAACCAAATTGTTTGGTAAGACATCCTATTCTGAAGTTAGGTATCCCTTATGGGATCTTTGGTTGATAATATATCGACACTAAGTTGGGTGCATTTGAGCATTGGTAGGATGAGATGCATACTCCTAAGATGTTGAATGGGCTGATCCCCTATCTCATATCTGAACATAATTTCTAGGTCTGTGTGACTGACAGAAATAAAATCCATAGTGAAATGGTGACAATTATCAGACAGAATTTGAATTGTTGTATTTCTTTAAATCATATATTGTTATAAATACAGAACTTGCTGAGCATGTCATAGCTCACCCTTGCGAATTACTCCCTTTGCAGTTTTAGATTGTAACCCTGGAACATCTGGAGTAGATAAAGGGAAGCGTCCCTGCTTAGATTAGATTATATTTCTTGTCTATTTGAATATCTTATAATAAGAAACTCATTATGAGAATCATGTAATTGAATCTTAATATTATGATATACATAACACCTTATATTTCCGCAACCGTGTTATCTTACATGTATAGATGTAAACTTAGAGTTCTTCGAATCTAGTTGAGATCCTTGGAAACTATTTATCTGAGTGAGGGTGTTAATAGCATGGACTGTTCATGTTGTTATTAATACTACGGATTTTGGATAGATAGTTACTATCGATCTGATAGTATAAATTCGCATGACATGTATATACAATTTGGGTGAGGGTATTGGTAATATGGATTTATTCATGTTATTCTTTGGTACTCGAATTTTGGATAGATAGAATCTAGTCACGAATCTGATTCATATATTCAAGTGAGGGTATCCAAACACAGTAATAGTTCTCTTGAGAATTACCATCTGTTATGGGATACTGTGAATCTTGAATCTATGGGAATTATATCTGATAGTCCCTCTATTTAATGTAATATTTTAATCAGATACCATGGGTGCATAGATTTAAATGCATTATATTGATTCGCTGTAAACACCATATCAGATAGCATGGGAGTATAGATATGGGGGTGTTACAATTTTGGTATCAGAGCTTCAAGGATATAGATGTAAGGAAGAGAAATCTTAGTATATAGTCTTCGAGTCCATAAAAATTTTAAAATATATATAAAATATAACATTAAAAATATTATGTTGTGTAAATTTCTTTACCAGTATTTATGGAGTTTTCTTTTATAGATGGCCAACTCCAATGCTGAAGAAATGGTGATAGTAAACAATCCATCGCAAATTGAGTCATTCATAGCTAGTGATGTAGAGGATGAAGAATTGCTTCATGATCAGCAACTGTTAGATGCTAAGGAAGAGGAAGATCCAGTAGAAGGATAATTAATGAGAATTGATGAACATGGTGAAGCAATGGCATCACTAATGCAGACATCAGAAAATGATAAAAATAAAATGAAGTTTAGGGCAGATCTAGCTGAAGGAATGCTACTGCATGAGAGAGGTCATAGTCATCGACTGAAAGTACAACTGCACCATGTACATATGAGTAAGAGGGAAATTCAGTCAAGGTTTCTTAAAACATCTCTGGGGGTTCGAGATACTTTTAATGATTTGCAGCGCCGTGTAGCTCGATATCCGATAGAGGAGAAGAAAACTGCTTATCTCATCGATCGATTTGTGGTTTGTCACATGATCCAGGATTCCTTTGTTGATATCAATGAATTCTAGAGAGTAGTATAGGTAGTTGAATGCTTTATATTAGTATGAATAAAGAAGCATTCAAAGTTTGTATTGTTATCAGTGTTTGTAAAATAGTAGTATGTTAACTACGAAAGTGTTGTGTACGACTGTTGTGTTATATATAAAATAAACAATCTGTTTGTGTTATTCAAATTCTTATGTGAATCTTTGTTGTTGTTTTATAAAATCATGCCACCAACTAGAAGACCCCAAAGAGAAATGAATAATGATGATAATTCTACCCAACAGTTAGTAGATATTATGTTAGGAGTTGTAAACAGACCTATGAACCAAAATATAACTTTTAAATACTTTAAATTAGTTGGACCACCTGAGTTTAAGGGTACATCAGAGCCTGTTGATGCACAAATTTGGATTTCTAAAATAGAGAAATTTTTCCTAGTAACCAATGTCAATAATAATCAAAAGACAACTTTTGCAACCTTTTTCTTGAAGGGTGAGGCTAATTTTTGGTGGAAATCAACCAAAGCTCGTGTAGAAACTGAAATTATTCCTTGGGATAGGTTCAAAGAGTTGTTCTTTGAAAACTATTTTTCCCAATTACTGAAAGACTGTATGGAAATAAAATTTTTGGATTTAAAACAAGGAGACCTGACTGTAACCCAGTATACAGCCAAGTTCAATGAACTGTCCAGGTTTGCTCCTCATCAGGTAACTACTGAACTAAGAAAGACTCGTAGGTTTCAGGAGGGTTTAAAACCCCAGATTCGGAGTAAGTTATCTATACTTCAAATAAAGACTTTCTCTGAAATACTTGAGAAAGCTACTATAGCTGAAAGTGAGAATAAAAGTCTTGCTAAATTTCACCAGGACAAGAAGAGTCTAAATGAAAAAGGGAAACTTAGGGGTTTAATAACAAACGAAAATGGGATAATACTTTTTCTAATAGCCCGGGGAAAAAGACAGGAAATACTAATAACAACTTTAGTAATAATATCATTAAACCTTGTCCTACTTGTGGTAAGAAACATAAAGGAGTATGCCTTCGTAATAAATGTTTTAATTGTGGATAATCGGGACATTTTTCTCCACAGTGTCCTCTTTCAAATAAAAATAAATGTTTTAATTGTGGTTCGTCAGACCATTTTTCTAAGAATTGTCCTAAACCCAAGAACCAAGGAGGAAAGGGGGATAAAGTACGAGTGAATAATCAATCAACCGTAGCTGCAGTTGGGGTTCAGAATCGACCTACCACGAGAACATTTAATATGTCGGTGAGGGATGCTGTTGCTTCACAGGACGTGGTGACAATTATCATCCCTATCAATACTTTAAATGCATATGTGTTATTCAATTATGGTGCTACATGTTCTTTTATATCTAAGCGTTTTTCTACAAACTTGAATATACCTTGTGAAAATTTAGAGAAACCATTTTGTGTAGAAATTTCCAATAATGAAAGAATTTTGGTTAAAACCATATACAAGAATTGTAGTGTGATAATAAAAGGACATAACTTTGCGGTAGATCTTATACCAATCCAGTTGGGAGAATTTAATGTAATTTTAGGAATAGATTGGTTAGTTAACTATAGCGCGATGATTGATTGTCATCAAAAGCGTATAAACCTTTTGACTACTTCGAAGTCAAAGGTAGTGTTCAATGGTAGTTGTTCACCTAAGCAATCTCGATGTTTGACTATAGTTCAGGCCGAAAGATTACTTAGAAAAGGTTGTTTATGTTATTTGGCCTACATAATTGATACTCGACAAGAAGGAGTAAAATTAGATCAAATACCTATAGTTAAGGATTTTCCCGATGTATTTCCGGATGACTTACCAGGTTTACCTCCAGATAGGGAAATTGAATTTGTCATTGATCTTTCACCAGGAACGACACCAGTTTCTAAGGCACCATACCGAATGGCACCTATAGAGCTGAAAGAGTTACTTATATAATTATAGGAACTCTTAGATAAAAAGTACATACAACCTAGTGTTTCACCTTAGGGAGCAGCAGTATTGTTTGTAAAGAAGAAGGATGGAACTATGAGACTTTGTATAGATTATAAAGAGCTAAATAAGTTAACTATTAAGAATAAATATCCTGTACCAAGAATTGATGATTTGTTTGACCAATTAAAGGGGGCCGAACATTTTTCAAAAATTGACCATAGAACAGGTTATCATCAGTTAAAGGTAAGAAAGGAGGATGTGCCAAAAACAGCGTTTAGGACACGCTATGGACATTATAAGTTTCTTGTGATGTCTTTTGGATTGACAAATGCACCGACATCATTTATAGATTTAATGAATCGAGTGTTTAAATCATGCTTGGACAAATTTATTGTAGTGTTTATCGATGATATCTTAGTATACTCGAAAACACGGGAAGAGCATGCTGAACACTTGAGAGTTGTTTTGGAGAAATTACGAAAGGAACAACTTTATGCAAAGTTTTCCAAGTGTGAATTCTGGTTAAAGAGAGTTCAATTTTTAGGTCATGTAATTAACAAAGATGAAATATCTGTAGATCCAACTAAGATCAAAACGGTTGTGAATTGGGAACAAGCAACAACTCCAACAGAAGTACGATGTTTTCTCAGTTTAGCGGGTTATTACCGACGGTTTATAAAAGATTTTTCCAAAATAGCAACCCCATTAACCAATTTAACTCGAAAGACGGTAAAATACGTCTGGACAGATAAATGTGAGGAAAGCTTCCAAGAGTTGAAGAAGCGACTGAGCATGGCTCCAGTGTTATCCTTACCAGATGATACAAGAGGCCTTGTAGTTTTTAGTGATGCGTCACACAGAGGATTAGGGTGTGTGTTGATGCAACATGGGAAAGTGATAGCTTATGCATCACGACAACTCAAAGATTATGAGAAGAGGTATCCTACACATGATTTAGAGTTAGCCACGGTAGTTTTTGCTCTAAAAATTTGGAGACATTACTTTTACGGGGAGAAGTGTGAAATATATACAGATCATAAAAGTTTGAAATATATTTTTACACAAAGAGAACTAAATTTAAGGTAGAGAAGATGGTTAGAACTTATAAAGGGTATTAACCACCAATGATAGGTTAATAAAAGATTTTGAAAATTTAAAAATTGAAGTGGAATGTCCAACTACCTCTACCCAAAAATTATACATTTTAGAGGGAGTTTCATCTCTTCTTAACAAAGTCAAAGAGATACAGGAAAAGGATGTAGAGTGTCAGAAATACAAGTCTAATATAACTCACGACAAGTATAACAAATTCAAAATAGATAAGGATGTGATAAGGTATGAGAATAGAATCTGGGTTCCATTAAACCAAGCTTTAAAAGATGAAATTTTGAACGAAGCTCATAATTCTAAATTTGCCATACATCCTGGCAGTACTAAAATGTTCAAGGATTTAAGTCAACACTTTTGGTGGTTGAATATGAAAAGAGAAATAGCTAAATGGGTAAGTAAATGTCTCACGTGTCAAAGGGTGAAGGCTGAGCATCAGAAGCCAAGTGGTTTACTTTAACCCTTACCAATCCCTGAGTGGAAGTGGGAACATATAACCATGGACTTTTTAGTTGGCCTTCCAACTACACAAAAAGGCCATAATGCCATTTGGATAATTGTTGACCGTTTAACTAAATCTTCTCACTTTTTACCTATTAAATTACGCATAACTTGGATCACTTTGCCAAATTGTATATTAATGAAATTATCTCTAGGCATGGAGTACCTGTTTCTATAGTATCAGACTGAGATCCAAGTTTTACTTCAAATTTTTGGAAAAGCCTTCAGAAAAATTTAGGAACACAATTAAGACTAAGTACAGCTTATCATCCTCAAACTGATGGACAGAGTGAAAGAACCATACAAACATTAGAGGATATGTTGAGAACATGTGTCATAAACTTCAAAGGAAGTTGGGAAGATCAGTTACCTTTAGTCGAATTTGCCTACAACAATAGTTATCATGCTAGCATAGGTATGCCACCCTATGAAGCCTTATATGGAAGAAAGTGTAGAACACCTATATGTTGGGATGAAGTCGGGTAAAGACAAATGTTAGGACCTGAAATAATTCAACAAACAACTGAAACTATCAGAATCATACGTCAACGATTACAAGCATCTCAAAATCGACAAAGAAAATACGCTGATCCACATCATCAACAACAAAATTTTAGTGTAGGAAGCCACGTATTCTTGAAAGTATCTCCTTGGAAGGGCAAGATACGTTTTGGCAAGAAAGGAAAACTAAGTCTGAGGTTCATTGGACCTTTTGAAATTTTGAGAAGAATTGGTGAAGTTGCTTATGAAATAGCACTACCTCCTGAGTTGAACCATATCCATAATGTGTTTTATGTGTCCGTTTTATGACCATACAAACCTGATTATAATCACGTTATAAATTATGAACCAATCCAAATAGAAGAAGATCTTTCTTATGTAGAAGAACCTGTGCAGATCGTCGACCGTAAAGAGCAAGTCCTCAGAAATAAAGTGATAGCATCAGTTAAAGTGATCTGGAGAAATCAGAACGTTGAAAAAGCTACATGGGAGCTTGAAGATAAAATGGGAGAGAATTATCCTCAACTTTTTACTTAGCATGTACTGTAATTTCGAGGACGAAATTCTTATTAGCGGGGGTGAATGTAAAAGCCCAAAACCCTAATAAGATTCAGTTTTGTAAAATCCAACTTTATCAATAAAATATCTCCGTTCTGAATGTGTTATGTGTTAATATATACTTTGTTTAACAAATTTGATCAAATAAATTTTTTTCTGAAAAACGTCGTGCTTGACACCTCGTGCTTAAAATTTTTCTTTCAAAATCGGACTTCTCGGTATAATTATTTTGACAAGTTGCTTTGTCGTGCTTACACTAACAAAATGCTTTGTCGTGCTTAGGATTAGTGAGAAATCTAGGTTAGTAACCCTAGATTAACAAACCCTAACCCTAATTAGCAAAACCTAACACTAATTAGCAAAACCTAACCCTAATTAGCTAATTTAACCCTACTTAGATTATCTTATCAACTAATCATGGTTTGTAAACTTCAATTAGGTATTAATAAACATCATTTAACAATCCTAATCATTAAAAACAAATCCCTAATCCAAATTAGTGAAAATTTGGGCATAATAAAGCTATTAATTTGGTTAACTAGCTTACAAGTAGGTTATGATTCATCCACACAAGTCCCAAAACATCACATGACATGCTTCCAAACTCCCAAGCACTAGAAGTGTCACAAATCAGATCTTTTAGGAGGCAAGTAGGTGGAAAAATGACCAAAAAGCCAAGTTGAAGAATTCTATAAATAGGAACCTTAGGGCTAAGCAAACTCATGTAATTTAAATCCTAGATACACTTATAAACCTAAAAAATCAAGCCTGGGTGATAGCAACAACAACATCAGAAGCTAGAATCAAAAATTGCTCAAGAAAAGGTGCAAACCCTAATTTATTATTAGCTCTTTGATCTTATGTTAGTTTTGTTGTTAAGATGTTTAGAATTATGTATTAGCATGTTAGAAAGTATTATAGATGGGTAGAACACGTTTTCATAACATCTAGATGCCTTAATTAAGTGTTTTTCAAAATTTGGAAATTTTGAAAAAACTAGGTCTAACAGCCGAATGTCAGGGCTTGTAAATTCATTTGTGTTTATGTTTTGATCTGTTAATTATTTTGTATTTGTAGCCTGTTAGTAGGTCTTTAATCTGGAAAAGAAAACAAGTTCATTTGAACCACAGATTGGAAGTTATAAGTGGTCGAAGTGGGTTGACCGTTCACGGATTTTAGTTTTCTGTGTTACCCAAAAAACTCAAGAACAGTCGAACTGGCTACTTTGACCAACCTTTTTAATCACGTTATGTTTGTTATTTTTATAATGTTTTGTTATATATAAATACCCTATTATATGTACTACATATCTATGATCTCAAATTGCTAAAATAACTCATAGGATTACTGGAATTAATGGTCAAAAGTCGTTGACCGAGCTTGACTATGTTTTCCAGATACGCACGGTAAAATGAAGAACACGAAGAAAAATGGCGTTTGGGTATATCTTGACCGAAATAATTAGAGACCTTAGAGTTATGATTTGTTTAGGTTAATGTTATATATATGTACCCTGACATATATACTACATGTTACAACAAACACCACACACATCTAATACAAAAAATCAAAGATATTCAAGCCACAAAACCGTTGACCGACCATGACCATGCTGCAGGTTACCCGAAACTCAAGAACGACTCGACAAAGTGACTTTGAGCCTCTATAACTTCTTGTTATATGTAGGTTAAAGCCTGAATTTTGCATATGTTGTACTACTGTAGACACTCAAAATTTTCTTTTCCTATTACTAACTGTGCAGGAGGGCAAAAATGTCTTTTTCACACTCTAGAGGTAATCCTGGAGGACCACAACATCAATTCCAATCTCAGAGATAACCCTGAGTACATTCAGAGTCAACAACATGACCATCTCAAAGATAACCCTGGGAAAAATCTGCTACAACTGTGCGAAAACCGGAGATAACCCCGGGAGGGGCAAAATGGTCATTTTGCTAACTCAACTTCACTTCAAATCAAATACCCTCATGTCAACTCAAATTGATTCAAAGTTAGTCCCACAAGACTCATATCTTAACTTCGGAGCGAAAACTACGCGAAACAGCTCACCAGATTGCCTGACGGGAGCCCAGGAATGCTATTTCGGTCATGGACCCATCTCCCTGGAATCAAAAAGGGCAAATCCCATGTCATTTCGTAACTCTCGATAAAAGCAGTCCGAAGATGGTCTTGTACACCTCATTCAGATGCTCAGATTGAAGTTCTAGAAGTTCGAGCGAATATTACATTGCATGAGTACACGTACTTCGAGAAGACGGGACCCGTGAGGCCCGGATGCACCACGACACCACCGCAGTGTATTAGAGGTCGCCAGCAGTACACTCATGACCATCGTTCTATATATATGGGGCTTGAGCTAGCCATTTTGGGAGAGATAAAGGCGAGGAAGCCCTGTCCAATTTGCTCTGTACACACCCATATTGAGTGTTTCCTCATTTTAAACATCTGTTAGCTCACATATAGCTATACTTTTATCCGGATGGAGCTGAGTGTTTATCCATATAAAGTCATAGAAGTCTACTTTGGCAGCCCACTGTAAGCCTTCTCACATTTTATAAAGCCTTCTTCTCATATTAGCACACACTGTTATACACATTGAGAGTCGTGTTATGTGCGTTTGCCCGGACTTCGGTCCGTGGTTTTCATTTCTGTCTGTATATATATATACTTATATATGTATATATTTCATATATGGACTAACATTATCGATTTATTCCACGATTGAGCCTAGACTTCGGTCTGGAGCGTTTATCTGCTTTTGTATATATATATACTTATATATATATAATTGTTGTCGGACATATCTGATGAGCCTGGATTTTACATCCAGAATTGCATTTACTCATTATATATATATATATATATATATATATATATATATATATATATATATATCCCATCCATATATATATATATTTTTACATTTCATTAGGCCTAGAGTTTCCTCCGTGACCTTTTTTGAATTTTATATATATATATATATATATATATATATATATATATATATATATATATATATATTGTGTTATCGGACATATCCGATGAGCACAGATTCACATCCAATGCGTTATCGCTTTTATATATATATCTGTCCATATATATATATTTACATTTCTATTAGGCCTGGAGTTTCCTTCGTGGCCTTTTACAGCTTTATTTACATTTCGTCCTACCTGAAGTTTACTTCGTGGCAGTTGATCGCTTTTACAGCTTTATTTACATTTCGTCCTGCCTGAAGTTTACTTCGTGGCAATTGATCGCTTTTATAGCTTTATTTACATTTTGTCCCACCCGGAGTTTACTTCATGGTGGTTGATCATGACCATATATATATTTACCGCTTTTATATATTTACATTTCCGATCCCCCATGGAGTTGCTTCGTGGTGGTTGATCAAGTCTTCATATATATAACTGATTACTACTTTCCATACAAACTGCAATATCATGTGAGCCTAGGAATCATGTGATCACAGATTTAGTCTACTGAATCTAGATTCGGTTCCCATGATGGACACTTTTCAGCTGTGAGCAGCTTGTACATTATTTTACAGTGTCTGAATTTCCTTGGATGATCATGCATGCTCGGGAGGAGTTTGGCATCACAGATATTATTTTCTCGAGAATGCCTCGCATCTCAAAAATAAAAGCAAACAAGCCGAACATTTAATAATAAAATGGAAGTATCAAAGGCCTCAATCACTATTGAGCACAGGGTTTAAAAAACCTCTTTTTATAAAACTTCATTGCTATATCCTGTTTAAAACTGATTTTTTCTATAAATTCAAACCCTATGTACATAGGTGCGAACGAGGTACAACACTACTTCCAAATAATTGCACATTGATCCACACACACACACACACACACACACACACACTCATATAACAGTTTCTTTGAAAAGTGGCGGTCACCGTGGAAACACGGATGTCGGGGGGTGCCTAACACCTTCCCTTCACATAATCAAGCCCCGGACCTAAATGAATCTCGGTTTCACAGACCCGTTTAGCAATGTCAAACCACTAGGTCAATGTGCAAACCTTTTCAGTTGCATTGGTGCAACCAGTTAAATACACCAACTGGCGACTCTTAAAGTCAAATCGTCGACATTATACATGTCGGACCTTTTTCACTTGTTTTTTTTCAAACAAATCTCACATTAGCATGAGAACACCAAAGAACAAGTAACAAAAAGGGACATTAAAAAATCCCGACGTCGACAGGTGGCGACTCTGCTGGGGACTCTAGTAAGAGGGCTTAAGCCGCTATTACAAGCTTTTCAAAACTGTTGTATGCTTGTGTGTGAATGTTGCATTTACATTTATGATGAATATGTACGAATCCATTTTACTTACTGCACTATACTATATCTATCTGTGATATTAGTGCTTCGCAGATGACATCATTTTCATAAACGGTGAGACACGTTGTATGTGAATGTATGTTGTGTGGTTCCTTCATCAGGAGGCTATCCTGTCGGTGTTTGATTACTAGACTCGTAGGAAGAATAATTCCAACGGGGCTCAGGAAAGGCACCACCCAGATTCGCTCCAATTGAAAGATTGGATTAACTTCCCGTCAAGTAGATTGCGATGATCTGGGAACCTTCATGCCAAAAAGCCGCGAGAGTAAACCTATGATAGGTCAACCTCTGATAAACCAAACGTGAAGGGAAGTTTCTTCATACTTTCCCTTTTAAATTACTTGTAATTTCAATTACTTTTCAATCTCAATATAATGGAAAATATGAAGATATATGTGCGAATGCATATTTAAATTAGCATGTTATCCTGTTTTACAAACAGCTAATATCCGTTTTGCAGGATAAAATTCCTAAAACGGATACATCACATAACATGTAACATTTATACATTCCCTAAGACTAAACTACGTAAGTCTTTTTGTAGGGAAACAATTGATCCCGTTTCCCGTTCAAAGTCCAAAAAGGCATTAAGCCCACAGTCAGACATGGATAAAAGTGCCCAACCTGATCCAACTTCTGTCTCTCGCGAAGAGTTCAAAAAATTAAGCTATCAAATGACAGAGTTGGCTGTTATGCTCAAAGAACTACACCAATCTATTCAGGGTCCACAAATATCCATCCACACAGAATCCTCTGCACATAGAGGAATCCAGCACCAAACAATGCCTACTCAACCAGAGTCATCCACACCAGGGGGCAGTCAAGGTATTGGTAAAAAGATGGAAACCCAGATACCTAAACCTCATTCAATAAAGAAATCACAAATCTCAGGGATGATCGAGAAACTGGGGATATGAGAAAGAAAGTCCAACAAATGGAGGAGACCATCCGGTCAATTAAAGGGACTGGAAATTATGGGAGTGTCACCTATTCAGATCTTTGCATATTCCCAGGGGCTCGCTATCCTGCCAAATTCAAAGTCCCAGAGTTTGAAAAATACAATGGGGAAGGCGATCCCTATATGCACCTGAAAGTGTACATCGCTTAACCGGGATCTTATCTTTGTCAAGATGAAAGCCTCAGAATGCAGCTTTTTCAAAAGAGTCTCACTGGAGAGGCTAAAGCCTGGTATGCCCAACTTGACAATGCCAAAATTCACAATTGGGAAGAATTGGCCCACGCCTTTCTAAATCAGTACAATTTTCAGTCACAAATGGCACCGGATCGATACCAAGTGACTAAAGTCAAAAAGCAAAGTAATCTTGAATCTTTCCGAGAATATGCCCAAAGGTGGAGACATCTAGCGCAAGTCATTCCATCAATGACGTGCCGAGATGGTAATGAGCGTTTATTGATATCCAAGAGGCTCAAGATCTTACGAGAGGATCCTATCGAGCATAGGAAAGCCATTCTCGGAAATGATCAAACACTGACGAAATGGCGAAATGGGCTGAAAGGCGGTGCAAGATTAAAGACTTCACCGCCTTGGAAGCGATGCGCAAGCATATCTGGGGCCCGGCAAGTATGCGAAGCGATCAATGGTGTACTGATAAAAGCGATGAAGATGTATCCCTTGTTGTATGCAGGGCAAGTTAGAGACCAAACCTACAGATCCCCCATTCGGAAAATACAAGACAATCTGCCATCTCAACAACAGGCTGCATTCAACCAATACCCAGATAGGAAAAGAAAATTTGAAAGAACGGAAAATCGGGTGCTCACTTCACTAGGCGATTCCCTTGAACATGTATTGGCGATATTAATGGATCACAAGAAAATTACCGAACTGGCTCCACCTCTAGAACTAGGGAGAAAAAGATATAATCCAAGCCAAATATGTGCTTACCACTTAGGGTCTCTAGGACACGATACGGAAGATTGTTGGTCCTTAAAGCATAAAATTCAAAATCTGATCTAAAGTGGCAGTATTGTGGTCCAACAACCTGATCAACAAAATGTCAACACCAACCTTCCGTTGCAGCATGATACGGAAGAAGTTAACATGATCGGGTCAGGAAGCGCTGAAATATATCTAATTCGTAAGTGCATACAAAGGATAGAGGACTAACCCCAAAGGCACAGAACAAATGTCCTAAAGTGGGAAAACTCGGAGGAAGGTATCATGGTAATGCAAAAATTAGAGACGATCCAGAATCAAGTAAATCTGCTAGCTAAACTGATAGTGCGCCAACATCAGGATACGAGGCATTTCTTCACTCAACTATCAGAAGGCCAAGAAAAGGGGGATGATAAAATTTCTAACAGACCTCGCCAACGGAAAAATTACTTGTGGGAATGCGAACTCTCAAAGAAGAAAGATCAAACAACCTCCACAAGAGTCCGAAAATTCACCCCTCTAAGCAAATCCAATGAAGAAATGCTACACTTTCTGATAAGCGAAGGGAGGATTATTGAGTTACCGCCTCCTGTAAATCCCAAGATAAAGAGCTATGATTCCACCAAGATATGTCTCTACCATTCTAACTCACTTGGACATATGACTGAGGAATGCTAGTCTTTGTGACATAAAATCCAGGATCTCATTAAAAATGGAGAGTTGGAGATAGAAATTTCCATGACCAAAAAAGGCGAGAAGGCAATAAAAAGCTTAAGATGTCCACTCAAGACAAGCATTGCAAATGAGGTGAAGGCTATGAGCGATAATCCTGGCAGAACCCAAGATGGAACGATCCTAATGCAGGAAATGACAAAGGAGATTTTTCCGCCAACATCCGACATCCTATGGTCCAAAGATGACAACCACAATCCAGATCTTATAACCTTGGATGGTGCAGAGGAAATACTGATCCTTTCCAAGGAAGAAAAAGCAAAAAAGGAAAGTTCCTTGCAAGAAATGCGACAACAGTTCGACACACACACACACACACATTCATATAACAGTTTCTTTGAAAAGTGGCGGTCACCGTGGCAACACGTATGTCGGGGGGTTCCTAACACCTTTCCTCCGCATAATCAAGCCCCCGGACCTAAATGAATCTCGATTTCGCAGACCCGTTTAGCAGTGTCAAATCACTGGGTCAATGTGCAAACCTTTTTGGTTGCGTTGGTGCAACCAGTTAAATACACCAACTGGCGACTCTTAAAGTCAAATCGTCGTCATTATACATGTCGGACCTTTTTCACTTGTTTTTTTTTCAAACAACTCTCACATTAACATGAGAACAACAAAGAACAAGTAACGAAAAGGGACATTAAAAAATCCCGATGTCGACAACTACTGTAAGAGTACTATAACACCAATACTTGACCAAACCAAAAATCATTACCAGTAGCTAAATAACTAGTGGTTAAAGTGGTCACTCGACCATGATTGAACTGTGCCCAGAAACTCAAGTACACCTAAAGCGACACTTTCTGTCACTAAAGGGCTTTAGTGACAGACAGAAATTAATTTTTCTAAAAATAAATTATAAAAATTAGAAATAATTAATAAATAAATATAAAAATAGTTTTAAAATTATATTAAATAAATATAATTAATTTACGATATTTTTACAAAAATTCAATAATTATTTTATTTTATTTAGATATTATTAATAATTAACTTATTAATAAAGTAATTAGAATAATTATTTATAAATACTAAATAATTATGGAAAAATATTATTAATGAAATAAAATTAATAACAAATGATTATAAATTATTTAAAAATAATAAATAATGTTTTTATAAAATTCTAAGTAAATATTAACTACCTAAATATAGAAATAAATGATTTAAAAATCATTTAAAAGATAAATAAATGTTTTAAAAATACTTTAAAACTTCTAAAAATATTATAAAGGATAATTAAATTATCTAAAAATATAATAAAATTTTATGAATAAAATTTAGTTCATTTATCAACTTATTTAATTTTCGGTAAAAGTATTAAACATCGAAACCTTATTCAATCTAACCCGTTCATATGTAAATGATATAATTGAATATTATTATGAATACTAACGTGTTAGAAATATGTATATGAACATCGTAGGTATTTTTTTAACAATTTGAATAACGTTACTTGACTGATCTACGCTCAGGCAAGTTTCCCAAACCTTGAACTTATTTATTTATTGCAAATTTCTCAACCCTGTGTATTCGTTGAACAAGATTTTATCTTGATATACTGTTGATATAATATACTTCACCTATATTTGAATTACCTATTATTGAAAAGTTATTGCTATAGTTTCAGCATAACTGAGAAATGAATTGTTTATTCATATTAATTGTTAAGCTTAAATTATTGTGTCAAACTAAATTATTTGGTAAGACATCCTATTCTGAAGTTGGGTATCCCTTATGGGATATTCGATTGATAATATATCGACACTAAGTTGGGTGCATTTGAGCACTGGTAGGATGAGATGCATACTCTTAAGATGTTGAATGGGCTGATCCCCTATCTCATATCTGAACATAGTTTTTAGGTCTGTGTGACTGACAGAAATAAAATCCATAGTGAAATAGTGACAACTATCAGACAGAATTTGAATTATTGTATTTCTTCAAATCATATATTGTTATAAATACAGAACTTGCTGAGCATGTCATAGCTCACCCTTGCGAATTATTCCCTTTGCAGTTTTAGATGGTAACCCTGAAACATCTTGAGTAAGGGAAGCATCCTTGCTTAGATTAGATTATATTTCTTATCTATTTGAATATCTTGTAATAAGAAACTTATTATGAGAATCATGTAATCAAATCTTAATATTATGATATACATAACACCTTATATTTCTGCAACCGTGTTATCTTATATGTATAGATGTAAACTTAGACTTCTTCGAATCTAGTTGAGATCCTTGGAAACTATTTATCTGAGTGAGGGTGTTAATAAAATGGATTGTTCATGTTGTTATTAATACTCTAGATTTCGGATAGATAGTTATTATCAATACGATAATATAAATTCGTATGGCATAAACTATACATCTAGGTGAGGGTATTGGTAATATGGACTGTTTATGTTATTACTGGTACTCTGAATTTCTGATAGATAGACTCTAGTCACAGATACAGTTCATATATTCATGTGAGGGTATCCAAACACAGTAATAGTTCTCTTGAGAATTACCATCTGTTATGGGATACTGTGAATCTTGAATCTATGGGAATTATATCTGATAGTCCCTCTGTTTAATGTAATATTTTAATCAGATACCATGGGTGTGTAGATTTAAATGCATTATATTGATTCGCTGTAAACACCATATCAGATACCATAGGAGTATAGATATGGGGGTGTTACAAAGATGATGACGAGGATATTGCAATATTGGTAAGAAGACTCAAAAGGTTCATGCATAAAGGTAGAAGAAACAGACCTAAGAAATTCAACAACAACAACAGCCAGGAGTAGATCAATGACCTATGTTACAACTGCAAGAAGCCTGGCCATTTTATTGTAAACTGCAACAAACCTCTTAGAAAAGAACTCAAGAGAAGAACAAATACAAAGAAGGAGTTTAGAGGCAACAAAAGGCTCCAAAAGAAAGATAAAGGTCTTGTAGCCGGAGGATCATGGAGTGACTCAAACAATGACACAACTCCTGAGTCTAGAGATGATGAAGATCCTCAAGTAGCAAATCTATGTCTAATGGCCAAAAATGCAAAGTACAAGAAAAACGTTGACCATCATGAAGTAAGTATCGATGAGGTATTCGACTTTAACTCTCCTGATGTAGATAGTGATGATTTAAGAACTGCACTACATAGCATAACAACTGATCTGCATCAATACATGAAATGGTTCAGAGTTCTGTCTAAAGAGTACTCTCTTCTTCAAAAAGAGAAAGAAAAAGTTCAAGAAGAACTGGAAACAACTCTTCTAAGTGCTAACTCTCTCTAAATTGTAGGCTGAGAATAAACACTTCAGATATACCAATGAACTTAATGCACAAAAAGAGTCAAATCTAACCTCTAAGATTGAGGAACTAGAAAACACAATCTTAATGTGGAATAGATCCTCTTCATCCATGGACTCCCTGATCTCTAGTCAAAGAAATGCATATGACAGAACAAGTTTAGGTTTTGGGGAATCCACCTCAGAACCATATGTGGAAAAGTTAAAGGAAACTAACATAAGTAGTGTTTCAAACTTCAAAAAAAGCATTACATTTGTGAAATCCTCACAGAAGGAAGAACCAGTCCATCCCTGCTTTTCTGATCCAATCCATGTTTCAAGACATAATAGATCCCATGCTGGCCTAGGGTTCAGAAAAGAGAAGAGTAACTTAGTCACTACTCTTCAACCTCGAATGATCATAAAGTCGAGTAAAATTAACTCCGCGAACCAACCAGGTAGGAATAGTAGAGTTAAGTCTCACTTTTCACAAATCATGAATCACAAGGATACATGGAAGAAGAAGAATCAATATAAAGGAAAGACTACCAAGACTCCACATAAGTCCAAATTGGTCATAAGGCTACAGTATGCTACAATAATCCTTTGCATAGAAGACCCAAAGTCAAGCTAATTTTGGTCCCTAAGGGTACTAACAAGGTAGGACCCATGCAAGTCTGGGTACCAAAATGAGAGTTTAATCTTACCACACGAACAAAGCTCCACGATCACAACTTGGTATTTGGACATGCTCAAGGAACATGACCGGGAACAAAGCCCTCATATCAAACTTTATAGAGAAGGAGGGTCCAACAGTCATCTTTGGAGACAATGGCTCTGGCAAGACAAGAGGATATGGCTCAACTTGGAATGGTATAGTGTCCTTCAACAAAGTAGCCTATGTGGAAGGGCTAAAGCACAATCTTCTGAGCGTAAGCCAACTCTGCGACAAAGGTCATCACGTCACCTTCCTCAACAATCAGTGTCAAGTCAGAGATCTGAAGATTTCCTCTATAAAGCTGACCGAAAAAAGAGAAGGGAACATCTACACTGTTAATCTTGCTCAACTAAGCTCTAGTGAGACAATATGCTTTCTTTCTAAAGCCTCTGAAGAAATAAGCTAGATATGGCATAGAAGATTGTCTCATCTCAATTTCAAAAGATATGTCAAAACTGGCCTCCAAAGATCTAGTAATAGGTTTACCCAAGCTCAGCTTCGCCAAAGAAAGGAGCTCATTCAAAGGCAAAATGATCAACTCAATTGATAAGCCCTTACATTTACTCCACATGGATCTTTTTGGGCCAATTCCAACAACAAGACTTAGAGGGAAGAGATACTCATTGGTCGTAGTGGATGACTACACCAGATTTACATGAGTGTTCTTTCTAAACTCTAAAGATGAATCAAGCTCTCAACTCATCAAAATGTTCAAGCTGGTGATGAACGAAAAAAGGGAGAAAATTAAGGCTATGAGGAGTGATCATGGTAGAGAATTCGACTTCTCTGAGATGGATCAGTTTTGCACAGACAATGACATTAGTCACTACTTCTCAGTTCCACAAACACCACAACAAAATGGAGTAACTGAAAGAAAGAACATAATGCTGATTGAAGTTGGAAGAACTCTCACTAGCGGCTAACTCGTGTCTCGCTGAATACTTCGGGCAAAAGTCATTAACATCAATGAGCTACACTTCAAAGCAGTCTCTTGTTCACTCTACGTTAAAGAAGACTCCCTATGAGTTGTGGAGAGGAAGAAAGCTAAATGTTAGCTACTTCCATGTGTTTGGCTGTGCATGCTATATTCTCAATAATGGAAAATAATATCTGACTAAGTTTCAACCCAAGTCAAACGAAGGAATCTTTCTCGGATATGCCATAAACAGTAAGGCATATAGAGTGTTCAACAAGAAAATGCTAAGTGTTTAAGTCTCGATTCATGTCATCTTCGACCAAATAGACTTAAACAAATATGTGCCTCAAGATACTAGGATCGACAACTCAGACACTACGAATGAGGTGGTCGAGCTCAACACCACGATCGTAGCCCCAGAAGATGAAATCGTCGAGCCTGAAGAAGAGGTAGTAGAGAGAGCTACACCAGACGACAAACCTCTATATCAAGAGACAGAGGTTGATCTTGAAGAATTTAGATAAGAAGGCACCATAACAGATGTTCCAACAGGGAAAAGATGGGTAAAAGATCACTCTCAAGATCTGATCATTGGAGACCCTAATGCAGGAGTCAAGACATGATCTGCCACCCAGAATGAGTGTTTCTATTTAAGTTTTCTATCTCAAATAGAACCCAAGAAGATAGAAGATGCTATGAAAGATTCGAGTTGGATAGAAGCCATGCAAGAGGAACTGAATCAGTTTAAAAGAAGCAAAGTTTGGAGATTAGTCCCAAGACTAAGAAGTCACCCAGTTATTGGCACCAAATGGGTCTTCAGAAATAAAATAGATGATGATGGGGTAATCACAAGGAACAAGGCAAGTCTAGTGGCCAAAGGTTATTCTCAAGAAGAAGTCATCGACTACGATGAAACCTTCGCACCTGTTGCAAGACTAGATGCAATAAGGATATTCCTTGCCTTTGCTGCCCACATGAAGTTCAAAGTCTTCCAGATGGATGTCAAGAGTGCATTTCTGAATGATGAAATTCAAGAAGAAGTATATGTGGAGCAACCTCTAGGTTTCATCAATCCAACTCTATCTAATTATGTCTATAGATTAGACAAAGCCTTATATGGACTTAAACAAACACCTAGATCATGGTATGAAACACTAACTAACTTTCTTATTGAAAATGGTTTTACTAGAGGTAGAGTAGATACCACATTATTTCTTAGGAAGCCAAAAAATAAAGTCTTATTAGTTCAGATATATGTAGATGACATTATCTTTGGTTCTACTGATGAAAATCTTTGCAAGAGATTTGCTAAGCTTATGTAGAGCAAGTTCGAAATGAATATGATGGGTGAGCTAAATTTTTCCTTGGATTACAAGTGAAGCAGACTGATAAAGGTATCTTCATTAACCAAGACAAATACATTAAAGACTAACTTAAAAAGTATGACATGGAATCAGCCTCTCCCATGAAAACACCAATTTCTCCAGCAACTATGCTTGACAAAGATGAGAAAGGTAAAAGTATTGACACTACTCAATACGGAGGTATGATAGGCTCTTTTCTATATTTAACTTCCAGTAGACCAGATATAATGTTTACAACATGCATATGTGCTAGATTTCAAGCTAATCCTAAGGAATCACACTTAACTTCTATAAAGAGAATTTTCAAGTACCTCAAAGGCACACCTCATTTGGGACTTTGGTATCCCAAAGAGTCCTTCTTTGAACTAACAGGATATACAGATGCTGATTTTGCAGGCTGCAAGATCGATATAAAAAGTACCAGTGGCACTTGTCAGTTGCTAGGAAATAGACTTGTGTCCTGGTTTAGCAAGAAGTAAAACTCAGTATCTACCTCAACAACAGAAGATGAATACATTGTTGCTGGTAGCTGTTGTGCTCAAATCCTATGGTTGAAAAACCAGCTAGCACACTATGGGTTTTATTTTAAATCTATACATGTTCATTGTGATAACACAAGTACCATAGCAATAACACATAATCCTGTCATGCATTCTAGGAATAAGCATATAGAGATAAGATATCATTTTATTAGGGATCATGTCCCAAATGGAACTATATCTTTACAATATCCCTACTGAAAATTAACTTGTTGATGTCTTTACAAAACCTTTAGATGAATCCAGATTTAATAAATTGATAAGTGAGTTAGGTATGCTAAATCTATAACCATAAACTCTATGCTTTATTTTATGCTAACCATGCAGACAAAATGGCTATGCTAAAATCGTAGAGATGACTAAAGAGAAACCAAATTGTAGAATAGTCTCGATATGGCAGAGAAGCATCCTATGATGAGATCATTCCTATCAAATCCAAGCAACCCTTCTGATAAGCGCCTCAGGGATAAACCTGAAACTTAGACTAGTCTAAGAGGTTGGCCCTTCCTGAGTTACCTTAACCCAAAAGGAATGCTAAGTCTGAGTTCAGAACAAGGACCAAGAAAGACAATGATCGTATAGTAGGATCAGCAGTGAACTCTACAATTATAAAGTAGCCTCGACGATCGTAGTCTTCTCAAAGGATACACTAGCTTAGGGGGAGCTAAGGCTAAATCAATATTTTCCATATTACTTAAAATCTTGGAGTCCCACAGAACTCGACACGTGCCCCACTATTCAAATCGTGAGGAGGGAAGTTACAAATACTGTTTGAAAATTCACCTCAGAATTTCAAAACCTCATTTCTCTCTCTCTAAAGAAACCCTAGCTTTCAGAATGATCAACCAACTTCTGTTCAAGAAAATAACATCAATCAATGGCTACTTCCAATGTTATATCTGGCTACCAACTCTGCTTCGACGAGTTCAAGTCAGCTGATCCACAATTCCACAAGATTCTGACTCTTCTAAAGAAAATTGGTCTTGAAGAAGGTCTGAGCACCAGCACAAGGATCTACCCAAAGCTGGTGAAAGAGTTCTATAACAATGGAGTCTTTGGAGATAACATTATTACTACAAGAGTCAAGAGGGAGCAGATTAGACTCAAAGTTGAAGATATAAACCTAGCCCTAGGTTTTAAATCAAAGGGACTCTCATCTATGAGTTTCATCGACTTCCATGAAGGTCCGAAGAAGATGCACCGCATGAAGTCTCAGAATGTCAAGGGGTATAAGAAGAAAGAGTTTCCACAGAAAATATGAATTTCTTGATGACATTGTTGGAAAGTACATATGCCGTAAAAGCTCTGGCCACAACTCTGTGAATGAAGTCCAACTAAAGCTCATGACAAAAATTTGTTTCATAACTCAAATCAACTATGGGGCTCTGCTCATAGATTTGATCGGGAAGTGGATGCTTTGCTCAAAGAAAACAAAAAGCTCTGGAAACATGCTCTATGGAAGGTAGATAAGCATAATCCTACAATCTGCTTTAGGTGACAAAATTAGGGACAAGGAAGGGGAACCCATCAACCCCAATAGAAGAATGACCCATTAGCTATTTCAAAACTGGAAAAGAAATGCTGCAGAAAACGTAAGGACATCTGGGGGAGCAAAGATATCTGGGCTACCAAAAAACATGTTAGTTGTAAAAGAAGTCGAAGAAGAAGGAGGAGTCAATCAAAAGGAACCCATTGCTTTGACCAGAAAAAATAAAGGTAAGAGGAAAGTAAATGTTCAAGCAACAGAAGAGCCTCAAGGCTCAACCACTAATGTGCCTCAAGAAAGTTCGAGCACTAAAATTCTGGAGGAAATGAAGGAGAAGAAGCATCAGTCTGAAGAGGAAGAAGACAGAGCCACCATCTCTCAGTTACTTAAGAAGAGAAAATGCAGCCACAAAATAAAGAAGTCTTCACTCACCTCGATCGAAGAGCCATTACCGATCGTAGAGTCCAGACTTACAATCACTCCAGAGGTGGATGATGTAGCAGTATCTCAGCTCGAACCAACAGACAGAGATGAAGCTAAAGAAATCACTGAGGCTGTGGCTAAGCCCAGAAGAACAAAGAGAAAGCTTGTCAAGAAATATGTTCTTGATAATGGGAAAGCCTTGAAGGAAGAACAAATGAATGATCAGAAAGGAGCTTCTTGAAGCACCTGTACTAATAAGTGCTCCAGCTGAGGGGGAGCTGCCTGAAGAACAAATGAATGATCAGATTGAAGGTGAGCCTCTCGAAATCCCTGTGCTAGAAAGTGCTACAGCTGAGGGGGAGATGCAAGAAGATGTGGAAATGGAAGGTGTGGAAGCTATGGAAGTAGAAAGGGCTGAAGAACAAGTAAGAAATGAAGAGATGTTTAAAGTAATGGAAATTTCCAATGAAGAAAATGAAGACAAAGTAGAAGAAGAGATTGATGAAGTTGAGATAATAGCAGTAGGCTGGGATGGATACAGGAGAGCCAACTATAATCAGCTGTTCTCCTACTTACCAATGATGCCCTATCACAGAGCCCAAATTCTCAACTCCTAGGATCACATGTTCTAGATCTTCAAAGCTTATCCAACAATTTCAGTTCTAGCTCATGGATTTTCAAGCAACCTCACGTTTGCTCAGAAGTTGATTACTAACCATCCTTCTTTAGAAAATGGGCGTGAGGTAAAATTAATTCCCATCTCTTTCAGAGTTAATCACTATCTTCCATCAAACTTCAACTAATTCTATGAATTTCTAAGATGGTTGGAAGTGATTCTTCATCCACTAAACCAATTTCCAGCTATAGAATCCCATCCTTCTGTAACTGATGAACCAAATTTGCCTAACTTCATATTAATACAGTCTTTAACCATTTCTCACTCTATGAATATCGATCCTATTCAAATCGTAGAGTTAACTACTCCACCAGCTTCAACATCCTCTCCTCCCACAACTCAAACCTCAATACCCACACCTCCTTCGAACATTCCTTCCTCCTCAACCAACAATTATTTTGATCTTGCTCTTGCTCTCTCAAACCTACAAAACCAAACTACAAGAGCCTCTCCTCCAGGCACCCAGTAAATACTTGAGCTTCTCTCAGATCTTCCCACCAAATCTGAGTTGTCTAATTCATCATAGATAGTAACTACAGATATTCAAGAAGATCTTGAAACTCACTCTCTGCTTGTTAATACAGGGCTAAACCACTTGATTGATACAACCAACACTCTTGCTAGTAATCTGAGTTCTGAGCTCACAAATAAGCTTAGGGAGATCAACAAGGAAATGATCCACATCATAAATGATAGGGATCAAATTAACTTTTAATCTACTTGGAAGCACAAGGAAGATGTTATCCTTTTGCAGAAGTCTCAGGAAACTCAAAAAAAACTTGTTATGGAAAGTCTTTCAAGCCTACGATCTTCCATTCGAGAATTCAAAGATTACTCTATGAGTCAGATACAATAAACAGACTCTGTCTTGGCCATTCTACAAAAGTACAACTCTCAAATTGACTCTCTGGTTAAAGAAAATCGTGGAGACATTACTCAATCCAGGAATCAGCTCCACGAACTTGTCCAAGGCATGAATTGTCTGTCAGAAGACATTCGAACCCTTGATGCTGACATAAAGGGGGATAATAAAGGGGAAGGAGAGAAAAGAAAAGGAAGAGGAAAACAAATTGCTCAATCTTCAAGGAGTCCTCCCACAAGATAGCCTCGTTATCAGACTCCATGACCTAAACAACAGCAACATCAACCTATTCTCATGGCACAACCGCTAAGGAATCGAGGGCCATCTCCTAGCTCACAAGGGGTAACCACTACTGGCTTAAACATGCCGACTGGAGACCCTGCCTTTATGAACAGACATGATCATGGAGAATGGCTAAGTCAAAGTGAGATGGAAGATATTACATGGAGAGATGAAGACAGCAGAAGAAGGAGAGTTATAGAGCATGCCAATCCTACAAGAAGCAAAAGCCAGAAGAAATAGAGATAAGTTGAAATTTATTTTTTATTGATGTAACTATGCTTTATTCTAATATCTGTCTTTACAAACATCAATAAATTCATGCTTATTCTTTAGAGATTTTATCTGCTCACTGAAACACTAAGTCATATTTACTTTCTAGCATCCTGCATTTAGAAATTGATGATTATGATACAAATATCCTTGGTTATGTCAACATCAAATAGGGGGATATTGCAGGGAATTGCATATTCAAATTTGATGTTGAAAGTAAATAAACATACTTATGTGTAAATTCCTTCAAAGAACATATGTACAAAGACTTAGGTGATAGATCAAAATTATTAGGTTGATCTGTGCTTAATGTTTATCATTCTGTAAAAGAATGTATAAAAGAAAAGATCAAAACTGTTAGGTTGATTTATGTTTTAAGATGTAATAGATAGGCATCAACAAAATCGTAGTATGTCAAGCCAACAGAGAGTTTGCAGAAGCCAAGGCATAATCGTAGAGTATCGAAGAAGCGTATTGAAGAAGCTAAGGAAAAAGAACTGCATGCCTACTGGAAAAGTTTTTTCAGGTGTTAGGTGAGATAGCAGTCTGTCGTGTTAGTGAGTCAGGCGACTGAACATTAAACTTCCAAGAAGTCACCATCAGTGCTCAGAAATGTCTGATGCATTTAATGTTTCAACGGATACCTTCAAACGAACATATTTCAAAGGCTCCTTTATATACAAATCATCAGACACAGATGCAAAAGAAAGCAAGTACAAAACAAAAAGTTGAAGAACACTTAACGCCAAACTCTACGATCTAGAAAGAAAGCTTGCTCAACTACTCAGTTCTTTCGAACATATTCTTAATGACAACTAAGTAGCACAACCCAAGAACTCAACTCTTATAAAGTGAAGTAAGAAGTTCCAAGTCTGCTAAACTTGAAGAGTTCTAAGTGAACTAAGAAGTTCCAAGATTGTTGGTCTTGAAGGAATCTAAGTGATCTGAACATTATAAATTCATCCTTAGTGGATTTCTTACTCGAGGAGTAGAAGAGTAGACTAAGAGCCTTGAGTGCTCTAAACCACTTAAAAACACCGTGTCTTTTATATTCTTACTATAACTGCTATATTTGTTATAACTGTTTATCACCTATTAACTTGGTTTATCTTAAAGGGGAATAAACAAATCTTATATTCCGTTGTGGTTAAATCATTAATAAATCTGACAAGTATTTTGAAAAAGAAAATTTAAAATATCTATTCAACCCCCCTTCTAGATAACTATTGTGCCTCTGGGAAATAACACATGCTACTTTCAATCTCCCACTTGCACTAAAGTTAATCGCCATGGTATCTCATACCCTTCTTCTCTAAGTGACGATTATCCGACTGTTTGATAAGCTTCAGGAAATGGATATGTAATGTTGTTCTTGAGAGTCCACTATCTTTATAGTGATTTCCCATCTTTCAATGATTCCTATAATCAAATAAAAGTGCCACAACACATGTTTAGATCCAAGATGAGAGTTAGGAACTATTCCTAGTTTTGTTATGAATTTTTCATCCAAACAATCAACTTTCAGCTTCATTTATAGCTATATACTTTGTCTTTATCTCTAAACCAGTAACTCTTTACTATTTGAAACCTTTCCAATTCACTGCACCACCATTCAAGGTAACACCTTACCCTAAAATGGATTTGTTGTTGTCTTGGCCTGTCTGAAAAACTTGAGTCTGTTAAGCACTCTAGTTTTAATTCAAACCCACCATGAATATGACCATATCCTTAGTGTTGGTTAAGTACTTTCAGATGTTTTTCATTGTCTTACAGTGATCTTCTCCAGAATATGACTGATCAATATTAGGTCTCGTACATTTCATTGCATACATGATAGTTACTCATGCGATCTCTCTTTTAGGAGTCTATGGGGACTATTAAGAGAGATACACTCCAGGGCTCATCAACATGAGACATCTCTTGGATTTTGCCATGCTAAACTAATTTAGCATCAAATGAATATACGTTTCTTGGGTTAAGCTGAGCATCCTATTAAATCTATCTATATATATTTGTATCCCCAATTACGATACTCTTCCCAAATCATTTATGGAGGAATGTTTAGACAACTTTATCTTTACTGATTGTAGCATTAGTATGTCATTCCTTATCCGTAATATATCAACATATAATATTAGGAATGTCACAACGCTCCCACTGACCCTTTTGTACACACTAGGTTCATTCTTGTTTTTGATAAAATTAAACTCTTTTGATTATCTCATCAAAACGAAAGTTCCATTTTTGAGAAGCTTGCTTCAATCCATTTCTCCGAGTGTCTGCAACTCTTACCTCATTGTATGTGACTGGGTCATCATCTTTATGATGCATACCTCATCATCATCATCTATGATGAATCCAAACATCCCAGGTATCTTCGGTACTATTCTAGATTTATAATTCGGTTATAGTACTGTAGGTTATCTACAGGTTCCTCTTATTTGACTTATAGTGGTTTGTGGTTCTTGAAGTCTTCAAGATCTATTATCCTCCAACTAGCCCCTTCAATGATAAACACCTTTATTTTAGAAGGTAGCGTGTTTCACAATAAACACCTTTTGCTAAGTAGGATTATAAAACATATACCCTAAACTTACTTTAGGATGTCCCACAAATATGTACTTGTCAAATTGTGTCCCAAGCTTATCCTTTGAAACCTTTCCACATAAGCTGGACAACCCCTTATCTTAACATACTTAAGATTAGGAATCCTCCTTATCCATAACTTTTATGGAGTCTTGGGTCAGATTTTGAGGTTACCTTTTTCATAGATATGCAACCATTTCTAGGGCATAACCCTAGAAGGATATTGGAATGTCGGTAAAATCATTATGGACCGCACCATGTCCAACAAGGTACAATTTTTCCTTTCAAATAAATCAATCAATTATTGTGTATCAGGAGGCATCCATTATGAGAAAACCATTTGAGATGATCTAGAAACTTATTGTACAAGTATTTATTCCTTGAGCTGATTAAAGAATTCTCATACGTTTCAATTAGTTTCACTTCTGAATTCTTTGAACCTTTTAAATAATTCACACTTGTATTTTAACAAATACACACATTTAACTCTTTGAATGATCATCTTCTTTTCTTATACTAATTTGTTTAATATGCACAATAATTTTCATGTAAGTTAAGTACACAAAATCCATTAAGTAATATTCCAGTTCTATACAAAACATTATTATTATAAATAGAACAACAATTGTTCTTAAATATAATACCAACAAATTTTATTGTCCAACAACAAAATGGAAATAATGTTTCTAACGCGAACTGGAATACAATAACAAGTTATTGACCTAATAGACTTGCCCGTAAGCAGTACTAAAAAATAAGTTCCTATGACTAATGTAGCAACCTTTGCTTCATTTCCCAGACATAGGACTACTTATCTTTGATTAACTTTCTACTTCTGCGATCCTTTCATAAATCTATATTTATGATAACCAAAGCCGGTATCCAATACCCAAGTAGAAACTTAACTTATAAAAAGATTAATTTCAATTATGAATAAAACTGTATTTTTAACCGAAGCTTCACTAAGCTTCTTCTGGTTAGCCTCTGGAAGATGCTTCTCGCAGTTTCTTTTCCAGTGTCCAGGCTTATTGCAGTGGAAGCAAACTCCATTGCTATCGGTATCAGTTTGGTTCTTATTATCCTTTTTTTTGCCTTTTTATTTACCTTCTTAGAATTGTTCTTCTTTTCAGAAGATCCTTTGGCCCCTACCAGTAAGACTTGGTCTTTTTTGGTTCGAAAGTGACTCTCAATATTTTTCAACATGTTAAGCAAATTAGAGAAGTTGATATCTAGCTTGTTCATATGAAAAATTCACAACAATTGTGAAAGGAGTCCGGGAGTGAGTGCAAGATCAAATATTGGCTCAACTCTCCATCCATGACAAAACTTATTGTCTTAATTGATCAATCAAATTGATTATGTTAAGGACTTTTATGCATATTTATAGTGTCATCGGTCATTCTAGATCTAAGAGCTCCTTAGATATCTCGATATCTATGGGTCTACTTTCCTCACCATCAACTACTTGATGTGCAGGAATATAGTAGGAGCATCCATAGTTTTATGCTGACGCTGAAGCTCGTTACTCATGGATGCGAGCATGATGTATTGAGCCAACTGTGCATCATCTTGCCACTTTCTAAAAGTTTCAATCTCTTCCTCAGAGGCATTGTCTGCGACCATTTTAGGGATAGACGTATTAAGGACATAAGATAGCTTTTCAGCCATGAGAACTATTCTCAAATTTCTTAACCAATTCGTTTAATTTGGTCTGGTTAAATAACATCTAATATGCTCTGCAGTGATAATAATTTAGACATAGTAAAATTTTGTAAATGAAATTGTAATTAACAACATTTTAGCATACATTATTTATTAATTACCAAAATAATTTATGCCTTATTTTAAATTGGTAGCTCCCACTATTTTTTTCAAACTGTATTACCCTCAATATATATAGTTCGACAATATCTAATTAAAGATATGCTAGTGAGAAAAAGGATCCCATTTCAAATGTATATAGCCTTGTGTGTACACAACAAACCATATATAAATAAATAGGTAGACAACTCTTATCAATTACATCAACTGTAGCACCCCCAAATAGGTATGCTAATTCTATAACTATTGCGGAAGATATAAACATAAATTATTTATACATTAAACATACACGTTATTTCCCCAAGTTCGAGTAACCTTAGGTTATTACACAATTCAAAACTTGTCTAACATATAATAATATTATCATACTATACTATTACAATTAAGTCAAGAGATATAAAAATCAAGCTAAACTTGGGTTTATCCATTCCCGATATCAAGCGTTCTTTATAATCTGTAATGTTAATCATGATATAGCAAGGGTGAGCAATAAGTTTTCCCAGCAAGTTTATGTTCGATAAATTAAGGATATATCATGATTGAAAGAATTTTTAATAAAAGATGGCTACAATTCTTCAATATAATTGAGAACTAGCATAAACAAACTTTCATATTTGAAACGAACATTTAAAATGAACATAGCGATTATATCTGAACCGAATGGTAATGAAGGTGATCAGCCTTTTATACCTGATGAATACATGCGTTATGTACAGAGTGGGAATACAATAATTCATAGACATGGAAATCAGTAATGATTAACCACAAGTATATTTGAAAGAAACAACTCGAGGTCGAGTTAAGAAAAACTTACTGCATTTATTGATTATCATAAAGCAATTTAATAAGCTTAGATGCGAAGACCTAATATTAATAATATTTATTTCTAAGTTAGAATAATATCATCACAATATTTAAATAACCTAAACACATTAACACATAACCCTATCCATCTATACATCACATAAAACCTAATTTCAAGTTAAACTATTTCAGTTCGAATTGAATTCGACACAATAATCATTTTCTTAAGCGATACCATCTATTCCTATTATCCTCAATACTCCATTCACACGTCACCATCCCAGATTCATCAAACTTACCACACTTACGAAGTTCTAGAACTTGCCACAATCATATGAGTTTAAGAACTTGTCCTAGTCGGACCTTTTTAACGTCCATTCATTTGAGGGTTCATAAACATTTCATATAATCATGAGTCATTTGAACGTACCATAAGTATAAGTTTTAAGAACTAATACTTAACCTGATATTCTCTACTTAGAACCTATCTATCTGTTATACACCTGAGAAAGGAATAACCCTCCCAACATGCATATAGCAAATAGCGCGACAAAAACATTTCAATGATTTACGGTGCCAGAAACTAAGTGGTTTTTACACCAAGTACAATTCAACTCCCATACGAAGAATCATACAACTTAGCTACCGACATGAGTCCTCAATTGAAATCCCCACCTAATCTTAACTCCCTTCTCAATTCGAATTTCATTTAATCCGTATCCATAATCATTTCCTGAATCTGTACCAATTCATAGTACAACTGACACACAACAATCCTGCTGTAAACTTGTCAATCATTGTTTGATCCATATCAGATCACGGGGTGATCTCATCGTATATAAATTATGATTCATTTCTATGTCTTGATCATTTTGTTTTACGATCTTCTATCCATATTCTTTTAGTCTTTTAGACTTCATCTATTCATCCCTACTATTCACTTTTATTATCGAGTTAGGAACTCAGATCTTTTATAACCGCCAAGATTCATCTTTGAATCTTCTGCACACACTAACTCTATATGAGTTAGTACTTATCCTAATCACTGCGGTTATTAATCTCAGGTATTCCTACCAATGGTTCATAACCTACAGCTCTGATACCAACTGTAGCACCCCCAAATCCGGGTCACAAATCACCACGGATCTTGGTATGCTAATTCTGTAACTTTTGCGGAAGATATAAACATAAATGTTTTATACATTAAGTATACACGTTATTTCCCCAAGGTCGAGTAACCTTAATTTATTACACAATTCAAAACCTGTCTAACATATAAAAATATTATCATACTATACTATTATAATTAAGCTGCACATAAAAATCCCAAGCTGAACTTAGGTTTATCCATTTCTGTATCCGACGTTCTTCATAATCTGCAATGTTAATCATGATATAGCAAGGGTGAGCAATAAGTTTTTCTAGCAAGTTTATGTTCGATAAATTAAAGATATATCATGATTGAAAGAATTTTAATAAAAGATGGCTACAATTCTTCAATATAATTGAGAACTAGCATAAACAAACTTTCATAGTTGAACGAACATTTAAAATGAACATAGCGATTATATACGAACCGAATGGTAATGAAGGTGATTAGCCTTTTATACCTGATGAATACATGCGTTATGCACGATAGTGGGAATACAATAATTCATAGACATGGAAATCGGTAATGATTAACCACAGGTATATTTGAATGAAACAACTCGAGGTCGAGTTAAGAAAAACTTGACTGTACTATTGATTATCACAAAGCAATTTAATAAGCTTCGTCTGAAGACCTAATATTAATAATATTTATTTCTAAGTTAGAATAATATCATCACAATATTTAAATAACCTAAACACATTAACACATAACCTATCTATTCATACATCACATAAAACCTAATTTCAAGTTAAACTATTTCAGTTCGAATTGAATTCGGCACAATAATCATTTTCTTAAACAGTCTATCTATTCCTATTATCCTCAATACTCCATTCACACGTCACCATCCCCAGTTCATCAAACTTACCACACTTACGAGTTCTAGAACTTGCCACAATCATATGAGTTTAAGAACTTGTCCTAGTCAGACCTTTTGCGTCCATTCGTTGAGGGGTTCATAAACATTTCATATAATCACGAGTCACGAACGTACCATAAGTATGAGTTTTAAGAACTAATACTTAACCTGATATTCTCTACTTAGAACCTATCTATCTGTTATACACCTGAGAAAGGAATCACCCTCCCAACATGCATATAGCAAATAGCGCGACAAAAACATTTCAATGATTTACGGTGCCAGAAACTAAGTGGTTTTTACACCAAGTACAATTCAACTCCCATACGAAGAATCATACAACTTAGCTACCGACATGAGTCCTCAATTGAAATCCCCACCTAATCTTAACTCCCTTCTCAATTCGAATTTCATTTAATCCGTATCCATAATCATTTCCTGAATCTGTACCAATTCATAGTACAACTGACACACAACAATCCTGCTGTAAACTTGTCAATCATTGTTTGATCCATATCAGATCACGGGGTGATCTCATCGTATATAAATTATGATTCATTTCTATGTCTTGATCGTTTTGTTTTACGATCTCTATCCATATTCTTTTAGTCTTTTTAGACTCTATCTATTCATCCCTACTATTCACTTTAATTATCGAGTTAGGAACTCGTATCTTTTATATTCCGCCAAGATTCATCTTTGAATCTTCTATCACACACTAACTCTATATGAGTTAGTACTTATCTAATCACTGCGGTTATTAATCTCAGGTATTCCTACCAATGGTTCATAACCTACAGCTCTGATACCAACTGTAGCACCCCCAAATCCGGGTCACAAATCACCACGGATCTTGGTATGCTAATTCTATAACTATTGCGGAAGATATAAACATAAATTATTTATACATTAAACATACACGTTATTTCCCCAAGTTCGAGTAACCTTAGGTTATTACACAATTCAAAACTTGTCTAACATATAATAATATTATCATACTATACTATTACAATTAAGCTGCACATAAAAATCCCAAGCTAAACTTGGGTTTATCCATTCCTGTATCCGACGTTCTTTATAATCTGTAATGTTAATCATGATATAGCAAGGGTGAGCAATAAGTTTTCCCAGCAAGTTTATGTTCGATAAATTAAGGATATATCATGATTGAAAGAATTTTTAATAAAAGATGGCTACAATTCTTCAATATAATTGAGAACTAGCATAAACAAACTTTCATAGCTGAACGAACATTTAAAATGAACATAGCGATTATATCTGAACCGAATGGTAATGAAGGTGATCAGCCTTTTATACCTGATGAATACATGCGTTATGTACAGAGTGGGAATACAATAATTCATAGACATGGAAATCAGTAATGATTAACCACAAGTATATTTGAAAGAAACAACTCGAGGTCGAGTTAAGAAAAACTTGCCTGTACTATTGATTATCGCAAAGCAATTTAATAAGCTTCGTCTGAAGACCTAATATTAATAATATTTATTTCTAAGTTAGAATAATATCATCACAATATTTAAATAACCTAAACACATTAACACATAACCCTATCCATCTATACATCACATAAAACCTAATTTCAAGTTAAACTATTTCAGTTCGAATTGAATTCGACACAATAATCATTTTCTTAAACAGTCTATCTATTCCTATTATCCTCAATACTCCATTCACACGTCACCATCCCCAGTTCATCAAACTTACCACACTTACGAGTTCTAGAACTTGCCACAATCATATGAGTTTAAGAACTTGTCCTAGTCAGACCTTTTGCGTCCATTCGCTGAGGGGTTCATAAACATTTCATATAATCATGAGTCACGAACGTACCATAAGTATAAGTTTTAAGAACTAATACTTAACCTGATATTCTCTACTTAGAACCTATCTATCTGTTATACACCTGAGAAAGGAATAACCCTCCCAACATGCATATAGCAAATAGCGCGACAAAAACATTTCAATGATTTACGGTGCCAGAAACTAAGTGGTTTTTACACCAAGTACAATTCAACTCCCATACGAAGAATCATACAACTTAGCTACCGACATGAGTCCTCAATTGAAATCCCCACCTAATCTTAACTCCCTTCTCAATTCGAATTTCATTTAATCCGTATCCATAATCATTTCCTGAATCTGTACCAATTCATAGTCTGGTGACGACACAACAATCCTGCTGTAAACTTGTCAATCATTGTTTGATCCATATCAGATCACGGGGTGATCTCATCGTATATAAATTATGATTCATTTCTATGTCTTGATCATTTTGTTTTACGATCTTCTATCCATATTCTTTTAGTCTTTTAGACTCTATCTATTCATCCCTACTATTCACTTTTATTATCAGAGTTAGGAACTCTGTATCTTTTATAACCCGCCAAGATTCATCTTTGAATCTTACCGACACACTAACTCTATATGAGTTAGTACTTATCCTAATCACTGCGGTTATTAATCTCAGGTATTCCTACCAATGGTTCATAACCTACAGCTCTGATACCAACTGTAGCACCCCCAAATCCGGGTCACAAATCACCACGGATCTTGGTATGCTAATTCTGTAACTTTTGCGGAAGATATAAACATAAATGTTTTATACATTAAGTATACACGTTATTTCCCCAAGGTCGAGTAACCTTAATTTATTACACAATTCAAAACACATCTAACATATAAAATATTATCATACTATACTATTATAATTAAGTCAGCATTATAAAAATCCCAAGTGAACTTAGGTTTATCCATTTACAGATCCGACGTTCTTCATAATACGCAATGTTAATCATGATATATAGCAAGGGTGAGCAATAAGTTTTTCTAGCAAGTTTATGTTCGATAAATTAAAGATATATCATGATTGAAAGAATTTTTAATAAAAGATGGCTACAATTCTTCAATATAATTGAGAACTAGCATAAACAAACTTTCATAGCTGAACGAACATTTAAAATGAACATAGCGATTATATCTGAACCGAATGGTAATGAAGGTGATTAGCCTTTTATACCTGATGAATACATGCGTTATGCACAGAGTGGGAATACAATAATTCATAGACATGGAAATCAGTAATGATTAACCACAGGTATATTTGAATGAAACAACTCGAGGTCGAGTTAAGAAAAACTTGCCTGTACTATTGATTATCACAAAGCAATTTAATAAGCTTCGTCTGAAGACCTAATATTAATAATATTTATTTCTAAGTTAGAATAATATCATCACAATATTTAAATAACCTAAACACATTAACACATAACCCTATCTATCTATACATCACATAAAACCTAATTTCAAGTTAAACTATTTCAGTTCGAATTGAATTCGGCACAATAATCATTTTCTTAAACAGTCTATCTATTCCTATTATCCTCAATACTCCATTCACACGTCACCATCCCCAGTTCATCAAACTTACCACACTTACGAGTTCTAGAACTTGCCACAATCATATGAGTTTAAGAACTTGTCCTAGTCAGACCTTTTGCGTCCATTCGTTGAGGGGTTCATAAACATTTCATATAATCACGAGTCACGAACGTACCATAAGTATGAGTTTTAAGAACTAATACTTAACCTGATATTCTCTACTTAGAACCTATCTATCTGTTATACACGAGAAAGGAATCACCTCCCAACATCATATATAGCAAATAAGCGCGACAAAAACATTTCAATGATTTACGGTGCCAGAAACTAAGTGGTTTTTACACCAAGTACAATTCAACCCATAACGAAGAATCATACAACTTAGCTACCCGACATGAGTCCTCAATTGAAATCCCCACCTAATCTTAACTCCCTTCTCAATTCGAATTTCATTTAATCCGTATCCATAATCATTTCCTGAATCTGTACCAATTCATAGTACAACTGACACACAACAATCCTGCTGTAAACTTGTCAATCATTGTTTGATCCATATCAGATCACGGGGTGATCTCATCGTATATAAATTATGATTCATTTCTATGTCTTGATCGTTTTGTTTTACGATCTTCTATCCATATTCTTTTAGTCTTTTAGACTCTATCTATTCATCCCTACTATTCACTTTAATTATCAGAGTTAGGAACTCTGTATCTTTTATAACCCGCCAAGATTCATCTTTGAATCTTACCGACACACTAACTCTATATGAGTTAGTACTTATCCTAATCACTGCGGTTATTAATCTCAGGTATTCCTACCAATGGTTCATAACCTACAGCTCTGATACCAACTGTAGCACCCCCAAATCCGGGTCACAAATCACCACGGATCTTGGTATGCTAATTCTGTAACTTTTGCGGAAGATATAAACATAAATGTTTTATACATTAAGTATACACGTTATTTCCCCAAGGTCGAGTAACCTTAATTTATTACACAATTCAAAACATATCTAACATATAAAATATTATCATACTATACTATTATAATTAAAGTCACGCACATAAAAATCCCAAAGTGAACTTAGGTTTATCCATTTACAGATATCAAAGCGTTCTTCATAATCTGCAATGTTAATCATGATATAGCAAGGGTGAGCAATAAGTTTTTCTAGCAAGTTTATGTTCGATAAATTAAAGATATATCATGATTGAAAGAATTTTTAATAAAAGATGGCTACAATTCTTCAATATAATTGAGAACTAGCATAAACAAACTTTCATAGCTGAACTAACATTTAAAATGAACATAGCGATTATATCCGAACCAAGAATGGTAATGAAGGTGATTAGCCTTTTATATACGATGAATACATGCGTTATATGCACAAGAGTGGGAATACAATAATTCATAGACATGGAAATCGGTAATGATTAACCACAGGTATATTTGAATGAAACAACTCGAGGTCGAGTTAAGAAAAACTTGACTGTACTATTGATTATCACAAAGCAATTTAATAAGCTTCGTCTGAAGACCTAATATTAATAATATTTATTTCTAAGTTAGAATAATATCATCACAATATTTAAATAACCTAAACACATTAACACATAACCCTATCTATCTATACATCACATAAAACCTAATTTCAAGTTAAACTATTTGGTTGAATTGAATTGACAAGACAATAATCATTTTCTTAAACAGTCTATCTATTCCTATTATCCTCAATACTCCATTCACACGTCACCATCCCCAGTTCATCAAACTTACCACACTTACGAGTTCTAGAACTTGCCACAATCATATGAGTTTAAGAACTTGTCCTAGTCAGACCTTTTGCGTCCATTCGTTGAGGGGTTCATAAACATTTCATATAATCACGAGTCACGAACGTACCATAAGTATGAGTTTTAAGAACTAATACTTAACCTGATATTCTCTACTTAGAACCTATCTATCATTATACACACGAGAAAGGAATCACCCTCCCAACATGCATATAGCGAATAGCGACAAAAACATTTCAATGATTTACGGTGCGTAAACTAAGTGGTTTTTACACCAAGTACAATTCAACTCCCATAATGAAGAATCATACAACTTAGCTACCGAGCATGAGTCCTCAATTGAAATCCCCACCTAATCTTAACTCCCCTTCTCAATTCGAATTTCATTTAATCCAGTATCCATAATCATTTCACGAATCTGCATGCCAATTCATAGTACAACCGACACACAACAATCCTGCTTTGTAAACTTGTCAATCATTGTTTGATCCATATCGGATCAGGGTGATCTCATCGTATATAAATTATGATTCATTTCTATGTCTTGATCGTTTTGTTTCACGATCTTCTATCCATATTCTTTTAGTCTTTTAGACTCTATCTATTCATCCCTACTATTCACTTTAATTATCGAGTTAGGAACTCAGATCTTTTATAACCCGCCAAGATTCATCTTTGAATCACTGCACACACTAACTCTATATGAGTTAGTACTTATCCTAATCACTCGCGGTTATTAATCTCGGGTATTCCTACCAATGGTTCATAACCTCATGTACCGATATATCAATCATAGCACCCCCCAATCCAAGGGTCACAAATCACCACGGATCTTGGTATGCTAATTCTGTAACTTTTGCGGAAGATATAAACATAAATGTTTTATACATTAAGTATACACGTTATTTCCCCAAGGTCGAGTAACCTTAATTTATTACACAATTCAAAACCTGTCTAACATATAAAAATATTATCATACTATACTATTATAATTAAGCTGCACATAAAAATCCCAAGCTGAACTTAGGTTTATCCATTTCTGTATCCGACGTTCTTCATAATCTGCAATGTTAATCATGATATAGCAAGGGTGAGCAATAAGTTTTTCTAGCAAGTTTATGTTCGATAAATTAAAGATATATCATGATTGAAAGAATTTTTAATAAAAGATGGCTACAATTCTTCAATATAATTGAGAACTAGCATAAACAAACTTTCATAGCTGAACGAACATTTAAAATGAACATAGCGATTATATCTGAACCGAATGGTAATGAAGGTGATTAGCCTTTTATACCTGATGAATACATGCGTTATGCACAGAGTGGGAATACAATAATTCATAGACATGGAAATCAGTAATGATTAACCACAGGTATATTTGAATGAAACAACTCGAGGTCGAGTTAAGAAAAACTTGCCTGTACTATTGATTATCACAAAGCAATTTAATAAGCTTCGTCTGAAGACCTAATATTAATAATATTTATTTCTAAGTTAGAATAATATCATCACAATATTTAAATAACCTAAACACATTAACACATAACCCTATCTATCTATACATCACATAAAACCTAATTTCAAGTTAAACTATTTCAGTTCGAATTGAATTCTAAGACAATAATCATTTTCTTAAACAGTCTATCTATTCCTATTATCCTCAATACTCCATTCACACGTCACCATCCCCAGTTCATCAAACTTACCACACTTACGAGTTCTAGAACTTGCCACAATCATATGAGTTTAAGAACTTGTCCTAGTTTAATTTTCGTCCATTATTTGAGGGTTCATAAACATTTCATATAATCACGAGTCACGAACGTACCATAAGTATGAGTTTTAAGAACTAATACTTAACCTGATATTCTCTACTTAGAACCTATCTATCTGTTATACACCTGAGAAAGGAATCACCCTCCCAACATGCATATAGCAAATAATAGCGACAAAACATTTCAATGATTTACGGTGCCAGTAAACTAAGTGGTTTTTACACCAAGTACAATTCAACTCCCATACGAAGAATCATACAACTTAGCTACCGACATGAGTCCTCAATTGAAATCCCCACCTAATCTTAACTCCCTTCTCAATTCGAATTTCATTTAATCCGTATCCATAATCATTTCCTGAATCTGTACCAATTCATAAAAGACAACCGACACACAACAATCAACAGTAAACTTGTCAATCATTGTTTGATCCATATCGGATCACTCAAGGTGATCTCATCGATATAAATTATGATTCATTTCTATGTCTTGATCGTTTTGTTTTACGATCTTCTATCCATATTCTTTTAGTCTTTTAGACTCTATCTATTCATCCCTACTATTCACTTTAATTATCAGAGTTAGGAACTCTGTATCTTTTATAACCCGCCAAGATTCATCTTTGAATCTTACCAACACACTAACTCTATATGAGTTAGTACTTATCCTAATCACTGCGGTTATTAATCTCAGGTATTCCTACCTAAGGTTCATAACCTACAGCTCTGATACCAACTGTAGCACCCCCAAATCCGGGTCCCAAATCACCATGGATCTTGGTATGCTAATTTTATAACTATTGCGGAAGATATAAACATAAATGTTTTATACATTAAATATACACGTTATTTCCCCAAGGTTGAGTAACCTTAACTTATTACACAATTCAAAACCTATCTAACATATAAAAATATTATCGTACTATATTATTACAATTAAACTGCACATAAAAATCCCAAGCTGAACTTGGGTTTATCCATTAATGTATCCGACGTTCTTCACAATCTGCAATGTTAATCATGATATAGCAAGAGTGAGCAATAAGTTTGCCCAGCAAGTTTATGTTCGATAAATTAAGGATATATCATGATTGAAAGAATTTTAATAAAAGTTGGGTACAATTCTTTAATATAATTGAGAACTAGCATAAACAAACTTTCATAGCTGAACGAACATTTAAAATGAACATAGCGATTATATCTGAATCGAATGGTAATGAAGGTGATCAGCCTTTCATACCTGATGAATACATGCGTTATGCACAAAGTGCGAATACAATAATTCATAGACATGGAAATCAGTAATGATTAACCACAGGTATATTTGAATGAAACAACTCGAGGTCAAGTTTAGAAAAACTTATATGTACCGTTGAATACCGCTAAGCAATGTAATAAGCTTCGTCTGAAGACCTAATATTAATAATATTTATTTCTAAGTTAGAATAATATCATCACAATATTTAAATAATCTAAACACATTAACACATAACCCTATCCGTCTATATAACATATAAAACCTAATTTCAAGTTAAACTATTTCAGTTCGAATTGAATTCGGCACAATTCTGACATCCCGACGGCTCAGTCGGATAAATAACGAGTTTAAGTTCAATTAAACTCTGCTTAACACTTAACAATTATTTTAGATAATTTTCTTTTCAGTAAAATATTTTTCATAAGCTCTTAATAATTTTCAGATAATTATTATAGTTTATCATGATTTTTCGATCATTAAACTCGTATTTATATGAATTAAATTACACATAATTCCCTTATCATTAATATTTATTTAATACTAAATATTAATGAAATACATGTCATAATATTATAATATATTTATAATATCTCAAAGTATTTTTAATACCTTAAAATCACATTTATATGATTTTTAAACAATTAAATTCATTATCCAATAATTGCCATTAATAATAAATATTAATGTTTTTCATGATAAAATATCAAAAGTTACATTTTATAACTTCAAATATTTTTATAACACTTAAACCATTTTTTATATGATTTTTAAATAATTAATTTATTTTCCCATAATTTATTTAATATATTTATTAAATAAATTAATTACCATTAATAATAAATTATTAATGAAATTCATCACAAAATATTAAAAGTCATCAAAATAACTTAAAATATTTTCTTATACCATAATATAATTTTTCATGATTTTTCAAGTATTAAAATTATTTTTAAATAATTTATTTAATAATATAATTAAATAAATTAAATACCATTTATATTCCAAAATTATTAAATATTTATGAAATATACTCTAAATAATTAAAAACTAATTTTCGGACTTTAAAATAATTTTTAGAAATTTATTTTGTATTTTTAATAATTAATAACCATTTTTTCTATTTATTAAATAAAATAATTGATTTTTCGAAATTATCTGTCACTAAAGAGCCCTATAGCGACGAAACCATCGCTATAAGTGTTCTTGAGCTGTTCTTCATCAAACCCAGAAATGCATAGGCAGTGTTCTGGGTTATCTAAAGTGTTACACATGTAGTATTTATGTCATACTACACAAACAAACTGATTTCAGGGTCATACAACATCATAACATAGAGATATAAGTAATCAAAAAGTCTACAAGGAAGTTCTTCATTTCTGGGTTTTCCAGAAAATGAAGAACAACACATGGTGCTATATCTAGATCCTTAGATCGTGAGCTATAAGTCTGTTTTGGGTGATTTATGAGTTCAAACTTGTAGTCCAGATGTCAGGGTACATATATAACTCACTAGATCAACTTAACAACATTACCATCGTAAGATCTATACCGGTCAAAGTTGTGCCAAGAAACTGCCCTTTGAAAATCTGGGTTACCCAGAATTTCCTTTCGGGGAGTTGGTCAATGTAGGTTTGACCACGTTTATCTACGATTTTGTGCAAGATCTGCTTGTTCTAAAGGTTTTAGTGTGTAGTTCACATTCCATTCTACAACATAACAACAACTGTGACGCTCACAAAATAGGTATACATCACCCATCTTGAGTCGTCAAATACATGGTACAAAATTCAAATACAACTTAATTATACAACAGTCGTGTAAAATACGACAAAACATAATCTAAGAGTTTTAATAAGAATATTGTCATCTAGACAATATCAATACTCAATGGAGTCCTCATTATATTTATTATCACACTATTTCACAGAATAGTGAGGACTACTAATGAAAACATCTGGACCGTCACTCTGTTCCCCGACTAATCCCAGCTACGTTCTCATTTTCTGAAGAGATCCATGAAAGAAAAGGGTGAGCTCAACTAGCCCAGTAAGAAATATTGTGACTAAGATAATGCTGAATAAATTATCCTTAGCCTTCAACAGTATAATAACTGATAGAATATAATAGACAACAAGTTTTAGATCAATAACTGCAGCGTAATAAGCAATCCATTAGATGAGTCAAGTAGAGCATAAAATCTACTATCTTCTATGATTTAAAAAGGTTTTCATCAACTTTATCGCTGAGACTCAGCTTAATAAATAAATCACATCAATGAATCATCCTCGCACTACTACCAAGGATATTCATGTAATCATCAATGGTCATGATTATACCGAATAATCCCTGGTCATAATCATACCAACAACTGTCCATCAATGCACTACAGGCCAATGAGGACTTTCACCACATCATTCGTCACATTACGGTCATGATTATACCGAATAATCCCTGGTCATAATCATACCAAGTCCATCTATGCACGTAAGCCAAAGATGACTTTCATCACAATATAAGCATGAGGATGATGACAATGACATAATAATTCAATAAAACAAGTTCAAGGATAAATTTAAAAGATTTATAACTTAATTTATCCAGGAATCAATAACGTCCAATTTATCAACATGATACTGCTTTGTGGAGTAAAATTCAAGAATAATATTGTACCCAAAATGATTTGGACTGAAAAGAAATATATTTTTTAGGTGAATAGTACCCCGTGAATAGTCCTTTGGGAAAAGTACCCCGTGAATAGTACCCCGACACGAAAAGTGTCCTAAATACTCGAGTGAATAATACTAGAGTGAATAGTAATCGGGTGAATAGTAACCCGTAAATAGTACTCCGGTACAAAAGTGCCCCGAATACCCGAATGAACAATACTAGAGTGAATAGTAACTGGGTGAATAGTAACCCATGAATAGTAACTCGTAAAAGAAAAATACCAAAGAAAATGATATTCCATACTTAGTATAAAAGAAATGATATCTCATACGAGTATAATAGAATATACTGAAACTCGCAAATGGATTTTTACTTCCGCCATGCAGTAATCCACGAGACAGATCATTTCCATAATTTAATAAAGAATGAATACTGAAGGATCATTCACCATGCATGCAAAAGAATCCACGTGACAAAAGTTATTCTAATGTAATAATAAAGAATGAAATAATGGAAGAATTCACTGCATGCATGCAGTAGTCCGTGAGACATGTTATTCCAACAAAATAATAAAGAATGGAATAACAAAAGAATTCACCGTGCATGCGATCGACCTCACATACAAAGTTATTCCAATGTAATAATAAAGAATGGAATAATGTAAGAATTCACGGACATGCGATAGGCCGCATGCATGTGTTATTCCAATGTAATAATAAAGAATGGAATATCAACGAGAATTCACTAGGCATGCGATAGGCTGCAGAGACAAGGTTATTCCAAATGTAATAATAAAGAATGGAATAACAACAAAATTCACGGGCATGCGATGGACCATAGTTATTGCAAAAGTTATTCCAATGCGAATAATAAAGAATAGAATAATGAAAGAATTTCACCATGTATGCGGTACTTACAGACAAAGTTATTACAACATAATAATAAAGAATGGAATAATGTAAGCTCTCTTCATGAATACGAAATAAATAATACCCCTTACCTCAAAGAGAAAATCGGATCTTTGGAATAGTGAGGTAGTAGACTTCTCTTCTTCTTTCTCTTTATAATTTCTCTCTATAATAATTGCTCTATAGCTTTAGTGAATTGGTGAAAAATAAAGGAAGAATGAGCTTCTATTTATAGGAAAATATAGATTCAATAATTGCACGTTGTGGGGCTCGAAATATTACAGTATAATACCTTCCTCTTTTTCTTCATTTTTAATTTAGTCCTGTAAGTATTATCAAACTTGCACCACCTCCCCTAATAGTAAATCATGTGAATCAATAGTTCTAGACATGTGAAAATATGAATTACAGTATAATACCTCCATCTATACTTCCATTTTTAACTTAGTCATGCAAGTATTATCAATCATGCACCAACTCCCCTAATAGTAAATCATGTGAATTAATAGTACACACATGTTAACACATAGTTATAAGCATATGAATTAATAGCAATTAATTCACATTTATCCGGTTATTTACCCAATTAGTCAATATAACCTCCAGACATCAATTATTATCGAAATAAATGTCGATTTCCACTAACACTAATAACCACAACATAATGGAACTATCAATTTTATCTTTAATCAACACGAACTTATTCATCATTAATATTATAATTCACAATATTTAACAACCAGGTCGTTCCCAGGAAAGAGGGGGCTTTCCGATAAGGATTTCTCCCTATCATGCTTAGTAATTAGATTATCTAACCTCTCCTTGACAGAACTTCTAGACATTGTTAATATTACAAATAATAATATGAATAACTTAGTCATCTCAATTATTAATTTAATAATATAACATATTATATAGATGATACTGTGACAATAATTGAATCAATAATATGAGAGATATGATGCAACAATTACTGTAACAATAATTGAGTATGACTGAGTGACTTCTTACGTAAGCATCAATAATAAATACAATGTGCTACTATGCAACCACGCGTATTACTGTACTTTTACTACCGGGTAGTTCAACAGTTTAAGGGTAAAACTTTCGCCATTATTTTTATAAAAAGATAATTCTATCATTTTCTAAATATGACAATACTTCCGTTGTGGGGTCCAACAATGATTGTGCTGTCGTACGAATATTCCCTGTTAAAACGAATATTCCCCGACCAATCGAATATTATATATCCACTTGCTTAGTTTGAAAAAATTTATAAATATTACCCACAACTATAACATTATATCAAATCCACACCATAATATTCAAAAAAATATTTTGAGAAATTTAAATCTTTATTCATAAAATTTGGGTCTCACAATCTCCCTCCTTATGAAATTTTGCCTCGAAATTTACGTGACGCATTCTGGTATGTCAAGAGATGAGGATACCTTGACTTCATTTCAGATTCTAACTCTTGAGGTATAACCTTTGAGTGTCGAATATAATCCTTCTTATCCAAGATTTTAACACGTATCTTCTCATATGTTAAATCTTCTGCTATCTCATCTAATTCTAATTCAATAATGTGGTTCAGGTCATCCACATAATTACGTAACATCGATACGTGAAAAATGTTATGAACACGCGACATACTTGGCGGTAAAACGAGTCTATAAGCCACAGTTCGTACTCAATCGAGGATTTCAAATGGGCCAATTAAATCGAGGGTTAAGATTTCCTCTCTTCATCGACTCTTGCTTCTAGAATAACGCCCTCTTGAACCTTCTTCTTCACATTTATCAGCTCCGGGTGCGTAGCTTAAGCGATTTTAACTTTATCGGTTAACGTTGATTCTACTCGTATATTCGCTATCTTCATGTAGGTTCTTGGAGTCTTTAACTCTATCTCCATCTTTTGTAAGTTATACGAAATGGGTTTTTGTGTTAACAACATCTCACTCGTAAATGCATACGATCTTCTACTCAACACGTCAGCTACCACATTCGCTCTTCCACGATGATATTGAAACGTATGATCGTAATCTTCAACAGCTCGAGCCAACATCCTTGGCACTTGTTACGTTTATTCTAGATGAAGAAATATTTGAGGGTTTTAGAAATGGGTTTTGTATTGGGGTCAATACAAAATTCGATTTCACGCTCTAGGGGTAGGCTAAGAAATCTTCAGGAATACTTTAAGAAATTTATTAACAATAGAAATATCATTCAAAACTGTGACCCTCATCCAAGACTTAGTTAGTACGTCACATTGATACCTATCAACTTGTCATCGTCATTCACGACGTCGCCTACAGAAAGTCTGGCTTCAGTGCATTCCAAGACTTGGAAGTCACCAGCGAAAGGCTTGGGGCTCTTTACTTATGGCTTGATATGACAATGATTGACTTTAGTGGTTTGGTTGCTTGAATTCGCATAACAGGTTGGTTAGGAATATGAAAGCTAACAACCTTACGAAAATCACATCAAAGGCAAGTATTTTCAAAGAGATAAGATCGACAGGTAACGTGAAAGTGTCGATTTGAATCAAACAAGATTTATAAATAGTGGGTGTAATGAAGGTTTTTCCTAATGAAGTTTCAACCGATAAGTCAAAGTCTAATTTCTCTGGAGTTAAATTTAAACGTTGAGAGCAAGCAAGAGAGATAAAAGAATGGGTAGAACCGGTATCTAATAAGGTATAGACTTCGTAAAAATTTATAATTAACTAACCCGTGCTAACTTCGTTTGGGTTACTCACTTTTTGAGAAGTCACGAAAAAATACTCTTCCTGAAACCACCGACTTTGTTTTGTCCGTATCCGCCTTTGGTGCCACCGTCCCAGCTGGACTTGACTTTGGTGCACGAAAAAATTGGGCTAGGTGACCTTCTTTTCCATAATTGTAACATGCTTTGGACTGCATCACACAGTTTGGACTGATATGTCCCTCCCCTCCGCATTTGAAGCATACAATTGGTGGTCATTCTCCTTCCTTGAAAACGGGTGTTGGTGCTGCTGTCTTTCCATCGTTGTTGAACCTTCTCTTCTTGAAATTTCCACTCCTATTATCTTGGCCATGATTACCACCGAAGTGGTTACCATTCTTGGCAAGATAATTTCCCCCACGATGGTTATCATTATTCAGATGGCCGTTGCCACCGGTATGATTATTATCGTGTTGTTGGTCGTTGCCTTTTGGTTGTGCTGACTCATTATCGTGCTCTAATAACTGAGCCCTATTCACAACATCTGAATATAAACAAAGTTTGTGAGAAATGAGGAATTGATGTATATTGGGTTTTAAACCTCTTAGAAACATTCGCGTTATTCGTTCCTCATTATCAACCAAATGAGATGCAAACCGGGACAACTCGGCAAACTTAGCCTCGTACTGCGCCACGGTTATATTGTTTTTCTCCAACTTGATAAACACCACCTCCTTCTTGTGATTACTGATTCCCACCAGTAATTTGCCTCTCCTCGCAACATGAAGGTGGCAAAGGGAACCTTTTGTTCCTCAGAGCATCCCAAGACATCAAATATCTTGGTGATCTGCTTTATCCACGTCTCCGGCTTAAGTGGTTCTGGCTCTCCCAAAAACTCCAGTGGTCCCAGCTCCTTGAACTACTTAGCAGTTACCATCCGAGAGTTGCCAGTGTTTCCACCTACATTTTGAATAGGAGTCTCTCTCACCCGATGTTGCATGAATTGCATAAATCCTCTAAACATCCCATCGTTCATCAACTAATCGGTGTTGTTGTTTACCTGAGGATTATTGTCTTCCTATTGCACATTATCCTGGGTATTGATCGTTGGTGACTCAACGGTCTCATGTGCTTCATTGCTGATCTCAACATTTTCAGATGCCATTTTCAAACACTGTCACAAAACAAGGGTTAATTGACATATCACATATTATCCTATACTCCTAACCCACCAATTAAATACCAAATAAACTTAGGTAGGTCATACTTAGCGTAAGGTATTCTGCCTTTCCCTCCTAGTTCTTATCTCACATCTCACCTGGGATTATATCCCTAACCTTTGATACCAACTGTGACGCCCCCAAAATAGGTATACATCACCCATCTTGAGTCGCTAGATACATGGTACAAAATTCAAATACAACTTAATTATACAACAATCGTGTAAAATACGACAAAACATAATCTAAGAGTTTTAATAAGAATATTGTCATCTAGACAATATCCACACTCAATGGAGTCCTCATTACATTTATTATCACACTATTTCATAGAATAGTGAGGACTACTAATGAAAACATCCGACCATATCACCTGCTCTCCGACTAATCCCAATATATTCTCATTTTTCGAAGAGAACCATGAAAGAAAAGGGTGAGCTCAACTAGCCCAGTAAGAAATATTGTGACTAAGATAATGCAGAATAAATTATCCTTAGCCTTCAACAGTATAACAACTGATAGAATATAATAGACAACAAGTTTTAGATCAACAACTGCAACGGAATAAGCAATCCATTAGAAGAGTCATGTAGAGCATAAAATCTACTATCTTCTATGATTTAAAAAGGTTTTCATCAACTTTATCGCTGAGACTCAACTTAATAAATAAACCACATCAACGAATCATCCCTGCACCATGGCCAAGGATATTCATGTAATCATCAATGGTCATAATTATACTGAATAATCCCTGGTCATAATCATACCAACAACTGTCCACCAATGCACTACAGGCCAATAAGGACTTTCACCACATCATTCGTCATATTACGGTCATGATTATATCTAATAATCCCTGGTCATAATCATACCAAGTCCATCTATTCACGTAAGTCAAAGATTACTTTATCACAATATAAGCATGAGGATGATAACAATGACATAATAATTCAATAAAACAAATTCAAGGATAAATTTTAAAGATTTATAATTTAATTTATCCAGGAATCAATAACGTCCAATTTGTCAATATGATACTATTTCGTGGAGTAAAATTAAAAAATAATATTGTACCCAAAATGATTTGGATCGAAAAGAAATATATTTTTCAGGTGAATAGTACCCCGTGAATAGTACTTCGAGAATAAGTACCGTGAATAGTAATTACCGAATACCTAAAAGTGTCCCAAATACCCGAGTGAATAATACTAGAGTGAATAGTAATCGAGTGAATAGTACTCTGACACGAAAAGTGCCCCGAATACCCGAGTGAATAATACTAGAGTGAATAGTAATTGGGTGAATAGTAACTCGTAAAAGAAAAATACCAAAGAAAATGATATTCCATGACGAGTACAAAAGAAATGATATCTCATATGAGTATAATAGAATATACGAAACTGCAAATGGATTTTCACCTGCCATGCGGTAATCCACGTAGACAGATCATTTCCACAATTTAAGAAAGAATGAATACGAAGGATCATTCACTATGCATGAGGTAATCCACATCGATAGGTTATTCCAACAGAATAATAGAGAATGGAATAATGGAAGAATTCACCATGCATGCGGTAGTCCGCGTAGACAGGTTATTCCAAATGTAATAATAAAGAATGGAATAACAAAAGAATTCACCGGATATGCGATAATCAAGATGTGAAAAGTTATTCCAATGTAATAATAAAGAATGGAATAATAGAAGAATTCACCAGGCATGTGATAGACCGTACAGATAGGTTATTCCAATAGAATAATAAAGAATGGAATAACAATAGAATTTACCAGGCATGCGATAGACCCCACAGACAGGTTATTCCAACAGAATAATAAAGAATGGAATAATAGAAGAATTTCACCATATATGCGGTACTTCACATAGACATGTTATTCCAACATAATAATAAAGAATGGAATAATAGAAGCTCTCTTCATGAATACGAAATAAATAATACCCCTTATCTTAGAAGAAAACTGGATACTGAAATAGTAAGGTAACAGACTTCTCTTCTTCTTTCTCTCTATAATTTCTCTCTATAATTTCTCTCTATAATAATTGCTCTATAGCTTTAGTGAATTGGTGAAAAATAAAGGAAAAATGAGCTTCTATTTATAAGAAAATATAGTTTCGATAATTGCACGTTGTGGGGCTCAAAATATTACAGTATAATACCTTCCTCTGTTTCTTCATTTTTAATTTAGTCTTGCAAGTATTATCAAACTTGCACCACTTCCCCTAATAGTAAATCATGTGAATCAATAGTAAATCATGTGAATCAATAGTTCTAGACATGTGAAAATAAGAATTACAATATAGTACCTCCATCTATACCTCCATTTTTAAATTAGTCATGCAAGTATTATCAATCTTGCACCAACTCCCCTAATATTAAATCATGTGAATCAATAGTACACACATTTGAACACATAGTTATAAGCATGTGAATTAATAGCAATTAATTGCTCATTTATCTAGTTAATTACCTGATTGGTCAATATAACCTCCAGACATCAATTATTATCGAAATAAATGTCGATTTCCACTAACACTAATAATTCCCACATAATGGAACTATCAATTTCTTCTTTAATCAACACGAACTTATTCATCATTAATATTATAATTCACAATATTTAACAACCAGGTCGTTCCCAAGAAAGAGGGGGCTTTCCGATAAAGGATTTCTCCCTATATCAAGCACAATTAGATTATCTAACCTCTCCTCGATGTAACTTCTAGACATTGTCAATATTGCAAATAATAATATGAATAACTTAGTCGTCTCAATTATTGATTCAATAATATAACATATTATATGGATGATAATCGTGACAATAATTGAATCAATAATATGAGAGATCTGATGCAACAATTCATCGTAGTAATAATTGAGTATCACCGAGTGACTTCTTACGTAAAGCATCAATAATAAATATCGTAGTGCTACTATGCAACCACGCGTAGACATCGTACTTTTACTACCGGGTAGTTCAACAGTTTAACGGTAAAACTTTCACCGTTATTTTATAAAAAGATAATTACATCATTTTCTAAATATGACAATACTTCCATCATAGGGGTCCACTAACGATTGTCAGGCAATGTATCGAATATTCCTCGTTAAAATGAATATTCCCCGACCAATCGAATATTATATATCCACTTGCTTACTTTGCAAAATTTGTAAATATTACCCACAACTATAACATTATATCAAATCCACACCATAATATTCAAAAAAATATTTCGAGAAATTTAAATCTTTATTCATAAAATTTGGGGTCTCACAACAACACATTGACCAAACTATCAAAGAGCAGCAAGATCGAAGTCATGCAAAACAATGTTAGACAAGATCTGGGTTTCTAGGTTACACAGAAACCAGATTTCGTGAACGGTCAACGAGTTTTGACCAACAATAACTCTCAAACCAAACATGAACTGACCCCGATTCGAGTTCCAGATTACAGCCCACATAACATACTACAAATATAAACATTTAAAACACTAAAATCATAAATAGAGACAGATCTAGGAGACTTGACATTTGACAGTCAGACACCACTTTTCCAGATTTCAAGATTTTTGAAAATTTCTAAATCGTGCATCTCGATGTTATGGATCTAGGATCTAATAACCCAGATCACTAAATGACACCTTATAACATATTTCTAAACAACAACTAACATCAAAACACGAGATTTTAAGAATTTTGAAATATAGTGTTTATACCACTTTGAAGCTTGATCTTTGATTCTGATCTTTATGATCTAATCATGGCTGGCTAAGGATCAATCTAGGGACTGAATCACTAATTAATCTCATGGTTCTAGAGAGAAAAGGAGTTGGTTAAGAGTTAGAACACAAATAAACCAAATCTATGAACTTTCTCTGTCTTCAATTATTTATATAATTGGATGCAATACATGGCTATGATCTATGGCTGATTGCTGTGATATTTTAACACATGGATGTATCTTAGCTAATCACCAATTACAAATAGGGCAATAATTGCAAGCTACCTTCAATAATGCACAAAGGGTATTTTAGACTTTTTGCATACATTTTAAAGGGCATTCTAGTAACTTGTGCAAACTCTTAGGGTTTAACCCTTAGGGTTTAAGCCTTAGGGTTAAAACATAAGGTTTTTTAAAACAAATTTTCTAGGATTTCCAATTTAGGTTTAAAAATAGAAATTTAATATTTCTAAATTATAATTAGGATTTTATAATTATATTAAAATTTCTCAATCATAATTCAATCTTGCTAATTAGGATTAATATTTCCTAATTAAAAATTTTAATAATAATCAATTAGGGTTATCCCTAATTATATTTATAATCAAAAATACTTAAATCATTAAATTTAACCTTTAAATTCTCAAATTAGGGTTTCATATTCCGAATTAGGGTTTCGAATTCCCAGAACTGAATTTACGGTTTCTAGAACCAATTACTAGGGTTTCTTATAAACCGTAAGAATTTTCTAATTGAACGTGGACGTTCTAAATATATACTTAGGGTTTGGACACTGATAAAATTTATCTGGTCAACCCTTGACCCTTAACCACATACTGTACACATATAATACCATATAAACAGAACATATTCACGTATATCCATAATCTTGAATAATTCACCACAAAAAAATTAAAATTTACAAAATTCCTTCTCGGAAATCTAAAATCCATTCACTTATTTTCTATCTAGGCTTATTATTTAACCTTTAATTCAATATTTAAGATTTAAAAATAATTTTCTAAATTCTCGGGTCGTCACATTCACCCCTTCTTCTAAGAATTTCGTTCCCAAAATTTAACTTACACCGTATACCATACAGCTTACACCATTCATACACAGCATCACATGTTACCCAATACATTCCTCACAAGAGTAAAATTTTCAAATTATGCTGAGGAGTCATATTAACTATGAGTTTTTCATTTTCGCAAAGGTTGTATGGAAATTCATTCGCAAACCGTCTTATCTTAAAGTCGTAATGGGTAAATAGTCCAGTATGCCTTATTCTGACCTAGTAATACTGGTTTTATCTGTTTCTCGTGTCCGCTTTGGGCGCATAAACTTACCTCAGTCTTTATCGAAATCCGCACCAAAACAAATTGGTTCAGGAAAGTCTTCAAAGAACGCTTAGGATTTTCATAAAAGTTGGTCTAGCCAAATCAAATAGCATAGAGTCATATCAATAATTCAATTCAATCGAATTATTTAGGTATAGCCAAATCCCGTTGGCAAATTAAAATTTTAAAAATATTTTTGAGAATGACGTCATGATGCTGTACTGTATTAACAACTCATTTAAGGATGTCGTCATTGTATGACTTTGTCATAACACATCATACAATAGTGGAATAACGATTTTAGATCAAATTCAACACTAAGTATTCCTGCATTTACAACTCCATCAACTTTTTATCATCTCTGCACCAGGTTACATGGTACATAAGTGATAAATAAAAATATATTTTGATATTTCAAACCATTATCGTCTAGCCAAAATAAATAGCATAGATTGTACTTTAAATAGTTCAAAAATTGTTGCAAATCTGTTTTATCATCTCAATAGGTAACAAGGTATAGATGGCCCGAAGTCCATGCATACACAATAATCACCAATAGTTGAGATTAAAAATTCATTTTTTTCAAAAGCACATAGTACGTATTTAGCTTGATGTCAAAATTTTGAAGTCTACCATATATGGCTAGGAGTTTTGGAAAACTTATGTCTCCACTAATAATCATTTGCTTAAACAGTCTATCTATTCCTATTATCCTCAATACTCCATTCACACGTCACCATCCCCAGTTCATCAAACTTACCACACTTACGAGTTCTGGAACTTGTCACAATCATATGAGTTTAAGAACTTGTCCTAGTTAGACCTTTTGCATCCATTCGCTGAGGGGTTCATAAACATTTCATATAATCATGAGTCACGAACGTACCATAAGTATGAGTTTTAAGAACTCGTACTTAACCTGATATTCTCTACTTAGAACCTATCTATCTGTTATACACCTGAGAAAGGAATCACCCTCCCAACATGCATATAGCAAATAGCGCGACAAAAACATTTCAATGATTTACGGTGCCATAAACTAAGTGGTTTTTACACCAAGTACAATTCAACTCCCATACGAAGAATCATACAACTTAGCTACCGACATGAGTCCTCAATTGAAATCCCCGCCTAATCTTAACTCCCTTCTCAATTCGAATTTCATTTAATCCGTATCCATAATCATTTCCTGAATCTATACCAATTCATAGTACAACTGACACACAACAATCCTGCTGTAAACTTGTCAATCATTTCCTTGATCCATATCAGATCACGGGGTGATCTCATCGTATATAAATTATGATTCATTTCAATGTCTGGATCATTTTGTTTTACGATCTTCTATCCATATTCTTTTAGTCTTTTAGACTCTATCTATTCATCACTACTATTCACTTTTATTATCAGAGTTAGGAACTCAGATCTTTTTATAACCCGCCAAGATTCATCTTTTGAATCTTGCGGCTACACTTAACTCTATATGAGTTAGTACTTATCCTAATCATCGTGGTTATTAATCTCTGTATTCCTATCTAAGGTTCATAACCCATTTCGATACTAATCGTAGCTCCCCAAATCCGGGTCCCAAATCACCACGGATCTTGGTATGCTAATTCTATAACTATTGCGGAAGATATAAACATAAATGTTTTATACATTAAATATACACGATATTTCCCCAAGGTTGAGTAACCTTAACTTATTACACAATTCAAAACTTGTCTAACATATAACAATATTATCATACTATACTATTACAATTAAGCTGCACATAAAAATCCCAAGCTGAACTTGGGTTTATCCATTCATGTATCCGACGTTCTTCATAATCTGCAATGTTAATCATTATATAGCAAGGGTGAGCAATAAGTTTTTTCAGCAAGTTTATGTTCGATAAATTAAGGATATATCATGATTGAAAGAATTTTTAATAAAAGATGGCTATAATTCTTCAATATAATTGAGAACTAGCATAAACAAACTTTCATAGCTGAACGAACATTTAATATGAACATAGTGATTATATCTGAACTGAATGGTAATGAAGGTCATCAGCCTTTTATACCTGATGAATACATGCGTTATGCACAGAGTGGGAATACAATAATTCATAGACATGGAAATCAGTAATAATTAACCACATGTATATTTGAATGAAACAACTCGAGGTAGAGTTCAGAAAAACTTGTCTGTACCATTGATTATCGCTAAGCAATTTAATAAGTCTCGTTTGAAGACCTAATATTAATAATATTTATTTCTAAGTTAGAATAATATCATCACAATATTTAAATAACCTAAACACATTAACACATAACCCTATCCATCTATACATCACATAAAACCTAATTTCAAGTTAAACTATTTCAGTTTGAATTGATTTCGGCACAATTCTGACATCCCGACGGCTCAGTCGGATAAATAACGAGTTTAAGTTCAATTAAACTCTGCTTAACACTTAACAATTATCTTAGATAAATTTTTTTTCAGTAAAATATTTTTCATAAGCTCGTAATAAATTTCAGATAATTATTATAATTTATCATGATTTTTCGATCATTAAACTCGTATTTATATGAATTAAATACCACATAATTCCCTTTATCATTAATATTTATTTAATACTAAATATTAATGAAATACATATCATAATATTATAATATATTTATAATATCTCAAAGTATTTTAATACCTTAAAATCACATTTATATGATTTTTAAACAAATAAATTCATTATCCAATAGTTGCCATTAATAATAAATATTAATGTTTTTCATGACAAAATATCAAAAGTTATATTTTATAACTTAAAATGTTTTTATAACACTTAAACCATTTTTATATGATTTTTAAATCATTAATTCTATTTTCCCATAATTTATTTAATATAGTTATTAAATAAATTAATTACCATTAATAATAAATTATTAATGAAATTCATTACAAAATATTAAAAGTCATCAAAAATAACTTAAAATATTTTCTTATACCATAATATAATTTTTCACGATTTTTCAAGTATTAAAATTATATTTAAATAATTTATTTAATATTATAATTAAATAAATTAAAAACCAATTATATTCCAAAAATATTAAATATTTATAAAATATACTCTAAATAATTAAAAACTAATTTTTGAACTTTAAAATAACTTTTAGAAATTTATTTTGTATTTTTAATAATTAATAACCATTTTTTCTATTTATTAAATAAAATAATTGATTTTCTGAAATTATCTGTCACTAAAGGGCCCTACAGCGACGAAACTGTCGATATAGGTGTTCTTGAGTTGTTCTTCATCAAACCCAGAAATGCATAGGCAGTGTTCAAGGTAGGAGATTTGACCAAGTCTAGATCATTGATCTTCATGATTCTGGGTTATCTAAAGTGTTACACATGTAGTATTTATGTCATACAACACAAACAAACTGATTTCAGGGTCATACAACATCATAACATAGAGATATAAGTAATCAAAAAGTCTGACAAGGATGTTCTTCATTTCTGGGTTTTCCAAAAAATGAAGCACAACACATGGTGCTATATCTAGATCCTTAGATCATGAGCTATAAGTCTGTTTTGGGTGATTTATGAGTTCAAACTTGTAGTCCAGATGTCAGGGTACATATATAACTCACTAGATCAACTTAACAACATTACCATTGTAAGATCAGTACCAGCCAAAGTTGTGCCAAGAAACTGCCCTTTGAAGCTCTGGGTTACCTAGAATCTCCTTCCGGCGAGTTGGTCAACGTTGGTTTGACAACGATTATCTACGATTCTGTGAAAGATCTGCTTGTTCTAAAGGTTTTAGTGTGTAGTTCACATTCCATTCTACAATATAACAACAACACATTGACCAAACTATCACTGAGCAGCAAGATCGAAGTCCTGCAAAACACTGTCAGACAAGATCTGGGTTTCTGGGTTACCCAGAAACCAGATTTCGAGAACGGTCAACGAGTTTTGACCAACAATAACTCTCAATCCAAACATGAACTGACCTCGATTCGAGTTCCAGATAACAGCCCACATAACATACTACAAATATAAACATTTAAAACACTAAAATCATAAACAAAGACAGATCTAGGAGACCTGACATTTGACTGTTAGACACCACCTTTTCAGATTTCCAAATTTTTGAAAACTTCTAAATCGTGCATCTAGATGTTATGGATCTGGGATCTAACAACCCAGATCACTAAATTACACCTTATAACACATTTCTAAACAACAACTAACATCAAAACATAAGATTTTAAGAATTTTAAAATATAAGGTTTATACCACTTTGAAGCTTGATCTTTGATTCTGATCTTTATGATTTGATCATGGCTGGCTAAGGATCAATCTAGGGACTGGATCACTAATTAATCTCGTGGTTCAAGAGAGAGAAGGAGTTGGTTGAGAATTAGAACAAAAATAAACTAAATATGTGAACTTTCTCTCAATTCAATTATTTATATAATTGGATGCAATACATGGCTATGATCTATGGTTGATTGCTGTGATATTTTAACACATGGATGTATCTTAGCTAGTCAACAATTACAAATAGGACAATAATTGCAAGCTACCTTCAATAATGCACAAATGGTATTTTAGACTTTTTGCATACATTTTAAAGGGCATTCTAGTAACTTGTGCAAACCCTTAGGGTTTAACCCTTAGGGTTAAAACCTAAGGTTTTTTTAAAACAAATTTTCTAGGATTTCCAATTTAGGTTTTAAAATAGAAATTTAATATTTCTAAATTATAATTAGGATTTTATAATTATATTAAAATTTCCCAATCATAATTCAATCTTGCTAATTAGGATTAATATTTCCTAATTAAAATTTTTAATAATAATTAGGGTTTTCCCAAAATAGGCATTAGGGTTTATAACCCAAGAATTAGGGTTTTCTAAATAGTTAATTAGGGTTATCCCTAATTATATGTATAATCAAAAATACTTAAATCATTAAATTTAACCTTCAAATTCTCAAATTAGGGTTTCATATTCCGAATTAGGATTTCGAATTCCCAGAACTGAATTTACGGTTTCCAGAACCAATTTCTAGGGTTTCTTATAAATCGTAAGAATTTTCTAACTGAACGTGGACGTTCTAAATATATACTTAGGGTTTGGACACTGATAAAATTTATCTGGTCAACCCTTGACCCTTAACCACATACTGTACACATATAATACTATTTAAACAGAACATATCCATGTATATCCTTAATCCTGAATAATTCACCATAAAACTTTTAAATTAAAAAAATTCCTTTTCAGAAATCTAAAATCCATTCACTTATTTTTTGTCTAGGTTTATTATTTAACCATTAATTCAATATTTAAGATTTAAAAATAATTTTCTAAATTCTCGGGTCGTCACATTCACCCCTTCTTCTAAGAATTTCATCTCCGAAATTCAACTTACACTGTATACCATACAGCTTACACCATTCATACACAGCATCACATGCTACCCATTACATTCCTCACAAGAGTAAAATTTTCAAATTGCGCTGAGGAGTCATATAGACTATGAGTTTTTCATTTTTACAAAGGTTTTATGGAAATTCATCCGTAAACCGTTTTATCTGAAAGACGTAATGGGTAATTAGTCCCGTATACCTTATTATGACCCAGTAATACTGGTTTTATCTATTTCTCGTGTCCGCCTTGGGCGCATAAACTTACCTCAGTCTTTATCGGAATCCGCACCAAAACAAATTGGTTCGGGAAAGTCTTCAAAGAACGATTAGGATTTTCGTAAAAGTTGGTCTAGCCGAATCAAATAGCATAGACTCATATCAATAATTCAATTCAATCGAATTATTTAGGTATAGCCAAACCCCGTTGGCAAATTAAAATTTTGTAAATATTTTTGAGAATGACGTCATAATGTTGTACTATATTAACAACTCGTTTAAGGATGTCGTCATTGTATGACTTTGTCATAACACATCATACAATAGTGGAATAACGATTTTAGATCAAATTCAACACTAAGTATTCATGCATTTCCAACTCCATCAACTTTTTATCATCTCTGCACCAGGTTACATGGTACATAAGTGATAAATAAAAATATATTTTGATATTTCAAACCATTATCGTCTAGCCAAAACAAATAGCATAGACTGTACTTTAAACAGTTCAAAAATTGTTGCAAATTTGTTTTATCATCTCAACAGGTAACGAGGTGTAGATGGCCCGAAGTCCATGCATACACAATAGTCACCAATAGTTGAGAATAAAAATTCATTTTTTTAAAAAGCACAAGTGCGTATTTAGCTTGATGTCAAAATTTTGAAGTCTACCATATATAGCTAGGAGTTTTGGAAAACTTATGTCTCCACTAATAATCATTTGCTTAAACAGTCTATCTATTCCTATTATCCTTAATACTCCATTCACACGTCACCATCCCCAGTTCATCAAACTTACCAGACTTACGAGTTCTGGAACTTGCCACAATCATATGAGTTTAAGAACTTGTCCTAGTCAGACCTTTCTTGTCCATTCGCTGAGGGGTTCATAAACATTTCATATAATCATGAGTCACGAACGTACCATAAGTATGAGTTTTAAGAACTCGTACTTAACCTGATATTCTCTAGTTAGAACCTATCTTTCTGTTATACACCTGAGAAAGGAATCACCCTCTCAACATGCATATAGCAAATAGCGCGACACAAACATTTTAATGATTATCGGTGCCAGAAACTAAGTGGTTGTTACACCAAGTACAATTCAACTCCCATACGAAGAATCATACAACTTAGCTGCTAACATGAATCCCCACCTAATCTTAACTCCCTTCTCAATACGAATTTTATTTAATCCGTATTCATAATCATTTCCTGAATCTGTACCAATTCATAGTACAACTGACACACATCAATCCTGTTGTAAACTTGTCAATCATTTGCTTGATCCATATCAAATCACGGGGTGATCTCATCGTATATAAATTACGATTCATTTTATTTCTTGATCGTTTTGTTTTACGATCTCCTATCCATGTTCTTTTAGTCGTTTAGACTCTATCTATTCATCACTACTATTCACTGTTATTATCAGAGTTAGGGAACTCTGTATCTTTTATAACCCGCCAAAATTCATCTTTGAATCTTACTGACACACTACCTCTATATGAGCTAGTACTTATCATAATCACTGCGGTTATTAATCTCAGGTATTCCTACCTAAGGTTCATAACCTACAACTCTGATACCAACTGTAGCACCCCCAAATCCGGGTCCCAAATCACCACGAATCTTGGTATGCTAATTCTTTAACTATTGCGGAAGATATAAACATAAATTGTTTATACATTAAACATACACGTTATTTCCCCAAGATCGAGTAACCTTAACTTATTACACAATTCAAAACCTGTCTAACATATAATAATATTATCATACTATACTATTATAATTAAGCTGCACATAAAAATCCCAAGCTGAACTTGGGTTTATCCATTCTTGTATCCGTCGTATGCTTCACAATCTGCAATGTTAATCATGATATAGCAAGGGTGAGCAATAAGTTTGCCCAACAAGTTTATGTTCGATAAATTAAAGATATATCATGATTGAAAGAATTTTTAATAAAAGATGGCTACAATTCTTCAATATAATTGAGAACTATCATAAACAAACTTCCATAGCTGAACGAACATTTAAAATGAACATAGCGATTATATCTGAACCGAATGGTAGTAAAGGTGATAAGCCTTTCATACCTGATGAATACATGCGTTATGCACAGAGTGCGAATACAATAATTCATAGACATGGAAATCAGTAATGATTAACCACATGTATATTTAAATGAAACAACTCGAGGTCGAGTTAAGAAAAACTTGCCTGTACCGTTGATTATCGCTAAGCAATTTAATAAGCTTCGCCTGAAGACCTAATATTAATAATATTTATTTCTTAGTTAGAATAATATCATCACAATATTTAAATAACCTAAACACATTAACACATAACCCTATCCGTCTATACATCACATAAAACCTAATTTCAAGTTAAACTATTTCAGTTCGAATTGAATTCAGCACAATTCTGACATCCCGACGGCTCAGTCGGATAAATAACGAGTTTAAGTTCAATTAAACTCTGCTTAACACTTAACAATTATCTTAGATAATTTTCTTTTTAGTAAAATATTTTTCATAAGCTCGTAATAATTTTCAGATAATTATTATAATGTATCATGATTTTTCGATCATTAAACTCGTATTTATATGAATTAAATACCACATAATTCCCTTATCATTAATATTTATTTAATACTAAATATTAATGAAATACATGTCATAATATTAAAATATATTTATAATATCTCAAAGTATTTTTAATACCTTAAAATCACATTTATATGATTTTAAATAATTAAATTCATTAAATATGATTTTATAACTTAAAATATTTTTATAAAACTTAAACCATTTTTATATGATTTTTAAATCATTAATTTATTTTCCCATAATTTATTTAATATATTTATTAAATAAATTAATTACCATTAATAATAAATTATTAAAGAAATTCATCACAAAATATTAAAAGTCATCAAAAGTAACTTAAAATATTTTCTTATACCATAATATAATTTTTCATGATTTTTCAAGTATTAAAATTATTTTTAAATAATTTATTTAATATTATAATTAAATAAATTAAATACCATTTATATTCCAAAATTATTAAATATTTTTGAAATATACTCTAAATAATTAAAAACTAATTTTTGGACTTTAAAATAATTTTTAGAAATTTATTTTGTATTTTTAATAATTAGTAACCATTTTTTCTATTTATTAAATAAAATAATTAATTTTCTGAAATTATATGTCACTAAAGAGCCCTATAGCTACGAAATTGTCGTTATAGGTGTTTTTGAGCTGTTCTTCATCAAACTCAAAAATGCATAGGCAGTGTTCTAGGTAGGAGGTTTGACTAAGTCTAGATCATTGATCTTCATGATTCTAGGTTATCTAAAGTGTTACACATGTAGTATTTATGTCATACTACACAAACAAACTGATTTCAGGGTCATACAACATCATAACATAGAGATATAAGTAATGAAAAAGTCTGACAAGGATGTTCTTCATTTCTGGGTTTTCCCGAAAATGAAGAGCAACACATGGTGCTATATCTAGATCTTTAGATCGTGATCTTGTTTTGGGTGATTTATGACTTCAAACTTGTAGTCCAGATGTCAGGGTACATATATAACTCACTAGATCAACTTAACAACATTACCATCGTAAGATTTGTACCGGTCAAAGTTGTGCCAAGAAACGTAGGTTTGACCACGATTATCTACGATTCTGTTCAAGATCTGCTTGTTCTAAAGATTTTAGTGTGTAGTTCACATTCCATTCTACAACATAACAACAACACATTGACCAAACTATCAAAGAGCAAAGAAGATCAAGTCCGCGAAAACACACATCGAGACAAGATCTGGGTTTCTGGGTTACCCAGAAACCAGATTTCGTGAACGGTCAATGAGTTTTGACCAACAATAACTCACAATCCAAACATGAACTGACCCCGATTCGAGTTCCAGATAACAGCCCACATAACATACAACAAATATAAACATTTAAAACACTACAATCATAAATAGAGACAGATCTAGGAGACCTGATATTTGACTGTCAGACACCACTTTTCCAAATTTTCATATTTTTTAAAACTTCTAAATCGTGCATCTAGATGTTATGGATCTGAGATCTAACAACCCAGATCACTAAATGACACCTTATAACACATTTCTAAACAATAACTAACATCAAAACACAAGATTTTAAGAATTTGGAAATATAGTGTTTATACCACTTTGAAGCTTGATCTTTGATTTTGATCCTTATGAACTGATCATGGTTAGCTAAGGATCAATCTAGGGACTGAATCACTAATTAATCTCATGGTTCTAAAGAAAGAAGGAGTTGGTTGAGAGTTAGAACACAAATAAACCTAATATGTGAACTTTCTCTCTCTTCAATTATTTATATAATTGGATACAATACATGGCTATGATCTATGGCTGATTGCTGTGATATTTTAACACATGGATGTATCTTAGCTAGTCACTAATTACAAATAGGGAAATAATTGTAAGCTACATTCAATAATGCACAAAGGGTATTTTAAACTTTTTGCATACATTTTAAAGGGCATTCTAGTAACTTGTGCAAACCCTTAGGGTTAAAACCTAAGGTTTTTTTAAAAACAAATTTTCTAAGATTTCCAATTTAGGTTTTAAAATAGAAATTTAATATTTCTAAATTATAATTAGGATTTTATAATTATATTAAAATTTTCCAATCATAATTCAATCTTGCTAATTAGGATTAATATTTCCTAATTAAAATTTTTAATAATTATTAGGGTTTTCCCAAAATGGACATTAGGGTTTATAACTCAAGCATTAGGGTTTTCTAAATAGTCAATTAGGGTTATCCCTAATTATATTTATTTTGACGCCCCCAAAATAGGTATACAATGCCTATTCTGAGCTGCCAAATACATAGTACAGAATACAAATACAACTTAATTATACAACAGTCGTATAAAATACAACATAACAAAATCTAAGAGTTTTAATAAGAATATTGTCATCTAGACAATATCCACACTCAATGGAGTCATCATTACATTTATTGTCACACTATTTAACAGAATAGTGAGGACTACTAATGCTATCATCTGGACCTTTACTCCATTGCCTGACTAGTCCCGGCTACGTTCTCATTTCCTGAAGAGAACAATGAAAGAAAGGGTGAGCTCTACTAGCCCAGTAAGAAATATTATGACTATGACAATTCAGAATAAATTATCTTTAGCCTTCAACAGTATTAAACTGATTCAATATAAAAAACATCAAGTTTAACTACAGCGGAACAAGCAATCCATTAAAAGAGTCAAGTAGAGAATAAAATCTACTATCTTTTATGATTTAAAAGGTTTTTCATCACTTTTATCGCTGTGACTCAGCTTAATAAATAATCCACATCATCCCTGCACTACGGACAATGGTATTCATTAGTATCACAACCATAAATTATCCATGCACTACGGGCCAAGGATATTCGTGTATTCATCAATGGTCATGATCATGCCAATAACTGTCCATCAATGCACTACGGGCCAATGAGGACTTTTACCACATCATTTGTAACATTACAGTCATGATTATACCGAATAATCCCTGGTCATAATCATACCAAGTCCATCTATGTAGTACAGGCCACAGATGACTTTCAACATAATATAAACATGAGGATGATGACAATGATATAAGAATTCAATAAAACAAGTTCAAGAATTAATTTATCCAAGAACCAATAATGTCCAAATTGTCAACATGATACTTCTTTTTGGAGTAAAATTCAAGAATGCTCAGAAGAATATTTCCATGAAAAAATACTGGATGAAGCGCAAATATTAAGGATATTCTACTAATTTCATGGAGTATAAAAGCAAAAACTTTAACCAACTGAGTATAATAAAGAATGGAATAACAAAAGAAATCACCAGGCATGCGATATACCGCACAGACAGGTTATTCCAACAAAATAATAAATAGCGGAACCAGGTCATGCGTAAATGAATGCATGAGGATATTCCAATGTAATAATAAATAATGGAACTGTGTCATGCATAAATGCATGCATGTGATATTCTAACAGAATAATAATAATGGAACCCAGTCATGCGTAAACGCATGCATGTGATGTTCCAAATGTAATAATAAAGAATGGAATAATGTAAGAATTTTACCATGTATGTGGTACTTCAGACAGACAAAAGTTATTCCAACATAATAATAAAGAATGGAATAATGTAAGAATTTCACCAAGTATAGGGTAGTCCACAGACAAAAGTTATTCCAACAGTAATAATAAAGAATGGAATAATGAAGTTCTCTTCATGAATACAAAAGAAATAATACCCTTACCTTAGAAGAAACCGGATATAGGAGTAGTGAAGTAGCAGAATACTTTTCTTCTTTCTCTCTATAGTTTCTCTATCTAGAGTTTTAGTGAATTCATAAGCAATAATGAAGGAATGAGCTTCTATTTATAGGAGAATAGAAAGGATACTATGCAATAAAATATTCTAAATAAACGAAAAACTTTTAAATAAAATATAATATATATTATATATATATAACATATAATCATTAAAAGTTCACGGGAGGTATTCTAGTGATCATATCTATGCTTTATTCTTTCATGATGCCTTCCCGATCCATTCCTATATATATATATATATATATATATATATATATATATATATATATATACTTATAAATCATCCCCACCCGTGAATCACCAAAAAATCACCTATTCAACTATGGCTCCATTGTGTGGGCCCCACATAATATATATATATATATATATATATATATATATATATATATATATATATATATATATACTTATAAATCATCCCCACACGTGAATCACCAAAAAATCAGCCCATTCAACTATGGCTCCACAGGTGGGCCCCCACATAATATTATATATATATATATATATATATATATACTAAATAACCTTCTACCAATTATTTTGAAAAATGGGTAAATGGGGGTCCATAAAAATAAGCAAAACTCCATAAAAATCACCTTAATAATTTTAACAACATTTATCACCTTTATTATAATTCACAATATTAATCGACCAGGTCTTTCCCAGGAAAGAGGGGGCTTTCCAATAAGGATTTTTCCCTATTGGCGCGTAATTAGGTGACCAAACCTCTCCTTGGCAGAACTTCTAGACATCGTTAATATTGTAAATAATAATAAATAACTCTATCATCTCAATTATTGATTTAATAATATATAAAATAGCGACAATAATTGAATCAAATAACGTGAGATACTATGCAACAATTACTGAAGCAATAATTGAACAAAATTGAGTGACTTCTCCCGTAAACATCAATAATCAATACCGTGTGCTACTATGCAACCACACGTATTACTATACTTTTACTACCGAGTAGTTCAACAGTTTTAACTGTAAAACTTCCGCCTTTATTTTTATAAAAATATTTTTGTCGTTTTCTCAATCCGACAATAATTCCGTTGTGGGGTCCACTAATGATTGATTGTGCCGCATTTAATATTCCCCTGTTAAAAGAATATTCCCACCAATCGAATATTATATAACAACTTACGATTTTACAAAATTTATAAATATTACCCACAACTATAACATTATATCAAATTCATTCCATAATATTTAAAAATGATATTTATAGAAAAATCATCTTTATTAAAAAGTTGGGGTCTTACAACCTCCTCTTCTTATGAAATTTCGCCCTCGAAATTAGGGTACGTACCTAGTATGTCGAAAAGGTAAGGATATCTTGATTTTATTCCAGATTCTAACTCCCAGGTCATTTCCTCAACATCGTGGTTTCTCCACAAAACTTTGACTTGAGGTATAACCTTGGAGCGTAGAATATGTTCCTTCTTATCCAAGATTTGAACAGAACCTCTTCATACGCCAAATCTTTCGCTATTTCTTAGGTTCTAACTCAATAATGTGGTTCGGTCTTCTACATATTTACGTAACATGGATGTGTGAAAACATTATGAACATGAGATATACTTGGCAGAAAGCTTAGTCTATACGCCTACAGCCTCCTACTCGATCGAGGATTAAAATGGGCCAATGAATCGAGGATTGAGCTTTTCTCTCTTTCCAAATCTCGTAACTCCTTTCCATGGAGCAACACGTAACAACACATAATCTCCAATATCGAATTCCACGTCCTTTCGATGAAGATCAACATAACTCTTTTGTCGATCTTGTGAGGTTTTTATACGTTGCCGGATCGTTTGAATCTTTTCCGTAGTTATACTTACCAACTATGGTCCCAACAACGTTACTTCACCCACCTCATTCCAGCATATTGGAGAACGACACTTTCTTCCGTACAACGCTTCGAATGAATCCATGCCAATACATGCTTGATAATTGTTGTTGTCTGAAAACTCCATCAACGATAAGAACTTGTCCCAACTTCCCTTGAAGTCAAGGACACAGAGTCTTAATAAATCTTCAAGAGTTTGAATAGTCCTCTCTGATTGTCCGTCCGTCTGAGGATGATATGCGGAACTAAATCCTAAGTTCGTGCCCATAGCTTTTTGCAAACTAACCCAAAATCGTGAAGTGAATCTTGGGTCTCGATCAGAAACTATGGATACTGGCATACCATGTAGTCTTACAATCTCGTTTATGTACATACGAGCAAGACCTTCAAGTGTATAAGTTTCTCGTATTGGTAAGAAATGAGCAGACTTGGTCAATCTATCAACAATGACCCAAATTGCATCTATGCCTTGGGAAGACTAGTAACGAAATCCATGGTAATGTGCTCCCACTTCCATTCTGGAATTTCAAGTGGTTGCAATGGACCTTTTGGTACTTGATGTCTACTTGACTCATTGACAAGTTAGACACCTTGAGATAAACAAATAGCTATCTCTCTCTTCATATTGCTCCACCAAAATGTATGAAGAAGATCACATTTTGGTACTCCTGTGATGGATTGCAAACGTGTGTTATGCGCCACCATCATAATTTTATACTTTAAATCGGTCGTTAGGAACACAAAGTCCGGAGTTGACTCAAGTATTCCTTCTTCATCGATTCTTGCTTCCCAAGATAGCACCTTCTTGCAATTTCTTCTTCATACGCGATCGGCTCCAGATCTCAGAACTTGAACGCCTTTAACTTTATCAATTAAAGTCGGTTCTACTCAGATATTCACCATCATCACATGGGTCCCCTCGAGTCTTTAACTCTATCTCCATCCTTTGCAAGTCACACAAAATGGGCCTTTGCGTTGTCAATATCAAGACACTGCATTCGCATATGATCTTCTCACTCAATGCGCCTACCTACCACGCTCGCTTTTTCCGAGGATGGTATTGGATGGTATGATCATAATCTTTCAACAGTTCAAGCCAACGTCGTTGTTACATGTTGAGTTCCATTTGAGTGAAGAAATATTTGAGGCTTTTATGATCTGTAATGATCTCCACTTTCTCCCCATACAAGTAATGCCTCCAAATTTTAAGTACGAAAACAATAGCTACCAACTCTAGATCATGAGTTGGATAATTCCTCTCATATTCTTTGAGTTGTCAAGAGGCATAGGCTATGACTTTCCCATGTTGCATGAGAACACATCCTAACCCTTTGCCTGAAGCATCACTGTAGATGACAAATCCCTCCGAGCCAGATGGTATTGTCAGAACAGGTGCTGAAATGAGTCTCCTCTTGAGTTCTTGAAAACTCTTCTCACATTTCTCGTTCTAACCGAATTTTATATCTTTTCGAGTCAGCTGAGTTAATGGAGTAGCGATTCTAGAAAACCCTTCTATGAATCTCCGATAGTAACCAGCTAATCCAAGAAAGCTACGTACTTCAGTCACTGATTTAGGTTGCTCCCAGCTTTGAATAACTTCAATCTTTGTTGGGTCAATAAATATTCCATGACTTGATACTACGTGCCCAAGGAATGCTACTTCCTAAAGCCAAAACTCGCATTTCTTCAACTTGGCATAAAGCTTATATTCATAAAGCTTTTGGAGTATCAGCCTCAAGTGTTACTCATGATCTTCACGACTTTTGGAATAAATAAGGATGTCATCAATAAAGACGACCACAAAGTGATCCAAATATTCCTTGAATACTCGGTTCATCATATCCATGAAAGCAGCATGAGCATTAGTCAATCCAAAAGACATGACTAGGAATTCATAATGCCCGTACCGAGTTCTGAAAGCCGTCTTTAGAATGTTATCCATTCTAATCTTCAATTGGTGATATCTGGAACGAAGATCAATCTTTGAAAAGAATTTGGCCCCTTGTAACTGGTCAAACAGGTCATCAATACGTGGCAATGGGTACCTATTTTCGATGGTAACATGATTCAACTCCCGATAATCAATACAAAGTCGCATACTCCCATCTTTCTTTTTCACGAATAAAATAGGAGCACCCCAAGGAGACGTACTAGGACGAATGAAACCGATGTCTAACAATTCCTGTAGTTGGGTCTTTAACTCTTGAAGTTCAATAGGAGCCATTCGATATGGGGCTTTGGAAAAAGGTTTTGTACTGGGTTCAAGGTTGATACAAAATTCAATTTCACGCTCGGGGTAGCCAGAAGTTCTTCGTGGAATACGTCAGAAATTTATTAACAATAGAGATATCATTCAAAACTGACGTATTTTTGTTTAAATCCGTGACATGAGCTAAGAAAGCTTGACATCCATTTTTTAATAAACGAATAACTTTATGGCTTGAGATAACAGTGATTGATTTTAATGGTTTGGTTGCTTGAATTCGCATAATAGGTTAGTTAAGAATATGAAAGCTAACAACCTTACGAAAACAATCAATTTTTGCATGATGAGTAGTTAACCAATCAATCCCTAGAATTACGTCAAATGCAAGTATTTTCAATGATATAAGATCGACAGGTAATGTGAGGGTACCGATTTGAACCAAACAAGACTTATAAACAGTGGATGTAACGAAAGTTTCTCCCAATGGAGTTTCAACAGATAAGTCAAAGTCAATTTCTCCGGAGTCAAATTTAAACGTTGAGCATAAGTAGGAGAAATAAAAGAATGGGTAGAACCGGTATCAAATAAGGTATAAACTTCGCTAGATTTTATGATAAGCTTACCCGTGATGACTTCGTTTGGGTTCTTTGCTTTCTGGGAGGTCACAACAAACGCTCTCCCTTGCACTACCGACTTTGACTTTTCTGGGACGACCTTTGGTGCCTCCATCCTAGCTGAACTTGTCTTTGGTGAACGATAAATCGGGCTAGGTGACATTCTCTTCCACAATTATAACATGCTTTGACTAAGCATCGTTAGCTTTGGTGATGTGTCCTCCCTCCACATTTGAAGCATATGATAGGTGGTCGTTCTCCTTCCTTAACAACGGGTGCTGGTGTTGACGTCTTTCCATCATTGTTGAATCTCCTCTTCTTGAAATGTCCATTCTTATTATTTTGGCCCTGATTACCACCGAAGTGGTTACCATTTCTGGCCTGTTGATTCCCTCCACGCTTGTTGTCACCGCTCGATGACCTGCTTTCATCGGTACTATCATTTTTTGACTACCGCTCTCTTTTGGTTGGGTTGACTCATTATAGCGCTCCAATAACTGAGCCCTATTAACAACATCTGAATACAAACACAGTTTATGAGAGATAAGATATTGATGTATCTCGGGTTTCAAACCTCTTAGAAACATTCGCGTCATTCTCTCCTCATTATCAACTAAATGAGATGCAAACCGGGATAACTCGGCAAACTTGGCTTCGTACTACGACACGGTCACGTTGTTTTGCTCTAGCTTGATGAACTCTACCTCTTTCATGTGACAAATACTTTCGGGAAAGTACTTGTCGTTGAAAAATTCTTGGAACTTTTCCAAGAATAGGTATACATCACCTATTCCGAGCCGCCAAATATATGGTACAAAATATAAATACAACTTAATTATACAACAGTCGTATAAAATACGACATAACAAAATCTAAGAGTTTTAATAAGAATATTGTCATCTAGACAATATCCACACTCAATGGAGTCCTCATTACATTTATTGTCACACTATTTAAAAGAATAGTGAGGACTACTAATGCTATCATCTGGACCGTTACTCCGTTTCCCGACTAGTCCCGGCTACGTTCTCATTTCCTGAAAAGAACGATGAAAGAAAGGGTGAGCTCAACTAGCCCAGTAAGAAATATTATGACTAAGATAATGCAGAATAAATTATCGTTAGCCTTTAACAGTATTAAACTGATACAATATAACAAACATCAAGTTTATCTATAGCGGAACAAGAAATCCAGTAAAAGAGTCAAGTAGAGAATAAAATCTACTATATTTTATGATTTAAAAGGTTTTTCATCACTTTTATCGCTGGGACTCAGCTTAATAAATAATCCACATCATCCCTGCACTATGGCCAATGATATTCATTAGTATCACAACCATAAATTATCCATGCACTACGGGCCAAGGATATTCGTGTATTCATCAATAGTCATGATCATGCCAACAACTGTCCATCAATGCACTACGGGCCAATGAGGACTTTTACCACATCATTTGTAACATTACAGTCATGATTATACAGAATAATCCCTGTTCATAATCTTACCAAGTCCATCTATGCACTACAGGCCACAAATGACTTTCACCATAATATAAACACAAGGATGATGACAATGATATAAGAATTCAATAAAACAAGTTCAAGAATTAATTTATCCAGGAACAAATAACGTCCAAATTGTCAACATGATACTTCTTTGTGGAGTAAAATTCAAGAATGCTCAGAAGAATATTTCCATGAAAAGATACTGGATGAAGCACACATATCAAAGAAATTCTACTAATTTCATGGAGTATAAAAGCCAAAACTTTAACCAACTAAGTATAATAAAGAATGGAATAACAAAAGAAATCACCAGGCATGCGATAGACCGCACAGAAAGGTTATTCCAACAAAATAATAAATAACGAAACCAGGTCATGCGTAAACGCATGCATGTGATATTCCAATGTAATAATAAATAATGGAACTGTGTCATGCAGAAGCCTTACGTACAAGATATTCCAACAGAATAATAAATAACGGAACCAGGTCATGCGTAAACGCACAGACAAGATATTCCAACTGAATAATAAATAACGGAACCAGGTTATGCGTAAACGCACAGACCGGATGTTCCATCAGAATAATAAAGAATGGAATAATAGAAGAATTTCACCATATATGCGGTACTTCGCATAGACAGGTTATTCCAACATAATAATAAAGAATAGAATAATAGAAGAATTTCACCAAGTATAGGGTAGTCCGCGTATACAGGTTATTCCAACAGAATAATAAAGAATGGAATAACAGAAGTTCTCTTCATGAATACAAAAGAAATAATACCCCTTACCTTAGAAGAAACTGGATATAGGAGTAGTGAAGTAGCAGAATACTTTTCTTCTTTCTCTTTATAGTTTCTCTCTCTAGAGTTTCAGTGAATTCGTAAGAAATAATGAAGGAATGAGCTTCTATTTATAGGAGAATAGAAAGGATACTATGCAATAAAATATTCTAAATAAATGAAAACTTTTAAATAAAATATAATATTATATATATATATATATTTATATATATAACATATGTTCATTAAAAGTTCACGAGAGGTATTCCCGTGATCATATCTATGCTTTATTCTTTCTTGATGCCTTCCTAATACATTCCTTTATCATTTGATATATATATATATATATATATATATATATACTAAATAACCTTCTACCGATTATCTTGAAAAATGGATAAATGGGGGTCCATAAAAATAAGCAAAACTCCATAAAAATCACTTTAATAATTTTAACAACTTTTATCACCTTTATTATAATTCACAATATTAATCGACCAGGTCGTTCCCAGGAAAGAGGGGGCTTTCCAATAAGGATTTTTTCCTATTGGCACGCAATTAGGTGACCAAACCTCTCCTTGGCAGAACTTCTAGACATTGTTAATATTGCAAATAATAATATTAATAACTCTTAATCTCAATTATTGATTTAATAATATATAAATTAACGACAATAATTGAATCAAATAACGTGAGATACTATGCAACAATTACTGAAGCAATAATTGAACAAAACTGAGTGACTTCTCATGTAAGCATCAATAATCAATACCTTGTGCTATTATGCAACCACGCCAGACATCGTATTTTTTACTAATGAGTAGTTCAACGATTTTAATCGTAAAACTTTCGCCATTATTTTCATAAAAATATTTTTGTCATTTTCTTAATCCGATAATAATTCCGCCAGGAGTCCACCAATGATCAGGTTGTCGCATTTAATATTCCTATTAAAATGAATATTCTCCCACCAATCGAATATTATATAACAACTCATAGTACTTTGCAAAATTTATAAATATTACCCACAACTATAACATTATATCAAATTTATTCCATAATATTTAAAAATGATATTTATAGGAAAATCATCTTTATTAAAAAGTTGGGGTCTTACATTTATAATTAAAAATACTTAAATCATTAAATTTAACCTTTAAATTCTGAAATTAGGGTTTTATATTCCGAATTAGGGTTTTGAATTCCCAGAACTGAATTTAGGGTTTCCAGAACCGATTTCTAGGGTTTCTTATAAATCGTAAGAATTTTCTAACTGAACATGGACGTTCTAAATATATACTTAAGGTTTGGACACTGATAAAATTTATCTGATCAACCCTTGACCCTTAACCACATACTGTACACATATAATACCATATAAACAGAACATATTCATGTATATCCTTAATCCTGAATAATTCACCACAAAAATTTTAAATTCACAAAATTCTTTCTCGGAAATCTAAAATCCATTCACTTATTTTTGTCTAGGTTTATTATTTAACCTTTAATTCAATATTTAAGATTTAAAAATAATTTTCTAAATTCTCGGGTCGTCACATTCACCCCTTCTTCTAAGAATTTCGTCCCCGAAATTCAACTTACACCGTATACCATACAGCTGACACCATTCATACACAACATCACATGCTACTTAATACATTCCTCACAATAGTAAAATTTTCGAATTGTGCTGAGGAGTCATATAGAGTATGAGTTTTTCATTTTCGCAAAGGTTTTATGGAAATTCATCCGCAAACCATCTTATCTTAAAGACGTAATGTGTAATTAGTCCAGTATGCCTTATTCTGACCCAGTAATACTAGTTTTATCTGCATTTCTCGTTCCGCTTTTGGGAAGATAAACTTACTCTCGCTTTTTATCGAATCCGCACCAAAAAAAATTGGTTCGGGAAAGTCTTCAAAGAACGCTTAGGATTTTTGTAAAAATTGGTCTAGCCGAATCAAATAGCATAGACTCATATAAATAATTCAATTCAATCGAATTATTTAGGTATAGCCAAATCCCATTGGCAAATTAAAATCTTGAAAATATTTTTTAGAATGACGTCATGATGTCGTACTGTATTAACAGTCCGTTTGAGGATGCCGTCATTGTATGATTTTGTCATAACACATCATACAATAGTGGAATAACAATTTTAGATCAAATTCAACACTAAGTATTCCTGCATTTACAACTCCATCAACTTTTAATCATCTCTGCACCAGGTTACATGGTACATAAGTGATAAATAAAAATATATTTTGATATTTCAAACCATTATCGTCTAGCCAAAACAAAATAGCATGATCGTGATTTTTAAATAGTTCAAAAATTATTGCAAATTTGTTTTATCATCTCAACAGGTAATGAGGTGTAGATGACCCGAAGTCCATACATACACAATAGTCACCAAGAGTTGAGAATAAAAATTCATTTTTTTTAAAAGCACATAGTGCGTATTTAGCTTGATGTCAAAATTTCTATGTCTTGATCGTTTGTTTTACGATCTCCTATCCATGTTCTTTTAGTCTTTTAGACTCTATCTATTCATCACTACTATTCACTTTTATTATCAGAGTTAGGGAACTCGGTATCTTTTATAACCCATCGAGATTCATCTTTGAATCTTACCGACACACTAACTCTATATGAGTTAGTACTTATCTTAATCACTGCGATTATATTAATCTCAGGTATTACTACCTAAGGTTCATAACCTACAGCTCTGATACCAACTGTAGCACCCCCAAATCCGAGTCCCAAATCACCACGGATCTTGGTATACTAATTCTATAACTATTACGGAAGATATAAACATAAATTATCTATACATTAAACATACACATTATTTCCCAAAGGTCGAGTAACCTTAACTTATTACACAATTCAAAACCTGTCTAACATATAACAATATTATCATACTATACTATTACAATTAAGCTACACATAAAAATCCCAAGCTGAACTTGGGTTTATCCATTCCTGTATCCGACGTATGCTTCATAATCTGCAATGCTAATCATGATATAGCAAGGGTGAGTAATAAGTTTGCCTAGCAAGTTTATGTTCGATAAATTAAGGATATATCATGATTGAAATAATTTTTAATAAAAGCTGGCTACAATTCTTCAATATAATTGAGAACTAGCATAAACACACTTTCATAGCTGAACGAACATTTAAAATGAACATAGCGATTATATCTGAACCGAATGGTAATGAAGGTGATCGACCTTTCATACCTGATGAATACATGCGTTATGCACAAAGTGCGAATACAATAATTCATAGACATGGAAATCAGTAATGATTAACCACAAGTATCACTACAAAAAAATGGGCCTTTAGAAATGATTTTTCGGGCAACGACTTTATAAGTCGTTGCTAAAAATATATGTTTAGCAACGAAATTTTTCCTTCGTTGTAGATTTTGTCAGGCTTTCACTTTTTGCAACGAAATTCATAAGTCGTTGCAAAATTTTGTTGCTAATTCATTGGCGAAAAAAATATTCGTTGCTAAATCATTAGGTTCCATACCAAAGGAAGTTTGGTTTGGAATTAACTTCAAAGGAATTCTAGATCTTTAGAATGCTCATCAACCAAGTACTGGTTGAATCAAATAGGGATCAATGACTACTCAAGAGTTCGATTACAATATCATTATGAAGAAAGTATAACAACAAACCAATAAGAGATAAAATCTCAATGGGTTATAAATGAACAAGTGTTAATCATCGAGTACATACTTTCAAAACTGTAAAGGTACATAAGCAAACCAAAGGAAGTTTGGTTTGGATTGACTTCAAGGGTAACTTAGTTTATAGAGCATTCATCAACTAAGGATTAGTTGAATCAATAGAATGATTGCTAGTCAACTAAGAGTTCAGTACAACAATGTAAGATTGTACAATGACATTGGTGATCAAAGATCAAACAATAACTATTCATAGCTGAACAAACACTTTGCAACAAGGTAATGCTTACAATAAAATTACAGACTTTGAATAACCAAAACAATCTTGTTTGGAATGCGTAAGCAAAGATTTACTAACTTGTTCAACAATAAATTAAGGTTAAAGAACTTGCATAACAATAACAACTTTAGAACAGAAACTTGCAAAAAGAAAGATTAGGGTAAATGAACTTGCGTAAGTGTAAACAAGATAAAGATAGATAACCTACTCAATGATAAGTAGAGTTAAGGATGCTCATATAAGAGATTCAGATTAAAGAACTTGTATAAGTGTAAACAAGATAATGGTGAAAAGAAAACTTTGCTGAATAATAATGTAACAAAGGTTAGAGAACTTGCCTCTTGCGTAAGCTAAACAATTACAACTCGTTCTTCAATTATCCTATATATATGTCATTTAGAATCATAATCTCAATTAGCCACAACGCGACTAAATTGCTTAGTTACACATCCGTCTTACATTCTTTAATTTTAGGTTTAATCATACTAACCACATAGCACAAATGAAACCTTTACAAACACGTAACATGTTATAACATTTAAATCACATTTCCAATTCTTATCAACATCAAACCTCAGTTATTAACAATCAATTAAGTCACAACCTTATAATCATCAAATTTGACTTATAATGTGATTATAATCTGGTTTGACAACATATAATATAATTAACGTTTTTTTATGCTCATTAGATTAGGTTACAATTACATTTTTTGGACTTGAACAATTAAAAATCTCATTTTTGGAAAATTTCGCTAAGTAGTGCCATAATGCCACCAATTGAACTAAAATCGCATGGCGTCATAAGTACTCAACCATTTAATCTAGACTAGCGCCAAGAACGTAGTCGACGCCACAATTCGATTTTAAGCCAAATTTTTATAACAAGAACAAGAAAAGCCACCACTTTAAATCAAGTTCGCGAAAAACGCTGAACAAAGCTAAATAGGCCTAAAATCTCCTTTCTAACAACAATTCTAACTTACCCAAGTTGTATAAACATTACAAAAACAACAACTAATGTTCCTAACATGTTTCTAACCATATAAACAACATAAACAATCAATTTAAAGCCTATAAATTTTATTATTTTTGTTATTTCTTCAATTTTAGACATTCTTAACGAAACAATTCACTGTAATTTCGTTTTACAACCAAAGCAATTTGTTTAACCCATGTTGTTTTTGTTTCTTCATGTATTTTCACAATTAACAATTAATTTATATATTAAAATATGAATTGATCACTAATTTTAGCATCAAATAATTATGCCATATACAAATATACTTCACTATAAATTACTATAAAAATGATTTCTTCATAAATATCATATTTTCATGGGTTACTCAACCCTAAATCACATTCAAACCACACAAAACAGATTATATATACAAATTAACATATATCAACCATATAGTCAACAAATTAATCAATAATATCAATTAAAGAGAACTTTTAAACAAAACAAAAACTTTAAAACTAAAATTATATCGTTGGTTACTTGTTTATACTCTGTTAGATGATAGAGAAGTGTTTTGAGCCCTTCTTTTCCTCAAAACATAGCTTCAAAATCACAGAAAATGCTTTTCTCTCTTCTCTCTACTATTTGTTTTCTTCTTTCTCGTTCTTCTTTATAGTTAGACTTAATACTGATAAAACTAACGTAAAATATATACTTAATACAATATAATACGTATACTTAATATTTATCAGTTACAATTTTATTTTATTTTTAAAATCAAAAGTCATAAGGTTTGTTTGGCAAAACTAAATTAAAATAAGAATTTAAAAAGCCTTAAGCCTTGTTTGGTAAAACCAAATTTTAAACTCCTTTTAATTTATTTTAATAACTTACTTGCTATATAGTTTAATTGTCACGCTTTATTTAATTAAATTTTATTATTCCAATTAAATTAAATTAAATCTAATAACAACTTATTAATTCAAGATGCCACATATTCCAATTGCTACAAAATTATAATTTTATTTAATAACCTAGTACATCACTTTTAATTACTAAATTAATTTAAAACAATATTATAACAACTCATTTAATCATTATTAATCCTATAATTTAATTATTAAATGAAATTTAGAATATTACCACTATGTAAATATAATAATTAATTCAACACTCATTTAATTTAATTAACTTCAAAATAAAAATTACTAAATACCAACTTAATTAATATATTACACTTAATTAAGTTAATTCTCCACAACTCATGAATTATTTATTTAACTAATAATTAATCAAATCAATTAAATATTTATTTAACAATAAACATATACTATAATATTTATTTATTTCAATAAATATTTTAAATTATATACAAAAATTCTCGATCGTTACACTCCTTATGGGCATGAAAGCCTTCGAAGAATGTCCAAACACCACAAATAATTTACAAGCTAGTTTTATAGCTGAAAAAGGTCCATCATGGGAACCAGATCTAGATCCGTCAGCTGGATCTTAGATCTCATGGCTCCTAGGCTCACATGGTTGCTTAATATTTACAAAAACTAGAAAGAAAACTAGATTTAAATAAATCTTAGTCATTCTAGCTCAACGGTTCCAATTTTGCAACTTTTGAACAGGTTAAAAGTTAGATATGACTAGATTTAGATAAATCTAGTCCACAGGTTTACTTATTATAGATTTACATTGAATGAACAATTAAAAATAATATTTAAATGCAATAAACAGTTTATATATATATACACGAAAGAAAATAAAAGCCACATGTCGACGTCGAGATTTTTGAGTGTCCCTTTTCGTTACTTGTTCTTTGGTCTTCTCATGTTAATGTGAGATTTATTTGAAAAAACAAGTGAAAAAGGTCCGACAAGTATAATGTCGACGATTTGACTTTAAGAATCGCCAGTTGGTGTATTTAACTGGTTGCACCAACGCAACCGAAAAGGTTTTCACATTTACCCAGTGTTTTGACACTGCTAGACGGGTCTATGAAACCGAGATTCATTTTGGGTCCGGGGCTTGATTATATGAGGGAAGGTGTTAGGCACTTCAACATCCGTGTTACTACTTTGACCGCCACTTTTCAAAGAAATTGTTATATGAATGTGTGTGTGTGTGTGAATCAATATGCAATTATTTGAAAGTAGTGCGAGGCCTCGTTCGTACCTATATACACAATGTTTGAATTTTATAGAAAAATTTAGTTTTAACCAAGATATATCAATGAAGTTTTGTAAAAGAGGTTTTTCAAATCATGTGCTCAATAGGAATTGAGACCTTTTCATACTTCCATTTTATTATTAAATGTTCGGCTTGTTGTCTTTTATTTTCGAGATGCGAAGCATTCTCGAGAAAATAATATACAACAATGCCGAACTCCTCATGGGCATGACATCCATCCAAGGAAATTCAGACACTGTAAAATAATGTACAGGCTGGTTACAGCTGAAAAATATCCATCATGGGAGCCGAATCTATATTCAGTAAACTAAACTTGTGATCACATGATTCCTAGGCTCACATGATAACGCAGTAATTTGTATGGAAAGCAAGATGCAATTATATATATAAAAGTCAGTAAATATATATATATATATATTTGATCAACCACCACAAGCAACTCCATGGAGGATCGTAAATGTAAATATATAAAGCGGTAAATATATATATATATATATATATATATATATATATATATATATATATATATATATATATATATATATATATATATATATATATATGATCAACCACCACGTAAGTAAACTCAAGGTGGGAGGAAATGTAAATAAAGTCAGTAAAGAGATCAACCGCCACTTAAGTAAACTCTAGGCATGATGAAATATAAATAAAGTCGTAAAAGGCCACAAAGTAAACTCCAGTGTCGACAGAATGTAAATATATATATATATATATATATATATATATATATATGTACAAATATATATATAAAGCAAGAAACGCATACGGATGTGAATCTGTGCTCATCTGATATGTCCTGACAACAATTATATATATATATATATATATATATATATATATATATATATATATATAAAAGCAATTAAACGCACTTATATATAAAATCTGTGCTCAATGTATGCAGTCTCCACCACGCTTTATTTATATATATATATATATATATATATAAAAGCAATTAAATGCTCCAGACCAAAGTCTAGGCTCAATTGAGGCATAACTCGATAATGTTAGTCCATATATGAAATATATACATATATATAAGTATATATATACGTGATGTAATGAAAACCACGGATCAAGTCCGGAAAACACACTCACACGACTCTCAACGTACAACAAAGTGTGTGCTAATATGAGAAGAAGGCTTTATAGAATATGAGAAGGCTTATAGTGGGCTGCCAAAGTAGACTTCTATGACTTTAAATGGATAAACACTCAGCTCCCGCCAGATAAAAGATTGCTATATGTGAGGTAACTAGTGTTTAGAAGTGAGGAAACACTCAAAAGATGTGTATGCAGAGTAAAATGGACAGTGCTTCCTCGCCTTTTTCCCTCCCTCTTCTTCTCAAATGGCTGACCCCAAGGCTTGTATATATAGACGAATGGTCGAGTATATATATGGTAGCCAGCAGCTTGTGTACTGCTGGGCCGGTCGTGGTGCATTCGAGCCTCATGAAGTCCCGTCGTTCTCAGAAGACGTGCACTCATGCACTGTAATATCCACTCGAACTTGTAGAACTTCAATCCGAGCATCCGAATGAGGTATATCGGACCTTCTTCGGACCGCTTGTGTCGAGAGTTACGCAATGACATGCATTAGAGGTTGTACGAAGTCAGGAAGAGGGGTCTATGCCCATGGTCTTCAAGCTTCAAATTCTATCCAAAGTACTATCACGCGTAATAGTCACTCAGGATTGTCAATCCTCGGCTCTTGTGGGAATTTGTTGGATGTATGTATGTATGAAGTGTTGAAACGACGTGCCATTGTCGAAGGAACAAAATGACGTTTGACTCCTCGTCGGGGTTATCGCCGGTTTGAGTTGAAAGTAGACGTTGCTCAGGGTTACATCTGACATTGGACTACTTGTTGGTATGCCGTGATATCATCTTGTTGATATGGTAAGATGATGTTGTGACTCCTCACCGGGGTTATCGCCTGTTTAAGCAGAAAGCAGACATTGTTCAGGGTTACATCTGAGATTGGACTGCTCCTTGTTTGTATATCTCACTGTCATCTGTGGATGTTCCTGTCTGCCCATTGTCAACTCCGGGTCTGAGGTGTGTGTGCCTCGACAGGATGTCTGAGGTTGAAGCTGATTGCATATGTTTGAAACAAGCATTTCCAGGGTTATCGCCAGAATTGCAATGGCATCTCTTGGGGCTATCACCAAAGATGGGGTTGCTACTCCTAGTGTTTCTCTGGGACTAGAACTGAGCATTGCGGTGTTATCGCCAAGACAGAACTATCCTCTCCGGTGTTGTTACCAGTCTTTTAATCTGCATGTCTTGGGGTTATCTCCGAGATTGGAAATGACATTCCCGGTGTGTGTTCCGGGTTTGAGATGATGTTCCCGGTTTGTGTTCCTGGTTGGAACTAAACTTCCGGTAGTATCCAGAATGGATGTAATATGTCTTTCAGGGTTATCTCCAAAAGACGAATCTACCCTCCTGCAATGTTAGTAATAGGAGTGCAGAAAATTTTGAGTGTCTACAGATGCCCCTCTTTATCATATTCATGCAATGCAAGGCATGGATAGGATAAAGAATACTAGACACTTGAAATGCAAGCAAGATAAATATGATGTTATATGCAGCAACATGATGCAAATGCATGTAGAATGCATGAATGATTGTCAGGTAATCCTACTGGGATGATAATCAGTGATGGCTTGGACATACGATCCAAGTTTCTAAGAATGTTGACATCGGGGCTATCACCAAAGTCTTGAATCCTAGACATCGGCTTATATTCCATAGAGGTACCTCTGTGTGTAAAGAGATCTATGGGATAAAGTTTTTGTCTGTTTGAGGATGTGTATAACATATTCCCTCATTCTATCGAGAGTTATCGCAAATAGTTTGTTGTTATCGATCGATTTCGATCTTCACCGATGTGTGTATCATCGATAAATCCTCTTTGGATGCATTGTCAAGGTTGCTTGACCTTCATTGATGTATGTGTCAATGGTAGCATTGTGTTGTAGCTCTGGCTTCTGGGAAGGTTGCTTCGATGGGTTTACTTGCCATCTCACCGACATGATGTCAAGGTCGCTTGACCTTCATTGATGTGTGTATCAATGGTTTGATTGCGTTATAAACCCGGGCCGGGATACGTAGATGCTTGAAAGATGTGCGCCATGACTTCGTGGGGATACATAGATGTTGATAACTTCAACATGTTGTAATTTTTCACGGGGAGGTTTGATATGTCATGGTTTTGCGTTGTAACCCCCACCGAGGAAGTTTTATATTTCGTGGTTTTGCGTTGTAACCCCCGCCGGGGATACGTTAGGGTTGTCTGACACTCATTGACGACATCGGACCTTTGTGGGGTATTGCCGAGCATGATCTGTGAAAGCTGAGCTCATTGGTATTGTATACCCTGCATTCAGGCTAATAACTTTGAGACGACGAGAGTTTAACTCTGACCGACGAGAAAACAGGATTTCAGGCTATTTCGCTCAATCGCGTAGCACTTTTATTCCTAATTTGGCCTTTTCAGCTTGTGAGACCTCCTTTACAACTCTAACCGAGCGAAGCCGAGGTGTGGGACCCATGTAAGAGTGTCGCAGTGTACTGCGAGGAGCATGAAGTTAGCTTCATGACCAACCGCGTGCTCTATGTATAGGCAATCTGGTTGGTTTCATAAGTCATTTTCAAGTCATGCAATCAAGGAAATCCAAGAGCTCTTCTTCGATCATTGAGTTCGGGCAACTTTTCGCATATTCTCGCCACCGCATAAGTGTTCTTCATCATCCGGTAACACATGCATGTATTTTTTTTTCCAATTTCGTCTCGTTGAAAATGACTTATCGCATGAAATGCATTTAGACACATAGTAGTGAATATGCATGCTGATATGACTTGATAAAAAATATTCAACATAGCAAATGTTAGTATTAAACCATGCTGAACATAATGATGTGAAAAAATTTGACTTTTGAAACAGTCAAATTGGCACCTTTTACTGTCATTTCTTATCCTATATGAGGACAAATGAGTAAAGGTAGACAAGCAAAATAATCCTGGTAATTAGACTACACTTACAGATTTTTTACTGCAATGTATTGATGCATACAGGATGTATATGACTGTGTATAGGTGTGCTACTGAATGGCCACCTAGTCATGCCTATGTGCATGTGGATAGTCCCATTTACAAAGGGGCTATGGAAAAATTTTCCCAAAATATAGGTATTGGGTAGTCATGCATTTTTAACTCTACTGTAGATGTATGTTAAAGCAATGCATGCATGCATGTAATCATAGAATGCATTTTGAAAAGACTCCAGGTAAGAAATTACCACACCCTTTCTGAGGTGATTTGGAGACTTGTTGTTCAGATATCATGGATCCAGATCAGCCGAGTAGTTCCGGTAGGACCACTTTTGGTGTACGGAGGAGGGCTTTTGAAGAGCCTCAACACCGTTCTGTTAGACAGCCTCGTCTCTTGGCGGAGGCGGTGATACGTCCTATTCGGGTTGAAGTGCCAAATGTCAAGGACGAGGAGGAGGATGCACCGATCGAGGTTCCTGCTCCTGCTGTACGTGTTCCCCGTAACGAATTGCCAGGTATTCAAGTGGCGAACCCAGATCTTCTGGGTGACTTGAGTAGGCATCCTTCAGTATACCTGCCCACAAACGAGGTATGAAGTTAGATCTTTAATCTTCCTTATTTCCTATTGATGAGGAGTCAAGGAGTCTGATGTTGATCTGCATTTGATGTAGGTTCTTGGCTTCACACAGCCTCGAGGGAACTGGTTTAGCATCCATTCAATGTATCAGGGCATTGTCTGAGTGGTGGTTTCACCAGACTCAGTCACTCCATTTGCTGGACTGCGAGGTGATGATGATGCCCATGGATTGGCGGTTTATCACAGGTATGGAGTTTGGAGGAGATCCGATGCCTTGCACGGTGGATATCACCCCTACTGCCGTCAGATCCTTGTTGGGAGTTCTGGTGGAGGCGTTCAAGGGCAGGACTGTTCGTACAGGTCCTTTGAGCGTAGATGCTATAAGCGGGCTGTTGAGTGAGCCTATACTTGATGATGTGAGAGTCAGGGATCGCGTTCTCCAGCGATTGTTCCTGATGATCATTATGGGCTACTTCATAGCAGATAACTCTTCTACGGTGTCCTTCGCTTTGATTAACGCCACTCGACACGTGGACCGTATAGGAGAGTATAATTGGGGTTCCTATACCTTTGCCTATTTCCTCAGGGGAATGCGCATGCGATCGCAGGGCTGGACCGAGGCGTGGTTAGGATTCTACCCGTTTCTGTTGTTAAGTGTTTCTCTTGTCTTTTCCCGTGTATGGGTTAAGAGTGTTGACTGATAGCAGATGTTTGCCTTTATGTTGGCAGTTTTGGGCCTATGAGAGGCTTCCTTGTTTGCGTCCTATAAGTGTGTTAGGTTTAGACACCTATCCACGAGGACGGAGATGACATCATTCCATACTGGCGGAGGTCCTTGTTGCTGAGGGTTTCACTCATTGTCGCCTGAGTTGAGTTGTTGTTGATACCGATGTCATTACATGGATTCCCTACTCGGAGAGCATTTGGGAGTTGGTTTTGAGGATGGGTACCAATGGATTTGAGTACATCATTTCCACCCGCGGGATTCCTTTCTTCACAGATGGAGAATGGGAGCTCTATTTAAAAGAGCGTGCTATTAGGAGCACTACAGGAGAGATTCGTATACCAATCTTGCCTCCTACTAGGCGTTATTGGCCTGTTTCGCAGTCACCCGTCATTGACATCCCATTGATGGGGATTGACGGTTTTACATTATCAGAGGACCCCTATTCTCAGGAGATGTTCCAGCATTGGTGGATCCCTCGTACGATTGGAGCTCAGACCCGCACCACACAGTTTATGGGGGATATGGTTCCAGGATCTGTGATGATGACGGATTGGCTAGCCTGTGTCAGAGATCCGACTCATGTGACATGTGATTGATGATTGACTCGGCAATGGACCCGACCACATCTTGTCATTCGGCATTTGGGCGTAGATCCCGCAGAGGTAGATACTTTTGATCCTTCCGGCCGGTGTTGGTCCCTCAGTGACCCATATGGTTTTGTCGGTAGCAGATCTTCCTCAGATTTACCGACATCCCTCAGAGATAGAGATCTAGTGACTCGGGAGGAGTCACATCGTGTGGACAAGATCGATTTTTGTAGACATCAACACTCTTGACTTTTTCTCGATGTATTTCGCTATCTCTTTTGATAGCCTCTGTTGTATGTTGGGTAGCTTTTCCCCATTTCCTGTATTTTAGTCAGACTGAGATGTATTAGATGATGATATACTTAGGAATGTATATACGCTTTTCCATTCCTATATCATATTGCCATCTATTGTATTATACATGTTATTATGTTATGCATATGTATGTATGTCCGTGAGATATTCAAAGATTGACCTGGATGGTCTTATGAAACGCCCGTATATATGTCTTCTTCGACGATTAGTCAGATTGATCATACCCCACCATTTGTGGTGGTAGTTAGTATATGCGCTCATGGTATGATAGTATATCACCATTAGACATGGTGATCAGAGATGATTCTTCGCAAAGATACAATGACCCTGTTGATGTTTCAGGTTCCCACAGGATTTGTAGAGGGCATGCTAGAGAACTGGGTATCGGAGAGACAGGTTTTCCGATTTGGGACCCAGGAGTTCACTCCTACTTTGGAGGAGTATGCACGGTTATAATGTCTTGCTTGGATGACCTTGCGTGCATATGGCTATTGGAGACATGAGCAGACAGTTCATGACCCTCACCGGATTGAGACGTAGAGTGGTCCAGGAGGAGATTACATCCGAGAACGTGATATCCCAGCGTTTCTTGTTTGATAGGTTTGGCTTTGAGGACAGCTATGCACGACATTCCGGGGATTTCACTACACCAGAGGATCATTGGCGTTCAGCCAGAGTAGATGTACTTCTTCTATGCATATTGTCATATGTCTTCATGCCGCGGTACATGGATGAGCTGGATATCGACGTCATTATGGCAGTGAGAGCTCTCAGGGAGGGTAATACCATTGTATTGATGATCATTGCAGAGACTCTGAGGTCAGCTACATATTGCTTCTCTTATCTGGCAGGAGTGTTTACTGGTAGTTCGGTCATGTTGTATGTGTGGTTTATGTCACACTTGAGACCGATTGGCACATTTAGATGGCAGGGGTTTTGTTTCACCCATGAGATAGCCATGTCATACTCCTTTCATCTTGCAGAGTGCACAGATACTGCATCGTGGTCAGCTTTTCTGGCAGGGATTAGGGATCCATTTGCCATATTGCCGTGTTTAGGGCTTAGTTCACCCTACAGCTTCATTACTCATGCTCCGAGCATGGATTATCTCCCTCTAGCTAGATTGAGGGGCATGATTACTTACCACCCACTAGCCGTGATGTGTCAGTTTGACCAATTCTAGGATTTTCATCCGTATGAGGGGGTAGTGAGTTAGCGCTTTGCGTCACATCATTTATTAGTGGAGGACAGATCCAGGTTGTATTGCCTGTTCGGATCAGCGAGAGCTAGCTGAGTCTTCTGTCAGTCATCCAGGTTATTCTACAGAGTATTCCGCATGGATGGAGATAGAGGCGATCGATCATGGCAAGATCCACGGTCTGTGGGATTGATTCTAACGATGAGGAGCCTATAGAGGAGGCTATTATTCCCACCGATGATTTGACTATTGGGCTGCCAACATTTGTGATGGATTCTTCCACCCCGAGTGACACTGTTATTCAAGATATTAAGACAAAGATTTGGAGCAGAGCTTACATCGATGACCTATGAGAGAGATCAAAGCTAGCTGCGCGACGTTGTGACTCTTGATGAGAGAGATACTTTCTGTTGAGAGGGATGAGGCTAGATCACCTGGGGATGTATTGATAGTGGAGCGGGATGCCACCTTATCTCGCTAGGGATGTGGCCATTCTGCAGCATGAGACTTCGTTGAGATCCCGGATGATCGTCTGCCTTCTTGACACATGAGTGCTTACATTAATGAGCATTATGCCACCATGCAGTTAGCCTCTGATCTGCTAGCTTGTGTAGATACCCTTGGGCAGGAGCTTGTAGTGCTTCCTCCGTCTTCAGAGAGGGATGCTATGTTAGATCTGATAGTCCACATACACACAGATTTGTAGATAGCTTTGTATTTTCCTGCACAGACTAGCTTAGCCATTTTGTCATGTACAACACATATGTATATATCAAACAGTATAATATATGGCAGGGAAATATATTTTGATTCAATTCCCTCTTAGTTTTGCCTTGATACTTGCTTTATGTTTGCCTGTTTCTCCAGGGCCTTGTGATCTTGATGCATTCTGAACTTATCCTTGATAGATGGACATTGAGACGTTGCAAGATCTTTCAAAATGGATCACTGATTTCTGTAAATCCCTACCATCTTTGGTGTCTTGGGATTGGTATCTGTATGGAAAAGTGGAGAGGACGGTAGTTTCTTCCTCTCTAAGATTGACCGCACCACAGATGGTCGCCAGTACTTCTATTTGTGAGAAGCCTAGTTAATTCCATCTCTTATGGGTTGGTATTTCTCTTTGAGGCACGATCGCAGCTTAGATGGTCACCGAATCTTCTATTTTTGAGAAGAGGTTGGGTAATTCCATCCCTTTGATAAAACCCATGAAATGGGGCGAATTGAAGATTGATCCCGAAGACAGTGTGACAAGTATGTTGTTCAATGTGCGGGTTAGATCGCACCATGAATGACCGCCACGACTCCTATTGAAGAGGAGATCAAGTCTACGAAGTTCGAACCTAGTGTAGGAGGTTCAATCTTTGAATCTGGAAGGCAGATGGGTGTAGAAGTATTTTTGTTGTTTTTATTGTTTTGTAGAGAAAGGGTAGAAATGTTTTTGTTGTTTTTCTTTATTGTGATCGGGCCATAGAGAATATGGTTGCCTACGTACCCCCGGGTATCAGGGAGATTAGGTCAATGTAGTTCGCCCCTCAAGACGAATTGAAGGCGAAGAGAAGTGTGAATCCCATGTGCAGGCTATACTGCGGGGAGAAGAAAGTTTGATCCCATAATGGGGATAAACTGCAAGTGTGTAAAAAGTTTGATCCCATCCTCAGGACAAAATTCAGGCGTAGAAAAGTTTAATCCCGTCTTCAGGATAAACTGCAGGTGTGAAAGGTTCAATCTCGTCTTCAAGATAACCGAAATTGTGAGAGGTTAAATCCCGTCTTCAGGATAACCGAGATTGTATGAAAGGTTTGAAATGAAGAAAAAACCAGGCTGCTGGCTTGAAGTGTATATTTCCTTGAGGGGCAGAAGAGTATGTAGAAAGGAAAGGGTTCAAAACCGGAATGACTGGTGATTTGAGGATCAAAACTAGGATGTTTGTTTGATGGTAACTTCAGACATAATACCATTTCACGGTGTCCGAGTTGATAAGCTATGGAAATTCATCACCATTCATTTCCTGCAATCTGAGAGCACCTCCTGTCAATACTTCCTTGACAATAAATGGGCCTTCCCATTTAGGAGAGAATTTTCCCTTAGATTGATCTTGGTTGTCAATGATCTTCTTCAAAACCAAGTCATGTTGTTTGAATTGTCGTAGTCGGACTTTTCTGTTGTAGGATCGTGTGATCCTTTGCTGATAAAACTGACCATGGAAGATTGTCGCGGTTCTCCTTTCGTCTATCAGAGATAATTGGTGATACCTGTCTTGTACCCATTGGTCTTCATCCAACTGAGCATCCATCAATACCGAGGATTCCATTTCCACTTCTATGGGGAGCAATTGCTTCCATCCCATAGACTAATGAGTAGGGGTTGCCCAGGTGGAAGTTCGCATGGAAGTTCGTGAGGCTAATAAAGTCGAGGCAAGAGGTTAGGCCATCCTTTATGATTGGCAGACATTTTCTGCATGATCTTCTTGATGTTTTTATTAGCCGCTTCAACAACACCATTCATCTTTGGACAGTAGATGACGAAGTTGAGATGTTTGATGTGGAATTTTTGGCATAACTCCTCCATCATTTTGTTGTTGAGGTTCTTAGCATTGTCTGACACAATGACCTCTGGTTGTCCATATCGACAGATGACATTGTTTCTGATGAAAACAATGATAACTTCTTTAGTGACCTTGGGGAAGGATGCTGCTTCTACCCATTTGGTGAAGTAGTCGATCCTTCTTTGATGGGAAGGCGATGAAGAACAATGTCAGTGGACAAACCTACCATGTCTTCATGAGACCATGCAAACAAATCCTGGAATTGGGTTAATAGTGCAACCATATCATTCTGTTGATTTGTGGTAAGGTCTGAACCAATCTGGATTAGCTTAGGGTTGTCTAAGGTTCCGAGATTGAAAGGAGTGGTTTGATCAAGATTAGGTTTGGGTTTGTCTGCAACCCATTCCTTAATCTCCTGAGGTGTCTCAATGTCCTCTTGGATGTCCATCAAGTCTGAGTCCAACTTTGCATCAAAGTTACAGCCCTTGTTGAGAGATGGCTTGTCATCAGCAAGGACATGCACATCTAAATTCAGAGTCTTGAAACAAAAGATGCTTTCACTTAATATATGCAACTGTTCGATCATACAAAAGTGTTAGCATGTACTTGATAAAATAACTGCTAGTACTGTAAAGAAAAGCCAGCAATTAAAGTTATCTACAGGGCATAGGGATTTTTTGCCCATTTTACCCTCGTCGACCAATGAATGGAGTGCTGCTCCAATTATCGAGGGCAAAGTCCTGATGAACTGCAGTGATGGAAGGATCGTCATTGTCCTCCTTCTCCCAAATGATAACCATGACATCTGGGAAATCATCGTATGTGGTGTATCTATTTGTATGTTCATCATGAACAATGACGCGAATGCCTGCCATCATCAAGGCAAGGTCATGTTTATGTTTCCGTTCCTTTTCTTCCGCTTTGGGATCAGGAATCGGCACCTCTTTTGCTTTGATTGGTACTGGTTTTGGAAATAGCATAGCCACAACATGTTCTGGAACCTTTACTGGAGATTTCATTAACTCATGAGGTAAAGGTATAGAAAATTGTCGTGCGGCGGAAGCTTGAGGAACCTGCTTGTGCTTATGAGGATTCCTCAGTAACTCACAATCGCGTAATAGCCTAGTCCCTACTGTTCGATTTGACCGACATTTGAATAGGGTGCTTAATACCGCTTATCTTTACCAAGCCTTTGTCCAGGTAATGACCCAATGACATCATTTCTTGAGTGGTAAGACATAACCTCTCAGAAATCTTGGTAACGGAAGTGGCGCCCAATAGAATGGTATTGCGTGTTACTCACTTCCAGAGTATAAAAACTGGCCGGTTCAACTTCTGAATTGAAGCTGATAATTTGTAGAGTTCCTTGTTCAGGACAATCCGGCTTAGCGTTGACAGTGACTAGACTGTTGTTAATAATGTATTTGAGTTGTTGATGTAGCGTAGAAGGAACAGCTCTAGCCATGTATATCCATGGTCTTCCCAATAGCAGGTTGTATCCTGAGTCTATCTTGAGGACGTGGAAGGATACATTGAATGTATTTGGACCAATCTCAATTGGCAACTCAATCTTTCCAACAGAATTTCGCCGTGATCCATCAAAAGCTCTGATGACCGTGTGGCTGCTTTGGATCCGCTTGAGATTGATATTCATCTTTACCAAGGTGGCATAAGGACAAATATTTAGAGATGAGCCTCCATCTATCAATACTCCTGCTAGCATATACCCAGAAGACAAAACTGCAATATGTAAAGGCTTGCAATGACCGGTCCCTTTGGGAGGTATGTCGTCCTCAGTGAAGGATATCACATTATTGTTGAAAATGTGATCAACCAAATGTTGAAATTTTTCCACGTCCACTGATTTTGGCAAATAGGCTTCTTCTAAAACCTTCAGCAAGATCTTTCGATGATCCTCGGAAGAGAGAACCAAGTCCAGTATTGAAATCTTGTGTGGAGCTTCTCGCAAGTTTAAAACCACTTTAGCTTCATTTTGGCCCATAGTGCAGAGGAATTTTTCAATCTTCTCCACGGGCAACTTACCCTTTGCTTCGCAAGTAGGTTTAATAATCCGTTGAGGAAGATATAGTGGATTTTCCTTCAACACTGTAGCAGTAGTATGAGACGTGGATCCTTCAGCTTCTCTATAATTCCATGGAACGTTGTGTAAGCTGACGATAGGATATTGTGGTCTGAAAGATAAAGAAATTGGCTCTGGTGCGGCCACTTTCAAAGGATTGTCAGCTCCTTTGAGTTTAATTGGTTGTATGGGAAATACTTTGACAGTCTCATCATCCACTTCGGATATAACTGCTACTGATCCCTTCCATTTGGTAGGACATGCATTCCCACCCTTGAGTTGTACAGTGTAATCATCTGCTATTTGCAGGACACCGCTATCAATAAGATTCTGAATAAGATGGCGGAGTGCGTGGCATTCTTCTGTGCTGTGACCGCGAGAATGTGAATGATATTAACATATTTCATCAGGATTGAACCGCCCTGAGCGGGGATTGATGGGAGCCAGAAGGAAGGTAATTCTTCCTTCGTTGATCAACATCTATAATATCTCCTCCATAGATTGGCCCAAATAGGTGAATTCCCTCTGATTGGCAAAATCTCGACGGGCTTTAGCATTTGCTTGCTTCACAACCTTATCCTCCATAGCTTTGCTTTCTAAAGGTGGTGAGGAGGCATTCATAACAAAAGAAAGAAGATAAGCATGCTCTTGCCTGATTAATTGGCGTATAACTTGATGCTGGTGGATCACCAGTTCTGCCAATTATTCAATTTGTTTGGAAAGAGCTTTCATCTTTTGTTCAATGGTAAACTAGAACTTTGCATAATCCCATTTGTCAACACCGTCTTTGATGGGTTGGGATGATTCGCCGTTAGAATTAGAACTTTGTATAGTGCTCCAACTAATCATGTTGACCTCTTCTTCTTTGTGTTGAGGAAGAGGGTTATCTTGCACATGAGGTTGATCTGGTTTAGTGACCACGATCTCACCGTTGTCTATTAGATTTTGAATCTTATGTTTCAAGGCCCAAAAATATTGAGTATCATGACCAGGTGCCCTGGCATGATAAGCACACTTCCGAGTAGCATTAAAACCCCTCCTATTAGGGTTGGCTGGTGGAAGAAGATGTGTAATTTTCTTTTGAGCGGTCAGAAGAACAAGAATATTCTCGAGCGAGTCCCCTAAGGGTGTGAACGTTCGAGGTCGCTTTACTTCTCCACTTTTAGGTAATGGAAGGTTTGAAGGTTGTGCTGGAAAAGAGGAGTAGTTTCTCCTCTGTATAGGCATGCTTGGATTGCCTTTTTGTCCTTGTAGTATCAAGGAAACATCCTCCTCTTTCTTTTTATGGACCCTCCGGGGGTTGTTTCCATAAGATCCGGAATTGATGTGCTCAACAACAACTTTAAGAGCGGCTAGGTCTTGAATTTTATCGGACTTCAATCCCATCTCAGCCATCTCGCCGTGTTTGATCATTTCAAAAAATGGTTTGCCAATACCAGTTAGAACTCTTTCATAGAAAGGAGCTTCTTGTACATCTATGAAGGTCATGACCATTTTTGATTCTGTCATGGAAGGAATAACTTGAGCAGCAAGGCGCCTCCACCTTTGAGCATACTCTCTAAATGACTCATTAGACTATTTTTTGACCTTGGTAATTTGGTACCGGTTAGGAGCCATCTGAGATTGAAAACTGTATTGAGTAAGGAAGGCGTGAGCTAGCTCTTCCTAGCTATGGATCTTAGAGGTATCTAATCTGGTATACCATGAACGGGCTTCTCCAGTCAGACTTTTTTGAAACAGCTGAATTCGGAGCTTTTCATTTTATGTGTAAGACCCAAGTTCTCCTATGAACACCTTTAAATGTGTATAAGGATACCCTAATCCGTCATATTTTTCAAAATTAGGGGTCTTGAATTTCTCTGGATATTGAACACCAGGAAATATTCAGAGGTCTGTATATGAAACACTGCCATGTGTTCCAATCCCTTTGAGAACGCGGATAGTTTCCTCCATTTGAAGGACCTTTTTCCTGATATCACCGGTGTCTGGATCTCCTTTGAGATGGGTGTTTTCAGGGTCTTTGTTGGTTGTATCCAACTGATGTTCTGGAACTATTTTTTCCAGACCTTGAACTCCTTCTTGTGTAGAGGATTCTGTATGTGTAGGTATCTTCGTACCCTGAGTAGACTGGTGTAATTCTTTTAGTAGGATAACCAAGTCTATGATTTATTTACTCAATCCGTCAAATTCTTCTTGGGAAACAGCATTAGACTGATCAGAAGAAGACATGATTGGCTATAGGCATGTGGCCTTTTTGGACTTTGAACGGGTAACAGGCCCAATTACTTCCCTACAAAAGACTTACGTAGTTTAGTCTTAGGGTAATGTAAATGTTATCATAACATGTCCATTTAGGAATTTTGTCCTACAAAATCGGTTGTTAATTGATAACATGTCATGCATGCACAAATATTCTTCATATTTTCCATTACATATGAATGAGCATGGAATAGAATTACAAGTAAATGCTTTTATAGGTAATTGAAAATGGAAAGCATGAAGAGACTTTCCTCCGTGTTTGGTTTATCAGAGGCTGACCTATCTTAGGGTTACTCTCGCGGCTTTTTGGCATGAAGGTTCCACGATCATCGCAATCTACTTGATGGAAAGTTAATCTGGTCGTTCAACTGGAGCGAATCTGAGTGGTGCCTTTCCTGAGCCCCGGGGAATCATTCTTCCACAAGTCCAGTAATCTAACATCGACAGGATAGCCTCCTGGTGGAGGGACCACACAATATACATTCACATACAACATGTCTCATCTTTTATGCAAAATAATGACAAGTGCGAAGCACTAATATCACAGATAGATATTTAGCAGTGCAGTAATTAAGATGCATTCGTACACATTCATCATAAATGTAAATGTAACATTCACACACAAGCATCTAACAATTTTGAAAAGCTTGTAATGGCAGCTTAAGCCCTCTTATTGGAGTCCCCAGCAAAGTCGCCACCTGTCGACGTCAGAATTTTTGAGTGTCCCTTTTCGTTACTTGTTCTTTGGTGTTCTCATGTTAATGTGAGATTTGTTTGAAAAAACAAGTGAAAAAGGTCCGACATGTATAATGTCGACGATTTGACTTTAAGAGTCGACAGTTGGTATTTCTTAAAGTTGCACTAACATAACCGAAAAGGTTTGCACATTGACCTAGTGTTTTGACACTGCTAGACGGGTCTATGAAATCGAGATTTATTTTGGGTCCGAGGGCTTGATTATGCGGAGGGAAGGTGTTAGGCACCCCCGACATCCGTGTTACAACGGTGACCGCCACTTTTCAAAGAAATTGTTATATGAATGTGTGTGTGTGTGTGGATCAATGTGCAATTATTTGAAAGTAGTGCGAGGCCTCGTTCGCACCTATATACACAAGGTTTGAATTTATAGAAAAATTCAGTTTTAACCAAGATATATCAATGAAGTTTTGTAAAAGAGGTTTTTCAAACCCTGTGCTCAATAGGAATTGAGACCTTTTCATACTTCCATTTTATTATTAAATGTTCATCTTGTTTGCTTTTATTTTCGAGATGCGAAGCATTCTCGAGAAAATAATATACAACAGTACCGAACTCTTCATAGGCATGACAGCCATCCAAGGAAATTCAGACACTGTAAAATAATGTACAGGCTGTTTACAGCTGAAAAATATTCATCATGTGAACCGAATCTAGATTCAGTAAACTGAACCTGTGATCACATGATTCCTAGGCTCACATGATACTGCAATTTGTATGGAAAACAATAAGCAGTTATATATATAAAAGCAGTAAATATATATATACAGACATGATCAACCACCACGAAACAACTCTATGGGGGATCGGAAATGTAAATATATAAAAGCGGTAAATATATATATATGGGCATGATCAACCACCACGAAGTAAACTCCAGGTGGGATGAAATGTAAATAAAGCTATAAAAGCGATCAACTGCCACGAAGTAAACTCCAGGCAGGACGAAATGTAAATAAAGCTGTAAGAGGCCACGAAGTAAACTCCAAAGCGACAGAATGTAAATATATATATATATATATATGTACAAATATATATAAAAGTAGTAAACGCACCGGATGTGAATCTGTGCTCATCGGATATAATAAACAACAATTATATATATAAGTATATATATATATATATATATATATAATTAAACGACCGGATATAAAATCTGTGCTCATCGTATGTAGTCGACCACAATTTTATATATATATAGTATATATATATATATATATATATATATATATATATATATATATATATATATATATATATATATATATATAAAGCGCGCTCGGGCATCAAGTTCTAGGCTCAATCGAGGCATAACTCGATAATGTTAGTCCATATATGAAATATATACATATATATAAGTATATATATCTGTAAGTAAAGGAAAACACACTCACATGACTCTCAATGTGTACAACAGTGTATGCTAATATGAGAAGAAGGCTTTATAGAATATGAGAAGGCTTACAGTGGGCTTCCAAAGTAGACTTCTATGACTTTAAATGGATAAACACTCAGCTCCCGCCGGATAAAAGATAGCTATATGTGAGCTAACTAGTGTTTAAAAGTGAGGAAACACTCAAAAGATGTGTATACAGAGTAAAATGGACAGGGCATCCTCGCCTTTTTCCCTCCCTCTTCTTCTCAAATGGCTGATCCCAAGGCTTGTATATATAGACGGATGGTCGCAGGTACACTTGCGGCAACCGCAGTTGTACCTGCGGCTGGTCGTGGTGTATCCGAGCCTTGCGGGTCTTGTCATCTCGTAGTACGTGCACTCATGTACTGTAATGTCCGCTTGAACTTGTAGAACTTTAATCCGAGCATCCGAACGAGGTTTTTATGACCTTCTTCGCACCACTTGTGCCGAGAGTTATGCAATGACATGGGTTAGAGGTTGTACGAAGTCAAGAAGAGGGGTCTATGCCCATGGTCTTCAAGATTTAAATTATATCCAAAGTACTGCTATGCGTAATAGTCACTCGGGAATGTCAATCCTCGGATCTTGTGGGACATTATTGGATGTATGTATGTATGAAGTGTTGAGACGACGTGCCATTATCGAAGGAACAAGATGACGTTTGAATCCTCGTCGGGGTTATCGTCGGTTTGAGTTGAAAGTAGACATTGCTCAGGGTTACAGCTGAGATTGGACTACTTGTTGGTATGCCATGATATCATCTTGTTGATATGGTAAGATGACATTGTGACTCCACACCGGTTATCGCCGTTAGTTTTTAAAGCGAGACGTTGCTCGTGGTTACATCTGAGATTGGACTGCTGCTTGTTTGTATGTCTCACTGTCATCTGTGGATGTTCCTGTCTGCCCGTTGTCAACTCCGGGTCTGAGGTGTGTGTGCCTTGACAGGATGTATGAGGTTGAAGCTAATTCCATATGTTTGAAATAAGCATTTCCAGGGTTATCGCCGGAACTGCAATGGCATCTCTTGGGGCTATCACCAAGGATGGGGTTGCTACTCCCAGTGTTTCTCTTGGTCTGGAACTGAGCGTCACGGTGTTATCGCCGAGATAGAACTATCCTCTCTGGTGTTGCCGGTCATTTGATCTGTATGTCTCGGGGTTATCTCCGAGATTGGAAATGACATTCCCGGTGTGTTTTCCGGGTTTTAGATGATGTTCCCAGTTTGTGTTCCGGGTTGGAACTAACCTTCTGGTAGTATCCAGAATGGATGTAATCTGTCTTTCAAGGTTATCTCCAAAAGACGAATCTACCCTCCTACAATGTTAGTAATAGGAGTGCAGAAAATTTCGAGTGTCTACACCACAGATATTTGATCTAGGCTCAACTGTTCAGTTTAAGTTTATATATATATTAAATAGAGAAAAAAGACACGGATCGATGATCTGGGCATAACTAATCAGTGAAAGTCTATATATGTTTATATATATACATACATATATATATATATATATGTATATATATATTAAAGCGATAGAAAACTTCAAATATGAAAAAATCTTATAGTGTGCTGCATAGAAGGCTTCAGACCGCTTTTGGAGCTTGAAAACTCGGTTTCCACTGGTTAAAATTTGATATATTGTAGAATATATGTATACAAGTGTTTAGAAAGAAGAATATTGAAGTTTGGAACACTATAGGAGGGGTTAAAAGCTGAAATGGATAGAGTTTTCTCTCTTTATTCTTTTTTTATTTTGGCTGATGGAGGGGTCTATTTATAGACCAAAGTAGTCGCAGGTCTACCTGTGGCTTCCTGGGTAGTCCTAGGCCCCGTGGGTCCTGTTGTTTAGAAATATGTGCACTCAGGCCAACGTGTTGTCCCCTTGAACTTTCATTACTTTCAATCCGGGAATCCGATGAAGGCGTGTTATACCTTTCCGAAAAGCCCTTGACAAGAGCTACAAAATAACATGGAATTTGACATTTTCCGAATCTGGGAAGATGGATCCATGACCAGATCTTTGAGTCTTTGCACTCCATCCGTTGATGTTGTCTTGTGTGGTTTTCACTCAGGATTGATGTTATGGCTCGACATGACTTCTTTTGTAGTGATTTGGGTTGAATTGATGTTGAGTTCGCAAAATTACTATTTTTCCCCTCCCGGGTTGGTTTCGGGCTTGATGCAGTTGTAGCCATCTTTCTTCGACGCTGTCTCTGAGATTGGACTATTGCTGACTTTTGATAGTCCTTAGGGTTGTCTCTAAGGTTGGTTTGATCTTTCCCGGGGTTGTCACCGAGGCTTAGCTTTGATCCCACGGGGTTTTCTTCGGGGTTTGTCTTGATCTCCCGGGGTTATCTTTGGGGTTATCTATGGGGTTTGGCTTGATCTTCCGGGGTTGTCACCGGGGCTTGGATTTGATCTCTTGGGGCTTGGCTTGGTCTCCCGGGGTTATCACCGAGGCTTGGATTTGATCTCCTGGGGTTATCTCTAGAAGATAAAAGACGATTCTGCCCTCCTATATGGTTAGTAACAAAAATGCAAAATTTCAAGTGTCTACAGATACCCCTCTTTATCATGTTTATGCAATGTAATGACATGAATAGGATAAAGATTACTAGACACTTGAAATACGACATGATTAAATGATGTCATGCAATGCAGTATGATTTTATATTATGGATGCTGGATGTTTTTTGTTGGAATTATTTCCAACGGTATCCTATCACTGACTGTGAGACCTCAAATTTTATGAAATGAAAGTATACAATTTTCTTATAATTATTCTATTTAGTAAATGGTTAAATTGTTAAAAGGTTAAAGTTAAGGGTGTTATGTGAAAATTTTTCAAAGTAAACAAGTTGTCAAAAAATAATCGGTGATAAAAGTATAGTAATATGTGTGGTTACATAGTAGCACACGGTATTGTACAGTATCTTTGATTATTGATGCTTGCGTGAGAAGTCACTTAGTTATACTCGATTATTGCTACAAAAATTGATGCATCATATCTCTCATATTATTGATTCAATTATTGTCACAGTATCATCTGCATAATATTTTATATTCTTAAATCAATAATTGAGATGACACAGTTATTCATATTATTATTTGCATTATTGACAATGTCTAGAAAGTTCTATCGAGGAAAGGGGTTAGGTAATATAATTGCGCGCCAATAGGGAGAAATCCTTATCGAAAATCCCCCTCTTTCCTAGGAACGATCTGGTTGTTAATATTGTGAGTTATAATATTAATAATGAATGTTAGTAAAAATCAAATTTGAGCTCGGAGTTGAATTTGGAGGCACGGACGTGATATTTGAGTCCGGAACGATGAAATTAGTAAAAATAGACTATAAACACAAAATTTATCGGGGTTGACTTTTTGGTCAAAAAGTAAAAAATTGACTTTTTTGGAAAGTCAAACTTCAAAAAATTTAAAAAGAAATTGTTGATAAAAATATTTCCATTGTCTTGGGATTATTAGTGTTAGTGGAAATCAACATTTATTTCGATAATAATTGATTTCTAGAGGTTATATTGACTAATCGGGTAACTAATCGGATAAATGAACAATTAATTGCTACTCATTCACATGCTTATAACTATTTGTTCACATGTGTGTACTATTGATTCACATGAATGTACTATTAGGGGAGGTGGTGCAAGATTGATAATACTTGCATGACTAAATTAAAAATAGAGATATAGATGAAGATATTATACTGTAACTATTTTTTTCACATGTATAGAATTATTTGTTCACATGTGTGTACTATTGATTCACATGATGTACTATTAGGGGAGGTGGTGCAAGTTTGATAAAACTTGTAGGAATAAATTAAAAATAAAGAAAAAGATGAAGGTATTATACTATAATATTTCGAGCCCCAAAACGTGCAATTATTGAAACTATATTTTCCTATAAATAGAAGCTCATTCTTCTTTCATTCTCACCAATTCACTAAGACTCACAAGAGCAATTATAGAGAGAGAAGCTATAGAGAGAGAGAAGCTATAGAGAGAAAGAAGAAGAGAAGTCTACTACTTAACTATTCCAGTATCCAGTTTTCTTCTGAGGTAAGGGGTATTATTTATTTCATATTCGCTTACGATATTATTTTTTGTATTCGGAAGAAATTTTATTTCGTTCAATATTCACAAGAAATATTATCTTCATTTAATATTCGTAAGGAATATTATATTCGTTCAATATTCGAAAGGAATATTATTTTCGTTTAATATTCGTAAGAGATATTATTTTTGTTCAGTATTCGTAAGAAATAATATTTTCTTCCATACTCTGTAGTATATAAGTAATATTATTTCGTTTCAGATTTTGAATTCTATACTCATTTTGTTAAAGTTTTGGCTTCTATACTCCATAAAATTAGTATAATATCCTTGATATTTGCGCTTCATCCAGTATCTTTTCATGGAAATATTATTCTGAGCATTCTTGATAAGTTTTAACTTTTTCATGGCAAAGTACTATTCACGGGATACTATTCTTGAATTACTATTCACGGGGTACTATTCACTCGAGTACTATTCACCTGAGGTACTATTCATGATAAAAATTGATTCTTTTTCGGTCCAAATTATTTTTGGTACAATATTATTCTTGAATTTTACTCCACAAAGCAGTATCATGTTGGCAATTTGAACATTATTGAATTCTGGATAAATTAAATTATAAATCTTGTAAAAATTTATCCTTTGTTTCTTTTAATTGAATTCGTATATCATTGTCATCATCCTCATACTTATATTGTGATGAAAGTCATCTTTGGCTTACGTGCATAGATGGACTGTTGATTGGTATGATTATGATCAGGGATCATTCAGTATAATCATAACCTGTAATGTTATAAATGTTGTGGTAAAAGTCCTCATTGGCCTGTAGTGCATTGATGGACAGTTGTTGGTATGATTATGACTAGGGATTATTTGGTATAATCATGACTATTGATGATTACATGAATATCCTTGGCCGTGGTGCAGGGATGATTCGATGATGTGGTTTAATTATTAAGCTGAGTCTCAGCGATAAAGTTGATGAAAAACATTTTAAATCACAGAAGATAGTAGATATCATGTTCTATTTGACTCTTCTAATGGATTGCTTATTCCGCTGCAGTTGTTGATCTAAAAATTGTTGTCAATTATATTCTATCAGTTGTTATACTGTTGAAGGCTAAGAATAATTTATTCTGCATTATCTTAGTCATAATATTTCTTACTGGGCTAGTTGAGCTCACCCTTTTCTTTCATTATTCTCTTCAGGAAATGAGAATATAGCTGGGACGAGTCGGGGAATGGAGTGATGGTCCAGGATAAGTGGCTTTAGTAGTCCTCACTATTCTATGAAATAGTGTGATAATAATTGTAATGAGGAATCCATTGAGTGTGGATATTGTCTAGAAGATAATATTCGTGTTAAAACTCTCAGCTTATGTTTTGTCATATTTTACACGACAGTTGTATAATTAAGTTTTTATTTGCATTCTGTACCATGTATTTGGCGACTCAAGATAGGTGATGCTTTCATCACCGGATCTTTCTCAATGCTACGCTGGGGTCGTTGCTCACGACTTAAAATGTCCATCGATGCTATTAAGACTGATTCGATGACAAGTTTGAAGATAAGCTTTCGGGATCCATACTGTGGAGGTTTTCCCATGGCTGAGACTATTGGATTTTGATGTGGAGGTTGTCACCAACGTTCTTTATCTTTTAGATGTACTTTTTGACTTTACTTTCGCCAAAGATGTTCTTCTCTTTTGCGAGTGACTCTCTGGGGATTATTGATGTTTATCCTGATGATAGCTTGCCTTGATTGCCATCATTGGATTCTTCCTTCCGTTACGCTGGGATTGTCACCACCGCCTGGGCTTTCTATCAGGTTGATGCCGATAGCTCCACTAGAGATAGAATTTTTACTACTTGCTTTCACAACATCCTCACAATCCTCACTTGAACGGTAGTTTTGTGAAGGTTGACCATCACCAACTTTCCTCGGTGCCTACTTGAACAGTAGTTTACAACGGCCTAAAAATCACCGAACCTTCGCTGTGCCTCGGCTGAGGATTTGTATAACAGATTCCATCATCGGTCCTCCCCGATGCTACGTTGCAGTTGTCACCAACGGTTTTCATCATCAAATCTCTACTCTTCGTTGAAACAGTTTTCAACGGCTTACATCACCTGATCTTTCCCGATACTAAGCTAGAGTTGTCGCCAATGGTTTGTACTATCAATCATTCTGACCTTCGTTAAAGTAATCACCGGATCATTCTAGATGTTACGCTGGAGTTGTCGCCAACGGTTTGCACTATCAATCATTCTAACCTTCATTGAAGTAGTTTTCAACGGCTTATATCACCGGACCATTTTCGATGGTACGCTAGAGTTGTCGCCAATGGTTTACACTATCAGACATTTTTGACATCTCTTCCAGGGATTGCTTCTTGCCGAATTGAATCCCTGAACAAATCTTGATATTTTAATGCATTAAGACCCACGGTTTATGGCATCGGACCTTCTCGATGTTTTGACAAGGGCCACTTTCAATAACTTCTATCATCGACTTTCTAAACCCCACATCCAAGTCAATACTAATGACTTACATATAAATCAGAAGTTTGGTATCTATATTCAGGATTTTAGGCCCTTTCCGCTCAATCGTGTAGCACCTTTTTCCTTAATTTGACTTTTCATCTTCTAGGAACTCCGTTGTAACTCAAATTTGATCAAGCCAGAGGGGGTGGGGACCACCTTGGGTGGCTGCAGGTAGACCTGCAGCTGCCGCGGGTTGACTCACTTCTCCCCGTGGGTATATTTACTCCCTTCTCTTTCACAAGTAATTTTTAAGCAGAACATAATAGAAAATCCAAAATTTCCTCATTAGATCTACAGAGTTTGGGATGCTTTTTACAAAAGACGTCATCGTACAAATGTTTTGCACTACGCTGGTAACGTTTACATGTTTTCTTTTCAAGTTTTGACCGTTAGAACGTTAGATTTCATATAGAATGCTTCTAAACACAATGTAGTGAATATGCATGCTCATATGACTTGATAAAAATTATTCAACTTAGTAAATGTTTATATTTAACCATGCTAAACATATTCATGTAAAAAAAACTAACTTTTGAGACAGTCATTTATCACCCTTTTTTGCTAGTTTATTCATCCTATTTGAGGACAAATGAGAACGGGTTTTCAAATAAAGCATTCATGGTGATTTGGCTGCCATGGTGGAATTAATTTTGATGTTTTTTCATTCATATGAGATGTTCATGATTTAGGGTTGGTGTGCTATATAATGGCCACCTAGTCATGCTTATGTACATGTGGACAGTCCATTTTACAAAGGAGACTGGCGAAATTTTTCACGACTCTGAGAATTTAATGAACATAAAATTTTAACTCTACTATGGATGTATGTTAACAGAATGCATGTATTAGGACTTAGATTATGCATGAAGCAATGATTTAAATTTAATAAGCTTCAAGTTTAGAACTTACCTCACCCTTTTTGAGGTGATTTGGAGACTTTGTCCAGATTATAAATCCATATTAGCCGAGCAGCTCTCATAAGCCCTCTACAGGTGTGAGGAGGAGAGCTTCTGATGTTCTTCATCCTCATTTAGCCCGACAGCCTCGTCGGTTGACTAAGTCAGTTATTCACCCTATTCGGGTTGAGAGGTCGGATGCCATGGACGAGGAGGAGGATGTTCCTATTGTGGACCTTGCTCTTTTTTCTTCCATTCCCCGCCTGGAGCTTCCAACTATTAACGTGACGATTCCAGATCTTCTGGATGATTTGAGTCGTCATCCCTCGATCGATCTCCATGCGAACGAGGTAATAGACGTTTCCATTTTTCTTTTCCCACTTTTGGGGCAAGGGTTTTGATCTTTGATTTTCAATTTAATGCAGGTTACTGGCTTTACTCAGCCTAGGGGTAACTGGATTAGCTTTCACACTTTATACCAGACCTTCCATTCAGAGTACTGGGAGATCGTCCATTCATAGTACTTTGAGACTTTTTTTTCTATTCCCCGTCGGCCGCCTTCGGGTTATCTAAGGGCTTTATTCGAGTCTTTGGTTCTAATGCACCCAGTCTCTCTATTTGCTGGATTACGAGGTGATGATAACACCGATGGACTGGCGGTCCATCAGTAGGTTGTAGTTTACAAGGGCACCAGTGCCTTTGGTGGCTGACATTTCCTTGACTGCCGTTCGATCCCTATTAGGAGTTTCGGCCATGGTTCTCAAGGGTCAGACCGTTTATTCTGGGCCTTCGAGTGTAAATGCCATGAGTGGGGCTTTGACTGGGCCTTTACCTGATGATCTGAGGGTCAGAGATCCATTCTTTGGCGATTGTTCCTGATCATCATTAGGGCTCCTTGACAGTCTCTTTTGCTTTAGTTAGCGCCACTTATGATGTGGATTGTATTAGTGACTTTGATTGTGGCTCATGTACCTTTGCCTACTTCCTTAGAGGGATGCGCCTAGACTCAGAGGGTGTGACGGAGGCTTGGCTAGGCTTTTACCCATTTTTTGGGTGAGTATTTTCTCTTTATCTTTCATTTTCCCTCACTCAAGTTGTCAGTTTTAATGACTGAAGATGTTTGATCTTTGCATTTTCAGTTTTGGGCCTATGAGAGGCTTCATTATCTTCGTCCTATTACTACATTAGATCTGAAGACCTATACACGGGGACGACGATGACATTACTCCACTCTTTTAGAGGTTCCTGTAGCTGAGGGGTTTACCCATTCTTGTTTACATAATCAATACAAAATCCCAGGTCATCTAACCTTTTAATTATTACATTATCAGCAGAATAAAAACATAATCATAATCAAGTCTTATTACATAAGCTTTATCGTTAAAAGAGAATCTAAACTTCATCTACTTGAGCATTTTGTCTTTGCCTTTACTCATAGACGGTTCCTCAAGTTTCTCAACCTTAGTTGAAATGTTATATACAAGAGTGAGCAAAACGACTTGCTCACAAGTAGAACAATATATAATAACAACATATGAATGAACAATGATTTAACTTTAACCGAATAAGATAATCTTTCTTAAAATAATAAACTTGAAGTTAAGAACGGTAAGTTCAATATAATAAACAACTTCTGAATAAGTTTTAGATATCAAGATCAAAAGTATACTAAGGGTCACAAGACCACAAACTATGTCCTAGCTGTTAACGCTGGGAAAAATTCGTCTAGTGGTTTCATTTTTCCTTTTTTCACTTTTTGATTTATTTTTACCCTTTCTATTTTGATATGTCAATTGATTTGATTAAAGGGTGAGGTTTTAGGAAAAGACCGATATTTAGTCGACTTATTTTACCAAAGTTTGATTTTATTAATGTTGATTATTGGACCGTATAAAACAGAGCATCCAATTGATATGGTTTAAATGGATGTACCTACTCATTCAGATTTAAAAGTTTTTTTCAATATGGCCAAATATGTGACTCCGTAGCATTGGTCTGAAATCGAGATTCTTAGAATTCGGGGGCTTGCTTAAGCGAGAGGAAGGTGTTAGGCACCCCTTGACTTTCGTGAAAACATGGTTACCACATATTATTGAATTCCTATGCATAAAGTATGTGTGTGTGTGTGTGAGTGAGAGACAGAGAGAGAGTGTGTGTGTGCTTTTATTATTAATTTTTTATTCTAGGCCTTTTTTTTAGTTATGGGAAAGTAGTGTTGTATCTCTTTTGCACCTAGGTATGAAGGATTTGATATAACAAGAGATTCATTTTCAATAAGCTATGGAAATTGAAATGATGTTTTAAAAATGGGTTTTCCAATCCTTCGCTCGACTAGGAATTGAGAACTTTAATACTTCCTATTATTATCTTTTTTTTTATTAGGTTATCAACCCAAATTGCTTTATTCTGCATGAAAGCTCTTTGTGATTTTATTGGAAAATCATTTTGGAATATCGTGTATGCAATAAAGTGCCAAAAAGAGGTCAGATCATCATCGGGCATAAAAGCCATCTCGATGAATCCAAACACTCACAAACATGATTTTAACTATCACGGGATCTTAAATTTGAATTCTCAGGACGTACCCCTTGAACTCGTTTTAAGATCCAATATTACATGTACAATGATATCGCATTATTAAAACATTACATCGCAAAGGAAAAGTCCATAATAGGAATCAAGTCAAGATCCGATTATTAGATCTCGACACCAGGATTCCTATGCTCACATTACTATACTTAAATATGTATATAAAATATCCTAGATTTGATATTAGGTGATTTTATAGGTTGAAATCCCTATATCGAGCCATTAGGACCTCCCCACCTCTAGATACAGATCTAGGGCTCTACAGAGTGATTGAGACTGAACAAAAGCAGTAAATCTAGATTTACCATAGATCTAAGCTAATCTAGCATACGGGTTAGAGCATAATGCTTCATAACCGCTCAAAATGCTAGATTATGCTAGATCTATGTAGATATAGTTAAATAATTTGATTTACAACTAAATATGCACAATTTTATCGATATAAACTCAGTGTCTACCTCTTAATACATAATATATGTAAAACAACAAATTTAACAAGTAGAAATTGCTATATCTACATAGATATAGTATTTATAACAGCATTTACAAAGAAAGTGACTAAAATGAGTGTTTTTCACTTTGGGGGACGCGTGAACCAGCTTCTTTTGGCTTGGATTCAACTTATATCACTCAAGACACTCAAAGTATACTAGATCTAAGCTTAAACAACTATAAATATGAAGAAACTAATGAAGATCAAAGCCTCTCTCTCTCTAGATTTTCTTTCTAGCTTCTTCTTCTTCTTGCCTCTCCTATGATTATGAGCTCGCTGCCCCTGGTTAAGAGATCCGAAGGGAGCCACAAGTTTACCTACGGCTGGAGAAGGTACACCTGAGGCTAGGCCATACGGGTCCTACTGTCTCAAATTTTGTGCAATTGGGTCCCAATCCAGTGAAAGTTAAGTTATATACCCAAAAAAACTTAGAAAGACTTTGTGGAAGGCTGCGAAATGCGGTCAATTCTGACTGATTAGGAGTCCTGGAAAATGATACAATTAGCTAAAAGCTATCTTCCGGCTCCCGAGGGTCATCAATCGGCTCGTCTTTGATAGCTCACGGTTCAGTAGTTGTTACAGTGATGTCTTATGGTCACATCCTCAGCTTTGCGAACCTCATTCGGTTCGCATCATGTTTGGGCATCGTTGCACCTTGATCTCTCCTTGGGGTTGTCGTTAGGGTGAAATTTTGTTTGCACTACCTCAGAGTTATCTCTGAAGTAAAATGACAATTTTGCCCTCTTACAGGGTTAGTCCAGGGAAAGTAAAATTTCGAGTGTCTATAGATTCCCATGTTTGTCATGTTTATGCAATGCAATGGAATGAACATGACAAAGATTACTAGACACGAAGATACATGAGAAAGTATATCTAATAATGCAATGCCATGTGTAAAGTATGCAATGAAATGTTTGATTTAGATTTTAAAAGAGTTACTCATATCTATTGGGGAGGATGATGATTATACTGATGTCATTAGGAACTCCTGATGTCTTTGCTGATCGCATCGCAAATTGCACACCATAGCACATCATATTTTGCAAATTCTTATCAAATTGCATCGTAAACCGCATATTAAATTATTATCAAATCATATCACAAATCGCGTATTGAATTATTATCAAATCGCATCGCAAGTCACATTTTGAATCAATATCAAATCGCATCGCAAATCACATTTTGAATTATTATCAAATTGCATCGCAAATCACATATCACAAATATCATATCACACTTCACATTAGAACCCACAACTCTCACATTTCAACTCAGACATCGCATATCGCACTTCGCGTATTGTAAATCAAATATCGCACATCATAACTCGCACTTCATATATCATAAATTGCACATCGTATATCGTAAATCGCATATCGCACATCGCAACTCGCATATCGTAACTCGTAACTCGCACATCGCATATCGTAATTCGTATATCGTAAATTACTGATCACAACTTGCACATCGCATGTCACACTTCACATATCGTATGTCGCACTTGGCATATCATAACTCGCACATCGAATGTCATACTTTGCATATCGTAAATCACATATTACAAATTGCATAACTCATTTTAAATAGAATATCATATTGCAAATAGTATATTAGAAATCAAATCGCATATCAAATATAATCGTATGTCAAATCCAATTGCATATTAAATTAAATCAGAAATCAAATTAAATCGCATATTAATTCTTTTTTTACTTTTAAGGAATTTTTCATTTAACAAGTTATGAAATTGCAAGAAAACTTTTAAGCATCCATGGTCATTGTTCATGGGTAAGATCAAATTCAAAAGACTTATCTCCCTTTATCAAAGATACTTCATCTTCGTTTTAGATGTCGTTCTTCGTAAAATTAATCGTTATATGACATGTGCACTATGAGTGATGCCACCCTTAATAGAGGGTTCTCTTCCATGACTTTAGATGATCTCATTATGATCTCGCAAACTTTTTCATCGTTTTGATTCTATATTTTTCTCCTCGCTTAACTTGTCTCATTTTTTTAGGCTATTCAGAGATACCCATTTAACGAGTTTTGGACCAATGACTCCCAAACCAAACGGCTTTAGGGCACTAGTTGTAAAGACACCCCTTCGGGTTTACTTGCTCGAGTAGCAAAGGCCACACTTTGAGATAAGTCAGGTGGTCTACTCTATTTGCTCCTCGCCTAACCATATATAAGATTCATTTTCTTAGACTTAAATTACCCATACAGCGAGCGTTAGGCCCATGACTCCCAAATTGGACGGTTTTAGGGCACCAGGTATAAAGACACCCCTCAGGCTTAATTACTTGAGTAACCTAGGACACGATTCAGATCTGCTTAGGTCTCGCCTTCTTCCACCTCGCCATGCTCATTTTCTCAAGCACTAAGTTACCTATGTAGCGAGCGTTAGGCCGGTGACTCCCAAACCAGATGGCTTTAGGGCACCAGGTGTAAAGACACCCTTCAGGCTTAATAACTCAAGTAACCTATGCCAGGATTCAAGACATTAGGATGACTACTTATCTTTTATCTTCGCATTAAATGTCATCGCTATCGCAATAATTTTATACTCCACAACTAAGAGTTAAGGCAATCGCAAAGTGCAGACATGTATATGAGGCTGAGTCTACTCCAAAAAGCACTTTGAACTAGGATGTCATGCCTAATTAAAAGGTTGAATAGTCTTAATTCTCTAATCGTTCCCATGATTCTTGCTCCACGAATGCTTATCAAAATTAATTCAACTCATAACAAGTTAAACAAAATTTTCTCGTTTGGAACCTTTTTCTAAAATTCTAATGCAAGATTATCTATAATTAAAATATCTAGCATCGCTAGTGTATGGAGACAAAAATAGATAAAGAGCTGAAAGAGTCGTACCTCATATGTAGATCGTTGTATTCTAAGAAAATTATGATTGAAAAAGACTAAATAATTATATTGGATCGCTAGTGAAATGATATGAAAGATGCTCTGATGATGATGTCGCATGTTGATAAGATCATACTATGGGTAGTGGCATGCATTTTACCCTTTTGGGATGGTCGATGATTGCCCCAGTGTCAAGTTGTCGCTATTTCTAAAATAGCCCCAGTCTTGCTTGTCATTTGGGGTAGTCGCTTTATTATGTTTGACGAAAGGGATGATAAGATGCCGAGATTGTAAGAGTTTTTTTTTCATGGCCTACATGGTGAACAGGTAGAGGTGAGCTTTGATGTTCGGGTGCCCCAATCCTCGCCTTTGACTTATAGGTGCACTTTGGTTCGATGATTCTCTTTCCTCTGATTTAATGAAGGCTTGTGATTGAAAGTGTCAATTCTTTGAAGGTCCTTAGTGGGGCAATGAGATAGTTGCTTTGTACCGTTGAATTGACATTTGTTATAATCTTCTCTGTATTCACATTTTGCATCGCCTTGGTTTGTATTTGTCCTCGCTGATGATCATACTTGATATATCATTCTATTTTTCATTTCATGTTATCGTTTTGGCTTTGATGATTGATATTGAAAGGCCTATGTATTCCATTGAATTGGATCTAAGAGCTCAACTTGGTTATAGATTTAACAGTTTTAACCAGGCTTGGTTCGATCTGTAAAGCTTGATTTGTGGCTTTTATCTTGGGAACAAGTCATCAAGGAAGAGATAGACTTAGTCACGATTGCCACCCACGTAGTTCTATAGGTCAAAAGGAGATCAAGTCTTCTCACACTTCAAGGTTGATGAGTTGTTGAAGAGTTGTATCTTGTGATCGCTGAATTGTTGAAGGGGTTTTGTGACTTTTGTAATAGTTAGACCGCGTCATTACTAGCTGCCTACATACTCCTTTGAAAGGAGATCAGATCTTACGTAGTTCACGCTAAAGATATTAAGAGATTTGATTTTTGTTTTATTTTTTTAACATAAACAAAGCATAACATAGTAATGTATGGAAAGTAAAATAAGACATAGAGCTAAACAAATGATAATGTCCCTACACTTCTTGGGACCCTCAATCGTATCCTCTAGATCTATACTTTCCTGGATATCCGAGGCTTGATAGTCTAGTTGCAACTGATCAGGTTGCCTTCGATTCTGCTAGTAAAGGTTACTTCCTTATTTAAAACATCTTTATTCATCGCCATAACTTGATCACCTCCTTCTTCGGTACATCCCTCAGGGATGCTCAAACTAGACCCGTCGTAAAAAGGGATGAGCTCTTGATTCCTTGATGCATTAACTTTCCCAACACCCTCGCCTCCTTTTTCTTGATATGTTCCTTCATCTTTTCCACAAGACTGGGAGGATTCGACTTTAAAAGTTCTCTCGCGAGAGACATTCCCTTTTGGATTTCTCTTCCTTAGAAATGATCAGTATTTCCTCCTCATCATCCAGGATGATAAAATTAGGAATGTGGTTGCTAACTTTGGGCAACAGGAGGTTTGACGGTGGCAGAGGAATTTCCTTAGGGGACTCTCTTGTTTCCTCTACCACTCCCCGCATTATGACAAGTCCACCTTGTGTTCTACTATAATTGGTTCTCATAGCCATAACTTCCTTAGAACTGTCTATCTCGAGTGGGAATTTTAAGCTCTTTATTTCTCTTTCACCATTTTCAGTCATGGGGATTTCTATCTTCAGCTCTCAATTTTCAATGAGATTCAATTTTGTGCTTCTAAGTTTAACAGTCATCGTTCACATGTCCAGGTGAGATAGAATGATAAGCACACTTTTTGCTGGGATCATAATGTCTTCTGTTTGGATCAGTGGGTGGAGCGAGCTCAGTGATCTTTTCCTACGCAACCAACAGTGCTAACACATTTTCCAACGAGTCCCCCAAAGGCGTGAATACCCTTCTTTGCCTATTCTCCCCGACTCTCGGTGCCGTAGGATTTTGGGGGTTTGCAAGTGTCTAGAATTCGCATTCCTCCGGGCAATTTTCCACTAGCGAGATCTCCTAGTAACTTTATCATTCCACCTTTCATGCTTTTTTAGCCCACTTTGACCTTCTTTAGTCGGCTGGATCATTTTAGTGGGATATAGGCTTGCATTCTAGCTAACCTCTTCTTTCTCTAGGATGTTTGATAATTAAGTGAAAATCTCTCTTGTCACATGATGTTGGCGCACTATTAGCCTGGCTAGCAGAGTTACTTGATGTTAGATCGTCTCCAATTTTTCTTTTACTGCCATACACTCCTCCGAATTTTCCCCCTTTTAGGATATTTGTTCACCCTCTTTGGGGGTATTCCCTAATCTTTCATATGTACTTGCGATTTGGATACATTCTGGTGCTTCTTGACCCGATCATGTTAACTCCTTCCGTATTGTTCAACAGCAGAAGGTTGGTATTGACATTTGGCTGGTCAGGTCGTTTGATCACAATATCGCCACTTTCGATCAGATTTTATATTTTATGCTTTAAGGACCAACAATCTTGTGTATCATGTCCTAGAGCTCCAGAATAATAGGCAAACTTCTTGCTGGGATCAAATCTTTTTCTTTTTGGATCCAGAGGTAGAAATAATTTGGTAATTTTCTTCTGGTTGATTAATAACGCCAATACATTTTTGAGTGAATCGCCTAGTGGAGTCAACACTCGATTTTCCGTTCTTTCAAATTTCCTCTGTCTGTCCTGGCTTTGGTTGAGTGCGGCATATTGTTGCTATGGCATATCGCCTCCTTTTATCTAGGTGGAGGGACTATTATCGGGTGTCATAGATTGCCCCTGTGAAACGAGAGATACATCTTCATCGTTCTTCCTTTGACTTCTTTTGGCGTCACTACCATAATCTCTGAATTGATTTGAGTTTGATCAAAGTTAATTTATGAAATTAAAAAAAATATGACACGAATTTGTAAGAGAATATTTTTATACTTTATAATAATTTCTTACTAGTTTACAATGTTGACTATTACATTAATTAAAATCAAATTATAAACTTAAAAGTAAATTATAGGTTTTTACAAATAAATTAGAAAAAAAATAATATCAAATGTGACTTTTTGTGAAACAGGGAGTGTATTTTACAAAGGATATAAATCATAAGATACAAAATTATAGAAAATTAATTAATGAAGTATATATATATATATATATATATATATATATATATATATATGATACATGGCGAGCAAGTATTGGAACTCAAATTCATAAGGTATCTTATCAATAACCCTAGAAACCTTGCCACTGCTAAGACCTCTGAAGCAATCCACCATTGATTTCCTTAATGAACCAGATGTAGGTAACTAGTGGCACACCCATTCCACTAATGACTCCATGTCTTTCCCATATTCATGCATGTTTTGAACCCGAGAGCTCAGGCGAAGGCAATCCTTTTTGTACTTGTCACAACAATGGAAGCTTGCGGTACTCTAACTTAGTTTTCTCAATTCATTTCTGACTCTATCTCCCGTATATATTTTCACCTAAAGAATAAAAAGGTAAAAAAAAAAAAAGACGACAAATTAAATAAAACTTGATATCTTTATTTCCGTCTCAGCAATTTTAATTTTTTTTAAAGTTAAACTCGTTGGTTGACAAATAAATATATAATTAAAGGTCAATCTAGTGAGATGAAAATTTAGATCAATCTCGAACCACATTGACTTTGATCAAACTCGAACCACATTATTGAGTTAGAACCAGACGAGATAGATGAAGATTTAACGTATGAAGAGTTACATGTTAAAATCTTGGATAAGAAGGATCATGTTCTACGCTCCAAGGTTATACCTCAAGTCAAAGTTTTGTGGAGAAACCACGATGCGGAGGAAATGACTTGGGAGTTAGAATCTGAGATAAAGTCAAGGTATCCTCATCTCTTCGACATACCAGGTATGTACCCTAATTTCGAGGATGAAATTTCATAAGAAGGGGAGGTTGTAAGACCCCAACTTTTATGAATAAAGAATAATTTTCTTGAAATATATTTTTTGAATATTATGGTGTGGATTTGATATAATGTTATAGTTGTGGGTATTATTTACAAATTTTATAAAGTAATCAAGTGGTTATATAATATTCGATTGGTCGGGGAATATTCGTTTTAACAGGGATCATTGGTAGACCCCAGAACGGAAGTATTGTCGTAGTTAGAAAACGACAGAATTATCTTTTTATAAAAATAACGGCAAAAGTGTTCCTGTTAAAACTGTTGAAGTACCTAGAAGTAAAAGTACAGTAATACGCGTGGTTGCATAGTAGCACACGGTATTGATTATTGATACTTACGTGAGAAGTCACTCCATTATACTCAATTATTGCTATAGTATTGTTGCATCATATCTCTCATATTATTAATTCAATTATGTCACAGTATTATCTGCATAATATGTTATATTATTAAATCAATAATTGAGACGACAAAATTATTAATATTATTAAATTGCAATATTGATAATGTCTAGAAGTTCTGTCAAGGAGAGGTTAGATAATCTAATTGCGCACCAATAGGGAGAAATCCTTATCGGAAAGCCCCCTCTTTCCTGGGAACGACCTGGTTGTTAAATATTGTGAGTTATAATATTAATGATGAATAAGTTCATGTTGATTAAAGATGAAATTAATAGTTCCATTGTGTTGGAATTATTAGTGTTAGTGGAAATTGACATTTATTTCGATATTAATTGATGTCTAAAAGTTATACTGATCAGTCGGGTAATTAATCGAATAAATGAGCAATTAATTGCTATTAATTCACATGATTATAACTATTTGTTCACATGTGTGTACTATTGATTCACATTCTTTTACTATTAGGGGAGTTGGTGCAAGATTGATAATACTTGCATGACTAAGTTAAAAATGAAGGTATAGATGGAGGTATTATATTGTAATTCATATTTTCACATGTCTAGAACTATTAATTCACATGATTTACTATTAGGGGAGGTGGTGCAAGTTTGATAATACTTGCAAGACTAAATTAAAAATGAAGAGAAAGAGGAAGGTATTATACTATAATATTTTGAGTCCCAAAACGTGCAATTATCGAAACTGTATTTTCCTATAAATAGAAGCTCAATCTTCCTTCATTTCTCACCAATTCACTAAATCTATACAGCAATTATTATAGAGAGAAATTATAGAGAGAAAGAAGAAAAGAAGTCTGCTACTTCACTATTCTAATATCCAGTTTTTTTCTAAGGTAAGGGGTATTATTTCTATTGTATTGATGAAGAGAGCTTCTGTTATTCCATTCTTTATTATTATGTTGGAATAACATGTCTATGCGAAGTACCGCATACATAGTGAAATTCTTCTGTTATTCCATTCTTTATTATTCTGTTAGAATATCATGTCGGTGCGTATTACGCATGACCTGGTTCCATTATCTATTATTCTGTTGGAATAACCTGTCTGTGCAGTCTATTGCATGCCTGGTGAATTCTTCTGTTATTCCATTCTTTATTATTTTGTTGGAATATCTTGTCTGTGCGGATTACGCATGACCTGGTTCCATTCTTTATTATTCTGTTGGAATATCCTGTCGGTGCGTATTATGCATGACCTAGTTCCATTATTTATTATCCTGTTGGAATAACCTGTCTGTGCGGTCTATTGCATGCATGGTGAATTCTTCTGTTTTCCATTCTTTATTATTCTATTGGAATAACCTGTGTATGTGGATTACCGCATGCATGGTGAATGATCCTTCGTATTCATTCCTTATTAAATTATGAAAATGATATGTCTACATGGATTACCGCATGGCGGGCGAAAATCCATTTCCAGTTTCATATATTCTATTATACTCAGTTGGTTAAAGTTTTGACTATTATACTCCATGAAATTAGTGGAATATCCTTGATATTTGCGCTTCATCCAGTATCTTTTCATGAAAATATTCTTTTGAGCATTCTTGAATTTTATCCCACAAAGCAGTATCATATTGACAATTCGGACGTTATTGATTCCTGGATAAATTAAATTATAAATCTTTAAAATTTATCCTTGAACTTGTTTTATTGAATTATTATATCATTGTCATCATCCTTATGTTTATATTGTGATGAAAGTCATCTTTGGCTTACGTGCATAGATGAACTTGGTATGAATATGACCAGGGATTATTCGGTATAATCATGACCGTAATGTGACGAATGATGTGGTAAAAGTCTTCATTGGCCTGTAGTTCATTGGTGGATGGGTTGTTGGTATGATTATGACGGGGATTATTCAAGATAGTCATGACCATTGATGATTACATGAATATCCTTGGTAGCGTAGTGCGAGGATGATTTGATTTTATTTATTAAGCTGAGTCTCAACAATAAAGTTGATGAAAAACTTTTTAAATTATAGAAGATAATATATTTTATACTCTACTTGACTCTTCTAATGGATTTCTTATTCCGCTGCAGTTGTTGATCTAAAACTTGTTGTTTATTATATTCTATCAGCTGTTATACTGTTGAAAGCTAAGGATAATTTATTCTACATTATCTTAGTCATAATATTTCTTACTGGGCTAGTTGAGCTCACCCTTTTTCTTTCATTGTTCTCTTTAGGAAAGGAGAACGTAGCTCAGACTAGTCGGGGAACAGAGTGATGGTCCTAGATGATGCATTAGTAGTCCTCACTATTCTGTGAAATAGTGTGATAATAAATTTAATGAGGACTCCATTGAGTGTGGATATTATCTAGATGACAATATTCTTGTTTAAACTCTCAACTATGTTTGTCGTATATTACCCGACAGTTGTATAATGACAATATTTGTATTAAAACTCACAGTATATGTTTTGTCGTATTTTACACGACTGTTGTATAATTAGTTTGTATTTGTATTCAATACCATGTATTTGGTGACCCAAGATGGGTGATGTATATCTATTTTGGGGGCGTCACAGTTGGTATCAAAGCTTAGGGATATGATCTCTAGCTGAGATGTGAGACAAGAACTAGGAGGGGAGAGATGGGGAATTCCTTCGCTAGTATGATCTACCTAAGTTTATTTGGTATTTAATTGGTCGGTCAGAGTATAAGGATAATATGTGATATGTTAATTAACCCTTGTTTTGTGGTAGTATTTGAAAATGGCATCCAAAAATGTTGAGATAATCAATGAAGCACATGAGATCGTTGAGTCACCAACAATCAATACCCAGGGTAATGTGCAATAGGAAGACAATAATTCTCATGAAAACAATAACACTGATGAAATGGTGAACGACGGGATGTTCGGAGGCTTTATGAAATTCATGCAACATCAGGCGAAAGTGGCTCCTGTCCAAAATGCAGGTGGAAACATCGACAACTCTCGGACGGTCACCGCTAAGCAGTTCAAGGAGCTGCGACCACCGGAGTTTTTTAGAGAGCCAAAACCACGTAAGGCGGAGACGTGGATAAAGCAGATCAACAAGATATTTGATGTCTTGGGATGCTCCGAGGAGCAAAAGGTTCCCTTTGCCACCTTCATGTTATGAAAGAGTAGCAGATTCATTGGTGGGAATCAGAAAAGTGTACTCAACTCGCCGCCTTGAAGATGTCTTGGGAGAAGTTCCAAGAATTTTTTAACGACAAGTACTTTCCCCAAAGTATTCGTCACATGAAAGAGGTAGAGTTCATCAAGCTTGAGCAAAACAATATGACCGTGGCACAGTACGAAGTTAAGTTTGCCGAGTTATCTCGGTTTGTGTCCCAATTGGTTGATAATGAGGAGAGAATGACGTGGATGTTTCTATGAGGTTTGAAACCCGAGATACGTCAATACCTTATCTCTCACAAACTTTGCTTATATTCAGATGTTGTGAATAGGGCTCAGTTATTGGAACGCGATAATGAGTCAACCCAACCAAAGGAGAGCAGCCGACAAAATGATAATACCAGTGGTAGCAGTCATCGAAGCGATGACAACAAGCGTGGAGGGAATCAACATGCCAGAAATGGTAATCACTTCGATGGTAATCATGGCCATGATAATAAGAGTGGACATTTCAAGAAGAGGAGATTCAACAATGATGGAAAGACGTTAGCACCAGTACCTGTTATTAAGGAAGGAGAACGACCGTCGGTAGTATGTTACAAATGTGGAGGGGAAGGACACATCAGTCCAAACTGCACGATGCAGTCCAAAGCATGTTATAATTGTGGAAAAGAGGGTCACCTAGCTCGATTTTGTCGTGCACCAAAGTCAAGTCCAGTTGGGATGGATGCATCAAAGGGTGTCCCAAACAAGACAAAATCGGTAGTTAAAGCGAGAGCATTTGTCATAACCTCCAAAAAAGCGTGGAATCCGAACGAGGTGATCACAAGTAAGCTAATCAAAAACTCTAGTGAAGTTTATACTTTATTTGACACCGGTTCTACCCATTCTTTTATTTCTCCTACTTGCGCTCAACGTTTAAATTTGACTCCGGAGAAATTAGACTTTGACTTATCGGTTGAAACTTCGTTGGGAGAAACCTTCATTACATCCATTGTTTATAAGTCTTGTTTGATTCAAATCGGTAACCACACATTACCTGTTGATCTTATTTCTTTGAAAATACTTGCATTTGATGTGATTTTAGGGATTGATTGGTTAACTACTCATCATGCTAAAATCGATTATTTTCGTAAGGTTGTTAGCTTTCATATTCTTAACCAACCTATTATGTGAATTCAAGAAACCAAACCACTAAAGTCAATCACTGTCATATCAAGTCATAAAGCTATTCGTTTATTGAAAAACAGATGTCAAGCTTTCTTAGCCCATGTCACGGATCTAAATAAAAATACGTTAGATTTGAATGATATTTCTATTGTTAATAAATTTCCTGACGTATTCCATGAAGAACTTCCTTGCCTACCCTCAGAGCATGAAATTGAATTTTGTATCGACCTTGAATCCGGTACAAAACCCATTTCCAAAGCCCCATATCGAATGGCTCCTATTGAACTTCAGGAGTTAAAAACCCAACTACAGGAATTGTTAAACCTCAGTTTCATCTGTCCTAGTACATCTCCTTGCGGTGCTCCTGTTCTATTCGTGAAGAAGAAAGATGGAAGTATGTGACTTTGTATTGATTATCGGGAGTTAAATCATGTCACCATCAAAAATAGGTACCCGTTGCCTCGCATTGATGACCTGTTTGACCAGTTGCAAGGAGCCAAATTCTTTTCAAAGATTGATCTTCATTCCAGATATCATCAGTTGAAGATTAAAACTGATGACATTCCAAAGACTACTTTCAGAACTCGGTACGGGCATTATGAATTCCTAGTCATGTCTTTTGGATTGACTAATGCTCCTGCTGCCTTCATGGACATGATGAACCGAGTATTCAAGGAATATTTAGATCACTTTATGGTCGTCTTTATTGATGACATCCTCATATAATCCAAAACCAGTGAAGACCATGAGCAACACTTGAGGCTGATACTCCAAAGGCTTCGTGAAAACAAGCTTTATGCCAAGTTGAAGAAATATGAGTTCTGGCTTGAGGAAGTTGCATTCCTTGGGCACGTGATATCAAATCATGGAATATCTGTTGACCCAGCGAAGATTGAAGCAATTCAAAGTTGGGAGCAACCAAAGTCAGTGACCAAAGTACGTAGCTTTCTCAGCTTAGCTGGTTATTATCGGAGATTCATGGAAGGATTTTCTCGAATCGCTACTCTATTAACTCAGCTGACTCGAAAAGATACAAAGTTCGGTTGGAGCAAGGAATGTGAGAAGAGTTTTCAAGAACTCAAGGGAAGACTCATTTCAGCACCTGTTCTGACAATACCATCTGGCTCGGAGGGATTTGTCATCTACCGTGATGCTTCAGGCAAAGGGTTAGGATGTGTTCTCATGCAACATGGGAAAGTCATAGCCTATACCTCACGACAACTCAAAGAATATGAGAGTAATTATCCTACTCATGATCTAGAGTTGGCAGCAGTCGTTTTTGCGCTTAAGATTTGGAGGCATTACCTTTATGGAGAGATGGTGGAGATCTATATGGATCATAAAAGCCTCAAATATTTCTTCACTCAAAAGGAACTCAATATGTGGGAACAACGATGGCTTGAGTTGTTGAAAGATTATGATCATACCATCCAATAACATCCTAGAAAAGTAAACGTACTAGCTGACACTTTGAGTAGAAGATCATATGCGAGTACGAGTGCAATATTGTCAACGCAAAGACCCATTTTGTATGACTTACGAAGGATGGAGATAGAGTTAAAAACTCCAGGGACCCATGTGATGATGGCGAATATACGAGTAGAACCGACTTCAATCGATAAAGTTAAAGCTGCTCAAGCTACAAACCTAGAGCTGATGCGTATGAGGAAGAAAGTGCAAGAAGGTACAATTTCGGAAGCTGTAAACTCCAGACTTTGTGTTCCTAACAATTCTGACTTGAAGTATAAAATCATGATGGAGGCAACAACACACCATTTGCAATCCATCCTGGGAGTACCAAAATGTATCGTGATCTTTGACATACATTTTGGTGGAGCAATATGAAGAGAGAGAGATAGCGGGTTTTATCTCAAGGTGTCTAACTTGTCAACTATTCAAGGCGGAGCATCAAGTGCCAAAAGGTCCATTGCAACCGCTTAAAATTCCAAAATGGAAGTGGGAGCACATTACCATGGATTTTGTTACTGGTCTTCCCAAGGTTTTTCAAGGCATAGATGCGATTTGGGTCATTGTTGATAGATTAACCAAGTCTGCTCATTTCTTACCGATACGAGAAACTTATACACTTGAACGTCTTGCTAGTATGTACATAAACGAGATTGTAAGATTGCATGGTATGCCAGTATCCATAGTTTCTGATCGAGACCCAAGATTCACTTCAAGATTTTGGGTTAGTTTGCAAAAAGCTATGGGCACAGATTTACGATTTAGTTCGGCATATCATCCTCAAATGGATGGACAGTCATAGAGGACTATTCAAACTCTTGAAGATTTATTAAGACTATGTGTCCTTGACTTCAAGGGAAGTTGGGACAAGTTCTTACCATTGGTGGAGTTTTCCTATAATATTATTTATTAAGCAAGTATTGGCATGGCTCCATTTGAGGCGTTGTATGGAAGAAAGTGTTGTTTTCTAGTATGCTGGGATGAGGTGGGTGAAGTAACGTTGTTGGGACCGAATTTGGTACGTATGACTATGGAAAAGTTTCAAACGATCCGACAACATATACAAACCTCACAAGATCAACAAAAGAGTTATGCTGATCTTCATCGAAAGGACGTGGAATTCCATATTGGAGATCATATGTTGTTACATGTTGCTCCATGGAAGGAGTTACGAAATTTGGAAAAAGAGTAAAGCTCAATCCTCGATTCATTGGCCCATTTTTAATCCTCGAGCGAGTAGGAACTGTGGCCTATAGACTCGCCTTACCGCCAAGTATGTCTCATGTTCATAACGTTTTTCACATATCTATGTTACGTAAATATGTGAACTACTCGAACCACATTATTGAGTTAGAACCAGACGAGATAGATGAAGATTTAACGTATGAGGAGTTACCTGTTAAAATCTTGGATAAGAAGGATTATGTTCTATGCTCCAAGGTTATACCTCAAGTCAAAGTTTTGTGGAGGAAATGACTTGGGAGTTAGAATCTGAGATAAAGTTAAGGTATCCTCATCTCTTCGATATACCAGGTATGTACCCTAATTTCGAGGATGAAATTTCATAAGAATGGGAGGTTGTAAGACCCCAACTTTTATGAATAAAGAATAATTTTCTTGAAATATATTTTTTGAATATTATGGTGTGGATTTGATATAATGTTATAGTTGTGGGTAGTATTTACAAATTTTACAAAGTAAGCAAGTGGTTATATAATATTCGATTGGTCAGGGAATATTCGTTTTAACAGGGGAATATTCATAATTGACCAAGCACAATCATTAGTGGACCACACAATGAAGTATTATCGTAGTTAGAAAAGCATGTAATTATCTTTTTATAAAAATAACGGCAAAAGTGTTCTGTTAAAACTGTTGAACTACCTAGAAGTAAAAGTACGATGTCTGGCGTGGTTGCATATAGTAGCACTGCAGTATTGATTATTGATGCTTACGAGAAGTCACTCCATTATACTCAATTATTGCTATAGTATTGTTGCATCATATCTCTCATATTATTAATTCAATTATGTCACAAGATTATTATCGCATAATATGTTATATTATTAAATCAATAATTGAGACGACAAAATTATTAATATTATTAAATTGCAATATTGATAATGTCTAGAAGTTCATCAAGGAGAGGTTAGATAATCTAATTCGCGCACCAATAGGAGAAATCCTTATCGGAAAGCCCCTCTTTCCTGGGAACGACCTGGTTGTTAAATATTGTGAGTTATAATATTAATGATGAATAAGTTCATGTTGATTAAAGATGAAATTAATAGTTCCATTGTGTTGGAATTATTAGTGTTAGTGGAAATTGACATTTATTTCGATATTAATTGATGTCTAAAAGTTATACTGATCAGTCGGGTAATTAATCGAATAAATGAGCAATTAATTGCTATTAATTCACATGATTATAACTATTTGTTCACATGTGTGTACTATTGATTCACATTCTTTTACTATTAGGGGAGTTGGTGCAAGATTGATAATACTTGCATGACTAAGTTAAAAATGGAGGTATAGATGGAGGTACTATACTGTAATTCGTATTTTCACATGTCTAAAACTATTGATTCATATGATTTACTTTTTATTCACGTGATTTACTATTAGGGGAGGTGATGCAAGTTTGATAATACTTGCAGGACTAAATTAAAAATGAAGAAAAAGAAGAAGGTATTATACTGTAATATTTTGAGCCCCAAAACATGCAATTATCGAAACTATATTTTCCTATAAATAGAAGCTCATTCTTCCTTCATTTCTCACCAATTCACTAAAGCTATAGAGCAATTATTATAGAGAGAAAGAAGAAGAGAAGTATGCTACATCACTATTCCAGTATCTAGTTTTTTTCTAAGGTAAGGGGTATTATTTCTTTCGTATTCATGAAGAGAGCTTCTGTTATTCCATTCTTTATTATTATATTGGAATAACCTGTCTATGCGAAGTACCGCATACATAGTGAAATTCTTCTGTTATTTCATTCTTTATTATTATGTTGGAATAACATGTCTATGTGAATTACCGCATACATGGTGAAATTCTTCTATTATTCCATTCTTTATTATTCTATTGGAATATCCTGTCGGTGCGTATTACGCATGACACAATTCCGTTATTATTTATTACATTAGAATAACTTGTCTATCTGATCTATCACATGCTTGGTGAATTCTTACGTTATTCCATTCTTTATTATTCACATTGAATATCACGCTGAACGTGACGTATTACGCATGACTGGTTCTATTATTTATTATTCATTGGAATAACATGTCCTGTGCGGTCTATCGCATGCATGGTGAATTCTTTCGTTATTCCATCCTTTATTATTCGTTGGAATAATCATCTATGTGGATTATCAGATACATGGTGAATGATCCTTCGTATTCATTCCTTATTAAATTATGGAAATGATCCATCACGTGGATTCTTTGTATGGTGGCGAAAATCCATTTGCGATTTCATATATTCTATTATACTCAGTTAGTTAAAGTTTTGGCTGTTATACTCCATGAAATTAGTGGAATATCCTTAATATTTGCGCTTCATCTAGTATCTTTTCATGAAAATATTCTTCTGAGCATTCTTGAATTTTACCCCACAAAGCAGTATCATGTTGACAATTCGGACGTTATTAATTCCTGGATAAATTAAATTATAAATCTTTAAAATTTATCCTTGAACTTTTTTTATTGAATTATTATGTCATTGTCATCATCCTTATGCTTATATTGTGATGAAAGTCATCTTTGGCTTACGTGCATAGATGGACTTGGTATGTTTATGACCAGGGATAATTCGGTATAATCATGATCGTAATGTGACGAATGATGTGGTAAAAGTCCTCATTGGCCTTTAGTTCATTGGTGGACAGTTGTCGGTATGATCATGACCAGGGATTATTCGGTATAGTCATGACCATTGATGATTACATGAATATCCTTGGCCGTAGTGCGGGGATGATTTGATTTTATTTATTAAGTCGAGTCTCGGCCGATAAAGTTGATGAAAACTTTTAAATCATAGAAGATAGTAGATTTTATACTTTACTTGACTCTTCTAATGGATTGCTTATTCCGCTGCAGTTGTTAATCTAAAACTTGTTGTCTATTATATTCTATCAGTTGTTATACTGTTGAAGGCTAAGGATAATTTATTCTGCATTATCTTAGGCATAATATTTCTTACTGGGCTAGTTGAGCTCACCCTTTTTCTTTTATTGTTCTCTTCAGGAAAAGAGAACGTATCTGTGACTAGTCGGGGAACAGAGTGATGGTCCTAGATGATGTATTAGTAGTCCTCACTATTCTGTGAAGTAGTGTGATAATAAATGTAATGAAGACTCCATTGAGTGTGGATATTGTCTAGATGACAATATTTGTATTAAAACTCACAGTATATGTTTTGTCGTATTTTACACGACTGTTGTATAATAAGTTTATATTTGTATTCAGTACCATGTATCTGGCGACCCAAGATGGGTGATGTATACCTATTTTGGGGGTGTCACATATGGGGCTTCCTAGATATTGATGAAAGTTAACACCATCTCAGCTTCATCCATTGGTGGGCTAACTTGGGCTGCCATATGGCTCAACCTCTGTGGCTACTCCTTTAACAATTTATTGCTCAGTTTCTTAACTTTGGTCACTTGGTAACGGTCAGGTGTCATCTGGGATTGGAAGCTATACTGGTTGAGGAAAGCATGGGCTAGATCCTCCTACCCATTGACCTTGGAGTTATCAATCCAGGCATACCAAGTTCGGGCTTCACCAGTAAGGCTCTTTTGGAAAAACTTAATTCGGAGGTTCTCATCCTTCGCATATAATCCAAGCTCATGGATGTAGACTTTTAAATGGGTGTAGGGGTTGCCCAATCCGTTATATTTCTCAAATTTTGGGACTTAAAATTCATCGGGATATCTGGCCCTTGGAAAAATATAGAGGTCAGAGTAGTTAACACTTTCGTGGGACCCTATCCCCTTGATAGATCAGATAGCTTCTTCCATTAGTCTGACCTTCTTTCGGATATCCCAATTTCCTTGTCTTTGCTAAGTTTTATAATTTCCTTCATGGAGCTTTTACTCACAACCTCTTTGGCGGATCCACTATCGGTTTGAGATATTGGAGTGGGTACTGGTATCTCACTACATTTTCTCAGTACTCACATATCTCCTTGTGCAGAGGATTCAGTTGGAGTTTTTAGTTTGGGTTTCTGAGTTACTTTGCACTATTCTCTTAATAGGACGGTTATCTCAGCCACCTGCCTCTTAAATTCCTCATACTCTATTTGAGATACATGCATAGGTTCTGATAAACGATTTTCTGCCATTTTGCCTAGAAGTGATCCTGCCTTCTTGGCTGGGGATCGAGTTCTAATACCAATCTGAACAAAACCTGTATCTAGTTTAGTTTTGATATTGGCAGATGATATGGATGCGTGATATGTTATGCATCATTTTAGGGATTTTTTTTAATCTTTTCCTGCAAGCCAAGGGGTTAGTCGACTTGATGACAACATAAGAAAGATATACAAATGACATTTTAAGAAGGATGACATTTGTATATTCAGGAAGTAACATGGCATGAAGACATATCTTGTATGTTTGGTTTATCAGAGGCTGACCTATCTTAGGTTACTCTCACGGGCTTTTTGAAATTGGTTCCCAAATCTTCGTAATTTACTTGATGAAGACATCCATTTTTCAATTGGAGCGGATCTGAGTGGTGCCTTTCCTGAGCCTCACAAGAAAATACTCTTTAGAGTCCAGTAATAAGAAATCGACGGGTTTGCCTCCTAATGGAGGTACCACACAACATACATTCATACATTCATCGTCCTCACCGGATGCAATATGATGTCATTGTGAGAGGCACTAATATAAAACACTTAAATATTTGAGATATTCATCACACACAAAGATTATCCACACAAGATGCACATGCAGAATAGGAATCAAAAAGATTGAATGCGGCTTAACCCTCTATTATCACCCAGCAGAGTCGCCACCTGTCGACGTCGAAAACAATTTGTTTAGTGGTTCAGTTTTTCCTTTTTCCTCTTTTTGATTTTTTGTTACCCTTTCTATTTCAATAGATCGATTGATTTGATTAAAGGGTAAGGTTTTAGGAAAAGAACGACATTTAGTCGACTTATTTTACCAAAGTTTTATTTTATTGATGTTGATGATTGGACCATATGAAACAGAGCCGCCAGTTGATATGGTTTAAATGGATGTACCAACTCATCCGGATTTGAAAGTTTTTTTGCAATATAGCCCAATATGTGACTCCGTAGCATTGGTCTGAAACCAAGATTCTTAGAATTTGGGGGCTTGTTTAAGCGAGGGGAATGTTTTAGGCACCCCTGACTTTGGTGAAAAAACAGTTACCACATCTTATTGATTTCCTATGCAAAAAGTATATATGTGTGTGTGAGTGTATGTGTTTGTGCGTGCTTTTATTATTTATGTTTTATTCTAAGCCTTTTTGTTAATTATGGGAAAGTAGTGTTGTACCTCTTTTGAACCTAGGTACGAAGGATTTGATATAACAAAAGATTCATTTTCAACAAGATATTGAAATTGAAATGATGTTTTGAAAAAGGGTTTTCTAATCCTTTGCTCGACTAGGAATTGAGGACTTCGACACTTCCTATTAGTATCTTTATTTTTATTAGGTGATCTACCCAAATCGATTTATTCTGCATGAAAGATCTTTGTGATTTTATTGGAAAATCATTTTGGAATATCATGTATGTAATAAAGTCCCAAAAAGAGGTCGGATCATCATCGGGCATGAAAGCTATCTCGATGAATCCAAACACTCACAAACATGATTTTAACTATCACGGGATCTTAAATCTAAATTCTCGGGATGAACCCCTTGAACTCGTTTTAAGATCCAATATTATATGTGCAATGATATCGCATTATTAAAACAGTACATCGCAAAGGAAAAGTTCATAATGGGAATCAAGTCAAGATTCGATTATTAGATCTCGACACCAGGATTCCTAGGCTCACATTATTATACATAAATATGTATATACAATATCCTAGACTTGATATTAGGTGATTTCATCAGTTGAAATCCCCATATCGAGCCATTAGGACCTCCTCACCTCTAGATACAAATCTAGGGCTCTACAGAGTGACTGGGACTGACCAAAAGCAGTAAAAACATCTAGATCTAAGTTAATCTAGCATACGGGTTAGAGCATCATGCTTCATAACCGCTCAAAATGCTAAATTTGGCTATATCTATATAGATCTAGTCAAAACACTTGATTTATAACTGAAGATTTGACGCCCCCAAATCCAGGTACTTTCAACTCACAGATATGGTGTTACACGGTACTACTAACTATACATTCATTCTAAGGAAAACAACATTAAAATAAGTGTATTTACTACATTCTTATTGCAATAATAGTAAATCATTCTCCAGGTTCTGTTAACCATTACATTCTTCATTGTCATAGTATAAGTTTGTGACACCCCTAAATCTGGGTACTTCATTCCCACAAGATTTGGTGTTCACTATCTAAACATTCATTTCTAACTACCCAAATATACTAAAATTTAAACAATAAACTTTCCCATTAAAGGGTTACATCAATAAGTCCAATAAAATCTCACAGGTTATATAAACTTTAAAACAAACATCAAGTGCGGAAAATTAAATAATTACATCTCAACAATTAAAACAAAGTGTGACAACATAAAAATCAATAGATTTACAAGTCTTCAACACTTGTTCATCTTTCTTTTCCTTTTACTGGTGGTAGGTTCATCGACCTTCTCAACTTTAGCTGTAATGGTTATATAAGCAAGAGTGAGCAAAACAAATGCTCACTTGAAATGAAAATGAATAATAATATCATAATAACTGCCAAATGAATAGGCTCAATAGAACTGAATAATATTCTCTATCAATGACAATCAAGAACTGAAACTAGAATTTAAAATATATCTGAGGGTCACAAGACCAAGAACTATTGTGGGACATTGTTGGATGTATGTATGTATAAAGTGTTGAGACGACATGCCATTGTCGAAGGAACAAGATGACGTTTGACTCCTCGCCGGGGTTATCGCCGGTTTGAGTTGAAAGTAGACATTGCTCAGGGTTACAGCTGAGATTGGACTACTTGTTGGTATGCCGTGATATCATCTTGTTGATATGGTAAGATGAGCGTTGTGACTCCTCAGGGGTTATCACCGGTTTAAGCAAAAGCAGAGCGTTGCTTCGTGGTTACAATTTGAGATTGGATCAGCCGCTTGTTTGTATGTATCACTATCATCATCGTGGATGTCACATGCGTCGCCCGTTGTCAACTCAAGGTCCGAGGTGTGTGTGCCTCGACAGGATGTCCGAGGTTGAAGGCGATTGCATATGTTTGAAACAAGCAGTTTTGGTTATCCTTGAAGCGCAATGACATCTCTTGGGGCTATCACCAAGGGTGGGGTTGCTACTCCTCGTTGTTTTCTGGGGAACTGAAAGGTCGTCGTCGGTGTTATCACCGAGATAGAACTATCCTCTCCGGTGTTGTTGTTGGTCTTTTGATCTGCATATCTCGGGGTTATCTTTGAGATTGGAAATGACATTCCCGGTGTGTGCTCCGGGTTTGAGATGATGTTCCCGGGTTGTGTTCCGGGTTGGAACTAAACTTTCGATAGTATCCGGAATGGATGTAAGCAGTCTTTTAGGGTTATCTCCAAAAGTCGGATCTACCCTCCTGCAATGTTAGTAATAGGAGTGCAGAAAATTTCGAGTGTCTACATCTCCTTCTGACCGAAATCATTAAATTTTCTTATTTCGTAGAAACGGACATCTTCAGGGTTGATTATTCTACGATCCTTTGATAGCAGTACGAACGTAGTCATCTTTTATAGTTTGTACTTGGAGTTCTGCTCCCGTAATGAGTTCCTCATGTTTGATGCTCGATGATCCTCTGTGGTGAGCTTCCGTGAGGATTCTTTTCTTATGACCTGCTTTGAATGATTGAGCATCTAAGACCTTTTTACATCTTTGGTTGAATGACTTACTTCCTTATAAGGATCAGCAACAATGTGAGCTTCATTGATTACTTTCAAAGCAAGTCTTCCAGCATGAGGCTTTGACATATAGGGGTTTTATCGTAATCATTTACGAAGCAGGTCTTAAGCCTTCATTGGTTGAATTTTCTTGACTCAAGTCTTCTGCTTCAGCATTCCTTAGTGTGGTCAGATGGACCAGGTACTTGCAGGTTATAAATTTCTATTTTTGGCACCCATGGTTAAATGGGTCCTGCTAGGTTAGTTTTCTAAACCCCTATTCCTCATATTTGAGTAATCATTATGTTGACCACCATCAGTCGTATTCATGTATATACTTCATTTAGATAATATATTTTGAGATGCATGGTGGTGAGTGTGAGAGAAGTCTGTTATTTTAATAAAACGCTCTTTTCCTTGATGGTTTCATCATATGCTAAGTTATGATCATAGAGTTTAAATGTTCACAAAATGAGAATCAACTCTACGATTTATTAGCATCTGGTTGATTCATGGAGGTGATCAGTTTCTATGAATCTTCAAGATTCTCTTGTAGATCTGATCATACTCTGTGTGTCATTAAACACTTAGACCATAGGATGTACAAAGCACATTAACTCATCAGCAAAGATTTCTTTACATTCAATCGACCTGTGAGGCTCTTAAACCCATTTCAGGTCTCTTTCAAGTTATCATCTTCAACCTAAAACTTGGATAGAGAGAAAGTTTATAGACATTTGAGTTTCCATTATCAATGTACTTTCTCTCTTCACCTTTTAGATAGATTATGAATACTTGAAGGAAAACTGTTATAGTTCATAAGTAAGGTGCAAATATGATGCTCATATCTATATTAGTGAGGAACAATACCTTTTTGCTGTTAGTTTCTTAACAGTCATTTATCTTAGATATTCTGAGTTTAGGAATTGATGTGCATGTTTTTTTATTTGCTTTTGACAGCTAGTTGCTCCAGTTGATCTTTAGTCAATCAGTCGTGGTCTTGAAGATGCAAGCTAAGAGAGTGTCAGAATTTTTAAGTTCTTTGACATCCTTGAGTTTACAAGGCTTACATCCAGCTGCTGGTTGGCCAGATACATGTTTGAAAGGTTCTTCTTTCTTCTCTGAATAAAACATTTCTTAGCATGTATGGCTTTTTCATCTCTTCAGGCTGGTGGATGTTTGACTCTTTTCTGTTGATGTCATTTGAGCTTTCTAGCCTGGTCTTTAAAATAACAAGATTGACTGCGAGCAAGGATTGGTCTTGTTGATATGGCAATCGAGAGTATAAACCAATCGAAAGCGACTCAGGATGTATATACACATTTACCGCATACAATATTACCAACGTGTGAGCTCATCTCGCATATAACAAGTGACTTACTACTAAACTAAGTTTAGAACAATGTTTGTGCTTCAGGATCGCACTCAAAGCGATTAGCTTTTGAATATAGCATGAGAACCACGCTTTGATACCAATTGTTAGTTCCGAAGAGGCACAATATAGATCTAGAAAAGGGGGGTTGAATAGATCCTTTGAATTTCAAATACTTTTTCTCATTTATTTTGTATTGCTCATTAAGTTGCATATGACAAACATAAGAATCTTTTCAAGCACAATAGAATAAGTAAAAGATCCCCTTCATTGATATATTCATAATCAATCATACATTGTTTGTAGAGTTAATTTAGTAGTAAGCAGTTAACACATACATAGCAGTTATAGTAGTTAATATACATAATGTAAATGATATAAAGTAAAAGACACATGGGGTTTTAAGTGGTTCAGAGACTCAAGCTCCTAATCCACTCTTCTGCTTTCAACTAGTAGGATTTTCACTCTAAGGAAGGGCAGCACCCTGAATCACTAAGATTCCTTCAAGGCCAGCAGCCTTGGGACTTCAGTTCACTAAGAACTCTTCAAGGCCAGTAGCCTTGGAACTTCTCTGGTTCCCTAGGAACTCTTCAAGCCCAATAGGCTTGGAACTTCATTTAGTCCCTACGGACAAGGACCCCTCAGGCCCTGGCTTCTTGTTGTTGTAGTTGTTTTTGTTATTGTTGGTGTTGAGCTGCTAAGATGTCATTAAGCTCTGAACATCTTTTGTACTTAGCAGCTTGATGTGGTCCTCTTTGCATTCTGCTTTGCGTCTGGACCACATTTTATTTGGTGCAGCAGATCTTCACTCTTTTCTGCTCATCTTCATCTGGTATCAGCTGTGCACCATCACCATCTAGGTTTGCTAAGTCTCTGTGCATTTAGTAGACTTCGTCTGGCACTTAGCAATCCCTGAACCCTTCTTGAATGCTTAACAAACATGGTTTTGCACTTGTTCAGATTCAGCTTTCGGTTTATGGTGATTCGTAGAGTGGCCTTCTCGGCTCTCAACTTTGCTGCCATCTTCAGTGGCATTCTCATCTTTGTTGAGTGAATCTTTAGTCTATTTGAGTTCTTCTTCAAAGATGTTTCACTTCCACCTATGTAGTCTCACTATCAATGAGACTTGTTCTATTAATCTTTGGTGGAACTCGTAGAGTCAACAATAGCATTCCCAACAACTCAACGATTCTGCAACTTAGCAATCATCAGCAACCCTTGATCTTTGAAGCTCTGTTGATTTATACTGCTTCCCAATCTTCCCATTGGAAAGTAGCCGTTGAAAGCTATTCAAATTGCTTTGCAGATATCGAGTTATTTGGTGCAGACTGCAGATGTGACATGACATCTTTTTCTGACTTCCTGATACTGCAGTCTATTATTTCATCAACCCTGTCAGATATGTCACTTTGATATCTTGGGCAGGTCGATGACTTTATTTCACCCTTCTAATTTTTTAATCAGAGGTTGTCCTTGCATCGATGCTCTCAATAAGCTCTTGTCCGAATATTATCATTCAGATTGAACCGTTGCCAATGCTTCAGTCTTCAGCTATTCGAACTCTATGATTCTGATGCATATCTTCATGGACCTGATCGTAGTTTCTTGTTGACTGGTAGAGACAACACTACGATCTTAAAGAGTGTTGATTGGATCTTTAATGTAGAACACCTCTTCCTTCTCTTATGCAGTGCTTCATCACTTCTGTTTGCCTTGACTGTTCTCAAATACTGATGGCTTGACTTCTTGCTCTGGCCCCTTCTGAATAACAAGACACTTCAGATTTATGGCGTGTCCAGCTAGCTTTCTCCTTGTGATCTCCCGTTCACTTATCATCAATGTACTGACCCAATGCTTAATCATTGTAGCCTTGTTATTCATAGGCTGACCAATATCTTTGTATATACTCCATCAGTTTCTTCTTTGTTTGGAAAACACTACGATTCTGGTTACTTTCAGGATCGTTGTCATCTTTCTTCTTGACAGCTACTGCATATGATGACTTTCCTTACTCAGCTACTGAAGTCTTCTTATGATCATCTTATGGAAGACTTTACCTTGAATAGCTTCTCAACTCAATCTGGATGCTGATTGAGTTAATGCTTAGATCTTCTATTAGCTTGCATGCCATTCATTGAGTGCTCTCTGGCTTCCTTTAAGTGAGATGTATCTTTGCATTACCAACCAGAGGCTTCATTCCTTTGGATATTCTGGGAGTGCTCAATTATTGAGAATCGTGTTTGCTCTACGATTCTACAGTGGTCTTGTGAGTACATCTGTTAAGGTCTTAGTTCTGCATTCTACGATTCAGCTTCGGCTGTGTAGACACTATGACTTTGAGATCAGATCTTGATACTACGATTTATCTTTATCTGATCTTGCTCGACTACGATCTCTGCCTTTGATACGATCAGTAGACTCTATGATTCTAAGTGCAGTCTATGATTCTTGAATTTGCTTTGACATTAGTAGACTCTACGACTCCGAGTGTAGTCTACGATTCTTGACTGGCTTTAGCAGATGCTCGATCGGCAGAGTGGAAGTCGGTATCCTCACGATTCTGAACATGACTTCCTCTCGCAGACTACTACCGAGGAAGTTCTCCTCGACACACCACGATCCTTCCTCGCTCTCCGGAAGTTCACGAACTCCGAGATCTACTATCTCGCAGACTACGATTCGCCTCGATAGCTCTTCGAAGTTTTCCTTGACTCTCTGGCGGACTACAATTTTCGTGCAAAGTGCTTGACGATCGACGATGCCTATTCTGTCATTACATCATAAGATCAACCTAACATGCTTGATCTTACTATATTTATAGTCCTTGTACATCATTTCTTTATAAGGACTTTACAAAGTCGCTTTTGCTTAAGTAGGATCAACCTAACACATTTGATCAATTCATCCTAAGTCCTTGTACATATGTTTCTATTATCTATCAAAGGACTTTACAACTTTTCTTAGTGCAAGCATACTTGTATATTCATTCATATATATACATATCATAATCAAATCATATGTAAATAGGAATATCATTCACATGCATATTCCTGACAATCTCCCCCTATTTGATTATGACAAAAATAATAAGTGCATATGCATGTTATGAATGAATCTTATATACAGTGAGTTGTTGTATTTCTAAAATAGATAATCATGAATGTCATTTATAATAATATGGAATTTAATACACTATGACAATTTACATCCTGGATCCAGAACATACCTAACATGTATGTTTCCAGGATGTCTGTTGATCAGCTATTCATCTATTTGATTCCATTGCTCCTGCTCCTCCTGGGATGTGGAGCTATTCATTTCTTCTTTTTTTCTGGTTCTGGCTCTGGCTCCCCCTCAGTCTTAGGCTCATCATCCTTTGGCTCCCCCTCGAATGATGAACTATCTTCTTGTTCTAGTTTCTTCTTCTTTATCTTCCTTTCTTGTTTGCTCCTGCTCTCCTTGCCTTTTCTTGAATGCCTTTTACTCCGCCTCTTTCTATACCTCTTTTTCTCCCCCTTTTTGTCATTAATCATTTGGGAGAGCTGCTCCATGTTGGACATAAGCTTCTCCATCAGATAGGAGGAGTTTCCGACTTCAATCTTGAGTTCTTGTTGGTTTAACTCAAGTTGCATAGAGAATGACTGATTCACGTTGTCAATCTTGTTAAAGAGGGCTTGTAGTTTCTCTTCATTTGTCTTTTGTGCTTGTAGAGCTTCAGCCTTTTGATCATGTATGGCCTTTAAATAGATGTGATCTCTCTCTTTGATTTTGAGAGATTTATCAACCATAGTAGCCTGAAGTCTGTTTTGAACTGAATTATCTTTTGTTGTGGTCAGCATCTTTGACTTTTCATTGATTTGAGACATCACCTCAATCAGGTTATCAGAATTCTTTAATAATTCCTGCTCCATGGAAATTTGATCATCTGGTTGGGCATCCTCTTGTGGAACACTAGAATGAACTCTACGATTCTCAACCTTGGACAGATTTTTGAAGGTATTGAGAATCTGAGAAATCGTTGAATACCAATCTTGGGAGGATGTAGGAATGTCAGATAGTTGTGCTTGGGCAAATAGAGACATCTGAATCTGGACTTGATCATCATCAGTGGTAGAGTGAACAGACTCTACTATTAATGTCTTCGTCATATTCCTTTTTCCATCAGAGTCCACTCTACGATCATAAGGAATATAATGTTTTTCAGCATGTTGGTAGATCTTGTAGTGGGGCTTGTCATTGATCATCATGGTTGCAAACTTCTTTACCTTGGGGAAATTTTGTGATACCAGTTCCAAATTTGGAAACTGAGAGTAGCACCAGCTAAAGTAAGTTTCATCCCTCTTAATATGTGTCTTTAACCATGGCATCAATGGCAAGAACCACCTCATCAGAAGGTCTTCAGAATTGTACAGAATAGTTGTGCAATCTAACTCCATATTTTTCCAGTTATGAAGCACTTCATCTGTAGTCATCCTTACAACTCGAAGTTGTTCATTTCCATAATTTATCCATCTTGTTACTGGCTCTGCTGGTGGCTCATCAAAGACTTCCACTACAATTCTTCTGCTAATTCTGGCTGGAGAGAGAACAGGATAGTATTCTGGTTCCTTTGATTCCTGATGTGCAGAATCAGAATCTTTCTCTATCTCTTCCCTTGTTGAGCCTGAATCTTGTTGATTCCCTTCATCAGATTTATCAGTGAATTCTTCCTATTTGTCTTCATTTTCAGAGTCTTCTTCAGCAAGATCTTTGTTGGATTCATCTTCTTCATTACTAGTCTCATCTTCTTCACTCTCTTCCTGTGACTCAGATCCATCATTACTTAATTTAATGATTTCGGTAGATTGATCATTTCTCTTCTTTGAGGCAACTTGAGCAAGTAGTCTGTGACTCTTCCTTCTTTTGGGAGGTTCAACTATGGGTGAGTCCGAGTCTTCTTCTTCTTCAGACTCTAAGTCCTTTGAGTCATCAGACAAGCTTTCTTGATTTTCATCATTGACAGGGGCAGGTGTTTCTTTTTTGAATTCATCATCTTTTGAGCCATCATGAAGGCTTGTTGGAGCACTTGCATTTGGAGATTCCGATGGGTCATTGGCAACTTCTCTTTATCTTCAGAGTGAGTACTCTGATAGTTGGTCACTGGACTTGTATATTTCTTTTCTTCATCATCAACTTTGGTTCTTTCTTCCATAGATTCAACTTCTTCTTCATTGTTGAACTTGCTCCTTGAAGGTTCAATCTTTGAACTTTCAGTTCCTTTCTCATCTTCAGACTCTTCATGTTCTTCTTGGTTGGATGGACTTTCCTGGGGAGCTAGGGCTGATTTCTTCATCACTTTTGCTTTCTTCTTGGGTGGTTCTTGGAGTAGTCTGTTACTCCTTCTTTTTGGGTTTTCAACAGTAGATGCTTGTTCTCCTCCTGCTCCTTGTTTCTTCTTGTCAGTGGAGACATGTCTTGACGAAGCCTCTGCATTCTTCACATTCTTAGGCTTCTTCTTTCTTGGGTGATGCAAAGAAGCGATGCAGAGTCATTAGACTCAGAGCTTTCCACCTCCTTTGCTTTTCTCTTCTTTGCAGAGACTTTTCTACTGATTCCAGTTTGTGTTAGCCTCCTATTTTCCTTTGGGTTTTTCTTTCAATTCACAAACAGTTGTGGTGACATTACTTTGTGCACATTCAGAGGTTCTCCCTCATCATCCTTGATCTTGCTTCCCAGCTTCTTCTTCATCACAATTCTCAGCAGTCTTCCATGAAATACTTTTGTAAGTGGTTTGTTTGTAGATTTCTTCAACTCAGCTTTTTCTATCCATTTGGAAATTTGGTCGAACAGGACAACTCCAAAGTTGATTTTCTTCTTTAGAACTATGGCAGACATAATCTTCAACTGTTGATCGAGTACAGTGTCATGTGCAGTGTCTTTGCACAGTATACATTTTCCCACTATCTCAGCAAGGAACTCGAATTCCTCAGGAAATTCCTTCTTCTTCATATCCTTCAGACTAGGGTTTCTTTGGTATCACATTAGCCTCTTGCCTTCTTCAATGTCGAATTCATCCAGGTTTATCAGACCTTGATTGGGAAACCCTAGACATTGAATGATGTCTGATGCTCTTATCTTCAGACTAGATCCTTTCACCTTAGTAGTCAGAAGCCCAGAGTAAGCATTTGAGTAGAACTGCTTCACTAGCTCTGTATAAACTGGAGTGTTGGCTTCCAGACACTCAGAGAACCCAGCTTCCTTTACGAGTTCAAGTATTTCCTAGAACTTTGTCTCTGATTATTCAAACTTTGTAAAGCCAAGTTGAATACCTGTTATAACTTTCCATTCTGCCATTTGAGGAGTTCAAGGTATATGGTATGTGGTTTGGAGAGATTTAGCTGAATGTGATTTGGGCTCTGGAAGTTTGATTGGTTTGGCTTCAAAGAGGATTCTAGGGTTTAAAAAAGGGAGGGAGAGAGGTTCAATGGGTTCTGGTAACTGTTTGCAGATTTTGAATTTATCTTTATGGCATTTCCTTCTTATCTTGAGACACGCTTATGACGTGTCAACTAGCCATTGGTTGCACGATGCCCGAGAATGAGTTGTAACTCTCCCATTAACTTTTAGTTAGATGTTTCTTTTGGAAGAGTAGACGTTTGATTGACGTGGATTGACCATTGATCTCTTCGGTTCATAGAGTAGCATGATAAGGCAACTATGGACTCTACATTTTTCCTTGTTGACTCAACGATCAACTTTTGAGAGATGATGCAGTGGATGGTTTTTGACATTACTTTTCATCTTGAACCTGCATGGCTCAACTATTGATGTACTTCATAAAGTCTTGGGCACTTTTCTTCATCAGGTCATCTTTCCAACCAGCATTCGAACTTATCTCCCATAATCTGAATGGTTGAGCAATTTTCCCGTTCTTCCAAGATCCTCATGAGTTGGAGTAGCCTCTTGTAAGACTGCAATCGTGGAGTCTGTTTCTATGATCGCTAAGGTTGAACTATGATCGTTGAGGTTATATCATGATCGTTGAGTTCTCACAAACTTTACTCTGTGATCGTTGACTGTCTTAGTCCTTGAGATGAACTTGATCATGCAATCCTTCTGGGTTAAGGTAGCTCAGGAAGGGCCAACCTCCTAGAATGAGCTAAGGGTCAGGTTTGTCCCTGAGGCGCTTTCCAGATGAAGTACTTTAGGAGTAGTTTGCATTGATATCTCATTTGACCTTTTCTGGTGGGGAGGTCCTCTCCCAACTTTAGACAATTACATTTGTTGTAATCGTGGTGTCCTTCTGCTCTTACACTACGATCAGATGTTTGATCGTAGGCACTCCACGATTTTGAGTTGGGTGGCTGATGGGTTATCAGTAGTACATTTTGAGAGACGTTCCTACTGACTATGGATCTTCATTTGGTTCATCAGCCACAAAGTTTTGGGACTCTGTAGCTGGAACATTACTTCATAGAATGTTTCAGTGTTGTTGTTACTTAATAGATCACTGTTCCCCCATGGTTGATGTTGTCTTTTCAGTGAGGTGTGATTTCTTTTTCTTTATGTACATTAGGAAACATCCCTACATATCTCCTTCTGACCGAAATCATTAAATCTTCTTATTTAGAAGAAATGGGCATCTTCAGGGTTGATCATTCTATGATCCTTTGACAGCACTACGAACGTAGTCTTCTTTTATAGTTTGTACTTGGAGTTCTGCTGCCGTAATGAGTTCCTCATGTTTGATGCTCGATGATCCTCTGTGGTGAGCTTCCGTGAGGATTCTTTTCTTATAACCTGCTTTGAATGATTGAGCATCTAAGACCCTTTTACATCTTTAGTTGAATGACTTGATTCCTTATAAGGATCAGCAACAATGTGAGCTTCATTCAGATTAGCTCAGCAAGTCTTCCAGGACAGGCTTTGACATATAGGGGTTTTATCAGAATCATTTCTAAACAGTCTTAAGCCTTCTGCTGGTTGAATTTTCTTGACTCAAGTCTTCTGCTTCAGCATTCCTTAGTGTGGTCAGATGGACCAGGTACTTGTAGGTTATAAATTTCTATTTTTGGTACCCATGGTTAAATGGGTCCTGCTAGGTTAGTTTTCTAAACCCCTATTCCTCACATATTTGAGTAATCATTATATTGACCACCATCAGTCGTATTCATGCATATACTTCATTTAGATAATATATTTTGAGATGCATGGTGGTAAGTGTGAGAGAAGTCTGTTATTTTAATAAAACACTATTTTTCTTGATGGTTTCATCATATGCTAAGTTATGATCACAGAGTTTAAATGTTCACAGAGTGAGAATCAACTCTACGATTTATTAGCATCTGGTTGATTCATGGAGGTGATCAGTTTCTATGAATCTTCAAGATTCTCTTGTAGATCTGATCATACTTTGTGTGTCATTAAACACTTAGACCATAGGATGTACAAAGCACATTAACTCATCAGCAAAGATTTCTTTACATTCAATTGACCTGTGAGGCTCTTAAAACCATTTCAGGTCTCTTTCAAGTTATCATCTTCAACCTAAAACTTGGATGGAGAGAAAGTTTATAGACATTTGAGTTTCCATTATCAGTGTACTTTCTCTCTTCACCTTTGAGATAGATTATGAATACTTGAAGGAAAACTGTTATAGTTCATAAGTAAGGTGCAAATATGATGCTCATATCTATATTAGTGAGGAACAGTACCTTTTTTGCTGTTAGTTTCTTAACAGTCATTTATCTTAGATATTCTGAGTTTAGGCATTGATGTACATGTTTTTTTATTTGCTTCTGACAGCTAGTTGCTCCAGTTGATCTTTAGTCAATCAGTCGTGGTCTTGAAGATGCAAGCTAAGAGAGTGTCAGCATTTCAAAGTTCTTTGACATCCTTGAGTTTACAAGGCTTACATAAAGCTGCTGGTTGGCCAGATACATGTTTGAGAGGTTCTTCTTTCTTCTCTGAATAAAACATTTCTTAGCATGTATGGCTTTTTCATCTCTTCAGGCTGGTGGTTGTTTGACTCTTTTCTATTGATGTCATTTGAACTTTCTAGCCTGGTCTTCAAAATGACAAGATTGACTGCGAGCAAGGATTAGTCTTGTTGATATGGCAATCGAGAGTATGAACCAATCTGAGCATCTTCAGATGTATATACACATTTACCTGTACACAATATTACCAACGTGTGAGCTCATCTGCATATAACAAGTGACTTACTACTAAACTAAGTTTAGAACAATGTTTTTGCCTAGGATCAGACTCAAAACGATTAGCTTTTGAATATAGCATGAGAACCTGCTTTGATACCAATTGTTAGTTCCCAATAGGCACAATATAGATCTAGAAGGGGTGGGGGTTGAATAGATCCTTTGAATTTCAAATACTTTTTCTCGTTTATTTTGTATTGCTCATTAAGTTGCATATGACAAACATAAGAATCTTTTCAGGCACAGCAGAATAAGTAAAAGATCCTCTTCATTGATATATTCATAATCAATCATACATTGTTCGTAGAGTTAATTTAGTAGTAAGTAGTTAACACATACATAGTAGTTATAGAAGTTAATGTACATAATGTAAATGACATAAAGTAAAAGACAAAGGGGGTTTTAAGTGGTTCAAAGACTCAAGCTCTCACTCTTCTGCTTTCAACTAGCAGGATTTCCACTAAGGAAGGGCAGCACCCTGAATCACTAAGATTCCCTCAAGGCCAGCAGCCTTTGGACTTCAGTTCACTAAGAACTCTTCAAGGCCAGCAGCCTTGGAACTTCTCTGGTTCCCTATGAACTCTTCAAGCCCAGCAGGCTTGGAACTTCAACTAGTCCCTCCGGACAAGGACCCCTCAGGCCTTGGCTTCTTGTTTTTGTAGTTGTTATTGTTGTTGTTGATCTTTGAAATTTGCTAAGATGTCATTAAGCTCAACATCTTTTGTATTTTAGCGACTTGATGTGGTCCTCTTTGCATTTTGCTTGAGTCTCGACCACATTTTCTTTGGTCTTGGTGATCTTCACTCTTTTTCTCGCTTCATCTTCATCTGGTATCAATTTGTGCACCATCCGGTTTGCTAAGTCTCTATGCTTTTAGTAGACTTTGTCTGGCATTTAGAAACCCCTAAACCCTTCTTGAATGCTTTGTAGACATGGTTCTGCACTTGTTCAGTTTCAGCTTTTGGTTCATGGTGATTTGTAGAGTGGCTCTTGATCTTCTTTGTACTCAGTCACTCTTCTGAATGCTATCTTCTTGGCCTTCTCAGCTCTCAGCTTGTGTGAGACCCCAAATTTTATGAATAAAGATTTAAATTTCTCAAAATATTTTTTTTAATATTATGGTTTGGATTTGATATAATGTTATAGTTGTGGGTAGTATTTATAAATTTTGCAAAGTATGCAAGTTGTTATAAAATATTCATTTGGTCAGGGAATATTCTTTTTGTCGGGAATATCCGCACGACAAGACAATCATTAGTGAACCCAAAAGCGGAAGTATTGTCGTAGTAATAAAATGATGTAATTATTTTTATGAAAATAATGGCGGAAGTTTTCTGAATTAAAGCATTGAACTACTCGGTAGTAAAAGTAAATAGAATGTCGCGTGGTTGCATAGTAATACACAGATTGATTATTGATGCTTACGTGATAAGTCACTCGGTTATACTCAATTATTGCTACAAAGATAATTCTTCGCATCATATCTCTCATATTATTGATTCGATTATTGTCACAGTATCATCTGTATTATATGATATATTATTAAATCAATAATTGAGACGACAAAGTTATTCTTATTATTAACTTGCAATATTTAATGTCTAGAAGTTCTACCAAGGAGAGGTTTGGTCACCTAATTGCGCGTCAATAGGGAGAAATCCTTATTAGAAAGCCCCCTCTTTCCTGGGAACGACCTGGTTGTTAAATATTGTGAGTTATAATATTAATGATGAATAAGTTCGTGTTGATTAAAGATGAATTTGATAGTTCCATTGTGTTGGGATTATTTATTTTAGTAGAAATCGACATTTATTTCGATAATAATTGATGTCTGGAGATTATATTGTTCAATCGGGTATTCAGGTCACTTTTAGTGTCGGAGTACTATTCACGAGTTACTATTCACAGGTTACTATTCATGAGTTACTATTCACGAGTTACTATTGAGTCACATTCACTTACTATTAGGGGAGTTGGTGCAAGATTGATGATACTTGCATGACTAAGTTAAAAATGGAGGTATAGATGGAGGTACTATACTGTAATTAATTTTTTCACATGTTTAGAACTATTGAGTCACATGATTTACTATTGATTCACATGATTTACTACTAGGGGAGGTGGTGCAAGTTTGATAATACTTGGATGAGTGAATTAAAAATGAAAGAAAAGTTGGAGGTATTGTATAGTAATTTTTTGAGCCCCAAATTGTGCAATTATCGAAACTATATTTTCCTATAAATAGAAGCTCATTCTTCCTTCATTTCTCACCAATTCACTAAAGCTTTAGAGCCATTATTATAGAGAGAAAGGAGAAGATAAGTCTGCTCCCTTACTATTCCAGTATCCAGCTTCATTCTAAGGTAAGGGATATTATTTTTTGTACCTGTAAGGGGTATTATTCTTTTGTATTCATGAAGAAAATTACTTTCTTTCAATAATCGTATGAGTTGTTATTCCATTCTTCATTATTATGTTAGAATAACCTGTTTATGCTAAGTACCGCATACATGGTGAAATTCTTTTGTTATTCCATTCTTCATTATTATGTTGGAATAACCTGTTTATGCGAAGTACCGCATACATAATGAAATTCTTCTATTATTCCATTCTTTATTATTCTGTTGGAATATCCTGTCGATGCGAATTTTGCCTGACCTGGTTCCATTATTTATTATTCCGCATTTATTATCCTGTCTGTGCGTTTTACGTCGGACCTGGTTCCATTATTTATTATTTCGCATTTATTATTACAGCCGAATATCATGTTGCGTGCATTTTTCGCTGGACTGGTTCCAAAGATTTATTATTTCGTTGAATAACTTTTGTATATGCTAAGTACCGCATGCATAGTGATTTTCGTTGTTATTCCATTCTTTATTATTCTATTGGGACATCTCGCCGGCATGTAATTTTGCCTCGACACCGCCTCGTTATTTATTATTACGTTGGAATAACTCGTCATGCTGACGTCTCGCATGCATGGTGATTTCTATTGTTATTCCATTCTTTATTATTACATTGGAATATCCACGTCAGGCATGCGCTTTTACGCTGGGACTGATTAAAATCTTTATTATTCTTAGGAATAACTTCGTCATCTTGGTCTCTATCGCATGGATGGTGAATCCTTCTGTTATTCCATTCTTTATTATTCTGTTAGAATAACCTGTATAAGTGGATTACCACATGCATGGTGAATGATCCTTCGTATTCATTCCTTATTAAATTGTGGAAATAATCTGGTTACGTTGATTATGATGAGAGTCATAATAAAAGCATTGGACTGATGAAAATCATAGGTATATGAAGTATTAGTAAGTGTTATGATGAGTTATGTTGGTTATTATGTGAAAACATGAAAGTTTCTTAGAAATCACAAAGGGTTGAAAAATCAGATTTTGGTGAAAATGGAACATGAAATTCAATTGATCATATCTCCTATTATATTTTAAATTTTTGAGTGTGGTCAAGTTCTAGAGTTAGATATATGAGTTTTGTAGCATCTCCAAGTGGAATCACTGTAAAAGGTATTGTATATTTTCGTGTGGACTGATTTTAGCAAAGGAGTCAAAAGCTGCAAATAACGAAAACGCTACTACCCAGATTGTTAAAAGGGCAGTTCCGACCACTTAATTTGTGAGAAAAATTCCGGCCTTTTGGGACATGAAAGTATATGGTATAAATAACATCCTGTCCAAAAATGAGCTCATTCTGACTTAAAATGAGCAAGTTATGACCATTTCAATATTTAAGTTTTTCCGACGAAAAACGCTATAACCGGAGTTCGATAACTCTGATGACCATGAAATTTAAACTAGAAGCTCACGTTAACATGTGTAAGATTCTACCAAGATTTGGGAATTTTTGGAGTTAAACTTGAGGTAGCTAATTTCTTAAGGAATTAATTAGAAATTGATTTTTGAAAAATAGTAAATGAATTTTAAAAATTCTGAGAAAAATATATGTTTATTATTGGACTATATTCTGCTAAATCCCAGAAAAAAAATATTTTTAGGACTGATTTGGTATTTTTCATGAAAATAGTTTAGTTACAAACATATGAGTTAAATATGTTATGTGAAGTAACAAAGTTGGAAAATAGGATTTTATAGCTTGGAAATCCTATATAAGGTATATGCAGATTTTTGATGAGGGATTTGATCATTGGTGATAAAATCTTATGAGTATGGCATTTTTGAATGATTAAATGCATTATGTGGTAAAGTGTAAACAATTGAAATAAATTGTTTAGAAGTTTAAAAAGTGATTAAAATATTGTTATAATATTAACAATATTAGATTATGAGTTATTTAAGTGATGGATAATATTTGGATAAATTTAAAGTCTTTAATATTTATCCTTGTTTTAGTTTGATTAATGTTTATATCATTGTCATCATTCTCATGCTTATATGGTGATGAAAGTTATCTTTGGCTTACGTGCAAAGATGGATTGTTGATTATTAGTTTTATTGTTGTATATCTTTGGTTTACATGCAGAGATGGACTTGGTATGATTATGACCAGGGATTATTCGGTATAGTCATGACCATTGATGATTTAAAGAATATCTTTGGCCCGTAATGCAGGGATGATTCAATGATGTGGTTTATTTATTAAGCTGAGTCTCAGCGATAAAAATTGATGAAAACTTTTTAAATCATAAAAGATAGTAGATTTTATTCTCTACTTGACTCTTTTAATGGATTGCTTATTCTGCTGCAGTTAAACTTGATGTCTATTGTATTTTATCAGTTTAACATTGTTGAAGACTAATGATAACTTATTCTGCATTATCTTAGTCATAATATTTCATTGGGCTAGTTGAGCTCACCCTTTCTTTCTTTTTGTTCTCTTCGTGAAATGAGAATATAAGTTGGAAGACAAATCGAGAGCGGAGTGACGGTCCAGATGATAGCATTAGTAGTCCTCACTATTCTGTTAAATAGTGTGATAATAAATGTAATGATGACTTCATTGAGTTTGTATACTGTCTAGATGACAATATACGTATTAAAACTTTTAGATTATGTCGTCGTATTTTGCACGACTGTTGTATAATTAAGTTATATTTGAATTTATGTACCATGTATCTGGCGACTAAAGATGGGTGATGAATACCTATTTTTGGGGGTGTCACAGCTTGGCTGCCATCTTCAGTGGCATTCTCATCGTTGTTGAGTGAAGCTTTAGTCTGTTTGAGTTATTCTTCAAAGCTGTTTCACTTCCACCTATGTAGTCTCACTGTCATTGAGACTTGTTCTGTTGATCTTTGGTAGAACTCGTAGAGTCAACAATAGCATTCCCAACAACTCAATGATTCTACAACTTAGCAATCATCAACAACTCTTGATCTTTGAAGCTCTGTTGATTTATACTGCTTCCCAATCTTCCCGTTGGAAAGTAGTCGTTGAAAGCTATTCAAATTGCTTCGCAGATCTCGAAAGTTATTTAGTGTGCGATCGTAGATGTGACATGACATCTTTTTTCGACTTCGACGATTAATCGGTCTGCTTTGGTTCATCAACCCATCGAGGATATGTTGCTTTGATATCTTGGGCAGGTCAACAACTTTATTTCACCCTTCTGATTTCTCGATCAGAGGTTGTCCTTGCATCGATGCTCTCAATAAGCTCTTGTCCGAATATTATCCTTCAGATTGAACCGTTGGCAATGCTTCAGTCTTTAGCTATTCGAACTCTATGATTCTGATGCATATCTTCATGTACCTGATCGTAGTGTCTTGTTGACTGGTAGAGACAACACTACGATCTTGAAAAGTGTTGATTGGATCTTCAATGTAGTACACCTCTTCCTTCTCTTGTGCAGTGCTTCATCACTTCTGTTTGCCTCGACTGTTCTCAAATACTGATGGCTTGACTTCTTGCTCTGGCCCCTTCTGAATAACAAGACACTTCAGATTTATGGCGTGTCCAGCTAGTTTTCTCCTTGTGATCTCCCGTTCACTTATCATCAATGTCTCGACCCAATGCTTAATCACTTTAGCCTTGTTATTCGTAGGGTCCGGTCAAAGATCTTTGTGTATACTCCATCAGTTTCTTCTTTGTTTGGCAAACAATATGATTCTGGTTACTTTTAGGATCGTTGTCATCTTTTTTCTTGATAGCTACTGCATATGCTGACTTTCCTTACTCAGCTACTGAAGTCTTCTTATGATCATCTTGTGGAAGACTTTACCTTGAATAGCTTCTCAACTCAATCTGGATGCTGATTGAGTTGATGTTTAGATCTTCTATTAGCTTGCATGCCATTCGTTGAGTGCTCTCTGGCTTCCTTTAAGTGAGATGTATCTTTGCATTACCAACCAGAGGCTTCATTCCTTCGGATATTCTGGGAGTGCTCAATTGTTGAGAATCGTATTTGCTCTAAGATTCTAATGTGGTCTTGTGAGCACATCTGTTAATTTCTTAGCTCTGCATTCTACAATTCAGCTTCGGCTGTGCAGACACTACGACTTTGAGATCAGATCTTGATACTACGATTTGTCTTCATCTGATCTTGCTCGACTACGATCTCTACCTTTGATACGATCAGTAGACTCTACGATTCTGAGTGCAGTATACGATTCTTGAATTGGCTTTGACATTAGTAGACTCTACGACTCCGAGTGTAGTCTACGATTCTTGACTGGCTTTGGCAGATGCTCGGTCGGCTTCCAGAGGCGTGTCTCTCACGATTCCGAACATGACTTCCTCGGCGGACTACTACGAGGAAGTTCTCCATCACACTACGATCCTTCCTCATCTTTCCTGGAAGTCTACGAACTCCGAGATCTACTATCTCGTAGACTACGATTCTGCCTCGATAGCTCTTCGAGTTTTCCTTGACTCTCTGGCGGATCACGATTTTGCAGTGCGGTCTTTGAAGCGATCAGACAAGCCTATCTATTGCATCATAAGATCAACCTAACATGTTTGATCTTACTATATTTATACTCCTTGTATATCATTTCTTTTAAGGACTTTACAAAGCTGTTTTGCTTAAGTAGGATCAACCTAACACATTTGATCAATTCATTCTAAGTATTTGTACATATGTTTCTATTATCTATCAAAGGACTTTACAGTTTTTCTTAATGCAAGCATACTTGCATATTCATTCATATATATACATATCATAATCAAATCATATGTAAATAGGAATATCATTCACATGCATATTCCTGACAATCTCCCCCTATTTTAGAAAAGTTTAACTGGAGAAGCTAGAGCACGGTACACCAGGTTGGATAGCTCCAAAATTCACAGCTGGGAGGAGTTAGCCCATGCTTTCCTTAGTCAATACAGCTTTCAATCTTAGATGGCTCTAGAAAGGTATCAAATTACCACAGTCAAGAAGCAAGTCAATGAGTCATTCAGATAGTATGCCCAAAGATGGAGGCGTCCGGCTACTCAAGTTATCCCATCCATGACAGAAACTGAGATGGTGATGACCTTCATAAATATTCAAGAAGCTCCATTTTATGAGAGGGTACTAGCTGGAATAGGAAAACCATTCTCAAAAATGATTAAGCACGGTGAAATGGTAGAAATGGGGTTGAAATCATGGAAGATTCAAGACCTCGTCGCTCTAAAAGTCGTAGCTAAGCATATCCAATCTAAAAGTTATGGGAACAACCCCCGAAGGGTCTATAAGAAGAAAGAAAAGGATGTCTCCTTGATACTGCAAGGACAAACACAAAAAGGCAATCAAAATTTTCTTATTCAAAGGAGAAACTACTCCCCTTTTTAAGCACAATCCTCAAATCCTCCCTTGCCAAAGAGTGGAGGAGTCAGACGCTCAAGAATGTTCACACCCTTAGGGGACTCACTTGAAAACATCTTCAAACTTCTGACAGCTCAGAAGAAATCACTCATCCCCTTCCACTAGCCAATCCAAGTGGAAAGGGCTTCAATACAAGCATAAAGTGTGCTTACCATTCTGGAGCTCCAGGCCACGACACTCAGGATTGTTGGGCCCTTAAGCATAAGATCTAGGACTTAATAGATAGTGGTGAGATCGTGGTGACAAAACTCGAACAATCACACGTTCAAGATAACCCTCTCCCTCAACACAAAGAAGAGGATGTTAACATGATCAATAGGGGCAGTGGAGAGAGCTCCAAGTACCTCAAATACGTGGGTGGTTCTCCCCAAACCAGCAAGGATAATTCCGACAAGTGGGATTATTCAGAGTTCAAGTTCATGATAGAACGAGAGTTAAAATCTCTTGACAAATAGGTCAATCAACTGGCAGAACTACTGATACATCAACACCAAGTCACACGGCAGTTGTTCAGTCAGGAACATGCTAGTCTCCTATCCCTTATCACAAAGACTCCACTACTCACCCAAGAGAGTGAAACCTTGGAGGAAAAGCTTGCAAGAAAAGCAAGAGCCCATGTGACGCCCCCAAAATAGGTATACATCACCTATTCTGAGTCGCCAAATACATGGTACAGAATACAAATACAATCTTAAATATACAACATGAGCTATGAGTTTTAATACAAATGTTGTCTTCTAGATAGTATTCAAACTCAAAATAAGTCCTCAATACATTTATTATCACACTATTTCATAGAATAGTGAGGACTACTAATGCTATCATCTGGACCGTCACTCCGTTCCTCGACTAGTCCCTGCTACGTTCTCATTTCCTGAAGAGAACAATGAAAGCAAAAGGGTGAGCTCAACTAGCCCAGTAAGAAATATTATGACTAAGATAATGCAGAATAAATTATCGTTAGCCTTTAACAGTGTTAAACTGATACAATATAACAAACATCAAGTTTAACTACAGCTAAATAAGAAATCCATTAGAAGAGTCAAGTAGAGAATGAAATCTACTATCTTCTATGATTTAAAAGGTTTTTCATCACTTTTATCGCTGAGACTGAGCTTAATAAATAATCCACATCATCCCTGCACTATGGCCAAGGATATTCATTAGTATCACAACCACAAATTATCCATGCACTACGGGCCAATGATATTCGTGTATTCATCAATGGTCATGATCATGCCAACAATTGTCCATCAATGCACTACGGGCCAATGAGGACTTTTATCACATTATTTGTAATATTACGGTCATAATTATACCGAATAATCCCTGGTCATAATCATAACAAGTCCATCTATGCACTACAGGTCACAGATGACTTTCAACAGAATATAAACATGAGGATGATGGCAATGATATAAGAATTCAATAAAAACAAGTTCAAGAATTAATTTATCCAGGAACCAATAACGTCCAAATTGTCAACCTGATACTGCTTTGTGGTGTAAAATTCAAGAATGCTCAGAAGAATATTTCATGAAAAGATACTGGATGAAGAACAAATATCAAGGATATTCCATTAATTTCATGGAGTATAAAAGCCAAAACTTTAACCAACTGAGTATAATAATGAATGGAATAACAAAAGAATTCACCAGGCATGCGATAGACCGCACAGACAGGTTATTCCAACAGAATAATAAATAATAGAACTAGGTCATGCGTAAAGAACAGTCGGGATATTCTAACAGAATAATAAATAATGGAACCAGGTCATGCGTAAACGCACCGACAGGATATTCCAACAGAATAATAAATAATGGAACCAGGTCATGCGTAAACGCACAGACAGGATATTCCAACAAAATAATAAAGAATGGAATAATAGAAGAATTTCACCATGTATGCGAAGACTTGGCATGACGAGTTATTCCAACATAATAATAAAGAATGGAATAATGAAGAATTTCACCATATATGCGTATTCAGCATATACTGAGTTATTCAATGAATAATAAGGAATGGAATAACAATAGCTCTCTTCATTAATATAAAAGAAATTATACTCATTACCTTAGAAGAAACTGGATATAGGAGTAGTGAAGTAGCAAAATACTTTTCTTCTTTCTCTCTATAGTTTCTCTCTCTAGAGTTTTAGTGAATTCGTAAGAAATAATGAAGGAATGAGCTTCTATTTATAGGAGAATGGACTGAATAGTAACTAATTCATGAACGGTCCAGATTGATTTACTTTTAAGCAGACTATCTATATTGATTTACTATGCATTATTAATAAAATATTCTAATAAAACAAAATCTTTTAAATAAAATATAATATATTCTATTTATAATCAAATAAAACAAAACTTTATAAAAAGTATTCTGTTTTATATAAAAAGATTTTACTATGCGTAATAAAATATAATATATTCTATTTATAATCAAATAAAACAAAACTTTAAAAAAAGTATTCTATTTTATATAAAAAGATTTTACTATGCAAACACTATGCATAATAAAATATAATATATTCTATTTATAATCAAATAAAACAAAACTTTATAAAAATTACCTTAACAATTTTAACAAAATTTATCACCTTTATTATAATTCACAATATTAATCGACCAGGTCGTTTCCAGGAAAGAGGGGGCTTTCCAATAAGGATTTCTCCCTATTGACGCGCAATTAGATTATCTAACCTCTTCTTAACGGAACTTCTAGACATCGTTAATATTGCAAATAATAATATTAATAACTTTGTCGTCTCAATTATTGATTTAATAATATAAAAAATATTGACAATAATTGAATCAAATAACGTGAGATACTATGCAGCAATTACTGTAGCAATAATTGAACAAAACTGAGTGACTTCTCACGTAAATATCAATAATCAAAACCGTGTGCTACTATGCAACCACGCGTATTACTGTACTTTTAACACCGGGTGTTTCCACAGTTAACGGTAAAACTTCCGCCATTATTTTCATAAAATATGTTTGTCGTTTTCTCAATCCGACAATAATTCTGTTGCGGGGTCCACCAATTATTGTGCAGTTGTACGAATATTCCCCGACCAATCGAATATTATATAACAACTTGTGTACTTTGTAAAATTTATAAATATTACCCACAACTATAATATTATATCAATTTCACTCCATAATATTCAAAAATGATATTTATAGAAAATTTATCTTTATTAAAAAATTGGGGTCTTACAACCTCCCCTTCTTATGAAATTTCGCCCTCAAAATTAGGGTACGTACCTGATATGTCGAAGAGGTAAGGATACCTTGATTTCATTTTCATATTCTAACTCCCAGGTCATTTCCTCAACATCATGGTTTCTCCACAAGACTTTGACTTGAGGTATAACCTTGGAGCGTAGAATATGTTCCTTCTTATCCAAGATTTTAACAGGTACCTCTTCATACGTTAAATCTTCTGCTATTTTGTCTGGTTCTAACTCAATAATGTGGTTCGGGTATTCCACATATTTACGTAAAATGGATATGTAAAAAACGTTATGAACACGAGACATACTTGGCGGTAAATCGAGTCTATAGTCCACAATTCCTACTTGATCGAGGATTAAAAATGAGCCAATGAATCGAAGATTGAGCTTTCCTCTCTTTCCAAATCTCGTAACTCCTTTCCATAGAGAAACACGTAACAACACATGATCTCCAATATCGAATTCCACGTCCTTTCGATGAAGATCAGCATAACTCTTTTGTCGAAGGTGTTTATACGTTGTCGGATCGTTTGAATCTTTTTCGTAGTCATATGTACCAACTCCGGTCCCAACAATGTTGCTTCACCCAACTCATCCCAGCATACTGGAGAATGACACTTTCTTCCATACAACGCCTCAAATGGAGCCATGCCAATACTTGCATGATAACTATTGTTGTAGGAAAACTCCACTAATAGTAAGAACTTGTCCCAACTTCTTTTGAAGTCAAGGACACAGAGTCTTAATAAATCTTTCAGAGTCTGAATAGTCCTCTCTGATTGTCCGTCTGTCTAAGGATGATATGCCGAACTAAATCGTAAATCCGTGCCCATAGCTTTTTGTAAACTAACCCAAAATCGTGAAGTGAATCTTGGGTCTCGATCATAAACTATGGATACTGGCATACCATGCAGTCTTACAATCTCGTTTATGTATATACGAGCAAGACGTTCAAGTGTATAAGTTTCTCGTATTGGTAAGAAATGAGAAGACTTGGTCAATCTATCAACAATGGCCCAAATTGCATCTATGCCTTGAGAAACCTTGGGAAGACCAGTAACTAAATCCATAGTAATGTGCTCCCACTTCCATTCTAGAATTTCAAGTGGTTGCAATGGACCTTTTGGTACTTGATGTTCCGCCTTGACTCGTTGACAAGTTAGACACCTTGAGATAAATAGTGCTATCTCTCTCTTCATATTGCTCCACTAAAATGTATGACGAAGATCACGATACATTTTAGTACTCCCAAGATGGATTGCAAACGGTGTGTTGTGCGCCTCCATCATGATTTTATACTTTAAATCAGGGTCATTAGGAACATAAAGTCTGGACTTGACTCAAAGTATTCCTTCTTCATCGATTCTTGCTTCCAGCATAACACCTTCTTGCACTTTCTTCCATATACGCATTAGCTCCAGGTCTATAGCTTGAGCAGCTTTAACTTTATCAATTAAAATCGGTTATACTCATATATTCGCCATCATCACATGGGTCCCTAGAGTCTTTAACTCTATCTCCATCCTTTGCAAGTCACACAAAATGGGCCTTTGCGTTGACAATATCGCACTCGTACTTGCATATGATCTTCTACTCAATGCATTAGCTACCACGTTCGCTTTTCCAGGATGGTATTGGATGGTATGATCATAATCTTTCAACAGTTCAAGCCAACATCATTGTCGCATGTTGAGTTCCTTTTGAGTGAAGAAATATTTGAGGCTTTTATGATCCGTAAAGATCTCCACTTTCTCCCCATACAAGTAATACCTCCAAATTTTAAGTGCGAAGACAACAACTGCCAACTCTACATCATGAGTAGGATAATTCCTCTCATATTCTTTGATTTTTCGAGAAGCATAGGCTATGACTTTCTCATGTTGCATGAGAACACATCCTAACCCTTTGCCCAAAGCATCACTGTAGATGACATATCCCTCCGAGCCAGATGGTATTGTCAGAACAGGTGCTGAAATGAGTCTCCTCTTGAGTTCTTGAAAACTCTTCTCACATTCCTCGCTCCATCCGAATTTTGTATCTTTTCGAGTCATCTGAGTTAATGGAGTAGCGATTCAAGAAAATCCTTCCACGAATCTCCGATAATAACCAGCTAAACCGAGAAAGCTATGTACTTCGGTCACTGATTTAGGTTGCTCCCAGCTTTGAATTGCTTCAATCTTTGTCGGGTCAACAGATATTCCATGACTTGATACTACGTGCCCAAGGAATACAACTTTCTCAAGCTATAACTCACATTTCTTCAACTTGGCATAAAGCTTGTTTTCACGAAGCTTTTAAAGTATCAGCCTCAAGTGTTGCTCATGATCTTCACGGCTTTTGGAATATATGAGGATGTCATCAATAAAGACGACCACAAAGTGATCTAAATATTCTTTAAATACTCGGTTCATCATATCCATGAAGGTATCAGGAGAATTAGTCAATCCAAAAGACATAACTAGGAATTCATAATGCCCGTACCGAGTTCTAAAAGTCATCTTTGGAATATCATCGGTTCTAATCTTCAATTGGTGATATCCGGAACGAATATCAATCTTTAAAAAGAATTTGGCGCCTTGCAACTGGTGAAACAGGTCATCAATGCGAAGCAATGGATATCTATTTTTGATAGTGACATGGTTCAACTCCCGATAATCAATACAAAGTCGCATCCTCCCATCTTTCTTTTTCACGAATAGAACAGTACTAGGGCGAATGAAACCGATGTCTAACAATTCCTGCAGTTGGGTCTTTAACTCCTAAAGTTCAATAGGAGCCATTCGATATGGGGCTTTGGAAATGGGTTTTGTATCGGGTTCAAGGTCGATACAAAATTCAATTTCACGCTCTGAGGGTAGGCCAGGAAGTTCTTCAGGGAATACGTCAGGAAATTTATTAACAATAGAAATATCATTCAAAACTGACGTATTTTTGTTTAGATCCGTGACATGAGCTAAGAAAGCATGACATCCGATTTTCAATAAATTAATAGCTTTATGGTTTAAGATGACAGTGATTGATTTTAATGGTTTGGTTGCTTGAATTCGCATAATAGGTTGGTTAAGAATATGAAAGTTAACAACCTTACGAAAATAATCAATTTTTGCATGATGAGTAGTTAACCAATCAATCCCTAGAATCACATCAAATGTAAGTATTTTCAAAGAAATAAGATCGACAGGTAACGTGCGGGTGCCGATTTGAACTAAACAAGACTTATAAACAGTTGATGTAATGAAGGTTTCTCCCAGCGGAGTTTCAACAGATAAGTCAAAGTCTAATTTCTCCGGAGTCAAATTTAAACGTTTAGCGCAAGTAGGAGAAATGAAAGAATGGTTAGAACCGGTATCAAATAAGGTATGGACTTCACTAGAGTTTATGATAAGCTACGTGATGACCTCGTTCGGGTTCCTTGCTTTCTGGGAGGTCACAACAAACGCTCTCCCTTGAACTACCGGCTTTGACTTTTCTGGGACGGCCTTTGGTGCCTCCATCCCAGCTGAACTTGTTAAAACAAAATCTTTTAAATAAAATATAATATATTTTATTTATAATCAAATAAAACAAAACTTTATAAAAAGTATTCTGTTTTATATAAAAAGATTTAACTATGCATAATAAAATATAATATATTTTATTTATAATCAAATAAAATAAAACTTTATAAAAAGTATTCTGTTTTATATAAAAAGATTTTACTATAAAAATACTATGCATAATAAAATATAATATATTCTATTTATAATCAAATAAAACAAAACTTTATAAAAATCACCTTAACAATTTTAACAACATTTATCACCTTTATTATAATTCACAATATTAATCGACCAGGTCGTTCCCAGGAAAGAGGGGGTTTTCCAATAAGGATTTCTCCCTATTGACGCGCAATTAGATTATCTAACCTCTTCTTGACGGAACTTCTAGACATCGTTAATATTACAAATAATAATATTAATAACTTTGTCGTCTAAATTATTGATTTAATAATATAAAAAAAATATTGATAATAATTGAATCAAATAACGTGAGATACTATGCAGCAATTACTGTAGCAATAATTGAACAAAACTGAGTGACTTCTCACGTAAACATCAATAATCAAAACCGTGTGCTAGTATGCAACCACGCGTATTACTGTACTTTTAACACCGGGCGTTTCCACAGTTAACGGTAAAACTTCCGCCGTTATTTTCATAAAATATTTTTGTCGTTTTCTCAATCAAAACAATAATTACATCTTATGAGGTCCACCAATGATTGTCCGTTGTAAGAATATTCCCCGTTAAAAAGAATATTCCCCGACCAATCGAATATTATATAACAACTTGCGTACTTTGCAAAATTTATAAATATTACCCACAACTATAACATTATATCAACTTCACTCCATAATATTCAAGAATGATATTTATAGAAAATTCATCTTTCTTAAAAAATTTGGGGTCTTACAGCCCAAGCCCGTCGGGACTTTGCCAATAAAAGAGAGTTCGTCTATTTAGGCCAACCGTTGGAAGAAATATTGCAGATGCAGATCAATGAGGGAAATATAACAGTACTGCTACCTCCAGTAAATCCACGCTAAAAAAGATTTGATGCTACCAGAGTCTGTCAATACCACTCCCATTCTCGTGGTCACAGCACTAAAGAATGTTGGGCACTCCATCATCTCATCCAAAATATAATTGACAGTGGTGACCTGCAAATGGCAGACAATGACACCGTATCACTTGAGAGTGGACATACATTTCCTCCAGGATCACAAAGATGGAGGGAAATCATAGCAGTCATATCCTCTGAGGGAGACCTGGGTGCAACACCCCTTACAATTCAACCCATCAAGCTCAAAGGAGTTGAAAACCCTTTGAGAGTGGCTGCTCCAGAACCACTCATACTGCCATTCAGGCCATAGTATCCTATCATCAGCCTTAAGAAAGTCCCATAGAACTATGGAGAGGTTGAAGGGTCAACCTCAAACACAACTATTGTGGTATCCAAGGAAAACTCGGTATATCTCCCTCAACAAGTGATGAAGTCAGTCATTAGATCCAAGGGGAAAGTGCCCAAGGAGAATTGAAGAATTATTCTACAATATGGGACATAATGAAGCCAAGGTGGTGCAAAGCTTTAAAGAAGCACCTCAACAGATATCTATTCTGGACTTGGAATTCTCTTCAGAAGATCATCAAAAGGTCTTAATGAAGATATTAGAAGAAGCCCACTTGCCGAATACAATGGATATAGAAAAGTTTCATCATCTGGTAGATCACATCTTCAACAGCAATGTGATAACTTTCACCGATGATGACATACCTCCCGAAGGGATGGGTCATTACAAGCCACTACACATAGCAGTGATGTCTTCCGGATATGTGGTCGGAGGAGTGCTGATAGATGGAGGATCATCCCTAAACATCTGCCACTATGCCATATTGGAAAGAATGAAGATCAATCTCAACTAGATTCGAGAAGCAGTCACACAACCATTAAAGGCTTTGATGGATCTCGGCGAAACGCTATCGAAGAGATTGAATTACCAGTGGAAATCAGTCCACATACATTTTACATATCCTTTCAAGTGCTCAAATCACTACAGGATATAATTTACTGTTGGGAAGACCTTGGATCCACATAGCGGGAGCCATCCCATCCACTCTTCATCAATAACTCAAGTATATCATCAACAGTAATCTAGTCACTGTCAATGCTAAACCAGAGTATCCTGTCCAAAGTGATATACCTCTAATCAGTTTCAATGAAGAAGTTGAGCATGTCAGCTTCTAAGCCCTTAAGGTAAGCAACATTCACTATCAACCCATTGGGGCTCCAACTCTGAAACCCAGAGTTTTTGTCGAGGTAATGTCGGCCAGTCAAGAGATAATATCATTGGGTTTCCAACTAGGACAAGGGTTAGGAAAGAATTAGCAAGGAATCAAATGCCTAATTCAAGTTCCCAGCCAGATAGGGAAGGCCGGACTAGGCTACTCTTCTGGGTCAAGTCATAGGAACCCACACAAGCATACACCGGTTCCTTCATCTACAATGCTATTGCCTAAACCTACAGATACAGATTCTGTATGGCCTCTAAGGAAAATTCATGTCTCCATGGTGGGTATGCTATTTCATAAACCGAGACCAATTAACGGGAAAGAAATCTTGATTCCAGACCCAAACATTAAGGAAATGAATCAAAGGTGCAAACAAGACATAAAGAGACATTTGTCAAATATGTGTGTCCTGATACATATAGAGGGTAGAACAGGGACATCCCAGATGATGATTGTCCAGACAACATGGTCATCATTCAAGAGGAAGAAGATGATAACCGCCTCTTCATCACAACTTTCCACCAGGACTTGACCCTTGGAAATTGGAGCAGCACTCCTTGCATTTGTCGAAAAGGATAAAAAGGGCAAAAAATCACTTTGCCTTGTAAATAGCAATAACTGCTTACTTTTGTTGCATAGTATTAGCAATTGTTTTTGTCATGCCATGCTAACACTCTATATGGTCAAACAATTTCATATATTAAGTGAAAGCATTTTTTTTCAGGACCCAAGAGTTAAATTTGTCTAAACTTGCTGATGGGATGCCAATTCTTCACAATGACTGCAACTTTGATATAAGGTTGGACTCTGATTTGATGGAGATTGAACAAGAGGACTATGAGGTGCCTGAGGAGATCAAAGAATGGGTCGAAGACAAACCCAAGCCAAACCTTGATCAAACCACCTCTTTCAACCTTGGAACCTCAGAAAACGTCAAACAAATCCAAATTTGCATGGACCTTACCCCAAGCCAAAGGAATGACATGGTTGCATTATTGAACCAATTCTAGGATGTGTTTGTATGGTCTCATGAAGACATGATCAGTTTGTCAACTGACATTGTCATTCATCGCCTTCCCATTAAATAGGGATTCAAGTCAGTTAAACAGAAACTCAGACGATTAAAACCTGAGTGGAGTTTGAAAGTCAATGAAGAAATTGTGAAATAATTTCAAGCTGGCATCATCATGGTATCAACATACCCAGAGTGGCTATCAAACATAGTTCTCGTACCTAAACCCATAGGGAAGGTGCAAGTATACGTGGATTACAAGGATCTAAACAAAGCTTGTCTCAAAGACAACTTCCCGATACCATTCATCCACATACTCATTGACAATACAGCTCAGTATGGCATGTACTCCTTTGTTGACTGTTTTGCTGGGTATCACCAAATCATGGTTACAAAAGAGGATCGTGAGAAGATAGCATTCATCACTCCTTGGGGAACCTTTTTCTACAGACGGTTGTCATTCGGCCTCATCAATGCCGGAGCTACCTATCAGCGAGCTATGATGGCTCTTTTCAATGATTTGATGCACAAAGAGATAAAATTCTATGTGGATGACATCATTGTTAAGTCCCGAAGGGAAGAAGACCACATAGACCATCTCAAAAAGCTCTTCAACCGGTTGCGTAAGTACAACTTGAAGCTAAATCCGGCCAAGTGCACCTTCGGCGTCAAGTCAGGCAAGTTGCTGGGATTTCTAATAAGCCACAAAGGAATGGAGCTGGATCTTGCAAAAATTCAAGCCATTACTGAGATGCACATACCCCAGATAGAGAGGGAAATATGGGGATTTTTGAGAAGAATCAACTTCATCAGTCAATTCATATCCCAACTCACAGCAACCTGTGAGCCTATCTTCAAGTTATTAAGGAAGAACTCCTCCAAGAAATGGAACGAAGAGTGTCAAAAAAGCTTCCTTTCCATCAAAGAGCAACTAGTCAAAGCTCCTGTATTGGTACCTCCCAGGGATAACATTCCCCTATTTATGTACCTGTCAATCAATGACAATGCCATGGGCTATATGCTGGGACAAAAAGATGATAGACGCCAAGAAAGAGCTATCTATTACCTCAGTAAAAGATTCAACATCAATGAGCACAAATATACCTTGATTGAGAAGACTTAGTGTGCTTTAGCATGGGCTTACATCAGATTACAACACTATCTCCATGGTCACACAACCTATCTCATATCCCGCATGGATCCTCTTAAATATGTATTCAGCAAACCTATGTTGAATTGTAGACTGTCCAAATGGCAGTTGATCCTCCAACAATTTGACATCATCTGTGTGACTCAAAAAGTCTATCGAAGGTCAAGGAATTACTGATCAACTGGCCGCATTTCCATCCACGGATTTCAAACCCTTGGAAATATGTTTCCCCGATGAAGGGGTAATGACAATTCAGCAACACCATCAGGACAATACACCCCAGTCATGGAAGATGTATTTGGATGGAGCTATAAACATGGAAGGTGCCGGAGCTGGAGCAGTTTTGGTATCTATTTTAAGAGAAAAGTATCTCGTTGCCATCAAATTGTAGTTTGTCAACACTGTTGGTCAAAATCTAATTACTCTCACACACAAGTGCACTGTAGACACTCGAAATTTTCTGCACAATTGTTACTAACATTGTAGGAGGGCAGATTCATCTTTCAGAGATAACCTTGAAAGACAGTTCACATCCATTTAGGATACTACTGGAAGTTCAATCTCAACCTCAGAGTACACACTGGGAGGATCAATTTCAACCTCAGAGATGACCCCGAGGTATGCAGTTCAAAGGACCGAAAACAACATCGAAGAGGACAGTTCTGTCTCGATGATAACACTGCGACGCTCAGTCCCAGTCCCAGAGATGACACTGGGAGTAGTAACTCCATCCTTGGTGATATCCTCAAGGGATGCTATTGCAGTTCCAACGATAACCCTGGAAATGCTTGTTTCAAATGCATGCATTCAGCTTCAACCTCGGCGCTTACACCGAGGCACTCAATCTAAAGACCCGGAAATAACACTGGGAAGACAGGCACACTCAGTGATGACACTGAGGACCTTCAACACTACAGCAATCCAATCTCGGATATAACCCTGAGCAATATCTGCTTTATCAACCCAAGCCAGAGATAACCCTAGTGAGGGGTACAATTGTCATCTGGCCATCTTGACACATCATGTCGTCTCAACATTTCAAACATGCATACATATATTTCTGTACAATGTCCCACAAGAACCAAGGAAGTCTTATCCCGAGTGACTATTATGTAGGACAGCGGATAGAATTTGGAGCTTGAAGACCGGAGGGTATGGTCCCATCTTCCTGACTCCGTACAACCTCTAATCACATGTCAATGCGTACCTCTCAATGACGGCGGTCCAAAATACGTCTTACATACCTCAGTCGGATGCCCGAATTGCAGTTCTGAAAGTTTGAGAGGACATCACAGTGCATGCGTGCACGTACTTCTAGACGGTGGAACCCGCAAAGATCGGGGCAACCCGGGCAACCACAGGTACATCTACGGCTCTCCCCCCTCTATAAATAGAGTGCTTGGGGTGGCCATTTGCAAGGAAAAAAGGCGAGGAAGCCCGTCCAATTTGCTCTGTACACACCCTAACCTGAGTGTTTTCTCATTTTAAACACTTGTAAGCTCATATATAGCTACTTTTTACTGGCAGGAGCCGAGTGTTCATCCACTTTAGTCAATAGAAGTCTTCTTTGGCAGCCCACTATAAGCCTTCTTATACACTTTGAAGTTTTTCTCTTCATCTTTGCACACACTGTTCTTTACAGTGAGAGTCGTGTTGTTTGTGTTTACCCAGACTTCGGTCCGTGGTTTTCATTTCTATCTGTATATACTTATGTATATATATTATATATGGACTAACATTATCGATTTATGCCTCGATTGAGCCTAGACTTCGGTCTGGACCGTTTATTTGCTTTCATATATATATATACTTATATATATGAACTGTTGTCGAACTATGTTCGATGAGCCTGGATTTTACATCTGGAGCGTTTAATACTTATATATATAAACTGTTGTCGAACTCTGTTCGATGAGCCTAGATTTTACATCTGGTGCGTTTACTGCTTTTATATATATATAGCGACGAATCGCAAAAATGATAAACTGAGTCGGGATCGATACATATCCTGTGCGTTTATCGCTTTTATACATATATATATTTACATTTCGTCCCTCCTGGAGTTTACCTCATGGTGGTTGATCATTTTTACTGCTTTCTTTATATTTCCTCCCGCCTGGAGTTTACTTCGAGGCGGTTGATCACTTTTACAGCTTTATTTACATTTTTGATCCCCCATGGAGGTGCTTCGTGGTGGTTGATCATGTTTGTATATATATATTTACAGCTTTTATATATATACCTGCTTACTGCTTTTATATAAATTGCGGCATCATGTGAGCCTAGGAATCATGTGATCACAGATTTAGCTTACGGAATCTAGATTCGGTTCCCATGATGGACATTTTCAGTTGTAAGCAGCTTATAAATTATTCACGGTGTTTGAATATCCTTAGATGGCTTACATGCCCATAAGGAGTTCGGCACTGCTTTGTACATGATTTTCTCGAAGATGCTTCGCATCTCGAAAATTAAAAGCAATCAAGCCGAACATTTAATTAAAATGGAAGTATCAAAGGCCTCAATTACTATTGAGCACAGGGTTTGAAAAACCTTTTTCTACAAAACTTCACTGCTATATCTTGTTGAAAACTGAATTTTTGTATAAATTCAAACCCTATGTATATAGGTGCGAATGAGGCATATCACTACTTCCAAATAACAGCACATTAATCCACACACACACACACACACACACACACACATTCAGGAAATAGTTTCTTTGGAAAGTGGCAGTCACCGTGGTAACACAGATGTCGGGGGGTGCCTAACACCTTCCCTCCACATAAGCAAACCCCCGAACCCAAAATGAATCTCGGTTTAACAGACCCGTTTAGTAGTGTCACATCACTAGGTCAATGTGCAAACCTTTTCTCAGTTGCGTTGGTGCAACCATTTAAAAACACCAACTGGCGACTCTTAACAGTCCATCGTCGACATTATACATGTCGGACCTTTTTCACTTATTTTTTCAAACAAATCTCACCTAAAATGAGAACACCAAAGAACAAGTAACGAAAAGGGACAAATAAAAATCCCAACGTTGACAGGTGGCGACTCTGCTGGGGACTGCCAGTTAGAGAGTTTAAGCCGCTATTACAAGCTTTTCAAAATTATTGCATGTCTGTGTGTGAATGTTGCATTTACATTTTGATGAATGTGTACGAATGCATGTATTTCCTGTGATTAAATGCTTTACACTATATCTACTTGTGATATTAGTGCTTCACATATGTCATCATTTTCATAAACGGTGAGACACGTTGTATGTGAATGTATGTTGTGTGGTTCCTTCATCAGGAGGCTATCCTGTCAGTATTTGATTATTGGACTCGTAGGGAGACTAATTCCAACGAGGCTCAGGAAAGGCATCACCCAGATTCGCTCCAGTTAAAAGACCAGATTAACTTCCCGTTAAGTAGATTGCGATGATTTGGGAACCTTCACGCCAAAAAGCCGCGAGAGTAAACCTAGGATAGGTCAACCTCTGATAAACCAAACGCGGAGGAAAGCCTCTTCATGCTTTCCATTTTCAATTACTTGTAAAAACATTTACTTGTAAATTCATTTCATATCCATTGTAATGGAAAATATGAAGATATATGTGCAAATGCATATTTAAATTAACATGATATTCTGTATTACAAAACAGCTGACATCCGTCTTGCAGAATAAAATTCCTAACACGGATATATTACATAGCATGTAAATATTCACATATTTCCTGAAACTAAACTACATAAGTTTTTCTAGGGAAATAATTGGGTCGGTTACCCGCTCAAAATCCAAAAAGGCCACGAGCCTACAACCAACCATGTCTTCATCTGACCAGTCTAATCTGGTTTCTCGTGAAGAATTTGATGGATTAAGTAAACAAATTACAGACCTGGCTGTTCTACTTAAAGAATTACATCAGTTTACACAGGGCCCCAAGATGTCCACACATCCAGAATCCTCCACACAAGGTGGTATCCAAAGTTTAGATAAGATAAATCTTGAACTTCAGTTGGATACGACCAACAAAGACCCTGAAACGCCTATCTCAAAGGAGATCTAGACACCGATGACATCAAGAAGAAAGTCCTTCAAATGGAGGAAACTATCCGCGTTCTCAAAGGGATTGGAACCCATGGAAGTGTTTCATATGCTGGCCTTTCTATATTCCCTGGTGTTCATTATCCAGAGAAATTTAAAACTCCGGACTTTGAGAAGTATGATGGGTTAGGAGATCCTTACACCTATTTAAAGGTGTTTATTGGAGAACTTGGATCTTACGCGGAAAATGAGAAGTTCGAAATGCAGCTCTTCCAGAAGAGTCTAACTGGAGAAGCCTGTTCGTGGTATACTAGATTAATAGATAACTCAAAGATCCATAGCTGGAAAGAGCTGGCTCATGCCTTCCTCACTCAGTACAGCTTTCAATCTCAGATGTCTCCTGATCGGTACCAGATTACCAAGGTCAAGAAACAGTCTAATGAGTCCTTCAGAGAGTATGCGCAAAGGTGGAGGTGCCTTGCTGCTCAAGTTATTCCTTCCATGACTGAATCAGAAATGGTCATGACCTTTATAGACATACAAGAAGCTCCTTTCTATGAGCGAGTCTTAGCTGGTATTGGCAAACCATTTTCTGAAATGATTAAACACGATGAAATGGCTGAGATGGGGTTGAAGTCAAGAAAGATTCAAGACCTAGCCACTCTTAAAGCAGTTGCTGAGCATATCCAGTCCGGAACTTATGGGAAAAAACCCCAGAGGGTCCATAAGAAGAAAGAGGAGGATGTTTCCTTACTACTACAAGGTCATAAAGGCAATCAGAATATGCCTATCCAGAGGAAAAACTACTCCCCTATTCAAGCACAGTCTTCAAATCCTCCATTACCTAAAAGTGGAGAAGCAAAGCGCCCTCGAACGTTCACACCCTTAGGGGACTCGCTCGAGAATATTCTTGCTCTTCTGACTGCTCAGAAGAAAATTACACATCTTCTTCCACCAGCCAACCCTAATGGGAAGGGTTTTAATGCTACTCGGAAGTGTGCTTATCATTCCGGTGCACCTGGACATGATACTCAAGATTGTTGGGCCTTGAAACACAAGATCCAAGATTTGATAGACAGTGGTGAGATCGTGGTCACCAAACCAGATCAACCTCATGTGAAAGATAACCCTTTTCCTCAACAAAAAGAAGAAGAGGTCAACATGATTAATTGGAGCCATGGACAAAGTTCCAATTTTAATGGTGATTCATCCTAGACCATCAAAGACGGTGTTGACAGATAGGATCGTGCCAAGTTCCAATATGCAATAGAACAAAAGTTGAAAGCTCTATGTAAGCAAGTAGAGCAGTTGGCAAAACTGGTGATTCATCAGCATCAAGTCACACGCCAACTCATCAACCAGGAGCATGCTAGTCTCCTTCCTCTTGTTATGAATACTCCATCGTCACCCTCAAATAATGACATCTTAGAGGAAAAAGTTACCAAGAGAGCAACTGCCAAAGCCCGTCAGGATTTTGCCAATAGAAGGGAATTCAGATACCTGGGCCAACCTATGGAGGAAATATTTCAAATGCTGATCAACGAAGGAATGATCACCTCCCTTCTACCTCCAATTAATCCCTAATCAAGACGGTTCAACTCTGATGGAGTATGTCAATATCATTCACATTCTCGCGGTCATGACACAGAATAATGTTGGGCACTCCGCCATCTCATTCAGAATTTAATTAACAGCGGTGTCTTGCAGCTGGCAAATGATGACACTGTGATATTCGAGAGTGAGAATACTTGTCCAACTAAATGGAAGGGGTTAGTAGCAGTTATATCCACTGAGGCTGATGATGCTGTCAGATCATTCCCCATACAACCAATGCAAATCAAAGGTACTGATCATCCTTTAAAAGTGGCTGCTCCAGAACCGGTCACCTTACCATTCAGACTACAATTTCTTGTTCTCAGCTTACAAAGAGTTCCATGGAATTATGGAGAAGCTGAAGGATCCATATCCCATACTACTGCTGTAGTATCGAAGGAGAATCCATTACATATTCCCCAAATGGTCATGAAGACTACTGTTAAATCAAGGGGAAAGATTCCCATGGAGAAGATTGAAATATTCCTCCGTACTATGGGACATAACAAAGCCAAGGTAGTTTCAAGCTTGAAAGAAGCTCCGCATTAAATTTTCATATTGGACTTGGTTTTCTCTTCCAAATATCACAGGAAGATTTTGCTAAAGGTTTTGGAAGAAGCCTCTTTACCGAAATTAGTGGATGTGGAAAATTTTCAACATCTGGTTAATCATATTTTCAATAACAATGTGATATCCTTCACTGATGACAACATACCTCCTTAAGGTACCGGCCATTGCAAGCCATTACACATTGTTGTTTTGTCCTCTGCGTATATGATAGCTGGAGTTCTGACAGATGGAGGTTCGTCTCTGAATATCTCCCCTTATGCCACTTTAATAAAGATGAATGTCAATCTCAAACGAAGCCGAAGTAGCCATACGGTCATCGAAGCTTTTGATGGATCCCACCGAAATTCAGTCGAAGAGATTTAGCTGCCAATTGAGATTGGACCCCATACATTTTGCGTCTCTTTACACGTTCTAAAGATAGAGTTAGGATACAACCTGTTATTGGGGAGACCATTGATCCACATGGCTGGAGCCGTCCCTTCTACGCTTCATCAACAACTCAAGTATATTATCAACAATAGCCTAATCACTGTTAACGCTGAGCCGGAAGGTCCTGAACATGGTGACATACCACTCATTAGCCTCAATACTGAAGTTGAGCCGGCTAGTTTTCATACTTTGGAAGTGAGCAACACTTATTACCATCCCCTTGGGGCACCACTTCCCATACCCAAGATTTCTGCCGAAATAATGGCGGCTACACAAGAAATCCTATCATTGGGTCATAAGCCTGGACAAGGTCTGGGTAAGAATCAGCAGGGCATTAAGCGTCCTATTCAAATGTCCAGTCAAACCAGGACAGCCAGATTAGGTTATCTTGGTAGTTCTAACCATAGGAATCCTCATAAGCATCAATAGGTTCCTCAATTTTACGCCTACTACATGAGAGTATCTTCACTGTCGACCCCCGAGTCCATACAAGCTCGGTAAAGGTGCCGACCCATATGATGACTATCTTTATTTCCCAAGCTTTGTGCGGTCGAGGAAAGGAAGTCTTAATTCCTGATCCCAAGGTGTAAAAAGAGGAACAGAGACATAAACAGGACATCGCTAGAATGATGGCAGGCATGCGAATCATTGTTCATGATGAGTATACAAACAGATATACCCCTGACGATGATTGTCCAGACATAATGGTCATCATTCGGGAGAAGGAGGATGATGGTAATCCTTCCATCACTACAGTCCATCAGGACTTTGCCCTTGCCAATTGGAATAGCACTTCATGCATTGGTCGACAAGGGTAAAATGGGCAGGAAATCCCTCTGCCCTGTAGATATCATTAACTGCTTACTTTCTATACAATATTAGCAGTTATTTTGTTAGTACATGTTCATATTTTGTATAATTAAACAGCTTTATATATTAAGCAAAAATATATTTTGTTTCAGGACTCTGAACTTAGATATGCATGTACTTGCTGATAAGGTGCCTCTTCTTCACAAGGACTGTAACTTTAATGAAAATTTGTACTCAGACTTGTTAGGAATTCAAGAGGACAGCAAGATACATCAAGAGATCAAAGAATGGGTCGTAGATAAACCTAAATCCAACCTTGATCAAACCTCCTCCTTCAATCTCGAAACCTTAAACAGCCCTAAGCTAATCCAGATTGGATCAGACCTTACACCAAACCAAAGGAATGACATAGTTGCATTAGTAATCCAATTCCAGGATGTGTTTGCATGGTCTCATGAAGACATGGTGGGTTTTTCCACTGACATTGTCCTTCATCACCTTCCGATTAAAGAGGGATTCAAGCCAGTCAGATAGAAGCTCAGGAGATTGAAACCTGAATGGAGTTTAAAGGTTAAGGAATAAATTGTGAAACAATTTCAAGCCAGCATTATCATGGTGTCTACATATCCGGAGTGGATATCTAACATTGTTCCCGTACCTAAACCAGGGGAAAGGTGCGAGTTTGCGTGGATTATCGGGACTTGAACAAAGCTTGCCTTAAAGATAGCTTTCCCGTGCCATTTATCCATATTCGTATTGACAATATTGTGCAATACGGCATGTACTCCTTTGCAGACTGCTTTGCGGGGTACCACAAGATCATGGTTGCTAAGGAAGATCGTGAGAAAACTGCTTTCATCACACCTTGGGGAACCTTCTGTTATAGGCGGTTGTCGTTCGGCCTCATTAATGCCGGGGCAACCTACCAGCGAGCCATGATGGCTATTTTCCACGATTTAATGCATAAAGAGATAGAAATCTACGTGGATAACACCATTGTCAAATCCCGAAGGGAGGAAGACCACATAGACCATCTCACAAAGCTCTTCAACAGGTTGCGTAAGTACAACTTGAAGTTGAATCCAGCCAAATGAACCTTTGGTGTTAAATTAGGCAAGTTGCTAGGCTTCCTAGTCAGCCACAAAGGGATAGAGTTGGATCCCACCAAAATCCGACCACTAATGAAATGCCCATTCCTCAGACAGAGAAGGAGATACGGGGATTTTTGGGAAAAATCAACTTCATTACCAGGTTTATTTCTCAACTCACAGCAACCTGTGAGCCCATCTTCAAGTTGTTAAGGAAGAACTCCTCCATGAAATGGAACGATGAGTGTCAAAAAGCCTTCCTTACAATCAACGAGCAGTTGGTGAACGCTCCTATTTTGGTACCTCCCAGGGATGATGTTCCCCTGTTCATGTACCTTTCCATCAATGACAATGTCATGGGCTGCATGCTAAGGCAGAAAGATGATTGAGGCCAAGAATGAGCTATCTATTACCTCAGCAAAAGATTCAGCAGCAGTGAACACAAGTACACTCTAATTAAGAAGACTTGTTGTGCTTTAGCATGGGCTTCCATGAGGTTAAAGCATTACCTCCATGGTCACACAATCCATCTCATATCCCGCATGGATCCTCTCAAGTATGTGTTCAACAAACCCATATTGAATTGTCGGCTGTCCAGATGGCAGTTGATCCTGCAATAGTTTGATATCGTCTATGTGACGCAAAAGTCTATCAAAGGTCAAGGAATTGCGGATCAACTAGCCGCCGCACCTGCAGGGGATTTCAAAACCCTAGAAACCTACTTCCCCGATGAAGGTTTAATGACAGTTCAGCAACACCATCAATACGATACATGCTATACGTGGAAAATGTATTTTGATGGAGCTGTTAATATGGAAGGCTCTGGAGCTAGAGAAGTTCTAGTATCTGCTATGGGGGAGCAGTATCCCGTCGCCGTCAAATTGCAGTTTGTCAGCACCAACAACATAGCTGAGTATGAAGGCTGTATCATGGGGTTAAAACTTGCTCACTCAATGAGCATCAGGCAGTTAACTGTCTTTGGGGATTCAGAGTTGGTAATCAAATAATCCACTGGAATCTATCAAACCAAAGAGCTACATTTGCTGCCTTACCATCGGCAAGTTTTACAGATGGCTTCGGAGTTCAAAGAGATCTCCTTTATACACGTTCCTCATAATAGGAATGATTTTGTAGATGTGTTAGCAACGTTGGCCTCCTTGGTTCACATACCTGACAAGGAAAACATGCCAAGCATCACATTTGCCCTACAAAAAGCCCCAGCCTATGGGAACTATGTTGGAGAAGTATCGGATGAATTACCTCTCATCCCAAACCCTTGGTATCAGCATATTAAGGAGTACTTAAGAGATGGATCTACACCCGCTGAGGCGAGCCCTACTGAAAGGAGGCAGATCCATCGACTTGCTATGAAATTCTACCTAAGCGAAGATGCACTCTACAAAAGAGATGCCGGTTTAGGTCTCCTCAGATGTCTAGATAAAGACCAAGCTCAGAGACTCGTGGATGAGGTCTATGGTGGAGTATGTGGCCCACACATAAGCGGCTCACTCCTTGTCAAGAAGATCCTCAGAACAGAACATTATTGGCTTACCCTCAAAGCTAACTGTGATGATCACGTCAAGAGGTGCTATCAATGTCAAATTCATGGAAATGTTATCCACGCCCCTCCAAGGGAGCTCCATACTATGAGTTCGCCCTAGCCCTTCTCAATGTGGGGAATGGACGTGATCAGGCCCATCGAGCCCAAAGCTAGTAATGGACATCGATTTATCTTCACCATGATCGACTACTTCACCAAATGGGTAGAAGCAGCCTCCTTCCCTAGGGTTACAAAAGAAGTCATCATTGCTTCCATCAGAAATAATGTCATATGTCGATATAGACAACTAGAGGTCATTGTGTCAGACAATGCTAAGAACCTCAACAACAAAATGATGGAGGAGTTATGCAGTAAATTCCACATCAAACACCTTAACTCCGTCATCTATCGTCCAAAGATGAATAGTGCTGTTGAAGCGGCTAATAAAAACATCAAGAAGATTATGCAGAAAATGTCCGCCAACCACAAGGGATGGCCTAACTTGTTGCCTCTGACTTTATTAGCCTAAAAACTTCAATGCATACTTCCACTGGGGCAACCCCCTACTCATTAACCTATGGAATGGAAGAAGTGCTCCCCATAGAGGTGGAAATGGAATCCCTCCGGGTGTTGATAGATGCTCAGCTAGATAAAGACCAATGGGAACAAGACAGGTATCACCAATTGTCTCTAATAGACGAAAGGCGAACCGCGGCTATCTTCCATGGTCAGTTATATTAACAAAAGATCGGCAGATCCTACAACAGAAAAGTCCGGCTACGGCAATTCAAACAACATGACTTGGTTTTGAAGAAGATCATTGACAACCAAGATCAATCCAAGGGAAAATTTGCTCCTAACTGGGAAGGCCCGTTTGTTGTCAAGGAGGTATTGACAGGAGGCACTCTCAGATTGTAGGAAATGGATGACGATGAATTTCCACAGCTTACTAACTCAGACACCGTGAAATGGTACTATGTCTGAGGATACCATCAAGCAAACATCCTGGTGTTGGATCGTCAGATCACCAGTCATTTCAGGTTCTTTAACCCTTACCACATTTAATCTTGCTTTTTCAACCATTCGCCCCTCAGGGAAAAATACATCTTTCAAACCAGAAGCCTGGTTTTTCTTCATATAATTCTGGTTATCCCACTAGGAATTGAACCATTTCCACACCTGCAGTTTATCCTAAACTTAGGATTAAACTTTCTTCCCCACAGCTTAACCTGTGCATGGGATCAAGCTTTCTTCCCCGCAGTTTACCCTGCGCATGGGACCCCCACTTTTTCGGTCATCATTCATCCTGAGGGGCGAACTACATCGACCTGATCTCCCCGTTACATGGGAGTACGTAGGCAACCATATTTTATATGGCCCGATCATAATAAAGAAAAATAACAAAAATAATACAAAAACATCTTCTACACCATTCTTCAATAAAGCTCTTACACCATCATAGCGTTAAACCTCTTACACCAGGTTCGAACTACGCAGACCTGAACTCCTCTTCAATAGGAGTATGTAGGCAGCCATTTATGGTTCGGTCTAACCCCCTACCAAAGCAAAAATACTTGTCAACGGTACTGGGATCAACCTTCAATCCATATTTCATCAACTTCAGACCAAAGGGATGGAATTACCCAACCTCTCCTCACAAATAGGAGATTCGACGACCATCTAAGCTGCGGTTGCGCCTCAAAGAGCAATACCAACCCATAAGAGGTGGAACTAACTGGGCTCCTCCTAAATAGGAGTACTTGTAATACCCGAGAATTTTCACGTATTATAAAATGAATATATTAATGGAAATACGATTTATGTGAAAATAAGTGTTATTGTTTTATGAGTCGGTTAATATAATTGATTAGTATTATATTAATGCATATTAGGAAATGTGAATTGGCAATGAAAAGTGTGAAATGCCTTTGTGGCATAATGCGAAACGAGAAAATTCATTAAGTGAATTAAAATGGGAATTAGGAGGATTAGTCATGTCGATCATGTGATTTCGTATAAGTAATCAATACGCTCGTAGACTCGTAGTAACACTCATGTGGAGATCAATTCATGTCATGTATAACAAGTTAGCATTGAAAACTGACATGGGCGGTTACACTACTGATCTTGCCTTTGTCGGGCACATGCAGTAGCAGTCTGTGCAAATCCAACAGATAAATCAAGCGCAATTGCACCATCATCGATCGATTGGAGTTGGTTACTTTCTTCTGTAGCACTGAATTAGGGATATTAATGTGATATGTGTAACATGGATGAAACCATATGATAGAAGGATATTACAATATGTTATGTCCAACAACGGAATTGTTAATCCATTAATTAATTGTGGTGGAATATGGGTTACTTGGTAAATTATTCGTAATATACGATTATTATTAATTGCAATATACCTATAAATGTAATGAAAATATTATCAATGGATAATAATTGTGAAAGTCCATAATTACATTAATCAATGGTTGGATTAATTAATATTAGTGTTAATTAATTAAGAAAGGGCATGGTTATTTATTTAACATAATTAAGTGAGTTATTAATATAATAATATTATATTGATAGTTATGTGCATGTGAACAATAAAACAACTATACTATATAGTGTAGTGTGACATTATGTGACTATATATATTAAGTATTATAAAACCAAATTGAATGAAGTCATGTGATTAAACATATTGAAACTATATGGTATAAATATATCATGAAATGTGTGTGTAGCAATATGAAGGTGAGTAAACATTTAAAATGTGATTATATGAGTGGTAGGAATAATTATAGAACTACCCGGACAATAATATTTGACTGTATTATTTTATTATGTATATTTAATGTACATGGACTATATGATGTGAGTGTATAATTAGTCCCTAAAATTCCTAATATGGTAACAATTGTACATTAAGATTTCATTGTGGGAATTAAATAGAGCAAAATAAGCCTAGATAACTAGATTGTTGAGTTTGTTTGTCCCGAAATGAGTGACACAAGGACATGAATAGTGACTACAAGCTATAATACGTATTCTCCACAAGGCTAAATCCTAGATGATCATTGCTAGCTAGGTGGTTGGTATGGAGTGGTTGAGCCACCCTTCTTGAACCATTGTTTCATTGCATTGCACCATGAATTCAACCTCAGTGCTAAATCATTATCCAGTCCAAACTTCTTCTATAAATGGCAGCTATGTTTATCAGTTGATGTTCTTGAAGTGGTCTGAGATTTTAAGCATACAAGCATTCTTAGAGTTTAAGAGTTCAAGTAGTACCAAGTTCTTTCACATTACAAAGGTATAATTCCATTACTAGCTTTCCAATTTCAGTTTCTGTAAGAATGGAATCTTGAGTACGGAAATTCAAATTCTTGATTTTATGGAATTATATGTTAATGAAGTTGGGTATTGGTTATAAAGTTGTTATATGATCATATAAGAATGTTGCAATTGATATATGAGTGTCTAGAATCCATTTGGTGAATAAATTTTGAAATTTGGCTAGATAGTTGCCGAAGCAGACTACTCTGCTTTGAACCGAGTGCAGCCTTAACTATGCCACATTTGTATTAAAGGTTAAATAGCAATTTACCTGCTGATTCTTGAACTTCAGTTGAAGCAATCTATTTTCAAATCTGATCATGAGTAGCTAGTTGTTTTGACTCAAGCTAACATGTAAGCATGTGTATGATGTATCTGTGGATATGTTAACCTAATGTGAGCATGTTTTCATAGACTTGCATGATTAATGGAGACCTATGGTTTAAATGGAGATTTGAACCTTAAGTTTTGGAAACCAACTATGTCAAAGATCATGTTCTACAAACTGTGAACCTAATAACCTATACATGACTGATTTTACACATAAATGAACATGTTGTAATATACATATTCCTTTTGAGCATAAACAAACTTATTAAGCCTAGTGATAGAAATGTTTTCAAGGAAAGACTTAACCTAGTATTCTAACTTGCATAATTTCTACATATAGTATATTCTGACTTTGCAAAGCATGTTAGTGTGACTTAGACGTGCATGAATAAACCTTTAGCTTATGTTTATGTGATTATCAAAGAAATGTGAATAAGTTGGACTTACTAGTAAGATTAGAATATGAATAGTGTTATGATATCTTGAAGACTAAAATTCGACATTCGTGATCATATTTAATGACTCTCTTAGACTCACTCATGTAGCATAAAAGTATATATACCATGCTTGTGTATCACATTTCAAGAAAAGCATAAACAAAGCCTATTTTCAACTATAACAGTGCTAAGTGTCACGTAAGTGTTATGAATACACCCAAGCATGTCTAATATAAATGTTGTAACTATCTTGTATGTTTAGAAAGCAAGTATGCTAGACTTTGTGGGTTCATGACCTTGAATGATTTTAAATTATTGAAACGATCAAACTTAGAACCATGATATGCAAGAAGGGACCTAGATTGATCTAAGAAGCATGAAAGGAACCTTAACATGTCAAAATACATTATGTATGATTATGCGTTCGAGGTAGGATAGACCCCTATAGGCGAAAATTTGAGGCTTGGCGAGGTTGGGGAGGCAGTGCGATTTCTTGTGGGTCCTAGAGCCTAACCAATGGCAATGCTTGGCGATCTGGAATTCCAGATAGTGAGTTCTGATCTTTTGGACAGTGACTTACATGATACTTATGATGCTAAATGTGATCTAAAACCTACTGATATATATATATATATATATGTGTGTGTGTGTGTGTGTGTGTGTGTGAGTGATGCCTAGTTGATAAGTCGGTGTTGCATTGAAATGAAAAGTCCATGAGTAGGAGGTCTTAACCTTGAGCATTCTTGATTTGCTTGTCAAGTAACTAAGTAATTGATTCATAATGAATTATAAACTGATTTTGTACCCTATGTGTATACTTGTATCGTGTCAAGCTTGATTAAAAACAGTGTTAGCTAATGAATATCTTGATCATATAATACGTTATACATAGGATTCGAAAGTGTTGATTTATTAACGTGGATAAACTACGCTTGAGGCAAGTTTCCTTGAACATTACTTTTATTGAGAAAGTATCTGAACCCTATTATTATTGTGGTGCAATATCATTGCAATATTTTATTCGACAAATACCGTAAGCTTATCCCTTTGAATACAAGTTAGATTACTTTTTCGTTCAAAGGAACTAATATGCTTAAAACCCTTGTGAAAGTTATTATTCATGATAAACTTAGTATTGACCTTGAATATTGTGAGAGAGTCAATGCCATTTGTTTCGGCTAGACTATATGCATGTTTATAAAAACTATCCAAACCAATTGATTGGTGCGGAAATCTTGAAAACTGAGTTGGACAACCCTTTTGGTAAGGGGAGTGTATGTTGTTGGAAACCCCAACACCTGAATAAATATTATTGTGGAGTTATGCATAAAGTGAAGTATTATAGACTGATCATCTATAGTATTTGATATTTTTGGGTTATCAATTTAATATTGGTAACACTAGTGAAAGTTCAATGGTCCTTAGTGACTGCTCAGTATAAATTGCTTATCTAGTTGGATACATTGTTAGCCGTTGAATTCATATATATCTGTTGATTTATATTGAATTGTCATATCCCTTATTCATGATGTTATTCTGATACTTTGAACTATCCTAGAAATAAACCTTCGATATTTTAAACCTTCTGATATTATATCCTACACCCTTGATGCATATTACTTGCTGGACAATTTGTGCTCATCCTTGCTTATTTAAAACCTTTCAGTTAAGGAGGAACAGGGAGGTGTCTCTGGAACAGACAAGGGCAAGGGAAAGGCTACCGACTAGCTTGCTCCTTTATGTTTTAAAATTTTTATGTTATGTTAAGACTATTTGCATACTATGTTTAAACTTAAGTAGGATTATGTAATAGGTCTTTATTCGATACTATTATGTAATCTATTAAGTATTGTAGGTTGCGAGACATGGGGGAATAATTATAATAAATCATTGTATATTATTCTAAAGTAGATTTTCTGTTGTGTATGCGTTACTTTAGTTGTTATGGTTTTGCCATGAGAACGTGATGAACCGAATTCGAGTGACCAAGTGGAGGTCCGAATTTGGGGGCGTCACAGTACTAGCGACCATCTATGGTGCGGTTAATCTCAGAGAGGAAAAGCCACACTACTCTCCACATTTCCATACAGAAACCAGTCCCAAGACGTCAAAGACATGGTAGGGATACATACAGATCAATGTTTCATTCTGATAGATCCTAAGGTATCTTAATGTCTACTTATCAAGGATAAGTGCAGACTATATCATGATTGCAAGACCTGAAGAAGCAGGCAAAATATCAAGCAAGTATTCAGACATGACTATAAAAGGGGAGTGAATCAAAATATATATATATCCATGTCTTATATAATACTGTTTGACACATGATATAAATTGTACATGACAAAATGGCTATGCTAGTCTGTGCAGGAAAATACAAGGCTCTCTACAGATCAGTATGTATGCGGGCCAGAAGATCTAACATAGCATCTCTCTAGGAGGAAGGGGGTAACGCTATGGTCTCCTGCATCATCATATCTACACGAGCCAGTAAGTCCGAGGCCAACTTCATGGTGACACGGTGCTCATCTATGTATGCACCTATCTCGGCAATCATACTAGTGGTCAGGGATCTCACTGAAGTGTTATCTGCAACGGCCGCATCCCGGGCAAATATGGAAGCATCCCGCTTAATGATCACTGCATCCATAGCTGATCTAGCCCCATCCCGCTCCTCTATAGTGGTGTCTCTCCGATCCATAGCTGTCAACATCGAGGCCCTAGCCTGATCTCTCTCAAAGGTCATAAGATGAAGACGCTACTCAAAATATTGTGTTGAATGCTGAATCACAGTGGCACTAGTACTTGGAGAATCTTCGAGAGCTACTGGCAACCCAGTGAATAGCTCCTCCTCAATGGGAATATCAGTGTCCTCCATGGGCTCCCCATCATCAGAATCCATATCCTCATATGTGGATACTGTCGCACTGATGCAATCTCGGTCTCCATCCATGCAGAATATTCTGTAAAACAACCCGGATGGCTCACCAAAAACTCAGATGTCTCACGCTAATCCCAACAGGCATACACCCTGGATTGGTCCTCTGTTGATAGATGGCGAGAAGCTAAGCGCTGACTCAAAACCCCCTCAAAAGGATGAAAGTCCTGGAACTGGTCAAACTGACACATCACGGCCAGCAGGTGATAAGTAGTCATGACCCTCAATCCAGCCAGAGGGAGATAATCCATGCCCGGAGCATGAGTAATGAAGTTGTAGGGTGAACAGAGCCCTGAACATGGCAAGATATCAAATGGATCCTCGATCCCTGCTAGAAAAGTAGACCACGATGCAGCATCTATACACTCCGTAGGCTGAAAGGAGTACAACGTGGCTATCTCATGGGTGAAACAATACCCGTGCCTCTTGAGAGTGCCAATCGATCTCAAGTGCAACATGAACCACACGTACAGCATGACCGAGCTGCCTATAAATATCCCCGTCAGATAAGTGCAACAATATGTGGCCGACCTCAGCGTCTCTGCCAAAATCATCGGTATAATGGAGTGACCCTCCCTGAGAGCTCTCACTACCATAATGACTCCAATGTCTAACTCATCCATATATCGTGGCATATATACGTATGATAGTACGCACAACAGCAGGACATCTACTCTGGCCATACCCCAATGATCCTCCGGTGCGGTGAAATCCCCGAAGTGTCATATATAGCTATCCTTAGAGCCAAATCTGTCAAATAGAAAATACTGGGATATAACATGACCTAATGTCAACTCATCCTGCACCACCCTATGCCACAGCCCGGTAAAGGTCATAAACTGTCGGCTCATATCTCCAACATCCATATGCATGCAAGGTCTGTCCAATGGCAGCATCGTCAACCGTGCATATTCCTCCAGAGTCAGAGTCAGCTCATGGGTACCAAATCGGAAGACCTGCCTCTCCGGTATCCAATACTCCAGCATACCCTCTATAAATCATGCGAGAACCTGAAACATCAAGAGGGTCATAGAATGCTGTAACAAATGATCTCTGATCACTACAATACGATGATGACATACTTATCATACCACGATCGTGACACTGGGATGCCACTAACAATGGTGGGGTATGATCAATGCAGCTAACTGTCGAGGAAGACATCTGTATGGATCATATCATAAGATCATCTAGGGGTCAATGATGAACATCTCTAGACATACATACATATGCATAACATAATAACATGCATGATACAATAGATGGCAATATGATATAGGGAATGGAAAATTGTACATAAATTCCTAAGTATATCATCATCTAATACATCATCCCTGTATAGCTAAAATACGGGGAAATGGGGTATTGATGCCCAACAACTAACATCGGCCTACCAAAAGAAATATCGAGAATGGGGCGAAGCTACCCAGTATCTAACAGAGGCCTATCAAAAGTGAATATACATCAGAAAAAGATAATGGTGTCAATGTCTACATCATCAATCCTGTCTACCTGATGTAACTCCTCCTGAGTTACTGGGTCTCGATCAATAGGAATATTAGGCTTGTATAAGGGAGGATTTGCGCCGGCAAAACCAAATGGGTCACCTGAAGGACCAGCACCTGAGGTGGAAGGATCAAGAGTATCTACCTCTGTAAGATCTATGCCCAAATACCGAATGAAGAAATGTTCCCGGTCCAGTTGTTGGGTCAAACTGTCAATCTGTGTCACATGAGTCGGATCTCTGACACAGGCTAGCCAATCTGTCATTATAACGGATCTTGGAACCATATCCCCCATAAACTGTATGGCGTGGGTCTGGGCTCTAATGGTACGAGGGGACCACTAATGCTGGAATACATCCTGAGTGCATGGACCCTCTGACAGTGCAAAACCGTCAACCCCAAACAATGGGATATCAACGACGGGTGACTGCGAAACAAGCTAATAACGCCTGACAAGAGGCAAGATCGGCATACGGATCTCTCCTATAGTGCTCCTAATAGTACGCTCTCCTAAATAGAGCTCCCATCCTCTATCTATGAAGAGAGGAATCCTATGGGTGGAAATCAAGTACTCAACATCAGAAGAGTACCCATCCTCAAAGCCAATGCTCAAATGCTCCCCAGAATCGGGAACCCAAGTGATGACATCAGCTGTCAACAACTCCAGCTGTAGGCAACAATGAGTGAAACCCTCAGCAATAAGGACCTCCGCCGGTATGGAATGATGCCATCTCTATCCTCGTGGGTAGGTATCCAATCCTAGCACACTCACCGGACGTAAGCATGGGAGCCTCTCATAAGCCCAAAACTGCGAATACGAAGACAAACACCTGCTATCAGTCAACACTCTTCACCTATACATGGGAAAAGACAAGAGAAATACTTACCAGCAGAAATGGGTAGAATCCTAACCAAGCCTCAATCAATCCCTGCGAGCGCATGCGCATTCCCTGAGGAAATAGGCAAAGGTGTAGGAACCCCAATCATACTCTCCAATACGGTCCACATCTCGTGTGGCGCTGATCAAAGTGAAGGACACTGTAGAAGAATTATCTGCTATGAAGCAGCCCCTAATGATCATCAGGAACAATCGCTGAAGAATGCAATCCCTGACTCTCACATCATCGGGTATGGGCTCACTCAATAGCCCACTCATAGCATCTACGCTCAAAGGACCTGCATGTACAGTCCTGCCCTTGAGCGCCTCAGTCGGAACTCTTAACAAGGATCTAATGATAGTAGGGGTAATATCCGCCATACAAGGCACGGGATCCCCTCCAAACTCCATACCTGTGATAAACCGCCAATCCATTAGCGTCATCATCACCTCATAGTCCAGAAAATGGAGTGACTGAGTCTGGTGAAACCAGCGCTCAAACAATGCCCTGAGGTAAACCTAGGGACAACGATGAGGAAAAATGGAAAAGAATGCTTTGAATCCCCAAGCATGCACAATCGCTCTATAGTCAGCATGCAGAGCCTAATACATAGAGTGGATGCTGAACCAGTTCCCTCGAGGCTGTGTAAAGCCGAGAACCTACATCAAATACAGATCAATATCAGTATCCTTTAATCTTCATTGATAAGAAAGAAGGAAGATCACGATCTAATACCTCATTTGCGTGCAGGTAAACTGATGGGTGTCGACTCAAATCTCCCAGAAGCTCTAGGTTCGCCACCTGAATGCCTGACATCTCCCAACAGAGACTGCGTGCATCAGGAGCTGGGTCCATAACCGGAACATCCTCCTCCTCATCATTGATGTCTGGCACATCAATCTGGATAGGACGTATAACTGCCTCCACTAAACGACGAGGCTGTCTGACAGAACGGGGTCGATGCACTTTAGAAGCCCTCCTCCATACACCAGAAGTGGTCCTACGGGAACTACTCGGTTGATCCAGATCCATAACATCTGGACAAAAGTCTCCAAATCACCTCAGAAGGGGAGGGGTAATTTTTAACACCTGGAGCTTTTCAATGCATTTTTATGACTACATGCATGCATGCATTACTTTAACATACACCTACAGTAAAGTTAAAAATACATGATTATTTCAATGCCTACATTTTGGAAAATTTTTCCATAGTCCCCTTTGTAAATAGGACTATCCATATGCACATAGGCATGACTAGGTGGTCAGTCAGTAGCACACTTATCCACAGTCATATACATCCTACATGCATTTAAATGTCAAAGTCAATAGTCCTGATTAATAGGATTACTTTTCATTACCACCTATGCTCATTTGTCCTCGGATAGGATAAGAAATAGCAAAAAAAAGGTGCCAATTTAACTGTGTCAAAAGTCAAAATTTTTTCACATCATTGTGTTCTGCATAGTTAAATACTAACATTTACTGTGTTGAAATTTTTTTATAAAGTCATATCAGCATGCATATTCACTATTATGTGTCTAAGTGTATTTCATGTGATAATTCATTTTCCAACGGATAAAAACTGGAAAAAAAATACATGTATACGTTACCAGGACAGTATAGAACAGTTGTACGGTGACAAAATTTGCAGAAAGTCGCCTAAACTCAGTAGATCTGAAGAAGAGCTCTCTAATTTCCTTCGCGGCTCAACTTGAAAATAACTTGTATAAGCAACCAAGCCAACTTTTAAAGGCCACGGTTGGCCGTAGGTCCACCTGCTGCTGCTGCAGGTGTACCTATGGCACCCCTACGTGGGTCCCACCCCTCCAGCTCGGTCCAATTTGAGTTGCAAAAGAGGTCTCGCAAGCTAAAAAGGCCAAATCAAGAATAAAAATACTACGCGACTGAGCAGAACAACCTGAAATCTTGGTTTTCATAAGTCAGTCTATGACTTCACATATGGCTCATTGGTATTCGCCCCCATACTGGGAATAATATACTAACAGTTTCAGCTTTCAACAAGCACATTCGGCAATACCTTACACAAGGTCCGATGCCGTCAATTGCAGGGTCGTAACCCTAACACTCAGAGCATTCCCCAGCGGGGGTCACAACGCCGATTCGCCAACAATATGAATCCCCGACGGGGGTTAAACGTGGATATTCATACGTGTTCCCTGGTGGGGGTCACAACGCATCTGTGTCCATTGATGTACGTATCAATGAAGGTCAATCAGCCTTGACGTTATTTTAGCCGATGGCAAGTAAACCCATCGAAGCATCAGGAGCCATTCAATGGTTCGATAGCAGTCCCCAGCGGGTGTCACAACGCACGATGCTACTTTGATAGTAGTCCCCGGTGGGGGTTACAATGTACAGCCGTCCATTGATGCATGAATCCCCGGCGGGGGTTAAAACATGAAGTCATACAGTCCCTGGCGGAGATCACAACGCATATGCACCATTTACAACGTGTTCCCCGGCGGGGGTCACAACGCATCCTTTGTAAATGAAGTGTTCCCCGGTGGGGGCTACGACGCATTTTTAGCCATTGATACATACATCAATGAGAGTCAAGCAGCCTTGACAATTTTCCCAACAGGGGTCTCATCCGGTGATACACACATCAATGAAGATCAAGCAGCCCTGATGACATTTACTGTTAGCAGTAACTCCAACAACACATGGGTATGTACTGGCACACAAACCAGGAAAGTTCATCCACATTGGAGGGATCGATGATGGAATATGTTATACACATCCTTAAACAGACAAAGCTTTATCCCCACAGATCTCTTATCCAAAAGAGGTACTTCTGCAGAATAAAGTCTATGTCTAGGATTCAAGACTTTGTTGATGACCCCAACGTCAACATCTTCAAAGATTTGGATCGCACATCCAATCTTGACAACAGATTATCAATCCTCGGCAGAAGCCACGTGGAGCCGGCAATCAACTCAGCTTGTTAGGACACAAACCAACAAAACCACATGCATCATACATTTGCATCATGTGGCTATACATAGCATACTACTTATCTTGCTGCATTTCGAGTGTCTAGGATTCTTTATCCTACCCATGCCTTGTATTGCATGGATATGATAAAGAGGGGCATCTGTAGACACTCGAAATTTTTTGCACAACTATTACTAACATTGCAGGAGGGCAGATTCGTCTTTCAGAGATAACCCTGGAAGACAGTTCACATCCATTTCGGATACTACCGGAAGTTCAATCTCAACCCCTGAGCATACACCGGGAGGATCAATTCCAACCTCAGAGATGACCCCAAGGTATGCAGTTCAAAGGACCGGCAACAACACCAGAGAGGACAGTTCTGTCTCGGCGATAACACCACGACGCTCAGTCCCTGTCCCAAAGATGACACTGGGAGTAGCAACTCCATCCTTGGTGATATCCCCAAGGGATGCTATTGCAGTTCCGACGATAACCCCGGAAATGCTTGTTTCAAATGTATGCATTCAGCTTCAACCTCGGCGCTTACACCGAGGCACTCAGTCTAAAGACCCGGCAGTAACACCAAAAAGACAGGCACACTCAGTGATGACATTGAGGACCTTTAACACTGCAGTAGTCCAATCTTAGATATAACCCTGAGCAACGTCTGTTTTATCAACCCAAGCCGGAGATAACCCTGGTGAGGGGTACAGTTGTCATCTGGCCATCTTGACACATCATTCCGTCTCAACATTTCAAACATACATACATACATTTATGCGCAATGTCCCACAAGAACCAAGGAAGTCTGATCCCAAGTGACAATTACATAGGACAACGAATAAAATTTGGAGCTTGAAGATCGGAGGGCATGGTCCCATCTTCCTGACTCTGTACAACCTCTAATCCCATGCAATGCGTAACTCTCGATAATGGCGGTCCGAAATAGGTCTTACATACCTCAGTCGGATGCCCGGATAGCAGTTCTGAAAGTTCTAGCGGACATCACAGTGCATGCGTGCATGTACTTTAAGACGGCGGGACCCGCGAAGCCCGAGGCAACCCGGGCAGCCGTAGGTACCTGCGGTGCATCTCCCCCTCTATAAATATAGGGCTTAGGGTGGCCATTTGCAAGGAAAAAAAGGTGAGGAAGCTATATCCAATTTGCTCTATACACACCCTAACCTGAGTGCTTTCTCATTTTAAACACTTGTAAGCTCATATATAGCTACTTTTTACCGGCAAGAGACAAGTGTTCATCCACTTCAGTCAATAGAAGTCTTCTTTGGCAGCCCACTATAAGCCTTCTTATACACTTTGAAGCCTTTCTCTTCATCTTTGCACACACTGTTCTTCACATTGAGAGTCGTGTTGTGTGCGTTTTCCCGGACTTCGGTCCGTGGTTTTCATTTCTATCTGTATATACTTATGTATATATATTATATATGGACTAACATTATCGATTTATGCCTCGATTGAGCCTAGACTTCGGTCTGAAGCGTTTATTTGTTTTCGTATATATATATACTTATATATATGAACTGTTGTCGAACTATGTTCGATATGCCTGGATTTTACATCTGGAGCGTTTAATACTTATATATATAAACTGTTGTCGAACTCTGTTCGATGAGCCTAGATTTTACATCTGGTACGTTTACTGCTTTTATATATATATAGCGACGAATCGCAAAAATGATAAACTGAGCCGGGATCGATACATATCCTGTGCGTTTATCGCTTTTATACATACATATATATATATATATATATATATATATATATATATTTACATTTCGTCCCGCCTAGAGTTTACTTCGTGGCGGTTGATCGTTTTTACTGCTTTCTTTACATTTCGTCCCGCTTGGAGTTTACTTTGAGGCGGTTGATCGCTTTTACAGCTTTATTTACATTTTTGATCCCCCATGGAGGTACTTCGTGGTGGTTGATCATGTTTGTATATATATATTTATAGCTTTTATATATATACATACTTCTTACTTTCATACAAATTGTGGTATCATGTGAGCCTAGGAATCATGTGATCATAGATTCAGCTTACTGAATCTAGATTCGGGTCCTGTGATGGACATTTTTAACTGTAAGCAGCTTGTAAATTATTCACGGTGTTTGAATATCCTTGGATGGCTTACATGCCCATAAGGAGTTCGGCACTGCTTTCTAAATGATTTTCTCGAAGATGCTTCGCATCTCGAAAATTAAAAGCAATCAAGCTGAACATTTAATTAAAATGTAAGTATCAAAGGCCTCAATTACTATTGAGCACAGGGTTTAAAAAACCTTTTTCTACAAAACTTAACTGCTATATCTTATTTAAAACTGAATTTTGGTATAAATTCAAACCCTATGTATATAGGTGCGAACGAGGCATAGCACTACTTCCAAATAACAGCATACTGATCCACACATACATTCAGGCAATAGTTTTTTTTGGAAAGTGGCGGTCACCGTGGTAACACGGATGTCGGGGGGTGCCTAACACCTTCCCTCCGCATAAGCAAACCCCCAGACCCAAAATAAATCTCGATTTCATAAACCCGTTTAGTAGTGTCACATCACTGGGTTAATATGCAAACCTTTTCTCGGTTGCGTTGGTGCAACCATTTAAAAACACCAAATGGCGACTCTTAACAATCCATCGTCGATATTATACATGTCGGACCTTTTTCAGTTGTTTTTTCAAAAAAATCTCACCTAAAATGAGAACACCAAAGAAAAAATAACGAAAAGGGACAAATAAAATTCCCGACGTCGACATGCACATGTTCAACAGGTAATATAATGATAAGTCGAGTATCATTCCCACAGAGAATTAGTATGAAATTAATCCCAATAATTACCAGCTTTATATTAATCCAAATTTTATTAAACTATCCAATTCAAAGATTATGATTATTAAAAACTAAAAATATTAAAAATACCAGGCAATCAACAAACTTAAAAACTGTCATTTCAAACAAATATTAGAGAATTAGGCTTACAACTTCACTTTAAGTATCACTCTGCTTATTACACCTTATTTCAATTCAATTTACTATCCTAGTTTATTAATCAAGAACACTCAAGTAGAACTAGCCATCTCTCGATGCACTAATACCATATTAACTTCAATCCACAAATTAGATAGAATTAAGCTAAACACCATAATCTACTAATTCACTATATCTCTATATGAATTACAATCAAATAAGGATTAATTCAAGTTCTCTATCTGATTACATAAGATGTTAGGCATATCTCTACCCTAACATTAATCAAGATTCCATTCAAACACAAAATTCAAGAACTCATGCTATAATGACTAAGTCTAGATTTATATATCCTCTCTCGATTCCATACAAATCCATATAGAATTGGTGATCAAGCAATTCATAAATTAAAGCACAAATCACTATAGATAAACTGAATGATAGATTATTAAACTGAAATTCAAGACTACATAATCATCGTTCAACTATAAGATCCGTCATAAGCCTAATAAGTAATTCAATTCATCATAAATGAAATAAAAACTAAAATCATCAAAGTAATCATCATCCCAATTACAATTATTGAATTAAAAAAAGTAGAATGAATATAACACCACCCTTCTCCTTAGCTCCAATCTGGAATCTGCAATTTTTGTGACTTAGACCTTCAATCCTTCCTCCAATGCTTTTGCTCAAATTAGGGCTTTTAAAATGTTAATTGATTATATGATAACAATCTCCCATGTTGTTTCTTGTTAATATCCATCCTAGGACACGTATTCTAACCATAATTCGATGCCAAACACAGTTCCAAACCATGCCAACCTCATTCCTTCACGCCTCTGTAATATTACAACTGAAATAGGAGACTCAGCCTTTCCTGTACCCCCTCCCCGATGGGGGTTTTTACTCTATAATGTTCGCCCCAGCGAGGCATGCTTCTGTTAATTGATCAGTACTCCCGCCCTGGTGGGGGTTTTTCCTTTATAATGTCTGCCACGGCGGGGTCCATTCTACTTTTGTCCATGTTAAGCTCCTTTTCTTGCCAAGTTTCACCATGAATCCACCTTTTAAGTCCAAATGCTATGCCACCACACCTAAACATAAAACAACAATAAACAAGTAAAACAAAACATAAAACTAAAGAATTAATACAGTTTAAGCTCGAATTAGAGGCCGATTTGTAGGTATAAAACCCACTCATCAAACTCCCCCAAACTTAAACCCGTGCTAGTCCTCAAGTATAAAACAAAACAAAAATGTTATACAATGCAATGCAATAGAATGTAATGCAACTAGTTTATATGCCTACGAATCTAGCAGTTGTGATAAAAACAAGTCTGTTCAACCGGCCTCAGAGAAATCAAGAAAACATGACAATACTTCATATCAAAACCAATTAATAATTCCTATCAATCATCAAATCTTAAACTGTTATTGCTGGTATAGTGCGTGTGTGCTCAACACCCATGCTAACTGACACAAAATCAAATTTAATACATAACAAATCTCTTTAAAGGCATCATATAGTGTGAACTCAAGAATTTTAAAAACAGACGAGATCCAACTAAAATAAAACAACTACCAACATCAAAGGTCCAAATAAGGTACTTATGCTTTCTTTTTCATTTACATGGACTTTTTGCTCTTATTTCTCATTTTATTCATTTTTTTTAGAATTTCCCATGACTGTGCAATGTCTCATTCCATTAGGCTAACAGTGCTACCCCTTAGCGAGCTTTCAACCAACGACTCCTAGACCATAAAGACCTTAGGGCACTAGGTGTAAAGACAATCCCCTCGGGCTTACTTACTCAAGTAGCAAAGGCCCCGAAACAAGACTAGTCACGGTATTTATTCATTCATTTCATTTTTTTATGAAGCTTATATACCCCAAATTTTCCCCCAAACTTAAGTTAATGCTTAATTTCTGCCTTCACTGCCTATCCTTGTCATTCTTTAATTCAAACTAGCATTATCCTTTAGAGGTCCCTTATGTATCAACTTGAACTAAATCAATCAACAAAGTTGTTTTTTTATTGTGCTAACCTTATTATACTAATTTCAAACTGAAAAAGATTAAATTCATAACAAAAAATCAAGTCAAAGTTCTAATAATCGGTACTGTACTTGCCTACTCAATCCCAGTCTCATCATTGGCCAAAATAAACTGTACTATCTAACAACTGGATTCATGCAAAACAACACAGTACTTAACTAAATTTTTTTATTTTTTTATATGGAATAAACATAACAGAATTAAAAACTAATAAAGACTATTTATAATACTACTCTACTATGCAACATAACAGAATTAAAAACTAATAAGGACTATTTATAATACTATTTTACTATGCAACTATTACACTACATGGATGCAAACATATAATGAATCTAAAACTAAACATTAAACTAACATATACAAACTAACTACTAAATTAAACATGCAAACATAACAAAATTAAACTAACAAACTCTCCCAAACTTAACAATTACAATGTCCTCATTGTAAAGATAAAACACTAAGTGTACGAGGACTTCCTTGTAATCGTCTAAGCTTGAGGTGGTGATGGTTGTTGCTCTTCCTTGTCAGAATCGGAAGGTGGAAACCTTGGCATTGGGGCAGGCTGCTGGTATAGAAACTGAGCATTTGGATTGAAACTTTGGAGGGTCACGTTCAAGGAGGCGAAGGACATATTCATGGCCTCGAACATATGGTCCTGCCTGGCCGCGAGTCTCCTCATCTGTCTGTTGGCATCGTTGTTGTACCCATCCACTTGTCTCTAGAGGCTCTAAAATTAAGAGCTAAACATATCTTTATCGGTCTGTTGCATCCTCTCAGTTTCTTGCTCTCCCATCATCTCGTCTGCCTGGAACTCGTCATCCTTAGAGGTGTCCTGAACATCAGCCTCATCCTCTAAGGCTGGTGGAAATATAAACCCGACTCCTCTTGGATGTGACTCACCCCTGGGTCACACTGTGTACCATGCGATCATCCTGGTGTCCAAAGTCTAAAGCGGCATCTGTGTAGTCTCATCACTAGACCATCTAACTCTAGCCTGCCTGCACAGCCCGTAAATGAGGGATAGGTGTGGTAGGCTGCCAGAAAATGGCCCTCGCAGGCATCTTCGGATAGAAAAATTTATGATGGCACCCACGTCGATGAGAAAGTCTTGTACGATTGCATATAATAAAAGTATTTTCTCCTTTGTCACCTCTGTCGTATGTGTGTACGGGAATAGCTTGGCACACATGAATGCATACCAGATTTTCCCATAACGGCTTAGGTCCTTGCTATGGAAGATAGTGCCCCCTTTGCGTCCTTTTACCCATGTGGTTCCCGACTTTGTTATTTTTGTTAAAATCCCCTTATAGTCGGGATTATGGTCACACAAATAGGCATACTGGCATTCTCTAGGAACTCGCAAGTGGTAATACTCATTAATGGTGTCAGCACTGAAAGGTACTTGCTTGGCCTTCATAAATGCTATGAATGGGGCCTTATCTTCTGCATGGCATAGAATTCCTTTACCACATTTACGATCACTGGCTCTGGCTCTTCAGTGAACCTATTCCATCCTTTTTCATAAATTTGTTGCATCATTTCTCCATCTACATTGTCGGGTGCCAAGCCGCACTCTGGTGTTAGTGCCTTAGTCACTAGATAGTCATAACGATCGGTGACGGCGGCACTCACGAACTTTCTCCTGTCAAAGGCCTGAGTCGGTGGTGTGGACCCTGAACTCTCGCCTCATTGTCTCTTCGATGCTAGTTTTGGTGCCATAGTACTGGAATGGATGAACTCAAGCCAATTTCCCCCCAAACTTTACTTGAACAAATCGTCGAACACTTGGTGTGCACGACTTACAATACCCCCCAAAATTGGTAATAGCACTTCAAGTATGGCGATATGTGATGAGAAATTGTAAGAACTAACTTCTTACTCTCAGTGTATTAACAAATTGGTTGATTCTCCCCTCCATTTTTGCTGTCAAAAATCGCACTATAAGAACCCTTACTTGGAATGACTGAAATTTTATGGAATGGAATGGAGATGTTGTGAAGTTAGGGTTTAAATTTATAGAGAGGAGATAGAGTATGTATGTAGTGGGTTAATGTAGTAGAGAAGTGGGGAAATTGTGGCTAATTCGTGTGTTAATGGGGGTATAGTAGTCGTGGGTTTCAATTATGCTTCAAGGAAAGGGAAGTGAAGAAGATGGCTAAATGTTTGTAACTGCTGAACTGAACTCTTCACATTCCCGTAACCCCACCCCAGTAGGGGTAATAAGCTATAGAGGCCCGGCCCGGCGGGGGGGTACACTGTTCCTAGCTTTAATTTTTCCAATTCCTCTAGTCACATACATATCCAGAAGCTTCCCAAGTACCTGAAACACCATAAAATTTATAAATTTAAGATAACATCATGACATTGAACATTGAAGGTTGAATTTACTAAAAATTATGACTCAACTAACTACTTAATATAGAAAAATAAACTTAAATTAAACTAAACTTATATTCTAAACTACAAATTAATTAACATGCTTAAAAATACTGAAAATGAAAGTAAAATTGGGTTGCCTCCCAATTAGCGCTTGTTTTTAAGTCTTTTAGCCTGACTACTTCATGTGTTAGCCTAGATCGGTTTGAATCTTCTCAGCGTGTTGTTTATTTATCTCACAACACAAACAATGATTTATTGCATGCCCAATCGACTGCGTTTCTGAGATTGAATTTGACTTTAGATCCTCGATCAAAGCTTTTAGACCACCAACCTCTTTCCAATCTTTGTACTTTACATGTGTAGACACCTTTTTCACATCCCTTTCCTCCTCGTCAATAGCAATTAGAATTTCCTTGAATACTTTCACTGTAACTACCTGATCAAACACTTTCATGATCAATTCTCTGTTGGGCACATCAATTAATGTTCGTCTAGTTGCAAGGAATGGTCATCCCAATATGATAGGGATATTCTTATCTTCTTCAAAATCTAAGACCACGAAATCAGCTGGAAAAATTAATAAGTCAACCTTTAACAACATATCTTCTACTATCCCCGGTGGATATCTAATGGATCTATCTGCGAGCTGTAGACTGATGTTTATTGGCTTTGCCTCCTTTAACCCTAGCCTTCGGTAAATGGATAATGGCTTAAGATTTATACTTGCTCCTAGATCACATAGAGCTTTCCCCACATCTTGATTGCCAATTGCGCACGGAATTATGAAGTTTCCCGAATCTTTCAATTTAGTAGGAAGCTTTTTCTGTAGTATTGCACTACATTCTTCAGTCAACGCCACTATTTTGAAGTCCTTGAGCTTGCATTTCTTTGAAAGTATTTCTTTCATGAATTTGACATAATGTGGCATTTGCTCAAGTGCTTCAGCAAATGGAATATTAATGTGCAATTGTTTAAATATATCCATAAACCTTGAAAATTGGTCCTTTATCTTTTGACTTTCTAATCTTGGGGGAAAATGTACCGGTGGTGTAATCATCTTCTGTTTATCTTCCTTCGGCGTTTCCACAAATTTTTCCTCAGTTTTCCTTATCAAATCATTCTCTTCATTCTCACAAACCTCTTCTGTACTTGCTTTCCCATCACGGTTGGCACCCAAGGCTTTACCACTCCTCAGTGTAATCACATTACATTTCTTGTGAATTCCTCTCGGATTCTTTTCTGTATCGTTCGGCAATGTCCCTTAAGGCCTATTGTTTAAGGCCAATGCAAGTTGTCCCATCTGATTCTCTAAGTTCTTTATCGATGCTACTTGCATTTTCATGGCCGCCTCATTACCTGCTATATATTTCAACAGTAGCTCTTCTAAATCTGACTTTTTCTCATGATGTGGAGCTGCCTGTTGATTCTGATTTTAGAACTTCGGGGGATAAGAAGGTCGTGGAGCCTACTGATTTTGATTGTTGCCCCATGAAAAGTTAGGATGATTCCTATTCCCCAGGTTATAGGCATTTTGATACATATTTTGCAGAATTTTGTTGTAGCTGCCCACAAACTGAACTGATGTTGGGTTGATGGCACACTGCTCTGTAGGATGTTCTCCTGCACACAATTCGCAAACATATGCCACCTGCTGTGGTTGTGTACTTGTCAAAGCATCCATTTTCTTCGATAAGGCTGAAATCTATGCCGCCAACACTGTTACTCCATCTACCTCTAATACCCCAGCTACCTTAGGTTGTGTCATCCTCGCTGTAGGCCACTGGTAGTTATTAGTTTCCATAGTTTCTATCAACTCATATGCCTCCTCAAAGCTCTTATCCATAAATGCTCCACTCGAAGTTTCATCTATGTGTGTCCTGAGATTCCCATTTAACCCGTTGTAAAACATATTTATCTACAGCTATTTTGGTAGTCCATGATGGGGGCACTTTCTAAGTAGTTCCTTGTACCGTTCCCATGCCTCATATAAAAACTCCCCATGCTGCTACTCAAACATGGTGATCTTGTTTCTCATCTTTGCAGTTTTGGTCGGTGGAAAGAAATTAGCCAGGAACTTCTGAGCAAGGTCATCCCAAGTAGTTATCGATCCCGGCGGTAGCAAATGTAACCAACTCTTCGCCTTGTCCCGCAGAGTGAATGGGAAGAAGCAAAGTCTGACTGCATCACTCGACACCTTATTGTACCTGAAAGTATCACATATCTCCAAAAACCTGACCAAGTGTTCGTTCGGATCATCATTTGATAGTCCCCCAAACTATACTGAGTCCTGAATCATCTGAATAGTCCTAGGCTTAATCTCAAAAGTATTTTTGACTATCAAAATTGGTGATACTCTCTTCAGATTCGGGTCACCTTAGGTGTAGAAAAATTCCTCAACGCTTTCTGGTCTTCGGCAGCCATTACTTCTTCTTTCTCAGAATTCTCAAAGTTTTCCCTAGTCTCTTTAATCCACTTACTTAGCCTTTGAAACCGTTTCTCGATATCGTCCTCAAAAGGAAGAAAGTCTGGGTTTTTAGAACGAGTTTGCATAAACTGACTTCAAGAACCTGAAATACGAAAGAACAAAACAAACGAAAAAAAATGTTTAAGTAAAACTGGACTAATTAAACTAATATTGAAAAATATTAAAATCTATACTAAAGTCCCCAGCAACGGCGCCAAAAACTTGTTGGTCAAAATATAATTACGCTCACACGTAAGTGCTCGTGGTCAACAAGTAATATAATGATATATCGAGTATCGTTCCCACAACAAATTAGTATGAAATTAATCCTAACAATTACCAGCTTTATATTAATCCAAATTTTATTAAAATATCCAATTCAAAGATTATGACTATTAAAAACTAAAAATATTAAAAATACCAAGCAATCAACAAACTTAAAAACTATAATTTCAAACAAATATTGGAGAATTAGGCTTACAACTTCACTTTAAGTATTACTCAGCTTATTACACCTTATTTCAATTCAATTCACTATCCCAGTTTATTAATCAAGAACACTCAAGTAGAACTAGCCATCTCTCGATGCACTAATACCATATTAACTTAAATCCACAAATTAGATAGAATTAAGCTAAACACCCTAATCAACTAATTCACTATATCTCTATCTGAAATACAATCAAATAAGGTTTAAATTCAAGTTCTCTATCCGATTACATGTGATGCTAGGCATATCTCTACCCTAACATTAATCAAGATTCCATTCAAACACAGAATTCAAGAACGCATGCTATAATGACTAAGTCTAGATTTATATATCATCTCTCGATTCCATACAAATCCACATAGAATTGGTGATTAAGCAATTCATAAATTAAAGAACAAGTCACTATAGATAAACTAAATGATAGATTATTAAACTGAAATTCAAGACTACATAATCATCGTTCAACCATAAGATCCGTCATAAGCCTAATAAGTAATTCAGTTCATCATAAATGAAATAAAAACTAAAATCATCAAAGTAATCATCATCCTAATTACAATTATTGAATTAAAGAAGTAGAATAAATATAACACCACCCTTCTCCTTAGCTCTAATCTGCAATTTTCGTGACTTAGACCTTCAATCCTTCCTCCAATGCTTTTATTCAAATTAGGGCTTCTAAAATGTTAATTGATTGTATGATAATAATCTCCCTCGTTGTTTCTTGTTAATATCCATCCTAGGACACATATTCTGACCATAATTCGATGCCAAACACAGTTCCAGACCATGCCAACCTCATTCCTTCACGCCTCTGCAGTATTACAACTAAAACAGGAGACTCAGCCTTTCCCATACCCCCGCCCCGGTGGGGGTTTTTACTCTATAATGTCATACGTGAGCATTCTCGTTAATTGATCAAGATCCCATACAATGGGTTTTTTTTATAATGTCTACCCCGGCGGGGGTCCATTCTACTTTTGTCCAAGTTAAGCTCCTTTTCTTGCTAAGTTTCACCATGAATCCACCTTTTTAAGTCCAAATGCTATGCCACCACACCTAAACATAAAACAACAATAAACAAGTAAAACGAAACATAAAAATAAAGAATTAACACAGTTTAAGCTCAAATTAGAGGCTGATTCGTAGGTATAAAACCCACTCATCAAACACCAACAACACAGTATGAAGGTTGTATAATGGGGTTGAAGCTAGCCCAATCCATGGGCGTCAAACGATTGACTGTCTTTGGAGATTCCAAACTTGTAATCAAACAAACCACTAGGGTCTATCACACCAAGGAATTATATTTGTTACCTTACCATCAACAAGTTATCCAGATGGCTTTGGAGTTTAAAGAAGTATCCTTCCTTTATATTCCTCAAAATAGGAATGACTTTGATGACGCACTTGCAACTTTGGCCTCTTTGATCAATATACCTGAAAGGGGAAGCATTCAAAATATCACATTTGCCCGCCAAAAAGCCCCAGTTTATGGGAATTACATCAGAGAATTATCAAATGAGCTGCCTCCCATCCAACACCCTTGGTACTAGTCTATCAAGGAGTATCTGTGAGATGGATCTACGCCCACTAGGGCGAGTCAAGCTGAAAGAAAACGGATTCATAAAATGGCCATGAAATTCTATCTGAGCGGAGATGCACTCTACAAAAGAGATGCAGGACTAGGCCTTCTATGATGCCTAGACAAAGACCAAGCTCAGAGACTCATGGATGAAATCCATGGTGGAGTATGCATCCCACACATGAGCGGCCCTCTACTTGTCAAGAAAATCTTAAGAACAGAGCATTACTGGCTCTCTCACAAAGCTGAATGTGATGATCACGTCAAGAGATTTTACCAATGCCAAATTCATGGAAATGTTATGCACGCCCTTCCAATGGAGCTCCATAATATGAGTTCGCCCTGGCCCATCTCAATGTGGGGAATGGACATGATGGCCAATCGAGCCTAAAGCTAGCAATGGTCATCAGTTTATCTTCACCATGATCGACTACTTCACCAAGTGGGTCGAAGAAGCCTCTTCCCACAGAGTTACTAAAGAGGTGATCATTGGTTTCATCAAAAATAATGTCATTTGTCGATATGGACAACCAAAGGTGATTATATCAGACAATGCCAAAAACCTCCACAAGCATCTTAACTCCGTCATTTATTGTTCAAAGATGAATGGTGTTGTTAAAGTGGCTAATAAGAATATCAAAAAGATCATGCAAAAGATGTCCGTCAATCATAAAGGATGGGCTGACTTGTTTCCTCTGACTGTATTAGCCTACAGAACGTTAATGTGCACTTCAATTGGGGAAACCCCCTACTCATTAACCTATGGTATGGAAGTAGTGCTCCCCATAGAGGTGGAAATGGAATCCTTGAGAGTGTTGATAGATGCTCAGCTGGATGAAGACCAATGGTTACAAGATCGGTACCACCAATTGTCTCTGGTAGATGAAAGGCGAGCCACATTCATCTTCCATGGTCAATTATACCAACAGAGGAATACGGTAATTCAAAAAGAACGACTTGGTCTTGAAGAAAGTCCTTGACAACCAAGATCAATTTAAAGGAAAATTCGCCCCAAACTGGGAAGGCCCGTTTGTTGTCAAGGAGGTATTGACAGGAGGAGCCCTCAGATTACAAGAGATGGATGGGGAGGAATTTCCCCAACTCATCAAATCAAACACTGTGAAACGGTACTATATCTGAAGTTACCTGCAAACCAGCATCCTGGTTCTGGATCATCAATCCATCATTCAACTTAGGTTTTCAAAACCCTTCACAACTTTCAAGTTTGTCCCACCAGGGATGAATTACGTAGACCTGATCTCCCCAATACACGGGAGTACGTAGCCAACCATTTTATGGTTCGGTCTAACCTTTACAAAAAATAAAAACTAAACTCTTCCACATATAACTTTCAACCTTTTCACGCTAGGTTGGAACTACGCAGACCTGATCTCCCCCATACACGGGAGTACGTAGGCAAACTTCTATGGTGTGGTCTAACTATAGAAAAAACAAAAAAAATCTACACCCTTTAACTTTGTCAACTTTCAACTTTTTCACGCTAGGTTAGAACTACGCAGACCTGATCTCCCCCTCATCAATGGGAGTACGTAGGCAGACAATTACGGTGCAGTCTCACCCCTACAAAAACACAAAACCCTGTTAATGGTGTTGGGATCATCCTTCAAGCTTTCAAACCAAACCATAAGAGATGGAACTACATGATCTCCCCAATACATGGGAATATATCGGTAACGATCTGTGGAGCGGTTAAACCACACCTCATCGGCTTAGACCAGAAGGATGGAACTACTTGGTCTCCTCACACAAATGGGAGAAAAAACCAACGACCATCTAAGCTACGGTTGAATCCTCAAAGAGAAACACCAATCCATAAGAGATGGAACTACCTGGTCTCCTCCATACAAGGGAGTACCGGTAACCATCTGTGGTATGATCAACCTCAGAGAGGAAAGCCAAAATCATCTCTATAACCACATTCAGAAACCAGTCCCAAGACACCAAAGGGTAGGGGAATACAAAGATCAACGATCCATTCTGAAAGATCCTTAGACATCTCAATGTCCATCCATCAAGGAGGAGTTCAAAATACATCGCGATCGCAAGCCCTGAAGAACATGCAACTATCAAGTAAGTAACAAGGCATAACTAAAAGGGAAGTGGATCAAAACATATTTCCTTGCCATATAATAATGTTTGCTATATATAATGTCCTGTATATGACAAAAATGGCTAACCTAGTCTATACAGGAAAATCAAAGCTAATCTATAAACCAATGGATAAGCGAGCCATCAAGTCCAACATGGCATCTCTCTCAGAAGATGGAGGTAAATCTATGAGCTCTTGCCCTAGGGTATCCACACAAGCCAGGAGATCTACGGCCATCTGCATGGTGATACCGTGCTCATCCATAAATGCACTCATCTCTGCAATAATGTTAGCAGTATGAGATTTAAATGCAGTACAATCTGTAGTGGCAACATCTCGGATAGTTAGCGCTTCATCCCGCTCAACAACAGCCGCATCCCTAGTTGATCGAGCCTCATCCCGCTCAATAACAGCGGTGTCCCTATGAGCTAGAGCATCGTCTCTCTCAACCAGAGCGGCGTCTCTATCAGAGAGAGCTGTCAACATCAAGGCCCTAGCTTAATCCCTCTCAAACGTCATCAAATGTAAACTCTACTCTAAATACTCTGTAGAATGTGGAGGCATAGCAGTGGGAATACTGGAGGAATCCACCAGAGCTACTGACAAACCTGTAAACAACTCATCCTCGATGGGAGAATTAGGGTACTCCATAGGCTCCTCATCATCAGAATTAATACCCGACTCTGAGGGTACAACCCTAGCCGATGCAATCTCTGCCTCCAACCATGTAGAATACTCTGAAGAATGACCTGGATGACTAGTCAAAAAGTCAGCCCACTCAAGCCGGGTCCAACAAACATAAATCCTGGACAAATCCTCTGCTGACATAAGCCGAGATGACAAACGCTGACCCACTGCCCCGTACGTCAAAGGGATGAATATCCTAAAACTGGTCAAACTGTGCCATCACAGCCAGTGGATAATATGTGGTCACACCCCTCAAACTAGCCAGGGGAAGATAGTCCATGCTAGCTACATGAGTGATAAAGCTATAGGGAGAGCTGAGCCCTGAACATGACAAAATATCAAATGGGTCCTCAATCCTTGACAAGAAAGTGGACCAAGAAGCTGCGTTTGTACACTCCGTTGGCTGAAAGGAGTATGACATGGCTATCTCATGGGAAAAATAATACACATGGCGTCGGAAAGTGCCAATCAGTCTCAAGTGTGTCATAAACCACACGTATAATAAGATCAAACTGTCTATAACATCCCCACATAATGGGTATAGCAATACGTGGCCGACCTCAAGGTCTTTGCCAAAATCATCGGTAAGATGGTATGTCCCTCCCAAAGAGCCCGGACTACCATGATCATGTCGATATCCAGGTGGTCCATGTACAACGGCATGTACAGATAAGCCACTATACACATCAAGAGTATGTCTACACGAGCGATATGCCAATCACCCTCAGAAATGGTGAAGTCTCCGGAGTATCGCAGATAGTTGTCCAATGACCCAAATCTGTCAATTAAGAAACTCATGGACACTACATGCCCCGAGAAATCTCGTTCAAGGCAACTCTGCGCCTCAAGCCTGTTAAGGTCATAAACTGCCAGCTCATGTTACCGACAGCCATCCGAGCGTAAGGCCTATCCAATGGCAAGTGTGTAAGACGCTTATACTCCTCCAATGTGGGAGTCAACTTCTAGGTATCAAATCTGAATACCTACCTATCTGGTACCCAATGCTTCAGTATGCCCTCTACAAAGCTCACTGGAACCTGAAACGTTAGGAGGGCCACAGAGTGTCGCAGCAGTTGATCAACTGTCACTCGATCCAGGGAGGACAAACTGTCATAACACAATCTCAAGGAAGATGCCACCAACACTGGTAGGGTATGCTCGATCTGGCTAACTGTGGATGAAGACATTTGTAGGGCAGTGTCATAAGACCATACAGGGGTCAATGCTAAACTCATCTTTGGAAATGCGTGTCCATAACATAATACATGCATAATAAATAACATATGACAATATGATGTAGGGAATGGAAAATAGTATGCATACATTCCTAAGTACATCATCATCTAAATACTTCATCTCTGTGTACAACTAAAAAATACAGGGAAATGGGGCATAGCCATCCAACAACTAATAGAGGCCTATCAAAAGATATAACAAGAATGGGGCACAGCCGCCCAATATCTAATAGAGGCCTATAAAAGGATATAGAAAGAAATGAATCAGAAGAATCCAATAGTGTTCATGTCCACATCATCGAACCTATCCATCTGATGTAACTCCTCCTGAGTCACTGAATCTATTCCAGTAGGGATATCAGGCCGATACAACGGAGGATCTGTGCCAAAAAAACAATCTAAATATGGGCCACCTGAAGGTCCAGCCCCAGAGCTGGAAGGATCAAAGGTATCCACCTCAGAAGGATCTCTGCCGAAATACCAGATAAAGAAATGTGCCCGGTCCAACTGCTGGGTCAAACTATCAATCTGCGTCAGATGAGTAGGCTCTCAGACGCAGGAAATCCAATCTGTCATCATGACGAAGCTAGGAACCATATCCCCATAAACTGTGTAGCGCAGGTCTGGGCTCCAATGGTGCGAGGGAACCACCAGCGATAAAAAGCCTCCTGAGTGAAAGGTCCCTCTGACAGAGTAAAGCCATCAACGCCCATCAATGGGACCTCAATGATCGGCTGTAACAAAGGCCAATGACACCTGGCAGGAGGAAAGACTGGAATGTGAATCTCTCCTGTGGTGCTCCTAATAACACGTTCTCCTAGATAGTGCTCCCAACCTCCGTCTGTAAAGAGAGGAATCCGACGGGTGGACAATACATACTCGACACTAGTCAGGAAACCACCCTCGAAGCCAACTATCAAGTGGTTCTCAAAGTAAGGAACCCATGTAATGACATCAGTTGTCAACAACTCCAACTATAAGCGCGAATGGGTGAAACCCTCAACTACAGGAACCTCTGTCAAAGTGGAGTGATGCCATCGCTGTCCCCATGGATAGGTGTCTAAACCTAACAAGCTAATGGGATGAGGACATGGGAGCCTCTCATAGGCCCAAAACTGCCAATATAAAATCAAATATCTGTGGTCAGTCAAACTTTCAACCCAAACAAGGGAAATCAAAAGAGAAAATACTCACCAGCAGGATTGGGTAAAACCCTAACCAAGCCTCTGTCACGCCATCTAAGCGTAGGCGCATCCCCCTGAAGAAGTAGGCAAAGGTGTAGGAGCCCCAATCAAACTCTCCAATACGGTCCACCTCCCCTGTGGCGCTGACTAAAGCAAATGACACCGTCGATGAGTTATCAGCTAGGAAACAACCCCTGAGGATGATCAGGAATAATCACCGAAGGATGAGATCTCTAACCCTCCGATCATCGGGTAATGGCTTAGTCACAGCTCCACTCACGGCGTCTACACTCAAAGGACCAGTACGGACTATCCCGCCCTTTAGTGCCGTAGTCGGAACTCCTAACAAGGATCTAATGGCAGTCGGGGAAATGTCAGCCACAAAAGGCACTGGCGCCCTAAAAAACTCCATCCCAGTGATGAATCGACAATCCATCGGTGTCATCATCACTTCATAATCCAGCAAATTGAGAGAATGGGTCTGGTGAAACCAGCGCTCAGACAAAACCCTAAGGTAACCCCAGGGACAACGACGGGGGAGTATGGAAAAAAACTCCCAAAGCCCCAGGCATGCACAATCTCTTAGTACTCTGGATGAAGAGTCTGGTACAGAGAATGTATGCTAAACCAGTTCCCTATGGGTTGTGTAAAGCCAGGTACCTACATCATAATGCAAATCAATCATTGGTATTTGCCCGGATATAGGGTTTACAAAGCTGATGATCAAAGATATTGAAAGCTACCCTTGTTGTGACACCCCCAAAATAGGTATACATCACCCATTCTGAGTCGCCAGATATGTGGTACAAATTCAAATACAACTTAATTATACAACTATAGTGTAAAATAGGATAAAACATAATCTGAGAGTTTTAACACGAATATTATCTTCTAGATAATATCCACACTCAAATTCAATCTTATTACAATTATTATCACACTATTTCACAGAATAGTGAGGACTACTAATGCAACCATCTGGATCTTCAATCCATTCCCCGACCCTGAAGAGAACAGTGAAAGAAAGGGTGAGCTCAACTAGCCCAGTAAGAAATATTATAACTAAGATAATGCAGAATAAATTATCCTTAGCCTTCAACAGTATAACAACTGATAGAATATAATAGACAACAAGTTTTAGATCAACAACTGTAGTGGAATAAGCAATCCATTAGAAGAGTCAAGTAGAGCATGATATCTACTATCTTCTATGATTTAAAAGGTTTATCATCAATTTTATCTCTAAGACTCAGCCTAATAAATAATCCACATCATCGAATCATCCCTGCACTATGGGCCAAGGATATTCTTTAGTATCACGACCACAAATTATTCATGCACTACGGGCCAAAGATATTCGTGTTTTCACCAATGGTCATGATCATGTCAACCACTGTCCATCAATGCACTACAAGCCAATGAGGACTTTTACCACATCTTTTGTAACATTACACTCATGATTATATCGAATAATCCCTAGTCATAATCATACCAAGTCCATCTATGCATTACGGGCCAAAGATGACTTTCATAACAATATAAGCATGAGGATGATGACAATGATATAAAAATTCAATTAAATGAAAGCAAATGATAAATTTTTAAAGATTTATAATTTAATTTATCCAAAATTCAATAATGCCTAAATTGTCAACATGATACTGCTTTGTGGAGTAAAATTTAAGAATAATATTGTTCAAAAATGATTTAGGCCGAAAAGAAATCAATTTTTGTCATAAATAGTGCCCCGGGTGAATAGTACCCGAGTGGATAGTACCTCGTGAATAGTAATTCGGAAATAGTACCCTGTGAATAGTACTTCGGCATGAAAAAGTTAAAACTTATCAAGAATATTCAGAACAATATTTCCATGAAAAGATACTGGATGAAACACAAATTTTAAGGATATTCTACTAATTTCATGGAGTATAGAAGCCAAAACTTTAACAAAATGAGTGTAGAATTCGAAATTTGAAACGAAATAATATTACTTACATACTACAGAGTATGGAAGAAAATATTATTTCTTACGAATACTGAACAAAAATAATATCCCTTACGAATATTAAATGAAAATAATATTCATTACGAATATTAAACAAAATTAATATTCATTACGAATATTAAACGAAAATGGTATTCCTTACGAATAATGAACGAAAATAATATTCATTCGAATACGAAAAATAATGTCTCTTCAGGATATAAAATAAATAATATCCCTTACCTCAAAAGAAGACTAGATACTGGAATAGTGAGGTAACAGACTCCTCTTCTTTTTTCTCTCTATAGCTTCTCTATATAATTGCTCTTGTGAGTCTTAGTGAATTGGTGAGAATGAAAGAAGAATGAGCTTCTATTTATAGGAAAATATAGTTTCAATAATTGCATGTTTTGGGGCTCAAAATATTTCAGTATAATACCTTCATCTTTTCTTTTATTTTTAATTTAGTCCTGCAAGTATTATCAAACTTGCACCACCTCCCCTAATAGTGCATCATGTGAATCAATAGTACATTCATGTGAATCAATAGTTTTATACATGTGAAAAAAAATAGTTACAATATAGTACCTTCATCTATACCTCCATTTTTAATTTAGTCATATGCAAGTATTATCAATCTTGCACCACCTCCCCTAATAGTACATGCATGTGAATCAATAGTACACACATGTGAACAAATAGTTATAAGCATGTGAATTAATAGCAATTAATTGCTCATTTATCCGATTAATTACCCGATTGGTCAATATAACCTCCAGACATCAATTATTATAGAAATAAATGTCGATTTCCACTAACACTAATAATCCCAATACAATGGAACTATCAATTTCATCGTTAATCAACACAAAATTATTCATCATTAATATTATAACTCACAATACTTAACAACCAGATCATTCCCAGGAAAGAGGGGGCTTTCCGATAAGGATTTCTCTCTATTGGCGCGCAATTAGGTGACCAAACCTCTCCTCGACAGGACTTTCTAGATATTGTCAATATTTCAAATAATAATATGAATAACTTTGTCGTCTCAATTATTAATTTAATAATATAAATATTATGCAGATGATACTGTGACAATAATTGAATCAATAATATGAGAGATATGATGCAGCAATTACTGTAGCAATAATTGAGTATAACTGAGTGACTTCCCACGTAAGCATCAATAATCAATACCGTGTGCTACTATGCAACTACGCGTATTACTGTACTTTTACTACCAGGTATTTCAACAGTTTAACGGTAAAACTTTCACCGTTATTTTTATAAAAAGATATTTCTGTCGTTTTCTAGGTACAACAATACTTTCGTTGTGGGGTCCAGCAATGATTGTGTCGTCGTACGGATATTCTCCGATAAAAAGAATATTCCCCGACCAAACGAATATTTTATAACAAATTGCTTACTTTGTAAAATTTATAAATATTACCCACAACTTTAATATTATAACAAATCAACACCATAATTATTAAAAATGATATTTATAGAAACATTCATCTTTATTCATAAAAGTTGGGATCTTACAACCTCCCCTTTTTATGAAATTTTGCCCTCGAAATTAGGGAACATACCCGGTATGACGAATAGGTGAGGATACCTTGATTTCATTTCAGATTCTAACTCCCAAGTCATTTCCTCAACATCATGGTTTCTCCACAAAACTTTGACTTGAGGTATAACCTTAGAGCGTAAAATATGTTCCTTCTTATCCAAGATTTTAACAGGTACCTCTTCATACGATAAATCTTCCGCTATCTCATCTAGTTCTAATTCAATAATTTGTTTCGAGTCTTTCACATATTTACGTAACATAGATATATGAAAAACGTTATGAACACGAGACATACTTGGCGGTAAGGCGAGTCTATAGGCCACAGCTCCTACTCGATCGAGGATTAAAAATGGGCCAATGAATCGAGGATTGAGCTTTCCTCTTTTTCCAAATCTCTTAACTCCTTTCCATGGAGCAACACGTAACAACATATGATCTCCAATATTGAATTTCACGTCCTTTCGATGAAGATCAGCATAACTCTTTTGTTGATCTTCTGAGGTTTTTATACGTTGTCGGATCGTTTGAATCTTTTCCGTAGTCATACGTATCAACTCTGGTCCCAACAACGTTGCTTCACCCACCTCATCCCAGCATATTGGAGAATGACACTTTCTTCCATACAACGCCTCAAATGGAGCCATGCCAATACTTGTTTGATAACTGTTGTTGTAGGAAAACTCCACCAATGGTAAGAACTTGTCCCAACTTCCCTTGAAGTCAGGGACACAGAGTCTTAATAGATCCTCCAGAGTTTGAATAACCTCTCTGACTGCCCGTCCGTCTGAGGATGATATGCTGAACTGAATCGCAAATCCGTGCCCATAGTTTTTTGCAAACTAACCCAAAATCATGAAGTAAATCTTGGGTCTCGATCAGAAACTATGGATACTGGCATACCATGCAGTCTTACAATCTTATTTATGTACATACGAGCAAGACATTCAAGTGTATAAGTTTCTCGTACAGGTAAGAAATTAGCAGACTTGGTCAATCTATCAACAATGACCCAAATAGCATCGATGCCTTGAGAAACCTTAGGAAGACCAGTAACGAAATCCATGGTAATGTGCTCCCACTTCCATTCTGGAATTTCAAGTGGTTGCAATGGACCTTTTGGGACTTGATGCTCCTCCTTAACTCGTTGACAAGTTAGACACCTTGAGATAAACCCCGCTATCTCTCTCTTCATATTACTCCACCAAAATTTATGTCGAAGATCATGATACATTTTGGTACTCATAGGATGGATTGCAAACGGTGTGTTGTGCGCCTCCATCATGATTTTATACTTCAAGTCAGAATCCTTAGGAACACAAAGTCTGGAGTTGACTCAAAGTATTCCTTCTTCATCGATTCTTGCTTCCAGAATAGCACCTTCTTACACTTTCTTCCATATACGCATCAGCTCCAGGTCTTTAGCTTGAGCAGCTTTAACTTTAACGATTAAAGTCGATTCTACTTGTATATTTGCCATCATCACGTAGGTCCCTGGAGTCTTTAACTCTATCTCCATCCTTTGCAAGTCATACAAAATGGGCCTTTGCATTGACACTATTGCACTTGTACCCGCATACGATCTTCTACTCAACGCGTCAGCTACCACGTTCGCTCTTCTACCATAATATTGAATGGTATGGTCGTAATCTTCAACAGCTCGAGCCAACGTCTTTGGAGCATGTTACGTTCATTTTAGGTGAAGAAATATTTGAGGGTTTTAGAAATGGGTTTTGTATTGGGGTTAATACAAAATTAGATTTCATGCTCTGGGGTAGGCTAGAAAGTTCTTTGGAGAATACGTCAGGAAATTTATTAACAATAGAAATATCATTCAAAACTGTGACTCTCATCCAAGACTTGGATAGCACATCACATTGATACCTATCAACTTGCCACCGTTATTCATAACGTCCCCTACGGGAAGTTTGGCTTTGGTGCATTGTTGGGTAAAATCTATATACGCACAACACGCAATTATACGTGGTCAACAAGTAATAAAGTGATAGGTCGAGTATCGTTCCCACAGAGAATTAGTTAATAAAAATCACCAAGTACTAACCCGTAACCAACTCAATCTTATTTAAACAAATGAATTTCAAATTATATAAATTAAACTACTATTAAATTCCACTAATTAAATTAAGACTATGGAGATTTAAGATCACAACTTCACTTATTGCTTCATTTAAGTTAACACACTTCTCATCAATTATTCTTTATCCCGAATTGTTAATCAAGAACACGAACGTAATATTAACCACCTCTCGATGCACTAATACCGTATTAACGTCAATCCACAATCAAGATAGAACTCCGTTAAACACCTTAATCAACTAACCCACTATATCTATATGTGAATTACAATTGAAGAAGGTTGATTACATGCGGCGTCAAGCATATCTCTACCTTAACACGAATCAAGTTTAAGCTACTAACAAAATCCTGAACACATGCTATATCAACTAGGTCTATATTTGAATATCCTCTCTCGATTCCATCCAACTCCACAAAGAATTGTTGATCAGGCAATTCATAGATTAAAGCTCAAATCAATATAGACAATCCTCACAATAGAACATAGTAATTGATAGCGAAGCATATTAAAATAGACTACACAATAAGATCCATTGTAATCTCAAACAAAGAATTAGTTCATTGAATTAAAACTAAGAATCCACAATTGAAAACACATTAAAAGATAAGAATAAGAGTAAAGTAAAGAGTAAATCTATTGTCAGTAAATCTCCATCTTCCTCAAGCTCCTGCTCTTGATCTTCAATGGTCTCCAAGTTGCTTCAATCTCCAAAACTATTTAGAACTAGTGTTTTGATCTAACTTACTCTAATCTAATCTAATGGAATGCTCTCTCTCCTCTAATCTCTCCAATCTCTTAATATGCCCCCTAATCCTTGTTATTCCCCTCCTTTTATAAGCCTTTTTACATATCTTTATGTCCTCTTGGAAGTCCTTAAGTCAATTGGATCGAAAAAATCCTTCCCAAACTCAAATTTGGCCAAAAAACGTCTTTTCACGCTGCGTACCCCATACGTGGGTTTAAACTTACATAGGGCCCGCCCGCATGAGTCCTTACTATCTAGCAGCTGCTATGCCTGCCCCGGCGGGCATTTTGTTAAGGGAAATCCCGCCCCGGCGGGGGTACAATTTCTGTCACAGCATCCTCTGGTAAAACGACCATAACTTTTGATCCGGGAGGAGTTACGGGGCCTGCCACCTATCAAATAGAAGATATCAACGAGATCTACAACTTTTATTCTTTGAGGATTGAGAAATTCTGGCCGAATAAAGGTTGAAATTGAGCTGGAAGGGACTGCTATGCAAATGACCACCCAAAACCATGACGTTCGACGTCCGTTGGCACAACGATCATAACTCTTGCATCCGAACTCCGATTGGAATGATTCAAGATGTTCCGAAAAGCTAGTAAGATGCTCTACAATCTAAGCCAAATTCCAAGCCATGAACATGAAAGCCCAAATGATGTCCGATTTGCTTTTCTTTGCGTTTTTCCTTGCTTTTCCTTACCAATTGTCGCTCACACCGCTCCCAAACGTATAACCTACAAAATGAACACAAAATGCATGAAAAGTAACTTAGACACATGAATATAAGCAACTAATTCAAGTAAAAGATACCGGATAAGTGTATATAAAATCCACTTATCAAATACCCCAAACTTAAACCGTTGCTTGTCCCCAAGCAACATAACATAATGCAATGCAATGCAATGAAATGCAACTAATCTATATGCCTACGAATCCAACAGTATTGATAGAATCAAATCTATTCACTCGGCCTTAGAGCAATCAAGCAAACATGACAATACTTCATATCAAAACCAATCAATAATTTCCTAGTCATTCATCAAATCTTAAATTGTTATCACTGGTATAGTGCGTGTGTGCTCCACAACCATGCTAATTGATATAAAATCAAATTTAACACATAACAAGTCTCTTCGAAGGCATCATACAATGTAAACTCAAGAAATCCAAAAACAAGCTAGATCCAACTAAAATCAAACAATTACCAATATCGAGGGTCAACATGGGATACTTATGCTTTATTTTTCATCTACGGGGGCTTTTTGCTCTTATTTCCCATTTTATTCTCTCTTTTTTTTGGTTTATATACACATAGCTATGCGATATCTTATTCCCTTAGGCTTTTCAATGCTACCTTAACGAGCTTTCGACCAACGACTCCCAGACCATTAAGACCTTAGGGCGCTAGGTGTAAAGACAATCCCCTCGGGCTTACTTAATCAAGTAACAAAGGCCACAAAACTAGACAAGCACGCCACGGTGTTTATTCTTACTTTTTTTTTCTTTTTTTTTTGTTTTCTTTTTTTTCGTTTTTTTTTCTTTTTTTTCTTTCTTTTTTTTATATATAGCTTATATACCCCAAATATTCCCTCAAACTTAAGTTCTTGTCTAACTTTAGTCATCACTACTTATTCTTGCCATTCTTTCATTCAAACTAGCATTATCTTTTAGAATCCAATTATGTATCAATTTAAACTCAATCAATCAACAAGTTGTTTTTACTGTGCTATCCTTATTATACAAGTTTCAAACAGAAAAAGATTTAATTCATAACAAGAAATCACATCAAAGCTCTAATAGTCAGTACTATACTTGTCTACTCAATTCCAATCTCATCATTGGCCAAAATAAACTTAAACTATCAAACAGCTGGACTCATGCAAGATGAACATAGTTACTAACTATTATTTTTGAATTTTTGATTTATTTATTCTATATATTTTTTTTTTATAATGAACCTAAACTAAATTAACAACATATGCAAAATAACATAACATAAACATAAAACTAAACATGCAATAATGAACTAAACTAAACTCCCTCAAACTTAGCAATTACAATGTCCTCATTGTAAGAATATAGCGGTAAGTAGAAGAGAACTTCCCTGTAATCAGCTAAGCGTGAGGTGATGGTGGCGATGGTAGTGACGATCATTTTCCTATACATTGAACCTCCAATACCTGCAATGAAGAGAGACAACATGTATTAGATTATAAGAGAACTTAATAAGCAAATTAATTCCTATCTACTAAATACTAGTAAAGCATATAAATATAAAACTTCCTGGGTTGCCTCCTAGTCAGCGCTTGATTTATAGTCTTTCAACCTGACTTTGTCTGGTCAATGCTATCCAATTCCTCTTTGAAAGTCGAGGAACCCTCCATCCATCGAAAATAATATAGCTTTTGGTAGGTTCCCATTTACGATGGCCAATGCATCAAAGTCACCTAGCATGCTCTGATTTTGTATGATCTCAATCAAGAAGGGCAAATAACTAGGTGATGTCTCCATTGTGTTTGTGATCACTTTGGGGCATGGAAGCTTGTCACACACAATGGGCTCTTTGTCTATCTTCTCTTTCTCGTCCCACCATGGATTTAAAATTGTACTCTCTTTTACGTCACAAGGAGTATTGCCAACGACATGACTACCTAGCGGACAAGGTTTTACAAATCTAACCGGATTCTTGAAATTTGACGGAGAAGGCACTTGAGGCATTAATAACATCGGTTCATCCTCGTTAGTACTCATAGTTAGCTCTTCACCGACCTTGTTGTCATTATCCCCACTTGTCTCCTCTTTTTCAACATCTCGAGGCTCTTCCAGTTGTAGATTTGGTTCGAGTTCTCCGTCAATTTCGTCATCCCTGTCATAAAGCCAAGTGTTTGGAGGAAGGTTGTTTACGGCGTTGGTGATTTGCTCTATCTGATCTGCAAGATTTTGACTTGACCTCGCTTGATTACTCATCTTCTCCTCAACTACTATGAACTTGGACAATGATTGCCCCAGCCTTGAATTTTCTGTTTCAGTCTCGGAAGCCATGTATTGAGGACCATTAGATGAGGTAGTGAAGCGTTGTTCCACCCAATTATTGAAATTTTGGTTTGACAACTCTCGGCTAATACGCATCTCCTCCATGTTTGCTATGCACTTCAACATTACATCCCTCAGATTTAGCTTTTCTTTTTATGGTAATGGAGGTGGACATGAAAATTTTGGTGTGTATGTTGAATTTGGAGCGTAGTATTGGTCTTCATAAGTATAGCTCCATGACGAGTTCGGGTGATACCCACAAACTTGATCATAATTATCATATGCATTCTGATTGAGGTAGTTACCACCATACTGTACCGGCCCATGATTGATGGTGCATTGATTACTCGGGTGATTGTCAGCACAATAGTCACACATAACTGCCATCCTTCGACTTTGTTGGGCTGCGATAACGTCCAACCTCCTCGAAAGTTCTTCAATCTGTGCTGACATTGCAGAAAGTATCGCGAGTCTATCAATCTCCATTCCCCTTGGTTGAGTCATTTTTACCATCCTTCGACTCCGTTGGGCTACGAGAACCTCCCACGTCTTCGAAGTTGCCTCAATTTGTATTGGCTCTATAGAAGATGTATTAAGTCCATCAATCCATGTTTCCCTTGGTTGAGCCATGAACGTGTATGGCCATTAATACGCAAAGTCATCCATGGTACCTGAAAAGACGAATCAAGTTTAAGCTACTAACAAAATCCTGAACACATGCTATATCAACTAGGTCTAGATTTGAATATCCTCTCTCGATTCCATCTAACTCCACAAAGAATTGTTGATCAGGCAATTCATAGATTAAAGCTCAAATCAATATAGACAATCCTCACAATAGAACATAATAATTGATAGCGAAGCATATTAAAATAAACTACACAATAAGATCCATTGTAATCTCAAACAAAGAATTAGTTCATTGAATTAAAACTAAGAATCCACAATTGAAAACACATTAAATGATAAGAATAAGAGTAAAGTAAAGAGTAAATCTGTTGTCAGCAAATCTCCATCTTCCTCAAGCTCCTGCTCTTGATCTTCAATGGTCTCCAAGTTGCTTCAATCTCCAAAACTATTTAGAACTAGTGTTTTGATCTAATTTACTCTAATCTAATCTAATGGAATGCTCTCTCTCCTCTAATCTCTCCAATCTCTTAATATGCCCCCTAATCCTTGTTATTCCCCTCCTTTTATAAGCCTTTTTACATATCTTTAAGTCCTCTTGGAAGTCCTTGAGTCAATTGGATCGAAAAAATCCTTCTCGAACTCAAATTTGGCCAAAAACGTCTTTTCTACGCGTACCCTCGCTTCGACGAAGTTTAGGCTTACATAGGGTCATACTGGCGTGGGGTCCTTACTATCTAGCAAGTTGCTATGCCCGCCCGGAGAGGGCATTTTGTTATGGGAAAGCCATTTGCGGGGTACAATTCTGTCACAAACATCCTCTGGTAAAACAGCCATAACGTTTGATCCGGGAGGAGTTATGGGGCATGCCACCTATCAAATCGAAGATATCGACGAGATCTACAACTTTCATGCTTTGAGGATTGAGAAATTCTGGCGGGATGAAGGTTTAAATTGATCTGTAAGGGACTTCTATGCAAATGACCACCCAAAACCATGACGTTCGACGTCCGTTGGCACAACGATCATAACTCTTGCATCCGAACTCCGATTGGAATGATTCAAGATGTTCCGAAAAGCTACTAAGATGATCTACAATCTAAGACAAGTTCCAAGCCATGAACATGAAAGCCCAAATGATGTCCGATTTGCTTTTCTTTGCGTTTCTCCTTGCTTTTCCTTACCAATCGTCGCTCACACCGCTCCCAAATGTATAACCTACAAAATGAACACAAAATGCATGAAAAGTAACTAAGACACATAAATATAAGCAACTAGTTCAAGTAAAAGATACCGGATAAGTGTATATAAAATCCACTTATCATGCATTCCACACAAGGAAGTCACCAGTGAAAGGTTCGGGGCTCTTTACTTATGGCTTGATATGACAATAATTGACTTTAGTAGTTTGGTTGTTTAAATTCGCATAATAGGTTGGTTAGGAATATGAAAGCTAATATCCTTACGAAAATAATCAATTTTTGCATGATGAGTAATTAATCTGTCGATTCCTAAAATCACATCAAATGCAAGTATTTTCAAAGGGATAAGATCGACAAGTAACGTGAAAGTGTCAATTTGAATCAAACAAGACTTATAAACAGGGGATGTAATGAAGGTTTCTCCTAATGGAGTTTAAATAGATAAATCAAAGTATAATTTCTTCGAAGTTAAATTTAAACGTTGAGCGCAAGCAAGAGAGATAAAAGAATGGATAGAACCGGTATCTAATAAGGTATACACTTCGCAAGAATTTATAATTAACTAACTCGTGCTAACCGTTCAAGTTACTCGCTTTTGAGAAGTCATAAAAACGCTCTTCCACGAAAACCACCAACTTTATTTTTATGCATCATTACACTTTTGGTGCAATTGTCTCAAATTGGACTTGATTTCATTCTGAGACAAAATCGAGCTATGTGACCATCTTTTCCACAACTAAAACATACCTTGGAAGGTTGTGGATAGTTTGTACTTACATGTCCCTTCTTTCCACATCTGTAGCATCTAACTGGCGGTCGTTCTCCTTCCCTAGAATTTGTTACTGGTGCTGGTGCTGCTGCCGACGTCTTCCCGTCATCGTTAAATCTTCTCTTCTTGAAATTTCCACTTAAATCATTTCTTCTATTATCTTGGCCATGATTACTACTGAAGTGGTTACCATTTCTGGCATGATAATTTCCTCCACGTTTGTTGTCACCACTTCGATAACTGCTACCACTGGTATTTTCGACTTGTCGGTTGCTCTCTCTTGGTTGGGTTGACTCATTATCGCGCTCCAATAACTGAGCCCTATTTACAACATCTAAATACAAACACAATTTGTAAGAAGTGAGGTATTAACGTATTTTGGGTCTTAAACCTTGCAGAACCATTCACGTCATTCTCTCCTCATTATCAACCAAATGGGATGCGAACCGGGACAACTCGGTAAACTTAGCCTCGTACTGCAACACGGTCATATTATTTTGTTCCAACTTGATGAACTCTACCTTCTTCATGTGACGAATACTTTCGGGAAAGTACTTGTCGTTGAACAATTCTTGGAACTTCTCCCAAGACATTTTTAGTGCGGCAGGTTGGGTACGCTTTATAGATTTTCACCAATGATCTACTTCTTCACGCAACATAAAGGTGGTGAATGGAACCTTTCGCTCCTCTGAGCATTCCAAGACATCAAATATCTTGGTGATCTGCTTTATCCATGTCTCTGCCTTAGGTGGGTCTGGCTTTCCCAAAAACTCTGGTGGTCCCAACTCTTTGAATTGCTTAGCGGTGACCAACCGTGGATTGCCAGTGTTTCCACCTGCATTTTGAACACGAGTCTCTCTTGCCTGATATTGCACGAATTGCAGAAAGCTCCTAAACATTCTGTCGTTCATCATTTGGTCGGTGTTGTTGTTTGCATGAGGATTGTTGCCTTCCTGATGCACATTATCCTGGTTATTGACCTGTGGTTACTCAACGGTCTCCTGTGCTCCATTGCTATTCTCAATATTCTTAGATGTCATTTTTAAATACTGCCACAAAACAAGGGTTAATTGACATGCAACATATTATCCCTATATTCTGACCGACTAATTAAATAATAATTAAACTTAGGTAGGTCATACTTGAGAAGGAATTACCCGTCTCTCCCCTCCTAGTTCTAATCTCACATCTCAGCCAGGGATCATATCTGTAAGCTTTGATACCAACTGTGACGCCCCAAAAATAGGTATACATCACCCATTCTGAGTCGCCAGATACGTGGTACAAATTCAAATACAACTTAATTATACAACTGTCGAGTAAAATACAACAAAACATAATCTGAGAGTTTTAACACAAATATTGTCTTCTAGACAATATCCACACTTAAATTCAATCTTATTACAATTATTATCACACTATTTCACAGGATAGTGAGGACTACTAATGCAACCATCTGGACTATAAATCCATTCCCCGACTAATCCCAGCTATATTCTCATTTCCTGAAGAGAACAGTGAAAGAAAGGGTGAGCTCAACTAGCCCAGTAAGAAATATTATGACTACGATAATGCAGAATAAATTATCATTAGCCTTCAACAGTATAACAACTGATAGAATATAATAAACAACAAGTTTTAGATCAACAACAGCAGCGGAATAAGCAATCCATTAGAAGAGTCAAGTAGAGCATGATATTTACTATCTTCTATGATTTAAAAGGTTTATCATCAATTTTATCGCTGAGACTCAGCTTAATAAATATTCCACATCATCAACTCATCCCTGCACTATGGGCCAAGGATATTCTTTAGTATCACGACCACAAATTATCCATGTACTACAGGCCAAAGATATTTGTGTTTTCACCAATGGCCATGATCATGCCAACTACTGTCCATCAATGCACTACGGGTCAATGAGGACTTTTATGACATCTTTTGTAACATTACGGTCATAATTATACCGAATAATCTCTGGTCATAATCATACCAAGTCCATCTATGCACTACGGGCCAAAGATGACTTTCATAACAATATAAGCATGAGGATGATGACAATGATATAAGAATTCAATTAAATGAAAGCAAAGGATAAATTTTTAAAGATTTATAATTTAATTTATCCAGAATTCAATAATACCCAAATTGTCAACATGATACTGCTTTGTGGAGTAAAATTCAAGAATAATATTGTATCAAAAATGATTTAGATCGAAAAGAAATCAATTTTTATCATGAATAGTTCCCCGGGTGAATAGTACCCGAGTGAATAGTATCCCATGAATAGTAATTTGGGAATAGTACCCTGTGAATAGTACTCCGGCATGAAAAAGTTAAAACTTATCAAGAATGTTTAGAACAATATTTCCATGAAAAGATACTAGATGAAACACAAATTTTAAGGATATCTACTAATTTCATGGAGTATAGAAGCCAAAACTTTAACAAAATGAGTGTACAATTCGAAATCTGAAACGAAATAATATTACTTACATACTACAGAGTATGGAAAAAATATTATTTCTTACGAATCTTGAACAAAAAATAATATCCTTACTTAAATATTAAAGCGAAAATAATATTCATTACTTAATATTAAAGCTAAAATAATATTCATTACTTAATATTAACAAAAATGGTATTCCTTACGAATATTGAACGAAAATAATATTCATATGAATACGAAAAATAATATCTCTTCAGAATATGAAATAAATAATACCCCTTACCTCAGAAGAAGACTAGATACTAGAATAGTGAGATAGTAGACTCCTCTTCTTCTTTCTCTCTATAGCTTCTCTCTCTATAGCTTCTCTCTATAATTGCTCTTGTAAGTCTTAGTGAATTGGTGAGAATGAAAAAAGAATGAGCTTCTATTTATAGGAAAATATAGTTTCGATAATTACACGTTTTGGGGCTCGAAATATTACAGTATAATACCTTCATCTTTTCTTTTATTTTTAATTTAGCCCTGCAAGTATTATCAAACTTGCACGACCTACCCTAATAGTCATGTGAATCAATAGTACATTCATGTGAATCAATAGTTCTATACATGTGAAAAAAATAGTTACAGTGTGACGCCCCCAAATCCAGGTCTCTTCCAACCCGACAGATGGTGATACATGGTACTACCATTCATTCATTCATTCAATTGAATAGTCTCAAAAGGACTAATATACCTTCTATATATTCAAAATAATATTACATTTCCCAGGTTCTTTATAACCCATTCATTCGTTCTTGTCATAATATTCAATATATTACAAACGTTCATCCTATACTATTACAAAAGTACTCTATGGATTCGTCTTCGCCTTGCCCTTATCCTTGCCGGAGCCTTCGGTCCACTCGATCTTAGCTGTGTTCATATGGTTCAAGCAAGAGTGAGCATGACTAGCTCAGCAAGTACTACAATTCTAATAAACAACAGGCTTGAAACATAGAACTCGTATATCTTCAATAACTGAACAATAGTTACGAAGTACTATCGATAATTCAAAATAGCACTTCTTTTCATTCAAAACGTTTTACAACAACAATTCATCACGGAGTAGCTATCTTCAAAAAATCTTGGATGAATCTCTGATAGTAACCCGCTAACCCTAGGAAACTCCGTACTTCAGTCGGCATTTTCGGTTGTTCCCAATTCATCACGGCTTCCACCTTCGCTGGATCTACTGAAATCCCCTCATGGTCAATGACATGACCTAAAAATTATACCTTCTCTAACCAAAATTCACACTTAGTGAACTTCTCATACAACTTCTCCTTCCTTAGTGTCTCCAACACTAATCTTAGGTGTTCAGCATGATCTTCTGGTGTCTTAGAATAGACTAGAATATCATCTATAAACACCATGACAAACTTGTCCAAATATTGTTTGAACACTCTGTTCATCATATCCATAAATGCAGTTGGTGCATTTGTCAACCCAAATGATATCACCAGAAACTCGTAATGACCATAACGAGTCTTGAATGCTGTCTTCGGTACATCCTCCTTCTTAACTTTCAACTGATGATACCCCGTTCTTAAATCTATTTTAGAAAAATACTTAGCCCCTTTTAACTGATTAAAGAGATCATCGATCCTGGGCAATGGGTATTTATTATTTATCGTCAACTTGTTCAACTCTCGGTAGTCGATACAAAGTCTTAACGATCCGTCCTTCTTCTTAACAAACAGTACAGGTGCTCCCCACGGCGAAACACTCGGTTGAATGTACTTCCTATCCAACAGCTCTTGTAACTGCACCATCAAATCCTTCATCTCCACTGGCGCCATACGATACGGTGCCCTGGAAACTGGTGTCGCTCCTGGCACGATGTCTATTACGAACTCTGTCTCCCTATCCGACGGAAGACCCGGCAATTCACTCGAAAATACATCGGTGAATTCTCTCACTATAGGTATTTGTTCCATGGTTGCTACCACTCTCTGGGTATCAACAACATGACACAGATAACCTACACATCCCTTCCTCAGTAATTTCCTAGTTTGTGTCATGGTTAGACAACACAAACGTCCCGGTGATCTATTCCCATAAAATACCACCTGAGGTTATTTTAACGTCTTAATATTCACACATTTCTTTTGACAATCTATAATTGTCCCATGGTTCACTAACCAATCCATTCCGAGAATTACGTCGAATTCTCCTAACTTTATCGGTATCAAATCTACCGATAATTTACAACCCCGTATATCTACACAACAACTCTTATGAACATCTTCAACAGGAATTATTTCTTCATTTGCTACTTTAATATTTAAAGGTATAGGCAACTTTTCGGGAAGTAATCCTAATCGTCTAGCAAAATCGCATGCTATAAACGAACAAGTAGCACCCGAATCAAACAGCACATAAGCATTTATGTCGTTGATCGGAATAATACCTACGACGACGTCCCCTGATGCAACTGCATCTTGGACTGTCATGTTAAAGGTACGACCCATCGGCCTACCCGGTTGCACTGGACCCCCAATAGCTAACTTACCGCTATTAGTGCCCTGGTTCCCGTCTGTTCCCTTCTTAGGGCAGTTCTTTATCATGTGGTCAGTTGACCCACACACAAAGCATCCATGATTCTTCTTCGGACTCGGACAGTTAGGCGCAATGTTCCCCTCCTGTCCACAGTTGTAACAGACGGCCTTCCCCTTGAGACAGACTCCTAAGTGAGTCTTCCCACAGGTCTTGCAGGCCTCCATCCTCCTCTTTAGGTCTCCTTGCTTCACTCCGGTATTCCTAGAGCTAAATACCTTCCTCTTCTGACCCTCGCCACTACCACTGGCTCCCTCAATCTTTACTCCCCCATCTACTTTACCCTTGCTCTTCGTGTCCTTGTGGTATTAACTCAGAGCCTCACTACCACCCTCGGCGATTATCGCCTTCTCTAAAATGGTTCCAAAAGAAGTACTTTGGAATACCGAAATACGGTTATAGAGCCAGGGTTTCAAGCCCTGCTCGAACCATTGCGCCTTCCTAACCTCGGTATCCACTTGGTGTGGAGTGAACCTTGCCAGTTCATTAAACTTGGCAACTTATTGGGTAATTATCATGTCCCCTTGTTTCAATTCCAGAAACCGCATCTCCATCCTCCCTTGCATGCTCGTGGGAAAGTAGTTCTCGAAGAATATCTCCTTGAACCTCACCCACGTTAAATTATCGATCCCGGCCCTAGCCTGATTGACTTCCCACCAAAAGTTGGCCTCTCCCTTCATCATATAGGTTGTAAAGGCAACCTTCTGGGCCTCGCCGACATTTGCTATCACAAATGCCTTCTCTATCTCTTTAACCCACGTTTGGGCTTCAATAGGGTCCGTAGTTCCTTTGAGCTCCGGCGGACCCACACTCTTGAAATCCTTAAAGGTAGTAGCTCGTGATACTCCTGGATTTACGGGGATATTAGCCCATGTTCTATTAAATACGGCTATTATTAAATTAACAAACTCCTGCATCGGGTTAACCGAACCTCCCTCCGGTTAGTTCACGTTAGCACCTTGATTACGTTGCACTCTTCTCGACGGCATTTTGCTGATACAATATAAACACATTTCGTTATTATTCCTTTCTTTATTAGTTATCATTTAATATTAAACAATAACTCCAACATCTATTACTCATTCCTTTCCATAAAAAAGACTTATATTCATTCTTCATAGTATAATACTACATCGGTTACATACACAGCCTAAGCTGATTACATTACTTTCCCGCTATCGCTTTTAAAAAAATTGGGATTTACAAAAGACTACCCTTTACTATACAAAAAGGGCTTTACGTCACTACTAATTACAAAATACTTACATACTACTCTAGCTACTACTAGTCTACATCTGCCTCAAGGCATTATCAAAATTTGCCTTGGCAAGATCGGCAATAATATCACGGCTGATAGTATGTCGCGTCTGCCCCACCTCTACAGGATAACCAGCTACCTGCTGCTGGAAATCTGTGTGAGAACTCCTATAGATATAGGTCATTCTCCCTATCTTCTGCAGTTTGGTCTTTAGCTCCTCCTTGAGCTCAAAGACCTCATGTTTTAACTCGTGAATTTGTCCTTAGCCAAAATCCGTTCATCATGCTCCTGCTCCCACATAGACTCAACATCAGTCTTGTCCTCTATAACCATCTGGAGCTCTGCCTTCAGCTCCTTGACCTTCTGATAGTAATGGATATTTCTATCCAATACTGACATGAACAAAGACATTATCGACCCCCCATGAGCTATCTCAGCTGCTATAGCTACTGGATTAAAGGACACTGTCTTTACTTCCTCCTCTATCATCCCATCGAATAATGACATGTAGTCAGCATCATCTGAGTCTCCAGACTCAATAACTACCACCTCCGGATCTGCTGCTATAGGGTTCGGTAAAACCTCTATTTGGTTCACCGATTCTTCAATAATGGCTTGACCATCTACAAACATTCTGTTTACTCCTGACATCTACACAAAATAATTAAGTTGATTAGTACACGTCAGTAGAATAATAAAAACACATAACATAATCATAATGCATTTTTATAAGGTTATTTTCTTCTTGTACTTCTTTGCCTTCTCTTAAGGTTATGACTTAAGGTTTTTAATTCCCCCTTAAGTATTATAACCTAATACTTTGATAACAACCTGTGATGCCCCCAAATCCGGGTCTCTTCCAACTCGACAGATGGTACTACACGGTACTACCATTCATTCATTCATTCAATTGAATAGTCTCAAAAGGACTAATATACCTTCTATATATTCAAAATAATATTACATTTCTCAAGTTCTTTATAACCCATTCATTCATTCTTGTCATAATATTCAATATATTACAAACGTTCATCCTATACTATTACAAAAGTACTCTATGGATTCGTCTTCGCCTTGCCCTTATCCTCACGGAGCCTTTGATCAGCTCGATCTTAATTTGTGTTCATATGGTTCAAGCAAGAGTGAGCATGACTAGCTCAGCAAGTACTACAATTCTAATAAACAACAAGCTTGAAACATAGAACTCGTATATCTTCAATAATCGAACAATAGTTACGTAAGTACTATCGATAATTCAAAATAGCACTTTTTTCATTCAAAACGTTTTACAACAACAATATTCAAGAAACATCGGCCCGGTCCAAGACCTTGAGCATTTCATAAGTTCTTTTGAAAAGGACATCCCAAAGACTAAGTCCGTAAGTCCGATATTACTTTACGAGCACTTACGGGTGATCAAACCCATAAGACTTTCTATGTTGATCAACACTACATTCATTAAACGTGTATACGTTTAAGTTGTGGCAACCTCACGTGCCTGTCATTAAACGACGAAAATATTTTAGCATACTCAGTCTTCAATTGAAAACTACACCAATATAACTTGGTGAACATTGTACATGCTTTGATAGAAACATAATCTAAGTCTAGTCGAAAGAATTGGCTTTGACTTCCTTATACAAAACTTCATGCGAAAGGATACATGAATTACAAAGCTTGTCCAGACTGAACTAGAACAAGGGTTAGAATACTTGCCTTCAGGGTCTGTTTACTGATTATCACACGTACACTTTAAGTCTCTAAGTCTCTATAATACATGATCATATAACGTACCACATTAGGTTTTATATAATCAAGTAGGTATATTATTATATCTTACCCTTCATCTCAATCTAAATCCTAACTTAGATCTGTTATTATGGTTTCCGACTTTTCATTACGTCATTCACATTACGTTCACATTCAATTGGTTATTAACTCTAATCATCATACATAAGGTTTAAAAGTACCTTACTATATCTTATTAAGTTCCTTAATTAATTATTACTGAGTTACTGTTTAAGTTGTACTCATAAACATTCTTTACTGTCCACTTCCTAGGGTTGACGCTGCGGCGCCACCCATTGTTCTTCAAGCTGCACAATATATATGCTGAGTTAACGATAGAGGGTAAGTCCCGAACCTAAGATCTTTATGGCGAAGTCCTTACTCTATTTAAGTCGTATTGCACATGACCTTGAAAGTTAGCAGTGTGTTCAGACATTGTACCGGCGTTGCGGCGCCACTCATTTGGCCTTGGGTGATATTATACTTTCTTTGATACGTACCATCATGATATATATAAATGTTGACCTCTTTTCTCTTCTTTTATCAGCTTTCAAAAGTCAAGGAAAATTATATTTATGGGACATTTCTCTACAAAAAGATTCTCAAAATCACTCCACTCCGATTCTGTCGCCTGCGGGAGAACAGTGGAAGGAGAACGAGGGACAACATGATCATCGATCAAGTTACTCCTCACATAAATATTAAGTGAAATTCATCTTCATATGAGAGAGTATCTTGTAAAACTAACAATTTCACTTGTGAAAATATCAAATCTCAAAATCAATTGTATCTTAAGGTAATAATAAATTTGAGGTTTGCATCAATATGACAATTTTGTCGGCTCATTTATTCAATTATGGCGGCTTATTCTATCGGCACTAACATGACGTCATTTGTTTGTACCTATCAGTATTTTAATTCAATTTTTAGGTACTCATTTTCACAGATCGTCCCGTTTATGTGCCCCCGATCCACAAGTATTGACTTTTAATGAAAAACATCAGCAATACACGTCTTCACCCTTTTCGCCCATTTTGAAAAGTTAATTGTCCCGAGGAATATCAATATCTGTATCAAAATAACTTTGTAACTGATTTAAGACTATTCCTTAAGATTTAGTAGACATGGTCCGCAGGATAGCAAGAATTGAGTGATGCTTTAGCACAGAATATTTTGTTTGGTTATAATGATATGGGTTGTCTTGATTGTTTATCTACACTTGTGATGCGCTTCAAAAATAAATTTTTGGAATTACAATTGTTGTAGGGATTCTAGTGCCTTTTTGCACTTTGGAGGGAGAAGTTTCCTTTAGATTTCCCTTAATATAGTTTCTCAAAATACGGCTTCATATTTGCAAGAATAATACTACTATCACATAAAACCGCTTACATACCACTCGCATACACTCACATACATATTGCCCACATAACTTGCTCTGCACGTGGACCATATCAATATGCATGCGAGTGTATATGAACGATTTTTATGTAATAGTAGACTTTTTGTATTTGCAAGACATGTAAATAATTCAATATATTGTTGTTAGAACAACTCCAATCAAACTTACAATTGCCAGAGTCTGGGAAAAATAATAAATAAGAATAAGAATGTAATGAGTTGTTGTAGCTAAATAAGATGCACGAGAAACATATATAAGGAAATACATATACATAAAAGAATGCTGACACTTTGGAATATTTGCTTCAATCCAAGCAGGATCTGATGCAAAATCCCATTTAGTATGGAATTTTTATGAAACCAAATCCCCCTGATGTCAACCACATTGTATTGACAGATTTGAATCTTAAAATGGCTTAATAATGCTCTTGATATATAGCTCCAAATTCAGCTCTCCATGCCTGATCATCATCTTGCATAAAGTTGGTGTCATTTTGTGCGATTACATCAGAGTTTTCCCTAAATAGTGGTCGCAATGCTGCTTCAGGCAATCGGCTCTCTGCAAGGTACTGTTTCATGGTGATCATCTCCATCTTGTGTTTTCTTTTCAGTTTCTCCATTTGCTTCTTCAGCTTCTCATTCTCTTCATCTACCATTGTGAACTTGTCCTACACAAGATTTGGGCGAAAAAATCGTACTTGGCGAAATTAGCAAGAAGGTGTAGGTGATACAACTTTGTCATATATTTTTTGAAATGTATAATTTCTCTAAATCTAATGAATTAGCATAGCAACAGAATGAGATGACACTTTGTTTCTCTCAAATAAATAAGTTGAGGTTATATGCATCAAAAGTAATATATGTAAAAAACTCTTGAACTTGACAAATTGCACAAATTTCGTGAATCCAATAATCCAAATTTTTTTCATCAAAAATGACCTGGATATCTTAACGGATCAGTGGTAAAAACAGCCAGATAATGCAATTTCAAAGAAGGGGATGATCAAAAGAATATGTCTCGAATGCTTTGGCTCTTTTAACTCGTTCTTTTACGCTATATTTTGAACTCAGAAAATGCAAGGGGAAAAGGAAAAATAAAGGAGCATCATATAAAAGAAATATTAATTTAGTGTAATGCCATGTTGATAAAGCTCTTATTCATTTAAATTTATCTTTTGTTCTCCTTTTTCATTTCTTTCATGTCTTACCAAGTATCCAAACAAAACCTTTAAAGAAAAGGGATCCTGATCCTAATTTTATATATAGCTAGAGTTGGATTTGCAACTCTTTGCTATACAAGTATTATGCTAATCCAACTGTCTGCTATAAAAAATGCAACTTGTTTTTATAGACTGCCAAATGGACTGCCCATTTGCAACTTCCTGGAATCCTGATCCAAATAAATGGTGTCAACAAACTTGACTGTTGATCACACAGACTCCCATTACATTCAAGTTACAGGGACTTCAAATCACATAAAAGCATACCTCTGCAACTGAAGCAGCCTCCTGAGCTTCTCTCAGCCTGACAAGAAGTTCACCAGCAGCATGAACCGCTTCTGCAGTGTCTCTAAGTTGAATTTTAAGACTTCTGTTCTCCTTTCTCAGTGATTCCTTCTCCCTCTCCCTCTGCACTCTCAATACAGAAAGCTCCGCGGCAAGGGACTTAGCAAAACGTGACCGGCCTTTAGATCCTGCTTTTGTAGCTGCTTTCTTCACCTCTGCTATTCCTTCCATAATTGACCGGTGGTTTCCAACTAAGTCCATGTACTTCTCCTGTAATTCAGCATAATGTTCGATCATTCTAGCATGCCCAAGGATAGATCTTTTAAGTGCATCATCCAACTCCTCGGTACACTTTTTCTCTAGTCTCAATTCCATTTCAGCCTTTTCTGCACGGTCGCGGTTGGACTCAATATCAATTCTCAAATCATCAGTTAAAGAAATCCAGTCACTCTCCATTTCCATCCATCTTTGTCTTTCCTTCTCGAGTTCGTCCTCACTATTACCTAGAGAATACACACCACTTTTTCTCAATTGGATAGATTGTAATAACAAAGATGAGGATCTTAATCTCCCACTGGACCTTCTTAAAGCTGCATCACTGTTTGACTCCAACTTGCTTCTTAAACTTTCAATTTCTTTCAAAAGTTCCTCTTTCTCATTCATATCAAAGGACATTGCCCTGAATTCATGATCTAACTCTTTCCGTACGTCTGTTATTATCTCCAGATCATGGTTTTCAATATTGATCTGCCTCAGAAGCTGATGAAATTACATTCAACACAGAATATTAACAATATACTAGAATAGATGTTTATATCTATCTATATTATAAAGCTGGAGGAGAAATAGAACGGTTTCTTTTGGTGTAGAGTCTACACTGTAGACAATTTTGTGAAGCATTTTTGTTTTCAAATTTACCCTTTATGAGATAGGAGCAGTTATCTTAAAATTCAAAAACTTCCCTTTTCTCTCTCCTTACTCTTTTATCAATCCCTGTGTTTTCTCTCTAATATTTTCTCAAAATTTATTTAAATATTTTTTTAATTACACACACAAAGTGTGTGCCGTGAAGATAAACAAGGACGGACTACAAATTTAAAAGATAGGTCCCATGAAGATAAACTCACTTTTTTTTCATCCTTCAGCGTTTCTTCAGTTTTGAGCTCATCGATGGGTTTTTCATTCTTCAAGAGCTCGAGCTGAAGAGCATTACTTTGTTCACTGGTCGAATTCTGTTCAGTCTCACGTTTAAATTGCTCTACCTGCAGAACTTATATAATTAACAAATGTGAACTCCTGAATAATATATATCGTACTTAATAAAGGAGATGCAAATATCATACCAAGAAATTGAGCTGCTCAATTTTGGCTTTTTGTTGCTCACACACCATTTCAAGCTCCCCTGCTTTCCTGATGGCATCTGCCAATTCGCTTCCCGTAGCCTGACAAAGAGAAACAGGATATGCAAGTATGATGACAAACAAATAGGCAAAACAGATTTGAATCTAAACATACCATATTTGACCTCCCTGTGGTATCTACCTCTACAAGGGAAGTCTTTAAGTTATCCTGGACATCGTTGGAGGCGCTAGCTCCTCTTTGATGGCAAGACGCACATATAAAAGGGGCAATGGATCCATCAGAAGATTGTCTCTGTTCAGCCAATGTTTGAACATAAGCATTGATCTCGTCAGTTGTCTGACATGATTTGAGTGCAAAATGCTCAAATGAGAAAGCAACGGAATCTTTGACTGAACCGGAGTTTCTCTGGTGGTAATCAATAATCTGCAAGCCTCTCTGGAGGCTGGCAGCCAGGGACTCAGTGGCACCTGAAAGTATTTTACTGGATCTTAAAGAGGATTGACTGTGATCACTTCCTTTGTGTGACTGTCTTAATACATTTGAACTGAACTTGGAACTCTCCAACAAATTTTCCTGACTTGTCAAAAGACTAGATGAGAATATGACGCTTTTTCTCTTGGTATTCCCAATTTTTGGAGAATCAGAAAATGCTGGATAATGGAGAACTGCAGACTGAGATTGACAGCATGCACTGATAGAAATGCTATTTCTAGATGCAGTAGATACAGTACTTTCAAGGAGGGATGTAGTGCGGTTCTGACATGAAAGTGCTGGCTGAAATTCTTCTGAATTAATTTCTTCATTTTCACTTTCATCTGGACAGCTTATATAATGTTCACTTGTAAAGTCTTCAACTGAGGAAAACTGGATATCTCCTGTACCATCACAAGTGTCTTCAGAGTTCTCTTCACAGGAATGATGCAAAGCATCAAGTTGAAGACGTAGTTCCTTAACATCTTCCTCATCAACGTGAACTTCTTCTTTGAAATCATTATCTATGCAAGGTAGGATCAATGATCGATTAAGGCTGACTCTAAGTTGATTCAAGCTTTCCCGTACACTCTGTCCTCCAAAGTTTCCATAGTTACTACCAACTGAGTTACATACATTTGACTTTTCTCTTATAAGTTCTTCCTGAAATCAACATAACACACTGTTAAGCTCAGTTGTTTCATATCTTCAAAACAAATACAAACACTCTCAGTAGGATTAAAATACCTTCAGCTGACGTATCTGATCACTTAGATCATTAACATCATCCTCCGTTATTTCATTTATTACCGGCTCATTTTTAATAAATTTAGCCCGCTGGCCAAATCTGAGTGTGCTCACTGTTTCAGCATTGCACCTAAGAATTACAAGCAGATTCTACTTTTAAGTTTAAAGGGAAATGAAAAGAGAGAAAGAATTTGAGAAGGAGGAGCATCAATAACATTCATTGTGTGTATGTAGTAAAGTCACAATTAATTTGATTTAATGTCACCCCAGCACAAAAGTGGTTCTGTCAGTATGAGCTCAAAGATATCTTAAAAATTCGCCACGTTTGTTTCCTGTGTACAAACTATAAAATTATAGAATGGTCGTATTGGAATGTCCTTAGTTGCAAAATTCCCTACAATGATCAGAATAGTAATTTAACCACAAGTACCAAGTTGCAAGAGAACTACTATATGGACATTAAGTTTTCTCAACACCAATTTGTTACTTTACAGCTTCATAAAAGAATGCAAAATAATATGAAGTCATGTACATGTTGTCTGGGGAGATGGCACATAGAACAGTGAGTTTGGCATTGCCTCCAAGTGGTTCTCTCAGTAAATGTGTTAAACAGGAACTTTCATAGTGAATGGTTTCAGTTTTCCCAGTCTGAGTTCTTTCAGCAAGAATATTTACCAAGTACCTGTACCAAAAGGGAAAATAATTGCAAAAGAAAATAGTACATGGTTAATTCTTTACTCCTTACAGGAACAGTGGTACAGCAACAGCTACTACAGAAACACAGCATTGCTGAAGCAGTCGTTTAGAAAAATTGTTATAAATTAATCCAAAACCTGCGCTTTTTCTTAATGAAGAGAAACCATTAAGAAAAGAAGCAATGGCTTTTTAGAAGTTTAAGAATCATCAGTTACAATAAATGCCTACAACAAGGGAAAAAACAAAGTCTCTGAAAAATGAGAACAAGGTTCATAAACAATGTTACATGGACTCTTCACTTTCCACTAAAGTACCCGAACACTATACATTCAATGTCCGACACTCAACACCCTACATTCGGACAAGGATATGGAAACTGGACACTTCATTTTAGTGTAAAAAATTGGCAAACTTGTTATTTACTGTTTTTTGGGCTAGCATAACTTGTTGTGTGTAAGTTGTAGACACCCAAAATTTTGCATCTGTTTTCTCTAACCATGACAGGAGGGCAAAAGCGTCATTTCACTCCAACGCCAAGAGGTTCGAGCAAAGATCTCAAGCCTCATAACGAGTATTCGAATCTTCCATAAACGACCTCCGACCCCCAAACTACTCAAGGCAGTTGCAATAAATTGCCTACAACAAGGGAAAAAACAAAGTCTCTGAAAAATGAGAACAAGTGTCATAAGCTATATTACGCGGATTCTTCACTTTCCACTAAAGTACCCGCGTCCGACACTCAACACTCTACATTCGGACAAGGGTATGGGTACTAAAAAATTGGCAAAATTGAGGAGTACCCGTGTCGGACTCTTCATAGTACCGTGTCCAATCGGACACTCCATCCGAGTCCGTATAACATGGGTCATAACTATACAGAAGATTTGGTACTTCATAAAGCAAAATATCAAACATTCCCGAGTTCAACTAAAAGAATGTCAAAATTAGTTTTTGTTGCTTTCTGTAGCTCATCAATACACGAAGTCTCTGAAAAAATAGAACAAGGGTCATAATTTTACAGATGATTTGGCACTTTAATAAAGGAAACAAATGAAAATATTCCGAATTCAACTAAGAATGATAGAATTATATTTTTGTTGTTTTTTTAAGCTGAGGCATCAATGTTAGAAAATCTTAGCATCAACATGGCAACACTTTATAAATAGGATCCACCGAAGAGAGCTGTATATTGAATTTTTGACAAAAAAATAATAATAATACTTAGTACAGTCAGACAAATAGCACCATAGATATAGTTTCAAAGTCTGTGTATCATACCCAAGCTGTGATATAGATTTTTTTATATATTTTCCTTCCTTTACAAACTGTCTACCAGCATCCTCAAGTGTGTTTCTCTCAAGTCCAGCAAGATCAATAAGGCTGATTCTGCTTGTTTTTGAACTACTGAAGCACTTTGATGAAGTACCCTGAGATACAAATTTAATTTCCAAAAATGAATTATTAAAATAAATCAAATTTATTAATCAAATACATGTATAAAGATACATGTTTATGACTGAAACACAATGACAGTGCTGAAAACAAATCTCCACTCATGTTAGTAGATTTATTATCCAAATAGAGTTCAATGCAAATACCCAACCAAAGCTATATTGCTGCTAAAGAGAGAAGCACTATAGAGTTGAGGCCTAAGTGAATATGTCTGCAGCAACTGTGGCACAGCCAAAATTACATGCACCGCCTTTAAAACAATGACAAACTCAGTGAATGAGTGCATCAATAAGGTCTATAGTATTGTATTATATCAAACAAACATGATTTCAAGATTAGTAGTTTATTTGCTTTATCTAATTTCTAACATAAATGAAAATCAGTTGTAAACTCTAATGTTCCAAAAATAAATCTTTAGGAATAATAATAACCTTGCACCAGGACTCAATGATGCATGTAAACACAATATGGGATCTTGAACTCTTTGAATTTATGCTCGTTGCTCCAACCTTTCTACATGAAAGCCCCTACACCATATAACCAGAATTTAAAAACCGAGAGCTTCAAAGGATCTATAGCATAACATACGAGCAACTATATATGTTAATACATTTCAGTGCAATATATAGACAAATTCTCTAATATGAGAATAGCTTCTTTTGTACCTTAATCAAAATTTGGGATACATCTTCATAGCTTGTAACATATTCCTCGGTCAAATTTTCGATATAAAATCCATTTTTGGGATCATCTTTTATCTGGATAGAGTTCAACCCCCTCAGTAAAAATATAAAACGTACAAAAGAAAACCATAAAATTAAGGAACAAAAAGAACAAAACAAATAGTAATTTCCACCTTTAGGTTTCTCTGGGTTGGATCAAGTAAATCCCCAATTTGTTCATTGTATATCTGCTCACAAAATTCAATGGGGTCATAAACCTTAATATATGTTAAAGCACAAATTTTCAAACAGTTTTGGATTATCAAAGGCACATACCTCAAGGAATGAACAACGACATTGATAATTTATATGTTTACCGTCCGAGTTCTCTTGCTCCTAAAGGATATTCAAGACAGAAACATCATTGAACACAACTAAATTTGCCTCATATTTTTCCACTGACTAGAGCAAATGAACTGAACATACCCTTTGAATTTCAGAGAACAACATATGAAAAATGCGTGGAACAACACCCTGATTACTACTAGCTATGTTCCTTTCAAGCATTGCACTTGGTAGACCCCACATTGTGTAAGTCTTGCCACTTCCAGTCTAGTAAGAACTCACCCAAAGTTACTTCAACAAACAACATACAATTAAATATTCAACAGAAATGTTGCAACATATTCAATCACTAGAAGGGTACCTGTCCATAAGCCAATATCGAAGTGTTGTAACCGGCTAAGGCACTCTTTACTAAAGGGACTCCAACTAACTCAAAAACATCCTCCTGAACAAATGTAAATCAACTTTCCCATCAAATTGCCTATTTTTACCACTTATTATCGAAAACTCAAAACCAAAATATTATAAATTTTTCAATATTTTTACAGTAATAATTATCGGCGAATTCAATAAATTAAACAGAAAAAATAAGTCTTGCATAGGTAGAATTGTGGGAGCTAAATCCCAGACCTGTTTGGAATTCGAATCAAGGACAGAATCAAACTCAAACTTCCTGTCCTCGACAGATATTGAATCATCAGATACCTTCTTGACCGTTTGATCTCGGCTTTCACTAAAATTAGCAGGTCTAATTCTCACTACAACCTAAGCACACACAAAATCACACAGATCACAATTACTACCTTAATAATAAATACAATAACCTCAATTAAGTATCTAAATCAGCAAAATTTATAAATTATAACCTTCACTGGTGGATCTGGAGGTGCTGCTACTTCTTGCTTCCGTTCCGATTCAGCTAATTTTTTCTGTAAGGGCAATTGTTGTTTAGGGATTGAAAAGGAGGCTGAGCAATTGTCAGCCTGAATGTTTGGATCCACAGGAGGAATGTTTTCGCTATCGAAACTTGGTTTGCTACGATTTGAGGACATTTTTTCCTTCTTAGAAACGGATCTGGGAAGCAGATTTCGGATCGAGGAGGCTGAAATGGTTCCCAAAAATGGGTTTTTTGAGTTAAATGATTTCATGATTATTCTATTTCAAGTAAGATAGAGATGAATGAATGTAATTCCTCTTTAAGGAGGGAGAAATTGGTAGACAGAGGAGAGAGAGACAGTTGTGGAAAGCTTTTCAATTTTAGGAAAGAGGGATAGGAAGAAGATGAAAGTTGTTCTGGTACCACATAACCGTTGAGCAATAACTAGGGCTTAATAAATTTTGAGTAGAAAAAATTTAAATTTGAAAATAATTGGAATGACTAAAATGCCACTATAGTATACATTCGGGACTCGGGTAACTTATTAGGCTGGGCCTTGTCGCAAAGTTTTCAGATTTGGACAGAAGATTGTGAATAGAAAAGTTATCCAAGTGGTCGAGTTTTCAGGTCAAATTAGTGATCAAACTCTTATTGAACGACTTTATAAATAAATATAATAAAAATATATATTATAATTGATTAATAAGATTTTAGAATCTCTTTTTAATAAACTTAAATGTTGTAAAATTGTGGTTCAGAATGTTTAATCTTACTAAAAATCAGAAATAATATTTTAAAAATATAAAAATTGATTCACTTGGTCAATTTAATTGATTTTACAATAATGGGAAGACTTTAATGAATTGATGACTTCATGAACTTGAATGATAATCGATGAATAAACAAATTAGCGAAATAAAGAATTGTGGAATCGATGAATAGAAAATTATTGAATTGAAGAGTCGATGAATTTATTAATTTACTAGTTGATGAATCAATGAATTATCGAATTGTTGAATTTATGAGTTGATAGAATAATGAATAAATATGAAATGATGAATCAAGTTAGAAGAATTGAAGAAACTTGATTGATTATGACTCAGAACCAAAAACGCAAAGAGTTTACCCACGTAAAATTTAAGAACATAAATTGGATTCCAACAAATGATATCAATCGTAAAAGATAATTAATTAATTATGAATCACTCCTTTAATCCACAAGTCGGATTTTTATAATTCAAAAATTCCTATAACTATGAAAATAAACTCCTAATAGATAACTAATTAATATGGTAACAAAATCTTAATAGGAAACAACTTAATTACGTAATATTATAAAAGATTTGTTTCCAACTAAAACACCATTATCATAAACGAATCCTTAAGAATAATTAAAATAATAAAAACCAATCCAGTCTTCTTGAAATCATGACGCCATTTTCGAAGAAGTTCTGATCTCCTGAAGCCATGAGGCCATTTCTGAACCCGAAGCCCTCTCCCGAAGCCGATCAAACCCAGCTCTTTGGGGAACAACTCCAGTTCTTCGAAAATTATGGTCGTTTCCTCGGACCAATTCTCCTTTCTCGTTTCCTATCTAACTTTTTCTCAAACTCCAAAGCCAACAATCCTACATCAGTCCTTCTCGCATGCGAAGAACTCGACCTCGAGTTATAATCTGGATAAAGCGGAACATATCTTCACAAAACTCATAAAGATCGGATACATTAAAAGTACAAGAGATGTTTAATTCGGCAGGCAAGTCGATCACGTAGGCATTATCATTGATCTTCTTGATTACCTTGTACGGACCATACTTTCGTGGCTTCAACTTATTATAGGAACCGACTGGAAACCTTTCCTTACACAAAAATACCATAACCTGATCACCCTTTTCAAACAACTTCGAACGCCTCTTAGCATCGACTACGACTTTATACTTTACATTCTTCTCCTCCAACCTAGCTTTCACTTCGACCTAAACATCTTGAACTTGCTCAGCCAAGTTTTCAGCAGCAACACTGTTTGCAGAAACCTTGGGAAGATGTGCCAGGTCTAACGCATGTTTAGGAGACTGCCGATACACTAAAGCAAAAGGAGATTGAACCGTAGCAGTGTGAATATCATTATTATATGCGAACTCAGCTTGTGCCAACTCCACATCCCAGTGCTTTGGCTTATCTCCACAAATACTCCGAATCAAATTACCTAGCGTTTGGTTCAGATTTTCAGTCTGTCCATCAGTCTATGGATGTGTAGTGCTACTGAACTTCAAAGTAGTATCCGTTCGTCGCTATAGTGTGATCCAAAAATGGCTAAGGAACTTCGAATATCTATCAGAAGTGATATACTGTAGAACTCTGTGTAGACAAACCACTTCCCGAAAGAACAATTGAGCCACGTGGGATGCATCAGAGGTCTTTCGAAAAGGAATGAAATGTCCCATCTTAGAGAACCGATCAACCACAACAAACACAGAGTCCACTCCCCATTGAGTCCGAGGGAGACCCAGAACAAAATCCATCGATAAATCCTCCCATATAGCACTCGGTACTGGTAGAGGCATGTAGAGACTTGTATTCTTAGCTTGACCCTTAGCAGGCTGACACACATAGCACTTGTGATCCAAGTTTCCTACTCCACTGATGGTCTTGTCACGTCCCAAATGACCATTCAACCCTCCTCCATGTAGTTCCTGAATCAATCTCTCTCTCAATGAACCTCGAGGGATACATAACTGATTTTCACAAAACAGATAGCCATCAACCACATGAAACTCTCCCTCCGTTTATTTTTTCAGCACACTTCTCCCATACTTCGACGAAGTCTTCATCATCCGCATATAACTCTTTCAAAAACTCAAACCCAATGATCTATTGTTGCATAGTGACCAACAGACTCGCACGCCGACTCAATGTGTCTGCTACCTTATTTAGAACACCCGATTTATGCTTCAGAACAAAAGGAAATTTCTGCAAAAAAAGTTACCCATCGAGCGTGCATATTACTTAGGCTTCTTTGACTGTTCAGGTACTTTAACCCTTGATGATCAGTATACAAAATAAATTCACGCTGAATCAAATAGTGTTCCCAATGTTTTAAAGCTCGAACAATAGCATAAAACTTTTGGTCATACATACTCCACTTTCGCCTCGCATCACTGAGTTTTTCACTAAAAAATGCCACTGGTCTCTTCTCTTGTAACAAAACTGCCCCAACTCCAATACCACTAGCATCACACTCCACCTCGAATAGCTTCTCGAAACTAGGTAGAGCCAAAACAGGAGTAGTACACAACTTCTCCTTAATAACTACAAAAGTTGTATCAGCTGCTTTTCCCCACTGAAATTTACTTTTCTTTAAACACTCAAAAATGGGTTCCACAATGCTACTAAAAACTTTAATAAATCGGCGATAAAACGTTGCCAACCCATGAAAACTTCTCATCTCTCCTCCATCATAATGAAAGTAATATGCATACAAGTCAATCATGTATGATGATAAATCATATACTTTGTAATCAATATTATTTATTTATTAATAAAAACATTATTTATTAAAGGCATTTTATTTATCTACATAGTGCTATTTTAATAATATATGATAAACCCATAGTTTTAAGCAATACTTTTAGAATCATGATGAGATCATGCTAATGAGATCTAAATTCTTAGATAGTTTAAAAACTAAAATGTTCCCAATCAATGGATTACTAAAAAGGGGATTACTGAATCTGGATAGATTGGTACATACGTTGTTTACTCATTGGATGAGGATGATTGATCTTATGATCATTTGTGTGGAGACACTAAAGCAAGTATGTATGTTCTTATTGGAGAATAAATTCACTGAACGTGACTCGCTAAGGAATACCTAAAGACTTGAGATTATCATAATATCTTGTGTATGATGAATTATACTTTTAGATATTCCTTAAGACCCTTACGGTATATCAAAGGGTATGCTTTTGTATAATAAGTTGTACATGGAGATAATGTATGATCAATAAAGAATCTACCGCTTCTAGTAAAAGAAGAGATATGTCATATGTGATTCGATAAATGACAACCCAGGAATCCTTGGCCAAGGTGGAATGAAATTAGAAAGGAGTTTCTAATTTGCATTCATTCAGAGTTGTGCATTTGGGAATCAAAATACATATAATTAAATAAAATAAGACTTGATAGTTATTCCATGTCTTATATTTAATTGGGACATTGTATGGTGGAAGGATTGAATTGTACGGTAAATATTTACTCAAAGGATCTTTTATGATTGATATTGAAATCTATATTATCTGAAAAGTCATTAATCGCTAAGGAGACTTATCCTTATTGTAGAATAAATATTATTTCTTTAAATAAATTAATAGTTTAATTTATTTATTTAAATGAGATTAGAATTGTTCTAATAATTTATTTATTCACAACCGATTTAATATGGAGAACCTAAAGGGTCACACCATAAAAGGAAGAAAAATTATTTAAGAAGTTAATGGCATAATCATAATAATATGTTAAGTGTATTTAATTTAATCTATGGTGATAGAATAAATTAAATAACTTAATATTTATTATTTAATATTTTAAAATATTAAATATTAATTAATAAGAGGAGTCTTATTAATATTATTACAATTATTATTATTTTAATTTCTAAAGGAGTTTGGGAATTAATTTAGTATTAGTACTCTCATTTATTCATAATAAAATTAGGAGGCAAATTAATTAAAAGAGTTTAATTAATTATCGCTAATAAGATTAGGGAGTTTAATTAATTAAAGAAATTTAATTAATAAGATAATACCCTAATTTCTAATTAGATTAGAAGGGTTAAATGATATCTTTATAAGAGGAGTCTTATATTAGATATCAGGTAACGTGATTCCAATTGTTGGAGAGTATGCTCTTTTTCTATAGAGATAGGAAAACTAGGGTTTTAGCCAAAACACCCTTCTTCTTGATACTTGTTCTTCCTTGGTGGATCACCTCTAGAGGCTAAACACTTGGGTGGCTAACGTTGATCAAAGAAAGGAATTAAACCCACGTATTCAAGGAGGGGCATAAAGGATTAGGAGTTGAACTTATACCTGAGGAAGCACAGATCTCCAAGGGTATGATTCTATTTCTCCTACTCTTTTATAGACTGATAATCAATCATAAGAATGATCTTGGTTTATGGTTTGTAAGAAAAAATTTAAAATCCGTTTTGTTACGCTTCCACTTCGTTTATGTGATTTGATTGCATATACATGTTTCTAGCAAACCTAACTGTAGTATCAGAGCCAATCTTGTGCTAATTATCAGTCTTTGTGATTCCATGTATGTAAAATATGCGATTGGATCGGATTCTTAGGCAACAGAAAAGTTTTCTGTTTTTGCAACGTGGCGCAGCTGCGTTGTTACCAAGATCTAGTTTCCTGGATGAATAATGTAATTGCTACTGCGACCTAGTTCATTCGGGCGCAAGCATGCTTGCTTAGATTACACGAGAATCGCTTTTTGTCTTTTGAAGCGCTTGTTTGCGTGCGACTAGTTCATTATTCTGGGCGCTATTCACGCCCAAGTGCGAATCTGAAAAACTTTTATTTTTCCTTTAATTAAATAAATGGTTTATTTAATTGACAAAAGTTTAAAATAAAGGTGTTTATTTTATCTAAAATATGATTTTAGATTGCTAAAAATTAAAGAGTTTAATTTGGATTTGGTTTTTGATTAAAATAAAAGAGTTTATTCTTTTTCAAAACTAAAGTTTAGCAAACTTTTGCCCATTAATTGATATTAATGCATATATGGAATGAATTTATTATTCATGAGATGAATGTTATTTATTGATGCATATATTGATATGTATGATAATAAATGAGATTAATTATGGACTATGACCAATGTGATTGGATTTTATTTTGGATGGATGTTTGAATGTACGGGTTTTATTAAATGAGGTCTGCGTACCTCGTATTTTCTAGTTTTCTTCTTGATGTAAATTTTATCTCTCTCATATGTACTTCCCCTTGACTGCTGATCAAGGTTTCTATTTTAATGAAATAGTTTATGTAATATGATTAGTTAGAATTTCTCGAAGAACCGGAGATCAAGGAGCAAGGAGCGCTTAAAGACCCGTTTGTAATGAAGCCCAGGTTTAAATGTAATAGTTATATTTAAATGTTAATTCTTGTATCCTAGGGTTTGACCTCTTGGTTCACTTGGTGGCTCTAGTGAACCAAATTAGAATAAAAGTCCATAATCAATCCGGGTAGAATATAGTATTTTATATGTGCATGCTAGTATTATATATATATATATGTGTGTGTGTGTGTGTGTGTGTGTGTGTGCGCGCGTGCACTAAATAAGATGAGACAAATAATAACAAACCGCTCAAAGAAATTATATTAAGTTGTAACGTTCAAAGATATTTGGAATATCGAACGTCGCCTTCTAGCATGATAAAAACAATAGAGCATTGAATATTTAATATGAGTTTGTTGTGCACACACAAGGCAAATATTAAATATTTGAGATGTTATTTTTATTACATATGATGTTTATAAGAAATTGAACATTACCGCTTTGTTGTGCACACACAAGGGCTGTAGTTTTCTCTTCACTTATATGGAGATGCTGGGTATGACTTAACCTAAATCATTTTAGTTCGGATGTGCACACACTTGACCATTATTATTTAAGAGGCAAAATATAAGGAGTTACATGATGATGTAATTGACAAGAGTTGTCTACCTATTTATTTATATATAGTTTGTTGTGCACACACAAGGCTATATACATTTGAAATGAGATCTTTTTTCTCACTAGCATATCTTTAATTAGATATTGCCGAACTATATAATGAGGGTAATATAGTTTGAAGAAAAAAGTGGGAGATACCAATTTAAAATAAGACCTAATTTATTTTGGTAATTAATTAAATGAATGTTTGCTAAAAATGTTGTTGTTCACATACAGAAATTTGAAAATGTCTCACTCACTAATTTCACTGCATAGCATACTTGATCTAACTAAAAACCGATCGGATTAAATTTAACAATTTGGTTAAGGAATCGAGAATTGTTCTCATCAATAAAAGATTTCTTATGTCCTAAATTCGCCCATCCCTGAAAAACTTGTTGAAACAGCCTCTGAGGAAGAGATTGCTACTTTTAAGAAGTGGCAAGATGATGCATCATGCTTGCATCCATGAGTAATGAGCTTCAGCGTCACCATGAAACTATGGATGCTCCTACTATATTGTTGCACCTCCAAGAGTTGTATGGTGAACAAAGTAGGACTGCTAGATATGAGATATCTAAGGAGCTCTTCTGATCTCAGATGACCGAGGGCACTGCTGTTGAGACTCATGTCCTAAAGATGATCAATCTAATTGAACTTCTTGGACAGCTTGGGTTCGTCATGGATGGGGAGTTGAGTCAAGATTTAGTCTCGCAGTCACTCCTTGACACCTTCTCACAATTTGTTGTGAATTTCCACATGAATAAGTTGGACGTCAGCTTGCCTGAGTTACTTAACATGTTGAAAACTACTGAAGGTCACTTCCCATCCAAGAAGAACCAAGTTTTACTAGTGGATGATTCTTCCAAGAAAAGGAAGAGGCCCAAGGTATCTTCTAAAAAGAAGAAATCCAAGAAGGCTAAGGGAAAGGTGAAAGGAAAGGACAATAGCAAATAAATCTGCTTCCAGTGCAACAAGCCGGGTCACTAGAAGAGGAACTACAAGGAGTTCCTTGCAGAACAAAAGAAGAAGAAGCTTGGAGAAACTTCGAATCCTAATCAAGGTTTGTTTATAATTGAAATTAATTTTTCTGAAAGTCAATCTTCTACTTGGGTATTGGATACCGGCTGTGGTTCTCATATATGTAATAATATGCAGGGACTGGTCAAAAGTAGAAAGCTAAGCAAGGATGAGGTCATCCTACGAGTGAGAAATGGAGCAAAGCTTGCTGCATTAGCTGTAGGGACTTATTGTTTAGCACTGCCTACGAGCAAGTCCATTAGATTAAATAATTGTTATTTTGTTCCATCACTTATTAGAAACATTATTTCAATTTCTGTATTGGATATGGATGGTTTTGACATTATAATAAAGAACAATAATTATTCTATTTATAATAATAATATTTTATATGGTGTTGGTTATTTGCGAAATGGACTTTACATACTTGACTTGCATGAAAATATACTTCAAATTGAACAAACTAAGAAAAGAAAAAGAGATGATGTTAATTATACATATATGTGGCACTGTAGACTCGGTCATATTAATGAAACAAGATTATCCAAGTTGCATAAGGATGGACTCTTAGAGCTATATGGTTATGAATTATATCCAACTTGTGAATCTTGTCTCATGGGCAAAATGACTAAATCTCCTTTTAGTGGAAAAGGAGAAAGAGTTACAGAGTTGTTAGAGTTGGTCCACACATATGTATGTGGACCTATAACAACGAATACAAGAGGAGGGTATTCTTATTTTATTACTTTCACTGATGATCACTCAAGATTTGGATATGTGTATTTAATGAAATATAAATCTGAATCATTTGAAAAGTTCAAAGAGTTCAGAAGTGAAGTAGAGAAGCAAACTAGCAAGAGTATTAAGATTCTTTGATTAGATCGAGGAGGTGAATACTTAAGTAGTGAGTTTCTCAATTATCTCAAAGAAAATGGTATAATCTCACATTGGACTCCACCAGGAACACCACAGTTGAATGATGTATCTGAAAGGAGAAATTGAATACTGTTGGACATGGTTCGTTCCATGATGAGTTTTACTGATCTTCTGGTGTCATTCTGGGGATATGCCTTAGAAGTGGCTACATATCTACTAAATAAGGTTCCCTCAAAATTTGTCCCTAAGACTCCATATGAGATGTGGACAGGGAGGAAGCCTAGTCTTAAGCATGTTAAGATTTGGGGATGTCCAGCTTATGTGAAAAGGTTTCAAAATGATAAGCTTGGGACAAGATCTGATAAGTGTACATTTGTGGGATATCCTAAAGAAAGTTTAGAATACTATTTTTACAATCCTACTGAGCAAAAGGTGTTTGTTGCCAAACATGCAGCCTTCTTGGAAAAAGAGTTTATCCTTGAAGGGGCCACTGGGAGGAAAATAGATCTTGAAAAAAATTCAAGAACCACAAACCACTACAGGTCAATTGGATGAACCTGTCCAAGTAGAGACATCTTCTATACAGTACCCTATTCGTAAATCTGGAAGAGTACCGAAGATACCTGATAGCTATGGATTTGTCATAGAGGATGACGATGAGGTATGCATCATAGATGATGATGATCCATTGAATTACGAACATGCTATGATTAGTAAAGACTCAAAGAAGTGGCAAGAAGCCATGAAATTCGAGATGGACTCCATGTATGAAAACAAAGTATGGACTTTGGTTTCACCACCTGAAGGCATTAAGCCTATTGGGTGTAAATGAGTTTTTAAAAGAAAGACTGGAACAGACGGCAAGGTAGAGACCTATAAATCTCGACTGGTTGTAAAAGATTTCAAACAAAGAGAAGGAGTTGACTATGACGAAACCTTCTCACCAGTAGCTATGCTCAAATCCATTCGAATTTTGCTTGCGATTGCAGCTTACCACGACTATGAAATCTAGCAGATGAATGTGAAAATGACCTTTGTCAATGGGCAACTTGAGGAGGATGTGTATATGACACGTACCCGAGAGGATTTGTTTCAAGCAGTTAGAAAATCAAAGTCATAGCTACAATGATCCATTTATGGATTGAAGCAAGCTTCTCGTAGGCGGACACTACTATAAAACTATAAAAAGACAACACTTAAAAGACAACGTTTTTATAAAAAACGTTGTAGTATTTTTTTTATAACGTTTTTATAAAAAATGTTGTAGATACATATGAAAAAACATTATCTATTTATAAGAGCAATTTTTGATGGTCAAATAGATAACGTTTTTTTAAAAAAACATTATCTACGTAAAAAAACACGGAGCTACGAATCGCTTTTAAATGAAAATTTTAGAACACGGACAAAACCAAAACCCTTATTACTCTTTTTTCATATAGCTACCACATCTCCATTATTCATACTAGAAAATCATCAGCAACCAACAACATCACAAAACTCGCCACCGACGAGAACATCCGTTTTGACAAGAAAAATCAAAGAGTTTGATTTTATCAAAAATGAGGATGCACCATGTGTGTACAAGAAGGTTAGTGGGAGCGCTATTTGATTCCTTGTATTATATGTTGATTATGACGCCCCCAAAATAGGTCCAATCCACCCATCCCATTCTGGGTCGCCACGAATACATGGTACAGAAAACAACTACAAACTTCATTAATCCAACTATCGTGCAAAATACGACAACACATATGCTGTGGATACCAACTGTGACTCTCATCCCTTTACTTGGATAGCACCTCACATTGATACCTTACAATGGTACCTTACATAAAGGTACAGTCAATAATTGTTTTAGAAATTAAAATCTTTGGAAAATGCTCAAGAAAAACTTCGTAAATGAGAGGCCGTGCATCTAAGTTATAATAGATATTATATGACTCGAGAATTATCCTTGGTTGACCCAATAGACCCCAAAGAAAAACGAGAAGATTGCTATCATGTTCTTTCTAATGGTGAGTCTTTTTTTGCCATATAATTATCTCCATTGTCTCCAATTGAGAATTATATTTCAACCAAACTCTAAGATTATATAGGTAGTGCTCATAAATATAATCAGCAAGTGGATGTGCACAACCCTGTCTTATGATAACACGAAGTCGTATATCATTAGACATCTTGTATGATAGTAGCAAAACACCCTTCCAAAGTTGGGTTCACCTCATCCTATTCGGTTCACTAAAATCAACGGTTAAATGACATATAAAATACGATACACTTATCTAAAATTCTCAATAAAACTATTTCCATACTGTTTAGGGGAAACCTCAACAACTATAGACCACAGTTCTATTCCCCTGTTACCCCCGTTAGACCCAGCTACACTCTTATTACTTGAAAGGAATTGTGAAGCAAAAGGGTGAGCACAAATGGCCCAATAAAGAATATTATGAATATGTTAAATAATTTATCAATAGCCTTCATCAGTAATAAATCAGAGATTTAGAACATATGGTAGATAATAAAAGTTTTCAACCATAATTACAGCGAAATCAACAATCCATTAGAAGAGTCAAGTAGAACATAATGTCTACTATCTTCTCCAAATTAAAAGTCCATCATTAATATTTTATTCCTGTAATTCTTATCAACAGTTCTTTGTTGCATCCAAGACAAAGAGAACTTTCATCACCTGTCTTCACCTGAACCACTAAAGATTATAGTTAAATTCATAATTTATATTTATAATCATGAAAATCAACAGTTTCTCCTTGCCAAAAAGGCTTAATAGAACGTTTACTCAATATCCTTACCCCAAAGGCTAAAGATATTCAAATGTAATAATAATGATCATATCAATCAGTTATCTATCTTTGCACTACGAGCCAAAGATATTAATCAACTATAAAACCAATGGTCATGATCATACCAATCAATTGTCTGTTAGTGCACTACGGCCAAAGACATTCAGCTGTTAACTAATGGTCATGATCCTGCCAATCACATCATCGAATTATCCATGCACTACGGGCTAAGGATATTCGTTAGTATCACCAGTGGTCATGATCATGTCATACACCTGTCCATCTTTGCATTGCGGGCCAAAGCTATCAATCAACAGTTCGTCTTTGCACATAAGCCAAAGATATACAATTGTAAAATCAATAATCAACAGTCCATCTATGCACTACGGGCCAAAGATATTCAACAATAGGTCATCTTTTCACTATAGGCCAAAGATATTCAACAACAGGTCATCTTTTCACTACATGCCAAAGATATTCAACAACAGATCATCTTTGCACTACAGACCAAAGATATTTAACAACAGGTCACCTTTACACTACAGGCCAAAGATATTCAACAATAGGTCATCTTTGCACTATAGGCCAAAGATATTCAACAACAGATCATCTTTGCACTACATGCCAAAGATATTCAACAACAGGTCATCTTTGCACTACAGGCCAAAGATAACTTTCGGTACAATATAAGCATGAGGATAATGACAATGATATAAAGATTCAATCAAGTGAGATAAAGGATAAATATTAGAGAATTATAATTCAATTTATCTAGAGTTCAAAAATGTTCAAATTGTCAATATGATAACTACTTTGTGGAGTAAAATTCAAGAATAATATTCATGTACCAAAAATAATTTGGACAGAAAAGAAATCAATTTTTGTCATAAATAGTACCCCGGGTGAATAGTACCCGAGTGTATAGTACCCCATGAATAGTGTCATATACGTGAATAGTGCCTTATACGTGAATAGTAACCCCGACACGAAAAGGTAAAAATTTCACAATAAAATTCATATCAACATTTCGGTATAATGATATTAAAAGAAATAACATCATTTACGAAAAAAATAACATCTCTTACCATCCCTTACCTCAAAAGAATAGCCCTTCTGACTGGAATATCAGATATAATACTAAAGGAAACTCGCAATGTATAACAACACTCAAGATATCTAAATACTTACAAAAATACACTCGATATTATAGAGAGAGAAAACTTTTGATTATGGTGTGTTTTTTAATTCTAACATAAGCACCCTATTTATAGGAAAATACTTAGAACACCAAAGCAGAAAGTTTAATAAAATATTATTATTTATTAAAAAAATTTCCCACGCACACTTTGAAAATCAGATTTCAGCATTTACCACAAGCAAAAGGACAAGTGTGGGGCCCACCAACATTAAAAAAAAATTCTTTAAAAAAATATTTATAACTCCAAAAATCAATTATTCTGGAACTTCAATAATACATAATAAATAACCATTTTATTAGAAAAATACGAATTTTATGTCCATTCCATAGAAAATTTAATTCTCTACAACTTTGTAGAAGAAAGTTTTTTCAAATAATAAACGAAAAATGACCGAAATCAATATACGGATGATTTTTAACACCTCTATTCCGACAAAATACTGATAAAATGCCTCAGCATTAATTTCTTCATTTATATCCACATAAATAATTATTTTTTTATCATATAAATTAATAATTAATTATTCACAAATAATATTATAGAACTACAATATTGACAACCAGGTCGTTCCCATGAAAGAGGGGGTTTTCTGATAAAAAATTTTCCTTACTAGCACGCAATTAAATAACCTAACCCCTTTCCTCGACAAAATTTTCTTAGACATTGTCAATAATGTTATCTAATAATATTATTCAAATAATATGAATTATTGGTTTGATAATGTAAAATATTGTGCAGTGATAATTATTGAAACAATAATAATATAAAATAATGTGCAATACCGTGTGCTACTGTGCAACAATGTATATTACTTTACTTTAACCACCGGATATTTCAACAGTGTTAACGGTAACGCCGTTATTTTTAGAAAACTCATTCTTGTCGTTTTCTTCATCTGACAATTTTTCGTTATGGGGCCCACAAATGGCTGTGCCGTCGTACGAATATTCCCCGACAATAAGAATATTCCACGACCAAACGAATATTTCCTGACAACAATGAATATTTTATAACCACTTGCTTATTTTGTAAACTTTACATATATCACCCTTAACTTTAACTTTTTTATCAATTTAACCATTTACTGAATAATAATTATAAGAAAAATTGAATACTTTTATTTCATAAAATTCGGGGTCTTACATTGATGATATATTACTGATAGGGAATGATATTCCTATGCTTCAATAAATTTAAATCTGGTTATCTATAAACTTCTCCATGAAGGACTTGAGATAAACATCCTATATTTTGGGGATAAAAATCTATAGAGATAGATCTAAAAGGATGCTTGGCTTGTCCCAAGGTACGTACATTGACTCGATGCTAAAGAAGTTTTGCATGGTAGATTCCAAGAGAGGTCTCATGCCGATGAGCCATGAAATACATCTCTCCAAGAAACAGGCCCCAAAGACACCTGAGGAGAGAGAACGTTTGAATAAGATTCCTTATGCTTCAGCAATAGGATCTATCATGTACGGGATGATATGTACTAGACTATATGTCGCTCATGCACTTAGTGTAACAAGCAGATATCAGTCGAATCCAGGAGAGGAGCACTAAAAGGTAGTGAAAAATATCCTAAAGTACTTAAGAAGTACTAAGGATGTATTTCTTGTCTACGGTGGGTCTGAATTGAAACTAGAGGGCTTCACAGAATCAAGTTTTCAAACAGACCAAGATGACAGTAAATTCATTTCGGGGTACGTGTTTACCTTAAATGGTGGCGCAGTGAGTTAAAAAAGTTCCAAACCGCAAACAGTTGCTGATTCAGTGACAAAGGCAGAGTACATAGCTGCAAGTGAAACTGCAAAGGAGGTTGTTTGGATGAAGAAGTTTATAACTAAAATTGGTGTGGTTCATAGAATTAGAGGACCGGTACCTTTATTCCGTGACAAAATCGGAGCTGTTGCGTAGGCTAAGGAACCCAAGTCTCATCAGAAATCCAAACATGTGTTGCGACGGTTTCATTTGATCAAAGAGATCATTGAAAGATGAGATGTCACCCTAAAGCATGTGGACTCTCAAGACAACATTGCAGATCCATTTACTAAAGCGTTAACACAACAACAGTTCGATCATCACTTAGAGAAGATGGGTATGAGATACCATGGCGATTGGCTTTAGTGAAAGTGAGAGATTGAAAGTAGTATGCATACAAGCCTATCATGTATGATAATTAAATATATACTTTGTAATCAATCTTATTTATTTATTAATAAAAGCATTATTTATTAAAGGCATTTTATCTATCTATATGTTGATGTTTTAATAATATGTGATAAACCCATAGTTTTAAGCAATGTTTTTATAATCATGATGAGATATGCTAATGAAATCTAAATTCTTAGATAGCTTAAAAACTAAAATATTCCCAATCAATGGATTACTAAAAAGGGGATTAGTGAATTCGAATAGATTGGTACATACGTTGCTTGCTCATTGGATGAGGATGATTGATTTCATGATCATTTGTGTGGAGATACTATATAGGTGCTTATTGGAGAATAAGTTCACTGAACGTGACTCACTAAGGAATACCTAATAGAGTTTTACTTGCCTGTCAATAGGAATTCCTTGATCAGCAGTTAATGGGAAGTACATATGAGAGAGATAAAATTTACAACAAGAAGAAAACCAGAAAAGACGAGGTACGAAGACTCCATTTAATAAAACCCATACATTCAAGCATCCATCCTAAATAAAATCTAATCACATTGTTTATAGTCCATAATTAATCCCATTTATTATCATACATATCAACATATGCATCAATGAACAACATTCATCTCATGAATAATAAATCTATTTCATATATGCATTAATATCAATTAATGGGCAAAAATTTGCTAAACTTTAGTTTTGAAACAAAATAAACACTTTTATTTTAATTAAAAACCAAATCCAAATTAAACTATTTAATTTTAGCAAATTTGAAATCATATTTCGTATAAAATAAATATCTTTATTTTAAACTTTTATCAATTAAATAAACCATTTATTTAATTAAAGAAAACAAAAGTTTTTCAGATTTTGCCTAAGTAGAATCGCTACCAAAGATGAATCGGGTCACGCACAAGCAAATGCTTTACAAGGCCGTAAACCGATTTTGTAATGGAGCAAATTGCGCTAAGAATGAATCACGCCACAAGTATCAAGGCTACCGCTCATCCAGAAACTCGGATCTGGTAACGCCACCCATTTGGCCCAAAATGAACTAGAGATGGCAATACCAATGCACGTCGTAAAAGAAAACTTTTTTCTGTTTCCAAAAATTTGATCCAATCGCATATTGCACATATATGGAATCAAAAAGACTGATAATTAGCACAAGATTGGCTCTGATACCACTATTAGGTTTGTTATAAACAAAATTATGCAATCAAATTACATTAATAAAGCGGAAGCGAAGTAAAAACAAATTTTAAAATTTTGCTTACAAATTATAAATCAAGATCATTCTTGTGCTTAGATTATCAGTCTATAAAAGAGTAGGAGAATGAGAATCATACTCTTGAAGATCTGAGCTTCCTCAGGTACAAGTTCAACTCCTATTCCTTTGTGCTCTCCTTGAATACGCGGATTTGATTCCTTCCTTTGATAAATGTTAGCCATCCAAGTGTTTGGCCTCTAGAGGTGATCCACCAAAGAAGAACAAGAATTAAGAAGAAGGGTGTTTTGACTCAAACTCTAGTTTTCTGATCTCTATAGAAAAAGGACGTACTCTCTAACTTTTGGAATCACGTATCTCACACTACCTTACATCTAATATAAGACTCCTCTTATAAAGATCTCAGTTAACCTATTTTAATATAATTAAAATAGAGTATTATTTAATTAATTAAAGTCCTTTAATTAATTAGGCTCCCTATTCTTATTAGGAATAATTAATTAAACTTTTTAATTAATTTGCCTCCTAATCCTATTAGGAATTAATGAGAGTACTAATATTAAATTAATCCCCAAACTCCTTTTAAAATTAAAATAATAATAATTGTAATAATATTAATAAGACTCTCTTATTAATTAATATTTAATATTTCTAAAATATTAAATAATTAATATTAAGCTATTTAATTTATTCTATCACCATAGATTAAATTAAATACACTTAACATATTATTACGATTATGTCATTAACTTCTTAAATAATTATTCTTCCTTTTATGGTGTGACCTTTTAGGTTCTCCTTATTAAACCGGTTGTGAATAAATCAATAAGAACAATTTTAATCTTATTTAAATAAATAAATCAAACTATTAAATTATTTAAATAAATAATATTTATTCTACAATAAGGATAAACCTCCTTAGTGATCAACGACTTTTCAGATAATATAGATTTCAACATTAATCATGAAAAAATCTCTGAGTAAATAGTTATCGTACAATTCAATCTTTCCACCATACAATGTCTCAATTAAATATAAGACATGAAATTACTATGAAGTCTTATTTTATTTAATTATATGTATTTTTATTCTTTAATGCACAACTCCTAATAAATACAAATTAGAAACTACTTTCTAATTTCAATCCACATTGACCAAGAATTCCTGGGTTATCATTTATCGAATCACATATGACATATCTCTTCTTTTAGTAGAAGTGGTAGATTCTTTATTGATCATTCATTTTTTCTATATATAACTTATTACACCCAAGCATACCCTTTTATATACCCTAAGGGTTTTAAGGAATAAGTCAAAGTATAAATCATTATATATAAGATACTATGATGATCTCAATTGTGACGCCCCCAAAATAGGTATACATCACCTATTCTGAGTCGCCAAATACATGGTACAGAATATAAATACAATCTTTAATATACAACAAGAGAGCTATGAGTTTTAATACAAATATTGTCTTTTAGATAATATCCACTCTCAGAATAAGTCCTCATTATATTTATTGTCATACTGTTTAACAGAATAGTGAGGACTACTAATACTATCATCTGGACCGTCACTTCGTTCCCCGACTAGTCCCGGCTACGTTCTCATTTCCTGAAGAGAATAGTGAAAGAAAGGGTGAGCTCAACTAGCCCAGTAAGAAATATTATGACTAAGATAATACAGAATAAATTATCATTAGTCTTCAACAGTGTTAAACTAATAAAATACAATAGACATCAAGTTTAACTGCAGCGGAACATGCAATCCATTAAAAGAGTCAAGTAGAGAATAAAATCTACTATCTTTTATGATTTAAAAGGTTTTCATCACTTTTATCATTTGGGACTCACCTTAATAAATAATCCACATCATCCCAAACTACTACTACCAAGGATATTCATTAGTATCACAACCACAAATTATCCATGCACTACGGGCCAAGGATATTTGTGTATTCATCAATGGTCATGATCATGCCAACAATCGTCCATCAATGCACTACAAGCTAATGAGGACTTTTACCACATCATTTGTAACATTACGGCCATGATTACAATCGAATAATCCCCGGTCATAATCATACTAAGTCCATCTATGCATTATAAAAGCCACAGATGACTTTCAACAAAATATAAATATGAGGATGATGACAATGATATAAGAATTCAATAAAACAAGTTCAAGAATTAATTTATTTCAGAACTAATAACGTCCAAATTGTCAACATGATACTTCTTTGTAGAGTAAAATTCAAGAATGCTCGTAAGAATATTTCCACGAAAAGATCTTTGGATGAAGCACAAATATCAAGGATATTCCACTAATTTCATGGAGTATAGAAGTCAAAACTTTAACCAACTGAGTATAATAAAGAATGGAATAAGAAAAGAAATCACCATGCATGCAGTGCTTTGTGATAGATAAGTTATTCCAATAGAATAATAAATAACGGAACCAAAGTTAGGCGTAACCCTTAATCGCTAATGTGATATTTCAATAGAATAATAAAGAATGGAATAAGAACAGAAATCACCATGCATGCGGTACTTCGCATAGACAGGTTATTCCAACAGAATAATAAAGAACGGAATAATAAATAATGGAACCAAGTCAGGCGTAATACGCACCGAGAGGATATTCCGGCCGGTAATAATAAAGAATGTAATAATAGAAGAATTTCATCATGTATACCAGATTCAGATAAACAAAGTTATTCCAACATAATAATAAAGAATGGAATAATGAAGAATTTCACCATGTATAGGGTAGCTCATGATACAAAAGTTATTCCAATGAATAATAATAAAGATGGAATAATGTAAGTTCTCTTCATGAATATGAAAAAAATAATAATACCCCTTACCGTAAAAGAAACTTGATATCGGAGTAGTGAAGTAGTAGAATACCTTTCTTCTTTCTCTCTATAGTTTCTCTCTCTAGAGTTTCAGTGAATTCGTAAGAAATAATGAAGGAATGAGCTTCTATTTATAGAAGAATGGACTGAATAGTAACCAATCCATGAACGGTCCAGATTGATTTACTTTAAACAGACGGTCCAGATTGGTTTACAATAAAATATAATATATTCTATTTATAATCTAATAAAACGAATAACTTTATAAAAGTATTCTATTTTATATAAAAAAGATTTTACTATGCAAATACTACGCAGCACTATGCAAATACTATGCATAATAAAATATAATATATTCTAATTATTGTCTAATAAAATGTATAAATTTATAAAAAGTATTCTGCTTTTATATAAAAATTTTTACTATTAGCCTAATAAAACGTAATAACTTTATAAAAGTATTCTTTTTATATAAAAAGCTTTTCTGCTTTTATTACATTAATAATACTAATAAAACAAAACTTCATCATCATTATTATTATTCACACTATTAATCTAATTGTGTCGTTCCCAGAAAGAGGGGGCTTTCCAATAAGGATTTCTCCCTATTGGCCGCTAATTAGGTGACCAAACCTCTCCTTGGCGCAGAACTTCTGAACATCGTTAATAATGCAAATAATAATATTAATAACTCTGTCATCTCAATTATTGATTTAATAATATATAAAATATCAACAATAATTGAATAAAAGCTGAATGACTTCTCACGTAAGCATCAATAATCAATACCGTGTACTACTACGCAACCATGCCGTATTTCACGTACTTTTAACCTTTGGGTGTTTCAACATTAACGGTAAAACTTCCGTCGTTATTTTCATAAAAATATTTTTGTCTTTTTTTCAATCAAACAATAATTTTTTGTGGGGCCCATTAATGATTGTGTCGCCGCATTTAATATTCCCTGCTTAAAATGAATATTCCCCGACCAATCGAATATTATATAACAACTTGTGTACTTTGCAAAATTTATAAATATTACCCACAACTATAACATTATATCAAATTTATTCCATAATATTCTAAAAAAATATTTCAAAAAAATTAAATCTTTATTCATAAAATCTGGGGTCTCACATCAATTCTAAAGATTACTTGTACTACTATCACTTCAGGAACTCCTATTGACAGGCAAGTAAAACTCCATTAGGTATTCCTTAGCGAGTCACGTTCAGTGAACTTATTCTCCAATAAGCACCTACACACTTGCTTTAGTGTCTCCACACAAATTATCATGAGATTAATCATCCACATCCAATGAGCAAGCAACATATGTAGCAATCTATCCAGATTTACTAAATCCCCTTTTTAGTAATCCATTGATTGGGAACATTTTACTTTTTAAGCTATCGAAGAATTTAGATCTCATTAACATGATCTCATCATGATTCTAAAAACATTGCTTAAAACTATGTGTTTATCACATATATTAAAACATCATCATGTTGATAAATTAAATGCCTTTAGTAAATTAATACTTTTATTAATAAATAAATAAGATTGATTATAAAGTATATGTTTTATCATCATACATGATTGACTTGTATGCATACTACTTTCAATAAGTTTATTGAATGTGACTCACTAAGGAATACCTAATGGAGTTTTACTTGCCCGTCAATAGGAATTTCTGAAGTGATAGTAGTACAAGTGATCCTTAGACTTGAGATCATTATAGTATATTGTGTATGATGAATTATACTTTGACATATTCCTTAAGACCCTTAGGGTATATCAAAGGGTATGCTTGGGTATAATAAGTTGTTGATGGAGATAATGTATGATCAATAAAGAATATACCGCTTCTAGTAAAAGAAGAGATATGTCCTATGTGATTTGATGAATGACAACCTAGGAATCATTGGTCAATGTGGAATGAAATTAGAAAGAAGTTTCTAATTTGCATTCATTCAGATTTGTGCATTTGAGAATTGAAATACATATAATTAAATAAAATAAGACTTGACAGTAATTCCATGCCTTATATTTAATTGGGACATTGTATGGTGGAAGGATTGAATTGTATGGTAACTATTTACTCAAAGGTTCTTTTATGATTGATGTTGAAATCTATATTATCTGAAAAGTCATTAATCACTAAGGAGGCTTATCCTTATTGTAGAATAAATATTATTTATTTAAATAAATTAATAGTTTAATTTATTTATTTAAATGAGATTAGAATTGTTCTAATTGATTTATTTACAGCCGGTTTAATATGGAGAACCTAAAGGGTCACACTATAAAAGGAAGAAAAATTATTTAAGAAGATAATGACATAATCTTAATAATATGTTAAGTGTATTTAATTTAATCTATGGTGATAGAATAAATTAAATAGCTTAATATTTATTATTTAATATTTTGGAAATATTAAATATTAATTAATAAGAGGAGTCTTATTAATATTATTATAATTATTATTATTTTAATTTCTAAAAGATTTTGGAAATTAATTTAATATTATTACTCTTATTTATTCCTAATAAAATTATGAGGCTGATTAATTAAAAGAGTTTAATTAATTATCCCTAATAAGATTAGGGAGTTTAATTAATTAAATGAAGTTAATTAATAAAATAATACCCTAATTTCTAATTAGATTAGAAGGTTTAACTGATATCTTTATAAGAGGAGTCTTATATCAGATATCAGGTAACGTGATTCTAATTGTTAGATATTACGCCCTTTTTCTACAGAGATACAAAAACTAGGGTTTCAGCTAAAACACCATTCTTCTTGATTCTTTTTCTTCCTTGGTGGATCACCTCTAGAGGCCAAATGCTTGGGTGGCTAGCGTTGATCAAATGAAGGAATCAAACCCACGTATTCAAGGAGGGCATAAAGGATTAGGAGTTGAACTTGTACCTAAGGAAGCTCGGATCTTCAAGGGTATGATTCTGTTTTTCCTACTCTTTTATACACTGATAATCAATCACAAGAATGATCTTGGTTTATGGTTTGTAAGAAAAATTTTAAAATTCGTTTTATTACGCTTCCGCTTTGTTTATGTGATTTGATTGCATATACATGTTTCTGGCAAACCTAACACATAATACCCTTCGAACTGACCACATATCCAAGGAATAATAGACGTTCAGCCAGCCAACTACACTTCTTAAAGTTAATGAAGAGTTTATTTTTGGCCAAAACTTCCAACACAGCCCCAAGGTGTTGCATATGGTCTTCCACGTTCTGACTATAAATCAATATATCATCAAAATAAACGACAACATATTTCCCAATGAAAGGTCATAATACCTGATTCATAAGTCGCATAAAAGTACTAGGCGCATTGGACAATCAAAAAGGCATAACTACCCACTCATAGAGTCCATCCTTTGTTTTGAATGTTGTCCTCCATTCATCACCAGGTTTGATCCGAATCTGATAATATCCGCTTTGAAGATCTATCTTCGAGTACAATTTGGAACCTTCCAACATATCTAACATGTCATCCAACCTCAGAATCGGAAGACTATATCTGACAGTTATCTTGTTGATCGCTCGACTATCAACGCACATTCTCCAACTGCCATCTTTCTTTGGGACCAGTAATGCGGGAACTGCACATGGACTCATGCTTTCTCGAATGATCCCCTTCTTCAGTAATTCCTCCACTTTCTCCTGTAAGATATGATTTTCCTTGGGACTCATCCGATAATGAGGAAAATTAGGTAAGCTTGCTCCCAAAATTAGATCGATATGTTGTTGAATATCCCTTAGCGGTAATAAGTCATTCGGTAGATCGTCGGACACTAACTCACTGAATTCGCCTAAAAGGGATTGTACCTTGTTGGGTAACACAAATTTTTGTTCTTCCTTTCTTTCTACCACTAGAGCTCGCACCACCACAACATGTACCTCCCGTGACTCCTTAATTTTTGACTCCAAATCAGTTACTGATGTGATTATTGATAGTAAAGAATGCTCTGCTTTCAGGTTCTTAGTTGTGCCACCCCCTGAATTTTTTTTTTGAGCCATTGCAATCTTCCTGCTACCCCAATTGAAAACACATACGTTGTCACACCCTCTATAAGTGACATCCACATGAAATTGTCATAGTCGGCCCAATAACAAGTGACTAGCATCCATATCGACTATGTCGTAGAATAATTTATCTCGGTAGTGTTGTTCGATTGAAATAGGGACTTCACACACTTCGGTCACGTTCACCTTGGGTCTTTTCTGAATCCACCCAATTACATAGGGCTTTGGGTGTTTCTCTACCTGCAGTTTCAGGTGTTCTACCAACTTCTTCGACACAAAATTCTCGCAGCTTCCACTGTCTAAAATTAGGTTGCAAACCTTCCCTTGAACACTGCAAAATGCCTTAAAAATATTATTTCTTTGTGAGGAATATTCTAACTTTGTTGAGCACATAACTCATTGAATCACGCAGTTTACATGCTCTCCATGTTCCTCGGTTATTTCTGCAACATCCCAGAATTTGCCCATATCTGTTTCTTCTTCGGCGTCTTCATTTTCCTTTCCAACTTCCACAAAATTCACTGGTTTCCTCGTTGGACACTCATTTGAGCGATGACCCGGTTGACCTCACTTGTAGTACTTCAAACTGCCCGATTTAGCATATGGGTTGGGCGCTCGAGGGGTTTCCCTTGTAGCTGATATTGTTCCCCAAGTCTCAATAGGAATATTAGGTTGTCCCAAACCTCTTTGTGACTGATCGATCATAATTTTAGATTGATTCTTTCCATCACTCACCGAAAAATTGTTTATGTTTGCACCTGCATTGGACATCTCCACCATGTCTTTCTTATGATAAGCAAATCTATTGGATGTCTTCTCCATTAATTATATTTTTAAAGCCATGTTATACGCTTCATCCACTGTCCAAACGACTTGTAGTCCAAATTTATCTCGGATAGAAGGCTTCAATCCCTCCAAATACCTAGAAACTTGTTGTGCCTTAGTCTCATTCAAGTTGTTATGCACTGACAGCCTAGACCACTCCTCTGCATATTCGACCATAGTCTTATTACACTGTGCATAATTCTGATAACTCTGAAAAATAAATTGTTCATAATCTGTGGGTAAAAAACTATTCATAATAAGTTGTTTCATTTGCCTCCAAGATTGAATAGGAGTTTTGCCTTGTCATCATCGATCCTTCTATAACTTCCCCCACCAAATAGCAGCCCCACTTCTCAACTTGTACGTTACCAGATTAATTTGTCAAAAAATCTTTCGACCTAAGAAAGGCAATCCAGAAACTCTTCAATCTATAACTTACCATGGAACAATGGTATGTCCGCGCGTATTCTATATTTATATTGATTTTAGTTTCGATTTTGGTGTTGATGAGGGTTTCTTTGGTATCCTGCAACCTCCTCATCGGAATCTTCATCACTAAGACCTTTATACTGTTCACGTCACGCTGCTCCATCCGGAAGTTCACCTCCAAGGCATCCAAGGGCAAATCCATGTCCTCCAGCCCTATTGCTGATAGGATCGTTAGGTATGGGTTGTCTCACCAACAATTGTTGCAACACGATTTCCAGCCTTTCCATCGACTATCGTTGCTCATCAATCTTTGCCCATAATTCGGCATCCCTGCGACCAGCGTCGTCAAGGTTATCTCTCCCACCTTCCTTGTTGGCCAATGACAAGGCAAAATCCTTGGCTTTGATACCAATTGACGCAGAACGAAAAACGCAAAGAGTTTACCAACGTAAGCTCTAAGAACACAAACTGGAATCCACCAGAAAAAGAAACGATATCAATCGTAAAAGATAATTAAGTAATTATGAATCACTCCTTTAACCCACAAGCCGGATTTTTATAGCTAAAGAATTCCTATAATTATGGAAATAAACTCCTAATAGGTAACTAATTAATATGGTAACAAAGTCCTAATAGGGAACAACTTAATTACGTAATATTATAAAAGATTTGTTTCCAACTAAAACACCATTACCATAAAACGAATCCTACCTAAACTAAGAATAATTAAAATAATAAAAACCAATTTAGTCTTCCCAAAACCATGATGCCATTTCCGAAGAAGTTCCGATTTTCCGAAGTCATGACGCCATTTTTGAACCCGAAGACCTATCCCGAAGCCGATCGAACCCAGCTCCTTCGGGAACAACTTCAGTTATTTGGGAATTATGATCGTTTTTCCGGACCAGTTCTCCTTCCCCATTTCCTATCTAACTCTTCCTCAAACTCCAAAGCCAGCTGTCCTACATCATTTTAGAACTAATTTTTGTGATGAATAAAGAAGAATCTAAGAAAATTAAGATAAGTCGATAAAAATTAAAACCAAAAGTACCCACATTTAAGAATAGATGCTGGTTAAAGAAGAGATTTTTGTCAGACGTGACGTATGTTGTAGATTTTTTTATTAGAATCTATGTATGGCATTAAGCCTGACAAAATATAATTATGGGTTGATTTTAGTTTTCAAAATATGGTTATGGGTTGGTTTTGGAACTAAAACCATATTAACCATTTTTAATATGAGTTGTGTGGGTTGGAACTATATGGTTATGGTTAAAAACCATATTAACCATTTTAAGATGTTTTGACTTTTAAACAAAACTTTTGAAAAATAAAATTGTGACCGTCACAATTAAATTAATTAAGTAATAATATGATATAAAAATTATTAATATAAATAATAAAATGCCAAAAAAATATACTAAAGAAATTTTAAATTGAAATTATTAATACCCTTCCATATATTTATTTGTTGACCAAAAAAATGACAAGAAATTAATATTCCATGATCTGTTTCTAATCGAAAAATTAATCATTATCATTTTAAAAAGTCAATATATAAGATATTTTTAAATACAAACTGATACACTTTATTTAAAATTATAAAACAATAAATGCTATTATTAATACTATTTTTAATCATTTATATTATTCATTATTATATTAACTAAAATTATGAAAATTTACGTTAATTTTGAATTTAAAAATATTTCAAATTGACTTTTTTATAAAAAAAAAACAGAATATCATATTTTTATTTTAAAAATATATCAATTCCTAAATTTATAAGATTTTTTTGACTGCGATCATGATCTCCAGTAAAATCATATCTAGCTAATTATAGGAAGAATGTTCTAAATTGAAATAATTACTTCATCCCATAAATTTTGGTATGTTAATAGTATATAAGTTTCCTTCTGTTTTTTTTTTTCTTTCTGTAATTGAGTTGCTTTTAATTTCTTAAACCGCGGTTTATGTCTCATTAAAAAGCGACTTTTTATTCCTTGTGAACTGCACTGTGTTTTTTTTTGGGATGACCTCATAAATAATTCTTGTCATTTTTTTTGGTCAACAAATAAATAAATAATGAATATGAGTTGAAAAATAGTAAACCAGTTAACTAACTATATTTATTTTAAAAAATATGAATCCAAATTTTAACCAACCTGAATAAATAAAAATAATTAATCAATCCATTAACTAATTATATTGTCAAGTCTATATGACCTACATCTAGTTAGTATGAGAAGGTCTTGAGGACGACGTGAGCTTTATTCAATTCGTCACTTTATCAAATATTATTACTAGAAGTAATGAACTTAGAGGTTCAGTTTTAAGAACTAACTAGCTGAAGAAAAGTTGTGAGAATTGTAAATTGATTAATATAAAAAGTGTTGACTTATGATGCAATCATTCATAAAATTATGAGACATAATTTGTAAAAATATCAGAAATTGAAAGCAATGACATGCTTGTTAAAAAAGAAAAAAACGATGGCTGGATTATGCAATATTGATGTTAATTCTAAGAACGAATAAACTTAAGAAAAAAAATTCTATAAGAAGGAAGAATGAAATACCATTATCCTAAAATTAATCACATAACATAAGAATGACGTACTAACGAGTAACGAAGTTAAAGGATAAAAACAATCAAACATAGAATGAAACGGGGAACCCTAAATCAATTAAAATTAGGAATTTTAGGGATAATTATGGAATTTAGTTTGATAGTCTGAGTCAATATTTTGGTGTGTAATAACCAAAATGCCTCTAGTGGGGTTTAAATTAGAATTTGAGTTCATAATTGAATTTGACAAAATATAGTTAGGGTTATACATGGTAACCGGAAAATTCATATACGTCTACATCCATATTCGAAAAAAATAGATATTATTCACATTATGAAAAAAAACGGATATATTTGTATTCATTTTAAAGGTATCCACAAATAAGCGATTACTAATACGGATATAGGCGTATTCGTATTCATTTAACATTCGACCGTAAATATATTCGGCAGATAGCGGATATTCGAAATCCAATTTTAGGATTCATATCAGTATCCCAATAACTATATATATATATATATATATATATATATATATATATATATATATATATATATATATATAATATCCGGGGAAAAATATTAAATAATAAAAATTATTATGTTTTTAAAACGTATTAATTGGACCTTGTCATTTAATTGGGGCAAATTGTATTTAATTATTGTGGACCATAATAAGTAAGTGATAACATTAATTTGGGCCTTTATTTTAATTGGGTTTAATTTATATTTGTGGGTAATAATAAATCCTATTTAAATTAGGAGAGTTAATATAAATAACTAAAACCTAGTCTTTCCCATATGTCTTTGTTGCGAACTGAGCAAAGGGAGGCGACAAATACAAATTGTGTGGTTCCTTCTTAGGAGAATAAGAGAGGGTTGGAAAATCAAGATACCTTTAATAAGGTATGTATCTTTTTAAGATTTATCAATATGTTGTTAAAGATTGATGCATTCATCCTTCGGAGGAGGAGTAGCAGTAAGATTTGTGGTAATTAATTGACATGACAACATATATATATATATATATAGTATTAATGCATATATAGTATGAAGTTTATTTATTTAATTGAAAAGTTACAAAAGTTTCTGTTTGGGTTCCGTTTCAGGAAGACTAATTTATCTATCTATATATATATATATATAGTCCGGATCCAGTCCGGGATCCTGGACTCTATAAAATACGGACCATTTTTTTTTTATTTTTGCTTTTTTTTTTTGAAACAACTAAAAAAAAAATAAAAAATTATGGAACTGGAATTTTTACATAATACAGTGTTTTGGGTGTGATTTGGATGCCTATACCAAAACATGTCTGCACAGTTTTGTTTTTTTTTAGTTGTTTCAAAAAAAAAAAAAAGCAAAAAAAAAAATGGTCAAGTATTTTAGGACACAATGGTGAGATCAGGATCCTGTGTGTGTGTGTGTGTATATATATATATATATATATATATATATATATATATATATATATGTATATTATATAAATATATGTATGTTCCAGGAAGACTTATTGTTTATCTAAATATATGTATGTTATATATTAATTAGAAATGGGAGAGGTGAACTAAATTATTCATATGGACAGAACATGATTTTAATTATCTATAAAAAAAACATTCAGATTGAATTATGATTTATGGATCGTAATTGATGTAATTTATAGGTATTAAATAAGTAAAATTATACAAACTATCTAACAGGCTTTATTAGAACGGAGGTGGAGGATTATAATTAAATTTTCTTTTATTTAGAATCATAATATGAGTTTATGCATATTTATTGTGAAACAAATGTAGGGTAAATGTAATTTCATGAACAATACTCACAGAATCTATGGAATGTAATATATTAATAATAATAATAGTTCACTGATTGTATTTATTATTATTTTTGTTTAATTAGATTGAACGGAAGGAGTCTAAACGAGTCAAATTTAGAATATAAAATTTGGGCATTACATTGCTTAATCCAGGTACGGATTCCGTACTCTTTCAACGACAATCTTGTTAAATTTGATTTGTTCGTTAATTTGTTTCCTTATTTCGAATTGTGTTATGATTTCACATAATTGTTTCATGTGAAATAAATATATTAGTTTCATTTTGGAGTTGATACACATGACTATTATTTGTACTCTTTGAATTAGGATATCATGTTTAGTATTTATTTTTGATAATTGTAGAGCGGCACATGTTGCTACCTTCTTTTTGAGACCTTGTGACTATAATTTGATTTGGTTCAACATGTACATATAGAACCCTTTTGTTGGTATTTTGTCGCATGCGTTGTGACATGATATTTTTGTTAGAATATACCGTAGGGTATACGAGCTATAACCACTGTGGGGGTACCCACGGGCATGTCGTCTTTGGCACGAGAGAGGCGACACTTTACGTGTGGCGGTGTGATGAGTCCACGGCGTCTCCGTTTTGGGCTCGGGAGGAAGTGGGTCATTTAGTGTTTTGTTGTGGAGGCGTATGGGTTAACCCTAGTTTTACATCTTCATGGATTGGTGATGTTGTGCCAAACACACCTATCCGATTTATATACATTTGGATTCGCGGTCCAATGTGTGATTTTTGTGTGTGGCATCATTTGACTTACTGTGTGGCATTATTTTGACTTGCACTGTGTGGCATTGTTTTGACTTGCCTATGTGGCAAGGTATACTTGAGCTCATTCGGTATAAAATAACTTGACCATTTGTTTGATTTTATTATTTTATTTGATTAGTTTTGTTGGTTTCTGTTCAGTTCAAGTCATTAAGTTAGTCACTTCAGTTCGTTATTTCTTTATTCTTTTATTTGTTTCGTCAATTACGTTGATTCAGATATATTCATTATGTTGATTCAGATATATTCCATTCAGATCTTTGGATATTATACTTTCGTTCGTATTTGCACTTGAGGCTTTGTTCAATATTTTGTCTCAGTTATTTTCGTATATCAGTTGTATATCTTTTGTATATCTGTATCCGTACTAGGCAATTGGCTCATGCTATGTTTTTCTACCGGCAGGTTTGCAGGGGTGATTCAGGGCTAGTGTGATGAGAGTGTTGCCTTTGACCATATAGGTGGATTCGAATTTTAGGTTTTGATTATTTTGACTCTATGTTGAGAATCGTATTTAATGCCTTATTGATGGTTATCATTATTACATATTTGAAGTCTTTAGTGCTCTGTTTACTAATTTTGAGGTTTGTTGTGTTTTGCACGTGACATCCCTTTCCTATTCGGGAAGGGGGTGTTACAATATATATATGCCCGACTTTCTCCAACGAACTATAAGGAGTGAACTAAAAACGAACTAGCTATAACGACGGTTTTGTCCGTCGCTATAACATAGAAAATCGGCTTTCTGTGCTATAGCGATGGTTTTGTCCGTCGCTATAGCCGGTTCGGTTTTGGTTCGCTCCCTATGGTTCACTGGAGAGACGGACTGATATATATATATATATATATATATATATATATATAGGTACCGATCCATAGCCAACGTTGACAACTTAATGATATCTTTACAACACATTGCGACCGTCCAGCCGTAGATCAAATGGTTAATAGGGCCTTCGTCTGCAATTTAGTTTTCAGTATCCTGCACTTAAATACCGCGAACGGAATAAATATCCAAAATACCCCTCGTACTACAAGTCATCCGTCCGCATTATTAAACTGCGGAGCCTAGAAAATTTTAAAAAAATTGCATCCGCAGTATTAAAAACAGAGTATCATTTAGAATCACATATCCTTCATTATCGTCATCATACTAACCCAACAAGACCATACAAATTATTCTCTCTTGCATTATGGATATGCTTCCCAAAATGGATTTAACCTCAAACTGTTATATACATATACATATATATACAAACATAAATCAAGGAAGAAGATTTCAACTTGAATTCTTTAGTCTTTTCTTTCCCACTAAGATTAAAAGATATAAAGAAATTAGCGAACTTACAAAATCGCTATACATTCAAAGAACATAATTTTACAGCAAACCATTCAGATTCTCCCTATTTTGAGCATCAATCTATTAATTCTCATAAGAACAAAAAATGACCCAAAAAAGCAAATCACTTCAATCCAGAATTTGGATAAGTAAAATCAACAAAATAAAACACTTCATTAGTGAAAAGAACAGCAGAAACTGACCAAACAGAACATGAATATGACAAAGAACAACAAAACTCAGATGAGAATCAGAGCCCAAAAGGAAGATTAATCAACCCATTTTGAGCCTCATCAAAAATTGGGTGCTAATTGGGTCAAAAAATAGAAGGCAAGAATAGGGGAGAGAAGACTTTTACAGGCTTCACAGTTTAATACTGCGGATGCCAATTTATTATTATTTTTTATGTTTTTCAGGCTCCGCTGTTTAATATTGCGGATGAAAGAATTATAAAGGAGGGGATATTTTGGTCATCTGTCTCGTTCGTAGTATTAAACTGCAGAAGAAATTCCTATTAGCCGTTTGATCTACGGATGAATGATCGCGATGTGTTGTAAGGATAACCTTAAATTGACAAGCGCTTCCAATGGATTAGTCCCATATATATATATATATATATATATATATATATATATATATATTAACTTACTAAACTATAACTATTAACTTGTTACATGTATATTAATAACTTACATTCATTAATTAATAACTTACATTCATTAGTATACCTTTACGTTCATTAATATCTTACATTCATTAGTATAGCTTTTCATTAATTAATATCTAGTAATTAAGTAAAATCTTAGTTTTTAAATCTGCAGGATACAAATACGAAAATGAAAACTGATATTATTCTGAATATTGGATACTGATAATATTTTTAAAATTCGTCAGATACTGGATACGAATACGGATAACGAATTAATTTTTGGGATACGAAAAAGGATACACTGGTATCCGGATCCGTATATATCCGTTTACACCCATACTGATCATTATTTCTTAGACTGTAAATTTAGTACAAATCAATTGTGAAGTTGATTGGGCAATTTTTTAGGGCATATACTAATTTTTTTTTTTTAAAGTTTATATTTTCATTAACATCTTATTTTTTGAAAAGTTGAGAGCTTTTAATTTCAATATTCTCTCTCTCGGTTGACAAATGTGGAAATGAAGATTTGCTGGTGGCTACAGCTAGTGGTTGCACCTTATGACCTGTATTTGTATGTGTCATGTGGAGAAAAGAAAGAGAGAACTACATGACGAGGATAGGAAATTAGGGGGAGAGAGAAGGAGAGGAATCGACTGGGGAAAGAAGAAAACTTCTAATAAAGGTGAACTCTCAACTCTCTGTTTTTTTAGTAGTGTATACATTCGCATTTTCTCAAAATCTAAAGCTAAAAAAGGGGGGCGAGAAACCATGGGTTTCTGCAGTAGAGAACCATTGCTTACGATTGTTGGCCTAACTTACGACTAACCAAGAGGGGGATGAATTGGTTGTTTCAAAAAAAATTCAAGTTTTTCAACTTTTTGCAGCGGAATAAGAATGATACTCCTACTCTTATTGTTTTGACTCTACGTACGAAGTCTGTGATTGACTTACAATATGAATGTGACTCTGTTTACTGATAAGAATAATGTTAGAGACATAAACTATTTTACAAATATTTTACAAACTGTTGATGTGGCATACTCCACCTCAACATATTGTGTGGGGCTGAAGACTACATTGAAACAATTTGTTCATCAATATGCTGAGATGGAGTATGACACATCAGCAGTTTGTAAAATAGTTTGTGTCTGTAACATTACTCTACAACTTTTACGGTTTCTTAAGCTCACTAGGTAACCTTAGCAACTTCTATACAATCCATGCACTATAGTACATAACCCATCTATTTTCGCAAGTTCACAGATAACTTATTCCTTCTCTGTCAGTTTCTAGGGCTCACAAAAAATCACACCTATCTAAAAATAAAGATAGTGTTATTTATGAAAAAAAAAAACAAACCTCACAAGTTGTTTAAGGATGCATAATCAACCATATAGCCTATGATCTCTAAATAGATCATATATCACAATGTAAGCATGATATTTAGATCCTTAATCTTTCAACTAATATAACATTGTTTGTATAAAAGGGAGTGAACTAGTGTAGAGGTGTTTTTAAATCTTTCTGACTCAGCTTAAGCGTGACTCTCGTCCGGACTTTAAAGCTCTTCTTTCCTTCATACACTCCTTATTTTTCTCTGATGAACAAGATTTCTTTTATAGTTGTATGTCCAATAGGTAGCTGTTTGAGAGTTGCAGATGTGGTTGGTGGGAATTTGAAATTTATTTAATGGTTTTGATCTTCCCAACCTTAATCTAACGGATTTGTTTTATGTTTTAATTTTAAAATTCAAATTTCAAATGGCCTGAACTGTATTTTTAAGACTTGACGAGTCTTCTTCATGCAAAAGGAATGATTTAGCTTTGACAAATCTCGTAAAAGACCCAAAACTTAGATGTGTAAATCGAGCCAAGTAGTTCGGTACTCGACTCGAGATTGGCTCGAAAATATGATCCAAAACTCGAATTCGAAGTTGATCCGAGTCGAATATGATCTGTACTCGTTTTCTATTTAATGATACACGAGTCGAATTCGAGCATACCAGTGTTCGTTCAGATTAGGGGTCAAGTATTTCATTTTTTCTTGAACCATACTCGATACCTGCTCGATGGATCATATTCGAATATATGTTTGATACATACTAGTAAGCTAAATATGTGATATTTGTATCAATCTTTATAATTTATTAAGTGTAGTATGAAATTGTGTAAACTTGTACATGAATAAACCAATGAATTGAATGTCAATTTTTATTACATTCTTTATAATTTCAATACATAAATAAAAGTGAAAAAGTTTTATATATAAATATTAGTTAAGTAACCAATTTAGTATGTAGTGGTTCAATTTTAAGTGAAATGGTTCATATTCAAAACTCGATTTGAAGGCTCATGAGTAACTCGCTTTTTAAACGAGTCGAGTACTTACGAGCCGAGTAGGTCCGAGTCGAATCTGGCACAAAAATATAAATCCCTTATCGAATCCGAGTCGAATTTGAGCTCAATTTTTTCGAATCGAGCCGAATCTGAATATGAGGGTGTTCGCTGAGATTCGACTCGTTTACACCCCTACCAAAACTTTCCTTTTTGGTGAAACAACCTTCAGCGCCTGAACCTAAAAGTAACAATTTTGTCTTCTAACGTATGTTTTGTATATTTTTTCAAATCTTTACCTTCCTTAGTTATACCAAAGCTTCCCATATACGTTTCATCATCTAAATGGATATCTAAGCAAACATCATCTGGGCCGGCCCTGAGTTTTTAAGGGCCTAGAGCGACAACAAAAAAATGGGCCTTTTGCGAATTGCTATTAAGATAGGCATATAAAAAATTAAGAACTTTTCTGAACAAAAGAGCATCAATATGAAAGAATACAAGTTTGCCATTGAGATTTGGACCTATTTCATTGGATAAGTTTTTTGTGGGCTTTTAAATTTAAACTGACGTGGACTGCGCTATTTTGTTTGGGTATATATATACATAACACAAATACCTCTTGGGGGCCCTAAAAAAGTGTCAATTTTAGTGGGCCTAAAGCCCGGGCACCTTGGGCTTTAGCCCAGGGCCGGTGTTGAACATCATTGGTACTACCATTAAAATAGTTGTTGGGCATGCGAACACCCAAAATTTGTGCATCCTTTCTTAAATAGTGATAAGAGGGAAAAAGTATCATATCAACTAAGGGCCAAGATGTCTAAGCAAAGATTACAAAACTCAGAACAAGTATTCGGAGCTCCCAAGATAACCTTTGATCAACAAACGACATAAAGGAAGACGAATGACTAGCAGACATTTACGGAAGGATGACTTTTTCTCTTTTTCTCTATCTTCCTGAATTCAAAACTGATCAAATTTGATTCCATTGTGTAACTCTCAAAAAGAGTTTTTTGAATTTATATAGCTTGTTTGCTAAATCTTCTCCGTTTAAAAGTTATGGACGTTTCAGTGCACAACACAAAAAATGAACGTCAAGACACAAGAATCGAGGCAAGTGGGCTCCACCCTAAGGCTACCATAGGTGGATTTGCGCCAGACCTAGGGTGCCTATATAATATGGATTTTGATCATTTTTTGAGAGAAAGAGGCATTTTAGAGAGAGAAAAGGTGTTATCTAGAGAGAGAAGTAGAGAAAGGAAGAGAGAAAATTCTCTAAATCCACTCTAGATCTAGTATTTATTCATCAAATCTTCTACCAATTTAGAGTTAAGCCTTTTATACAAAGCTTAAGGTGGAAGAATCTATCACTTCCAAGGTCATAGTTCTCATCTTTATACTACATTTTTGCTTATATTTAATTAATTTTGTAAATTTTTATGCTTGAGCTTTGTTTGTTTCTTGCTAATTTTTTATTTGTGGTTCTCCTAGCATCCTAGATCATATCCAGAGGTGTATGGATCCTATTTTTGAGATTATTGATTGTAAGAGAAGATTTCATCTAGATTAAATCTCCCCCTAATTCTCCCCCCTAATTAGACAATGATATCCTTTTAGTAACTTATTGATCATTTTTGCTTGAATCCAACTTCTTTTTCACCAATTATTCTTACTTGGAAGTTCTTTGCTATTAATTTCTAGGTCACTCTAGATTCATATCTAGTGGTGAGGGGATCCCACCTTTTGACTGACGAAGAATTTGCATGGATATAATCTCCTTATAGCCAATATGGGATATATTTCCGATTAGATATCGATTGCGTTATTTTCTAGATTTATGGATTTTGTTTCCTAGATTCTAATTTCTTTTAATAGATCTTGTCAATACGTAATAGTAGATTTCGATAGTTGGTGATATTCTTTTCCCACAATATAGTTACCGGTATAATTGTGATATTATTGTTTCATTAGGTGACCTATAGATTTAGAGTTTATGGGAGTCCTTTCCTAAACTCTAAACTCCGTTTATGGATCTCAATGTATTTTTTGATGTGATTCTAAATCATGTGAGCCTAGGAATGAAGTCAAGGCCCTTAACATTGTGTTTAATGGGAATTGATGGTATTCCCACGATGGACATAGTTAACAATTGTAATGTTTGCACTTCGGTCATATAAATGTAATTTGGACCTTAAAATGATATTGAGGGTTCCATCCCATGAAAATTGGATTTAAGGCCCCTCGATAATGGATTTTATTGTTCCTAGGTGCTTGAAGTTATTTAGATGGCTTACATGCCAACGAGTAGCTCCAACCCTATCTTTGATGCTTGATTTTATCTTCTGACAAACGATTTTGGTATAAATTTGCAAAGATATTTTAAAATTTAGTCAAATTAGGATATTAGATCAATTCTAGGCTAAAATTGGAAGTAATAGTGAGCCTTAATTCTTATTTGATGAAGGGTTTGAAAATAATGTTTTATCTAAAATAACACTAATTTTTTTTGTCAAATGAAAGCTAAAACAAAACTTTTACTTCAAACCAAATCCTTCGTCCATAGGTTCAAAGAGGCTCAAAGTTGCTTCCAATAAAATGCACCCACCATGACTTTGACGATTCTAAGAGATAACACCCTAGATTCAATGATTTGACCTTAGGATTCGATACCTTGGTTATTTACGATTAGACTTAAAACTAGGAAACGACACCCTAGATTCCATAATTTGACCTTAGGAATCAACCCTTAAGTCATTTATGATTTGACTTAAAACTAAGAGACGACACGCTAAATTCCACGACTTGACCTTAAGAGATGACCCCTAAGGTTACTTACATTTCACTACTTAACTTTAGAAGACTATCCTAGATTTTCTCCAATACCACAATTCATATAGGAACAATACATACACACACACTTCACATTTCTCATGGTATTTTAATTTTATAAAGGAAAACATTAGGAAAACAATAACCATGTTTTCACGGAAGATGGGGGGGGGGTGCCTAACATATTTCCTCGCTAAAGAAAACCCCCGAACTCTATAAATCTCGATTGGGGACCAATTCTTCGGAGTCATATAATTAGTCATTGGGAGCTGTCGTTGACACTCCAAAATTAATACCTTACTTCTACTCTATTAGCACAAGTATTAGTATAGTAACAAGTAAAGGTCGATCCGACAAAGAGTGTATTTATCCAATTGTTTCCAAGAAAAAAGGGGTTTTGATTTGATTAACTAAATTAGCAATAATAAACTGATAAGAATAAATAATGATTTAAATGCTCCAGTTCTTCAGTTTAGTATCACCTTTTCACAATTATGGAGTAATCAAGTTATACAATATTTACCCTTCAATAAGATTAATAACCCTAGATAACCACAATCGCTTGATTACTTGAAATTCTCCTTGTCGACTTCGGGATTTTTATTTGTCCCTTTCTATTCTTGTCTTTTGGTGTTCTTATTTAAGGTAAGATTTGTTTGAAAAAACAAGTTTAAAAAGGTCCGACATGTATATGTCGACGATTTGACTATTAGAGTCGCCAGTTGGTATTTTTAAATGCTTGCACCAACTCAACCGAGAAAAGGTTTGCACAAAGACCCAATGATTTGACACTGTTTAACTGGTCTGCGAAACCAAAATTAGTTAGGGTCTGGGGGCTTGATTAAGCGGAGGGAAGGTGTTAGGCACCCCCGACTTCCGTGATAACACGGTTACTGCCACTTTTCATTAAACTTTTATCTGTGTATGTGTGTGTGTATAGGGTCTATGTGCAGTTGTCTGGAAGTAGTGCTATGCCTCGTTTGCACCTATATACAAAGGGTTTGACTTTTGTATAAAAGTTCAATTTTAACAAGATATAGCAGTTAAGTTTTGTAAAATAGGTTTTTTCAAAACCCTTGTGCTCAATAGTAATTGAGACATTTGATACTTCCATTTTATTATGTGTTCGGCTTGATTGCTTTTATTTTCGAGATGCAAGGCATCTTCGAGAAAAATAGGATACACAGCAGTGCCGAACTCCTTGTGGGTAAGAGTGAGCAAAAAATGGATAAAACGGAATTACCGAACATAACCGAATTTTTTTAACTGAATTATTTCAGTTTTTTCGTTTTTTTTTAATTTCGATTATATCTGATTTATTACTCGGTATTCGATTTCGAATTCGGTTTTTTAAAAATAGCTTATTCGGGTATCCGAATTACCGAATTTATTAATTAAAAAAATAATACAAATTTTATACTGGATAGGGTTGCTATAGTTAGCCCAAAGCCCAATGCTGAATGGCCCAAAATTATACCCCAGACCCCAACACTTGTTAACAAAAGTTTTCTCCTCCCAAGTCCCAACCCTGTCCACTAACATAGTACAATAATATGAATATGGTTTTATATTAGATCAGATCCCACTCATCCCATTTCCCATATCCCGTATCCTCTTTTCTCTCCGCCTCTCAGTTCAACTTTCGACCATATCCTCTTTCTTCTCCGCTTCGCCTCTCAGTTTCGATTTCTTCGTCTCTCTCAGTCTCCAGCCTCCACCTTACCCTTGGCAGCTCCCTGCGAGTCGGCGAGTCGACGACTCTGTTCTTCAACCTTCAAGATCCCATGGCTCGATTTTGTAGAGATATGGCTGAGAGCCACCGTGACCATCATAAACGCCCAAAGAGATGAACGGGCGAGATCTCAGCGGAGCTTCTTCATCTGTACTTCAATCTTTTTTTTAAGGTAGTAATCAACAAGTTCTTCATATGTACTTTTGTAGTGTGGAATCTAAAATAGGGAGGTTCATATGTAATATGTAGGGAGGTTGACATGGGAAAAAGTAGTATTCATATGTAATGGTTTACAATTCGGTAATGGTTTTTTTTATTGTTATTTTTGATTGTAAATGATAACAGGGAGCACAGGTTCGGTTATTAATCGAAATACCCGAATTTATAATTCAATATTTTGGTATTCGGTAATTCGATTATTATCAATTTCGGTTAGTAATTCGGATACTAAAATTATGATTATTTCGGTATTCAGTTATAACCGAATAACCTATTCGGTTCGGTTATAATCGAATGATCAGTTCTACTTGTGGGCATGAGAGCCATCTAAGGATATTTAGACACCGTAGATAATTTATAAGCTAGCTGCAGCTGCAAAATGTCTATCACGGGAACCAAATCTAGATTTAGAGACTGAATCTGTGATCACGTGATTCCTAGGCTCGCATGAAAAAAAAATATGTACAAAAGCTAGAAAAAGAACTAGATTTGAGTAAATCTAAACCATTCTAGCTTCAACGATTTTAGTTTAGTCACTTTGAACAAGTTAAAGTTAGAAATGGCGATTGAGGCAAATCTAGCCCTCAAGTGAAAGGTTAAATATCTACATTATGAAAGCGGTTAAAAGTATATATATATATATATATATATATATATATATATATATATATATATATATATATATATATATATATATAAAAAGCGATAAAAGGCCACAAAGTAATATATATATATATATATATAAGCAATAAAAAGCCACGGATCGATGATCCGAGCATACACACAATCACGACTCTCAACTTTAGTAGATATATATGTATAGACGAAGTAGTGGAAAGCTTAAAAATCTGAAAAATCTTACGATTGGGATGCAAGAAGACTTCAAATAGCTTTTTGATACACGAAAACTCGAGTTTTCTTTGGTTAAACTTCGATTATGTTACAAAACACGAGCTTACAAGTGTTTTAAAGAAGAATCACTTTCGATTTAGAGCACTCTGGCGAGGGTTCTGAGACTAAAATGGATAGATTTTTCTATCCTTTTATCTATTTTTTTTCAAATGAGCTGCCAAGAGCTGATATTTAAATACCAGATGGTCGCGGGTCTACCCGCGACAGTCATGGGTCTACCTGCAGTTTCTCGGGCTGCTCCGGGCCATGCGGGTCCCGTCATCTCGAAATACGTGCACTTTGGCTACGCGCTGTCTACTCGAACCTTCATAACTTTCAATCTGGGCATCCGATAAAAGAGTGTTGTACCTTTTCAGAATGCTGTTGTCAAGAGTTACACAATGACATGGGATTAGAGGTTGTATGAAGCCGAGAAAATGGGTCCATGACCAGATCTCCAAGTCTTCAAAGTCTATCCGTTGTACTATTTTGTGTAGTAGTCACTCGGGATTTGAGCTATGGTTCTTGTGGGACACCTTGGTACGCATTGTGGATTGAAATGTGTTGAGACGAAGTGCATGTGGTATTGAGGTGGCAAAATGATGATTTTTCCCCCCACCGGGGTTATCTCCGGCTTTTGTGCAGATGTATCAGTTGTTTCTCAGGGTTATCCCTCTTTTGTTGGGGGATGGAGTTGTCAATGATGACCCTGTTGAACTGCTTGGATGTCTACTCGACTAGTAGTTTCTAAACCTTTTATCACAGGAATCTCCTGATGCCACGCTGGGGTTATCGCCAACAGTTTGAACTGTCCATCAGTGCTATTTGAGCCTGATTGGCCGACATGTTGCAAAGATGTCTTCAAAATCTTTGGAATGGAGGTTTCTCCACGATTAAGACCACAGGACATTGACATTGGGGTTATCACCAAAGTCCTTAATCCTCATTACAGGCTTTCCACCGAAGATGCTCTTCTCATGTGCGAGTGAGTCTTTTGGGAATCTCATTTTGATCACTGAGGATCTGTATAACAGATTCCATTATCGGTCATCCCCGATGAGGATGGTTTCCCACAGTTTGGATCATCAGGTCTTTCTCTGACACTTCATTGGAGTTAATGCCAACGGTTTGTAATGTCAGGGCTGCCTGAGCCTCGTTGAAATAGTTCTCAATGGCTGGAATCATTGGATCACCTACGATGCTTCGCTGGAGTTATCGCCAACGGTTGGTAATATTAGGGCTGCCTTTGAAGTAGCTTTCAACGGCTAAGGATGTCCGAAATCTCCACTGGGCATGGATTTCTAATGAGATGTATGCTTTTGATTGCAATTACAACCCCAGGTTGGTGGCATCGAACCTTCACAATGCGTTGACAAGTGTAAGACCCCAACTTTTATGAATAAAGATGAATTTTTCTATAAATATTATTTTGAATAATTATGGTGTTGATTTGTTATAATATTAAAGTAGTGGATAATATTTATAAATTTTGCAAAGTAAGCAAGTTGTTATAAAATATTCGTTTGGTGAGGGAATATTCTTTTGTCGGAGAATATCAAATGCGACGACACAATCATTGGTGGACCCATTAACGGAATTATTATAAGTAGCTAGAAAAGCAGCGTAAATATCTTTTTATAAAACGGCGAAAGTTTTACCGTTAAACTGTTGAACTACCCAGTAGTAAAAGTACAGTAATACGCATGGTTGCATAGTAGCACACAATATTGATTATTGATGCTTACGCGAGAAGTCACTCAGTTATACTCAATTATTGCTATAGTAATTGCTGCATCATATCTCTCATATTATTGATTCAATTATTGTTACAATATCATCTACATAATATTTTATATTATTAAATTAATAATTGAGATGACAAAGTTATTCATATTATTATTTGCAATATTGATAATGTCTAGAAAGTTCTATCGAGGAGAGGTTTGGTCACCTAATTGCGCGCCAATATGGAGAAATCCTTATCGGAAAGCTCCCTCTTTCTTGGGAATAATCTGGTTATTAAATATTCTGAGTTATAATATTAATGATGAATAAGTTCGTGTTGATTAAAGATGAAATTGATAGTTCCATTATGTTGGGATTATTAGTGTTAGTGGAAATCGATATTTATTTCAACAATAATTGATGTCTGGAGGTTATATTGACCAATCGGGTAATTAATCGGATAAATGAGCAATTAATTGCTATTAATTCACATGCTTATAACTATTTATTCACATGTGCGTACTATTGATTCACATGCATGTACTATTAGGGGAGGTGGTGCAAGATTGATAATACTTGCATATGACTAAATTAAAAATGGAGGTATAGATGAAGGTACTATACTGTATGTAACGCCCTGAAAAATCGAACCTTTTGTAAATACTTTTAATAATGAATAAAATAATATTATTTATTATTATTATGTATTCGTAAGATGAATGTCGTTCTATAACCTAGAAACCCCAAAACGTCGTAGTATTTTAACTACGTGAATGAATTAAAGTGTTTGAATTTCTAAGACGAAAATAAAAGCTTTCCGAGAAATTTTCCGAAAAATACTATTTATCAATTTCTGCTCGGGAATTATTTTTGAACTTTCGAGAAATACATAATGTTATAATATCAAGGTGAGATTGATTATGTAATAATAATCTAAGTATGGAAAACGTAATATTTCGCATGCGGACCTAATTTGGGAACGTTAGGTTTATTAAGCGTTAAGGAAAGAAAGTTGTAATCATATGATGCGTATTCATTGTACGAAGTAATGAATGTAAGTATAATACGACGTATTATACTATTAAGAATGGAGAATAAAATAACGTATATTACGAATAAATATACGAGCTAGCATACGAGAATTATACGTGGTGTATATATGTTAAGTTGTTAATTAAATGTAATGGACTTGTAGGATTATTAGCTTAATGATAGAAGTCCAATAGAATGTGATACTCAAGCCCAAGTATTTGATATGTCATGAGTCCAAACTATTGTAGTGTAAGCCCAATAAGGAATTAGCTAGATTAATTAGCAAGCCCAATGTGATTAAGCCATGATCCATGGAGCAATCCAAGTGTAAATGGGTAGACTTGATGGGCAAACAATTTGTGTGATGAGCAAGTGTTTTGACTAGCAAGTAGACTTGGATGTTAATTAATGAATAGTAAGGAGGTGGAAGTTGAGGAGGTTAGTAAGGAGGTGGTAGGTGTTATTGACTAAAGTGCCCTAGCTTTGGGTTGCCTATAAATAGAGAGCTCTCAATTCATTTGTTTGCTTGATAAATTTCTCCCAACTCCTCTCAAGATAAGCAACTTATTTGGTAGAGAGGATAAGTCACATAAGCAAGTATAAGCCACTTCAACCTTTGCTAGATTTTCCAAAGTGAAGTGAAGTAATAGTCTTCAAGGGTAAGACTCATATCTATTATATTCATCTCTTTTATGATAGGATTGATAGAGAAGAGGGATTGTTTGTTAAGAACATGTAATAAGTTATTAATGAATGAACTTAAGCTGAATAAGTTGAATAAGCAACTTGAACTCTAATAAGTTGATAGGATCTTGAAGAACTTATCATATGTTTGTCATATGATGTTAGTATGTTGAATATAGTATGAGAACATTGATTGATGGACTTAAGTTCATGGTAAGTCATAAGCATGAGAATTTGTTGTTAATAAGTTGATTAAGTCATTGATTTATGAGAATAAGTCAAAACCTACTTTGATGATAAGTTGGTGTGATAAGTAACTTGAAATGTTCAT